>CM032155.1:9362318-10783836 GCA_018901935.1 Pugionium cornutum
TGGGTTTATTGAGTTTATGGGTTTCGATTTTGCTTGTCTAGTGTGTATATTGAATTCGGGATGATGTTGTTTGTCGAAATTTTGTACATTTTGAATTAGGGTTTGTTGTTGTTCGTTGAATTCGGGATTTGGGATGATGTTGAATTCGGGGTGATGGGGTTTGCCTAAATGCTCTATAAACCTTTAGAGATGATGTTGAATTCAGGTTGTTGTTATTTGTAGTGGATATTTATGGTGTTTATTTGACAATAATATACTGATTTTTTGTGTGAAGATGTCTTATAGTGGAAGTTCTTCAACAATAGATTAATACAAAAATGGGAGTACTGTGTTGTGTAATTGCAATCGACTAGCAAAAATTTTGAAATCATGGACTAATGACAATCCCGGAAGAAGGTTTTACACTTGTAGAAGGCGTAAAATTGGTCTTGGTTTCGAGTCTTGCAATTTTTTCTGTTGGTATGATTTAGAGAAACCGCATGGGTGGACCGTGAACAATTGCCTTTATTGGATGTTTACGAGGTCTTCCACGTCTGTTTTTTGGACCGTGAACAATTGCTGGTTCATTTTTACAGCTCCTTATGATATGACCAGCTTGACCACATCTACTGCAGTGTGGAATTCTCCCATGTCGTGTGGCCTTACCTTTGTTTTTTAAGTCTTCGAATGGTTCTTTTCTCCTGTCCCGATTTTTGGGTCTACCACGTGGCTTTCGATACTTGGGGATCCTAATGGCAAGTTTGTTAATCTTCCTCCACAATGTCTCGCCATTCACCGGTTTGATGTTCTCCGAGCATGTATTTTTCATAACGCTTGCATCTTTGTTATCATCAAGAACACACACAGCATGCTTGCATGGTATACCTTCACCAAAAATCAGAAAATGTAATGAGTATTTCATAGCTGTGAGAAAGAAAATACCCTATCATACTGAATATTTCATACCTGTGAGATCCCATCGTCGACATGCACATTGCTTTGTCGCTAAGTTCACTGTATAGCCATTGTCAAATTCAACCACCTCAAACAAATTTGTACTACTGCGTATTATTGTGTAGTACTTTTTCTCAATTCTTGCCTTCTCAAGTATTCCCATTGTTGCTGGTGTAAGTAGTGTATTACACTTTTCTGCTTTCGTGAACCTACGTGCTATTCTCCTCATCGCTTGTCTTCTCATATCTTCTAGCAAACTTATCACGAGTTTTGTTTTTGCCATTTTGATGGTCCTGTTGAAACTTTCTGACAAATTATTGTGCACATCTGAGCAGTTCGAATCAAGTGAGAAGAATGCACGAGACCACTTTTCCGGTTCTTGGAGTAGCAATGCTTCGTACGCAGCGACATCATAATCTTGCAACAGTTTCATTTTCTCAACATATTCCCCTTGGTTGTAGCTGTATGTTATACCCCAAAACAGGTTTTTATATTCCGACCGAGTGAATTGTTTCCTCCAATTTGCATATATGTGTCGTGCACATTGTCGGTGTTCAGCCATTGGGAGTTCAGCATCAATGGCAAGACAAAGTCCCTGCGAATAGTAGTGTTCATCATCAATAGGAGTGTTAAGTTCAAAAAATATTAAGTGCAAAAGATAATACCTTTTGTTTATCTGAAATGAGAGTTATGTTCTCTCCCATGCACAAGTTCAAATCTGTTTTTATTTTTCTAATGAACCATGTCCAGGTATCTTTGTTTTCTCCACGAACCACTGCCCACGCAATTGGAAACATCTGATTATTTGCGTCTCTAACAACAGCCGAAAGGACATCACCAGTTAGCTCCCATTTTAAGAAGCATCAATCTAAACCAATCACAGGTCTACAACTCGTCATCCAAGCCCTACGGAGTTCCTCAAAACACATGTAGAAACAATCAAACTGGTCGACACCATTAACGGGTATATTGTTGAGTTCAGTCGTTATACCCGGGTTTGATCGCCTAATTTCAGCTTCATAGTCCTATAACTTCGCAAACTGGTTCGTTTGAGCTTCAAGGATGGTGTTCAATGCAATTCTTCTTCCTCGGTAGCACTTAGAAAGAGGCACGACGATGTTATACTGTGCCTCTATCGCGTCTTTAATCTCTGATGCTTGTAAACTAACATTTCTTCTAAGCTCTTCTCTAAACAAACCAGCAATCACACCTTGCTTAAGCATAGATACTCTGCTCGATTTCCCATGGTTGTGTTTACTATGACACACTTTCACCATCCACATGTTGATTGGATGTTCAACTGAGCAGAAAACCCTCCAAGGACATTTCTCAGAGCAACAAATAGCAGCGATCCTATTTGCTTCTGACTTTGCCATTTTGATGTCATATTGTGTGTTCAGTGAATACCCAATGGTTCCAATGCGTATTGAAGGTTTGCCATATTTTCACTTTGTTGTTTGTACCAAATGAAGTACATTGGAGCAAACACTTTCTCCGTCGCAAGAAATTCTTCAAATTTCTCCTAACGTATATCCGATATCTTCCATGTCTCTCTTCTTTATCCTAATTCCTCCAAATACTGGTAATCTTCTGCATCTTTTCTCATAAAACCACCGAAGTGTATTATGAGTTTCACCGTTCCATCATTACTGAAAAAAACACAATACATTAACATTTAGAATAAAATGTAAACTTGGATAACACAATCAATCTAAACTGAAACTTATAATTTCATGGATTTTTCACCAAACCAATAAACCAAACACACTCAGTGTAAACTCAATTATGGTATTAGGATTCATGATGCTACAACTCGGATAACACACTCAATCTAAACTGAAACTTATAATTTCAAAGGATTTTTCAACAAAATAGTAAACCAAACACTAGAGACTACATCCCGAGTTGTTTGGACACAAGTCAAGTCCTAAACTCCCAAATGATACTTTAATAGAATCTCATCCCAATCCAAACCCCACCCTAACTGAAATCCCATCACCAACATAAATCCAGAGCTTTCCAACGACCCATTCCCACTGGGCCCAACATAAATCCCATCACAGTTTTATTAGATGCTATTATTTGTGATTTTTTTCGTTTTTGCACAGCTTTAACTGTGGAAGATTTGTCCCGATGCAAACACCGAGCCAACCATATTTTCAAAGTAGACTTGGACCCTGAACTATGCCTTTTCCGTTCAATTTTTCCAAGAACTTCAGTTGGAAACAACAGTAACAAGATTTTCCCAATTGAAATCCCATCACCAACACAAATCCGAACACATATGCAAACCCTAAAATTGACTCTCCTAATCGAAACTCATTCAATCGACTACAATACAACCATTCAATCTAAACCCTAAAATCGACTCTCTTAATCGCAACCAAGTCAAACGATTTTGACTCCAAGAGATTTCGCAACAATCGATTTCGCACATCACAAAAAATCGAGATAAAATTCTTGAAAATACGAACTTCAAACTCATTCTTACCTCATTCCGAACCGTGCACACTCTCTATTTCTCTCTACGATCGATTGCACAACTTTTCCCCAACTCGATTTCACTTGCGAAGAACCCTAAAAAGTTTGTGATTTTTATGAAGGTTTTCGGGACCTTTTACCCAACTTCTAACCCACGTGTTTTAACTTAACAATGAATTAACATCCGTTTAATATATTTAACAGAGTTATTTTCATTTAACAACGTTTTAACATCCGTTACATGTATTTAACGTTGCGTAACTAGGACTGAATTTTAGTGTTAAAACTGGTTATTTTGTAAGTTTTGATGTTTATTGTGTAAGTGCAAATTTCTCAAAGTTTAAAGTGTCAGTGCCTTTGAGCGTCGAGGTTTTTTATGCGATTTTCCCTAAATTAAATAGATAATTTTGTAATTATTACCAAGTCGTGTTTGGTGGTGGCACTGAAGACAGCGCTGTCAGGTACTGGTCCCGCTCTGGGGTTTATAACAAACTATGTAAGGTGATATTTTGTTCCTCCATTTTCGTTTTGGAAGGTGGAACCTTTTCCTCTTCATGCTCCTCCGATTCTTGAATCGATTAGACGGTTCAGTTTCAGGAATCGTGTGAGGAGTGAAGGTAAATTGGGGCGGTAGGCGGGATGCCGCTTTATAAACCGCGGGTGAGGGATCCAAGAGGCTGAGAAGTTACCACGGCCCAAAGAAGACGGGATTTGTCATCTTCCACGACCTCTCAACGACCAACCGCTACTTGCCATTGCACTACAAGAAAACATTAATATTTCCGACGGCATTTCCGACGGAAATAAAACCGTTGGTATTTTCCAACGCCTATGCGATGGTTTTCCGATGGACTACCGAGGGAACTTACTTAATCATTTGTATATGACTGGATTTATACCGGGTTATAAAATTTGGTATTCACATGGAGAAACTGATGCAACGATGCAATATTATGGTAGTACTTCAGAAATGTTAGATAGTACTAATGTTAGAGTAGAGGAACCAGCATCACAAGTTGACATAAACAGAGGTACTGTTCAGATGGTGAATGATGCATTTCGTAAACAAAGAGTATCGTACATTGGAGATAGTATCAGAATAGAGGAACCTAATTTGGAAGCCCATAAAATTTTTGATATGTTAGATGCATCCAAACAGCCTTTGTATAAAAGATGTAAAGATGGATTATCGCCTTTATTTGCTTCAAGCAGGTTGATGAAGATAAAGACGGATTTCAACTTGGCTGAAGATTGTGTGAATGTGATATATATACTGTTAAAAATTCATAATAACCAGTCATAATTAATTATTTTTAATTGTAAATATTATTATACTAAAATAATAAATAATTCTATTAATTAGTTATTTTGTAAAATATAAAAAAATTATAAAAGAAAAATAATAAATTTTATTAAAAAATTCAAATTACAAAAAATTTAAAAATTCTAATTATCCAGAGGCGGAAATTGGAAATCGGATGGCAAAAATGTTGGTGAAGCGTTCGACGATCCAGCTGGGGCATTGTTATCCTCCAAAAATGACGCGAAAGCGGGATCCGTCCATTGTAAATATCCAACGATCATATCCAAGCAGTTAATTCGGCTCTGGTTTTACTTTTGTAGTTCAAGCTGTTGTCTACGTTCTTCAGCGAACCGTTCCTCCATCCTCTAATTAGCTTCGATCATCTCCGTATTTTGTTATTCAATCCACATATTCTGTGCATTTTGTTTTTCGATTTGTCGGTACGCGGATAGAAATTGATCCTAAAGTGCAACAAAGTCGGAGATAGTGGATGCGAAGCCACTACGCATGTCTGACCTATGAATGCGGTTTAGGCTACCGAGGCCGTAAAAACAGCCTTGGTAATTCACAATGGAGGAGTACAAAATAATAATAAAAAAATCAGAACAAATTTATTAAATTTAGTGTAAAAAATTATTTTTAGAAAAAAATTTATACCTAAATGAAGATCTCATTCTTCTCGTCTTGGGTCAGCTCAATTCGACAGGAAGTATCGTCGGACGTTTCAGTTGCATCGACCACCACGATCACCATTGTTTCTTGGATGTTTCGTTCGTATGATTCACCGATTTATTTACCTTTAAAATTGACATACCAACCATCTTGCCGAGTGTGAGTATTTATAAAAACCTCACCAATTGAGACCGGTCGTCACAAATTTTTTTCCTAAATTTTGAAATAAATTATTAATAAATAAAAAATAAATTTAAATGTAAATTTAAATATTTTAGAGTACTTACCATTTTTTGTTGGATATGGATGTATGATTTTTGACCCGACAAATGCTTGTGCGCACCAAGAACACCTAGGAAATTTTCCGGTTTTATGAACCGTGCTCACCATCCCTTTCATCCGTCTTACACAGACGAATTCAAACTCTTTCCATATTATCGAGGTGATCACATGATCCCAGGTGTATGATTACTTGGAAATTTAAAATATATTAACTTTACTAATTATTAAATTTTATTAAATAAATATTTAAAAAAATATAATTACCGCAAATTCGATGAAGTATTTCTCTAGTCGTTCAGCTCGTACGACCGTTCAGCTGTAGTAGGGCCATCAAATTTTTTGAAATTTGATGGGTTATAGCCCTTTTGTCCCGGTCAAACCTAATATTTTTAATATATTAAAGTTTTTAAATTTCAAATAAAATTTAATAAATTATAAATAATTAAATTTAATTAAATAAATTAAATAGATAATTTTGTAATTATTACCAAGTCGTGTTTGGTGGTGGCACTGAAGACAGCGCTGTCAGGTACTGGTCCCGCTCTGGGGTTTATAACAAACTATGTAAGGTGATATTTTGTTCCTCCATTTTCGTTTTGGAAGGTGGAACCTTTTCCTCTTCATGCTCCTCCGATTCTTGAATCGATTAGATGGTTCGGTTTCAGGAATCGTATGAGGAGTGAAGGTAAATTGGGGCGGTAGGTGGGATGCCGCTTTATAAACCGCGGGTGAGGGATCCAAGAGGCCGAGAAGTTACCACGGCCCAAAGAAGACGGGATTTGTCATCTTCCATGACCTCTCAACGACCAACCGCTACTTGCCATTGCACTACAAGAAAACATTAATATTTCCGACGACATTTCCGACGGAAATAAAACCGTTGGTATTTTCCAACGCCTATGCGATGGTTTTCCGATGGACTACCGAGGGAACTTACTTAATCATTTGTATATGACTGGATTTATACCGGGTTATAAAATTTGGTATTCACATGGAGCAACTGATGCAACGATGCAATATTATGGTAGTACTTCAGAAATGTTAGATAGTACTAATGTTAGAGTAGAGGAACCATCATCACAAGTTGATATAAACAGAGGTACTGTTCAGATGGTGAATGATGCATTTCGTGAACAAAGAGCATCGTACATTGAAGATAGTATCAGAATAGAGGAACCTAATTTGGAAGCCCAGAAATTTTTTGATATGTTAGATGCATCCAAACAGCCTTTGTATAAAAGATGTAAAGATGGATTATCGCCTTTATTTGCTTCAAGCAGGTTGATGAAGATAAAGACGGATTTCAACTTGGCTGAAGATTGTGTGAATGCGATATATATACTGTTAAAAATTCATAATAATCAGTGATTATCTGTTAAAAATTCATAATAATCAGTGATTATCTGTTAAAAATTTATAATAATCAGTGATTATATGTTAAAATTTCATAATAATCTGTTAAAAATTCGTAATAATATGTTAAAAATTCGTGATAATCTTCTAATTTTCAATATATATACGATATGCTCCTTCACATTTTCACCAGAACAAAAAATCTTAAGAAAATGTCTTATTTGGGTTCTTATGATTATTTTCGATCGTGGATGGATAAACCTCGGTATGATTCAACAACGGGGGAATTGACTGATGAATTTGCGCAAGATGTTGAAGAGTTCATGACATTTGCATCAAACAATAGCATGACATCATAATACAGTAAAATATATTTTCCATGTTTTAAATATCAAAATCATAGATAAATCTCTATTGGAAAAGTACGTAATCATTTGTATATGACTGGATTTATGCCGGGTTATAAAATTTGATATTCACATGGAGAAACTGATGCAACGATGCAATATTATGGTACTACTTCAAAAATGTTAGATAGTATTAATGTTAGGGTAGATGAACCAGCATCACAAGTTGATATAAACAGAGGTGTTGTTCTATGGTGAATGATGCATTTGGTGAACAAAGAGCATCGTACATTGAAGATAGTAGCAGAATAAAGTAACCTAATTTGGAAGCCCGGAAATTTTTTGATATGTTAGATGCATCCAAGCAGCCTTTGTATAAAGGATGTACAGATGGATTATCGTTTTTATTTGTTGCAAGCAAGTTGATGACGATAAAGACGATTTCAAATTGGCTGAAGATTGTGTGAATGCGATAGCTGATTTTGTTAGAGATATATTAACTGAAGATAATATTGCACCTGCTTCATATTACGAGGTTCAAAAACTTGTAGTTGGTCTTGGATTGTCATATCAGATGATCGATGTATGTATTGACAACTGCATGATCTATTGGAGAAACGATAAAAACCGTATGAAGTGCTGATTTTGTCACAAACCTCGATTTCAAGAGACAAGCGGCAGAGTACCTATTCCGCATAAACTAATGTGGTATTTGCCATTAACAGAGAGGTTAGAAAGGTTATATCAATCTGAACACACGGCAAAATCTATGAGATGACATGCAAAACATAATTCGAATGGAGAAATTGTGCATCCCTCGGATGCTGAAACATGGAAATATTTTCAACAAATTTATCCTAGTTTTTCATATGACCCTAGAAACATATACCTCGGGTTATCTACAGATGGATTCAACCCTTTTGGGAAGCATGAGAGGAAATACTCGTTGTGGCCAGTTATCGTGACACCTTATAATGTGCCTCCTTTGTTGTGCATGAAACGAGAGTTTTTGTTTCTAACAATTCTCATCCACGGTCCAGAGCATCCTAAATGATCGCTTGATATTTTTTTTGCAGGCACTAATTCATGAGTTAAAAATATTATGGGAAAATGGTGTCGAAGCATTCGATGTTTCCAACAAACAGAACTTCTTGATGTGACTAGTACTTATGTGGACCATAAGTGATTTTCCAGCATATGTTATGTTATTAGGATGGTCGATGCATGGAAGATTATCATGCGTTCCAACTGAAACGCGGACGAAAGACTAGTTGGTTCGATTGTCATCGTCGATTTCTACCATAATATCATCTATATCGCTAGAGCACGAAATTATTTAGGAAAAACAAAAAAAATTTTGATGGTCCACTTCCTATTCCTGACGGAAATTATATAATGACTCAACTTAGAGATTTTGGTGCTGAGATAATGGCTTCATGTGGAGGTAACAAACATTACTGTGTTGATGGTTGTGGCGAATACCATAATTGGCACAAGAAGAGCATTTTTTGGGATTTACCATATTGGAAGGACCATTTGTTGCACCATAATCTATATGTTCTGCACATTAAGAAGAATGTTTTCGACAACATAATGAATACCGTTCTAAATGTGTAAAAAAACAAAAGATAATTTGAAAGCTAGATTGGATTTGTCGGATATTTGTTCCCGGAAAAAACTACATGTAATGTCAAATGGAAAATCATTGTTTCCCGCATTCCGGTGGGATACGCATGCAAAAGGCAAATTTTTTGACTGAATTAATCATAATGTCAAATTTCCAGATGGATACGCATCTAATCTTCGTAATTGTGTCGATACTACTGAAGGCAAATTTTCAGAGATGAAAAGTCATGATTTTCATGTTGTCATACAAACACTATTCCCATTTGCCTTTAGCGATCTTCTGTATAAAAATATCCACGGAGCACTACAAGTATTTTATATTATTTTATATATATATATATAATCATAATTTCATATATTATATGATATTAAAAAAAAATTTATATAGGAATTGGTGCTTTTTCCGAGATTTATGTACAATATCACTTATTACAGATGATATCCGAAATTTGGACAAAAAAATACCGGTTCTCATTTGTAACTTGGAGAAAATATTTCTACCAGCATTTTTTGATGCTATGGAGCATCTTCCCATTCACCTCTCTAGAGAAGTAGAGCTTGGAGGATCTGTTCAGTACCGATGGATGTATCCTTTTGAGAGATATATGTTTCAACTAAAGAAAAAAGTTAAAAATCTTGCCACGGTTGAAGGTTCAATCCTCGCACAAAGTATTAATGAAGAAACATCTAACTTCGCTAGCTACTATTTTCCATCGCAAGTCCAAACAAAAAATAGACGATCTGCACGACATGATGATGGAGGGGAAAAACCAAGGTATCCAATATATGTGCTAGAAATATTTGCACAAATTGGACGTTTAAGTGTAAAAAGGAAGACGCGACGCCTATCACAGGAGGAACATAATAACTTACATTTGTATATTTTGACAAATTGCGATGACGTTTTGAAATATGAAAGATACATTCAATTAAATTCTATTTTTAATTGTTATTATAATTTATTGTTAATTATTTTGTTCTTAATTAACACGATATACATGGAACAAATACATGTTCATTATTCAGATTACACAGAGAATGATTTGGTCTAACTTAAAAAGCGAATTTGCAAGATAGTTGCATTTTTATGTTAGTGTTACCATAATTATGTAATTTTCAATAATAGTTTCCTATATATATATATTGTACGTTACTACATGTCCTTCTAATGGGATAACGTTTCCCACATGGTTAGTTGAGTTGGTGAGTGGTCCTACATTTACTGCAAAATCTTATCCAATGTACTACACTCGTGGATATGCTTTTAAAATTTATCGCGAAGGAAACTCACAAACAACTTGTAATTATGGTGTATCATCTCAATCGGGAGAAATTATATACAACGGTGTTCTTCGTGAAATATTAGAAGTTTACTATCTAGGAATGATTGATTTGAGGTGTATTGTATTCTATTGTGATTGGTATGATTCTATCATGGGTCAACGTGGAGACGAATTCGGTGTTACATCTGTCCACTCTCGTAAGCGACATCGAAAATATGATCCTTTTATACTTGCTTCACAAGCGGACCAGGTTTGTTATATTCGATATTCTCATGTGAGGAACAAGCAAGATCCTTGAATTACAGTGACCTCAATACATACTAGAGAAATGGTATGTGGTATTACCAAACAATACCCTATGCAACAAAGCACAATTGGTAACTTAGGTTCCATAGACATATAAATATTTTTATACTTTAATAATATATAAATATTTTTTCGAAATATTGATTTACGTAACCGACTGATTTCTAACGGCTTTGGTAACCCCATCGAAAAGCCATCGGAAAACTGTCGGAAAACCGTCAATTGCAACATGGGCACACTATTTTTTGAGTATTCACGGGTTTTAAACAGTCCGTCGGAAAACCGATGGTATTAATCTTTGAGGATCTGCGAAATTTATTTTTAAGTGAATCTAATCAAGCAGATTTCATGCAACAACCCAAAAAAAACTTTTTTGGTCCCAATAGGTCTTAAGAACTCTTTGACTTTTTCTACTTATTTATATACTTGTATAGTTGTATATGACTTTCAATTGCACACGTATATATGTATAATAATATAATAAAACTCACAAAGTAGAATATCAGTATCAGGTTTAATGATAGTTAGCATCAGGTTTTGTTAGGATTCACTAGGAAATATCAAACTAAGGTCCGAGAATATTGACCTGGCAAACCATGATTTTCTAGAAACAGCCTTATTATCACACAATTAACATATGGTTTAAATTTATAAATAATTTTTATAATACATATATGTGTATATTTGTATATGTATTTAAATGCTTGAGAAGTAATTATTAAATTATTAAATTTTAAAATGAAAATATCATTTTATTTTGTTATTCAAAATCACATTTTTTAAACTTTTATAAATTTGTGATGTGTTGATATATCAATTTTTTTTAGCTTTCTTAAATTTTTATAATTTCATAATCACCTTTATTTTTTACTCGATTTAATAATTCTAATCAATTTTCATTAAAATAAAAATAATTGATTATAATTTTAAATAATTTAATGTTTCAAATAGAAAATGGCAAATAATAAATGTAAATAGATTGATAAAATTTCACAATCATAATGTTTTAAGATCGTATCAATAGTACCAAATACGTGGTGAGTCGTCTACTCCGAGTTGTATACCAACTCAAGTTCCAGAATCTGCAAATTATTCTTTCCTACCAATGACAATTGAAGAATTGGTTCAGCAGTCTGGTCGTGAACTTCTTACTTTTCTCGATCGGATACGTCAAGAAAATTCGACATGATAAATTAAATTTTTCTATAATTATATTCAAAATGATTATTTTAACGCTATTCTAATAAAAATTCGTAGATTTGGTATTTTAATCAACAGAATGAACAAATCTGTATTAAACATTTTCATTATCTTTTGAACAAACCATATACCAAATTTAGAGATATTCCGTACGAAAAATGTCAGATTTGGTCCAGGACGTTTACGGTACGTAAAACTATTTTTAAATATATAATTATTTTAAATAGTTTTTAATAATATTTTTAGTAATATATAATTAAATTTCGCAACAAGAATTTACATGGGATCCCATAAACACAAAATTGTTGGAAGAAGCTTTTCAAAAAGAGGGTGCAGTACAATTTTCTCGCCACATGAACGAGTAGAAACAAAAATGGAAAAAGATAAAAGATAAAAGAAAAGAGTTGAATGAGTCGGTTTTGAACCACTTTATTCGTTATTGGGAATCTTCCAAAGCTAAGGTAATCTCGAGGACTAATTCGGGAAACCGGAAAAACGACCAAGGAGGCAAAGGCATTTACATTCACAATGTTGGATCGACTAGTTTTCTGAGACGAGCCGATCAATTAGTAAATTAATTTTTATATTAATTTTATTTATTATTATTTGAAAATTTTTAAATTTCTAATTGATAATTTTTTACTTTTATGCACAAGAATTTGGAGCGCCTCCAAATCACTTGAAACTTCTCGAGACTGTACACATGAACAAAAATACTGCTCGCATCCAAAATGGTCTCGTTAGTGAGATCATCGAAAAAGTGAAAAAGAAAGAAAGTGATATTTTAACTCAGCAGTCTCAAGTTGTTTTTTCATCTTCGATCGCCGAATTGCCTCGTTTTGAGATTAACCATCTCGTTCTTGATGTAGGTTTGATTTTTCTTTTTATTTATTTTTATATTTAATATTATAATACTTTTTAAATAATAGTTTTTTTTGTTTTTACAGGAAGTACCATTTTATAATTATCGTCATCTAGGACTCGGGAGAATTGCAGATACCGGTGGTGAAACATCTGCGGCTAGAAACAAGGAGAATGAACAACTAAAAGAATAAATGTCGGCTATGACGATAGAGATGAAGAATCTTAAAAATATTGTAGAAATGATGAGAACCAAGTTTTTCGATGACTTTTTTTCTCCTCGTTCTCCTCCTGCTCCTCTGATGTAATTTGTAGATTTAAAACAATTAAACAATTATTATATTTATAATTAGAAATATTATTTTTATTAATTGTATTAATATTTTTTTAAAATATTTAAAATATTAATTAAATTTAATATAAATATGAAAATTTTTAAATATTTTTAATAAATAGATTTTAAAAATATTTAATAAATAATTTTTAAAAAAATTAATATTCTAATTTTTTTCAATGATTTGGTTATTTTCGATGGATGCAGTCGTCGGAAATTATCGATGGACGGTTCCGTCGGATATATGTCGGTTAACTCCTGACGGGTGCAAACCATCGGAATACACCATCGGTTCATATTATATTATTAAATTATTAAATTTTAAAATGAAAACATCATTTTATTTTGTTATTCAAAATCACGTTTTTCTTTTTTTTTTAAACTTTTATGAATTTACGATATGTTGATATATCAATTTTTTTTAGTTTTCTTAAATTTTCATAATTTAATAATCACGGTTATTTTTTACTCGATTTAATGATTATAATCAATTTTTATTAAAATAAAAATAATTGATTATTATTTTAAATAATTTAATGTTTCAAAAAGAAAATGGTAAATAATAAATGTAAATAGATTGATAAAATTTCACAATCATAATATTTTAAAATCATATCAATAGTACCAAATACGTGGTGAGTCATCTACTCCGAGTTGTATACCAACTCAAGTTCCATAATCTGCAAATGATTTTTTCCGATCAATGACAATTGAAGAATTGGTTCAGCAGTCTGGTCGTGAACTTCTTACTTTTCTCGATCGGATACGTCACAGAAATTCGACATGGTAAATTAAATTTTCTATAATTATTTTAACGCTATTCTAATAAAAATTTGTAGGTTTGGTATTTTAAACAACAGAATAAGCAAATCTATATTAAAGATGCTTCATTCTCTTTTGAACAAACCATATACCAAATTTAGAGATATTCCATACAAAAAACGTCAGATTTGGTTCGGGATGTTTGCGGTACGTTAATTTATTTTTAAATATATAATTATTTTAAATAGCTTTTAATAATATTTTTTAGCAATATAAAATTAAATTTCACAGCAAGAATTTACATGGGATCCCGTAAACACAAAATTGGTGGAAGAAGCTTTTCAAAAATAGGCTCCAGTACAATTTTCCCGCCATATGAACGAGTGGAAACAAAAATGGAAAAAGGGAAAAGATAAACCAAGAGGGTTGAATGAGTCGGTTTGGAACGATTTTATTCTTTATTGGGAATCTTCCAGCGCTGAGGTCATCTCGAGGACTAATTCGGGAAACCAGAAGAGCGATCGAGGAGACAAAGATATTTACATTATCAATTAGTAATTAATTATTCTATTAATTTTATTTATTATTAGTTGAAATTTTTTAAATTATTAATTTAGAATTTTTTTACTTTTACGCATAAGAATTTGGAGCGTCTCTAGATCACTTGCAACTTCTTGAGGCCGCCCACACGAACAAAAAGACTGCTCGCATCCAAAATGGTCTCGTTAGTGAGATCATCGAAAAAGTGAAAAAGAAAGAAAGTGATATTTTAACTCAACAGTCTCAAGTTGGTTTTTATCTTCGCTCGCCGAATTGTCTCATTCTGAGATTAACCATCTCGTTCTTGATGTAAGTTTGATTTTTCTTTTTATTTATTTTTATATTTAATATTGTAATGCTTTTTTAATAATATTTTTTTTTGTTTTTACAGGAAATACCATTTTATAAGGATCGTCATCCAGGACTTGGGAGAATTATAGATACCGGTGGTGCAACATCTATGGCTAGAAACGAAGAGAATGAACAGCTAAAAGAACAAATGGCGGCTATTGCCATAGAGATAAAGAATCTTAAAAATATTGTAGAAATTATGAGAACCAAGTTTCCCAATGATTTTTTTCTCCTCCTTCTCCTCTTGCTCCTCCGATGTAATTTGTAGATTTAAAACAATTAAACAATTATTATATTTATAATTAGAAATATTATTTTTATTAATTGTATTAATACTTTTTTGAATATTTAAAAATATAAATTAAATGTAATATAAATATTAATTGTTTTAATATTTTTAATAAATATATTTTAAAATATTTAATAAATAATTTTAAAAAAAATAAATATTCTAATTTTTAATTGTTTGGTTATTTCCGACGGATGTAGTCGTCGGAAATTACCGATGGATGGTTCCGTCGGATATATGTCGGCTAACTCCTAATGGGTGCAAACCGTTGGGATACACCATCGGTTCACATTCTCGATGGTTATGGTCATCGGAAAATGTCGACGGCCCGACTAACTAAATCCATCATAAATACGTTGGGAATTTCCGATAAAACAAATCCATCGAATATTCATCGGTATTTTCCTACGGCATGAACCCATCGTCTATCCGTCGGAAGTTTCCGACGGTAACATTTATCGCCAAACCATCAGTAATTCCCGATCCGTTCCCGACAGAAATTAATTTCCGGTTCCGACGGACATTTTTTGTCAGAAAATAGATGGGAATAGCTATTCCCGACGAATTGCTGACGAAATTGTCCGTCGGGAATTTGATGTTTTCTTGTAGTGTTGGGTGTTGGGTTTTTTTGGAAAGTTTTAGGTTGATGTGCTTGAGTGATTTTAGAAAGTAGAAAGATTGTGTGAAGTGTGAAAATGAGGGAAAAGATTCACGTATTTATAGAAAATATTTGCGACCACATATGTGATCGCAAGTTAGTGGTAAAACTGAAAATTAAATACTTGGTCGCAAATGAGTCGTAAATTTGCGACCACAAATTATTTTAATCTGACTTTAATCTGATTTTTCATAGGTGATCGCAAATTGGTCGCTAATTAGCGACTACTTTACGACCACAGATTATTTTTGTGACCAATTTGCCACCACATTCCCAATGTATTGGCAATGTGGTGGCAAAGTAGTCACAATAAACACCCTAAATCCTATATGATTTTGTTGAATACTATGAATTATTTAAGATTGATAACATCATTATGAGTTGTATAAATTTCAATTACTAAGTAAACAACAACATTTTATAAAAATATATAAGGATTAAAAGTAAAAAATACATAAAAGTCAAATATATTACATCTCTTCCTCCTCATCGTCATCTGAAAGTGAAATATTACACTGAAATTCATCTTCTAGTTCGACATCTCCGACATCGAAATCAATTTTTTCAGTATGATTAAATCTATCAACCAAACGATCCACTTCTATCTTTTCAACCACCGTTAGCTGTTCATCATTTATTTGTTGCAAAAGGCCAATCTCGTCTTTGTTTTTGTATTTCCCCAAAATGTTAGATTTGAGATTTATTTTGAGAACACTGAGCCATGTTTGTTTTGATGATGATTTGGTGTACGAATAACGAATATAACAAAATTGATCTTTTTGAGAGGCTGGTACATCATAATTAATGAAATGTAATTTAGTTAATTATATATAACTAAATTAATTTATGGAATTTTATTTACGTAATATATATAAATTAAAATATAGTTATAATTAATTGTTTACGTACCTAAAATAAATGATTTGTATTTGTAGTATTCCTTGATGATAAGACATCAACGACGCCATTTTCCGACTTCCGAATTCCTTTTGAAATAGTAAGATCGTACCACTCATATTTAAAAAGCGTGATTTTCAAATTTCGGAGTCCAAGATATTCAAGTTGAATGATATAGGTTGAAATCCCGTAGAAATCAGCTTTATCAGATGCATCTGAGTAATTGTCTCCCATGACACAAATGCCATAGTTACATGTCTTTCTCCTTTGTCCATGTTTTTTGGTGTGGAACATATAACTTTTTATAAAATAGATCGGCCAAGTTGATGCTTTATTCATTGGGCGTTGCATTAATTTTTGAACCCATATCGGAAAGGCGCGTGGCTCTGTTGAAATGATTGCATTGATATATGATCATATATTCTCAGTAATTAGTATTTCAAAATTAAAAAGATTTTATATAAACAATATATATACGTTTGTATTCATTATATATACATAATCTAGAACCCATATGTGGAACTCTTCCTCTCTTTTCGATGAAATGTCATCTTCCGAAAGATATGGATATGTACAACGAATGTGATTTTCAAACATTGTACAAAATTAAATATGAAAAAGTAATATATATTGCTTAATTACATTGAAATTGTAATGTAATAAGTGAAAATGTTTTCATAGTATTTACCTCTCTAGTGGACAAAAATATTCACAATTCCGCAAAACATATGCATATGCATATTTGTATTCTTTTTCGGAGAGACATATTTCTTCACTTTTACCACTTGGATGACCCATGTGAGTAAATATATCCGGTACTCCGGGATCCAGATAAACAGAAACGTCACCTTCCTCGAATCTAGTAAACTTGTATATATATTATACACGATTCAGCACAAAAATAAAATAATTAATTAATAAACAAAATATTTTATGGTTACTACGTACCTTTTTTTGGTGCGTATATAGGCAACAAAGTAATGCTCCGTGAAGTAAGCTATCTCATCGTTGACATATGATTCAACAATCGACTCTATAGCATATCATTTGTTCTTCACCTTGCTTTTAAGTTTTCTAAAAAACCTTTCAAATGGATACATCCACCTATATTGTACAGGTACACCCAATTCAACTTCGTATGGGAGATGTATAGGTGCTTCATGACGTCAAAAAATGCAAGTGAAAAGATCTTCTTCAAATTGAACAAAATTATGACTATGCTTTCCTTTAGAATTCGGACACGGCTTTGTTGCAATGATCTGGAGCATATATCTCGGAAAAATCCTCCAATCCCTACATTACAATATAGTAATTACTACATGTAATTATTATTATTTTACGTACCTAAAATATAAAATATGTTTGATATTATATACCTGGTAATGCTAGATGAATGTTTTGTGGTAAAAGTTCTGCAAATATAAAAGGGAGAAGCCTCTCCATAAAAACATTGCAGTCATGGCTTTTCATGCCAGAAAACTTTAGTCCATCCATATCCACATAATTTACTAAATTTACCGTGTAGCCGTCCAGAAATTTGACATCATTTTTAATACATTCCAATAAGCGTTCTTTATCTTTTTTTGTTAATATAAATATAGGGAATGGAGCATTACCCCGACCATACACGTGCAACTCTTTTCGAGAGCAAAACTTCGCAATATCCAACCTTGATTTAACTGTATCTTTAACATTCATAACAGTATTAATGATGTTATCAAATAAATTCTTCTCTATATGCATCACATCAAAATTATGTCGTTGGTACGAGAACTCCCAAAATATGCTTTATTTGTGCAAAATATGCCAGCTTCCATAACCTTCTTCTTTATTTTCATGAACGTTTCCACCGCAGTGAGATGTTCTTAAAGGATTGACAGTTTTTATTCACTCGTATAAAACTTGTTCGCCTGTCAATGATTGTGGAGGATAGTCATTTAAATGGTGCTTGCCCTTTAAAAAATTTGTTTTATTTTTTCGTAACGGATGACCCTTAGGAAGAAACCTTTGTGACAATCAAACCAACACGTCTTTCTACCATTTGGTAATTGAAAAGCCTTCGTATCATCCATACAAATTGGACAAGATAGTCTACCATGCGTTGTCCATCCTGACAACATTCCATAAGCTGGAAAATCGCTTATAATCTACCGTATCACGACTTTTAGATTGAAATTTTGATTCAACGACACATCGTATGTCTCAACTCCCGTAGAACACAATTCTTTCAGCTCATCAATCAAAGGTGGGAGGAATATATCTAGATTAGCATAGGGATTATTTGGCCCCGAATTCAGAATTGTTAGAAACAAGTACTCTTTCTTCATACACATATCAGGTGGCAAGTTATATGAAGTGATAATTAGTGGCCATAACGAATGATCTCGAGATATCCCAAATAGATTGAACCCATCAGTACATAAGCCAAGATAAATGTTTCGAGATTCAGCAACAAATCTTGGATGTAGATATTGAAAAATTTTCCACTTCGTAGCATCAGATGTATGACTCATTTCTCTGTCTTCTGTTTCATGATCTGCGTGCCACCTCATTGCCTCTGCGGTTTTCTTGCTTTGATACATTTTCTTAAATCTGTCGCCTATTGGTAAATACCACATACGACTGAAAGGTATTCTCGTCCTACCCTCGCTTGGCTTATATCGGGGGGAATAGCAAAATTTATATTTTCCCATTTCTCATCTTTTTTCAAAAGATCATAAAATTGTGAACACACACGTCAATTGAATAAAACGGAAGCCCTAAATTTTGCATCATTTTTTTGGTTTCATAATATGAACTTGTGGCCTGATTCTCCCCGGCAAATATTTGGTAAACAGCTCTGCCCAAGAATCCATGTATTTTTCTGGTAAATTAAAATCAGACTTAATGTTCATGAATTGAGCAGATAAAGATAATTATGAGTGCCCTTCATGACAACCATCACACAATAGATTCTTCGCAGCTTCTAACATGTTGTAAAACTTTTGTGCTTCTGAATTTGGTTCTTCTACATTATTAAATTCTTCCTCGTTCTGATTATAGTACTCATCAGTTGTAGTCTCACGAAATGAATCCGTCACCATTTCAACATATCTATTACCGGATGTCCATACTGTTTCTTCATTAGTACCATATGTACCTCCCTGATTTCTTTGGACATCACCCCGACTACTCGTCCCTAACTGAACATTCAGCTCTTCTCTATGTTTATACCAAATATTATAGTTTGGCATAAATCCTCGACTATATAGATGATTCCATATTTTGCGACCCAGAAGAAATTTATCATATTTGCAATTAATACAAGGACAAAAAAACTTATCTCCGCTACTTGCAAAATTTATAAACTGCTCCATGCCTTGTGTAAATTCCACCTGTATATTTATTGTTTGATTATCAATCATTTTATACATCTAATCTCTCGAATTATTATAATTTCCCCACATGTTTGAAGTTTTTTTTTCTTTTTGATTCTACAAATGAGAAAATGGGATATCGGGGCATATATATATATAAGATTCTGCCACTACTTTGTCACTATTTTGCGACCACAATGGCGTGGTCACTTATATGTCGGTATATCTACCTTACACATGTTTTTTATGTTATGGCTTTACCATCACTTTGTGATTGAAGAGCCACTCCCAAAGTGGTCAAAAATTGGTCGCCTATTTGTGACCAATATGCGATCAATATGCAACTAATATGCGACCAATATGTGATTCTTCCACATACAGTTGCTAATCAGTTGCTAATTTAAGACTGATTAGCGACTGAAAAACATAATCTCATATTAGCCGCATATTAGTCGCAAAATGGTTGCGTATTGCGACGGATTTGTGAATATAGTTTTTAGTCCCAAAATTGCGACTAATGTGCGACTACTGCACCGTAGTCTCAAATTGGTCGCATATCCGTGGCAAATATAATTGCAAATTTTC
Organism: Pugionium cornutum; assembly: GCA_018901935.1. NCBI lineage: Eukaryota > Viridiplantae > Streptophyta > Magnoliopsida > Brassicales > Brassicaceae > Pugionium > Pugionium cornutum. The sequence goes on from CM032155.1 coordinate 9,382,738, forward strand.
GACCACGACTGTGGTCGCATTTTGGCAGTTTTCTTGTAGTGAAAAAGTATGCATAATTTATTAAAGAATTTTATTTAGTCGGCTGTTTGATATTGGTTTTTTGATAAAAAAAAATGTTATTTTTATGTTTATTGTAGGGGTTCATTCATGCAGCTAGGCAAGAGACACCCATCATTGAACATAGATGGTGTGTCAAACACATCTACGTAAACTTCAAAAAACAACATGGTAAGATTGTCCTTTTGAAACCACTAATTTGGAGCTTGTGTTAGAGTTACAGTCCAAAAAATATGAAGACAATTTTGATAAGATTAGACGTTGTAGTCAGAACTTATATAATGATATTTTGGAAGAAGAACCGAAGACGTGGTTTCGGGCTTTTTTTGCACTAGGAAATTTTTGTGAAGACGTTGATAACTACTTCACAGAATCGTTTAACGCAACCATAGTCAATCCGAGGGATAAATATTTGGTTACAATGCTAGAGACTATTAGAAGACAAGCGATGGTGCGTATATCCAAAAGGAGCAAAAAAGCAAACAGACATTAATGTAAGTTCAAACCTTACGTTTCTAATATTTTGGAATTGCAAAAAGCTGATGCTTCAAAATGCACAACATTTTTTGGGGACACACAGTTTGCAAGAAGTGATGTTGTATGGAAACTCTTACACGGTTAATTTGAGAAGGAAAACATGTTCATGCTACAAGTGGGAGATAACCGGGATATAGTGTGTACATGCATTTGGGGCTTTACGTGATTTAAGGTTAGATGTTGATGAATATATATCTGGTTTTTTCTGACATTTCGCTAGAGAGAAGCGTACACAACAGCCATAATTCCTTTGAGAGGACCACATTTTTGGATGAGGCATACGTTTATTGTACTTACTGCTCCACCCATGCCAAATCTCTTGGCCGGAAGAAGGAAACAAATTGAACAAAAAACAGAAGCAACAACAAAATAGAGGAAGAAAACATTCAAGAGGATCAAAGGGAAAAATGGGTCTCCTTCAAAACCCAAAAAAAAGAAAGAAAATTTTAGCAGAGCTGGATGCATAATGCATTGCTCAAAATGCGGAGAAGCTGTACACAATGCTCTCGGTTGTGGAAAGAGGAATAATGGAGGTGCATCATCTTCACAAATTGCACCAAAGAAGGCAAGAAAGGTGGTTATATTTTTTTGGTTCTTTAGAGTTGTTGGTTCTTTTGTTTGTTGTTTACATTGCTTTTTTTTCTATTCTTAGAATGTATTCTCTCTATTTCAGGCTCTATCTCAAGGTTTAGAAGGTTTCCAAGCTCTAGAAGTTTTTCAGGTTTCACAAATTTCTGCAATGGAGGGTGTTTCTCAAATTTTTAATATGGAATGAAGGAGAATTAGACTTAGGATTGGATAGGATTTAGTAGATGTTGTGGTAGTTTGTGATTGTAGACAATGTAGCTAAGTGGTGGATTTATAACCCATGTGTCCTTATCTTTTGAGACTAGTTCTTTTGAGAATGATTGTCATCTTTTGAAACTACTTCTTTTGATACTATTTTTGAGACTATTTCCACCTTTCTTTCCAGATTACTTTTTTTCAGAATATTGACCAATACACAATATTTTAAACATAGAAAAAATTATTTTGAACACAACCCAACACACGATGCTTCATCCATGTTTTTGGACAGAACACCATGCTTCATTCACAAATCCATGCTTTTCAACAAAACAAAATGTTTCATTCACAAATCCATGTTTTTCAATAGAACACAATGCTTCATCTTGGACATAGAAAATCAATTTTGAAGATAGAGAAAATCGATTTTGAACAGAGAAAATCGATTTTGAACAAAGAAAATCGAGTTTGAACATAGGAAATCGATTTTCATCAAAACTCTTTAACAAAACACAACGTGTACTTTTAACATATTTGTTATTGACCATGAAAAACCATGAAAGTTCTAGTGGAAATAGGTTTAGCTTGACAAATTTATGTAGCGTAAGTAAACTCATTTATATACAACATGTACTTTTAACATATTTGTTAAGTGTATTTGTAACTATGTCAGGAGGAAATTAAACTTCAAAAGCACCAAACTTTTTAATAGAAGTTCTAGTAGCAGAAATGAAGAAGACATTTCACTTGGCTTGATGATGTTCAGAACAGTAGTAACTCATAAGAAGGTCCAAAGAGAACTAGGAACCCATTGAGAAATGGCAAAAATAAAGAAACAGAAGCCTATTATAGCCATGGCAGTATGAGATATCCAGTAGAAACATGGGCTGAGATGAAATCCATAATGAAGAAAAGGTTGGTACCTAACCATTACCACCTTGAAATTCACCAATAGCTTAAGAGGTTCAATCAAGGAAGCCGAAGTGTTGAGGACTATTACCAATAGTTGGAAACTCTCATGATCAAAACAAACATTTCAGAAGATAGAGAAGCTAATGTGGCAAGACTTTTAGGAGGAATTAACCGTGACATTAAAGATAGAATAGAGCTGAAACATTATATGGAGCTAGGGGAGATATTGCACAAAACTATACTGATGAAACAACAGCTAAAAAAAAGTTATACCAGGCTAAGCTATGGAGCAACTAACAATACGCCTAGCTACCAAAGGGAAGGAAAGTAGATTGCTAATGTTGATTCTAAGCATTCAACAACCATTCAAGATATCATGGGCAAATTTGAAGCTACTACATCTACTAGAGCAAGAGATGTGAAATGTTTCAAATGCCAAGGAAGAAGGTACTATGCGAATGAATGCACCAACAAAATGATCATGATTTTGTTGGATAATGGTGAAATAGAATTCGAGAAAGAAAAAGTCTTTTTTGCTTCTTCAGAAGAGCATCTTGAACCTTCTATGGTAGGAAAATTATTGGTAACAAGAACAACCCTAAGCATACTAAATAAAACCAAAGAACATGAGCAAAGAAAGAACCTGTTTCACTTAAGATGTCATGTCTAAGGAGAGGTTTGCAACATCATTATTGATGGAGGCAGCTACACTAATATGGCTAGTGAAACTATGGTAAAAAGGTTAGGTATGGAAGTTTTCAAGCATCCAAAGCCTTATAAGCTGCAATGGCTTAATAAGTGTGGCAAATGAAAGTAAGCAACCAAGTCAAACTACCTATAACCATTGGAAAATACCAAGATGAGATTTTTTGTGATGTTTTACCAATGGAGGCTCGCCATATTATGCTTGGAAGACCATGGCAGCACTACAAGAAAACATTAACATTTCCGATGGGAATAAAACCGTCGGAATTTTCCAACGATCTTGCGATGGATTTGCGATGGACTACCAAGGGAACTAGAGTCGTCGGGGATCCGTTGGTAATTTCCAACGCTTGCACCACCGTCGGGAAATCGATGGTAAAACCTGACGGTAAATCGTCGATTTTCCGATGAGTGCTCCATCGTCGGGATAACCTCTTGAAACCGTCGTAAATTACAAACGTAACTATGACCGTCAGGAGTTTTCTGACAACTTCTCGATGACATGTATATTTTTACTATCTGTCGGCAACCATCATCGGACCACCGTCGGAAATATCCGACCTTTGTCGGAATCTATCGGGTATCCGTCAGAAACCTAAGAATAATCTATTAAAAATTTGTGATTATCCGGCGGTGGTTGGAAACCGTCGGAAATCCGTCGGCAAAGGAAGAAAAAATCTATTCAAAATTTATGATTATCCAGTTGTGGTCGGAAACCGTCGGAAATCCATCTGAAAAGAGAACATTCTTAAGAATAATCTGTTAAAAATCATAATTATGTGTTAAAAATTCGTAATAATCTGTTAAAAATTCGTGATAATATCTAATTTTCACTATAAATACGCTTTGGTCTTTCACAATTTCATCAGAACAAAAAAATTTAAGAAAATGTGTTCTTTGGGTTCTTATGAGTATTTTCGATCGTGGATGGATAAATCTCGATATGATTCAACAACGGGGGAATTGACTGATGAATTTGCACAAGGTGTTGAAGAGTTCATGGCATTTGCATCAAATAATAGCATGACATCGGAATACGGTAAAGTGTATTGTCCGTGTATTAAATGTCGAAATCATATATTAACCTCCGTTAGAGAAGTACGTAATCATTTATTGGGTTACAAAATTTGGTATTCACATGGAGAAACTGATGCAACAATGCAATATTATGGTAGTACTTCAAAAAGGACAGATAGTACTAATGTTAGTGTAGAGGAACCGGCATGAGAAGTTGATATAAACGGAGGTACTGTTCATATGGTGAATGATGCATTTCGTGAACAAAGAGCATCGTACATTGAAGATATTAGCATAATAGAGGAACCTAATTTGGAAGCCCAGAAAGTTTTTGATATGTTAGATGCATCCAAGGAGCCTTTGTATAAAGGATGTAGAGATGGATTATCACCTTTATCTGCTGCAAGCAGGTTGATGAAGATAAAGACGGATTTCAACTTGGCTGAAGATTGTGTGAATGCGATAGCTGATTTTGTTAGAGATATATTACCTGAAGATAATATTGCACCTGCTTCATATTACGAGGTTCAAAAACTTGTAGCTGGTCTTGGATTACCATATCAAATAATCGATGTATGTATCGACAACTTCATGATCTATTGGAGAAATGATGAAAACCACATGAAGTGCCGATTTTGTCATAAACCTCGATTTCAAGAGACAAGCGGCAGAGTACCTATTCCACATAAACGGATGTGGTATTTGCCATTAATAGAGAGGTTAAAGAAGTTATATCAATCTGAATACACGGCAAAACCTATGAGATGGCATGCAGAACATAATTCGAATGGAGATATTGTGCATCCCTCGGATGCAAAAGCATGGAAACATTTTCAACAAATTTATCCTACTTTTGCATATGAGCCTAGAAACGTATACCTCGGATTATCTACAGATGAATTTAACCCTTTTGGGAAGCATGAGAGGCAATACTCATTGTGGCCAGTTATCGTTACACCTTATAATTTGCCTCATTCTTTGTGCATGAAATGAGAGTTTTTGTTTCTAACAATTCTCGTCCCCGGCACAGAGCATCCTAAGCGATCGCTTGATATTTTGTTTCAACCACTAATTCATGAGTTAAAAATATTGTGGGAAAATGGTGTCGAAACATTCGATGTTTCCAACCAACATAACTTCTTGATGCGAGCAGTACTTATGTAAGGAACAAGCAATATCCTTGGATTACAGTGACCTCAATACATCTTAGAGTAATGGTGTGTGGTATTACAAAACAAGAGTCTATGCAACAAAGCACAATTGGTAACTTAGGTTCAATAGACACTTCTCTTGAAGTTAACCTTGTTGTTGATGACACCATGAATGCAGATTACAACGTGTATCAAGATTCAGAAGAAGAGACTGGCGAGTTTGACGACCAAAATTCAGTTAATTCGGAATGTTCATCAGATTTATATTAAATTTGTAATAATAATACTTTTTTGCATAATATAATTATATATAAATTATATTTTATAAATTCATATTCAGATTTAATATTTTTTCCATACTTCATTTACATACGTTACGTAACTGATGGATTTCTGACGAATTTGGTAACTCCTTCGGACAGCCGTCAGAAATTCTTAATATAAATATTATTTCGAAATATTGATATACGTAACCGACGGATTTCCGATGGATTTGGTAACTCCGTCAGAAAGCCGTTGGACAACCGACAATTGAAACGTGGTCAGACTACTTGTCAAACATGCACGGATTTTATGTCATCCGTTGGAATACCGACGGATTTCCGACGGCGTAAAATTTTACGCGGAAACATAATTCCCAATGCGGGATTGTGACTTTTTGTGTTGAAATGGTGTTGTTGTGACTTTTTGTGTTTTAGATTTCAATGTGTGTGTGTTGATCTATCAGAAGTGTTTGTGTATGTATAATTACAAAACGAATTATCGATCTGAATGCGTTTCTGGGTTTAACGATAATATAAAAACTCTCTAAATCAAAGCCATACAGTAATATATTTTATATATATATACCAAAAATTGAATCACAGAAGTTGCAAATTTGAACATTTAAATCCTCTGATCTATCCATAACTCCCTCGATATTCACCTGTGATTAAAACAATCTCCAGATTTAACCATTAGTTATTGCTTCGATCATAAGATATTTGCCTGCGATGTTAACTTTTGGTTTATCAAATCATACATTTCAGTGTTTGTATTTGTCTGCAAATCTTATGAAACATTTTTCTTTTTTGAAACTCGAAGAAAAAAAAAGGGCTTTAGTTTGGAGTGTTTACTTTTGTTTTGTTTATCTTTCATCTACATTATTTCAATTTGATAAAAAAAAATAGACAGGATTATCAGTTAAAAAAATAATAGATAGAATTGTATTTATTTATCGTAAGTACATTTGATCGACACTGCACTAATATTATAAATATACAAAATATACAAGATTTCATATTGTATCCACCAAATATATCCAAAATTTTTTGAATTGAAATATAGACAATATTTTAATAACAATTTTATCAACGTAAATTAATTTTTATAAAAATATCATAAACATTAAAAATTATAGGTTTATATTTATTATTTAAAGTTTAAGTGTAAGTTTTTATTATTTTAATTAATTTTAGTTTAAATAAAAATAAATATTTCGAAAAAATGGTAAAATAGTAAATATAGATAGATTGATAAAATGTCACAATTATAGGTCATATCAAGATTACCAAAGACGTGGTGAGTCGTCTACTCCGAGATGCTTACCAACTCAAGTTCCAGAATATGCAAATGATCCTTTCCGACCAATGACAATTGAAGAATTGGTTCAGCAGCCTGGTCGCGAACTTCTTATTTTTCATGATCCGAGGCGTCAAGGAAATTCGATATGGTAAATTAAATGTTCTATAATTATATTTAAAATAAATGACAATTGAAGAATTGGTTCAACAGCCTGGTCGCGAACTTCTTACTTTTCTTGATCCGAGGCGTCAAGGAAATTCGATATGGTAAATTAAATTTTCTATAATTATATTTAAAATAATTATTTTTATGATATTCTATAATTATATTTAAAATAATTATTATAACGCTATTCTAATAAAAATTTGTAGGTTTGTATTTCAAAAAACGGAATAAGCACATCTATATTAAAGATGCTTCATTCTCTTTTGAACAAATCATATACCAAATTTAGAGATATTTCGTACGAGGAAGATCAGATTTGGTTCAGGACGTTTGAGGTACGTTATTTAAATTTTAAATATATAATTGTTTTAAATAGTTTTTAATAATATTTTTAGTAATATATAAGTAAATTTCGCAGCAAAAATTTACATGGGTTCCCATGAACACAAAACTGGAGGAAGAAGACTTCAAAAAAGAGGTTGCAGTGCAATTTTCCCGCCACATGAACGAGTGGAAACAAAAATGGAAAAAGGGAAAAGATAAACCAAGAGGGTTGAATGAGTCAGTTTGGAACGACTTTATTTGTTATTAGGAATCTTCCAGCGCTGAGGTCATCTCGAGAACTAATTCGGGAAACCGGAAGAGCGACCGAGGAGGCAAAGGCATTTATATTCACAATGCCGGATCGACTAGTTTTTTTGAGACGAGCCGATCAATTGGTAAATTAATTTTTATATTAATTTTATTTATTATTATTTGAAAAATTTTAAATTATTAATTTAGATTTTTTTACTTTTAGGCACAAGAAATTGGAGTGCCTCCAGATCACTTGCAACTTCTCGAGGCCGTCCACACGAACAAAAAGACTACTCGTATCCAAAATGGTCTCGTTAGTGAGATCATCGAAAAAATAAAAAAGCAAAAAAGTGATATTTTAACCCAGTAGTATCAAGTTGGTTCTTTATCTTCGGTCGCTGAATTGTCTCGTTCTGAGGTTAACTGTCTCGTTCTTGATTTAAGTTTGATTTTTTTATATTTAATTTATTTATTATAATAATTTTCTAATAATATTTTTTGTTTTTACAGGAATTACCATTTTCTAAGGGTCGTCATCCAGGACTCGGGAGAGTTGCAGATACCGATTGCGCAACATCTACAGTTAGAAACGAGGAGAATGAACAGCTGAAAGAAGAAATGGCGGCTATGAAAATATAGATGAATAATCTCAAAAGTATTGTAGAAATGATGAGAAACAACTTGTCTGATGATTTTTTTTCTCCTACTTCTCCTCCTCCCCCTCCGTTGTAATTTCTATTTTAAAACAATTGTTTAATTATTATATTTATAATGAAAATTAAATTTTAAAAATATTTAAAAATATTATTTAAATTTAGTATAAATATTAATTAAATTTAAAAATGTTAATTAATATAAATATTAATTATATTAATTTTTGTAAAAATATATTTTAAAAATAAGTTTAAAATAAATTTAAATATATTTTAAAAAAATTTAATGAAAATTTTTTAAAAAATAAATTTTTTGTTTTTTTCCAGTTAATTGGTTATTTCCGACGGATGCTTTCGTCAGTAACTTCCGACGGCAATTTCCGTCAGAAACGTGTCGCCTACATCCCGAATGCGTAAAAACTGTCGGGAAATATAATCGGTTCAAATTCACGACGGCAACATTCCTCGGAAATCATTCCAACGCAAATTCGTCGAGAATTGCTGACAGATGTGTTCCATTGAATATCCGTCGGAATTTTCCGACGGCAACAGACCATCGAATATCCGTCGGAAGTTTTCGATGACCAGTTTTATCGCCAAGCCGTCAGAAATTCCTGATACCTTCCCGACAGAATTTAGTTTCTGACGAAATAGTCCTGACGGACCATTTTCGTCGTAAAGTGAATGGTAAAATGTATTACAGACGGTTTTCCAATGAATCTGGCCATCGGGAAAATGTTTTTTTGTAGTACAGTGTGATTGGAAGGTCATTCATGAAAGCTACACCAACCATCAGTCGTTTGAACACAAAGATAAAAAATCATACTTGTTCCTATGAAATCAAAGGGAGGTGTACCAAGATCAGCTTGTGTTGTAGCAAAAGAAAAAAGCTTGAAATTCAAAAGAAACCATAAACACCAAAAGTGAAAGAGGCTGTAAGAAAAATAACAAGAACCACTCGAGTTTTTTTGTGAGAACTGGTGGAGTTATATAAGTAGACTCTCTTCTCACAACAACCTGTTGTTTTATTTATCTATAAAGAAACTCTTATGAGCTTAACTAACCTTGCACCGGTATTACCGAGTGAAGTGACTTGTATTTTGCAGGATTAAAAAGATGTATTTCCATAATACAATCCAAAGGGGCTGCCATCCATTAGAGGCATTGAACATCATATTGATTTTGTACCTGGAACCTCACTATCAAATAGAACAGCCCATAGAACCCATCTTGTTGAGACTAAGGAGCTGCAAAGGCAAGTTAATGAGATAATGGAGAAGGGTAACATCAGGGAGAGCATGAGTCCTATTGTTGTGCCAGTTCTACTTGTGCCAAAGAAAGATGGCAGATGGCGCATGTGTGTTGATTGTAGAGCAATCTGGTTTTTTATATGGTTTTTTATTTGGTTTTTTAAAAACCTTATAATGTAATGCTTCATGTATAGGTATTGGAGCTGTTTTGATGCAGGATAAGAAAAGCTTACACATGCACATCTTCTATATTCATCACATTACAAGATAGAATGTGATGCTTCAAGTATAGATATTGGAGCTATTTTGATGCAGGGTAAGAAACTTTTAGCCTATTTCAGTGAGAATCCTGGAGGAGCCACCATCAACTATCCAACCTACGACAAAGAATTGTATACCTCGGTCCGTGCTTTGCAAACTTGGAAACATTACTTGTGGCTTAAGGAGTTCCTGGTTCACACTGATCATGAGTCACTCAAACACTTAAAGAGCCAACAGAAGCTGAACAAAAGGCATGTACGGTGGATAGAGTTCATAGAAACATTTATGTATGTCATCAAATACAAACAAGGTAAAGGAAATATTGTAGAAGATGCATTGTCACGGAGGTATACCTCAATCTCTATTCTTGATGCTAAGTTGTTAAGCTTTGAACAACTTAAATATCTATACGAAACTGACCCCGAATTTAAAGACATACACATTACTAGCAGAAAATTTGTTTCAGGCAAATACTATAGGCATTAAGGATTCCTATTTTATGATAATAGATTATATGTGCCTAATTGTTCTATTCGAGACTTATTAGTTTAAAAGCCCATGGAGGAGGATTGATGGGGGCATTTTGGAGTTGCCAAAACTCTTAAGGTAATGCAATATCTTTTCCATTGGCCACACATAAAGAGAGAAGTAGAAAGAATCTGTGCAAGGTGTGCCAAATGTAAACATGCTAAGACTAAGGTTTAACCCCCACAATTTATACACTCCTTTACCCATTCCTACTCATCCATGGATTGATATATTAATAGACTTTGTGGTTGGATAGATTCTCTAAGATAACTCATTTTATAGCATGTCACAAGACTGATGATGCATTGCATATATCCAATCTGTTTTTTAAATAGGTAGTTCGCTTGCATGGAATGTCTAGGACCATTGTTTCTGATAGAGACACTAAATTCTTGAGTTATTTTTGGAAAAATCTTTAGTCTAAGTTAGGAACTAAGTTGCTATTCTCTACAACATGTTACCCACAAACGGACGGTCAAACTGAACTAGTTAATACAACTTTGTCTTCTTTATTGCGTGCATTAATCAAACAAAATCTAAGAACATGGGAAGAATGTTTACCACATGTTGAATTTGCATATAACCATTCTGTCCAATTTGCTTTTAAGTATTCTCCTTTTCATATTGTTTACAGTTTCAATCCTTTATCTCCTTTGGATCTAATCCATTTGCCATTAAGTGAAAGAGCTAGTATTGATGGAGAAAAGGCTGAGATTGTTAAACAGATCCATGAGAATGCAAGTAAGAATATTGAGGTCAGAAACCAACAATATGCAATAAAGACCAACAAAGGAAGAGGTGAAATTGTATTTGAGGTGGAAGACTTCGTGTGGGTTCACTTGAGGAAAGAAAGATTTTCAGTTGAAAGAAAATTCAAACTTATGTCCAAAATTGATGGACCTTTTAAGATAGTTGAGAAGATCAACAAAAACTCCTATAAAATTGATCTTTAAGGTAAGTATAATGTGAGTTAAAGCTTCAATGTTTCTGATCTTGTGCGTTTCATTGCAGATGAATTAGATTTGAGGTCAAATTCTTTTCAAGAGGAAGGGGTTGATACGAGCATGGAAAGCAAAATAAAAGAAGCTTATGGCTAGGAATGACCAGTGGAACATGAAAAAGCTCTTGCACTAACATCTGACCATTAACCCGAGCCAAGCCCAAGAAACTTAAAGAGGCAATCAACAACCTAAGTGTCTGAAAGCACTATGAATTTAGTACAAGCCCAAGACAACATACAAATGAGTATGTGATCCATGTGTATTTTTTTCCTTATCCAAGTTTATTCCCACTTAGTTTTCTTAAAGATTTCTAATAAGACAAATGAATCACACTACAACCAATCCAATTTGTTTTTTAAAATAAAAAAGAGTCCACTTCAAACTGATCCAAATTGGAGTCATCAAAGAGGCGAGCACTACAAGAAAACATCCATTTTGCGACCACGGAAGTGGTCGCAAAGTGGTCGCAAAACTGGTTGCGACTACGACTACGCAAAATATAGTCGCAAAAATATGTAGTCGCAAATCAATCGCAAATTTGCGACTGATTTGTGACCACGGTAATAGTGGTTCAATTTGCGATTTATTTGTGACCACTCGGTGGTGACTATTTTGCGACTACTTATGTGGTTGCAAAACCCGTACTCACAAATGAGTCACAAAATTTTGTGATTGATTTGAGACTACATGAAATATACCAATCGTAAATCAGTCGCAATTTTTTGCCACTGATTAGTGACAGCTAAGATTCATGTACTCGCAAATCAGTCACAAAATTTTGAGACTGATTTATGAACACAGTTAATACGCAGTCGCAAATCAGTGGCAAAAAAATTGTGACTGATTTGCGACTGGTTATAAAATAATCAAAAAAAATTTGTAATCGCAAATCGGTCCCAAAAAACTAAGACTGATTTGGGACTGATTTGCGAATACAACAAAATTAGATTCAAAAAATAAATAAAAATTAATTAAAAATTAATTTGAAATAATTTTAATATTTTGAAATTAATATTAAAAATAATTATTTTTTATAATTAATTTTTATTAATATTTTTAATCATATTTTTAAAAATTAATTTTAATAATATTTGTTAATACTATTATTAATATTTTTTAATTAATTTTTAATTATTAATATTATTAATTTTTAATACGATAATTTTTAATTAATTTTTTTATAATATTAATAATATTATTAATATTAATTAATTTTTAGTTAATTTTTAATTAATTTTTAATTAATTTTAATTAATTTTTAATAAGATTTTCAATAATATTTTTCAAAATTAATTTTCAAAATTATTAAGTTTTAATACTAATTTTTAATTTTAATTTCTGAATATTTTAATAAATTATTATTTTTTGAAACCACTAATTATTATTAATATTATTTAGTAATTAATAATAAATATTATAATATTAAATATAAAATATATAAAGTAAATAATATAAAATATTGAATACAAAGAAATTAAAAATTAAAAATATAATTTTTATTCATTCAAATTTAATTTACAAAAAAAATTACAACTAATTCTCCGGCGGTGAAAATTGAAAATCTGAAGGCGAGAACGGGGTCGGGGTCAGAGCCGTCGATGGTTCCGCTGTACAATCGTTATCCCGCATATAGTAGGCGAATGCAGGATCCGTTCGTTGAAAATACGTGAGGAACATCTCCAAGTTGGAGATCTTCTTTTGGTTTTCTTTATGATGCTCTTGAATTTTCAGATTTGCTTTCAAAATCTGTGCGTTTTGTTGTACAATAAACACGTTTTGTTCTTGAAGAATTACGTAGTCGGCGGTAGTGGATTGCAACCACTACGCCTACCCGACAAGTGGACGCGCTTCAGGCTACCGAGTCCGTAAAGACGGGTCGGTCATCCGCAACAAAATACTACAAAATAATGAAAATGAAAATAAAATATTAAATTAAATAAATAAAATAAGTATAAATAATTTAATATAAAAAAATTAAAAAAGTTTTTTTACCTGAATGAAGATCTCATTATTCTCTTTTGTAGTCAGCTCAATTAGACGGGAAGTACCATCACACGTTTCGTTGGATCGATCTCCACGATCGCTATCTTCTCTTGGATGTTACGTTCGTATGCTTCACAGATTTGTTTTGCTCTCAAATCTACATACGAACCATCCGGTCTATTGTGAGTCTTTATAAATACCTCACCTATTGAGACAGGTCGTCTCAAATTATGTTACTTCACATAAATTGAAATAAATTTTATTTAAATAATAATAAAATTTCTAATTAAATTTAAATAATTAAAATTACTTACCATTTCCTCTTGGAGCTGAATGTAGGATTTTTGGCCCGACAAATATTTGTGCGGGCCAATACCATCTCGAGTGGAGTTGCAGTTATTAGACGATTTGCTACTCATCTCGTTAGGCATTTCTATTCCCCAATAGTCTGTCATAATTTAAACAGACTTGGGAAAATCCATTGGGGATGTTTGCCGGTTGTATGAACCGTGCTCACCATCCCTTTCATCCGTCTTACGCAAACTGCCTCGAACTCTTTTCGTACCACCGCGATGATCACATGATCCTAGTTATACGATTGTTTTAAATTAAATTATATAATACTAATATGTATTTAAATATTATAAAATAAATAAAATTAAAAACATTGAATTACCGCAAACTCGATTAAATATTTTTCCTGTCTCTCAGCATGTACGACCATCCAACTGTAATAGGGGCCGTCAAATTTATTTTTCAAATTTTTTGAAATTTGACGGGTAATAGCCCCGTTATCGTGGTCAAACCTAATATTTTTATTATACACAAAAATTTAAATTTCATATTAATATATTATTAAATTTTTAATAATTATTTATATTAAAAAATAAAAAAAAATCTACATTACCACGTTGAATTTGGTGCCGGTAGTGGAGACAACACTGTCAAATATTGATCGCGTCCCAAAGTTTGTAACAAACTATCAAGAGTGATAGTTTGTTCCTCCATTCCCATTTCGCATTCGGGAATTTCTTACTCCTAATGTTTTTCTGATTCCTGAAACCGTGAAAGAGTTTGGGTTTCAGGAACGGAATGAAGGGTAAACGTATATTGGAGAGAGAGGCGGGATGCCGGTCAATTAGCGGAGGATGAGGGGTTCGAGGAGGCCGAAGAGGTACCACGGCCGGAAGACGATGGGATAGATCTTCTTCCACGACCTCTCATCGACATACCGCTACTTGCCATTTTTATTGGAATTTTTTGATTTGAGAGCGTTTGGAATGTTTAGAGAGGTTATAGGAAAGTGAGGATTTTTTTGAAGTGTGAAAAATGAGGGAAAACCATCGACTACTTATAGATTTTTTGCGACCACGTATGTGGTCGCAAATCGGTGGCAAAATTAGAATTTAATGACGTGGTCGCAAATCAGTCGCAAATTTGCGACTGATTTGCGACCACCAATTAATTTGGTCGGAACCGAAAACTTTCAAACTCCCACCAAATTAATTGTTGGTCACAAATTGGCGACTGATTTGCGACCATCATTAAATTATTCGAATAAATTACACGTGGTCGCAAATCAGTGGCAAATTTACGACTGATTTGCGACCACATGTAATTTTTGTGACTAAAATGCCACCACATTGTCAATGCAGTGGCAAAGTGGTGGCAAATCAGTCACAAATAATACCCAAAACCTTAAATATTTTGATTTTGGTGAATAAATTGAATTATATAAAATTGATTACTTGATTAGAAGTTATACAAATTTCAATTACTAAGAAAACAATATCATTTACCAAATTTTCAAATCATTTACCTAAAACACTTAACAAATTTACTTAACCTTATAACTCTTATATACATTTCAAATGTTCTCTAAAATTTAAATCATTACAAATATGGTTTTCAATATATGTGGTCATTTATAATGATTATTAGTCACATAAAAATGGAAATAAAAGTTGTAAATGTGGAAAATAATTAGAGAAAATATGAATTTACCATATGTGGTCGCAAATCAGTCGCTATTTTGCGACTGATTTGCGACTTCACATCAAATTTTGAGTTTGTGGTCGCAAATCAGTCACAAATTGCGACTAATTTGCGATCACGTATAATTTTTGTGACTGAAATACCACCACATTGTCAATGCAGTGGCAAAATGGTGGCAAATTAGTCACAATTTGTGTCATAAAATGGTTTTTGGGAATAAATTGAATTATATAAGAATCAAATGTCAAAAATACATAAAATGATAACTATATTTATTACATTTCTTCGTCCTCGTCATCATCTGAAGATGAAATATTACATTGAAATTCATTTTCTAGTTCCGCATCTCCGACATCGAAATCAATTTCTTCCATATGATTAACTCAATCGACTAACCGATCTACTTCTATCTCTTGAACAACCATTACATCTTCATCATTTTCTTGTTGTAACAGGCCAATCTCGTCTTTGTTTTGTATTTCCCCAAAATGTTAGATCTAGGATTTAACTTTCAAAACAATGAGCCATATTTGTTTTGAGGATGATTTAGTGTGCAGATAAGGAATATAACAAACTTGATCTGCTCTAGAGGCTGATACATCATAAGTAATGAAATATAAATTAGTTATATATTTTTAACAAAATTAATTATATAGTTAATTATTTACGTATACGTACCAAGAATAAATGGTTCATCTTTGTAGTATTTCCCCGATGATAAGACATCAACGACGTCATTTTCCGACTTCCGACTACCTTTCGAAAACGTAGGATCGTACCATTCGCATTTAAAAAGCGTGATCTTTAAGTTTAGAAGGCCGACATACTCAAGTTGAATGATATCAGTTAAAATCCCGTAGAAATCAGCTTCATCAGATGCATCTGAGTAATTGTCTCCCTTCACACAAATACCGTAGTTACATGTCTTTCTCCTATGTCCATGTTTCTTCGTGTAGAACATATAACTTGTTGTAAAATACATCGGCCAAGTTGATGCTTTATTCATCGGCCCTTGAACTAATTCTTGAGTCCATATAGGAAAGACGCGTGAATCTGTGGAAATGTATGAATTGACCTATAATCATATATATATATATATATTTAAGCTAGTATTTCAAAATTAATAAATTAAATATAATATACATGTCAAATAATTAAACATACATAATCTCTAACCCATATGTGCAACTCTTCCTCTCTTTTCGATGAAATGTCATCTTCCGAAAGATATGGATACGTACATCCAATGTCATCTTCAAACAAGATACAAAAGTAAATATGAAAAATTAATATATATTGTTTGATACAATGAATTGAAATGTAATAAATGCAATTAATTGTTTTCATATACCTCTTTAGTGGCCGAAAATATTCACAATTTCGTAAAACATATGCATATGCATATTTATATTGTATTTCGGAGAGCCATATTTCTTTAAATTTACCACTTGGATGACCCATGTGCGTAAATATATCCGTTACTCCGGGATCCGGATATACAAGAACGTCACCTTCATCGAATCTTGTAGAACTGTATATATATTATATTAATTACACGATATATCAGCACAAAAATTTGCCATTCATAATAAAATAATTAATTAATTAACATAAGAATTAATTTATGTTACTTGTTTTTCGTGCGTATGTGGGCAGCAAAGTAATGTTTCGAGAAGTAAGATATCTTATCATTCACATATGATTCAACAATCGACCCTGCAACATATCGTTTGTTCTTCGACTTGCTTTTCAGTTTTTTTAAAAACCTTTCAAATGGATACATCCACCTATATTGCACAGGTCCACCCAGTTCAATTTCGTATGGTAGATGTACAGGAAGATGCTCCATGACGTCGAAAAATGAAGCCAGAAATATCTTTTCCAAATTGCACAAAATTATGACTATGTTTTCCTTCAGAATTCGGACAAGGTTTTGTTGTAATGATCTGGAGCATAAATCACAGAAAAATCCTCCAATCCCCATATATATTACCATCAACAATTAATTACTACATGCAATTATTATTAATTTACGTACTTCCAATATAAAATATATTTATTACTATATATATTTACCTGATAATGCTAGATGAACGTTTCGTGGTAAAAATTCTGCAAATATAAAAGGGAGAAGCCTTTCCATAAAAATATGGCAGTCATGGGTTTTCATGCCCGAGAACTTTAGTCCATCCATATTCACACAATTTGCTAAATCTGCTGCATAGCCGTCTGAAAATTTGACATCATTTTTGATACATTCCAATAACCGTTCTTTCACTTTTTGTGTCAATCGAAATATAGGGAATGAAGCATTACCCCGACCATTCACGTGCAACTCTTTTCGAGAGCAAAACTTCGCAATATCCAACCTTGACTTAACTGTATCTTTTGATTTCTCTTTCACATTCATAACAGTATTAATGATGTTATCAAAAAAAATTTTCTCTATATGCATCACATCAAGATTATATCGAAGGTTAAGATCCGTCCAGTACGGCAACTCCCAAAATATGCTTTCTTTGTGCCAATTATGCCAGCTACCGTAACCTTCTTCTTTACTTTCATGACCGTTTCCTCCTCAGTCATATGTTGTTAGAGGATTGGCAAGTTTTATTCGCTCGTATAAAACTTGTTTGTCTGTCAATGATTGTGGAGGATAGTCATTCAAAGCGTGCTTTCCTTTTCAAAAAAATTGTTTTATTTTTCGGTAATGGGTGACCATTAGGAAGAAACCTTCTATGACAATCAAACCAACACGTCTTTCTCCCATTTGGTAATTGAAATTCCTCCGTATCATCCATACAAATTGGATAAGCTAGTCTTCCATGCGTTGTCCATCCTGACAACATTCCATAAGCGGGAAAATCGCTTATCGTCCATAGAAACACGACTTTTAGATTGAAATTTTGGTTCAATGATACATCGTATGCATCAACTCCCGTAGACCATAATTCTTTCAACTCATCAAACAAAGGTCGTAGGAATATATTCAGACTAGCACACGGATGATTTGGCCCCGAATTCAGAATTGTTAGAAACAAATACTTTTTCTTCATACATATGTCTGGTGGAAAGTTATATGGAGTGATAATCACCGGCCATAATGAATGATTACGAGACATCCCAAATGTATTGAACCCATCAATACATAAGCCAAGATAAATGTTTCGAGATTCAGCAGCAAATCTAGGATGTAGATATTGAAAATTTTTCCACCCTACAACATCAGATGGATGACTCATTTCTCCTTCTTCTGCTCCATGCTCTCCGTGCCACCTCATTGTCTCTGTGGTTTTCTCCCTTTGATACATTCTTTTAAGTCTATCACCTATAGGTAAATACCACATACGACTAAATGGTATAATTGTCATGCCCTCGCTTGGCTTATACCTGGGGGAATCGCAAAATTTATATTTTTCCCATTTCTCATCTTCATTCCAGAAGATCATACAATTGTGTACACACACGTAAATTATATAAAATGGGAGGCCTAAATTTCGCATCAATTTTTTGGTTTCATAATATGAACCCGTTGCCTGATTCTCCTCATAATATCCTCGGACAACAGCTCCGCCCAAGAATCCATACATTTTTCTGGTAAATTAAAATCAGACATGATGTTCATGAACCGAGCAGCTAAAGATAACTGTGAGTGCCCTTCATGACAACCATCATACAATGGATTTTTCGCAGCTTCTAACATGTTGTAAAATTTTTGTGATTCTTCATTAGGTCGTTCTTCTTCATTATAATTATATTCTTCTTCGTTCTGATTATAGTACTGATGATCATTAGTCGTTGTCTCACGAAATATAATAATTTGGTATAAATCCTCAACTATATAGATGACTCCATATATTCCGTCCCGGAATAAATTTATCATTTTTGCAATTAATACAAGGATAGAAAAACTTACCTCCGCTATTTGGAGCTATTGGTTGACTACTTGCAAAATTCATAAACTGCTCCATGACTTGTGCAGATTGCGCCAATATATTTTTTGTTTCATTATCAATCCTTTTGTGCATCTAATCTCTCAAATTATTATAATTTTCTCACATGTTTTAAGATTTTTTTTCCTTCGATTCTACAAATGAAAGAATGGGATGGGGCATATATATACAACATGTTGCCACTACTTTGCCACTACTTTGTCACTGCTTTGCCACTACTTTGCGACTACAACAGTGTAGTCGCTTAAATGTCGTTATACCTAACACGCACATGTTTTTTATGTTGTCACTTTGCCACCACTTTGTGACTGAATAGCCACTACAAAATGTAGATGCAAATTGGTATCATTTTTAGCGACCAATATGCGACTAACAAGTGGTTTTCCACATGTAGTCGCTAATCAGTCGCTATTTTGTGACTGATTAGTGACTACACAGATCAGTCGCAAAAGAGTCGCATTTCCGTCTCTAAATGGTTGCGTATTGCGACCAATATGCGACTACAAGTTTTGGTCATACTTTTGCGACCACTTTGTGACTACGGAGATGTAGTCACAAAGTGATCGCAAAATCGTGGCAAAGATGGTCGTAATTTTTGCGACTATGTATGTGGTCGCAAATTGCTGTCGTATTTTGACAATTTTCTTGTAGTGGAGGGAAAGTATCTATATTTATAGTCAAAAGTAAGAGTTACTTTAGTTAAGGCCTTTGGTCAAGTGTTTCTATGTATATTTAACCATTTGTTGTAGATTCCTCCTATTACGTCTTTTAACACTATAAATAGAAGTTTTTTTTGTAAAAATGATCATTCAATATTTCAAATAAAAACAGCTTTTTCTTAATATTGAAAGTGATTCTCTTTTTAAACTGATTATTAGTGTGTAATATCTTTCAATCAACATTTAATAATTTTATTGTGTAATATCTAATCTACTATCTTAGAAAAATCAATAGTTGTTTTGCAACTACTGTGTGATTCTTTGATCTACACTTTTTGTGCAAATTGAATTTCGATTTATTATGTCGCAAAGTCTGTCACAACTGCATTTAGAATTGCATTACTTGCATTTCACATCAAAAATAATAGTTCAGTCTAATTTGACGTAATTCTAATAAAAATTTAATTAAAATATTCAAAATATACACATGAGTTCACATGGACGCAAACATATGGAAATAGTCAATTGGACAAATCAATGAGGTATGACCTAAAGGTTGTATAGAAAAGTGTTTAGTACAAACTAATATTTTTATTTAAATAAAAAAATCAGGTTCACCTAATCAGCTTTTAGTATATTCACTTTTGTAATATTGCAATTTTTACAATGTAATCAAGTGAATAATTGTGAATAAAATTACATATAATAAAATGTAAAGTACTGATATAAGAATTTTGGAAATATTAGATTTGCAGAATCGAGACATTCTTTCGTTAATTCTGAAAATACCACATAGTGTGATAGTTGCATGGTGTTCCGAATTCCAAGATACAACTGCAACTATTCTGTTTTGCACAACCCAAGAACAGAATCTAACGAACGCTTTTATATATTGTACTCTCATATTCAACATGTAAGAGATTTTTTATGTGTATTTTCTACACTTTTAGAATGAGAAAACCAAAGGTTTCTTTTTTTTTTTGTCTTTTTCGCCTTTTCATCTCTTAATGCTCACCATATGAGCTTATAGTGAGGTTACTCCATTTTTAATGAGAATTGATTCTCCACTAGAAATCATTATGATTTTTATGTTACAAAACAATAAACTAAATTAATTTAGTTGTAAGTTGTAACTTAACTCAATAAAATAGATGTTAAATTTGACTTACTCAATATATAAAAAATAAAGTTTGAATCAAACCACAATAAAAATTATACCGACCATTGATTCATTTGCTAATTTTTGAAACTCTAAACTCGATTTCGGTTATCTCCTTCTACTAATACACCAAAGTGTATCCAAAGATTTGAGTTTTGTTATTGATTCTCTGCTTGATATACAAGAGAGATTTCACTTCTAACTTCTAATGTGGGACATTTTACATTTGTTTATTTTATGCTTATCAATCAACCCATTTTAAATACTCTTTTCTCATTCAAACGAAGTTTGGTTTTAACGTCTTTGTTAGAAAACTCACCGGAAAGTGATCGACAACCACTTTCATAAAATCGAATTCCAACAATCCCCCACATGAATAGAAATGACTCTAAACATGTGACGTCGATAGACTTAACGAAACTAACTATCTAAACAACACTCGATAAGACTAGACAGAAGGACTTTCGAGAGGACAAACGAAAAATCCACTATATATGAGTTGGTAGCATATTTCAGGCTTGAACCAATCATTGTTAATAGCTATCGGATTTACTCGACCAGAAGGTGAACATGATGTTTTAACCCTTCGGGCTTTTATGTAAAACGAGACAATAACTATAACACAGTTTCTTTTCTCATAGAATTAGGTTCTCTATTGTGTTCATTTTTTGGCTGTGAACATGCCTGGTTAATCATTAGTGAATTTGGAGAATATAGTCTTTCCTTCATTTTCCTAAAAACGGCCCCATTTCACACTAACAAGATGATTCACCATTAGCTTTGTTTTAAAGAGCATCCTGTAATACTCCAATTATATCTCAAAGCTTTGGTCTCAAATCATTAAAAGCAACGCTTATCCTACACACATACAGAAAGAACTGTACATAATCCTAGGAACTGTATAGAAATATAGGTCTCACAGTGCTCTTTCAGATTTCGTTCGACTTAGTTGTCACTTTGAACCTACATTTTGGGATTTCTAGTCACGTAGGTAGGGTTACCATCAAACTTCATCTTAAATCATAGGCTTTAAACTCATTCCTCTTTATAGGTTGTCATTCAATTAGGCATAATCTATTGAGATTACACCATTTGAGATCAATTGTATAATGGTATTTTTTTCTTAAATAAATGACTAACCAATATAAACAATCTACATTTTTGGTTAGATTGTGACTATTTAGAAGGTTGTACTACAACTTTTGTAGACACCTCCACACTTTTAGGTATTTGTACGAATGTACTTTACCTTCCAAAGTTCATATGACATCTTGTAAATAACTTTATTTGGTAAGCAACGTTTCACCCATATTTTTTAGATAACTCAGAGTAATGCAATTTTGCATTCATCATTTTTATGAGTTTGAGATTTTTTATATCTCACAACTTCATTTGATTCGAGTGATCATGAAATTTTTTTCATAAATAATATTATTTATTCAAAATAACATATTATCTTTCATCAAAAAATGTTTTATTTTTCACATATAACTATTTTCATAGTTTTCTCAAGTTGGGTTTTATTTTCCAACCTTTTTTTGTTTGCTTTAATTTTTTTTAAAAGTCATATTCTTGCGTCTTAGTAAATGTATATATCTATTAAAATATATATCAATTTTGCTAGACATGAATCAACTTTTTGCCATATCACACTTGTGATATTTTTCACTAAACTTCTTTTAAACATTTTGCTTTCAAACTAAGTGATGATTTTAAAAGGTATCGTTCTAAACATTATTGATATAGTCAAATGTGGCACACCACTACTACTATGAAATTGGTGTGTCGACTCACAAGACTCACGGTCAATATTATCTCTAAATCAATAGGATTCGGACATTAAGATAAACATCAAAATTCTATCCATATTGCAAACAAAGTCATTAATGATAGACCGCTCCCAATTTGGGGTATCGACCCAATAATGGTAAAACATTATTGTTAACGTTTTATTTTATTGATACTTTTTTTGCACAATTACAAACCTAAAAAAGTATATTGAGAGTGAACGAAAAATTATCGTACATCCAAATTCCTGTTCTTATTACATAAACATTTCACAAAATTATCAGTTTTCGTTAGTCTAATAAACATAACAAATTTTTAGAATTAAGATTGTAAGAACGCGATATCTACAATGTGGACAACTGAATATTTGTGAATAAAATTACATATAATAAAATATAAAGTACCGATACAAGAATTTTGGAAAGACTGGATTTGTAGAGGCGAGACACTCTTTCCAAAAATACCCCATAGTGTGACGGTTGCATGGCTTTCTAAATCAAAGATACAATAGTAACTATTATGTCCTGCACAACCCAAAAACAGAATCTAATGAACGCTTTTCTATGTTGTACTATCATAATCAATATGTGATAGATTTTTTATGTGTATTTTTTACAATTTTAGAATGAGAAAGCCAAAGATTTCTTTTCCTTTTTTTTCATTTTTCTCATTATTTTCTTAATGCTCACTATATGAGCTTATAAAGAGGTTATTCCATTTTTAATGAAAATTGATTTTTCACTAAAAGTCATATGAGTTTTATGTTACAAAATAATAAACCAAATTAATTTGATTGTAAGTTGTAACTTAACTCAATAAAAGAGATGTTGAATTTGACTTTGTCAACAAATAACAAATGAGGTTTAAGCCAAACCACAATAAAAATTACCGACCATTGTTTCATTTGTTAAACTCCGAAAACTCGAAACTCGAGTTTGGTTATCTTATTCCACTAATACACCAACATGCATACAAAGTTTTGAATTTTGTTATTGATTATCCGCTTGATATACAAGAGAGATTTCAGCTCTAACTTCTAATGTGGGACAAATTACATTTGTTAATTTTATGATTATCAAAAAAATCCACTTTTGTATAAATCATCACTTAAACAAATCAAAAGAATAAGTATCACATATATTATATCGAAAAAATGTATGGTGAAATTTTTAATTCACAAAAATAATCAGTCAAGATGGGCAAAAATAATCAGTCAAGATGGGCACAGTCCAGGTGCAAAAGAACTAAATCTATCATAAACTAATATATTTATGATTATTCATGTATAAATTTCAATAAATATAGATAATTAAATAAATTAAAAATAAATTTAAATTTATAATACTAAATATTATATACTAAATTGGTATGAAATATCTAGTCTTATATATATATAGTATGAAATATCTAGTCTGATATATATATTTATATTTTATCCTCATTCATTATTTATATCGTAATATTATTTATATTTTTGTATTTGAATTGTTTTTACAATTTAAGGTTTTTAAAAACATTACTGGAGTTTTTTGAAACTTTTCAGAATTTTTGAAATGTTTATAAGTTTGATCTTTTGGATTTTTTCATAAATTATATAAATTATATGATATGTGGCATTGTATTATGCACATGTGACATTTTATTTTACTTTATTTTTTTCAAATTGCATATATTTGATTGTTTATGCGATTTAAGTCGTTTAATAAAATCTTGAAAACATATTTATGATTTTATTCTTTTAAATTGTATATATTTAATTGTTTATGCGATTCAAGTCATTTAATATTGATACTTGTTAATTTTTAACAAATATTTGATTAAATTGTTGATTTTCAACAAATATTTGATTAAATTGTTAATAAAATTCATGATCAATTGTAGAAAACTAAATTTTTTATCATGAGAAGTGTGTTTTGGAAAAAAGTCATGGTCAATTGCAGAAACATAACCTTTTGTGTCACTAAAACAGACTTCTTGAGAACTCTGCGAAATTTATTTCACACAAAGTAGACTTCTCGAGAAATCTGGTTTGAAAAAATTTATGGTCAATTGCAGAAAACTAACATTTTCGTCACCAAAGCAGACTTCTCGAGAAGTCTGCAAAAGTTATTCCGGACAAAGCAAAATTTTTCGAGAAATCTGTTTTGAAAAAAATCATGGTCAATTACAAAAAACTAAGCTTTTTGTCAACAAATAAGACTTCTCGAGAAATCGGCAAAATTTATTCCGGATAAAGCAAACTTCCCGAGAAGTCTTCTTTGGAAAAAGTTCATGGTCAATTGTAGAAAACTAACCTTTTTATGACTAAAACAGAATTTTCGAGAAATCTACGAAATTTATTTTGGAAAAAGCAAACTTTTCGAAAAGTATACAAAATTTATTCCAAACGAAGTAGTATTCTCCATAAGTTTACTTTGGAAAAATTCAAAAAAATTAACTTTTATGTCACCAAAGTGGTTTTTTCTGACATATTAGACTTTTCGAGAAGTGTGTTTTGGAAAAAACACTTGGTCAATTACAATTTTTTTTTGTCATCAAAATAGTTTTTTCTGACAAATGAGACTTATCGAGAAGTGTAATTTGAAAAAACACTTGGTCAATTATAAATTTTTCTTTTTTTGTTATCAAAGTGGTTTCTTCCGAGAAAACAGACTTCTCGAGAAATCTGAAAAACATTTGGTCAATTGCAAATTATTCCTTTTTTGTCATCAAAGCAGTTTTTTTGACAAAACAAACTTATCGAAAAATCTATTTTGGAAAAACACTTGGTCAATTGCAAATTTTTCTTTTTTTGGTCATCAAATTGGTTTTTTTCTTGACAAAGGAAACTTTTTGAGAAGTCTAATTTGTCAATGAAATATGAAACAGACTTAGGAGAAGTCTGATTTGTAAGTAAAATACAAAGAAAACTTCTCGAAAAGTCGGCTTTGTAAATGAAATAAAAAGTAGATAATATATCTACGATGATCTAGTAAAATTCATTAATTGTATTGCACATAATGGAATTGTTAGGACACATCTTTAGATTTTACAGATCATTGATTTATTATTTTTCATTCAGTTCTCTTTGTCTCTCTTGTTATTAAGAAGTATGCACTAAGTTTTTAAGTGTATATGAAACTGCTTATGAATTTTTATAGTAATATTTTTGTTTTTATTAGTTATCATTTTGTAATTTTATAAGTAACAAAATACTAATTAGAAAAAATATCAAAATAGATAATAAAATATAGAAAATACAAAAATATTTGTATTATTTTCATTTCCAAAAGTTACTTAAAATACAAAATAATTTATTGAATTCTGCACAATGCTGCTTGAAGTCTACTGAAAGTTGATTAAAATCTGCATAAAGGTGAATGAAGTCTGTAATAACTAACTGAAGTTCCACATGATTTGATCTGAACTAATTGAAAGATGATTGATATACAACTAAAAGCTTATTGTAAGTGTGCAAGAGTTGATTGAAAATTGATTGTTAATGTGGAGTGATGAGAGGTAGTGATAGCTACAATAAAATCTACAAAAGCTAATTTAAATAGAAAAAAACACAAAAGTCTACAGTTAGTAATGAAGTATGCAAGTGAAATCGGCAACTTGTAATGAATTTTGCATCTGAAATCTACAGCTTGTAATAAAGTTTGCCCGTTTAGATCTCGTAAAACCATCAATTCAAAAATAATTTAAAACTGCTAAAAACTCAAAAATAACAACCATAAATCTCAAAACAACATTTAACATTTTTAAAACAACCATTGAAAATCTTAAAACCACCATCAAAACCTTTAAAAACCATAAAAAATCTCAAAAACAACTAAAAACAACAAAAGTATATTTTTAGATCTTTTAACTTCCTTTTTTAAATTTAAAAGAAAAGAATATACAAAACATAAGAAGATAAAAAAGAAAATGAGAAAAAATATTAAAAAACAAAAAAAATCTTTAGAACCACAAAAACTAAAAACCGCTGAATTTTTTTTTTTATATCTCTTGACTTACTATTCTAAATCTATAACAAGAGAAAATGAGAAATAATCAAGTTTGCAAACGAAGTCTATAACTTATAATAAAGTATGCATTTGAAATCTACAACGTGTTATGAAGTATGCAACTGAAGTCTGCATCTTGTAATGAAGTCTGCAACACGAAAAATTATTTATTGAAAAACCAATATCAAACTCAAAATCTGCAAAAAAACTCAAAAACAACAAAAATGGTAAAACTACCATAAACCTCAAACATCTATTGAAAATCTTAAAAAATTATCTAAAATTATAAAAACCACTAAAAATCACAAAAAACCACTAAAACAACAAATTTACTTTTTTAAATCTGTTAACTTTCTTTTCCAGATCTACAACAAGAAAATATGAGAAATAGATAGGTAGGAAAAAGATTAGAAAAACAACAAAAACAACAAAAATCTCCAAAACCACGAAAAACTTAAAAACTACTAAAATAACAAACTTACATTTTTAGATTTTTTTGATTTTAGTTTTAAGATCTACAATAATAAAAAATGAGAAAGAATATGAAAAAAATAACAAAACATTTAAACAATAAAAATATTCCAAACCACAAAGACAAAACCATCTAAACAAAAAAACTTATCTTTTTCATATCTAATGGTTTTTTTTACAGATCTACAAAATAAAAAAATGAGAAAGAACGTGAGAACAAAAGAAGAAAAGAAAAGAGGGGAGGTAAAAAGAGAAGAAAAAATGATTTACCTTTTACTCATTTTTTGGAGGATGGAGGCTCTCCTTTTTTTTGAAAATGAAATTATGGTAAACTTTCAGTGTTACCTTCTTTATATACGGAGAATAAAATTTGGCTAGGTTAAAAACTGTGAATTTGGTTATGCTAAATTTAAGTTACGATTTTTTCAATTTTCGGTTTGTGCAGACTTCTAGAGAAGTCTCCTTTGTATTTCATATAGAACCTTTGGAAACACAAAGTAGACTTCCAAAGAAGTCTGCTTTATACATATCGATAAGGTTAAATTAAAATTCCGTTTTGGTGAAACTTTAATTTAACCGAAGCGAATATGCAAAGCAAATTTCTCGAAAAGTCTCATTTGTATTTTCGTTCGAAAATAGACTTCCCGAGAAGTCTGCTTCCTAAACTTCGGTAAGGTTAAATTGAAATTCTGGTTTGGTGAAATTCTTGATTGGTTAAATTTTGGTTTGTACAGACTTCTCGATAAGTCTGCACAGTTCTAAACTCTAAATTGAATGAAATTGGTTTAGTTAAATATAATTTCCGGTTTGTGCAGAAGTCTTGGGAAGTCTTCTTTGTTAAATCTACGACATATTTCTCGAGAAGTCTGTGTAACCTTAAACCCTAAATAATAATCTTCACTAAATATGAAATTTTTTTTGTTAAAAATGGATGGAGATGGTAAACATATGTAAGTAAATGCATAACTCAAGCAAATTTTCATTAAAAATTTGTAAATCTAAATTTTCAAGTTTATCACATGATATTTCAAATTCTAACATGAATTTTTTACACAAATATCAACTACTGACCCACAACACATAACAACAAAAACTATCAAACATTTGATACCATTAGATCTAATACAATTTCCTTATTTTTGAATTCATTATAAATTTTATTTGCTTTTGATATATATATAAATTGTGTTAATAACAATTTTTAAAAAAAATTTACATATTTCATGATTTTTATTTGATTTAGGTAATTTATTAACAAAATATTTATCAAAAAATCTGTTTCGGTAAGCATAAACAAAGTAGTCTTTCATAGAAGTCTATTTTGTTTCTGCTTACCGAATCAAATTTATTGAAAAATCTGTTCTGGTCACAAAAAAGCACGCAAACTTCACAGGTACTGAAACGTAATTGATATTTCTACATTATTTTCTAGTCAAAATGAATATTTTGTAATTTCCTTACCCTTATGAATTAGTTTTGCACGATTTTTTTCATGTAGGTTAATTTTGCATTTGCAGGAAAGTTTTGAATTATTTTTATCAATTCTCCCAAATAACATATTAAAAAATTGGTGAACAATTTCAATGACAAAATAGCATAGTCACGTTTTCAAAACGTCATAACAAGAAAAATCCTATATTATTCATTGCCACAAATGGTTAGCATGTTAAAGAAAAATAATATTTATCTTGTTAAATATGAAGAAGAAGATTGATATTGGTCATAAAATCTCCTCCAAATTTTGGTATGGCATTATTAAACAATTTTGGAACATGTTCGCGGGAAAGGCATCAATAATCTTGATACCTTTTGATGTGCAACAATTGAGTATTTTAGAAACAAACCATACATGTGTCACATAATTTCCTAGTAACTGGAGTTGAAACAGATTTGATTTCAAGTTATCAAATTTACGAATTGATTATAATTCATGGCCTTAGAGGGACAAAACCCTAAGTCATGCTTTTTTAGAAAACTCCATGTCATTTCATCCATTTGTAAATAGTAGATCAAGAATACACATTAATTGAATATTCGGTATTCAATCTTATATCCAATCGCTCCTACAACTTATTTGTTCTAAACTTCCATATATATCATAGATCTTTGTTATTCTTGTATTGCATTTTTATCTATTTATCTTAACAACAAACTTTATCTATTTATCTTGACAACAAACTTTACGAGTGGTATATGTGTTACTTTTCATATTGGAAATCCCACAAATTACTATTCTTTGAAGCTCATCATATACCTAAGTTTCTTATACCACAAATCCAATTGAGATTTAATTAACTGATAGAGACGATTTTGAAACTTTCCACACGTGACAGTTGTTAGTTGACCTAATTCCATATATTTTGGTACACTCTTTTCTTATCTATTGCTCGACAATATGATTTGGTGAATTTTACTCTACAACCTTCGTCACACAACTGATTTATGCTGAATAAATTGGCTTTTAGACCTTCAACATAGTAAAAAATCCTCAAAAAAAGTTGTGTTCTGCATCAAGTTCACCAACACCAATTATTTTTCCCTTAACTTTATCTCCAAAAGTAACTTTAGTAGTTCTAATTTCAACACATGTTCTTAGGCGTTTTGGATCTCCAGTCATATGTCGTGAACAACCACTATCAAAATACCACATAGTGCAATCTTGACCATATGCTGAAATATAAGCCACTCTTCCATCAAGTTCCTTTTCATCCTGTCCATTCTGTTATGATGCACACATATTGCACATAGGTTTCATGTTTAATCTAGCTGGCGACTTACGGTACATGAATCATTTGTCAATCCACACCCTGAGATATTTTTTAGGTTCTTTGTAGCATTCATTGTGTGCCAAAAAAATTTCTGATATAGTTGTAGAGAGCCCTACAATTTTGTCTGATGTGTCCCATCTTTCCACAATAGTAACATCCATTGTGTTTGTTTGTATAACTACTCCCTACATCATTTGTTCCAAAAATATTTAGAGCTTTGATGACAAACCATTTTCCATGTTCAAACTTCTGTCTCTAAGTATTGACACTTTGAACAAAAATTCTTAAGATTCTTGTATTGAGCCTGAGTACAAACAACACCATTTTCATATCATGTGTAACCCAAATCCAATTCTATTTTGTAGGTTTTTCCATGGTCAAGATTTGATCTAATGACTTATTGTCTTTATTCATCATTCGAATCTTTTTATAATTCTCTATCAGGTCATGCTCCAAAGCTCTGCCCATGTCCTTTTCATGAATCAATAATTCATAAATCTTGTTTATCTCTAGACTTTGAATTTTTTGTAGCTCATATAGTTCCTCTTCCACAATTTTCACTACTTGCACAACTTATGCCTCATGGCCGTTCGTTTGTTGTTGTTTTCTAGTTCCAATATGTTAATACTTTCTTCCAGCATCGCTTTATCCTTAAACAATTGCATATTCCTCACATTCATGAAATTATAAATCATGGATTCGACAAATTTAACACTTTTTCATTTTTTTGACCTAATAGGGTTTTCGAATGGCTTAGTTTGTCCTCTTTCAATCATTTTCAAAACTTTCTTGAAACTCATAGCCGTCAATACAAGAATGGCTGAGACTCTCAATATGTTGGTTCATGTTCTCTTCAAACTTATCGAATCCTCTTCTTGAGCGGCAGTAAAAGCAATCACTTTTCCCACTTTAGGTTGATATTCTGCAACTTTCATTTCTTTAGCTTTTAGTATGCCCAACAATTGTAAGAAGTTCATATCATCGATGTTCATGGTCATATTGAGTATAACCTTATCAGATCCAAACTTTTAGGTTAAACACCTCAATAATGTTTTACCATATTTTTGTCTTTGTAAACTTTTCCCAAAACAACGACTTACATCCAAATCTCGATATTGGTTCATCACTAATCATATGAGGACTCTCAAATTGTGAAACTAAATGATCCAGCCTCGTTCTCTTCATGATAGTGGACGTACATTCATTGGAATTCATGCGAATTTCCCATGCATCCTTAGGAGTTGCATATCTTTGAACCATGTTGAATTTTTCAAGGTCTATTGCACATAAAATTTTAGTGAATGCCTTTGAATTGATTTTTGATGCATTATTGTTTGCTTCGGTCCATCTTTCTTTTGATTTAGGCACCTTTTCTCCTTCTTGATTGAGGATGGGTTGTTCTTCCCAACCCATCTCCATGACTTTCTCGGCATATTCATCGATTCTCCGGATGCATTGTCTCATACGCACTTTCCAAAAGTTTTTTTCATCAAGGACAAGTAGTTTTTGAACACCAATAAGATTTTTAGGTGTCTCCACGTTCTTTCACATGATCTCAACCTGTTAATAGACTTTAGATTGATCGGTGGTGATCCACTCTGATATTAATTGAAAGAATTAGAATATAGAATCAGTTGAATATAGAAAAACTTTTGCAAACACAAATACCCTTTAGTAGAAATCAGTTAAAAAAGATTTTTACAACTTGTTTAATCAGTTTTACACGACATCACAAATGAGTCGCAACTGGCAAATACCTAATCTATCTATTCTCACTTGTACAACGACAGTCATACACGTTCATTCCCCATTTTGCAAAACTCTAGATTCTTTCTCGCATACAAAAATGTGATTATATGGTTTTTATAATACTTCTATATATATGCATTCTAGATGCTTCCAATTTCCTAGTTGTTAAAATAATTTACATGTTTTTATGGATCAACTTGCAAAGAGCCATAATCTTAATTCTTTTAGCCCTACATGTCCACCAAATAACCGAATAATATTAAATTATATTAAATTATCAATCAAATTTCATATTCTTACGAATTTTCTTTATTTTTTTGTCATTTTATGGATTGTATTAATTTGATATTATTTTAAATAATTTTGATTTTATAACTATTGATAGTTAAATTTTGAGTTATAACATAGTCTCGAAATTCTAATGGGAGTATTATATATAGGTGACATGTGACAATTATTCTAATTTTGACAGAAACTTCAATTTAATATCTATAATTTCGTTGTGAACTTAATTTTAGTTATTAATACAGTTATAACTATAATTTTATTGTGAGCTATAATAGCTATAAATTTATTGTTTTCATAAAATTGATTCATTAAATATAATATAAATTAAGTTTTGTAAAAATTCTTTATATATAATCAAACTATTTTAGTGGTTAAAGTTTGTTTATTTATTTTTAAAAATAAATTACAAATAATCTAAATAATTAAATTCATAGAGAAATTGTTCTCCATAAAATTTATATTAATTATAATATCTGATAAAGATATTCAGTTAATTTTTAATTATTTAATTATTAGTAGGTTTTAATTAATTTTAGTTAATTTATATGGTAATGATTTAAATTTTTATATTAATTCTGAATGATATTTTCAATAACATAACACATAAAAATTATTTTATGAAGTGATGTGTTTAATAAAATAAAGGGAAAATCACATAAAAAACATCGAATTTGGTAGCCACTAACACTTTAAACCTTGATAATTTATCACTTACACTATAAACATATGAAGTTAAATTTTTATCATTTTTAACATTGAAATTTATATCCGATTACTCTCCGTTGAATAGATCTAACAGAACATAAACTGACGTTAAAACTGATTTAACCTCCGTTAAAACCGATTTGCGCTCCGTTAAAAACGATTTAACCCCGTTTATTTTAAGGTAACACGTGGGTTTTAAATATCAAAATGGGAGAGTTGTCGAAGGGCATTAGGGTTTGTGAGAAAGGGGGAAAATTGAAGGAAGAGTGAAATGGTCCGAAATTGATGAAAGAAAGAGGTAAGATTGAAGATAGAACGAGGTAAGATTGGTGAAAATGATGTTAATACGTCCGAATTTGCTTGCGATTTAAAGGGGCTCGGTTTCGATCTTGGGTTTCTTTTGATGTTTATGATTTCGGATTTTCTTGTTCTTGTTGAATTTCTGGGTTTTGGGTTTGAATTTCTCATAGGATTTTGGAGTTTTAGGGTTTACGGGTTTCAAAGTTGTTTGGGAGGATTAATTTCTGGGTTTTGAAGTTGTTCTCATGAGTTTAGGAGTTTGAGTTTCGAAATTGCAAAATTCATTGATTTAGAGAGGAGGATGAATTTAGGGATGAATTTATATTGTTTGCCATATTTAGTGTGTTTATTTGACAATGGAATTCTCGATTTTTTTTGGTGAAGATGTCTCACAGTGAAAGTTCTTCAACAAGAGAAAACAAAAGTGGGAATGTGTTCTGTAATTGCAATCGAGCAGAAAAAATTTTGAAATCTTGGACTAATGAACATCCCGGGCGAAGATTTTACACTTGTAGAAGGCGTAAAATTGGTCAAGGTTACGAGTCTTGCAATTTTTTTCGTTGGTATGATTTAGAGAAACCGCATGGATGGCAACACATTGCATTGTTGGAGGCAAGAGATGTCATGAATGATCAAAGAGAAGAGATTAAAACTTTAAGAGAAACAGTAAGAATGTTAAGCAGTGATAATGTGGTAACGCCGAATTCAATAATTGATGAATTGAAATTAGAATGTGAAGCACTCAAGCGAGAAGTGTTGGTAATAAACGAGAGAAGTCGTGTGTTGTATAATGTTCTGATTTATTCGAGTGTTGTAGTGGTTGGAGTTGTGTTGGGAATTGTAGGAATGTACAATGGTCTTTAAGTAATAATATTCATGTTTATATCATTCTTTCTTCAAAAAAGTAGAATAAGCATAATAGAAGTTCCAAATAGAAGTTGAACTCGAAAACTATCATTGAAGTTCAAAAGAGAAGTTGAAAATACAAGTTCAAAACACAACCAAACGCCCAAACAAAATACATTCAATCCTGTAGTAGTGATAAGTTATTGTGAGGATGTGAAAACATTCAATCACACTACACAAAAAGTCATTGAATAACTGAGTAACAGTAGTGAAAATTCACTGTGGTGGCTGTGGTGATTCTGCACCTTTATCATACGCTCGGCCAGGAAATACATCGAATACTCGATCCGTAAAAGGACTCCAAAAAGTGCCAACACCCCTAGGTATGTTTCTGGGTTTAGTTATCTTAAGTGGGCGTCCACGCTTAGCCTTCTTTGCTTGGTAGGTGGAGGTTGACGGTTCTGGAGCACTGGAAACAAGTGGGTAGGTGGAACTTGATTCACCAGCTCGCGTAGATTGTGAACTGGAAATAACAGAAGGAGTATTTCGCTTTTTTATTGGAACTGTTGGGCGAGTTGGTACCTACACAACAGAAATCAGAAATAATCATACCATATACAACAGTAGGTAGTTTCCGTGGCCTGCCACGTCTGTTCTTTGGACCATGAACAACAGCTTCTTCATTCTTACAGCTTCGTTTGATGTGTCCAGCTTGACCACATTTACTACAATGTGGAATTCCACCATGACGCGTGGCTTTTCCTTCGTTTTTTTAAATCCTCGAATGGTTCTTTCCTCCTGTCCCGGGATTTTGGTCTACCACGTGGTTTTCGAAACTCAGGAATCCTAATGGCAGGTTTGTCTATTTTCTTCCACAACTTCTCGCCATTCACTGGTTTGATGTTCTCAGCATATGTACTCTTCATAACACTTGTGTGGTAACATGTAGCTGTATATTTCACAGGGTCTTCTTTGTTGTCATCAAGGACACACACTGCATGCTTGCATGGTATACCTTTGGAAGAAACACAAACAACAAAAACAACATGTGAGTAACTCAACCAATTCAAACAAACAATAGTGTTTCGTACCTGTGAGATCCCATCGGCGACAAGCACATTGTCTTGTGGCTAAGTTAACCGTGTAGCCATTGTCAAACTCAACCACTTCATACAAATTTGTGCTGCTCCGTATAGTTGTGCAGTACTTCTTATCAATCCTTGCCTTCTCCAAGATTCCCATCGTCACTGGTGTTAGTACTGTATCACACTTCATTGCTTTCACATATCTACGTGCTATTCTTCTCATCGCTTGCCGTCTGATATCTTCCAGCAAGCTAATCACGGGTTTTGTTCTCGCTATTTTGATTGTCCTATTAAAACTTTCGGAGAGATTATTATGCACGTCTGAACAGTGTGAGTCTATAGAGAAAAATGCTTGGGACCACTTATCTGGTTCTCGTTCCAGCAAATCCGCATATGCAGCAACATCATAGTCTTGTAACAGCTTCATTTTTCCTCGTACTCTCCTTGGTTATAGCTGTATGCAACTCCCCAAAACAAAATCTTGTACTCTGACCGTGTAAACAGCTTCCTCCAATTGGCATATATGTGTCGTGCACATTGTCGGTGTTCTGCGAAAGGAAGTTCAGCCCGAATTGCAAGACACAAGCCCTGTAGAAACAAAAAAACTGCTTAGAAACAAATATAGTAAGTTAACTTACTATTGAAACATATAATTAAAAACACATAACATACCTTTTGCTTGTCTGAAATAAGAGTTAAGTTCTCACCCATAGACAAATTGAGGTCCGCTTTTATTTTCCTTATAAACCATGTCCACGTATCTTTATTCTCACCTCACACCACAGCCCATGCAATTGGGTACATACGGTTATCTGCATCTCTACCAACTGCTGAAAGTACATCACCAGTTAGCTCCCACTTCAAGAAACAGCCATCTAAGCCAATAACAGGCCTACAACTCGTCAACCAAGCTCGTCGAATTTCCTCGAAACATATATAAAAACAGTCAAATTGGTCTACGCCATTTACAGAGAGAGTGTTCAGTTCTGTAGTTACACCGGGGTTTGATCGCCGTAGTTCAGCTTCGTAGTCCCATAACTTTGCAAATTGATTAGTTTGAGCTTCAAGTATTGTGTTCAATGCAATACGTCTTCCTCTATAGCACTTGGAAATTGGCACCACAATGTTATACCGGGCTTTTATGGCATCTTTAATTTCTGATGCTTGTAAGCCAACATTCCGTCTAAGTTCCTCTCTAAACAAGCCAGCGATTACAGCTTGTTTCAACATAGAAACCCGACTTGATTTCCTGTGATTGTGGTTGTTATGACACACCTTCACCATCCACTTGTTGATTGGAACCTCAACTGAACAAAATACTCTCCAAGGACAATTCTCCGTGCAACAAATAGCAGCTATCTAGTTTGCTTCTGAATTTGCCATTTTCACATCATGTTGTGTGTTAAGAGAGTATCGAAGCAACTGATCCTTGAACTCCAATCCACTGTTGAATTTTTGAAACAACCAAATGTATGGTTCCTTGTCAAAATCTCCGTGAAACTTATCCCCCGTCTTTGGAGTTTTCTTAACTGCCCATTGATCCCATTCTTCTTCAGACTCTAACGGTGTATCCGGATAGTATGTATCACCACCAACACCATTCTCTTCCTCACTCACTTCTGCCTCCCTATCCTCTTCCGCTTTTTCTTCATTACCCATATTAGCCCTCACTTCTACACTTGTTTTTGCACTTTCCTCGTATAATGATCTAAATCTTGCATCATTTGTATCATCCTCTTCTAAAACAACATCATCACCTATGTCACAATCATTTTGATTCAAGCCTTCTGCTGCAGGTGTTTCATCTTCAGATTGATCACCTTCAATATCTTCTCTCGGCCTATCAACATCACTCTCATCTCCACTATCCACATTATCACCTTCAAGATCAGCTTCTGTTTCCTCCTCAGATACGTGTTCAGCTTCATATTCTCCATCATAGCCGACATCACAATCTCTTTCTCCTAAATCCCAAATTTATTTCGGGTTTGTTTTCGCGGTTTTGGTTTTGTTTTCTCTAACTCCTTTGTGGAAAACGGAGTTATGGCAACTATCATCGGGGTTAAACGGCGTTATCTACACTTAAACGGTGTTATTTCAAACTAAACGGCGTTATGAATTCCGTTACAGATTTATAACGGACTGTTATCGAAAATGACAGTTTAAGGTTAATACTGTACCAATAATATTTTTGAGTCTTTAAAATGTAAGTCACAAAATCTTGATGTTTAAAGTGTTAGTGGCTGCCAAAAACGAGGTTTTTATGCGATTTTCCCATAAAATAAATACAATTCTATACATTCGATGCATATATTAGCGCTGTTCGTTTGTCTGTCGCAGTGTGTGCGGCAGCGACCTACGGTTAGACGTTACAGTATTGTTGTTCGTTTGATCACCGCAGGTTGTCGTCGCAGATTCTATCGTAATTCTTTGATCGCAAACGCTACAATTGCACAACGGCTAAAATTTTTTACCGTAGTTTTCTGTGGTCGAATACAACGTTTGACCGCAAGAGTCTGCGGCGCTCAAACGAACAACGTTTGATCGCATGACGTATTCACACTTTCCTGCAGTTGTAAAACGAACATCCCTATTATATTCTATTTGGTCAAATTGTTTCCACGTATATTTGAGTAGTTGGGATGTGTTACTATCATATCAAATTTTATTCATTTATATCTGTCTTTCTTGATGTGACAAAGATTTCAAGAATTTCAGCATGAGAGAATATTACTTTTTCTGTTATATATATAAATTATATGTCTATATATATGTGGTGATTGAAACCAATTTTCAGAAGTTGGCAACTACTTATCCTGCCTTTCCAGTTCGTAAAAACTGTTAAATCATTTGCAAACTTCGATTTGAAAAGAAGCACAGGGTACACATACATGTCTCTAACTTTATTTTTTGCTTTTCGTGTAACTATGATAAATATATGCTGAAATCTACACTAATTCTTAATACATATAAAAACCAAAATTATTTACGTTAGTTAAGACATTTATGGTGGTCAAGAGAAAGTGATCAGTATATATTTATGGTTTTTAATTTTATTGAAATTTCCATATGACAGAATTACTAAGTTCCATGAGATTGAACTTAAAGTTCGTGATTATGAATTGGATCAGTTTGGTGTTGTGAATAATGCTGTTTATGCAAACTACTGCCAACACGGTTAGTTTATTATAAACTATATTTTAGATTAAGACATGTGTTACTCATTAATTTGATTAAATTATATCTCAATTCTTACCAACTATTTATTTGTTAAACATGTTTTCATAATACGGTCGCCATGAATTCATGGAATGTATTGGTATCAACTGTGAAGAAATATCCCATTCTGGTGAAGCAATCTCGGAGTTGACAATAAAATTTATTGCACCTTTACGTGTAATTTTGACACTCTTAATCTTATTTTTTTTATAATATCATTGTTTGTGTATATTCATTTGATTTTTTTGAGCAGAGTGGATCCAAATTTGTGGTTAAAACCAAGATATCAAAAATATGTGGTGCACGCATTTACTTTGAACAATTTATCTTTAAACTTCCAAATCAAGAGGTAGATTTTTTCTTACTCTTATCAAACCTTTGTATTGGTTTTAATTTATAATATATTTCTTGTTTTTTTGTTATATAACAAATCAGCTTATTTTGGAGGCAAAAGAACCTGTAGTGTGGCTTGACAACAAACATCGACCTACTCGTATTCCATCTCGTGTACATTCTAATTACACTCATTTTCAACAACAAAATATTGATGTTTAAATCTTTGCATCTTTATAATTTTACAGAATAATGCACACATTTAATAGTGGCATATTTATTCAAATTTTTTTCAAAATTAATGAATATATTTTGATGGTATTTAAGTGAATATTAAGATTTGTTTTAACATAAGAATGAAATAGAAAAAGTGAATTCCATTTATTTAATAGCCGTTAGCATTTAAATATTTTTTCATATTTATCATGTAATAAGTTTCAAAATGTTTAAATTAATTTAGTATCTCTCCTACTACTATGTAAATTCAGATTTTAATAATAAATGAGAAGTTAAATAAAAAGACAGAAAATATACATCTATTTAAAACACACAATAAAAAGTACTAATACAATAGGAAAATAAATTGGCTACAGTATCGTAGTAACATAGAGAAACATTATTGACAATTTTCATTCAACCGAAATAGATAAGAAGAGTGCACACATTACTCAAATAACCTGAGTGTAAACACAAACTGATACGAGCATGGAAAACACAAAAATAAGAATATGAAAAAACTTTTATAATACCAGGTGAAGGATTAAAAGAAATTCAAATAGGTAATCAACAACGTATTCAAAAAAGAGAATGGACAAATAATTTACTTGAGTTTGAATGTAACAGTACCTAAAAGCCCTTTGAATTTAGTATAACCCCAAGATAACATATAAATGGATATGTGATCCATTTGTACTATTTTTCCCTTATCTAAGTTTTTTCCCATTGAGTTTTCTTGATAAGATTTTTAATGAGTCAAATAAATCGCATTATCACATCAAAATCATTCCAAACCCATTGCTTTTTCACATTAAAAAATAACACACTCTTCATCTTTCATCAAATTTTTTTATTTATATAGGGTTTTACTTCATGTAGCTACACAATCTAGTGCAAGTAAACCTAGTTCAACATGAACTTTTTGGGTCTTTCGTAGGATACACAAACCATAATTTTCTGCTGTAAAGAACCTAAACAATGATGAAACTTTCAATTTAAAAATCACTGTTAAATGTTAATCGATTCCGTTTAAATCGACAGTGAACCGATTAAGTGAGCCAACAAAACCGATTCGTAAAATAGAACCGATTAATTGAACCAAGAACCGATTAATTGAACCAAGAAATAATTAATTGAACCAATTGATTAAATCAATTAATAGAACCGATTTCACCCAATAAGTTTTGCAACTTGAAATCGATTTTAGGTCAAAATCAAATTGGGCTAAATCGCACCTAGGACAGCAAAAGCAAATCGGCGGTGGTGATGGCTCGAACGAAGGCGGAGGCAGCGTGGTTGCCGTATTCTCTTGACAGAAATACATTGCAACCCACGAAACAAAGAGTAGTGTTCGTGGAAGAAAGGAGAGAAGTCGAAGAGGAAAAGAGAGAACTCGAAGAGGAGGAAGAGGAGGAAGCGGGAGGAGGCGAAGAAGAGGGAGGAGGCGAAGAAGAGGGAGGAGGCGACGAAGAGAGAGTCGGCGACAAAGAGAGAAGATGTGAGGAAGAGAGAGACTGGGAGGAAGAGAGAGACAGGGAGGAGAGAGACAGAGATGAAGAGAGAGACAAGGAGGAAGGGAGAGACAGG
Organism: Pugionium cornutum; assembly: GCA_018901935.1. Taxonomy (NCBI): domain Eukaryota; kingdom Viridiplantae; phylum Streptophyta; class Magnoliopsida; order Brassicales; family Brassicaceae; genus Pugionium; species Pugionium cornutum. Next base: position 9,422,993 of record CM032155.1, read on the forward strand.
GAGGAAGAGAGAGACCGGGAGGAAGAGAGAGACATGGAGGAAGAGGGAGACATCGACGACGATGGCAAAGGTGAGTTTGTAGATGAACCTCTGGTAAATCACAATGAAATATCGGATTCTTCTGATGATGAGAGCAACGATAGGGAGCATGAAAGAGGTACGACAAGGGTAGGAAGAGGTGGAGGTAGGTTGTCTCTTGGGCAATCATTTTTTTAGTGGAAATGAGTTCAAACAACCTGTTTTGGAATATGTGTTGAATACGGGATCAAACATTGAACAAGAGATATGGGAGAAGACTTGGCTTGGTTTTAAGTGTGGTATGAGGGATTCTTGCCGATTGAAAGTATATTTTTCGTATGATGAACTAACAAACAAATGGCTGGTGAAGTCATTACATGGCTCTCATGGGTGCATTCCGAATTCAAAATGCAAGATATTGAAGAGTCCAACTATTGCAAGACTATTTTTGGATAAGATAAGGAGAAATGAAAATCTTATGCCTCTGTAGATTCAAGAAACTATTAAAGAACAATGGAAAATGTCTGCTTCAGTCAACCAATGCTAGAAAAGAAGACTTCTTGCTTTGAAATAGATTCAAACCGAGTATGAATAACAATTTACATATCTACGAGGCTACTGCAAGGAGATACGGCGGACAAATCAAGGTTCTACATGTGAAATAGGCACTGTAGTTAATGAAGATGGTGATGATGTCTTTGAGTAGTTTTATATGTGTTTCGATATTTTGTGGACAACGTGGTTGAGGACTTGTCGCGGAATCATAGGCGTAGATGGCTATTTTTTAAGAACATGGCAAAAAGGTATCTTGCTCACTACAATTGGCCGAGACTCCAATAACCAAATATATCTTTTGGTTTGGGCCGTGGTTCAGTCGGAAACAACCGATAATTGGGTATGGTTTATCAAGATGTTAAAGGCTGATTTTGGGTTACAAGATGGCATTGAGTTTATTCTCCTTTCGGACCGTCAAACACTACAAGAAAAAAAGGGTTTTGTGACCACACATGTAGTCGCAAAGTGGTCGCAAAACCCAGTTTTGCGACTACTTTGCGAGCACAAACGGTGGTTGCAAAATTTTTGATGCAAATTTATGTGGTTGCAATTTTTTCAATATTTTATTGTTGCTGAAGTGGCAGCATACGAGAGGATTACTTGTTATTACTATATGTTTATATATATATATACGCTAGATTTATATGGCAAAAAATATTAACAAACTATATAATATTTTTATTAATTAATATATTAAGTATTTATATGTTGTTTGTGTTTCAGTGTCTTCATGAAATCACTACGAGATTAGTTTTAATTTCTTTATTTTCTCTTATGGGTTTTTGAAACAGTTTGAGAGAGACACACAAAACACAAAGAAACCTCTACTCCTTAATCATGAGGTATCGGTCTATATCTTTAGTTACTTCAACCAAGAACTGAAGTATCTTTTCAGGGTGAGCAACTTTGTCATGAATCCTCTCGTTCTTCAAGTTCCACTTCACCACATTTCCATGCCCACTTTGGTTAGGGCTCACCTTCATTGTTTTCAAGATGCTCTTGTACTCTTTCTTTAGAGGTCCATCTAAAACCCTCCATTGTATCACATTCTTCTCGCAATCCATCGTCTCGATTCTATCTTTCGAGATTCTTGTCTCTCCATCTGCATTATTACACGTTTACATATATTTATTTTGATAAAAATTCTTACATTCCAAATCTTCTTATTAAAAGAAAGAAAAAACTAAAATAATAGTAATATTCATTTGTCAGCAACATGATATGATATATTATTATTCGTTCATCTATCAGAGCTACATGCGATCAATCGCAATGATCAGATTTTGCATTGTAATTTTTTACCCGCTGATTAAAGCAAATATACGACTAAAATTTGCAATGATCAACAATTGCAACCGTCGGTTACATATACACAAACAACATATATGACAACCGCAACTACAGTATTAACCGCGTCGCAGATGTAACCACCAACAACGAGCAAACGAACAATACTAATTATTCAAGATCTTTGGATTGAAATAGTTGTGATCATTACCAAAAACAAGGTTCCACAAGACTATGCTTCCAACTTTCCCTTGCTCCCCTTCGAGTAAATCACAACTTTGAATGTATTGAGTGGCTTTGGGCAAATCTTGTGATCTTCCGGCAAACATGTGAAAAGTATTAGCTAGAGATTTGATCTCCACTTCTACCTCAAGTTAGTAATGTTTTGGATTATCAATTTCTCATTTGTAATCAATTGGTAATGATTTGATTAACGCATATTTCTTATATATTGGTCAAGTTTTGTTGTAGGTGGGCTACGCCCTCCTGAGCGAATCCGAGCTCGGCCCAATGCGGGTCTGACCCAGTGCGACGAAAACCCATTCTCTAGAAGAATAGGTGCGCTTTTATCAAGGAGACGGTAGACAAGTCAGATACCCGTACGATCTCACCGACTACCGAGGACGGCGGCGAGCCTCCCAGTGTCAACATTAAATGGCATATATGAGCATTTATAACTAGTAATAATTATGATATTGAATATTAAATGAGATACGAGTATAAAAGAAGAGGCTCGCGCCATAATTAAGGACATAGATTTTAATAGTTCGGACTGATAACGAACAGTAACTTTTTATAACCGATCTCAATAAATTAATAATCATAATCTTTCGTTCTCTTAAATTCTTTACCTAATCTTTTAATCAATCTCGACAAATATCGAAGTTGATCTTCTATATTCCGATCCCAGAATCTAGCATCCAACAAGTTTCATCTAAACTTTCGATGTGAAATATTCTTCATTTTCTCTTGAGATAAAAATTCATCCTAGACATTAAAATCAACAATATCTCGTTATGTGATTCATTTTGATTTTGATCAGTTGAATTAATTTAATCTTTTGGATCAAAGCAATCGAACTTCTTTCAATAGATCATATCATATTATATGTGTTTGTAACTTAAAATTAATTGACAATAAAATAGATTAGTTAATCTATATCTCTTATGTTATTGTAAATTTTTAATGTGAAATATTAATGGGATAATGTGTACATTATTGATGGTACCGAAACATCAATCCTGAATCAAACCATATTTCGTACTGCTACATACATGGACTTGTATACACATTTTTATGGATTTAATTTATGTTTAAGTAACAATATATTTCAAATTCAAATCATTTCGACCAATTGATTTATAGTTTTACAATAGAATTCTAATGTATGGTTGGAATGTAGCTATCAATTTACGTGAAGTATTTGACCAATATTTTATAACTTATGCAACAATACAATTCTATATATTCTTTTAACTTTGTGAAAATTTGTCCACCTATAGCTGTCGTCTTAACTAAATTTTTTGGAGAAGAGTAGAAATAAGTTACTATCATATCATATAATATATCATGTAAGTCTTTTATAAGCTTGGAGTTTCGTTCTAGATTCTATCAGTCTTTAATTTGTGTACGCGTTTAATACGTTTAGAAATATATTGTTGCCATCAACACTACAGTTCGATATGTTCTTGTGCAATTTTTTCAATATTTTATTGTTGCTGAAGTGGCAGCATAGGAGAGGATTACTTGTTTTTAGTATATGTTTATATATATAATAGATTTATTCTTTATATGGTATAAAATATTAACAAATTATATAAGATTTTTTATTAATAAATATATATTAAATATTTATATTATTTTTATTTTTATTTTAATATTAATTTTTGTATATGTAAATTATAGAAAGAAAAATAATTGTTTTTTACGAAATTAATAATATTTTTTGGTTAATTACTCCGAATCTCAAGATAAAACAACTATAGTCATGTTCATTTGTCAGCCGCAATTTTGTGTGGTTGCGGTAGATTGTTATTCGTCTATCCGCTTTACCTAGTTTCGGTCAATTGCATCGGTTATACGATATATTTTGTGTTGCAATTTTTCTGATTGCTGATTAAAACAGCGGTGCGACTAAAAATCTGCGATCAACGGTAAACACAACCGACGACGATAGACAACATGAAGTCGATATCAATTTATTGGCCATTTTATTGAAAGATATAAATAAAGGTTGCATTCATTGAATTTATCTCACCATTGATCTTATTGTATTGTTGGCTTAATCAAATCATTTATTTGACGACTTGATTCGTTTGTAATCGTCAAACTTTAGCCTAATAAAATAAGAATCTCCTATCTCCATCTTTTATTCATTTCTTGTTCGAACTCGTAATTCAACATCACTGATAGAATACAAACATCAATTCAAAGATATGGAAGAAGATGTCTGAATCAAACCCTATCTCGTACTGCCCACATCTATGGATTTGTGGAGAACATCTCAATCTTTTTATCTTATATCTATATATATAGAGATAATTTATATTTAGTAACAAAATATTTCCAATTGAAATCATTTTCGACCGGTTGATTTATAAGTTTAAAATATAATATTGTGGAAGTTGTGGTATATATTCTCACAATACAATAGATTTTGGAATGTGCGTCGCATGAAGAAATAAATTATATATTTATGAAATTTAAATTGAATAAAAACAATTAAGCCAAACACTCATGAAAATGGTTTGATTTAACTATTAGTGTAAATGGTAATTCTTAGGTGATTTTCTAAATTTCAATAAAAACAATTATATATTTATGAGTACCACTAACCCATTCATTTAATCCGACTAACAACAGTTAAAATAATTTATATGTTTTGATGGATCAACCTGCAAAACCCATACTCTTAATTACTTTAATCCTAAAATGTCCACCATATGAGCCATTAATATAAAAATATATTAAATTATCAATCAAACTTCATATGTTTACGAATTCTCTTTATTTTTTTATCATGATATTAATTTGATAATATTTTAAATAACTTTGATTTTATAATTTGATAAGTATAATGTAAATGTTAACAATAACGTGACTATGCAAATAATGTTTAAAGATACTTTTAAAATAAATTACTTGATTGAAAAAACAAAAGATTTAAAAGATTTTTAATGGAAAATATACGGTTGATGCATGTTTAGCAAAATGATTCATATTGAGTAATCTCATACCTATATGAGTAAAAAATACATGATTAGTGTAGTTTAAAAGTCAATCTGGTAGATGTGTAAATGTGTAGATATATAGTAGATGTGTAGATGTGTAGATATGTAGATATGTAGATGTGTAGATGTGTAGATGTGTAGATGTGTAGATGTGTAGATGTGTAGATGTGTAGATGTGTAGATGTGTACCAGATGTGTAGATGTGTAGATGTGTACTAGATGTGTAGATGTGTAGATGTGTAGATATATAGATGTGTAGTAGATGTGTATATGTGTAGATGTGTAGATGTGTACTAGATGTGTAGATGTGTAGATGTGTAGATATATAGATGTGTAGTAGATGTGTATATGTGTAGATATATAGATGTGTAGATGTGTACTAGATGTGTAGATGTGTAGATGTGTAGATATATATATGTGTAGTAGATGTGTATATGTGTAGATGTGTAGATGTGTAGATATGTAGATATATAGATGTGTAGATGTGTAGATGTGTAGATGTGTAGATGTGTAGATGTGTAGTAGATGTGTAGATGTTTAGATGTGTAGATGTGTAGATATGTAGATCTGTAGATGTGTAGATGTGTAGTAGATGTGTAGATGTGTAGATGTGTAGATGTGTAGATGTGTAGATGTGTAGATGTGTAGATGTGTAAAAATCAATTTAATAGATGTGTAGTAGAGGTTTAAAAGTCAATCTCGTACAAGTCAATCTGGTAGATATGTAGTAGATGTGTAGATATGTGAAAATCAATTTGATAGATGTGTAGTAGAGGTTTAAAAGTCAATCTCGTAAAAGTTAATCTGGTAGATGTGTAGTAGATATGTAGATGTGTAAAAGTCAATCCGGTAGATGTGTAGTAGAAGTTTAAAAATCAATCTGGTAAAAGTCAATCTTACCACCATCAAAATATATTTTAGTAGATGTGTTTATTTATTAAAACGCAAGAATATAGCTTTGAAAATTTTAAATTAAATAAGTTGGAAAATAAAAGTCAACTTAAGAAAATTATGAAGTAGTTAATATGTGATAAATGAAAAAATTATGATGAATGTTTTAGAAAATTTTGCTTCTTAATCATTTGAATCAAATGGAGTTTTGGGATAAAAATATATTCTCAACTTTTAAATAGATGATAAATGCAAAGTTATGATTCCGAATTATCTTAAAAATATGATATATATTTCTTATCACATAAAATCATTAGCAATATGTCATATAACCTTTGAAAATATAAAGTGCATTCCTACAAATACATAAAAACTGTGGGGATATATGCAAAACTAATAGTACCACCACTTAAATCATCACAATCGAACAAAAAAACAGTAGGTTGTATACAATTGAATGACAAACAATACCACCTCTTAGTTATATTTTAAGAAAATAATATAAAACCATTAGACAGTTGATCTCAAATTGTATAATCTTAATAGATTATATACAATTGAAAGAAAAACTAGGATCCATTTATTAAATGTGTCATGAGATCAAAGTGTAAAATCATCAAAATGAATGAGTTTAAAGCTTATACTAATAAGATAAGGTTTGATGAGAATCCCACCTACATGACTAGAGATCCCAATATATATATTTAAAAGGAAATCTAAGTGAAACTAAATATGTTAAAAGCACCGTGAGACTTTAGTAATTACCCAGTTCTTAGGATGATGTACACTGTTTCATATATGTGTAGAAGAGAAAATTTGCTTTTTTAATGATTGGAGACTATAACTGTGAGATATAATTATAGTATTACAAAATACTATTTAAAACAAAGCTAATGAATAATCATCTTATGAGTCAAATGCGGCCGTTTGTAGGAGAATGGAGAAAATGTTATATTTTCCAAGTTCACTTACGATTAACTAGACTTGTTTACGGCCAAAAATAAATACAATACAAAACCTGGTTGTGTGAGAAAATGAAATATGATTGGACCACCAACTCATATATAGTGGATGTTTTTGCTTTTATTCTCAAAATTCGTTATATCCAATATTTTTGAATCTTGTCGAGTCTTCATGTGTTTATAGTCATTCTATTAATATGCGGGATTGTTGGAACTTGTTTTTGAACAAATGACTTGGCCCAATATTTCAGTGGATTTTTCTAATAACTCAATTATCGAAATCACCGAATCTTCTAATCGTTGTATTCATTGGTGTGAACACTAAAATATAGTGTATTTATATGTGCAAAATAAATTTTGTCTTAATGGAAAATGGATGTTGAAAGAGATTTGACTGATAAATATTCAAATCAACAAATATAAATTATTCTACACTTGAAGTTAGAGACGAAACACTTTTGTATATATAATGGAGAAATTTAACAAGATTCAATATTTTAAAAATAATATAAAGTTGAAAAGAATAAATCCATGCTAAACCATATGTGGACACCAAGATAAGCCGGGAGGAGTTCGTGCTTGGTTCGGGTTTAGATATGGATTCGGGTAGATGGACTTTTACTCCAATAACCAATTGCTGTGTCAAATTATTGATCACTACATGAATACTAAAATTGATCAAAAATTAATAAATATTTTATTATTATTTGAGAATTGATTTAGTCAATTTTATAAATTATTTATGTTATTGTGTCAGATAATTTGAATAGTTAAATGGCTATTAAATGTTGAAATATGGGGACTAAAAATATTTAATCATATCTCATTTTTCCAATACATATATTGAAAATTTCTCATACATTCTAAATGTTTTGATCACACTTTCATCTTCTTATTCTACATTTTAATGTTTCTCTTTTTTATTTTTATGTTTTTTAGAGTAAAACATATAAATAGGTTCGAGAATTTATGATTTTGGGTGATATGAATCATCAAAAATATGAAGTTGTATTTTAGAATTCAACATTACATGCAACCACCACATTACGAGATATTTAAGAATTAAAAAAAAAGTGTCTTGGCTTTTCAAATGGAGAATTGACTAATTTAGCACTAAATAATATTTTAGTGACTAAATTAGCATCCCAAATATAAACTTCCACAAATTGCATTTTTAATTGAAAAATACTAAAATAACCTTATTTATCTTTAACCTAATATTCTGTAAATTTTTTAAATCAGCTCACAAGAGGGTTCGAATCTTGGACCATTATATAAAAAAAGGAGTATATAACCAATATGCTGTTGTAACTAATTGACATATAAGCATTTTTTGTATATATATATATGTCTTTAGTTTAAATTATACTTTTTTCTTTTCATCATAAATTTATCTTCCTGTTTAAGTTTTCCAATGGTATCTTAAGAAACATTCTAAATTTTGGTGATTGCAAAATTATTATCTTCCAATTTCAGGATGTTAATGTGAAAATTCTCAGGGATCAAGACTGAGCGCGTTAATGAGTTTTTGAGAGAGGTGCAAAGCTATTTTTTTTCCTTTTTTTATGACGAAAATCGATGCCAATTGTTCTCTTTTTGTGCTCAAAATGACTGAATGTCATTCAATGGACATTGAATATATGTCAAAGCTACATGATGTCGTAGAAGAAGACATAAGAATGAAGCTGGCATTTGACATCTTTCATGAGTTTGGTGATAAATCTTAGTTTGGACATTTTCATTTTGATGTTTTTATTTATGACTTGTATCTGTGATTGTTGATAAACATTTTTTCTGATGTTTTTTGGATAAACATTCTTGCTGATGTTTTTTGGATAAACATTTTTGATGAAAAAGGTGGAACAATCTGATGGATAAACACTTTTACTCATTTAGTTTCACGTTATAGGAACGAATTCTTAAAACATAAGAGATACTTCCTAAATATGCATAAAGTCTTCCTAAATTTTGCATAAAATGTGACTACTAACCTAAATTAAGTAAAGATTTCTTAATATTAAGGAAACATTTCCTAAATAAAATAATTAAATGAAATAAAAAACTAAAAGTTGCAATTATGCAAATCGAACCTTGGACAATTGCTTAAGAGAAAGAGCATGTTACCAATATGCTGATGTAACTAATCAGCATATAAAATTTTGTTTAATATATATACACTACTTTAATTAAAATAGCAAAAGCTTTATAATACCTCTGGAGGGGGATCGAACCTTGAACACATGTTGGGAGAGAATGAGTACCTAACCAATATGATATTTAGCTAATTAACATATTACATTTTATTTAATATATATACACTCATTTAATTAAAATAGCAAAATCTTTATTTGGGAAGGAGATCAAACCTTGACTAAAATTAAGGATATTTTAATCTTTTTGATTTGTTAAAATGTTATTTGTGTGAGTTTTTGAATTGAGTGTTATTATTGGCACTAAAACTTGATTTAGTGATAATCTAGGATATTTCTCTTTTCAAATTCATATATTGATATTCTATTTTTTTTATTTAACTTGTTCACAATTATTTAGTTTGTTCACATTGTACAAATAACGTTTTTACATATCTTTCAGCTAATCAGATTTTACTAGAATCATTTTTCTTTTCATTTTTTATTGTTATTTTGTAGTATATATTTTTCTTTTTAATTTTCTGATTCAGATATATTATTAAAACAACTAATCTACAGAGAGTACAAAATATTTCACGACTGGAAAAAATATAAACTCGCTAAAACATAGTAAAAAAATAATTCAAGTTTGAATAAATAGTTGAATAATGGAATGGTCGAATAGTTTAAAAAAGAAAACATGTGAAATATATAGAAATTTTCAAAAAAAACCATATAATGCTATAATATGGTTTTAGTAAGTTAATTGTTCATCAGAGTCTTTGTTCATCATTCGACTTTTCTTGTACTTGCTGAGCTCCAAAGCTCTGATCATGTCTTTTTCATGAATCAATAATTCATTCATCCTATTTAATTTGATCTATTGACTTTAAATTCTTTGTAGCTTAGATAGTTTCTCTTTCACAACTTTCACTATTTGAATAGCTTATGCCTCATGACGGTTCCTTTGTTGTTGTTTTCTAGTTACAATATGTTAACATTTGCTTCCAACATTGTTTTATCTTTAAGAAATTGCATATTTGTGTTGTTTATAATTTCCAATTACCATATAACACTAGATATTCGCTTTGAATCCACTCGAGAATCATCATTTTGAATCTTTTTCCAAAACTTGATCAGCAACCTTTCTTGTAACAGCAAAACAAATCATCAAATTATTTTCGTTATTGCTATCATCAGATTTTGTATCAATAAAAATAAGAAAGGCTTTTTCACTCTATTTCTGAAGATTATGACATTCAGCTTTTGTATGTCAAATTCTTTTACACTGATAGCACTTGAGTTCCTTTTTTTTGTGAGTGGACATTCGGATTTGAAGTGACCATATATCTTGCATTCATGACATTATAAATCATATTTTCGACCAGATTTAACATTTTTTCATTTTTCCCGACCTATTTGTGTTTCACTCTGTTTCATATCTCTACCCACGTGCGAATGGCTTGGTTCGTCCTATTTCAATCTTTTTCAAAAAAATTTTGAAACTCATAGCCATCAAGCTCATACTCTCAATCCGTTGGTTCATGTTCTCTTCAAACTTCTTTATCGGATCTTCTTCTTAATCGGCAGTAAAGGCAATCCCTTTTCCCACTTTACCATACCCAACAATTAAGAGAATTTCATATCATCGATGTTCATGGCCATCTTGGGTATAATTTTATGAGATCCAAACTTTTAAATTAAACACCTTAATAATTTTTCACTGTGTACATACATTTATAGTTATTCAAGAGAATGTCCCACGGACGCTGCACATATTGAACCAATTTGAATTTTTCAAGGTTCATTGCACATAAAATTTTAGTGAGTGCCTTTGAATTGATTTTTTGATGCATTCTTATCTGTTTTGGTCCATCTTTTTTTTTTAATTTAGACACTTTTTCTCCTTCTTGATTGAAGATGGTTGGTTCTTCCCAACCCATATCCACGACTGTCCAGGAATATTCATTGATTCTCCGGATGCATTGTCTCATACGCACTTTCCAAAAGTTTTTCTCATCAAGAAAAAGTAGTTTTTGAACAGCAATAAGTTTTTTAGGTATCTCCACGTTTTTCCACATGATCTCAACCTATTGATAGACTTTAGATCGATCGGTGGTGACCCGCTCTGATCCTAATTGAAAGAATTAGAATATAGAATTAGTTGAACATAGAAAAACTTGTGCAAACACAAATACACTTTAGTAGAAATCGCTTAAACAAGATTATTACAACTTGTTTAATCAGTTTTACATGACGTTACACACGAATCAAAACTGGCCAATTTCTAATCTATCCATTCTCACTTGTGAAACGACAGTAACATGCTCACTCACCGTTTTGCAAAACTCTAGGTGCTTTCTCGCACAGAAAATGTGACTCTAGGTTTTTTTTTATAATACTCCTATATATATATATGAATTCCTACCTGTTTCCAATTTTCTAATTTGATGAACCCTCAATATTTATCAAATATTAGCTTTCTTATTGAGGTTATTCTTTTCTTCCTCAATATTTTTGCACATTTATCCATTCGTGACACGCTACATCATGCCAAGAAAACTCCATCATGTGTTACACACCTTGTACATGTTTCACCTCAACACTTTGGTGCTAACACAAATATCCACCAATCCAATTGAATCTTATTCCGAGATCCTCTTCTTTCTTCTTCCATGACATCGCAGATCCTACGAATCTACAAGTCTGGGCTTTGATACCGCTAGTTGAGAAATCGATATCTCTATTATATATGAAATAAATTTGATCAATCGCATATGAGACCTCACATCTCTCACGAGTCTCGTTTGTTTACGAATTCGATAACACAAGAAACTGTTTATCCTAAGTTTGGCAAATACATACGTTTCATGGGCTAGATTTTCCAGCAATTCACTATCAAGAAATGAGAGAGAGTTTCTTTGTACAAGACAATGAGGAAGGATGATTTCCTTTTGATTTTAGACCACACACTAATGGTTTGAACAAAAAAAATGGAAATATATATTTATGAAATTTGAATTATATATTTATGAAATTTGAATTGAACAAAAAAAGTTTTTAGATCAAACACTAATAGTTTGATTTAAGTATTAGTGAAAAGGTAATTCTTAAGTGATTTTCTAAATTTAAATAAAAACAATTATATATTTATGAGTAACAGTACCCCATTCATTTAATCTAACTTGTACAAGTTAAAATAATTTACATGTTTTGATGGATCAACTTGCAAAGAGCCACAATCTTAATTACTTTAGCCCTACATGTCCACCATAGGAGCGAATAATATTAAATTATCAATCAAACTTCATATTCTTACGAATTTTCTTTAATAATTTGTCATTTTATTGATGGTATTAATTTGATATTATTTTAAATAATTTTGATTTTATAACTATTGAAGGATAGTTAAAATTTTGAGTTATAACATAGTCTCGAAATTCTAATGGGATTATTATATATAGGTGACATGTGACAATTATTCTAATTTTAATAGAAACTTCAATTTAATATCTATAATTTTATTTTGAATTTAAGTTATTAATACAGCTATAATTATGTTTTGATAAAATTGATTCATTAAATATAACATAAATTATTTTTTGTAAAAAATGTTTATATAATAATTAAATTATTTTAGTGGTTAAAGTTTGTTTATTTATTTGTAATAATAAATTACAAATAATCTAAATATTTAAATTGATAGAGAAAATGTTAACCATATAAATTATAATAATATTTGATAAAAAGATATGAGAAATACCTTAGATTAACACTAAATGAATTTTTAATGACAATTATAATACTCATGTAAAAAAAATCTCATGCATAGTATTTTACCCAATTAAAAAATGGCAATTGACTAAAATAGCACTATTTCAAATTTTTGTTTCAAATATAGCACTAATCATTTAAATTTATAAAAATATCACAAAAATAATACTAAAATAATTAAAATTTTATTGCTAATGAAAAAAATTTAAACCCTAAATTGAAAAAATTGAACCCAAACATTATGTTTTAATTTTATATATAGTTTATTTAAGCTAAATAATTAATTTTACATAATAATTTTTGCTATTTTGGGAATTTTAGTTTTATTGTGCTAAATTTGGAATATAAAATTAAAATGGTGCTATTTTAAGGTATTATTCATTAAAAATGCTAAAATATTCTTAATTTTAGGAAAAAGAGACAACAACAAAAAATTAGGTTAAAATTAAATCAGGTTATTTTAGTCTTTTTCTAATTAAGAAAATGCTATTGGTGTGAATTTAGGTTTGTAATGTTAATTTAGTCACTAAAATCTTATTTATTACTAAATTAGTCAATTATTCGAAAAATATTCAATTGATTTTTAAGTAATTAATTAATTATTAGTAGGTCTGATGTTTTAGCCTTAATAATGATTTAAATTTTTATATTAATTCTGAATGATATTTTCAATAAGATAACACGTGATAATTATTTTATGTCTACGTCTAACTTTCTTTCTTAACGTAAATTATTTGAGTAGTTGGGATGTGTAGATTATTTTCAAAACTTTCTTGAATTGCATGGGAGAAGATTACTATTTTGGTTATATATATAAGTTGAAACCAATTTTGACAAGTTGGCAACTACTCATCTCATTTGGGCTTTGTCATTTGAAATAGTGCAATGTTTCAATCTACAAGAACGGCCACTCCGGCTATGCCTATAGCGTTTCCTTGTTCATTGAGGCGACCGGTTCTCCTGCCTTTCCAGTTCGTAAAAACCGTTAAACCATTTGCAAACTTCGATTTGAAAAGAAGCGAAGGGTACACATAAATGTCTCTAACTTTATTTTTTGTTTTTCTTGTAATGTTATATATTGCATATAATGTTTTTCAGTAAATATGATATATATATATATCTACATTAATTCCTAATACTTATGAAAACCAAAATTATTTACGGTGGTCAAGAGAAAATGGTCAGTATATATTTATGGTTTTTAATTTTATTGAAATTTCCATATGACAGAATTACTAAGTTCCATGAGATTGAACTTAAAGTTCGTGATTATGAATTGGATCAGTTTGGTGTTGTGAATAATGCTGTTTACCCAAACTACTGCCAACACGGTTAGTTTATTATAAACTATTTTTTAGAGTTAAACTAATTAATTCGATTAAGTTATATTTTAATTCTTACCAACTATTTGTTTGTTCAATATGTTTCATAATAAGGTCTACAAGAACTCTTGGACTGTATCGGTATCAACAGTGAAGAAATATCCCGTTCTGGTGAAGCTTTAGCACTCTCGGAGTTGACAAAAAAATTTATTGCACCTTTACGTGTAATTTTGACACTCTTCTCTCAGAAAATTGTCCCCATCTTTTATAATGTCAATATTTGTGTATATTCATTTGATTTCTTTGAGCAGAGTGGATTCAAGTTTGTGGTTAAAACAAGGATATCAAAAATAGCTGGTGCACGCATTTACTTTGAACAATTTATCTTTAAACTTCCAAATCAAGAGGTAGATTTTTTCTTACTCTTATCAAACCTTTGTATTGGTTTTAATTTATAATATATTTCTTGTTTTTTTGTTATATAACAAATCAGCTTATTTTGGAGGCAAAAGGACCAGTAGTGTGGCTTGACAACAAACATCGACCTACTCGTATTCCATCTCATGTACAATCTAATTACACTCATTTTCAACAACAAAATATTGATGTTTAAATCTTTGCATCTTTATAATTTATGTAATACAGAATAATGCACACATCTTCTGTAATAATGTTGTACAATGCATGCCTTTTTAGTATAAGTTATTTATCTATATAATTTTCCTAATATACTTTTTATATAAGTCCCCTATATTTATTATACTTTGGCACATTTAATAGTGGCATATTTATTCGAATTTTTTTCAAAATTAATGAATATATTTTGATGGTATTTAAGTGAATATTAAGATTTGTTTTAACGTAAGAATGAAATAGAAAAAGTGAATTCCATTTATTTAATAGCCGTTAGCATTTAAATATTTTTTTATATTTATCATGTAATAAGTTTCAAAATATTTAGATTAATTTAGTATCTCTCCTACTACTATGTAAATTCAGATTTTAATAATAAATGAGAAGTTAAATAAAAAGACAGAAAATATACATCTATTTAAAACACACAATAAAAAGTACTAGTACAATAGGAAAATAAATTGGCTACAATATCGTAGTAAATAGAGAAAAATTCTTGACAATTTTCATTCAACCGAAATAGATAAGAAGAGTGCACACATTACTCAAATAACCTAAGTGTAAACACAAACTGATACGAGCATGGAAAACACAAAAATAATAATATGAAAAAACTTTTATAATACCACGTGAAGGATTAAAAGAAATTCAAATAGGTAATCAACAGCGTATTCAAAAAAGAGAATGGACAAATAATTTACTTGAGTTTGAATGTAACAGTACCTAAAAGCCCTTTGAATTTAGTATAACCCTAAGACAACATATAAATGGATATGTGATCCATTTGTACTATTTTTCCTTATCTAAGTTTTTTCCCATTGAGTTTTCTTGATAAAATTTTTAATGAGTCAAATAAATCACATTATCACATCAAAATCATTCCAAACCCATTGCTTTTTCACATTAGAAAATAACACACTCTTCATCTTTCATCAATATTTTTTTTATTTATATAGGGTTTTACTTCATGTAGCTACACAAACTAGTGCAAGTAAACCTAGTTCAACATGAACTTTTCGGGTCTTTCGTAGGACACACAAATCATAATTTTCTGCTGTAAAGAACCTAAACAATGATGAAACTTTCAATTTAAAAATCGCTGTTAAATGTTAATCAATTCTGTTTAAATCAACAGTGAACCGATTAAGTGAACCAACAAAACCGATTCGTAAAATAGAACCAATTAATTGAACCAAGAACCGATTAATTGAACCAATAAATAATTAATTGAACCACTTGATTGAATCGATTAATAGAACCGATTTCACCCAATAAGTTTTGCAACTTGAAATCGATTTTAGGTCAAAATCAAATTTGGGTAAAATCGCACCTAGGGCAGCAAAAGCAAATCGGCGGTGGTGATGGCTCGAACGAAGGCGGAGGCAGCGTGGTTGCTGTATTCTCTTAACAGAAATACGTCACAACCCACGCAACGAAGAGCAGTGTTCGTGGAGGAAAGGAGAGAAGTCGAAGAGGAAAAGAGAGAACTCGAAGATGAGGAAGAGGAGGAAGCGGGAGGAGGAAGCGGGAGGAGGCGAAGAAGAGGGAGGAGGCGACGAAGAGAGAGAGTCGGTGACAAAGAGAGAAGATGTGAGGAAGAGAGAGACCGGGAGGAAGAGAGACAGGGAGGAGAGAGACAGAGATGAAGAGAGAAACAGGGAGGAAGGGAGAGACAGGGAGGAAGAGAGAGATCGGGAGGAAGAGAGAGACATGGAGGAAGAGGGAGACATCGACGACGATGGCAAAGGTGAGTTTTTAGATAAACCTCCGGTAAATCACAATGAAATATAGGATTCTTTTGATGATGAGAGCAACGATAGGGAGCATGAAAGAGGTACGACAAGTGTAGGAGGAGGTGGAGGTAGGTTGTCTCTTGGGCAATCATTTTTTAGTGGAAATGAGTTCAAACAACCTGTTTTGGAGTATGCGTTGAATACGAGATCAAACATTGAACAAGAGAAATGGGAGAAGACTCGGCTTGGTTTTAAGTGTGGTATGAGAGGTTCGTGCCGATGGAAAGTATATTGTTCGTATGATGAACTACCAAACAAATGGCTGGTGAAGTCATTACATGACTCTCATTGGTGCATTCCAAATTCAAAATGCAAGATATTGAAGAGTCCAACTATTGCAAAACTATTTTTGGATAAGATAAGGAGAAATGAAAATCTTATGCCTCTGTAGATTCAAGAAACTATTAAAGAACAATGGAAATTGTCTGCTTCAGTCAACCAATACTAGAAAAGAAGATTTCTTGCTTTGAAATAGATTTAAACCGAGTATGAAGAACAATTTGCTTATCCACGAGGCTACTGTGAGAAGATACGGCGGACAAATCCAGGTTCTACGTGTGAAATAGGCACGGTTGTTAATGAAGATGGTGATGATGTCTTTGAGCAGTTTTATGTGTGTTTCGATATTTTGTGGACAACGTGGTTGAGGACTTGTCGCGGAATCATAGGCGTAGATGGCTATTTTTTAAGAACACGACAAAAAGGTATCGCGCTCACTACAATTGGCCGATACTCCAAGTGGCCGACACTCCAATTGGCCGATACTCCAATTGGTTGATACTCCAACAACCAAATATATATTTTGGCTTGGGCCGTGGTTCTGTCGGAGACAACCGATATGGGTATGGTTTATCAAGATGTTAAAGGCTGATTTTGGGTTACAAGATGGCAGTGGGTTTTGCGACCGTCAAACACTACAAGAAAACAAGGGTTTTGCGACCACACATGTAGTCGCAAAATGGTCGCAAAATCCAGTTTTACGACTACTTTGCGACCACAAACGGTGGTTACAAAATTTTCGTTGCAAATTTATGTGGTCGCAAATTAGTCGTAAATTTGCGACTAATTTGTGACCACTTCATGGTACTTTTTACGACTAAATAGCGACCAAATATTGGTTCTTGTATTTGCGAGTACTTTGTGACTGCTTTGTAGTAACAACTTTTGCGACCATTTTGCCACTACATCCGTGGTTGCAAAAACCGTGGTCGCAAATCAGTCACAAAAATTTGTGACTAATTTGCCACCAAAGATGAAAACGTGGTCGCAAAATGGTCACAAATTTTTGCGACCATTTTGCGACCACATATATCTTTTTAGAAAAAAATAGTTGTAGTCGCAAATTGGTCACATATGTTTGGAACTGATTTGTGACTAATTTGCGATTACACATGAATAAGTTTAAAAAATAATTAATTAAATATTTTAATTAATTATTTTTAATTGTAAATATTATTATACTAAAATAATAAATAATTCTATTAATTAATTATTTTGTAAAATATAAAGAAATTATAAAAGAAAAATAAGAAATTTTATTAAAAAAATTCAAATTACAAAAAATTTAAAAAATCTAATTATCCAAACGCGGAAATTGGAAATCGGATGGCAAAAATGTTGGTGAAGCGTTCGACTATCCAGCTGTGGCATTGTTATCCTCCAAAAATGACGCGAAAGCGGGATCCGTCCATTGTAAATATCCGACCATCATATCCAAGCTGTTAATTCGGCTCTGGTTTTACTTTTGTAGTTCCTGCTGTTGTCTACGTTCTTCAGCGAACCGTTCCTCCATCCTCTAATTAGCTTTGATCATCTCCGTATTTTGTTATTCAATCCACATATTCTGTGCATTTTGTTTTTCGATTTGTCGGTACGCAGATAGAAGTTGATCCTAAAGTGCAACAAAGTCGGAGATAGTGGATGCGAAGCCACTACGCCTGTCCGACCTATGAATGCGGTTTAGGCTACCAAAGCCATAAAACGGCCTCGGTAATTCGCAATGGAGGAGTACAAAATAATAATAAAAAAATCAGAACAAATTTATTAAATTTAGTGTAAAAAATTATTTTTAGAAAAAAATTTATACCTGAATGAAGATCTCATTCTTCTCGTCTTGGGTCAGCTCAATTCGACGGGAAGTATCGTCGGACGTTTCAATTGCATCGACCACCACGATCACCATTTTTTCTTGGATATTTTGTTCGTATGATTCACCGATTTATTTACCTTTAAAATTGACATACCAACCATCTTGCCGAGTGTGAGTATTTATAAAAACCTCACCAATTGAGACCGGTCGTCACAAATTTTTTTCCTAAATTTTGAAATAAATTATTAATAAATAAAAAATAAATTTAAATGTAAATTTAAATATTTTAGAGTACTTACCATTTCTTGTTGGATATGAATGTATGATTTTTGACCCGACAAATGCTTGTGCGCACCAAGACCACCTAGGACATTTTCCGGTTGTATGAACCGTGCTCACCATCCCTTTCAATCGTCTTACACAGACGAATTCAAACTCTTTCCATACTATCGAGGTGATCACATGATCCCAGGTGTAAGATTACTTGAAAATTTAAAATATATTAACTTTACTAATTATTAAATTTTATTAAATAAATTTTTTTAAAAAAATATAATTACCGCAAATTCGATGAAGTATTTCTCTAGTCATTCAGCTCGTACGGCCGTTCAGCTGTAGTAGGGCCATCAAATTTTTTGAAATTTGATGGGTTATAGCCCTTTTGTCCCGGTCAAACCTAATATTTTTAATATATTAAAGTTTTTAAATTTCAAATAAAAATATAATAAATTATAAATAACTAAATTTAATTAAATAAATGAAATAGATAATTTTGTAATTTTTACCAAGTCGTGTTTGGTGGCGGCACTGAAGACAGCACTGTCAGGTACTGGTCCCGCTCTGGGGTTTATAACAAACTATGTAAGGTGATAGTTTGTTCCCCCATTTTCGTTTTGAAATTGGAACTTTTTCCTCTTCATGCTCCTCCGATTCTTGAAATCGATTAGACGGTTCGGTTTCAGGAATCGTGTGAGGAGTGAAGGTAAATTGGGGCGGTAGGCGGGATGCCGCTTTATAAACCATGGGTGAGGGATTCCAAGAGGCCGAGAAGTTACCACAGCCCAAAGAAGACGGGATTTGTCATCTTCCACGACCTCTCTACGACCAACCGCTACTTGCCATTGCACTACAAGAAAACATTAATATTTCCGATGGCATTTCCGACGGAAATAAAACCGTCGGTATTTTCCAACGCCTATGCGATGGTTTTCCGATGGACTACCGAGGGAACTTACTTAATCATTTGTATATGACTGGATTTATACCAGGTTATAAAATTTGGTATTCACATAGAGAAACTGATGCAACGATGCAATATTATAGTAATACTTCAGAAATGTTAGATAGTACTAATGTTAGAGTAGAGGAACCAGCATCACAAGTTGATATAAACAGAGGTATTGTTCAGATGGTGAACGATGCATTTCGTGAACAAAGAGCATCGTACATTGAAGATAGTATCAGAATAGAGGAACCTAATTTGGAAGCCCAGAAATTTTTTGATATGTTAGATGCATCCAAACAGCCTTTGTATAAAAGATGTAAAGATGGATTATCGCCTTTATTTGCTTCAAGCAGGTTGATGAAGATAAAGACGGATTTCAATTTGGCTGAAGATTGTGTGAATGCGATATATATACTGTTAAAAATTCATAATAATCAGTGATTATATGTTA
This sequence comes from Pugionium cornutum, assembly GCA_018901935.1. NCBI lineage: Eukaryota > Viridiplantae > Streptophyta > Magnoliopsida > Brassicales > Brassicaceae > Pugionium > Pugionium cornutum. The sequence goes on from CM032155.1 coordinate 9,443,352, forward strand.
AAAATTCATAATAATCAGTGATTATCTGTTAAAAATTTATAATAATCTATTAAAAATTTGTAATAATCTGTTAAAAATTCGTGATAATCTTCTAATTTTCTATATATACGATATGCTCCTTCACATTTTCACCGGAACAAAAAATCTTAAGAAAATGTCTTATTTGGGTTCTTATGATTATTTTCGATCGTGGATGGATAAACCTTGGTATGATTCAACAACGGGGGAATTGACTGATGAATTTGCACAAGATGTTGAAGAGTTCATGGCATTTGCATCAAACAATAGCATGACATCAGAATACAGTAAAATATATTGTCCGTGTATTAAATGTCGAAATCATAGATAAATCTCTATTAGAAAAGTACATAATCATTTGTATAAGACTGAATTTATGCCGGGTTATAAAATTTGATATTCACATGGAGAAACTCATGTAACGATGCAATATTATGGTACTACTTCAAAAATGTTAGATAGTATTAATGTTAGGGTAGAGGAACCGGCATCACAAGTTGATATAAACTGAGGTGTTGTTCTATGGTGAATGATGCATTTGGTGAACATTAGCATCGTACATTGAAGATAGTAGCAGAATAAAGTAACCTAATTTGGAAGCCCGGAAATTTTTTTATATGTTAGATGCATCCAAGCAGCCTTTGTATAAAGGATGTACATATGGATTATCGTTTTTATTTATTGCAAGAAAGTTGATGATGATAAAGTCGATTTCAAATTGGCTGAAGATTGTGTGAATGCGATAGCTGATTTTGTTAGAGATATATTACCTGAAGATAATATTGCACCTGCTTCATATTATGAGGTTCAAAAACTTGTAGTTGGTCTTGGATTACCATATCAGATGATCGATGTATGTATTGAAAACTGCATGATCTATTGGAGAAACGATGAAAACCGCATGAAGTGCTGATTTTGTCACAAACCTCGATTTCAAGAGACAAGCGGCAGAGTACCTATTCCGCATAAACGAATGTGGTATTTGCAATTAACAGAGAGGTTAAAAAGGTTATATCAATCTGAACACACGGCAAAATCTATGAGATGGCATGCAGAACATAATTCGAATGGAGAAATTGTGCATCCCTCGGATGCTAAAATATGGAAATATTTTCAACAAATTTATCCTAGTTTTTCATATGACCCTAGAAACGTATACCTCGGGTTATCTACAGATGGATTCAACCCTTTTGGGAAGCATGAGAGGAAATACTCGTTTTGGCCAGTTATCGTGACACCTTATAATGTGCCTCCTTTGTTGTGCATGAAACGAGAGTTTTTGTTTCTAACAATTCTCATCCACGGTCCAGTGCATCCTAAGCGATCGCTTGATATTTTTTTTGCAGCCACTAATTCATGAGTTAAAAATATTATGGGAAAATGGTGTCAAAGTATTCGATGTTTCCAACCAACAGAACTTTTTGATGTGGCCAGTACTTATGTGGACCATAAGTGATTTTCCAGCATATGGTATGTTATCAGGATGGTCAACGCATGGAAGATTATCATGCGTTCCAACTGAAATGCGGACGAAAAACTAGTTGGTTCGATTGTCATCGTCGATTTCTACCATAATATCATCTATATCGCTGGAGCATGAAATTATTTAGGAAAAACAAAAAAAATTTGATGGTCCACTTCCTATTCCTGACGGAAATTATATAATGATTCAACTTAGAGATTTTGGTGCTGAGATAACGGCTTCATGTGGAGGTAACAAAAATTACTCTGTTGATGGTTGTGGCGAATACCATAATTGGCACAAGAAAAGCATTTTTTTGGGATTTACCATATTGGAAGGACCATTTGTTGCGCTATAATCTATATGTTATGCACATTAAGAAGAATTTTTTCGAAAACATAATGAATACCGTTCTAAATGTGTAAAAAACAAAAGATAATTTGAAAGCTAGATTGGATTTGTCGGATATTTGTTCCCGGAAAGAACTACATGTAATGTCAAATAGAAAATCATTGTTTCCCATATTCCGGTTGGATACGCATGCAAAAGACAAATTTTTTGACTAAATTAAGCATAATGTCAAATTTCCAGATGAATACGCATCTAATCTTCGTAATTGTGTCGATACTACTGAAGGCAAATTTTCAGAGATGAAAAGTCATGATTTTCATGTTGTCATACAAACACTATTCCCATTTGCCTTTAGTGATCTTCTGCATAAAAATATCAACGGAGCAACTGCAGGTACGTTTATATTATTTTATATATATAATCATAATTTCATATATTATATGATATTAAAAAACATTTATGTAGGAATTGGTGCTTTTTTCGAGATTTATGTACAATATCACTTATTACAGATGATATCCAAAATTTGGAGAAAAAAATACCGGTTCTCATTTGTAACTTGCAGAAAATATTTCCACCAGCATTTTTTGATGCTATGGAGCATCTTCCTATTCACCTCTCTAGAGAAGTAGAGCTTGGAGGATCTGTTCAGTACCGATGGATGTATCCTTTTGAAAGATATATGTTTCAGCTAAAGAAAAAAGTTAAAAATCTTGCCACGGTTGAAGGTTCAATCGTCACACAAAGTATTAATGAAGAAACATCTAACTTCGCTAGCTACTATTTTCCATCGCAAGTCCAAACAAAAAATAGACGACCTGCACGACATGATGATGGAGGGGAAAAACCAAGGTATCCAATGTATGTGCTAGAAATATTTGCACAAATTGGACGTTTAAGTGTAAAAAGGAAGACACGACGTCTATCACAGGAGGAACATAATAACTTACATTTGTATATTTTGACAAATTGCGATGACGTTTTGAAATATGAAAGATACATTCAATTAAATTCTATTTTTAATTGTTATTATAATTCATTGTTAATTATTTTGTTCGTAATTAACACGATATACATAGAACAAATACGTGTTCATTATTCAGATTACACAGAGAATGATTTGGTCTAACTTAAAAAGCGAATTTGCAAGATAGTTGCATTTTTATGTTAGTGTTACCACAATTATGTAATTTTCAATAATAGTTTCCTATATATATATATATATATATATATATATATATATATATTTGTACGTTACTACATGTCCTTCTAATGGGATAACGTTTCCCACATGGTTAGTTGAGTTGGTGAGTGGTCCTACATTTACTGCAAAATCTTATCCAATGTACTGCACTCGTGGATATGCTTTTATAATATATCGCGAAGGAAACTCACAAATAACTTGTAATTATGGTGTATCATCTCAATCGGAAGAAATTATATACAACGGTGTTCTTCGTGAAATATTAGAAGTTCACTATCTAGGAATGATTGATTTGAGGTGTATTGTGTTCTATTGTGATGGTATGATTCTATCATGGGTCAACGTGGAGACGAATTCGGTGTTACATTTGTCCACTCTCGTAAACGACATCGAAAATATGATCCTTTTATACTTGCATCACAAGCGGACCAGGTTTGTTATATTCGATATTCTCATGTGAGGAACAAGCAAGATCTTTGAATTACAGTGACCTCAATACATACTAGAGAAATGGTATGTGGTATTACCAAACAATACCCTATGCAACAAAACACAATTGGTAACTTAGTTTCCATAGATATATAAATATTTTTATACTTTAATAATATATAAATATTTTTCGAAATATTGATTTACGTAACCGACTGATTTCTAACGGCTTTGGTAACCCCATCGAAAAGCCATCGGAAAACTGTTGGAAAACCGTCAATTACAACATGGGCACACTATTTTTTGAATATTCACGGGTTTTAAACGGTCTGTCGGAAAACCGATGGATTTCCGACGGCCTAAAATTTTATGTGGGAAACGTAATTTCCAACGCGGGATTTTCGCAAAAATATTTATTAAATTTTTGACAGATTCCTGACGGAAATTTCTATCATAAATATCTAATATAACTTACGACCGTTTTTTCTCCCCTTTCTCTTTCGCGTGTCTCTCCTTCTCAGTCTCTTTGTCTCCCAACGCCGAAAACTTCCTTTCCTCTTCACCTCTCGCCGTTATCGTTGTTATTCATATAAGTTTTCACTTCTAGATTAAATATTGTCGTCGCTATTGGTTTGATTTAATCATGTTCAATTAGGAATAGTCCATGTTCATAAAGTTCTTGAAGAACTAATCCTAATTTCGACTCGATTTGCGATATTTGGTTCAATACTTTTTGCGATGGATATTTATTGTCTAAGAAATATCTAAGGAAACTTGGATTTGCGATGTCATTTTTATTTAAAACATCAGCCATTTTCTTAAGAACTTTTGACTTATGTTGAATGATAAAAGGAAACTTTTATGATTTATCTAAAGCTGCTAATATAACTAATATGATAAAGGACAGTAAAAACAATATAAAAACAATATAAAAATCGAAGAGGGAAATCTATTGGAGAATGTGAATAGATGTTAAGCTAAGGTTCGTTGGATTCTTATTGGCTGCCACATGCTTCGCACCCCTATCATCAATAATTATCTAATAGTATTAATCTTTGAGGATCTGCGAAATTTATTTTTAAGTGAATCTAATCAAGCAGATTTCATGCAACAACCCAAAAAAACTTCTTTGGTCCCAATAGGTCTTAAGAACTCTTTGACTTTTTCTACTTATTTATATACTTGTATAGTTGTATATGACTTACAATTGCACACGTATATATGTATAATAATATAATAAAATTCACAAAGTAGAATATCAGTATCAGGTTTAATGATAGTTAGCATCAGGTTTTGTTAGAATTCACTAGGAAATATCAAACTAAGGTCCGAGAATATTGACCTGGCAAACCATGAGTTTCTAGAAACAGCCTTATTATCACACAATTAACATATGGTTTAAATTTATAAATAATTTTGATAATACATATATGTGTATATTTGTATATGTATTTAAATGCTTGAGAAGTAATTATTAAATTATTAAATTTTAAAATGAAAATATCATTTTATTTTGTTATTCAAAATCACATTTTTTAAACTTTTATAAATTTGTGATGTGTTGATATATCAATTTTTTTTAGTTTTCTTAAATTTTTATAATTTCATAATCACGTTTATTTTTTACTCGATTTAATAGTTCTAATCAATTTTCATTAAAATAAAAATAATTGATTATAATTTTAAATAATTTAATGTTTCAAATAGAAAATGGCAAATAATAAATGTAAATAGATTGATAAAATTTTACAATCATAATGTTTTAAGATCGTATCAATAGTACCAAATACGTGGTGAGTCGTCTACTCCGAGTTGTATACCAACTCAAGTTCCAAAATCTGTAAATTATTCTTTCCGACCAATGACAATTGAAGAATTGGTTCAGCAGCCTGGTCGTGAACTTCTTACTTTTCTCGATCGGATACGTCAAGGAAATTTGACATGGTAAATTAAATTTTTTATAATTATATTCATAATAATTCATTGAACGCTATTCTAATAAAAATTCGTAGATTTGGTATTTTAAACAACAGAATGAACAAATCTGTATTAAACATGTTTCATTATCTTTTGAACAAATCATATACCAAATTTAGAGATATTCCGAAAAATGTCAAATTTGGTCCAGGACGTTTACAGTACGATAAACTATTTTTAAATATATAATTGTTTTAAATAGTTTTTAATAATATTTTTAGTAATATATAATTAAATTTCGCAGCAAGAATTAACATGGGATCTCATAAACACAAAATTGGTGAAAAAAGCTTTTCAAAAAGAGGGTGCAGTACAATTTTTCCGCCACATGAACGAGTGGAAACAAAAATGGAAAAAGGAAAAAGATAAACGAAAAGGGTTGAATGAGTCGGTTTTGAACCACTTTATTCGTTATTGGGAATCTTCCAACGCTGAGGTAATCTCGAGGACTAATTCGGGAAACCGGAAGAGCGACCAAGGAGGCAAAGGAATTTACATTCACAATGTTGGATCGACTAGTTTTCTGAGACGAGCCGATCAATTAGTAAATTAATTATTATATTAATTTTATTTATTATTATTTGAACATTTTTAAATTATTAATTTAGAATTTTTTACTTTTATGCACAAGAATTTGGAGTGCCTCCAGATCACTTGAAACTTCTCGAGACCGTACACACGAACAAAAATACTTCTCGCATCCAAAATGGTTTTGTTAGTGAGATCATCGAAAAAGTGAAAAAGAAAGAAAGTGCTATTTTAACTCAGCATTCTCAAGTTGTTTTTTCATCTTCGCTCACTGAATTGCCTCGTTCTGAGATTAACCATCTCGTTCTTGATGTAAGTTTGATTTTTCTTTTTATTTATTTTTATATTTAATATTATAATACTTTTTAAATAATATTTTTTTTGTTTTTACAGAAAGTACCATTTTATAATTATCGTCATCTAGGACTCGGAAGAATTGCAGATACCGGCTAGAAACAAGGAGAATGAACAACTAAAAGAACAAATGTCGGCTATGACGATAGAGGTGAAGAATCTTAAAAATATTGTAGAAATGATGAGAACCAAGTTTTTCGATGACTTTTTTTCTCCTCGTTCTCCTCCTGCTCCTCTGATGTAATTTGTAGATTTAAAATAACTAAACAATTATTATATTTATAATTAGAAATATTATTTTTATTCATTGTATTAATATTTTTTAAAAATATTTAAAAATATTAATTCAATTTAATATAAATATGAATTGTTTTAATATTTTTAATAAATATATTTTAAAAATATTTAATAAATAATTTTAAAAAAATAAATATTCTAATTTTTTTCAATGATTTGGTTATTTCCGATGGATGCAGTCGTCGGAAATTACCGATGGACAGTTCCATCAGATATATGTCGGTTAACTCCTGACGGGTGCAAACCGTCGGGATACACCATCGGTTCACATTCTCGACGGTAATGGTCATCAGAAAACGTTGATGGCCCGATTAACTAAATCCATCGCAAATACGTTGGGAATTTCCGACGGAACAAATCCATCGAATATTCGTTGGTATTTTCCGACGGCATGAACCCATCATCTATCCGTTGGAAGTTTCCGGCGGTAACCTTTATCGCCAAACCGTCGGTAATTCACGATCCGTTCCCGACAGAAATTGATTTCCAGTTGCGACGGACATTTGTTGTCGGAAAGTAGATGGGAATAGCTATTCCCGATGGATTATCGACGAAATTGTCCATCGGGAATTTGATGTTTTCTTGTAGTGTTGGGTGTTGGGTTTTTTTGGAAAGTTTTAGGTTGATGTGCTTGAGAGATTTTAGAGAGTAGAAAGATTGTGAGAAGTGTGAAAATGAGGGAAAAGATTCACGTATTTATAGAAAATATTTGCGACCACACATGTGGTCGCAAGTCATTGGCAAAATGGAAAATTAAATACTTGGTCGCAAATGAGTCACATATTTGCGACTGATTTGCGACTACCATTAAATGGGGGAGTTAAAAATTTTCAGAAATTTTAAACTCCCACCATTTTCACTGTGGTTGGAAATCAGTCACAGATTTGCGACTGACTTGCAACTAGAGATTAAAATAATGACTTTAATCAGATTTTTCATAGGTGATCGCAAATTGGTCGATAATTAGCGACTACTTTGCGATCACAGATTATTTTTGTGACCAATTTGCCATCACATTCCCAATGTAGTGGCAATGCGGTGGCAAAGTAGTCACAATAAATACCCTAAATCCTATATGATTTTGTTCAATACTATGAATTATTTAAGATTGATAACATCATTATAAGTTGTATAAATTTTAATTACTAAGTAAACAACAACATTTTATAAAAATATATAAGGATTAAATGTAAAAAAATAAATAAAAGTCAAATATATTATATCTCTTCGTCCTCATCGTCATCTGAAAGTGAAATATTACACTGAAATTCATCTTCTAGTTCGGCATCTTCGACATTGAAATCAATTTCTTCGGTTTGATTAACTCTATCAACCAAACGATCCACTTCTATCTCTTCAACCACCGTTACCTCTTCATCATTTATTTGTTGCAAAAGGCCAATCTCGTTTTTGTTTTTGTATTTCCCCAAAATGTTAGATCTGAGATTTATTTTGAGAACACTGAGCCATGTTTGTTTTGATGATGATTTGGTGTGCGAATAAGAAATATAAGAAACTTGATCTGCTTGAGAGGCTGGTACATCATAATTAATGAAATGTAATTTAGTTAATTATATATACTAAATTAATTTATGGAATTTTATGTATGTAATATATATAAATTAATATATATATATATATATATATATATTTATAATTAATTATTTACGTACGTATCTAAAATAAATGGTTTGTATTTTTAGTATTCCTCGATGATAAGACATCAACGATGCCATTTTCCGACTTCCGAGTTCCTTTCGAAAGCGTAGGATCGTACCACTCATATTTAAAAAGCGCGATCTTCAAATTTAAGAGTCCAAGATAATCAAGTTGAATGATATATGTTAAAATCTCGTAGAAATCAGTTTTATCAGATGCATCTGAGTAATTGTCTCCCTTGACACAAATACCATAGTTACATGTCTTTCTCCTTTGTTCATGTTTTTTGGTGTGGAACATATAACTTCTTGTAAAATAGATCGGCCAAGTTGACACTTTATTCATTGGGCGTTGCACTAATTCTTGAGCCCATATTGGAAAGGCGCGTGGCTCTGTTGAAATGCTTGCATTGACCTATGATCACATATATATATATATATATATATATATATATATATATACTTAGTAATTAGTATTTCAAAATTAAAACGATTATATAAACAATATATATACATATGTATTCATTATATATACATAATCTCGAACCCATATGTTGAACTCTTCCTCTCTTTTCGATGAAATGTCATCTTCCGAAAGATATGAATACGTACAACGAATGTGATCTTCAAACATGCTACAAAATTAAATATGAAAAAGTAATATATATTGCTTAATTACATTGAAATTGTAATGTAATAAGTGGAAATGTTTTCATAGTATTTACCTCTCTAGTGGACGAAAATATTCACAATTCCGCAAAATATATGCATGTGCATATTTGTATTCTTTTTCGGAGAGCCATATATCTTCACTTTTACCACTTGGGTGACCCATGTGAGTAAATATATCCGGCACTACGGGATCCAGATAAACAGGGACGTCACCTTCATCGAATCTAGTAAACTTGTGTATATATTATACACGATTCAGTACAAAAATATAATTACTTAACCTTATAAATAAAATATTTAATTAATAAACAAAATAATTTATGGTTACTACATACCTTTTTTGGTGCGTATATGGGCAGCAAAGTAATGCTCCGAGAAGTAAGCTATCTCATCGTTGACATATGATTCAACAATCGACCCTGTAGCATATCGTTTTTTCTTCGCCTTGCTTTTAAGTTTTCTAAAAAACTTTTCAAATGGATACATCCACCTATATTGCACAGATACACCCAATTTAGCTTCATATGGGAGATGTATAGGTAGGTGCTCCATGACATCGAAAAATGCAGGTGGAAAGATTTTCTTCAAATTGCACAAAATTATGACTATGCTGTCCTTCAGAATTCGGACACGGCTTTGTTGCAATGATCTGCAGCATAAATCTCGGAAAAATCTTCCAATCCCTACATTACAATATAGTAATTACTACATGCAATTATGATTATTTTACATACCTAAAATATAAAATATGTTTGATATTATATACCTGGTAATGCTAGATGAACGTTTTGTGGTAAAAATTCTGCAAATATAAAAGGGAGAAGCCTCTCCATAAAAACATGGTAGTCATGGTATTTCATGCCCAAGAACTGTAGTCCATCCATATCCACATAATTTACTAAATATGTTGAGTAGCCGTTCGGAAATTTGACATCATTTTTGATACACTCCAATAAGCGTTCTTTATCTTTTTGTGTCAATATAAATATAGGGAATGCAGCATTACCCCGACCATACACGTGCAACTCTTTTCGAGAGCAAAACTTCGCAATATCCAACCTTGATTTAACTGTATCTTTTGATTTAACATTAATATTCATAACAGTATTAATGATGTTATCGAATAAATTCTTCTCTATATGCATCACATCAAAATTATGTCGTTGGTTAAGATCCGTTCAATATGATAACTCCCAAAATATGCTTTATTTGTGCAAATTATATCAGCTTCCATAACCTTCTTCTTTAGTTTCATGAACGTTTCCACCGCAGTGAGATCTTCTTAGAGGATTGACAGTTTTTATTCGCTCGTATAAAACTTGTTCGCCTGTCAAGGATTATGGAGGATAGTCATTTAAATCGTGCTTGCCCTTTACAAAATTTGTTTTATTTTTCCGTAACGGATGACCCTTAGGAAGAAACCTTCTGTGACAATCAAACCAACACGTCTTTCTACCATTTGGTAATTGAAATGTCTTCGTATCAACCATACAAATTGGACAAGACAGTCTACCATGCGTTGTCCATCTTGACAACATTCAATAAGCTGCAAAATCGCTTATCATCCACAGTTACACAACTTTTAGATTGAAATTTTTATTCAACGACACATCGTATGCCTCAATTCCCGTAGAACACAATTCTTTCAGCTCATCAATCAAATGTGGGAGGAATATATCTAGATTAGCGCGGGGATGATTTGGCCCCGAATTCAGAATTGTTAGAAACAAGTACTCTTTCTTCATACACATATCAGGTGGCAAGTTATATGGAGTGATAATTAGCGGCCATAACGAATGATCTCGAGACATCCCAAATGGATTGAACCCATCAGTACATAAACCAAGATAAACATTTTGAGATTTAGCAACAAATCTTGGATGTAGATATTGAAAAATATTCCACTCCGCAGCATGAGATGTATGACTCATTTCTCCGTATTCTGCTTCATGATCTGCGTGCCACCTCATTGCCTCTGCGGTTTTCTTGGTATGATACATTTTCTTAAATCTGTCGCCTATAGGTAAATACCACATACGACTGAAAGGTATTCTCGTCCTACCCTCGCTTGGATTATATCGGGGGGAATCGCAAAATTTATATTTTTCCCATTTCTCATCTTCTTTTCAAAAGATTATACAATTGTGAACACAAACGTCAATTGTATAAAACGGGAATCCTAAATTTCGCATCATTTTTTGTTTCATAATATGAACTTGTTGCCAGATTCTCTCCAGCAAATATTTGGCAAACAGCTCCGCCCAAGAATCCATGCATTTTTTTGGTAGATTAAAATCAGACTTAATGTTCATGAACTGAGCAGCTAAAGATAATTGTGAGTGCCCTTCATGACAACCATCACACAATAGATTCTTCGCAGCTTCTAACATGTTGTAAAAAAAATTTTGCTTCTGAATTTGGTTCTTCTACATTGTTAAATTTTTCCTCGTTCTGATTATAGTACTCATTAGCCGTAGTCTCACGAAATGAATCCGTCACCATTTCAACATATCTATTACCGGATGTCCATACTGTTTCTTCATTAGTACCATATGTACCTCCCTGATTTCTTTGGACATCACCCCGACTACTCGTCCCTAACTGAACATTCAACTCTTCTTCATGTTTATACCAAATATAATAATTTGGCATTATATAGATGATTCCATATTTTGCGACCCGGAAGAAATTTATCATATTTGCAATTAATACAAGGACATAAAAACTTATCTCCGCTACTTGCAAAATTTATAAACTGCTCCATGCCTTGTGTAAATTCCGCCTATATATTTCTTGTTTGATTATCAATCATTTTGTACATCTAATCTCTTAAATTATTATAATTTCCCCACATGTTTGAAGGTTTTTTTTCTTTTTGATTCTACAAATGAGAGAATGGGATATGGGGGCATATATATATATATATATATATATATATATATATATAAGATTTTGCCACTATTTTGTCACTACTTTGCGACCACAATGGCATGGTCGCTTATATGTTGGTATATCTACCTCACACATGTTTTTTATGTTATGGCTTTGCCATCACTTTGTGATTGAAGAGCCACTCCCGAAGTAGTCGCAAATTGGTCACATGTTTGCGACCAATATGCGAGCAATATGCGACTAATATACGACCAACATGTGATTCTTCCACATGCAGTCGCTAATCAGTCGCTAATTTGCGACTGATTAGCGACTGAAAAACATAGTCTCATATTAGTCGCATATTAGTCGCAAAGTGGTTGCATATTACGACGGATTTGTGATTATAGTTTTTAGTCCCAAAATTGCGACTAATGTGCGACTAGTGCACCGTAGTCGCAAATTGGTTGTATATCCGTGGCAAATGTAGTCGCAAATTGGTTGTATATCCGTGGCAAATGTAGTCGCAAATATTGCGACCAGACTGTGGTCGCAAAATACAGTTGCATTTTGGCAGTTTTCTTGTAGTGAAAAAGTATGCATTTAATTTATTAAAAAAATTTATTTAGTCGGCTGTTTGATATTGGGTTTTTGATAAAATGTTATTTTTATGTTTATTGTAGGGGTTCATTCATGCAACTAGGCAAGAGACACCCAACATTGAACATAGATGGTGTGTCAAACACATCTACGTAAACTTCAAAAAACAACATGGTAAGGTTGTCCTTTTGAAACCACTAATTTGGAGCTTGTCTTGGAGTTACAGTCCAAATAATATGAAGAGAATTTTGATAAGATTAGAAGTTGTAGTCAGAACTTATATAATGATATTTTGGAAGAAGAACCGAAGACGTGGTTTCGGGCTTTTTTCACTAGGAAATTGTTGTGAAGACGTTGATAACTACTTCACAGAATTGTTTAACGCAGCCATAGTCAATCTGAGGGATAAATCTTTGGTTCCAATGCTAGACACTATTAGAAGACAAGCGATGGTGCGTATATCCAAAAGGAGCAAAAAAGCAAACGGCCATTAATGTAAGTTCAAACTTTACGTTTCTGATATTTTGGAATTGCAAAAAGCTTATGATTCAAAATACACAACATTTTCGGGAACACACGGTTTGTAAGAAGTGATGTTGTATGGAAACTCTTACACGGTTAATTTGAGAAGGAAGACATGTTCATGCTACAAGTGGGAGATAACCGGGATACCGTGTGTACATGCATTTGGGGCTTTACGTGATTTAAGGTTAGATGTTGATGAATATATATCTGGTTTTTTCTGACATTTCGTTGGAGAGAGGCGTACACAACAGCCATAATTCCTTTGAGAGGACCACATTTTTGGATGAGGCATACGTTTATTGTACTTACTGCTCCACCCATGCCAAATCTCCTGGCCGGAAGAAGGAAAAAAAATTGAACAAAAAACAGAAACAACAACAAAATAGAAGAAGAAAACATTCAAGAGGATCAAAAGGAAAAATGGGTCTCCTTCAAAACCCAAAAAAAAAAAAGAAACTCTTAGCAGAGCTGGACGCATAATGCATTGCTCAAAATTCGGAGAAGCTGTACACAATGCTCTCGGTTCTGGAAAGAGGAATAATGGAGGTGCATCATCTTCACAAAGTGCACCAAAGAAGGCAAGAAAGGTGGTTATTTTGTTTGTTGGTTCTTTAGAGTTGTTGGTTCTTTTTTTATTGTTTACATTGCTTTTTTTTTCTATTCTTAGAATGTATTCTCTCTATTTCAAGCTCTATCTCAAACTTCTGCAATGGAGGGTGTTTTTCAAGTTTCTAATATGGAATGAAGGAGAATTAGATTTAAGATTGGATAGGATTTAGTAGATGTTGTGTTATTTTGTGATTGTAGACAATGTAGCTAAGTGGTGGATTTATAACCCATGTGTCTTTATCTTCTGAGATAAGTTCTTTTGAGAATGATTGTCATCTTTTGAAACTACTTTTTTATACTATTTTTGAGACTATTGCCACCTTTCTTTCCAGATTACTTTTTTCAGAATATTGACCAGTACACAATATTCTAAACACAGAAAAAATTATATTGAATACAACCCTTTGAACACAACCCAACACACCATGCTTCATCCATGTTTTTGGACAGAACACCATGCTTCATTCACAAATCCATGTTTTTCAACAAAACAAAATGTTTCATTCACAAATCCATGTTTTTCAACAGAACACAATGCTTCATCTTGGACATAGAAAATCAATTTTGAAGACAGAGAAAATCGATTTTGAACAAAGAAAATCGATTTTGAACATAGAAAATCGATTTTCATCAAAACTCTTTAACAAAACACAACGTGTACTTTTAACATATTTGTTATTGACCATGAAAGACCATGAAAATTCTGGTGAAAATAGGTTTAGCTTGACAAATCTGTGTAGCGTAAGTAAACCCATTTATATAAAACATGTACTTTTAACATATTTGTTAAGTGTATTTGTAACTATGTCAGGAGGAAATTAAACTTCAAAAGCACCAAACTTTTGAATGGAGGCTCTAGTAGCATAAATGAAGAAGACATTACAAATAGAACTGAAAGTCATTCACTTGAGGTTTGATGATGTTCCGAACAATAGTAACCCATAAGAAGGTCCAAAGAGAACTAGGAACCCCTTGAGAAATGGCAAAAATAAAGAAACAGAAGCCTACTATAGCCATGGCAGTATGAGATATCCTGTAGAAACATGGGCTAAGATGAAATCCATAATGAGGAAAAGGTTGGCACCCAAGCATTACCACCTTGAACTTCACCAATAGCTTAAGAGGTTCAATCAAGGAAGCCGAAATGTTGAGAACTATTACCAATAGTTGGAAACTCTCATGATCAAGACAAACATTTCAGAAGATAGAGAAGCTAATGTGGCAAGACTTTTAGGAGGAATTAACCGTGACATTAAAGATAGAATAGAGCTGAAACATTATATGGAGCTAGTGGAGATATTGCACAAAGCTATACTGGTGGAACAACAACTAAAAAAAAAGTTATACTAGGCTAAGCTATGGAGCAACTAACAATACGCCTAGCTACCAAAGGGAAGGAAAGTAGATTGCTAATGTTGATTCTAAGCATTCAACAACCATTCAAGATGTCATGGGCAAATTTGAAGCTACTACATCTACTAGAGCAAGAGATGTGAAATGTTTCAAATGCCAAGGAAGAAGGTACTATGCGAATGAATGCACCAACAAAAAGATCATGATTTTCTTAGATAATGGTGAAATAGAATCCGAGGAAGAAAAAGTCTTTTTTGCTTCTTCAGAAAAGCATCTTGAACCTTCTATGGTAGAAAAATTATTTGTAACAAGAACAACACTAAGCATACTAAACAAAACCAAAGAACATGAGCAAAGAAAGAACCTGTTTCACTCAAGATGCCACGTCCAAGGAGAGGTTTGCAACATCATTATTGATGGAGGCAGCTACACTAATCTGGCTAGTGACTATGGTAAAAAGGTTAGGTATGGAAGTTTTCAAGCACCCAAAGCCTTACAAGCTGCAATGGCTTAATAAGTGTGGAAAATGAAAGTAAGCAACCAAGTCAAATTACCTATAACCATTGGAAAATACCAAGATGAGATCTTTTGTGATGTTTTACCAATGGAGGCTCGCCACATTATGCTTGGAAGACCATGTCAGTTTGATCGGAAGGTAATTCATGAAAGCTACACCAACCATCACTCGTTTGAACACAAAGATAAAAAATCATACTTGTTCCTATGAAACCACAGGGAGCTGTACCAAGATCAGCTTGTGTTGTAGCAAAGGAAAAAAGCTTGAACTTCAAAAGAAACCATAAACACCAAAAGTGAAAGAGGCTGTAAGAAAAATAACAAGAACCACTCGAGTTTCTTTGTGAGAACTGGTGGAGTTATATAAGTAGACTCTCTTCTCACAACAACCTGTTGTTTTATTTATCTATAAAGAAACTCTTATGAGCTTAACTAACCTTGCACCGGTATTACCGAGTGAAGTGACTTGTATTTTGCAGGATTAAGAAGATGTATTTCCATAATACAATCCAAAGGGGCTGCCACCCATTAGAGGCATTGAACATCATATTGATTTTGTACCTGGAACCTCACTATCAAATAGAACAGCCTATAGAACCCATCTTGTTGAGACTAAGGAGCTGCAAAGGCAAGTTAATGAGATAATGGAGAAGGGTAACATCAGGGAGAGCATGGCTCCTATTGTTGTGCCAGTTCTACTTGTGCCAAAGAAATATGGCAGATGGCGCATGTGTGTTGATTGTAGAGCAATCAACAATATTACGACAAAGTATCACCATCCAATCCCTAGGTAAGATGACATGCTTGATGAATTGCATGGTTCCAGAATCTTTTCTAAAATAGATCTTAACAGTGGGTACCATCAAATACACATGAAGAAAGGGGATGAATGAAAAATTGCATTTAAAACTAAGCATGGATTATATGAAAAGTTAGTGATACCATTTGGGTTAACAAATGCACCTAGTACTTTCATGAGGTTGATGAATCATGTTCTTAGAGCATTCTTAGGAGTCTTTGTTGTAGTATACTTTGATGATATCTTAAATTACAAGAGGAATCTAGAAGAGCATGCTAGTCATTTGACATCAGTTCTAAGTGTTCTTAGAAAAGGAAAACTATATGCCAATCTTAAGAAATGCACTTTTGTACATATAACATTGTGTTCCTAGGCTTTGTTGTAAGTGAAGATGGTATTAAGGTTGATGAAAAGAAGATCAAATCTATTAAGGAATGGCCAAGCCAAAAATAGTAGAAGTGAGAAGTTTCCATAGGCTAGCTGGTTTCTAGATGCTTTGTCAAGGATTTAAGCATTATTGCTGCCTCACTTATTAAAGTAATCAAGAAAGACATAGGATTCGAATGGAGAGAAACTCAAAAAAGCTCATTCCAAGCTTTGAAAGAAAAGCTTACACATGCACACCTTATATCTTTATCTGGTTTTCTTAAAATTCTATAATGTGATGCTTCAGGTATAGGTATTGGAGTTGTTTTGATGCAGGATAAGAAAAGCTTACACATGCACATCTTCTATCTTCATCACATTACAAGATCAAATGTGATGCTTCAGGTATAGGTATTGGAGCTATTTTGATGCAGGATAAGAAACATTTAGCCTATTTCAGTGAGAATCCTGGAGGAGCCACCATCAACTATCCAACCTACGACAAAGAATTGTATACCTTGGTCCGTGCTTTGCAAACTTGGAAACATTACTTGTGGCTTAAGGAGTTCCTGGTTCACACTAATCATGAGTCACTCAAACACTTAAAGGGCCAACAGAAGCTGAACAAAAGGCATGCACGGTGGATAGAGTTCATACAAACATTTATGTATGTCATCAAATACAAACAAGGTAAAAGAAATATTGTAGCAGATGCGTTGTCACGGAGGTATACCTCAATCTCTATTCTTGATGCTAAGTTGTTAGGCTTTGAACAACTTAAAGATCTATATGAAACTGACCCCAAATTTAAAGACATACACATTACTAGCAGAAAATTTGTTTCAAGAAAATAGTATAGGCATTAAGGATTCCTATTTTATGGTAATAGATTATGTGTGCCTAATTGTTCTATTCGAGACTTATTAGTTAGAAAAGCCCATGGAGGAGGATTGATGGAGAAATTTTAGAATTGCCAAAACTCTTAAGGTAATGCAATAAATTTTCCACTGGCCACACATAAAGAGAAAAGTAGAAAGAATCTGTGCAAGGTGTGCCAAATGTAAACATGCTAAGTCTAAGGTTTAACCCCATAATTTATACACTCCTTTACCCATTCCTACTCATCCATGGATTAATATATTAATAGACTTTGTGGTTGGATAGATTCTCTAACATAATCATTTTATAACATTTCACAAGACTAATGATGCATTGCATATAGCCAATATGTTTTTAAAGAGGTAGTTCGCTTGCATGGAATGCCTAGGACCATTGTTTCTGATAGAGACACTAAATTCTTGAGTTACTTTTGGAAAACTCTTTAGTCTAAGTTAGGAACTAAGTTGCTATTCTCTACAACATGTTACCCACAAAAGGACGGTCAAACTGAAGTAGTTAATAGAACTTTGTCTTCTTTATTGTGTGCATTAATCAAACAAAATCTAAGAACATGGGAAGAATGTTTACCATATGTTGAATTTGCATATAACCATTATGTCCAATTTGCTTTTAAGTATTCTCTTTTTCATATTGTTTACGGTTTCAATCCTTTATCTCCTTTGGATCTAATTCATTTGCCATTAAGTGAAAGAGCTAGTATTGATGGAGAAAAGGCTGAGATGGTTAAACAGATCCATGAAAATGCAAGGAAAAATATTGAGGTCAGAATCCAACAATATGCAATAAAGACCAACAAAGGAAGAGGTGAAATTGTATTTGAGGTGGAAGACCTCGTGTGGGTTCACTTGAGGAAAGAAAGATTTCCATTTGAAAGAAAATCCAAACTTATGTCCAAAATTGATGGACCTTTTAAGATAGTTCAGAAAATCAACAACAATTCCTATAAAATTGATCTTTAAGGTAAGTATAATGTGAGTTAAAGCTTCAATATTTTTTATCTTGTGCCTTTCATTGTAGATGAATTAGATTTGAGGTCAAATCCTTTTCAAGAGAAAGGGGTTGATACGAGCATGGAAAGCAGAAAAAAAAAGAGAAGCTCATGGCTAGGAATGACCAGTGGAACATGAAAAAACTCTTGCACTAACATCTGACCATTAACCCGAGCCAAGTCCAAGAAACTTAAAGAGGCAATCAACAACCTAAGTGTCTGAAAGTACTCTGAATTTAATACAAGCCCAAGACAACATACAAATGAATATGTGATCCATGTGTATTTTTTTTCCTTATCCAAGTTTATTCCCACTTAGTTTTCTTGGTAAGATTTCTAATAATGCAAATGAATCACACTACAACCAACCCAATTTGTTTTTTAAAATCAAAAAGAGCCCACTTCAAACTGATCCAAATTGGGGTCATCAAAGAGGCTGGGGAAAGTATCTATATTTATAGTCAAGAGTAAGAGTTACTTTAGTTAAGGCTTTTGGTCAAGTATTTCTATGTAAATTTAACCATTTGTTGTAGATTCCTCCTATTAGTCTTTTAACACTATAAATAGGAGTTTTTTTTTGTAAAAATGATAATTCAATATTTCAAATAAAAACATCTTTTTCTTAATATTGAAAATGATTCTCTTTTTAAACTGATTATTAGTGTATAATATTTTTCAATCAACATTTAGTAATTTTATTGTGTAATATCTAAATTACTATATTAGATAAATCAATAGTTGTTTCGTAACTATTGTGTGATTCTTCAATCTACACTATTTGTGCAAATTGTATTTCGATTTATTGAGTTGCAAAGTATATCACAACTACATTTAGAAGTGCATTATTTGCTAGGTTCGCATCAAAAATAATAGTTTAGTCTAATTTGACGTAATTCTAATAAAAAAGTTAATTAAAATATTCAAAATATACACATGAGTTCACATGGACGCAAACATATGGAAATAGTCAATTGGACAAATCACTGAGGAGGTATGACCTAAAGGTTATATCGAAAAGTGTTTGGTAGAAACTAATATTTTTATTTAAATAAAAAAATCAGATTCATCTAATCAGCTTTTAGTATATTCACTTTTGTAATAATGCGATTTTTACAATGTAAACAATTGAATAATTGTGAATAAAATTATATATAATAAAATGTAAAGTACTGATATAAGAATTTTGGAAAGATTAGATTTGCAGAATCGAGACACTTTTTCTTTAATTGTGAAAACGCTCTGTAGTGTGACGGTTGCATGACATTCCGAATTCTAAGACACAACTGCAACTATTCTATCTTGCATAACCCAATAACAGAATCTAACGAACGCTTTTCTATGTTGTACTTGCAGAATATATAAGAGATTTTTATGTGTATTTTTTACATTTTTAGAATGAGAAAAATAAAAAAAAAAAATTTTCTTTTTCTCCTTTTCATCTCTTAATGCTTACTATAGGAGTTTATAAATAGGTTATTCTATTTTTAATGAAAATTGATTTTTCACTAAAAGTCATATGATTTTTATGTTTCAAAACAATAAACCAAATTAATTTGGTTGTAAATTGTAACTTAACTCAATAAAAGAGATATTGAATTTGACTTTGTCAACAAATAACAAATGAGGTTTAATGTGGGACAAATTACATTTGTTAATTTTATGATTATCAAAAAATCCACTTTATATATTCATTTTTCATTCAAACGAACTTCGGTTTTAACGTTTTCGTTAGAAAACTCATCGGAAATTGATCGATAACCATTTTCCTAACACTGAGTTCCAACAACTTTAAAAATTTGTTTTTATTACTATATAATAATGTGTATAGAATTAAGAAAACACTAAGACAAATAGCACATATTATGTGTTTTCTTGTCTCGTATCCAAAATCCAGAGGTGACGAATTCTAGCCTTTGCATTTCACTTTCAACCTTGAATAAACATAGAAAATAAGTCTGGATAATTGTTATTCAACCGAAATAAGAGAGGCCCATAAACTTCTCAAACAATCAAAGTATAAAACTTTTGTTGAGGAGTTTAATTGATTTTTTTGTTAGTTAAAACCAAACACAAATCAAAATCAAAATCTAGCCTACTGGCTATGAAGGCCTATATAAATTTATCGTTTTAATTAAAATCTAGTTATCCGTAAAAACAATCAACGGAGACGTGACCAATGAATTCGTCGGAATCATTTGTCAAAATTTTATTCGAACAATAAATTTGACGCAACTCTAATCAGACGTTAATTAAAAAGCTCGAAAAATGTGAACAGGAGTTCACGTGGTACTAGTAGCTTTCACACACACATGAATATGTATAAATCATCACTTAAACAAATCAAAAGAATAAGTATCACATATATTATATCGAAAAAATGTATGGTGAAATTTTTAATTCACAAAAATAATCAGTCAACATGGGCACAGTCCAGGTGCAAAAGAACTAAATCTATCATAAACTAATATATTTATGATTATTCATGTATAAATTTCAATAAATATAGATAATTAAATAAATTAAAAATAAATTTAAATTTACAATACTAAATACTATGTACTGGTATGAAATATCTAGTCTGATATATATATATATATATATATATATATATATATATATATAAATGGTATGAAATATCTAGTCTGATATATATATAAATGGTATAAAATATCTAGTCTCATATATATATAAATGGTATGAAATATCTAGTCTGATATATATATATATATTATCCTCATTCATTATTTATATCGTAATATTATTTATATTTTTGTATTTGAATTGTTTTAAAATTTAAGGTTTTTAAAAACATTACTGGAGTTTTTTAAAACTTTTTAGAATTTTTGAAATGTTTATAAGTTCGATTTTTTGGATTTTTTCAATATGATATGTGGCATTGTATTATGCACATGTGACATCTTATTTTACTTTATTTTTTTCAAATTGCATATATTTGATTTTTTATGCGATTTAAGTCGTTTAATAAAATCTTGAAAAAATATTTATGATTTTATTCTTTTAAATTGTATATATTTAATTATTTATGCGATTCAAGTCATTTAATATTGATACTTTTTAATTTTTAACAAATATTTGATTAAATTGTTGATTTTCAACAAATATTTGATTAAATTGTTGATACTTGTAATCTATTTTTTTGTAATTTATTCAATTAAATTGTTGATTTTCAATTTTTCATATTTTGGAAAATATTTAATTATTATCCAATTTATTTATTTGCTAAATTTGAGAATTTGGGTTTGTAATTTTCAAAAATAAATAAAAAATAACAATAAAATGAAAACGTTTATGATGACAATAAATATGTTTAGTTGATACTTTAACTTTGGAGTATTATATCATCAATGACTTTGTATGCAATACGGATGAAATTTTTAATGTTTATATTGATATACAAATCATATTGATTTAGAGGTAATATTGACTACGAGTTTTTTGAATCGACACACCAAATTTTGTATTGGTATTAGTTAGCCACATGTGACTATATCGATAATGTTTAAAGTTATTTTTAAAATAAACCACTTGATTCAAAAAATAAAATATTTAAAAGATATTCAATGGAGTATCACAAATGTGATATGTTGAAAGGTTGACGCAAATTTAGCAAAACTGACTCATATTAAGTAATATGAGATATGAGTAAAAAAATACCTGATTAATGTAGTTTTAAAAATCAATCCGGTTAGAATTTTGGGATTATGTTACCACTATTGAAATATATTTTAGTAGATGTGTATACTTATTAAAACGCAAGAATATAAGTTTAAAAAATTTAAATTAAATAAGTTAAAAAATAAAAGCCAACTTGAAAAAATTATGAAAATAGTTATATATGATAAATGTGGAAATTATGATAAACATCAATGGTATATTCAAATATATTTAAACATCAATGGTATAAACAAAGTATTTAAAAGATATTCAATGCAAAAATATCACAAATGTGATATATCAAAAGGTTGATGCATGTTAGCAATATTGACTCATATTGAGTAATCTGAGACCTATATGAGTAAAAAATATACGATTAGTGTAGTTTTAAAAGTCAATCTCGTTAGAATTATGAGAATATGTTACCACCATTAAAATAAATTTTATAGATGTGTATATTTGTTAAAACGCAACAATATAGCTTTCAAAAATTTAAATTAAATAAGTTGGAAAATAAAAACTAACTTGAAAAAATTATGAAAATAGTTATATGTGATAAATGAGAAAACTATGATGAACATCAATGTCTGTTTTAGAAAAATTTCCTTTTTGAATCAAATGTAGTTTTGGGATAAAAAAATATTTTAAAATCTTAAATAGATGATGAATGCAAAGTTATATGATTCTAAATTATCTAAAAATATGGGATAAACATTGCTTATCACATAAAATTATTAGCAATATGTTATATAAACTTTGAAAATATAAAGTGAATTCGTATAAAAACATAAAAAAAAAGTGTAGGGATATCTGTAAAACTAACAATACCGCCTCTTAGTTATGTTTTAAGAAGACAACATAAAATCATTAGAAAACATATTTCAAATTGTATAATTTTAATAGAATATATACAACTGAATGACAGACTAAGATCTATTTATTAAAGGTGCCATGAGATCAAAGTGTAAAATCATCAAAATAATGAGTTTAAAGCTTATGACTTATAAGATAAGGTTTGATGAGAATTCAACCTATGTGACTAGAGATCCCAAAATGTATATTTAAAAGGAAAACTAAATGAAACTAAATATGTTAAAAGCACTTTGTTACTTTAGTATTTACCTAGTTCATAGGATGATGTACACTTTTTCATATATGTGTAGAGGAGAAACTTTGCTTTTAATGATTGGAGACCATAACTTTGAAATATAATTAGAATATTACAAAATTCTATTTAAAAAAAAAGTTAATGACAAATCATCTTGTGAGTCAAATGCGGCCGTTTCTAGGAGAATGAATAAAATGTTATATTTTCCAAGTTCACTCACAATTAACTAAGCATGTTCACGGAAAAATGAAGACAATACATAACCTAGTTGTGTGAAAAAATGAAGTTGTGTTATAAATGTTCTCTTGGATTACATCAAATGTTAGGGGGTTAAAGACATCATTCACCTCATAATCGAGTAAATCCGATAGTTATTAACAATGATTGTTTCAAGGCTACTAACTCATATACAGTAGATGTTTTTCTTTTTATTCTAAAAATTCCTTATGTCGAGTGTTTTCGAATCTTGTCGAGTCGTCATGTGTTTAGACTCATTCTATTTATGTGTGGGATTGTTGGAACTTGTTTTGAACAAATGGCTTTGGCCAATATTTCAGTGGATTTTTCCAACAACTCAATTATCGAAATCACCGGATCTTCTAATCATTGTATTCATTGTTGTGAACACTAAAATATAGTGTACTCATATGTCAAAAACAAAGTTTTTTTGAATTGGATGTTGAAAGTGGATTGATTGATAAGCATTCAAATGAACAAATGTAAATTATCCCACACTTGAAGTTAGAGACGTAACATTATTATATACAATGGAGAAATTTAACAAGATTCAATATCTTAAAAATAATGTAAAGTTGAAAAGAATGAATCTATGTTAAACTATATGTCACCGCCGAGACGAGCCGGGAGGAGTTCGTGCTCAGTTCGGATTTAGGTATGGATTTGGGTAGATGGACTTTTACTCCAATAACCAATTTTGTGCAAAATTATTGACCACCACATGAATATTAAAACTAATCAAAAATTAATATTTTATTATTATTTGAGAATTTAATCAATTTTGTAACTTATCTCTGTTGTTGTCTCAGATAAATTGAGTAGTTAAATGGCTATTAAATGTTTAAAATACAGAGACTAAAAATATTTAAATCATATCTCATTTTTCAATATATATTGACAATTTCTCATATATTCTAATAGTGTTTGGATCACATTTTCATCTTCTTATTCTATTTTTTAATATTTCTCTTTTTTATTTTTATATTGTTTTCGAGTATAACATATAAAAAGGTTCAAAAACTTATGATTTTAGATGATATGAATCATCAGGAATTCCGAATTCTATGCAACCACCACATTATGAAACATTCCCGAATTAAAAAAAATGTATCAGCTGTCCAAAACCATTCTTTTTCAAATTCTTATATTGATATATCAATTTTTTTATTTAATTTGGTCAAATTATTCATTTTGTTCATATTATACAAATAACGTTTTTAAATATTTTTGAGCTAATTTTTACTAGAATCATTTTTATTTTATTGTTATTTGGTTATATATATTTTATATTTAATTTTCTAATTCAGATATATTATTAAAGTAACTAATCTATAGAGAGTATAAAATATTTTACGACTGGAAAAAATATAAACTCACTAAAACATAAAAAAACAATTCATGTTTGAATAAATAGTTGAATAATGGAATGGTCGAATAATTTAAAAATGAAAAACGTAAAGTATATAAAATTTTCAAAAACAAAAAACCATATAATGCTATAATATGGTTTAGTAAGTTAATTGTATTTTATTATTTTTGTTTTTAATATATCAAAAGTATATAGCAATATTAATTTTTAGGTTCAATTAGCTAGATAATATAAGAAAAATAAAATAAAAAAGAAAGTAATTAAGATATGAAACAATGTGGAGTTATAATTTTTAGTTTTGCTATAATGTATATTTATACATGCTTATATAGCTTATATATGAAAATAACATGAGTCATTTGAAAAAGTGACATAAATTTTTTTTCCAAATGCAAGATTAATTTTCTTAAATTTATTTTTTCAAAACTAACCTTTTATCTTTTTTTTTATCTCTCAAAAATAATTATATTTATAATTTTGTCATTATCTTATAATTTTTGTTTTGAAGAAAATATAAAAACACCGTTATAAACAAACTTTTCAAAAATATTACGAAAATGACATCTTTTTCATTATACAACCATCATGGTTGATGGTTGTTAGGAGCTCTTAAAAGTTTTAAAAACTTGCAACTTTGTAAAATATCATCACTATCTGTTAAAACAAACTTCTGAAAATCTATATCGGTCATCTTTGAAATCGTTCAGCTTAAAAATCAAGATCCAAGATATTTTTTGTGTTTGGGCTATGATTTCCTTGTTACAGATCGCATATTTCTCGAGAATTTGTTTTGTATTCATTATCAAAGCATACTTTTCAAAATGTTTGTTTTGTATTTCATTATCAAAGCAGATTTCTCGCGAGTTGTGCTTTGTCAAGAAAAAAAAATAGATTTGGTGACAAAACATGTTAGTTTTTTACAATTAATCATTAATTGTTTCCAAAGCATACTTCTCGAAAACTCTATTTTTTCTGCAATAAATGACAAAAAGGTTAGTTTTCTGCAATTGACCATGAGTTTTTTTCAAAGAATACTTCTCGAGAAATCTCCTTTTTCCGGAATAAAACTCGAAGCTTTGATGACAAAAAAGTTATTTTTTTTGCAATTGACCATGAATTTTTTCTAAATCAGACTTCTCGAAAAGTTAGATTTGTCAAAAAAACTGCTTTGATGACAAAAAAGATTAGTTTTGCAATCGAGAACTATGATTTGGAAACAATTCATGATCAATTGTAGAAAACTAAACTTTTTATCATGAGAAGTGTGTTTTGGAAAAAAAATCATGGTCAATTGCAGAAACATAACCTTTTGTGTCACTAAAACAAACTTCTTGAGAACTCTGCGAAATTTATTTCACACAAAGGAGACTTCTCGAGAAACCTCGTTTGAAAAAATGTATGGTCAATTGCAGAAAACTAACATTTTCACCACCAAAGCAGACTTCTCGAGAAGTCTGCGAAAGTTATTTCGGACAAAACAAACTTTTCGAGAAATCTGTTTTGAAAAAAATCATGGTCAATTGTATTGACATAGGAAAATCAAATAAGACCTATCTTGACCTACAAGGCAAGTGTGAGCACGAAAATTCAGTTTGAATAACAAAGGAAATGAAAAAGGATGGGTTATTATTAACCACATGGTTGAAATGGTTAAATAGCTACCTTGGGAGAAGAATCAAGGTGGAAAAGTCATGCCCATGCTGCACACAGTCTTGGCAACCACACCAAACAGTCATGCCCATGCTGTCTCCTCTCTTCTCATTGGTTGTTGACAGGCTCTTCCTCTATTCAAACTCATCCACAAGTTTGAATTCGTTTTCTTTTGTGTTCACATTGTAAATCCTCTATAAAAGGGCTGTAAAGACTCAATGTATAAGACAACTCTTAGGAGATTCTTCTCCATAAGTCTAAGTCATTTCTCATTTTCTCATACTTCTCTTTGAGTTTTCAGATTCAATTCTTCACATTTCTCCTCTATAATCTCAATATTCTTACATGGTATCAGAGCATAAGATCATTCTCTTATCTTTTCTACTCAAATCTCTCAGTTTCTAATCTAAAATTCTGTCAAAATCTCTCAGTCTTTAGACTAAAAACTCACGGTTTCATTCAACCATAAAAGCTGCTTCCTTTGAGCTCTTCAAAGCCTAACAATGGAGGATACAGTTCAAATTAGTTCCAGGCTGAAACCTACGGTGATAGCAGTAGTTCTCAAAGGCTTGAACTACACATTATGGTCAAGAACCATCAAGACAGCCATTTGTGGCAAAGGACTTTGGAATCACATCTTGGAGGATAATACTCCATCTATAGATGATCCAAAGGAGAAGAAGGATGAGGCAACAAGAAAAGAAGAAGCTAGGTGGTTCCAAGAAGATCAATCAGTCCTTAGATTCCTCCAAAATTCATTGGACCCATCCATTCTTGAAGCTTATTCACATTGTGAAACTGCCAAGTCTCTTTGGGACACTCTCAAGAGGGTGTATGGGGATGTTTCAAACCTCAGCCGTGTGTATGAGGTTAAGAAGGCTCTCAATGATCTACACCAAGAGGATATGGAGTTCACAAAATTCCTGGGCAAGTTCCAGTCAACATGGTCCGAGCTTGACATGTTGAGACCAAGTTCTATGGATCCAAAGGTGCTTAATGAAAGGAAGGAACAAGACAAGATATTTGGGCTCCTTCTCAACCTAAATCCAGCCTTTAAGGATGTGATTAAGTCCATCCTGAGAGAGCCAAAACTCCCTGATTTCAAAGAGGTGTGCTCACGGATTCAAAAGGAGCAAGGCAACATTGGTTTGTTTGGTGGTAAAGGAGAACTAGTCATGGCCAACAAAAGCGTGTTTAAGCAAGAGGATAGGAAGAGTGTGATGTGTGAGCATTGTAAGAGGAATGGCCACATCAAGGACAAGTGCTGGATACTTCATCCTCATCTCAAGCCAAACCGGTTCAAGGATTCAAAGGCTAACATCTCTCAAATGGTTGCGACTGAACCGGCAAGTTCATCCAACCAAGGAGGGGAGCTAGCTATGAATGTATCCATGGAGTATGTTAAGAAGAGTGACTTGGAGGATCTCATCAAGGCCTATGCCTCAAAACTCTCCGGTATCACACTCTACTCCCATAAATCGCTTGATAAACCAGATCATAAGTTGGTAGTGGATTCAGGTGCTTCTCACCATATGATTAGCAATGCTAGGTTGTTAAAGAACATTGAACCATGTCTAGGACAAGTAACTATAGCTGATGGTAAGGGTATTCCAATTGAAGGAACCGGAAAATTAAGACTATTTGACAAAGAAACTAATGCATTCTTTGTACCTAAATTTAAGTCTAATCTAGTTTCTGTCAAAAGGCTACTAAAGACCTCAATTGCAATGTTACATTTGGGCCTAACAATGTTTACTTTCAGGATATTAAGAGTGGTAAGATACTTGGAGGTGGTGTAACTCAAGATGAACTCTATGTTCTTGAAGACCCTCCAAGCAATTTGGATTCCTTAGCTTTCAAATCCTGTGTTTTTGCTAATAAAGATGTCTTATGGCATGCTAGATTAGGACATCCTCATGCTCGTGCTTTAAGCTTAATAATTCCTAATGTCGCTTATGATCACTCAGTTTGTGAGGCTTGTATCCTTGGCAAACATTGTCGTGTTGTTTTCCCTAAATCGCCTACAATTTATGAGCATTGCTTTGATTTAGTACATTCCGATGTTTGGACCTCACCTTACATGTCTAGAGATAGGAATAAATACTTTGTGACCTTTATAGATGAGAAATCGAAATATACATGGGTTACATTACTTCCATCTAAAGATAGGGTTTATGAGGCATTTATAAACTTTCATAATTATGTTACTAATCAATTCAATGCCAAGATCAAAGTGTTAAGATCAGATAATGGAGGGAATACACAAGTCAAAGATTCAAAGCTCATCTAAACAAACATGGAATACTACATCAAACTAGCTGTCCACACACACCACAACAAAATGGAGTTGCTGAAAGGAAGAACCGACACTTAATGGAAGTAGCAAGATCCATGATGTTTCATACCAATGTTCCTAAAAGTTTTTGGGGAGATGCAGTCTTGGTTGCTTGCTACCTCATCAATCGGATTCCAACCAAAGTCTTGCAAGATATATCCCCATTTGAGGTACTCAATAAAACTAAACCTTCCATTGATCATTTACGTGTATTTGGGTGTGTGTGCTTTGTGTATGTTCCAGGTGATCTAAGAAACAAGTTGGAGGCAAAGAGCATCAAGTGTATGTTCCTTGGATATTCGACAACACAAAAGGGTTATAAGTGCTATGATCCGAGCAACAACAGGACATATGTGTCTAGAGATGTCAAGTTCATAGAAGAACAAAGCTATTATGATCAGAAAGATTGGGAAGGATTGAAGGATCTCTCAAGGTCACCTTCTGATTTGGCTACGAGTTTGAGGTTTCTCTTGAATCATTTGGGAAATGATCTGCCAAAGGATTCAAGACACGAAGAAACAAGAACCTTAAGTAGTTCACAAGATACCCAAGAGAATGAACAAGGGGTGGTAACTCAAGAACCAACTCCAATCCAAGAAGAAGTTATGGCCCAAGATCAAGAACAAGACGACTTGGAAGTGGGTATAGAGGAACCTATTCACCAAATGGAAGAGGAAACGGTTGTAGAGGAGGCTGCACCACCTGTTCAGCATTTAAGGAGGAGTACTAGACTTAGGAACACTAGGGTATTCTACAACAACCAGGCCGTGGCTCATCCCATACAAGCTGTTTGTTCCCTTGACCTCTTGCCATCTAGTCATCAAGCATTCCTTGGAAAGATTGAACAAAGTCAGATTCCAAGGACTTATGAAGAAGCTGAGAGCAAGAAAGAATGGTTAGATGCAGTAAGAGATGAGAAGGGAGCTATGGAAAGGAATCATACATTGGATATACAAGAACTTCCCAAAGGCAAGAAGGCTATAAGTTCCAAGTGGGTGTTCACCATCAAGTATAAGAGCAATGGGGACATAGAAAGGTACAAGGCACGCCTAGTTGCAAGAGGTTTCACTCAGACATATGGAGAGGACTATACTGATACATTTGCACCGGTGGCTAAGCTACACACTGTAAGGGTTGTTCTTTCACTAGCTACGAATCTGACTTGGGACTTATGGCAAATGGATGTCAAGAACGCATTCCTACAAGGAGAACTTGAAGAGGAAGTGTATATGACTCCACCACCAGGCCTTGAAGATTTTTGCAAAGAGGGACAGGTTCTAAGACTTAGGAAGGCAATATATGGGTTGAAGCAGTCACCAAAAGCCTGGTATCACAAATTAAGCTCCACACTTACTGATAATGGGTTTAGGAAATCCCATTCAGATCATACTTTGTTCACTCGTCAAAACTCCAAAGGAATCGTGGCGGTCTTGGTTTATGTGGATGACCTTATCATCACAGGAGATGATAAGGAAGGAATTCAGTTCACAAAGGCCTTCTTAAACAGATCATTTGACATCAAGGATCTTGGAGAGTTGAAGTACTTCTTGGGTATTGAAGTGTGTCGGTCTCAAGAAGGGCTCTTTCTATCCCAAAGAAAGTATGCTCTTGATCTGTTGACAGACACGGGGAAAGCTTGGGGCTAAACCGGCCAAAACTCCTCTTGAAGATGGCTACAAGGTCAATGGAAAGGGGGAGAAAGCTGATGAGTTATTTAAGGATGTTTCTCAGTATAGGAGACTAGTTGGGAAGCTGATCTACCTCACCCTCACACGACCAGACTTGTGTTTTGCTGTGAATCAAGTAAGTCAACATATGCAAAAGCCTACTGTATATCATTGGAGCATGGTAGAAAGGATCCTTAGATACATCAAAGGATCTCCTGGTCAAGGTATATGGATGGGCAAGAATGGGAACACTGAGATTGTCGGGTATTGTGATGCGGATTGGGCTGGTGATAGGGTGGATAGGAAATCAACCACTGGGTATTGCACCTTCGTTGGTGGGAACTTAGTCACTTGGAAGACTAAGAAGCAGAAGGTGGTATCATGTTCTAGTGCTGAAGCAGAATATAGGGCTATGAGGAAGCTGACAAATGAAGTAACTTGGCTCAAAGCACTCTTGAAAGATTTCGGTATTGCACAACCAGGGCCAATTACCTTCCATTGTGATAATCAGGCAGCCATTCACATAGCTTCAAACTCAGTGTTTCACGAGAGGACCAAGCACATAGAGATCGATTGCCATAAGGTTAGGGAGAAAGTTCAAGATGGAACCATTCTGCCATGTTATACAAGGAGTGAAGACCAACTAGCTGACATCTTCACAAAGGCAGCAAGTCTCAAAGTTTGCAAGAACATCTTTAGCAAACTTGGGCTTGTTGATTTATCACACCCATGATCAAAGGTCTCCTAATCCAAGAGCAGCACACTCTTTTTCCCTTATTAAGGTTTTGTCCCAAGTGGTTTTCCTTAATAAGGTTTTTAATGAGGTGTTGCCTTGGGTTCCCAAGCTTAAGACTTTAGGGTGATTCCAAAGTCTTTAGCTTGAGGGGGAGTATTGACATAGGAAAATCAAATAAGACCTATCTTGACCTACAAGGCAAGTGTGAGCACGAAAATTCAGTTTGAATAACAAGGGAAATGAAAAAGGATGGGTTATTATTAACCACATGGTTGAAATGGTTAAATAGCTACCTTGGGAGAAGAATCAAGGTGGAAAAGTCATGCCCGTACTGCACACAGTCTTGGCAACCACACCAAACAGTCATGCCCATGCTGTCTCCTCTCTTTTCATTGGTTGTTGACAGGCTCCTCCTCTATTCAAACTCATCCACAAGTTTGAATTCGTTTTCTTTTGTGTTCACATTGTAAATCCTCTATAAAAGGGCTGTAAAGACTCAATGTATAAGACAACTCTTAGGAGATTCTTCTCCATAAGTCTAAGTCATTTCTCATTTTCTCATACTTCTCTTTGAGTTTTCAGATTCAATTCTTCACATTTCTCCTCTATAATCTCAATATTCTTACAAATTGCAAAAAACTAAGCTTTTTGGTCAACAAATAAGACTTCTCGAGAAATCGGCAAAATTTATTCCGGACAAAGCAAACTTCCCGAGAAGTCTGCTTTGGAAAAAGTTCATGGTCAATTGTAGAAAACTAACATTTTTTATGAACAAAACAGAATTTTCGAGAAATCTACGAAATTTATTCTGGAAAAAGTAAACTTTTCGAAAAGTATACAAAATTTATTCTAAACGAAGTAGTATTCTCCAGAAGTTTATTTTGGAAAAATGCAAAAAAAAATTAACTTTTTTATCACCAAAGTGGTTTTTTCTAACATATTAGACTTTGCGAGAAGTGTGTTTTGGAAAAAACACTTGGTCAATTACAAAATTTTCTTTTTTTGTCATCAAAATAGTTATTTCTGACAAATGAGACTTCTCGAGAAGTGTAATTTGAAAAAACACTTGGTCAATTATAAATTTTTCTTTTTTGTTATCAAAGTGGTTTCTTCCGAGAAAATAGACTTCTCAAGAAATCTGAAAAACATTTGGTCAATTGCAAATTATTCCTTTTTGTCATCAAAGCAGTTTTTTCCGACAAAACAAACTTATCGAGAAGTCTATTTGGAAAAACACTTGGTCAATTGTAAATTTTTCTTTTTTTGGTCATCAAATTGGTTTTTTTCTTGACAAAGGAGACTTTTCGAGAAGTCTAATTTGTCAATGAAATATGAAACAGACTTAGGAGAAGTCTGATTTGTAAGTAAAATACAAAGCAAACTTCTCGAAAAGTCAGTTTTGTAAATGAAATAAAATGTAGATAATATGTCTACGATGATCTAGTAAAATTCATTAATTGTATTGCACATAATGGTCTAAATCTTTGTTGTGTATGGTGAGTAGAATATGATAGAGACATAAATTTTTTCTATGGATAATCAAAAAGCAGATAAAATATTTTTAGTTAATTGATTTGATGGAATTGTTAGGACACATCTTTAGATTTTACAGATCATAGATTTATTATTTTTCATTCAGTTCTCTTTGTCTCTCTTGTTATTAAGAAGTATGCACTAAGTTTTTAAGTGTATATGAAAGTGCTTATGAATTTTTATAGCAATATTTTTGTTTTTATTAGTTATTATTTTGTAATTTTATAAGTAACAAAATACTAATTAGAAAAAAATACCAAAATAGATAATAAAATATAGAAAATACAACAATATTTGTATTATTTTCAATTTCCAAAAGTTACTTAAAATACAAAATAATTTATTGAATTATGCACAATGCTATTTGAAATCTACTGAAAGTTGATTAAAATCTGCATAAAGGTGAATGAAGTATGTAATAACTAACTGAAATTCCACATGATTTGATCTGAACTAATTGAAAGATGATTGATATACAACTAAAAGCTTATTTTAAGTGTGCAAGAGTTGATTGAAAATTGATTGGTAATATGGAGTGATGAGAGGTAGTGATAGCTACAATAAAATCTACAAAAGCTAATTTAAATAGAAAAAAACACAAAAGTCTACAATTAGTAATGAAGTATGCAAGTGAAATCAGCAACTTGTAATGAATTTTGCATCTGAAATCTACATTTTGTAATAAAGTCTGCCCATTTAGATCTCGTAAAACCATCAATTCAAAAATAATTTAAAACTGCTAAAAACTCAAAAATAACAACTGTAAATCTCAAAACAACAGTTAACATTTTTAAAACAACTATTGAAAATCTTAAAACCACCATCAAAACCTTTAAAAATCATAAAAAATCTCAAAAAACAACTAAAAACAACAAAAGTATATATTTAGATCTTTTAACTTCCTTTTTCAAATTTAAAACAAAAGACTATACAAAAAATAAGAAGATAAAAAAAATGAGAAAACATATTAAAAAAACAAAAAAAATCTTTAGAACCACAAAAACAAAAAACCGCTAAAAAATTACCTTTTTTAATATCTCTTGACTTACTTTTCTAAATCTATAACAAGAGAAAATGAGAAATAATGAAGTTTGCAAACGAAGTCTATAACTTATAATAAAGTCTGCATTTGAAATCTACATCGTGTTATGAAGTATGCAACTGTTTGAATGAAGTCTGTAATAACTAACTGAAGTTCTACATGATTTGATCTGAACTAATTGAAAGGTGATATATATACAACTAAAAGCTTATTGTAAGTGTGCAAGAGTTGATTGAAAATTGATTGGTAATGTGGAGTGATGGGAGGTAGTGATAGCTACAATAAAATCTACAAAAGCTAATTTAAATAGAAAAAAACACAAAAGTCTACAGTTAGTAATGAAGTATGCAAGTGAAATCGGCAACTTGTAATGAATTTTGCATCTGAAATCTACAGCTTGTAATAAAGTCTGCCCATTTAGATCTCGTAAAACCATCAATTCAAAAATAATTTAAAACTCCTAAAAACTAAAAAGTAACAACCATAAATCTCAAAACAACAGTTAACATTTTTAAAACAACCATTGAAAATCTTAAAACCACCATCAAAACCTTTAAAAACCATAAAAAATCTCAAAAAAAAAACTAAAAACAACAAAAGTATATTTTTAGATCTTTTAACTTCCTTTTTCAAATTTAAAACAAAAGAATATACAAAAAATAAGAAGATAAAAAAGAAAATGAGAAAAAATATTAAAAAACAAAAAAATTCTTTATAACCACAAAAACTAAAAACTGCTAAAAATTTACCTTTTTTATATCTCTTGACTTACTTTTCTAAATCTATAACAAGAGAAAATGAGAAATAATGAAGTTTGCAAACGAAGTCTATAACTTATAATAAAGTCTGCATTTGAAATCTACATCGTGTTATGAAGTATGCAACTGTGTGAATGAAGTATGCAACTGTGTGAATGAAGTCTGTAATAACTAAATGAAGTTCCACATGATTTGATCTGAACTAATTGAAAGATGATTGATATACAACTAAAAGTTTATTGTAAGTGTGCAAGAGTTGATTGAAAATTGATTGGTAATGTGGAGTGATGGGAGGTAGTGATAGCTACAATAAAATCTACAAAAGCTAATTTAAATAGAAAAAAACACAAAAGTCTACAGTTAGTAATGAAGTATGCAAGTGAAATCGGTAACTTGTAATAAATTTTGCATCTGAAATCTACATCTTGTAATAAAGTCTGCCCATTTAGATCTCGTAAAACCATCAATTCAAAAATAATTTAAAACTACAAAAACTCAAAAATAACAACCGTAAATCTCAAAACAACAGTTAACATTTTTAAAAAAACTATTGAAAATCTTTAAACCACCATCAAAACCTTTAAAAATGATAAAAAATCTCAAAAAACAACTAAAAACAACAAAAGTATATATTTAGATCTTTTAACTTCCTTTTTCAAATTTAAAACAAAAGACTATACAAAAAATAAAAAGATAAAAAAGAAAATGAGAAAACATATTAAAAACAAAAAAAATCTTGAGAACCACAAAAACAAAAAACCGCTAAAAATTACCTTTTTATATCTCTTGACTTACTTTTCTAAATCTATAACAAGAGAAAATGAGAAATAATGAAGTTTGCAAACGAAGTCTATAACTTATAATAAAGTCTGCATTTGAAATCTACATCGTGTTATGAAATATGCAACTGTGTGAATGAAGTATGCAACTGTGTGAATGAAGTCTGTAATAACTAAATGAACTTCCACGTGATTTGATCTGAACTAATTGAAAGGTGATATATATACAACTAAAAGCTTATTGTAAGTGTGCAAGAGTTGATTGAAAATTGATTGGTAATATGGAGTGATGGGAGGTAGTGATAGCTACAATAAAATCTACAAAAGCTAATTTAAATAGAAAAAAACACAAAAGTCTACAGTTAGTAATGAAGTATGAAAGTGAAATCGGCAACTTGTAATGAATTGTGCATCTGAAATGTACAGCTTGTAATAAAGTCTGCCCATTTAGATCTCGTAAAACCATCAATTCAAAATTAATTTAAAACTCCTAAAAACTAAAAAGTAACAACCATAAATCTCAAAAGAACGGTTAACATTTTTAAAACAACCATTGAAAATCTTAAAACCACCATCAAAACCTTTAAAACCCATAAAAAATCTCAAAAAACAACTAAAAACAACAAAAGTATATTTTTAGATCTTTTAACTTCCTTTTTCAAATTTAAAACAAAAGAATATACAAAAAATAAGAAGATAAAAAAGAAAATGAGAAAAAATATTAAAAAACAAAAAAATTCTTTATAACCACAAAAACTAAAAACTGCTAAAAATTTACCTTTTTTATATCTCTTGACTTACTTTTCTAAATCTATAACAAGAGAAAATGAGAAATAATGAAGTTTGCAAACGAAGTCTATAACTTATAATAAAGTCTGCATTTGAAATCTACATCGTGTTATGAAGTATGCAACTGTGTGAATGAAGTATGCAACTGTGTGAATGAAGTCTGTAATAACTAAATGAAGTTCCACATGATTTGATCTGAACTAATTGAAAGATGATTGATATACAACTAAAAGTTTATTGTAAGTGTGCAAGAGTTGATTGAAAATTGATTGGTAATGTGGAGTGATGGGAGGTAGTGATAGCTACAATAAAATCTACAAAAGCTAATTTAAATAGAAAAAAACACAAAAGTCTACAGTTAGTAATGAAGTATGCAAGTGAAATCGGTAACTTGTAATAAATTTTGCATCTGAAATCTACATCTTGTAATAAAGTCTGCCCATTTAGATCTCGTAAAACCATCAATTCAAAAATAATTTAAAACTACAAAAACTCAAAAATAACAACCGTAAATCTCAAAACAACAGTTAACATTTTTAAAAAAACTATTGAAAATCTTAAAACCACCATCAAAACCTTTAAAAATGATAAAAAATCTCAAAAAACAACTAAAAACAACAAAAATATATTTAGATCTTTTAACTTTCTTTTTCAAATTTAAAACAAAAGACTATACAAAAAATAAAAAGATAAAAAAGAAAATGAGAAAACATATTAAAAACAAAAAAAATCTTGAGAACCACAAAAACAAAAAACCGCTAAAAATTACCTTTTTATATCTCTTGACTTACTTTTCTAAATCTATAACAAGAGAAAATGAGAAATAATGAAGTTTGCAAACGAAGTCTATAACTTATAATAAAGTCTGCATTTGAAATCTACATCGTGTTATGAAATATGCAACTGTGTGAATGAAGTATGCAACTGTGTGAATGAAGTCTGTAATAACTAAATGAACTTCCACGTGATTTGATCTGAACTAATTGAAAGGTGATATATATACAACTAAAAGCTTATTGTAAGTGTGCAAGAGTTGATTGAAAATTGATTGGTAATATGGAGTGATGGGAGGTAGTGATAGCTACAATAAAATCTACAAAAGCTAATTTAAATAGAAAAAAACACAAAAGTCTACAGTTAGTAATGAAGTATGAAAGTGAAATCGGCAACTTGTAATGAATTGTGCATCTGAAATGTACAGCTTGTAATAAAGGCTGCCCATTTAGATCTCGTAAAACCATCAATTCAAAATTAATTTAAAACTCCTAAAAACTAAAAAGTAACAACCATAAATCTCAAAACAACGGTTAACATTTTTAAAACAACCATTGAAAATCTTAAAACCACCATCAAAACCTTTAAAACCCATAAAAAATCTCAAAAAACAACTAAAAACAACAAAAGTATATTTTTTAGATCTTTTAACTTCCTTTTTCAAATTTAAAACAAAAGAATATACAAAAAATAAGAAGATAAAAAGAAAATGAGAAAAACTATTAAAAAACAAAAAAATTCTTTAGAACCACAAAAACTAAAAACCGCTAAAATTTTACCTTTTTTATATCTCTTGACTTACTTTTCTAAATCTATAAGAGGAGAAAATGAGAAATAATGAAGTTTGCAAACGAAGTCTATAACTTATAATAAAGTCTGCATTTGAAATCTACATCGTGTTATGAAATATGCAACTGTGTGAATGAAGTATGCAACTGTGTGAATGAAGTGTGTAATAACTAAATGAAGTTCCACATGATTTGATCTGAACTAATTGAAAGATGATTGATATACAACTAAAAGCTTATTGTAAGTGTGCAAGAGTTGATTGAAAATTGATTGGTAATGTGGAGTGATGGGAGGTAGTGATAGCTACAATAAAATCTACAAAAGCTAATTTAAATTGAAAAAAACACAAAAGTCTACAGTTAGTAATGAAGTATGCAAGCGAAATCGGCAACTTGTTATGAATTTTGCATCTGAAATCTACAGCTTGTAATAAATTCTGCCCAACTAGATCTCATAAAACCATCAATTCAAAAATAATTTAAAACTGCTAAAAACTCAAAAGTAACAACCATAAATCTCAAAACAAAAGTTAACATTTTTAAAACAACCATTGAAAATCTTAAAACCACCATCAAAACCTTTAAAAACCATAAAAAATCTCAAAAAACAACTAAAAACAACAAAAGTATATTTTTTAGATCTTTTAACTTCCTTTTTCAAATTTAAAACAAAAGAATATACAAAAAATAAGAAGATAAAAAAGAAAATGAGAAAAAATATTAAAAAACAAAAAAAAATTTTAGGACCACAAAAACTAAAAACCGCTAAAAATTTACCTTTTTATATCTCTTGACTTACTTTTCTAAATCTATAACAAGAGAAAATGAGAAATAATGAAGTTTGCAAACGAAGTCTATAACTTATAATAAAGTCTGCATTTGAAATCTACATCGTGTTATGAAGTATGCAACTGTGTGAATGAAGTATGCAACTGTGTGAATGAAGCCTGTAATAACTAAATGAAGTTCTACATGATTTGATCTGAACTAATTGAAAGATGATTTATATACAACTAAAAGCTTATTGTAAGTGTGCAAGAGTTGATTGAAAATTGATTGGTAATGTGGAGTGATGGGAGGTAGTGATAGCTACAATAAAATCTACAAAAGCTAATTTAAATAGAAAAAACACAAAAGTCTATGGTTAGTAATAAAGTATGCAAGTGAAATCGGCAACTTATAATGAATTTTGCATCTGAAATCTACAGCTTGTAATAAAATCTGCCCATTTAGATCTCGTAAAACCATCAATTCAAAAATAATTTAAAACTCCTAAAAACTAAAAAGTAACAACCATAAATCTCAAAACAACAGTTAACATTTTTAAAACAACTATTGAAAATCTTAAAACCACCATCAAAACCTTTAAAAACCATAAAAAAAATCTCAATAAACAACTA
Organism: Pugionium cornutum; assembly: GCA_018901935.1. Taxonomy (NCBI): domain Eukaryota; kingdom Viridiplantae; phylum Streptophyta; class Magnoliopsida; order Brassicales; family Brassicaceae; genus Pugionium; species Pugionium cornutum. Next base: position 9,482,469 of record CM032155.1, read on the forward strand.
AAAACAACAAAAGTATATTTTTTAGATCTTTTAACTTCCTTTTTCAAATTTAAAACAAAAGAATATATAAAAAATAAGAAGATAAAAAAGAAAATGAGAAAAAATATTAAAAAAACAAAATAAATCTTTAGATCCACAAAAACTAAAAACCGCTAAAAATTTACTTTTTTATATCTCTTGACTTACTTTTCTAAATCTATAACAAGAGAAAATGAGAAATAATGAAGCTTGCAAACGAAGTCTATAATTTATAATAAAGTTTGCATTTGAAATCTACAACGTGTTATGAAATATGCAACTGAAGTATGCAGCTTGTAATGAAGTCTGCAACACGAAAAATAATTTATTGAAAAACCAATATCAACACAGTGCACACTCTTCCTTGAAGCATGAATGAGCTCAACGCCACTGGTGAGCACTAACACACACACACACACACACACTCCCTTGCCGAACTCGGTCGCTATGTTGATTATGTTTTTTTTTGTGCCTCTGTCCAGTTTAGTAACTTTCACGATGACTCACGACATCCATTCTCCTCCTTGGTAAGTGTTGCGGAACACATGTGACACAATGAAAAATGCGAAACGGGATAGATTACTATATAAACACGAGTCATTGCAACTGATGCCATCTACATACCTATTCCTCCATTAAATGACCTGATTTACACTGTCTATGTTCGGTGGTGTTATACTCTAGTGCATGACACACATGAGACTTGTGTTACTGTTAATTTCGTTAAAGTTACACTTATTTGAACTGTGTAACGCAGTTGGTTTCTGTTTATATTTTTTTGTTTGCATGTGGAGCGGAAAACGAAGCGGTCTTAAGTGAAGAGTCAAGCGTCATGAAATGAAGAGTCATGAGGGGGCTTTAAAAAGGGGGAAGAACTCGCATCATTTCCGCATACAAAACCAAAACCCTAATCGCCATGTCTTCATCCTGAAAACCCTTCACCCGCCGTGACGCCACTAAGGCCTTGGAACTCGCCATAGTTCCTTTCGGCTCAGACCTTCACTCTTTTCATGGATCCTTGACGTCGATTGATCTCTCCGGGTCACCTCTAGACTCCCGCCAGGCCGGCAAATTGGCCCGTTCACCCTCGTTTCCACCAGTGGCCGATGAGGAGATGGACGACTGCGTAGATCCTCGCACTGGTCAGGATTACGCATACGTCATCCTGGAACCCCGTTTTGAGGACAACCAAGCCCGAGTTGCTGAGGAATTTGTGCATAATCCGGAGAAGATTTGACCTCTAAAACGTGCCTTTAACCATCGGTTCGCCTCTGCTGCTGCAAGCTCTCGTTTCATGCACTTCGCCAAGCGTCGGTTCCTGAACATACAACATCTCCCTCTGGATGTTCCGAATCTGAAGGAGGCTGCACAATCATTAAGACAACAGGTTTGATTTACATTGTCCTTGATGTAGGAAGCTATGTACCCGAAGTTGTTCGTGAATTTTATGTCAATTTGGGCGATTTGGAATATCGGTTTGGAACTAACAAAGTGTATGTGCGAGGATTCATGTATGATTTCACCCCTGATGTGATCAATCAAGTGTTTTTCTATTACCAAATTCGGAACCCTCTGCTATGTCTAACTACTGGCTGACGGAGAACCTCGATGTCGCGGTCACTACGCTCACAGACGGGAAGCACAGGCGCTGGGAGGGCTTCGCATCTAAGCACATGACTGCTGATATGCAGGTCCTCTATAAATTCTTCTGTCAGAACTGGATGCCTACCTCTAACAAAACCTCCATGATTAAGGGCAAAGTTCAGTTTCTTTACATGCTCGTTCAAGGGAAGACCTTCGACTTCGGAAAGCTGGTGTATGACCAGATCATGCGGATTGGGGCTGCCCCCAGAAGAACGCAAAACTGATATTCCCTAACCTGATCTACAGTGTGCTCATATTTCAGCGGCACCTACCTGGCCTTCGCGGTGACACAACATCTCCCGAACCTGCTGCCATGGTCCTTGACCCCAAACAAGGACGCAGTGTCAAGAAGGTACCTGCCTCATTGTTTGGGCCTCGCATCCTGGATGATCTCAGGGAACTCGCACGACTAGTGAAGGCATTGCAGCATCGCGTGCAAGGTAAGTCTCTGAACACAGTCTCCATCCTTTTACATAACCTTGTCTGTGTTTTTATCTAAGTGTGCACTCAAGTAGGGGGAGAATATGTGATAACTGGGGCTGACAGCAGTGAAGCAGAGGACTCGTCTACGGAAGACAATAGCTAGAAGGGTGGGCATGTATGCAGGGGGAGTAGTAGTGTAGGGGTTCCTGTTTTGGTTCGTATGTGTACTGATGTTTGGAACTCGTGTATTTCTTGTTTTAGGAACCCATTTCTGTTTGAACTTGTTTCGTATTTCTGTGAACTTTGAAGACACTTGAGCTGGGCAATATCAGTAGAATATTTGCTTCATGTGCATAGTGTGCTACTTGGCTTTTGTGGGTTGGATGTCTAATCTGTGCAGGTAGCTTGAGGTGTCACACTCAGATAAAAAGGGGGAGATTGTTGGAGCGAAGCATTCAGCGATTCAAAAGCGGATCCACGTGGCAACGTTCTACTGGCACAGATTGTAACTCGCAAAGGAAAAGGAAGCTTGGAGCTTTAGAATATTGCGTCTCACGGAAAAGAAAGGTAACAGACCTAATGGAAGGAGTATAAAAGACAAATGCTCGTGGAGCAAGCCGCTCAAGAGTTTTGAGCGAGAGAAGAATAGCTTGTGTGAGAAAGGCAAACTTTTGGTGAGTGAACAAAGAGAAAACACAACTGTTGTTGTGTGTGAGATTGGGTAGATTAGGAATCGGCAGTGATGGATTACACGGTAATGCCGTATAAAACTGATTAAATAAATTATAAGAATTGTGTTTAACAGATTTCTAATAAACGTAAGATTATACGTTAAACAAGTGTTGCACAGTCTCTGTATCCCACCTCTTCAAAACTTATTCTACATATTAATTTGGCACTCATGAAAGACATAGTTAACGTTGATAGATTATTTTTTTTAAAGACTTATGATTATTATTTTTTGGTAGATTATTATTTTTTGGCAGATTATTATTTTTGACATGAAATATTAATTTTTGTGGTCTTATTTTTGACATAATTATAACAAATTTGTCATCGCCGGATAGTTCTGCGAGATACTTTTGTCATATGTCATCAAAACAGATTTAAAATATAATTAGTAGATTACCATGTGTGACTTAAAAATCTTTTTAATGACAACATTACATATTTATATTAAATTTGTTTGTTATAACAATTTTTTCTCTCGTATAAACAAAAGATTTATCTATGACTAAAATAATTTTTTAAGATCTTACATGTGATAACAAAATTTTTGACATCACGGTTTTCATATCATGAGATAACAAATATTTATATAGGTAATTGGTGATTTTACTTTTAGTTAAAAAAATTTGTATTTTATTTACAAATCAAAATTTTCGAATTATGATGACTCTAAAGTTAATCGGCGTTCTGTTATCTTATCTTCTTCCACAACGGCAAATAGCTGATGTTTAGAGTCCTTCAAGTGAACTCTACACATGGAATCTCACTCTTTTTTTCTTGTTCTTCATATCTCATAAATAATTCATTGTAATGGTTGATATAGAGAATAATGATCATTGAGAATGTTTTGTTAGGCAGGTTAGTTGTGTGCTCCTATATCATGAAACACTTGCAATTATTTGTGATAGATATCGATCAATTATGAATGAAATATGAAAGGTGTAATAGGGATGTTGTGCAGTCGTGTAATAGAGACATATCATATTTACAAAAATATAATAGGGATGTTGTATTTGGTTTGGTAAAAGAGATGGCAAATACAATTAGAATTTCTGAATTTGAAACGATATTATGAAATACAAGCGTTAAATCCAGTACTTTATATCTATTTGAAAAGGCTAATGTGAATATGTGGTCTTGTGTTCATTTCCGTGGTGATCTGCACAACATCACTCCATCAAACATAACAAAATCTTTTAATAATTTTTTTAGTATTATAAAATTACTAGAAATTGTGAGGTTAATGATAATTAGGTAGTTTGCGAAACGTTGTAATGATACATTTCTAATACAAACAACTCTCACTCCGGAACTCTCACGCTGGAACTCTCACTTCGGATGTGGAAAAGATATTGGAGGTAATACCAAGTTCTTAGTATTTTGTATGTATAAATTTGTTATTTCAAATGAAATTTACTATATCCTTTTGCTTGGCACACGTTTAATACGCCAAGCTATTTAACGTACATCAATTCCATACAACTGCCTCATTTTTACATGTATTATATCTTACAGAAAAATGCTCATGCCACATTTTTAACTTGGAGACATTATCATGTGTACAAATAATTGCAGCAGTGGAAACACAAATACGCAAGCATCGATACATAAACTATCGTGTATATCATCCCTAATATATTATTTGAGAAACTTTTTAACAAAGTAACCTTACTCTGACGTGTTAATAACAAAAATACCAGCTGACGTGTCAACACCACAGCGAGTTTCAGCTTAAATATATAAAAGGATTTAACTTAATAGAATAATTACAATACATGCCACTGATATTAATTTGGTTAGAGAATAAATATAATTTATTCAACTAACCAAAATATACTATTACATTTGCAAAAACAATAGTTTTTATTTCTTTAAATTTTTATACGTTAATTTATAAATAATTTCAAATAAATATAAATATATTTAAATTACTACCGTAATCCCTAATATATTATTTGAGAAACATTTTAATAAAATAACCTTATTTTGACGTGGTATTAACAAAATAATTACAATAAATTTTAAATAAATATATAAATGAGTTTAACTTATTAGAATAATTACAAATATATCATTGTTATTAATTTGGTTAGAGAATTAATATATTTTACTAAGCTAACAAAAAAAATATTATTAAATTCGTAAAAAATAATTATTTTTCTTTTCTTAATTTATATATACAAAAACTAATATTAAAATTAATTTTAAATAAAAGTTAAAATTATATAAATATTTAATTCATATTTACTAATAAAATATAATTTACGAATATTTTTCCCCACGCATGGCGTGGGTATGAATCTAGTTTTGTCATAAATGTCATCAATTTTTCCAAGATGACATAATGCAATTTATTGTAAAATATATTAGGGTTATATGTTAACCATAATACAGTTTAGGATTTAAAGATTAATGTTACATATGAGTGTGCCACGTAATAAATAATAAGTTTAGGATAATTGTTGTCATTCTTACATACATAGGTTTGCTATAATCAAATGTATTAAAAAATATCAATTAGACATTAGCAATTTACCAAAATAGCAAATCGTAAAGTAATGTATTAATGGACCAAATAAATCTCTCATTATAGTCAAATAAATCTGTCATCATAGTTAAATAAATTTATCATCATAGTTAACTAAATTTATCAGCACATTGAAGTATACTGATTTTTCTCCAATAATCAAATATTTTTGTCCGTTAAATTTGTCATCATATACAAATAAATTTATCATCATATTTAAATAAGTTTATCATCACAATTCAAAAAATCTGTTATCAAAGTAAAATAAATATGATACATTTGTCAAATAACTTTATCATCATATCAAATAAATTTGCCATCTCAGTTAAATAAATTTGCCATCACTATTTAGAAAATCTGATATCATAATTATATATATATATATATTATTCAGAAATAAAAAAAAATATGTCATAACTATTGTTACAAAATCGAATAAATGTGAAACGTATTCCCATAAAATTACCACAATATTCAAATAAATATGTCATATAATTACATACTCTCAACTAAATCTATCATTATAACAGTTTATCCAAATAAGTTACTATCGTTAACACAATACAAGTCAAATTCAAAATAGAAAAGATTACTAGATTTCATCCTCAAATCTCCATTTTTACGAAATATACAAAAAAAACTAAAGCTTAGTATCACTAAAATAAAAAAAAGCCATTTGCATCATCGGTTCCTCGTAGTTGAAAACAATTATATGGACCTTGCATGAAGGAAAAGTATACGCTCTGCGGGAGAGAGTCTCACTATTAGAACAGAGAACGACAGAGAGAGGCTATTAACTTAATATTATGATGATAAATATTAACTGAATGAACATAAACCACATACAATAGATTTTTTAGCAAAAGCTGAATCATCAACGTCTATTGCGAACGTCGTGCTAACAAGACCTCGCAGTAGCGCAACATGCACTTATTATGGACATCATGGTCATGAAACCAAAGACTGTTTTCATATTAGTGGTTATCCAGACTGGTGGGAAACTCGTACATCAGCCTCACGACCTACCAATCGAGGAGGTCGTGGCGGACTAGCACATATAGCCAGAACGGACGAGGAAGAGGAGCAACAGTTCGTGCCAGCTACGCCCAGGGAGAAGAACAAAGTCAACAAGTAACTAACACTCCTTCTAGTTGGACCACAGATCAACTCACAGCTCTTCTCAATGCTCTCAATGCTCAAAAATCGGGGCACTCGTGATAAAGATAAATTTGGCCCTCGTAGTCGACGTTGTGTGTTTGTTGGGTATCTTTTTGGTAAGAAAGGGTGGAAGTTGTTTGATCTCGAAAAAGAAGAGTTCTTTACCAGCAGAGATGTTGTGTTTTGTGAAGATGAATTCCCATTCATGACCACCAATACTCACCACATTAACTCACTTATAACAACTGCGGAGTTTACTGATTCTGAATGGATTCTTCCTGGTCATGAGGATGTGGCAGATGAGGGGAGCTTGCCATCATCTAATATTCCTCCAGATATTAATGATTCACATCATCCTAATCCTTTATCACCATCATTAGGCGTGATTTCTAATAAAATTGAGATCGAATCTACCATGGTTGAATCTCCAAAAACGCAAGGACAACTCGGTCTGGGCGAGCGAGTTAAGCAACCATCAGTTCGACTGAAATACTACGTTGTCTACAATGTGAAAACTCTAACACCGCCTCCTCCAACTCTCTGTCACGCTAATTCTCCATCAACCTCCACTAAAACGAGTCCAAGTATTTATCTCTATCCGATGACTCATTATATCTCTGATGAACGTTTTTCTGTGAAACACAAAGCCTTTCTTACCGCCATCACCTCCGGATATGAACCAACACATTACAATGATGCTGTTAAATTTAAGGTTTGGCGAGATTCTATGAGAGAGGAAATTACGGCTCTTGAGGATAACAAAACTTGGGATATTACCACGTTACCTCTAGGAAAGAAAGCAATTGGCAACAAATGGGTCTTTCGCATTAAATATAATTCTGATGGTTCCATCGAACGGTATAAGTCTAGACTTGTGGTCCTTGGTAATAAGCAGATCAAGGATGTGGATTATGGAGAAACTTTTGCACCAGTTGCAAAATTAACAACCGTACGACATTTGCTTGCAGTTGTTGCAACATTGAAATGGGAAGTACATCAAATGGATGTACATAATGCTTTCTTACATGGAGAGTTAGAAGAAGAAGTTTATATGAAACTTCCGCAAGGTTTTCACTGTGCCAACAAAAATATGGTTTGTCGCCTTAAGAAATCACTATATGGTCTCCGTCAAGCTCCACGTTGTTGGTTTGCAACACTCTCATCTGCTTTGATGCGATATGGGTTTATTCAAAACAAGTCAGACTATTCTCTATTCACTTGGACCAAAGAGGGTTCGATTATTCATGTGCTTATTTACGTTGACGACTTTGCAGTTGTAAGCAACGATTTTCCTCGGATGACGAAGTTCAAACACTATTTGAGTGAATGTTTTCACATGAAAGATTTGGGGAAGCTTAAATATTTTTTGGGTATTGAAGTCGCACGTCAAGAAAGTGGATTTTTCTTAACCCAACGCAAATACACTTTGGATATTATTATTAAAACCAGATTACTTGGGGCCAAGCCTTACTCCACGCTGATTGAGCAACATCAAAAATTGGCAAGTGATGAAGGGCCGATGCATGAGAATCCAGAACAATATCGCCGTTTAGTGGGTCGTCTGATTTATCTCACCATAACTCGCCCCAAACTAACATATGTCGTGCATATTCTCTCACAATTCATGCAAGCTCCTCGCGAAGCCCATTGGACAGCTGCCATACGTGTCGTCCGCTACTTGAAAGGTTGCCCAGGCCAAGGTATCCTTCTTCGATCGGATAGTGACTTGCGAATACGTGCTTATTGCGATGCAGATTGGACCGCATGTCCTCGCACAAGAAGATCTCTTAGTGCATATGTGGTTCTTTTGGGCTCTTCCCCGATCTCAATGCTCTCAATGCTCAAAAATCGGGGCACTCGTCTGAACGGCTTAATGGTAAGACAGAATTAAATGATGTCATCATCGATACCGGCACATCCCATCACATGACCGGTGATGTCACATTACTGATTGACAAACGAAAAATTTTACCATCTGATGTGTTGTTTACTGATGGAAGCTCCGCAAAGGCAACAGAATGTGGAACACTAGTTTTAAATAACACTCACACGTTGAGCGACGTGCTTTATGTCCCCAACATGAATTGCACTCTAATCTCTGTTGCAAAACTTTTAAAGCAAACCGGATGCATTGCAATTTTTACTGACACTCTTTGTGTTTTACAGGACCGTTTTACGAGGACCTTGATTGGAGTAGGTGAAGAGAGAGAGGGGGTCTACTATTTTAAAGGTGTTAGAGTTACGCGAGCATACCAAGCTAGTAAGAAATCTGATGCAAGCTTGTGGCATCGCCAACTTGGGCATCCGTCTGCTAAAGTGCTTTCTTCTTTATCATTTTTAGGAACTACTAGTGCTTTTAATGAAACTTGTGACATTTGTTTCAAGGCAAAACAAACAAGGAACATTTTTCATGATAGTCATAATAAAACTACGGAGTGCTTTCAGCTTATTCACTGCGATATTTGGGGACCTTATGGGACAAAATCATCTTCTGGTGCAACATATTTTCTCACAATTGTTGATGACTTTTCTAGAGCAGTTTGGACATACTTTCTTTTGGAAAAATCAGAGGTATCTCGGTTTCTTCAAGATTTTATTGCCATGACTGAAAGGCAATTTGGAAAGAAAGTTAAGACAATTCAAAGTGACAATGGAACCGAATTCATGTGTCTTGCACGATTGTTTAACAATCTAGGCATTCTCCACCAAACGTCTTGTGTAGGCACTCCACAACAAAATGGACGTGTCGAGCGCAAACACAGACACATATTGAATGTTGCAAGATCTATCAGGCTTCAAACTAACTTACCAATACGGTTTTGGGGAGAATGCATCTTGAAGGCTGTTCATCTCATAAATCGGACACCTACACCACTTCTCAACAACAAAACACCGTACGAGAGGTTATTTTGTCATGTTCCCTCCTACGACATGTTAAAAGTATTTGTATGTCTCTGCTATGCTCATCGTGGAGCTCGTGATAAAAATAAATTTGGCCCTCGTAGTCCAAAAATATATTCTGAATATTTCTTAAGTATATTTTAATAATGATGAAGCGTACCATGATTCTCCATACGGATGCTTATCGTCTCCGTGCTTCACGAAGAAGACAAAGATATGAAATAAAGAAGACGATGATGAAACAAGAAAGACGAAATGATGACGATTTTTTGGAAAGACGAAGATGAAATTGTTTAAGGTTTGTTTGTGCAGCAGACATTTTGAGAGAATGAGTTAAAATTGGGATACTTTAGTTTATATAGACATGAGAGGAATTTTTTATATGAAATTTTGAAAACTATCTTTTAGTACTTTCGTTTAAAAAAACACATAAAATGGTATATTTATCAATAATTCATTTTTATCTGGTATACATGATCTTTTACGAAAAAAGTATATTATTATAGTAAATGGTCTATTAATGGTGTTATTCTGTCAGTAAAGGATAAAGTATGTTATTCCAGATTAATTTCTGTTTTATTATTATATCTATTTTATTATCGTATATATGTTTAATTTAATCATATTTAATTTTTTCTCATATATGTGTTTAATACATGTTTTATTCAAATTTTTAAACACAATAATTTTTACACACATTTTCAAAAAAAAAAAAATTCAAAGAAGATTTTTAGTAATTTAATTTAGCCATTTGCACCAAACATATCAGAAAATTTTATTTGCCGTATTCCTAAGATGTGGGATCCCATTCTTTATACGTTGAATAGTTGTACATAATAATAGTAGTTATACCAAAATAACACCTCGCTATCCTCATGAAGTTCCTACTCTTTCACCATGTGCTTCTCTTCATGCATCCTGAAACGAATACTTCATATCATACAATGTGGTCGGTGTTTAATAGCGTATTTGCGGCTCTTGTGCGACACTAGCCGATTCTATAGTATGGTCACAAATTAGTTGTAAAATTATGATAAATATCTGATTTTAAAATCGTAGCTAATTTATTTCGCATATCCGTCGCTTTTTTGCACTGGTTTAGCGACCACATTGTTAGTGGCAATTAAGTCGTAGTTTGGTGGAAATTGAATAAAGTGAAATAAATGCACAGAAGTAGTTATAACTAAAAATAAGCGACCAAAAAAACAATGGTCGCAAAGTAGTGGTAAAGGAGTGGAAAAATCGTATATATATGCCTCATATTTTTCTCTAATTTATAGAATAGAAAATTAAAAGAAAAATTAGAAAAATATGGGCAGTTTAAATAGTAATTCAAGAGAGTGAATGTACAAAATTATTGATGGTCAGACAAGAAATATATCAGCCACATTTATTGAAAGGATGAAACAGTTCATGAATTTTGTAAATAATCAGTTAAAAGTGCAAAGTAGTGGAAGTAAGTTTTTTTTCTTATATTAATTGCAAAAATGATAAATATCTTTTGTGATGCAAATTTGGAAGTATTTGTATATTAGAAGATTTATGCCAAATTATTGTGTTTGATATAAACATGAAGAAAACTAAATGTAGAGTTAGGAACGTGTTGTAGTGATGATACTAATAAAAATCACGAAGGTGGTAATGAAGAACCAGTAGATAAATGTGGTAATAGATATGTAGAAATGTTGACGGATGTATTTTGTGATAACACACCTGATGATTATACAATTAGTCCTCATGAGGAACGCTTTAATAATATGGAAACAGAACCTAATTCGGAGGCAAAGAAATTTACAACATGAACCTGTGAAAAATCCATTATATGATGGTTGTTATGAATGACATTCACAATTATCTTTAACTATTCGATTCATGAACGTTAAAGATGATTTAAATCTTTCTGAAAAGTGTAGGACCCCCTTGTTTTTAGAAAAGCCCCCTTTACCTCCAAAGGGATTATAAACCCATGAAATGTCCATGTAGATTGTACTTTTGAAATGATTCATCATATATGAAAAATCTCTTTGATGCAATTCTCCAACGTGAAATTTCCCATGGAAAAATATGACACAACTCCGATCATCCACCCACCCTTAGTAAGAAAGGTTTTATTACATCTCCGATTATCCACTTCCCTTTGATCACCACATCTAACCAAATATTCTAACTTCTTTTGAACCTTTTGATTTCTATTTTAGACCTTCATCCAAACTGTATCTCGATGAAGTTGACACTACCAAAATTCTGATAATTTTAGAGAAGTATTAACAATTTAGATATGAGCATGCTCTCTCAAAAAAGTACCGAATTAGAATCTCATTCACTTGAACCAACATTCTTTTTTGTGTTTGTAACAATTGTCCTGAAAAGTAGCATCGATCTTCGAACTCATCGCCTTCCAATTTGTGTGCCTGGAACATATGGAAGAACTGTTGAATTTGGGAATGTTCTATAAACCATATTTTCTCTTCAATTTGATAGTCTACAACATATGATCTCAACTTTCTTGTGAATATTTCACCGAATTTTCATTTAAATGTTTCAATGTAATGAGTGTGGTTGAAAACAAAACTGAAGAGATTATATCGGTGCAGGATCAAACAGTTAAAATGGAAACTATTATCACTATAGGTATATCAAGAAAAACGAAATTGTACCAAAACATACAGTTGTACCAAAGAACACTAATTGTACCAATTAGTTACATTTAATTTCCCAAATCAAATAGATGTATGGTGTTGAATGTAACTGATTTTCGCACCAATGACAAAGAAAAAGAAAACGAGGAAGATGACTGATTCGAGAAAGAAGAAAGTAACATGTTTGAAAAAAAGTGAAGCGGGGAAAGAAGAATGGAGCTTTCGGCAAAGAAAAGGCTCTTTCGCAACGAGATTGGCGAAAAAGAGTCAAGCGTCAGTGGTTGTGCTGACGAAGACAAATGACTCTAGAGGAGCTCTTTCGCGGTGATATGAAAATTTTTGGAAGAATTGGCTTTGTGCGTTACGGTGGGATTGTATCAAGTTGAGAGATACATGTTTTACAAAAGATTAATTCACCGGTGGCGTGAATTCAAACGCAATACATCAATTGCAAAAGTTTTTAGACGATCAAACAAAAGATTACCGAGGTAAATTTTATGTTAGTATCTAAGTAAATAATATCCAATATTTTAATGATTTCTGTAATAGCTTGGTTTGCATTTAGATTTGATGGCATGTGGTGTTATACATGCGAGCCAGAAAGTCTTGGAGAAAATATATACAGCCGAGGAAATGGTTGTCATAAACAAAGTCCATCTTCTTTTAAATGGAGTAGTCTCTACAAACAATATCACAAATCCTGTAAGGGAAACACAATCGTCCTCTGGCTCGTCTAGTGAGTTTTGCGTCATGGATGATGTAGCCACAAGTAATGATGATGAAATCATCCGTTTGAATGAAGATTACAGCAACACATCCCAAGGAATGGAAATAGGAGATGCAAGCCGTGACGATCAAGAGAACATCACACCAAATTTGCATTCAGTCGGTAATTCCCACATATTCACTTTTATATAACATGAAAATATCAGTTATGGAAACTACTTTTGATTCAATTTTAAACCTGTTTACATTGCGACATAAGTTTGTAATATCGGTAACTGTTCAAACACACAAGCCCAAACAATAATTCCAACAACTACAATCAATAAGGGGAAAAAGAAAGGTATTTGATGAGTACTTCAATTTGGAAATAGGACAATCGAGTTGGTAGAACAATTTCCTGATTGAAAACACATAGTCGTTGGATGATTTCTCTTCGGAAGGTATCTGCTACAAATAAATGAGTTATTAACCATGAAATAATGTTGTCATCCATTTAATAATATCGTTTAATCAAATGATAAATAGATAACAAGCTGTTTATTCTGTTACAATTATTTGTATTTACTACCATCGTATTTGGTATTCAAACGAGTTACCGATATAATAATTGTTAGTGGTACAATAATTGTTAGTAGTTAATAACCATGAAATAATGTTATCATCCATTTAATAATGTCGTTTAATCAAATGATAAATAGATAACAAGCTGTTTATTCTGTTACAATTATTTGTATTTCCTACAATCATATTTGGTATTCAAACGAGTTACCGATATAATAATTGTTAGTCATACAATAACTGTTAGTACTTAATAATTATTATCAATGTTATAATTGTACATATCAGCAAGTGTTAATTAATTTATTTTCATTTTTCCTGCGTTGTTAACGGGTAATAATTTTAATATCATGTTTAGGTGACTGTTTTAAAAACAGTGGGAGTGATGTCTACGTTGGGATGATATTCCATGACCCAGATGCTTTCAAACTATATATGAATTTATATGCACTCAACTGGAAATTTCATTACTGTACAACACGATCTAATCTACAAAGAATGACCTTGAAATGTAACGGACGTGGATGTCCATGGCACGCCTATACCATAAAAGTAGCAGTTTGTGGTTGGTTCCAGGTTAGGAAAGTAAAACTTGATCATTTGTGTACAGTGGATGATCGAGGAGGGGTTGGACCGATTATAGAACATGGATTTAATTTAATTATGTAACTAGTATGATATTATGTTGCATGAAATATATTTATGTATTCAAAACATGTGCCGCTAATGATTTTTCATCATAAATGGACATGTATATCAAAAAAGCAAGCATTGCGTTTGCGTATTACACCTGCATCAGACAATATTTAAGAAAAAACACTTAGGATACCTTGTATCCTGGACAACAAGGGAGTTTGCTGGACTTTTACTTGCATTTCAATGAAATAAAGGAAATCGATATTGCGTGTGCGGGTTACCTATTGGATATTGGGCTGGAACACTGGGAAATGTCTTATTTCAAGGGATTGCAATACAATATAATGGCAAACAACGTGGCAGAATCTTTGAATGCATTTCTGAGTAAAGCTCGTGGTTTCCTGATAATACCTCTAATCGAGTATATAAGGTCAACACTTACTGGTTGGTTCAGTAAAAGACAAGAGAGGTCAACATCCATTACTAGTCCACTTACACCAAAAACTGAAGAAATAATTGGGAAAATTTTTGAGGTTTCAACGGGTTTTAAAATACGTTGTATCAATAAAAATGAGTTTGAGATACGTACCAAACTTGGGGGTTCATACCACGTGGATTTTGAAGAAAAACTTGTTCTTGTTGTGAGTTTCAGATTTTTAGGATGCCTTGCCCTCACGCTGTTGTTGATGTTGTGCATACGAAAATAAAAGTTGATACACTTGCGTGCACCAAGTTCACTTTTGGTTTTTGGAGGATGGCTTATAACAATAGCGTATATATGTACTTGGAGTGATTAATACGCCTAGGGTGAATGACCCACTGATGGAAATCAATTTGCTTCTCCCCGCAACGAGGCGACCACCTCGCTTCCACAAAAATAAAGGATCTTCTCGCGTAGAAAATTTATAGTGAAATTTTACCCATTACAATTCTTATTTACGCTTATTTTTGTACTTATCCGATACTGATATTATTGCGTAAATATCATAACTCTTATATGAAATTTTGAATTGGAAATTGCATGGAGGAGTTAGAAGACGACTAATGGTATGTGGCAGGTGCCATGGATTCGGTCATAACCGTGCCACTTGTAAAATACCTATATGAAGTGACTAAGAGGTTGGAAGAGCATATGGGCGTCACATGTTATAAATCTTTTTGGTACTGATGTTAAAAACGGTAATTTATATGCGTTATTTTACAGATTTTTTATAGTAACGTAAAACGTAACATGTTAACCGTATTGTCTTTTGTAGTGTCCTGGACAAATAAATAATTATTGCTTTTTCAGGTCCAACTTGAAATGTGATTTGCATAAATCTGGTAATGTAATTTTACCGGATAAATAAGTTTGTTGTTCTCCACAATTGTTGTTTTGGAAGAACAAAGAATAGGAAATGTTAAGAAAACAATTATCGTGATATCTACTGAAACATACGAAATAACAATTGTGCTAACAATATTTGCAAACCTAAAAGGAATCCAATAGCACAATTTGAAAAGTATTAAACAACATTGATATTGGTAATTGCTAGTTCATAACGTAACCAAATAATTATATAAGTAGCACACATAAAAAATATGAATGAGATTCAATTAGTTTTATACACAGAATAGTACAAACAGGATAAAAAGTCCAGAAATGTAAAGATAAAAGTTAAAACGAGATCAGCTCATGGAATATCAATGGTATCCATAAACTTCTCGGAAAACATAACAACGATCTTTTGAGATTCAGTTGCTATGGACTCGGGTTTGATGTTTTTGCATCCATCAAGTCCGCTGATTGAATAAGTCTGCATCAAAAGCAAAGACGTAAATGATAAATCAACATATATACCATTTTGGGGTATTCCTCTATGGCTCATGATAGAATATACCTTAGTTTGGAACAACATGTTTTTGTAAGCAGTCCTCTTCAATAGATAGGATATCATGTGAGTTATCGGGTTATGGTCTTTCTTAACAGAACTATGCAAACGGAAAGCAATATTGCAGTCAAGTACGTATACAGTGCTCATAGATGAGTCGATGCACACACCAACCCAATATTGTGTGTCCAAGTTAAAGGGGAAATACAGCCATGGTGGAGCATTTGGATTGCTCTCCAACCTAAAATAGACGAATATATCATCATCGAATATGAAACGGGCCCTGTCCTTAGTGGCAATCCTCGTGAATTTGGTGTGGTATTTTATTAGAAGGGATACAAACGGGATGTCCAAGAATAACACATTTTGCCGTGAACTTTGGTATATATTGTACATTAGCTAGGTCAAATGCATTAAAGCGTTAAACATCTGGAAACACTTACAACAAATGTGTTAGATGAACCTTAACTAACAGAACAATTGCATTTGTACATTGTATTAATACTTAATTTTGGAGATATCAGTTTCATTTTCTCAGCAATGTCGGCTACTTCTCTGTTGTTAATGGTGATGCCTTTAGGCAAATATATTGTGTTACAAACAAGAGAAATGATTAACAATATTTCGTTCCTAATGGACTGAATATTATCAACAATATCAAAATATCTTCGTTAAACATCCTATAAACCTATTGAAAATATTGGAAGCTAATGTCAAAGAATATTAAATAAACTTATATTTTCTTCTTGATTAAACTGTGTAGCTTGACAAATTTCGATGCGTAATCAAGTTTGAAATCAAATCCATGGAGAATCGGTTGTGGATCTTGATGCATTGCAATCAGTCTTTTATCACATTCAAAATCTTTCAGCATATTTGGTGATGTCCTCTGCCTTTTGCTCTTATGAACCTCCTGATCCTCATCGTTTTTTGTAGCATCTTCATTTTCATCTTCATTATTAGCAATGTCATCAGCAACAGATGTTTCTAGTTTTACATCCATGGTACCAATACCATCACCTTTATACACATTGTCATGTGAAAGACCAAAGGAGAATGAAAGTATGGACGATAAAAAAGCAAAATCATTGATCAGTATGGGTTCAGTCCTCTGCTTGACATTAGTGATGTACAACTATGACTATCAGTTACATATCAATAATATTTAGAAAATGAGCAATGGGTAAAACGTAACATTTCAGTTTCATCTCCCCCAACATCAATTTCAGCTTAACCTCCAGTCTCTATTTTAAGGTTTGGTTCATTGGGAGGGTTGTCCACATTCATGTTAGCCGTCAACACGATCGTTATGGACCAAGAAATTAACATATTTTCATTATTCAAATGATTTCGAAAACAAAATTTAGTTAACAGGCATTAAAACGAGTTACCGTAATAAGAGGGGGATATTAAAATACATAACATGCTAACATAATAGATATCTAGAACAATAAACGTAACTATTTTTAAAAATGGAATTGTGTTTGACACACGTTCAAATAGTTCATAACAACATACCTCGTCCTCTACAGTTTAATTAAGTGAACCAAAAATAACATTTATTGCATCAGATGCATCCGATTCCGCTGTCGTTACATCAATAGGTGGGTCCTTTAGCCATCGACCCTTCTGATGTCCGGAGAACATTGCTCGTCCCCACTTTATCATCACGGTTACCAGGAATAGAATGATGGTCTACAGAGACATTGAACGATGTAGGCTTGTCCAAAAACTCACAAATAAACTTCACAAGAATATCTTGCATCTTGGCAACCTTTTCCTCGATAAATTTCTCCACCGATTCCTGCAATTGGGTAAATGACTCATCTATCTTCTTGAAATGCGCAACCGATTTATTAAGCTTCACGTCAATCGCACTAGAAGTAATCCTTTAGTTTCGAAGTAACCAAATCAGCAACCAATTGCAGATCATTTGTACTCGGTGCTAGTACCCTGCCACTAGTGGATGGGTGACCATATTCAGATATATTCTCTTTCTCCTTACACTTATCTTTCTTCTCTTTCTTTTCGATCTCCTTCTTCTCCATCTCTTCATTCTTCAGCTTATTCAACTCAGCCTCCATTATTCCTCTAGAAAACATGGATTTCACGAATTCAAAATCCTCAGATATCAATTTCAACATATTGTTCACCTTCTAGTCATCCTCATCATTTGACCAAACCAATTCCTCTTCATTGATTTTTGTAACGCCACCTTCCCAAATAATGCTCTCTACAACGACCTATATACAACAAAATAGATAATCAATTTGATTAGCGTGGGGTAAAATATATACCCCGTTAATTTCAAAAGCAACATATGAAAAATTCATTCATCATAAAATAAAATAAAAATAGCATGGGAAAACATTGATATCAACAAAAAAGAAGACCAATTCATAGCGATTAATATCTACATACGTAAGAATCTGTAATATGGAATTATACAGGATAATTAATTAATGTATCAGTTACTAACAACTTTTTACGATGCTAACAAAGTAATTATCCAGAACTAGATATCATTCGGAGAACTTGTAGAAAAAGAGACCAACTAATAAGGAGACCAAATAAAAAGAAAACCAACTCATAAGGATTAACATCTACCTACGCAAAAACCTGTAATATGGAATTATAAAAGATAATTATTAATTTATCAACAACTAACAAACTTTTTACAACGCTAACAAAGTAATTATCTGGAACTAGATATCATTAACAAAACTTGAAGAAAAAAAATGAAAACGTAAAAAATGCGGAAAATGATCAAAATACATTTGGAAAAAATACCTCGCATTCCTCATCGAGTACCCTAGCATGTCCAGGACAAAATCCAATTTTCTTCTTCTTCAAAAGCAATGAATTATCACGTGTTTTATTTTCTTGTTCCCAAATGCTAGAATCTATACACAAAAATATTATTAGTCTCTATTATAAAACTAGTATAATATAGAAATACTTAAAATCATATTTAGCTCCAACGGCGTACAAAATATAGACATCATCCACTGCGAACCCTTAACCATCATTCGGAAGTGATCCATCATATGCGAGATCTCTCGCATAATATGATCAAATGACAATTTTTCCCATGGAAATGTATTACATAAATTGAGATCATTCACAACTCCTTGAAAGAATGACTCTACGGAAGGTGCAGCGAGGATATAACATTTCGTGGGATCTTAATTTTTTTGGTGTACTCCATAAGTACATCTGCAACAGCCGTAAAGTCTCAGTTTTCTCAACAGAATCCTGCAAAACATAAGTAGTTTTTTCAAGTGTTACCGAGTGTTACAATTTAAATTCATAAATTTTGTTAAATAGTTTTATCTAGTTTTATTAACCCCAAAAAATTTTGTATCTAATTTCGATTTTAAAAGGTAAATTTTTTTAAAAAAAAATGGGTTGATCCGATTTAAATAGATTTGAATGAGTACATGATGGTTGGATTTATAATTATTTCTAACTTTAAGATTTTTTGTTGTTATTTATCTATATTTTTTATTTAAAACAAATCTTTGTTTTCTAAAACGGATTGATCCGATTTAAATTGGTTTCAATGGATATATGATGATTGGATTTGGAATTACTTCCAATTTTAAATTATTTTTTTTTGTCGTTTACATTCATTTTTTGTTTAAAATAAATCTGTTTTATGTTTTAGGAACATTTCAGCATTTAACCTGTCACTCTCAGAGCTTAGAAGAACACGGGCGACTTGACTCAAGATCATACCTGTCGGAGATCGCTGCTTGTCTAATTCCTCCAAAAAATGGGAGGAAAACCAGAGTCGGCGAATGTATGCCCGAAATCGAGCCCAGATCTGCGCTATAGTTTCTCTTTCAAATCTCTGAAATTGAAAACGAAACAACAGGAGCTCTTGATCCGTGTCTCGATCCTTGGTCTCGTCTACGTCTTAGCTTTCATTGCTCGTCTCTTCAGTGTTCTTCGATATGAATCAATGATCCACGAGTTTGATCCGTATTTCAACTACCGTACGACCCTTTTCCTTACCGAGAAAGGCTTTTACGAGTTTTGGAACTGGTTCGACTCCGAGAGTTGGTACCCGCTCGGTCGGATCATCGGCGGCACGCTTTATCCGGGTCTTATGGTCACCGCCGCTTTGATCTACTGGACGCTTCGTTTTCTCCGGTTCTTTGTTCACATCCGTGAGGTTTGTGTGTTAACGGCTCCGTTTTTCGCGTCCAATACCACCGTCGTTGCGTATTTCTTTGGTAAAGAGATTTGGGATACAGGAGCTGGGCTCGTTGCTGCTGCTCTGATCGCAATTTGCCCTGGCTACATTTCTCGGTCAGTCGCTGGGTCGTACGATAACGAAGCCGTCGCAATTTTCGCACTTTTGTTGACATTTTATCTCTTTGTTAAAGCGGTGAACACTGGCTCATTAGCTTGGGCTCTTGGCTCTGCGTTTGGTTACTTCTACATGGTTTCGGCTTGGGGAGGCTATGTGTTTATTATTAACTTGATTCCTCTTTACGTCTTGGTGCTGTTGATCACGGGAAGGTATTCCATGAGGCTATACATTGCTTATAACTGTATGTATATCTTAGGAATGCTGCTTGCAATGCAAATTCGGTTTGTTGGTTTTCAACATGTTCAATCTGGTGAGCATATGGGTGCAATGGGCGTCTTCTTATTGATGCAGGTAAATTCCGTTTCCTTTATTGTTGGGGCTCATCTTTGCTGTTTCTTTATGGCTAACTCTTAGCAATCTCAATTTTTCTTGTTGGTTTGTGTCAACCTTTGTCTAGTGTCATATAATGAAATTGGGTTTTCTACTTGAAGTGTTAACTATAAGATAGGAAGTAGAAACCTTGTTGCTGTTCTTTTTAGTTTCTACAGAAGTCTATAGTTTCAAACACCTGGTTTTGATCTTAGATTTGGTTTATTGGTACAGGTGTTTTACTTCCTCGACTGGGTGAAGTACCAGCTCAGTGACCCCAAGTTGTTCCAAACCTTTTTGAAGATAACTGTGACATCGGCTATTCTGGTTGGTAGTATTGCTTTGGGTGTAGGGACAGCGTCTGGCTATATATCTCCGTGGACTGGTCGATTTTACTCATTGCTTGACCCGACTTACGCAAAGGATCACATTCCCATTATTGCATCTGTTTCTGAGCATCAGCCTACGGCCTGGTCATCTTTCATGTTTGACTACCACATTCTGCTCTTCCTTTTCCCTGCGGGACTTTACTTTTGTTTCAAGCGTTTGTCAGACGCTACAATATTTATTGTCATGTATGGTCTCACTAGCTTGTACTTTGCTGGTGTCATGGTTCGGCTTATACTTGTCGCCACTCCAGCAGTTTGTCTTATCAGTGCCATAGCTGTCTCTGCCACTGTCAAGAATTTAACTTCTCTGTTAAGGACAAAACAAAAGGTTCCCCAGACTGGTTCCACGAAAGGAGCTGGTAGTTCAAAAGCCTCTTCAAAGGTGAATCATTAGTGTCCCTGTTCCCACCCATTTTTAGTCTGATTTGGTTTAACTATTGTACCATTTGCCAGCCTCTTTGAACTGTAGCACGCTTCTCTAGTGAAAGGAGAAAATTTAATACTTGTCTCCTATGTCCCTGTAGATATCACTTGATCAGTCTCAACCTTTCCAGAAGAATGGTGCTATTGCTCTTCTTGTTGGTGTGTTTTATTTGCTCAGTAGATATGCTATTCACTGCACATGGGTGACATCAGAGGCATATTCATCACCGTCAATTGTCCTAGCTGCAAGAGGAGCCCATGGGAACAGAATCATCTTTGATGACTACCGCGAGGCCTACTACTGGCTTAGGCAAAACACTCCTACTGATGCTAAGATCATGTCGTGGTGGGACTATGGGTACCAAATCACTGCCATGGGAAACAGAACTGTCATTGTCGACAACAATACCTGGAACAACACACATATTGCTACTGTTGGACGTGCAATGTCCTCTTACGAAGACGAGGCATATGATATCATGCGGTCACTTGATGTGAACTATGTATTAGTTGTCTTTGGTGGCGTTACAGGTTATTCTTCAGATGATATCAACAAGTAAGACTCTATCTTATCTCATGAATGTTCTTTTTCTTGTTTATAACTGAAAATCTGGTTATTATTGAGTGGCATTAATTAGTGGCTTGTTAAACAAGTTTCTTTTTCTTTTTTTGAAATTTTAACGTATCTACCTACCGTCTCAGCTAATACAAGTCTGGTTTTGGTCTAGTAGTGAGAAAACGAATGGCTTCGGCTAGTATTGAGTGAATCCTTAGTAACCAAATACCAATGAGGTTAGTGATTTAGAAACTAGTTTGACAATCTGTCTGAGTCCACTGAGATTTAATTGTTATTACATAAAACCCCGTTATAGCAATGAAGATCTACCTCTGACGTTAATACCTTTAATAGCCTTCTAGTTCTCAGTTGATTTGTGGATTTAATGATCTTCTTTATCAAAATTAAAAAACGTGGGTTAGGTTCTTGTGGATGGTGAGAATTGGAGGTGGAGTATTCCCAGTGATCAAAGAACCTGATTATCTTGTGAATGGTGAATTCCGTGTAGACAAGGGTGCATCGCCAAAGATGCTCAACTGTCTCATGTAAGTTTTTACCCTCAAGAATCTTACTCTTATGATGTGTATCTATATACTTATTTATTTCCCCCCCCAGAATGAACTAAATTTGAATACAATTCAATTCATCTTAAATGTGTTCTTTTGCAGGTACAAGTTATGCTATTACAGGTTCGGCGAGCTAGTCACAGAATACAACAAACCACCCGGGTATTGTCTTACTTCTTTGGCATTTTTGAGAATGATGTAATGTGTTTGATCTTAAAACGCATTTACATTTTGATATGATAAGAAAATTTGGGTGGTGAAATGATTGGCAGGTATGATAGAGCAAGAGGGGTGGAGATAGGGAACAAAGACATCAAACTTGAACACTTAGAAGAAGCCTATACAACATCCAATTGGATTGTTCGTATTTACAGAGTCAAACCTCCAACGAACAGGTTGTGACCTTTTGAGAGCTTCCATGTCACATAGTGGCGTTAATTAGATAGTCGATAGTTTCGAGGAAGAATCATACGGTTTCGGATTTTTTTTCTTGGACTTGGTTTGTTTCTTATATGCAGAGACAAGCTTTTGATCACTTGTAAGTTGAAACCTGTTTGCATTATCTAATTTAGTAAAATTAGTTTTTTAAACGGTAAAAATATATATATTGTAATAACATCATAGAATAGTTTTTTTTATAGCCGTACCACAACGGTCTGGTATGATAAAAATTTAACATTTTTATAGGGAAAGTGTAGTAGATAGAGTCGAATTCTACAATTCTGGGATGAACGTAAAGGTGGTAGAACTACAAGTGCAATTATTTCTTTTATCAAAAAAAATTTGTTACATGTGATAATAAGATATTATGTTTATCCAAGATAAGTCCAAGATAGATTTTTTAAAAAATCTAATTTGAAAATGTAAATATAAAACATATTTATACAAAAATGTGCTTTAAAAATATAAATTTTGATCAATTACAAAATTATTTTTTTTTTTATCAAAAAACAGATTTTTGTGTTGTTTTTTAACAAAGTAGATTATTTGGAAAATCTGTCATTTGCAATAAGAAAATCAGAACCAAAAACAAAAATTATTTTATATTTTGATTTTTCAATTGAATGATTTTCTCTAATTTCAAAGATGACCAATATCTACTTTCATAATCTTGTTTTTGCAAAAATCAATTATTAGTTTTAAGCTACAAGTTTTACAACGAAAAAGATAAATTAGAAAAAATATAAAAAAAATGAAAGATATTGAGTTAAAATATTATTTTAATTAAATATTGGAGACATATGTGGTTGATCGATACATATAGAACTTATAGATAGTGCATTGGAACTCAAATTTTGAGTATTTTTGTAACTCATCCTTATTTAAAATAGAATATCAAATATGTTATTGTATGAAATCTAACACATTTAACATCATGATTATTGTGACTGTTTTTCTCACTAAAGTGTGATTGTTTTTCTGTAATGTCTTATATAACCAAATATTTTTCTCCATTAATTTTTGTATGTCTTAAACAATTACATTTCCAAATTTATATGTTATAATATTTCTTATTCCATTTAATGTATGCTTATATGAAAATGATGTCCACAACAAATTTAATATTTTAACTTTTTATTATTTGAATAATTTTTATATAAATATATTTTAATTTTAAATGATATATAGATAAATATTTATAGAGGAATTATATTACTATTGTTATAATTATTATTTCAAATAATGCTATATTATTTTATTGTTGTTTTGTGATAGATTAACCAAAAACTGTTGAGTAACGATTTCATTTCTCTTTGTTATTATTATAGTAAATATGTATTATTTTGTGTTTTATGTCTAATGATTATTATTTAAGTTATACATATATTTCATTATTTAAACAAAATTTGATAGTATGTAATAAAAAATATAAATCATTAGAGTATTGATGTTTATTTGACATTTAGGTTTTACAATCTATATTTGTTTTACAATATATATTATATATATTTAGTTTTTGTAAGCAAATATTTTATTGGGTTTTTAAAAAATATTATTTATAGATATTATTAGAACATATATTTATTGTTGAAGTTAATAAAGTATAATTTCTTTAATTATTGATACATCTACATTTGCACATGTATAGTTTTTGAAAAATGATATATGCAATTTTGAATTGCTATATATATTGTTTCAGAGAATAAAGATATGTAACATTGTAAAGAAAATGCATATTATTAACAAATTTAGTAATGAAATGTGAGAATTTTGTGATTTTGAAATTGAAAAATGCAATTTCTTTATATAGGTGTCAGGGAATTGTGATTTTTGATAGGTTTATTATTATTGTATTAAATTTGCTATTGTAAATTCCATAAGTTGTTTGAGATATTTAAGAAATATTTATTAATCAATTGCTAGATTATGCAATCTCGATTTCTTTAATTGCGAATCGATGGTAAATGATTTATTTAAACATATACAATATAAACTATTTTAAAAATTTTTTAAATAAATAATTTTAATTATTCTGTAAATTAATATACGATTTATAGATATTGTATATAGTGTTTTAAATTTGCGATAATCATTGAAACTATTTTAGAGATTTATGGAATTTTGATTAAATTGTTTACTACATATATGAAAAAATTGATTTAATCTACAATTTTGTTTAATCTAGTTTTAGAAAATAATATATCGAATCTAGCTTGTGATTGGAAACAAAGTGAATAGTAAACTCAGAAATTTAGGTTAAGAATATAGCTTGTTTGGATATTAGATTAAATAATTTATCTTTTTAAATTATTTGATTATCGAAAATTATTGAGAGTGAACTTGTTGTCATCACATCAGAATTTTTTTTTTGCAAATGTCTCTCCATTAATATAGGATTTATAGTTTATGATTTATGATTTAAAGTTTAGGGTTTAGGATCCCCATCTTACTCTTTAATTTTCGCGTAAGCTTTCACATAGTAATTTTTTTTAATCAAAATCAATATAACCATTATATCAAAATATTTTATATTTAAACTTACTCATTTGAAATAAATTAAAACTTAACTAATATATTGATCACAATATGACAACCAATATTACAATAAGATATTATAGGTTAATATATAGGATAGTTAATAAAAAATTTATAATGATTATATAATTTAGATTTAAAAATAATACCCTAAATATCATATTTTTAAGTTTATTTTATAAATTTATCAAATTAAAAATAAAATTCTAAAATAACATAAATTATTATATAAAAATAATTATTTACCACAAATAAACTATATATAAAATTAAAATATAATATTTAAGTTTACTTTTTCTAATTTAGGATTAAAATTTTTTTTACTAGGAACAGATTTTTAATTATTTTAGCATTAAATTTTTGTTATTTTAGAAATTTAAATGATTAATGATATATTTGGAAAAAAACTTAAAAAGTGGTATTTTAATCAATTGCTCTAAATTTAAATACAAATGGGTTTTACATTTAGATATAACAGGTTTTCTTTAAATTTAAATATAAAATATTTTTATTCTCGCAAATCACCTCTCAGCCATTGCTCTATCAAGCAAACATTATACAATCTATTTAGTTCGTTACCCAACCATGTCATGTTGTTTCCATGTTCTTTCCTATGAAAGGAAGATCTTTAATGTCGTAAGGTCGAACCATATTCTTGAAATTTGTGAAAATCCAATTCTCTCTCTCACTCGTCCACCCTTCTTCTCATCATTGCCTAAAACAATTCACTGAAATCACCAAATAACAACCACGGTTCCTTCTTTTAGTTGAAATTCTTTAGAAATTTTCCCATAAATGATTTCGTAAACTTTGTATCGGGTGAACATAAATGCATGACAATTAGAAAACCAATCCATTATTATTAATCTTATAAACAATAAATCTAGCATTTATATGTGTAAAAGACTCAAAGATCATCTTTTTCCATAGTAAAGCTAAATCTTCTCGAGGCGATACATGCTTAACATTTTCAAAACCTAAATATAAATTAACATCACGAACTTTATTATCTGGATTTTTAGTCTCCACAAAAAAGAGTAAGTATGGAGAATGCTCTCCTACCATCCTTTTTAGATTTCAAATTACCAAAAACTCTTTCAACTCATGTCGTGTTCCAAAATACTGTATTCATCATGATTTCGGTGGTTTTTGGCCCACTGTGCCATCTCGGGAAGTTTTTGGTTGAGTATGTTCATTTATCATCATTGTATTATTGCTTTTCCTTATCTCTAGAAGATCAGTTTTCACCCTTTTCAATTTGGAAACATGCTTTCTCTTCACCACTTATCTAACTCATATCACAATAATACATCAACATAATCTCCGCCTCTCGATAACCATATTCGATTTTTCTCTTTTTCTCTTTTTCTCTTTTTCTGGACAGTAGCAAGGACTTCTTCTATATCGCCACCTGCATCACAGTTCTTAGTTTAAGTTTCGCTTGGACGAGTCTCAACTGGTTCAAGAAAGCCTGGTGGATGGGGACCATCATCATCTTCATCATCGGTATCATCATAGGCTTGATCATTTCAGTTGTTTGATAGGCATTTGTAAATTGGGTTGACCCAAATTTTAAAACATTTTAGGCCACGAATGAAACCTGCACAAGCCCAATGCGACAACTAACACAATACACAAGAAAAAGAAGACATTGAGCCCTATACAAACCCAAGTGTCAACAAATCTTTTGTGATAAACATGTAGCAACACATCAAATATTTTCTTGCTTTGTGTAGTTATCTCTATTATGGCATATGATATAATGTAGCAATATAAATAGAGTCAACAACCTCTAGAAAAGCTGTATCGTGAGTTTTTCATTGAATCCAAGAAAAAAATACTTTAGGTTTTGAGGGAACTCGATAAACACTTATGTTCTCTATGTTTTGTCTTGTTGTTTATATAACGTGATGATCGAAAACCAACAACTGGTATCAGAACAGTTTGGTTGTACGTAAGTACCTGCCAAATAAACACAAAGAAGTCAAAACAGAATTCAACACTAAAAAAAGGTTTCGATTATGGACAGAAATACATATATGTTCCACTCAATAGAGACCAGGTGAGATCTTGAACTCACAAGAAGACTTGCAAAACAGATTCGGAAAACACAAAACAGATCAAAAATCACATAATGGATCCAATAAGTGGAAAATTTAACATTGACAAGTTCGATGGAAAAATAAATTTTTGTCTATGGAAATATAAGTTCTTAGAACCTTAGAACTTATAGGGTTAAAAAGAGTTTTAGCCGATCCGCAAACAGATTAGATGATGAAGGTAATCCTATACTACTACAAAAAAATCTACTAAAAGCGGCTAAGGATAGAAGGGTTAAGAATCTGATTGGAGAAAGCCTTACCGATGTGATTCTCCGGAAGGTGATGAATGAACCAATAGCATTGGAGATGTGGAAGACCCTAGAAAACGAATATCAAACCAAAACGTTACCTAACAGGATCTATATGAAGCAAAGATTTAACAGCTTCAAAATGGATGAGAGTAAGTTCATAGAAGATAACGTGGATAAATTTTTGAAGATGGTACAAGAATTAGCGAGCTTAAATGTGAAAATCTCGGATGAGGATCAAGCCATCTAGATTCTCACAAGTCTGCTAAAAACTATCTCTAGTAGACACTTTTAAGTACGGCAGTAGCAAGGACTCGCTTACGGTCAGGGATGTTACCACCTCAGCATATTTCAAAGAAATGGAATTGAAGGAAAAACATTGTTGACTCGTTCAAAAGGTAACTCAGAAGGATTTTTTTGTTGGACCTAGAGGAAGGTCTCAAAACAAAAACCCAAAAAAGTGGATATCAAAATCAAAGGGAAGATCAAAATCGATACCTAAAAATCCAAATGGTTGCTGGATGTGTAGAAAGAAAGTGGAGATAAGAAAGAAGAATCTAAGAATGACTCAACCAACGTAGCTTCAAAAGAACCACTAGTTCTGATAGCTAGTACTCAAGAAACGAACAATGAGTGAGTTTTAGATTCGGGATGTACATTTCACATTACATCTCCGAAAGATCTCTTATTCGATCTAGAAGAGTTTGAAAGGAGTAATGTACTAATTGCTAATAACACAATTAGCAAAGTACATGGGATGGGAAAGGTGAGAATCATTAATCCAGATGGGACAAAAGTGCTTCTATCTCAGGTTAGGTATATGCCAACCGTAGGGAGAAATCTAATTTCCTATGGTCTATTGGAAAATTCTGGGTGTTCCTACGAAGGAAAAGATTTTAACACAATTCTTTTTTATAGAGATGGCAGGAAAATCATTTCAGGAAAGTATAAAGACGGTTTTGTACTACTTGCATGAAACAGTCACTAAGTATGTAGTAAATATTACTAAGGCAATCCCGGATATGACTAAGATATGACACTCGAGGTTGGGACATATGAATACTAAAGGATTAGAAGTTTTCGCAAAATCTGCTGATGGGGACATCAGATCGTGTGGCCGGCCAGGAGACCAGACTGGCCGACCAGAGAGCTTGCCCGATGCAGCCAGGCAATTTGGCGTGCCTGCCGCCCCAAGCGGTACCGTCGGGCCTACGACCAGTAGGGCCGGACCGATCAATCTTTCCGGCGGAGAGGCCCAAACCTCCGGCCCAACTGGAGGCAACTTGGATGACACCGCCGGCCCAATTGGTGACGCCGCCAGCTCCGGGATCAACTTGGGCGGCTTCGATGAAAATTCGACCAGTATCTCGCACAGTCCAGCCGGTACAGCCGATCCAGCCGATTGCACCACCATTTCAACATCTACACAAAGAGACTCGGACCCGATAAGCTACCAGCTTCAAGACATGCATCTAGATGAAGTTTCTACACCAGTGGTGCCACCAGGAGCAATGACAAGGAGCAGATCAAGGGCGCTCTTCCACAAATTCAGCTTGTGGGTCGACAAGCTCATACAGGATGATCGACAAAGAGCATTGGGCCGAGAGTGCAAAGAAGAGTCCAAAGGCTTCTCAACAATGCAAGGGACTCTAGTTTAGTGGCAAGAAAGGTTAGGGCCCAAAGATTCATAACTCTACCCCAAGTCGAAAACTAGGAGCTAGGCGCGTGCATGCCACAAGGTCGGCCACCTTCCATTTCTTGGCCGATAGGTAAGAATGGTAAGTTTTCAAATTATATACTTGCCTTTTTCTGTTTTGCAGGGCAGGATTTATAATGTTTACATTTTGAGTCAAAGACATTTTAGGTAGAAGTCCTTTTCGGTTATTCACTTTTGTAATTTTTCTATTTGTGCACTTTTGTAAGTTTTCCATTTTTCTTTGAGTCGACCCTAGAAGGTCAAGCTGTCGAGCATATTAATAAGGCTCCTTTCAGCATTGTAGTTCGACAATCTTTTTCTGATATTAATAAAGATCTAATTTTCTTCCTACAAGTTTTCTCTCAAGAACTTGTGCGTTTAGAACCTAGTCGAGACCAGCCCTCCTAGCTTCTAAGTTTGTGATTTATCACGAGGTTCATCACCCCTCGTGTGGTTTACTTCACCTTTCCATCCATTACCAAACAGAAAACTCTTATCCAGAAACTTAAAGTCGAGTTTCTCACCTAGTCTTCTCCACACAGCCCACGCACATACAACCTTCATTCGAGGCTTGTATCATTTTGGCATCAGAGGTTAAAGCTCCTAAAACGAGGTTGTTTCTATCATTTACTTAGTCTTGTTTTCAGTTCTTGCATTAGTTTAAGTTTCATTCAAAGAAAAAAAAATAATATCTAAGTTTAATCCAAGTGTATTTATCTCCTACGTGCATCATTAGGTTCTAGAATTATTCTTTGCATTGCAATTCGTTTTTCCTTTTCTGTTTAAGCATATTTCCATTATCATTAAGTTAAATTAAAAAGCAAACAAAAAAAACCAAAAAGAAATCGACCAAGAATCATTACGCATTAATTGTTAGAAGGATTTCCATTTTTCTAACTTTTCCATTTTTTCAGGTTTTTCCTTTTTTCAGTTTTTGCTTTTTGCATTTTTGACTTCTACTTTAAAAGAAAACCCTCTTAATCGATTTAGGAGCAAATTAACTTGTGTTTTTCTTCTTGTAGTACGCAATAGCAGAAGGGAATCAACACGCAGCTGAGGCCATGATGGCCATGTTCACCACCCTTCAAACGCAACTCGCATTAATCGGCGAGAGGTTGGAGCGCGTGGAGAGGCTGGTGAGTTCCCAGGCCATAAGGCATGTGAGTGCTGAACAAGACCCTGCTGAGGGTCCTGATCACCCTAGGACATGGCTCGAACAAGGGGAGCCCCAGCCGGTTGGAGATGAAGACACGCAGCCCCACGACTATCACCCAAGACCGAGAGGACCTCCACGGCAACCAGAAGTAGAAGGCGATGGCTTCGAGCCCTATGGTCATCACTAGAGACCAAGAATGCCTCCTGGACATCATGAGGATGGAGATGAATATGCCTACAACTGGGTAACTCATCCTTATGTTAAATTAACACCTCCTAGCTTTGCAGGAAAAGTAGACCCCGAAGCCTACCTAGATTGGGAGAGGAGGATGGATCACATCTTTGATCACTACAACCAACCAGGCCCTAGGAGAGTCTCCATGGCAGTAGCACAACTCACAGATAATGCCCTCATCTGGTGGGATTGTGAGGTTTCTGACCAAAGGAGGAGAAGATTGAGGCCCGTATACTCATGGGTCCACATGAAAGATCTCATGATACAAAGGTTTGTTCCACCTTATTTCCATAGAGATTTGCAACGATGTTTTCGTACTCTTAAGCAGGACACTAGATCAGTAGAGAAGTATTCCGAAGATTTTGAGAGGCTAAGGAATAGGCTGGAGCTCAATGACGATGAAGAGGCATTGATGGCATAATTCTTGAATGGACTGCAAGAGAGAATCAGCTGCAAGATGGAGAGGCAAATCTACAATGACTTTAAAGACTTGTTCCACCTATCTGTACAGGTTGAGCAGCACATCAGGCGTAAGAGCCAAGACATCCGCAGCAAGCCTAAGACGCCTTGGGCACCAAGCAATAGCCCCAAGCCCGTGGACAACAAGAGCATAGAGATCGAATCATGGTTCAAGAGCAAGCCTCCTGAGCAAATCCGTGACCAGAGAGAGCCTAGTAAGTCTTCTAACCCTCAAAGATCACGTGACATCACTTGTTTTAAGTGTAGGGGTCGCGGACATATCTCAAGGGAGTGCCCAAACAACCGGGTCATGCTGATTAAGGAGACTGTAGAGTATGAATCCCAAGATGAATAGAACTATGAACCTGAAGGAGAATACGGTGACATTGAGTACCCTAATGTGGGGGAACTGCTAGTCACTAGGCGCATCCTCAGTGCAATGGTAGATCTCTCAGAGACCATTCAAAGGGAGAACATCTTCCACAACTGGTGCACCATCAAGGGCAAGGTATGTAACCTCATCATAGATGGTGGTTATTGCACTAACGTTGCTAGTGCATATATGGTGGATAAGCTAGGTCTAGAGAAGACAAAGCACCCTCGACCATATAGACTGAGATGGCTCGATGACAAGGTGGAGCTCAAGATCCATGAGGAAGTAACCGGGCCATTCAGTGTGGACAAATACCAAGACCAGGTAGTTTGCGATGTAGTACCAATGCAAGCTGGCCATCTTCTGCTAGGAAGGCCATGGCAATTTTACAAAGAGACAAGACATGATGGCCGAACCAATCTCTACACCTTTGTGCATGACAAGAGAAAGGTCAACCTAGCTCATCTCACACCTGCCCAGGTACATGAGCTACAACAAAAAATGAGTAAGGAAAAGAAATTCATTAAATCAAATTTTTTTATTTAACCAAGTCATGTCCGGAGAGCTTTAGGATCGAAGGATTTAATGTTGCTAATGGTCTTTAAGGAGATTTTGAGTGTAGAAAAGGAACAAGTAGAGCTACCTCTTGAAGTAGCAGCTCTCCTCAACAAGTTCCAGGATGTATTTCCAGAGAAGATACCAGCAGGCTTGCCTCCCCTATGCGGCATAAAGCACCACATCGACCTCATGCCCGGAGCAGCCCTACCTAACCGACCAGCCTACCGGATGAGTCCAGAAGAGTCTAAGGAGCTTGAGAAGCAAGTCAAGGAGCTCCTGGAGAAAGGCTATGTTCGAGATAGGCTCAATCCATGTGTTGTACCAGTGCTGCTAGTACCCAAGAAGGATGGGACTTGGCGAATGTGCGTGGACTGCCGAGCAATCAACAACATCACAGTCAAGTACCGGCATCCGATACCACGGCTGGATGACATGCTAGATGAACTGAGTGGAGCCACGGTCTTCTCCAAGATAGACCTCAAGAGTGGATACCACCAGCTCAGAATGAAGGAAGGTGATGAGTGGAAGACCGCTTTCAAGACAAAGCAAGGACTCTACGAGTGGACAGTCATGCCATTCGGCTTGACTAATGCCCCAAGCACGTTCATGCGCCTTATGAACCATGTTCTTAGGGCGTACATCAGTAAGTTCGTTGTGGTTTACTTTGATGATATTTTAGTTTACAGTAAGTGACTACCGGATCACCTCACACATCTAAAGTTGGTACTTAAAACCCTTCGACAAGAAGAGCTTTATGCCAATCTCAAGAAGTGCATCTTTTGTACTGATAAACTTGTCTTCTTACGTTTTGTTGTAAGTTCACAGGACTTATAGGTTGATGAAGAGAAGATTCGAGCCATAC
The DNA here is from genome assembly GCA_018901935.1 of Pugionium cornutum. Lineage (NCBI taxonomy): Eukaryota > Viridiplantae > Streptophyta > Magnoliopsida > Brassicales > Brassicaceae > Pugionium > Pugionium cornutum. Next base: position 9,515,584 of record CM032155.1, read on the forward strand.
AAGAGTGGCCAACACCAAGCAACATCAGCCAAGTGAGAAGCTTCCACGGTCTGGCCAGCTTCTATAGAAGATTCGTGCCCAACTTCAGTAGTATTGCCTCACCATTGACGGCAGTAGTAAAGAAGAACGTGGGATTCAGCTGGGGAAAAGCTCAGGAGAAGGCATTCCAGGCCTTGAAGGACAACCTTACGCATGCACTAGTGCTAGTCCTGCCCGACTTCAACAAAACGTTTGAAGTGCAATGTGATGCCTCTGGAATAGGCATAGGAGCAATGCTAACCCAAGGAGGAAGGCTAGTGGCATACTTCAGTGAGAAGCTAGGTGGTGCCTCACTGAACTACCCCATCTACGACAAGGAGCTCTATGCCCTAGTCCGAGCCTTGGAGACTTGGCAACATTACTTGTTGTCCAAGGAGTTTGTGATCCACACTGATCACGAGACTCTCAAACACCTCAGAGGGCAAATCAATCTCAAGAGCATACATGCCAGGTGGATGGAGTTCATAGAGATCTTCCCGTATGTCATCAACTACAAGAAGGGCAAGGATAATGTGGTAGCCGGTGCACTATCAAGGAGGTTTGCCTTGATATCCACCATGGAAGCAAAGGTCTTAGGATTCGATCACATCAAGGACCTATATAAAGATGATCCTGACTTTGCTGAGAGCTACAAGGAGTGTGGCACAGAGAGTCATGGCAAGTTCTACATCCATGATGGGTTCTTATTCCGAAAAAGGAGGTTGTGCATACCACAAGGATTTCTACGGGAGCTTATCATCCGAGAAGCTCATGAAGGAGGTCTTATGGGCCACTTTGGTGTCGACAAGACAGTAGCAGTGGTCAAAGAGCACTTCTACTGGCCACACATCAAGAGGTCAGTAGAAGCCCATTGTGCAAGGTGCATCACTTGTAAAAAGGCGAAGTTTCGAGTGCACCCTCACGGGTTGTTTCTTCCTCTACCCATACCTACACATCCATGGGTGGACATTTCAATGTACTTTGTTCTAGGTCTGCCCAAGATCAACCAAAAATATGTTATCTTTGTAGTGGTGGACAGATTCTTGAAGATGGCATATTTCATCCCATGTGCCAATGTCAATGATGCCACGCAAACAACCGAGTTGTTCTTCAGGGAGATAGTATGGCTTCATGGAGTGCCGAGTACCATCGTATCAGACAGAGACACTAAGTTTCTCAGCCACTTCTAGAGGACCCTCTAGAGGAAGCTAGGCATGAAGCTGCTCTTCTCTACCACCTGTCATCCTCAAACCGATGGCCAAACTAAAGTAGTCAAGAGGACATTGTCGACTCTTCTCAGGACTACAATACGGAAGAACCTCAAGACTTACGTGGAGTGTCTACCATTCATAGAGTTCGCATACAACCGAGCCGTGCACTCAGCAACCAAGAAGACCCTTTTTGAAATAGTCTACAGTTTCAACCCCCTAACACCTCTGGAGCAAACGCCACTGCCACCAGCAGAGATGACCAATCTCAACGGAGCATCCAAGACGGAGTTCATAAAGAAGATACACCAGAAAGTAGCAGAAAACTTGGAGAAGAAGACCGGGCAGTACGTGACTCATGCCAACAAGGAAAGAAAACAGATGATTTTTCAGCCACATGCCAACTAGGGAAGAAAGGAGATGATTTTTCAGCCAGGCAATTGAGTGTGGCTACACCTATGGCAGGAGAGGTTCCCCAACCTAAGGAGTTCCAAGCTGGCCCCAAGAGGAGATGGACCTTTCAGAGTGCTGGAGAGGATCAACAACAACATCTACCGGATCGAGCTTCCAGGTGAGTTTAATGTGTCTAACACGTTCAGCGTAACTGATTTAGCTCTTTTCCATGCAGATGAACCAGTTTTGAGGTCAAAACCTATTGAACGGGGAGGGGATGATGGGGAAATCAAATCTTGTGGCTGGCCAGGAGACCAGACTGGCCAACCAGAGAGCTTACCCGAGGCAGCCGGGCCATTTGGCACGCCTGCCAGCCCAAGCGGTACCACCGGGCCTACGACGAGCCGGGCCGGACCGATCAATCTTTCCGGCGAAGGGCCCAAACCTCTGGCCCAACTGGCGGCGACGTGGATGACACCACCGGCCCAATTGGTGACGCCGCCGGCTCCAGGATCAACTTGGCTGGCTCCATTGACAATTCGGCCAGTACCTCGCACAGTCCAGCCGGTACAGCTCCAACCGATTGCACCACGATTTCAACATCTACACAAAGAGACTCGGACCCGATAAGCTACCAGCTTCAAGACATGCATCTAGATGAATTTTCTACAGCAGTGGTGCCACCAAGAGCAATGACAAGGAGCAGATCAATGGCGCTCTTCCATAAGTTCAGCTTGTGGGTCGATAAGCTCATACAGGATGATCGACAAAGAGCATTGGGCCAAGAGTGCAAAGAAGAGTCCAAAGGCTTCTCAACAATGCAAGAGACTCCAGAGACTTGGGCTTTAGTGGCAAGAGAGGTCAGGGCCCAAAGATTCATAACCCTACTCTAAGTCGAAGACTAGGAGCTAGGCGCGTGCATGCCACAAGGTCGGCCACCTTCCATTTCTTGGCTGGTAAGTAAGAATGGTAAGTTTTCAAATTATGTACTTGCCTTTTTCTGTTTTACAGGGTAGGATTTAGAATATTTACATTTTGAGTTAAACACAATTTAGGTAGACATTTTTGGTTATTCACTTTTGTAATTTTTACATTTGTGTATTTTTATAAGTTTTCCATTTTTCTTTGAGTCGACCCTAGAAAGTCTAGCTGTCGAGCATATTAATAAGGCTCCTTTTAGCATTGTAGTTCGATAACTTTTTCTGATATTAATAAAGATCAAATTTTCTTCCTACAAGTTTTCTCTCAGGAACTTGTGCGCTTAGAACCTAGTCGAGACCAGTCCTCCTAGCTTCTAAGTTTGTGATTTATCACGAGGTTCATCACCCCTCGTGTGGTTCACCTTACCTTTCCATCCATTACCAAACAAAAAACCCCTATCCTAAAGCCTAAGGTCGAGTTTCTCACCTAGTATTCTCCACACAGCCCACGCGCGCACAACCTTGATTCGAGGCTTGTATCACCTACCTACATTCCAGAAAAGGAGATAACCGAGTTGAAGTTTTGCGAAAATTTTGTGATGGATAAATCGCACTAGCAAAGTTCCAAAAGAACAATCCATAAATCAGGAGACATCCTAGATTATGTTCACTTAGACCTATGGGGTTCTCCATCTACACCATAAAGTTTAGCTGGACGTCAATACTTTGTAACATTTGTAGACGATCATTCAAGGAAAACTTGGATCTACTTCCTAAAATCTAAAGGGGAAGCATTTGCTAAGTTCAAAGAATGGAAAGCAGAGGTGGAAAACCAAACTGGAAAGATGATTAAATTCCTAAGGACTGACAATGGACTAAAGTTTTGCAATAATCAGTTTGATGAACTGTGCAAACATAGTGGAATTAAGCGTAATAAGACATCCATACATTCCACAATAAAATGGAGTATCATAACGTATGAACAAAACGATTATGGATAAAGTTAGATGTATGCTAACAAAGACAGGCTTAGGACAACAATTCTAGGTAGAAGCCGCATCAACAACTGTCTATTTGATTAATAGAACACCTAACTCATCAGTTGATTTCAAGTTACCAGAGGAAATCTGGATTAGAATTAAAATGGATTTGTCAAATCTAATGAGGTTTGGGTGTCCAACCTATGTTCATACGATTCAGGCAAAAACAAAACCTAGAGCATTGAAAGGAGTATTTATGTGATATCCTAAAGGAGTAAAAATTTATAGAGTATGGATACCATAAGATCTAAAATGTGAAATCAGTAGAGATGAGGTGTTTCAGGAAGAAGAAATCTACAAGGATACACTCAAGACTTTGGAAAATCCAGATTAGAAAGAAACTAAAAAAAAAGAAGACCAAGAGGGTTACTTCAAAACTGATCTAATTCAAGAACATACGGATCAGGACTCAAACCAAGAAAGAAATGCCCTACAAGGGGAAACATTCGAATTATGAAATTCATAAGATTCAGATGATGATTCAGCCAAAAACATACAAGCTGATCAAAACAGAGTGCTAGAACAAAATCATAATCTTGAACCAAAAAACCAAAACCTAGATAACTATATGTTAACCAGAGACAAAACAAAGAGAAATAATATAATCTCATCTAGATTTCTAGACAATGATTTTGTGGCAAATGCACTTTCTAGTGCTATTGCAGTAGATATGGAGGAACCAAATTCAAATCTAGAAGCTCGCAGAATTACAAATTGGGATTCATGGAAAGATGCCATGGAAGAAGAGATGAATTTTTCTAAAGAAGAATGAGATTTCAAAAGTTGTTCAACAACCAGACAACAAAAGAGCTATAGGATGAAAGTGGATTTATAAAAGAAAGGCAGTAAATTCCTGGAGTTGAAAAACCTAGATTTAAAGTTAGCTTGCACTACAAGAAAACATTAACATTTCCGACGGTATTTCTGACGGAAGAAAAACCGTCGGAATTTTCCAACGCTTTTGCGATGGATTCGCGATGGACGATCGAGAGAACAAAAACCATCGGGGATCCGTTGGTAATATCCGACGACAGCACAGCCATCGGGAATTTGATGGTAAAACCAGACGGTGTACCGACGAAGACGTAATCATCGGGATATCCTCTTGAAACCATTGTAAATGACCGACATATCTCCAGCCGTCGGTAATTTTCCGACGACTTCCCGACGGCATATGTGTTTTCATAATCCATCGGCAACCCGTCGGGAAACTTCGTCGTATAGCCGTCGGAAATATCCGACCATTGTCGGATTCCGTCGGCAATCCGTCGGAATTATAAGAATAATCTATGAAAAATTTGTGATTATCCGGCGGTGGTCGGAAACCATTGGAAATCCATCAGCAAAGGAAGAAAAAATCTATTCAAAATATATGATTATCCTATTGTGGTCGGAAACCGTCGGAAATCCGTCGGAAAGAAGAATATTCTTAAGAATAATCTGTTTAAAATTCATAATTATCTATTAAAATTCGTAATAATATGTTAAAAATTCATGATAATATCTAATTTTCACTATAAATAAGTTATGGTATTTCACAATTTAAATAGAACAAAATTTTTTTAAAAAATGTGCTCTTCGGTTTCTTATGAGTATTTTCGATCATGGATGGATAAACCTCGATATGATTCAACAATAGAGGATTTGACTGATGAATTTGTGCAAGGTGATGAAGAGTTCATGGCATTTGCATCAAAGAATGACATGACATCAAAATATGGTAAAATGTATTGTCCGTGTATTAAATCTCAAAATCATAGATTAATCTTTGTTAGAGAAGTACGTAATCATTTGTATAGGAATGGATTTATGCCGGGTTACAAAATTTGGTATTCACATGGAGAAACTGATGCAACGATGCAATATTATAGTAGTACTTCAAAAATGATAGATAGTACTAATGTTAGGGTAGAGGAACCGGCATCAGAAGTTGATATAAACGGAGGTACTGTTCAGATGGTGAATGATGCATTTCGTGAACAAAGAGCATCGTACATTGAAGATATTAGCAGAATAGAGGAACTTAATTTGGAAGCCCATAAATTTTTTGATGTGTTAGATGCATCCAAGCAGCCTTTGTATAAAGGATGTAGAGATGGATTATCGCCTTTATCTGCTGCAAGCAGGTTGATGACGATAAAGACGGATTTCAACTTGGCTGAAGATTGTGTGAATGCGATAGCTGATTTTGTTAGAGATATATTATCTGAAGATAATATTGCACCTGCTTCATATTACGAGGTTCAAAAACTTGTAGCTGGTCTTAGATTGTCATATCAGATGATCGATGTATGTATTGATAACTACATGATCTATTGGAGAAATGATGAAAACCACATAAAGTGCCGATTTTGTCACAAACCTCGCTTTCAAGAGACAAGCGGTAGAGTACCTATTCCTCATAAACACATGTGGTATTTGCCATTAACAGAGAGGTTAAAGAGGTTATATCAATCTGAACACACGGCAAAACCTATGAGATGGCATGCATAACATAATTCGAATGGAGAAATTGTGCATCCCTCGGATGCAAAAGCATGGAAATATTTTCAACAGGTTTATCCTACTTTTGCATATGAGCCTAGAAACGTATACCTTGGATTATCTACAGATGGATTCAACCCTTTTGGGAAGTATGGGAGGCAATTCTCATTGTGGCCAGTTATCGTTACACCTTATAATTTGCCTCCTTCTTTGTGTATGAAACGAGAGTTTTTGTTTCTAACAATTCTCGTCCCCGGCCCAGAGCATCCTAAGTGATCGCTTGATATTTTTTTGCAGCCACTAATTCATGAGTTAAAAATATTATGGGAAAATGGATTCGAAGCATTCGATGTTTCCAACCAACATAATTTTTTGATGTGAGCAGTACTTATGTGGACTATAAGTGATTTTTCAGCATATGGTATGTTATCAGGATGGTCGACGCATGGACGATTAGCATGCCCATATTTTCAAGATAATACTGATACGTTCCAATTGAAACACGGATGAAAAACTAGTTGGTTCGATTGTCATCGTCGATTTCTACCCCAAGATCATCCATATCGTCGGAGCACGACATTGTTTAGGAAAAAAAAAAATTTATGCTCCACCTCCTATTCTTGACGGCAATTATATGATAACTCAACTTAGAGATTTTGGTGCTGAGAGAACGGCTTCATGTGGAGGTAACGGACATTACCCTGTTGATGGTTGTGGCGAATACCATAATTGGCACAAGAAGAGCATTTTTTGGGATTTACCATATTAGAAGGACTATTTGTTGCGCCATAATCTAGATGTTATGCACATTGAGAAGAATTTTTCGAAAACATAATGAATACCGTTTTAAATGTGTAAGGAAAAACAAAAGATAATTTGAAAGCTAGATTAGATTTGCCGGATATTTGTTCCCAGAAAGAACTACATGTAATGTCAAATAGAAAATCATTGTCTCCCACATTCCGGTTGGATGTACATACAAAAGATGAATTTTTTAACTGGATTAAGAACATATAGTAAGAAGAACAGATGATGAGTGCTAAAGTAATGATTGTTGTGAACCTTAATGGAAGTGAAATAGAAGAAGAAGAAGGAATTGTCCGTGAAGAATGATACTTAGGCCATTTCTTTGTTTTTTTTTTTGTGAATTTGATTGCAACTATTGAGGTTTATTCTTCCCGTGAATTTTGGATCTTTCTGAAATTATAATTTCAAAGATCGTTTCTCAATGAAATCACACATGGCCTTATAATTTCAAAGATCCTTCTTCTTTATATTTTATGTTAGTTAGGATTTATTTGTTAGAATTTGTGACCTGAATCAATGTAATTTGTTTGTTAGGATTCATCTTTGTATTATTCTTGTGATCTGAATCAATGTGAACATCATTATTTTTTGTTTCGAGCCATTATTTATTAAAAACCCATAAAATATCATTAAAAATTATTCTATTAACTATTAATAAACTTTTATTTAAATATTATTAAAATTACATTTTTACAAAATATTAAATTTAAGTTAATATTAAAAATTACTTATTAAAAATTAAGTTAAGTTTAAATAAAATTTTAAGTTAATATTAAAAATTACTTAAAATAAAAGTTTAAGTTTAAGTTTAAGCCGTCCAAACAAAAATAATTAGATAAAAGTTTAAGTTTAAATAAAAGTTTAAGTTAATATTAGAAATTACTTATTTAAACATTAAAAATTATATGTTTATATTTAGTATATAAAGTTTAAGTTTAAGTTTTTATTGTTTAAATTAATTTTAGTTTTATAATAATTTTTGAAAAAATAATTAGAATTTAAGAAATATAAAATTATTGATGATATTAGTTTGGTATCAGTTTCGGTTTTGGTCTATTTGAAAAAACTCCAAAGAATAAACCTTGATTTTTTCAAAAAATAAAAATAAAAATAAATTGATTATTATTTTAAATAATTTAATATTTTGAAAAAATGGTAAATAGTAAATGTAGATAGATTGATAAAATATCCCAATCATAGGTCGTATCAAGATTATCACAGACATGATGAGTCATCGACTCCGATTTTTATACCAACTCAAGTTCCAGAATCTGTAAAGGATTCTTTCCGACCAATGACAATTGAAAAATTGGTTCAGCAGCCTGGTCGTGAACTTCTTACATTTCTCGATCCGAGACATCAAAGAAACTCGACATGGTAAATTAAATTTTCTATAATTATATTTAAAATAATTAGTTTAATACTATTCTACAATTATATTTAAAATAATTATTTAAATGATATTGTAATAAAAATTCATAGGTTTGGTATTTCAAACAACGGAATAAGCAAATCTATATTAAAGATATTTCATTATCTTTTGAACAAACCATATACCAAATTTCGAGATATTTCGTACGAAGAACGTCAGATTTGGTTCAGGATGTTTGCGGTATATTATTTAAATTTTAATTAAATAGTTTTTAATAATATTTTTTTAGTAATATATACTAAAATTTCGCAACAAGAATTTACATGGGATCCCATGAACACAAAATTGGTGGAAGAAGCTTTCGAAAAAGAGGTTGTAGTACAATTTTTCCGCCACATGAACGAGTGGAAAAAAAAATAGAAAAAGGGAAAAGATAAACCAAGAGGGTTGAATGAGTCGGTTTGGAATGACTTTATTCGTTATTGGGAATCTTCTAGCGCTGAGGTCATCTCGAAAACTAATTCGGGAAATCGGAAGAGCGACCGACGAGGCAAAGACATTTATATTCACAATGCCGGATCGACTAGTTTCCTGAAACGAGCCGATCAATTGGTAAATTAATTATTATATTAATTATTTATTATTATTTAAAAATTTTAAAATTATTAATTTAGAATTTTTTTATTTTTGGCACAAGAAATTGGAGTACCTCCAGATCACTTGCAACTTCTCGAGGCCGTCTACACGAACAAAAAGACTGGTCGTATCCAAGATGGTCTCGTTAGTGAGATCATCAAAAAAGTAAAAAAGAAAAAAAAATGATATTCTAACCCAGCAGTCTCAAGTTGGTTTTTCATCTTCGATCACCCAATTGCCTCGTTCTGAGATTAACCGTCTCGTTCTTCATGTAATTTTCATTTTTTTAAATATATAATTAATATTATAATAATTTTCATTAAATTTTCTAATAATATTTTTTTTTTACAGGAAGTACCATTTTTAAATGGTCATCATCCAGGATTCAGGAGAGTTGCAGATACCGGTGGCGCAACATCTCCAGCTAGAAACGAGGAAAATGAGCAGCTAAAAGAAAAAATGGCGGCTATGAAAATAGAGATGAATAATCTCAAAAGCTTTGTAGAAATAATAAAAAATAAATTACCTGATGACGTTTTTTCTCCTCTTTCTCCTCCTGCCCCTCTTTCGTAATTTGTATTTTAAAACAATTGTTTAATATTATTTTTATAATTATAATATTATTTTTATTAATTTTATGATTATTTTTAAAAATATTTAAAAATATTAATTTAATTTACGAATATGGCCATCGGAAATGTGCTGTTTTCTTGTAGTGTTGGTTGCAAAAGGTTTCTCACAAATCGAAGGCATTGACTATAATGAGATTTTTTGTTAAACATATATCAATAAGGATAATTAACTGTAGTGAATCACGACTTAAATCTAGAACAATTAGATATAAAAACAACCTTTCTACATGACATTTCGAAAAAATCATCTTTATGGAACGGTCTGAACGTTATGAAAAAGGTGGAAAAGAGGATAAAGTCAGCCTACTGCTAAAATCATTATATAAACTTAAACAAAGTACGAGACAATGGACAAGAGATTTAATAAGTTTATGACACATCAAAAGTTCCACAGAAATAAATTTGACCCTTGTGTCTATGTCAAAACAACAGATCAGAAAGATAAAATCTATATGCTCATTTATGTTGATAACATGTTGGTTGCATCTAAAGATGAGAAAGCTATTCAAAAGCTAAAGGAAAACTTAATGTCATAATTTGAAATGAAAGACTTGGGTCTAGGGAGTAAATAGATATAGAAATCATAAGAGACAAGAGGAAAGGAGTCCTAAAACTGTCTCAGATCAAATATTTAAATCAGGTACTCAACACATTAAATATGGCATATTCGAAGTCAATAATAACTCCTATAAGACCTCAATTAAAACTTAAAGTTTGAATGAAGATGAGACTCATATAGAAGCAGAACTGATACTTCCTACGCTACTGTAGTTGGATCACTAATGTATGATATGGTCGGCTCAAGACCAGATTTACCATATTCAGTACGATTAGTGAGTAGATTCGTGAGAAATCCAGGAAAAACTCACTGGAAAGGAGTAAAATGGATCCTAAAGTCACTAACTTTCACAAAAAATCCAGAATTTAACAATTAAGGATATTGTGATGCAGATTTTGCTGCACACCTAGATAGACAAAGATCTATTACTGGTTATCTATTTCAAGTTGGAAGAAACTATGTAAGTTGGAAATGAGGCCTACAACATGTTGTGGCACTGTTAACCACATCATTAGAATACATTGCACTTACAAAAGCTACTAAAGAAGCAATATGGCTAAGGGGTATATGCAATGAGTTGGAAACTAACTACGGAATCAATCATTACTCAAGTCTACTGTGATTCACATAATGCAATATGTCTATCAAAGAATGGTGTATATCACGAGAGAACTAAACATATCGGGGTAAAATTGCATTTCATCATAGATATAGTTGAACAAGACAATGTCAAGGTTCTCAAGATCAACACTAAACTAAACCTAACATTATTTGATATTCAATTTCATGAAGGTCTACCTCAGCTTAATATATATTAAGCTGGAGGAGGAGCCCATGGGTCAATTGTTAGCTCGCAAACACAGAAAATAAATCGGATTAATGTTAGGAATTGACCAACAACCAAAACAAATAAGAGAAAGCAAATCGTTTATTATTTGGGGGGGGGGGAGCGGCTCAGGAAGTTTTCAATTAACATCAAACAAACAATAAGTTCATAGTCGAAAAAAGTTTCTAACAAGCAAGATACCAAATACCTCAAACTGAATCAAGTCAAAAGATTCACAAAGGAGGAAGATAACAACACCTAAAGAAAAAATCGAACAAACTGTTGGAAAAAAAACGTCAGCCTATTCTTGTGGTCAAACTCAAGTCGATAGTCAGATGAAATAGAAAAATCGGTTACTATTTTGGGGAGGGGGGGAGGGTTCAAGAAGCTTTCAAGTAACATAAAAAAACAGTAAGTTCATAGTCGAAAAAAGTTTCTAATAGGCAAAATACCAAATACCTCAAATTGAATCAAGTCAATAAATTCACAAAGGAGGAAGATAACAACACCTAAAGGAAAAAATCGAGCAAACTGTTGGAAAAAAATGTCAGCCTATGTTTTTGGTCAAACTCAAGTGGACAGTCAGATGAAATAGAAAAATCAAATTGCAACTCAACAAAGGAAATAGGTAAGGAAATGGCTCTTCAAACATGCATGCAACAGAAATGAAGAGCCATGACCAGATCCGGTCATATCTAAATTAGGTCCAGCCAGATCTAAACCAGATCGAGCTAGATCTAAACGGATGAAGCTAGATCTGAAAGAAAACAAGTCGGATCTAAGCAAGATGATGTTACCTGAGTTTTCGAAAAGAGGATGAGCGCGGGGAAAAATCCAAGAAATAATGGCAACACACTTGAAAATACCGAGAAAGGCGATTAGGGTTTCAAAGTGACGAAAATCTCATCACACGAAACAAAGAAAAAAATGGACATGAGATTTAGCATACAAAATGGATGAAGAAATCATGGAAGGGGTAATGGAAAATGTCGCCGAAGAAGGCAACAACTACCAATAATCCACGGAAATGAGGAGGATGACGGAAAACCAAAAGGTGATAGTCACCAGAGCCTCACGAGAAGAAAGAGGTGACAGACATAACTTCGGAAAGGCGATAAAGTCACTGGAGGATTCAAGGAAAAGAAGAATCGTGAAGGTCAGAGAGAAATGAACAATAGCGCACAAAGAGAAATGAAAGAAAAGAAAGTCGCATGAGAAAAGCGACTAGGGTTAGGTGGTTTTATACGTGGATCAAAGAAGGATAATGTAAGTTGGGTTGACCCAACATATAAAACATTATGGGCCACAAGTGAAACTTGCACAAGCCCAATCTGACAGCTAACACAATACACAAGAGAAGGAAGACACTGAGCCATGTATAAGCCCAAGTGTCAACAAATCTTTTGTGATAAACATGTAGCAATACATCAAATATTCTCTTGCTTTGTGTAGTTATCTCTATTAGGGCATATGCTATAATGTAGCAATTTAAATAAAGTCAACAACCTTTCATAGAATTATACCGTGAGTTGTTTTCATTGAATCCAAGAAGAGAGTGCCTTAGGTTTTGAGGGAACTCGGTAAACACTTGTGTTCTCTAAGTTTGCCTTTTTGTTTATTGGTGGATAACGTGACGATCGAAAACCAACAACATTCAATAGTATCATGAGACATCAAAACGCTGACACTACAAAGACCACGTAATTTCTCAAAATGAAATTTGAGAATCCTTGTCTTGTCCCCAAACTATAAAAGCCTTTGGAATCATAAAGATGTATCCACGTTCCAGAGAAGTCTAACTCTCACATAATCGACATGTAAAGCACCTTTCCCATTAAAATCAAATTTTGCTTCATTGGACTGTTAAGAACCTTTGAACTTGTAAAAGGTTTCTTATCATGTATGATAATTAGATTGTAGTTTATATACATAACATAGGTTTAACCAAATCAATACAACTACATTAAACTAATCATAGCCCAAATTATGGCCCAATACACTCTCCTCAAGGTGCAATGTGGAGGTTGCAAACACCCAACTTGAGCAGAAATTCGTCAAACACTTTACATCCCAAATATTTTGTCAAAATATCACTGAGCTGTGTCTTTGTTGACACATCTTTAGTGGCGATTATTTTACGGAGAATTCGTCTTGAATGAAATTCAATATGTTTCATCCGAGCATGATGAACTGGATTGGCCACAAGATTTATGGCAAAGAGGCTATCATAATGTATTCTGATTGGATAAGTACATGGAATACCAAGAGCAGGAAACAATTGTCATAACCAAAGAAGCTCACTAACCCTATCAGCCATGGCCTAATACTTTGCTTCAGTTGATAAGCGAGAAACGACTTCATGGTTGCATGTTTTCCAAGACAAGGGAGACCCTCCAAGTTGAATAAACCAATCAGTGAGAGAACGACGTGCAAGAGGAAAAGAGGCCCAATAAAAGTCACACCAAGCATATAGAACCAGCTTTGTGCTATTCTAAGAAGAATACTCTATTCTGGATTGTGCTTTAGATAGCGAACCACACGCAAAGCAGGTTTCCAGTGAGCTAACTGTGGAGTATTCATAAATTGAGAAAGTGTGTGAATAGCATAAGAGAGCTCAAAACGTGTGACACCAAGGTAGATAAGTCTCTAATCAACAAGCGATACCTAGACAGAATCGAGAAAGGATTGTGAGTATCAAGGGCTGATCGATGATTTTGTTCCACGGGAAAAGAAATCAGTTTATGTGATGATGTCAAGAGCATTGGCACCAGTAAATTCCAGTAGAACTGCAAGAAATGTCAATGTCAAGAAAATACCTCAAGATACTCAGATCTTTATGTGAAAACAAGAACTCAAATACTTCTTAAATTCGATAATGACTATCACGGAATTGGCATGTTATGACCAAGTCATCCACATAAACGATGACATGGAGGATAGTATTTTTCTTATGATATGTAAATAACGATTAATTCGAGACATTTTGAGCAATACCATAATCATTTAAAGCTGAGCCAAGCTTTGCAAACCAACAATGTGGTGCATGTTTTAAACCATAAAAAGATTTTTGCAAGCACCACAATTTATTATCAATGTGAAAATCAAGGGGGAATTGCATATATACCTTTTCATGAAGATCACCGTGGAAAAACGCGTTACGAACGTCCATTTGATAGACTTTCCAATCAAAAGAGACTGCTTGTTGTAGAAAAGCACAAATCATTACCATTTTAACAACAGGTGCAAATTTCTCTATGTAGTCAACACCCTAGGTCCAATTGTTACCAAGGCCACAAGCTTTGCTTTGTAATGTTCAAACGTACCACTAGATTTTATCTTTATTCGAAAAACCCACTTACAATCGAGAGCTTTCTTACTCGGTGGTAAATCTTGAACCGTCCAAGTACCATTTTTGTCAAGTGAGTCAATTTCATCTTTGATAGCACACCTCCATTTTTCATTAAGGATAGCCTCTTTATAGGAGGTGGGCTCATGGGCTCGACAACGAATGTTATAGCCATGAGAAATATTTGATAACAAGCTGGAAATTGCAAGCTTGAAATGTAAATCCATAGGATATGGTGTTGCAGAGGGAAGAGATTGATGAAGAAGAGTGACAACATAATCAACAAGTTTAATAGGCAAATGTTTCTTGCTGTGCCCACGATCAATAGCTTCGACTTCCTCCGGAAGAATATGTGGTGGTGAAATAGAGGATGAAGAGATCAGCATGATGGCACTTGGAAGCTTTTGGGTGGTGGTGAAATAGAGGATGAAGAGATCAGCATGATGGCACTTGGAAGCTTTTGGGTGGTGGTCGAGGAACAGGTGGGAACAAGAACATCGAGAGGAGCAGGAGTATCATCGGTTGGAAGAAACATTGTAGTGGAGAATAGGTTGATTATCATCACAAAAGGGACCCAATGGGCCCGAAAATGCAGGTGAAGAATAAACTGTTGCAGGCAGAGAGAAGTAGAACTGATCCTCAAAGAAAATAATATTCCTTGAAATACATATCACCCCAGTTTCAATTTTATAAACTAGCAAGCCTTTCTTTGCGAAAGGATACCCAATAAAAGCTGATTTGTTGTTGCGACTTTCGAATTTATCTCCTCCATGTTTTTGATTGTTAACAAAACAAAGACACCCAAACACACGAAGATGATTCATAGGAGGTGGCCGATTATAAATCAACTCAAAAGGTGGCTTGCCTTTGAGAAGTGAAGACAGAGTCCTATTAATGAGATATGCAGTTGTAAGTGCAAAATAACTCCAAAATTCAATCGGTAAGCTAGCTTTAAACCGAAGAGCTCTAGCAAAATTGAGTATATGGCGATGCTTATGCTCGACGTGACCATTTTGTTGAGACGTGCCAACACATGATGTTTCATGAATATTGCCCTGTTGAGCAAACAATCCGACAAGCAAAAAAATTCGACAAACAAAGAAATTCGAAGTTGTTATATAACAATGACAAACTATTGGAAAACAGAAACGGCTAATGAGAGTAATAGAAAATCCTCCAACAACCGCAACTCGATGGCCTTGGTCCGCACAAGCATTTGCCGGGCCAAAAATCCTTCATCCAGATCCAACAGGAAATGGTAAGTTATTTACAATATTTAAATTTAAAATTAATTTTTAATTTATTCAAAATTCAGGAAAATAATTTGGGATGGCCGATCTCAATTGGTGAAATCTTTATAAAGACTCACACTTGATAGGATGGTTCGTATGTCGATTTGAAAGCAAAACAAATCGATGAATCATATGAACGCAACATCCAAGAAAAGATAGGGCGATCGTTGAGGTCGATCCGTGTGAAACGTTAGAAGGTACTTTCCGCCGAATTGAGTTGACCCAAGAGGAGAAGAATTAGATCTTCATTCAGAAAAAAATATTTTTTTTAAATATTTTTTTATTTACACTAAATTTATTTTTTCTAATTTTTAAAGTATTATTTTGTAATATTCTATTGCGGATGACCGAGAACGTCTTTACGGACTCAGTAGTCTGAACTGCATTCATGGGTCGGGCAGGCGTAGTGGTTTCTAATCTACTACCTCCGGCTTTATTTCGATTCAAAAGGAACTACTCGCCACACAATGACAAATTGAAGAACAAGTCGCAAAAATGCGTGGATTGAAGAACAAAATACGCAAATGCTTGAAGCAACTCGGCGAATGGAGGAACGGGTTTAGAGAGCAGGAGGAACGGGTTTAGAGAGCAGGAATTACGGGATCAAGGAAACCAAAACCGCATAAACAGCTTCGAAATGATCGTCAGTTACTTCCAACGGACGGATCCTGTTTTTGCGTCGTTTATGCACGATAACAATGTCCCATCCAGACCGTCAAACGGTTCACCAATATTTTCGCCATCGAATTTCTAATTTCCCCCTCTGTAAAATTAGTTTTTTTTCTTTTTTTGTAATTTGAATTTTTTAATTAATAAAATTTATTACTTTTCTTTTAATAATTTGTTTATATTTTGATTTAAATTTAAATTACTAATTTAATTTAAACTTATAATTATTCATTATTAAAAATTTATGTAATTTAATAATTAATATTTATTAAATATTACAAATACTTCATATTTTTTATAATTATTTAAATTATAAAATAACTTTAATAATGACAAATAATTCATACAAATTTTTATTATTTTATTAAAATTCAATTAAACATATTTCTTAATTTTATAATAATTTTTAATTTTAATTTAAAATATTTTAAGTAATTTTTTATTTATTTAAAAATAATTCTTTTGTGGTCGCAAATTAGTCACAAATATTTATGACCAATTTAGGACCACGGTTGACATCGAAAAAACCATGGTCGCAAATCAGTCACAAAATCTTGTGACAAATTTGCGACCACGGTTAAGTGTAGTCGCAAATCGGTCACAATATTTTGTGATTAATTTGCGATCACACTTGTTTTTAACGCAGTCGCAAATTGATCACAAGATTTTGAGAGTGATTTGCGACTACACTGTACCTGCAGTTGTAAATTGGTCACAAAAATTTGTGACCGATTTGCAACCACGGTAGAAAACGTGATGGCAAATTGGTCATAACTTTTGTGACCATTTTGCAACCACGGATTTTGTGACCACAAATGTAGTGGCAAAGTGGTAGCAAATTTTGTTACTACGGTGTAGTCACAAATTAGTCGCACATTCCGTGACCAAAAATTGGTTGCTAATTGGTCGAAATGTTATCGTGGTCACAAATTGGTCGCAAATTAGCGACTAATTTGCGATCACAAAAATTTGCGACGAACGATTTGCAACCACGGACTATGATCACAAATTAGTCGCAAATTGGCAATTTGTGACCATTTTGTGACCACCACATATGTGGTCGCAAATCACCTATTTTCTTGTAGTATATCACTGCGAATTGCTTTAACTTGGCGGTGAATTGGTGCTCAGCTAGATGAATAAAAATTTGAAGATGTATAGATGCTTCTTGCTTAGATTTTAGTAGATATATCCAAACAGCCCTTGAATAATCATCGACAAGTGCTAGAAAATAGTGAGAATCCCATATAGCGGGCGTTTGATACGGTCCCCTAAATATCACAATGAACAAGTTCAAATGCAAAACTTGTCTTTTTGTTGTTTAATGCAAAAGAATCTCGTGTTTGTTTAGCATAGATACAAATTTCACACCTTGAATCAAAATCATGACTAATAAAATCCGAAAGCTTTAACATCTTTAAGGCTTTAGAAGATGGATGCCCAAGATGCTTATGGCACACGCAAAAATACTTTGGGGTTTGTAAAGTTGCTACTACTGCTACTTCCCGGAAAAAAAGTATAAACCATTTTGTTCCTTACCATCACCAATCAGCATCATCATGATGCGATCCTGAATTACACAAATCTTATCAGTAACTTGAAAAATACAACAAAGATCTCTAGTTAAATGTAAAACGGATATGAGATGACACTATAAACCATCAACAAAGAACATGTTTTGAAGTTTTGAACAAGAACCCAATCTTACATGCCTTTGTTTCTGTGCAGTAGTAAAACGACCATCAGAGAGCTTAATGAAAACCGATGCCATATCACAAACATCAGTTAAAAATTTGAGACTGCCACTCATGTGATTAGAAGCCCATGTATCAATAATCCATGAGTCAAAAATACGTGCCAGACTTACACTCAAAAGTAGTAGGTGTATTTTCCATTGAGCATCAAACAAACCACTAATCCCCATTCGATCTGTATTACCAAACATAGAAGTTGGAACAGATGATGGTGCCGCATTAAGTGCAAAATTAGGAACCAAAACAATATTGACATGAGATTAGCCACAAACTCCATGTCCTTTTGTGGAATTCATCATGTGTTGCTCAAACCGCGACCTGCACTAGTAGATACCGAGTGTCCCAGAGATTGATTTCAAGATTTGTCATCATACCATGGTGGATATCCAATCCAACGAAAACAATTTTCAGAAACATGGCCATTACGCCCACAGTGGGTGCACACTCTGTTTTTGGTGAGAGTTCGTGTTCTTTCTACAATTTGAACCACAAAACTAACACCTTAATTACGTTCTTCATTAATGCGGTCTAGAATTTTTGACTCTTAATCTTGAATGAGAACGTTGTATGCTTTTTCAAGCGAAGGAAGAGGAACACGAGAAAAATGGCAGATTTAACCGAACCATATAATGTTTCATCCAGTCCCCATGAGAAATTGATGGAGTTTATCTTCTTCGCGTTCTTTGTGGACCTCCTCCATGGTTTTAGTTGTTTGGTAGTCAGCCAAACTTCTTCATAATTTTATAAGCTTGTCGTAATATATTTCAATAGCCAATTCTTTTTGGCGACAAGTTGCTGACTCATGTTTGAGACTTTGAACACGTTGACCATTCTTAACACCAAATCGCTTCTAAATGTGTGTCCAAAGCTCATGAGAATCATCAAAATGAGACAATGAAGCAGAGATATTCTCAGATATTTCATATATTGCAAGTTTCATCCAAGAAGCTACAAGCGCATTGTTTGCAACCCAATCTTCAAAATCAGGAGATGCTTTATTTGGCTGCGATATCAAACCATCGGCAAAACCAAATTTCTTGCATGCTTTAAGTGCAAAATGAATATATATGGCCCATTCATCGTAGTTAACACCATGCATTAATGGTTTTGAGATGAGCGTTTTAGGATTATCATCCGAAGTTCAATCATAAGGTAAAATCGTGCGACAAGTTTGCGACTTGAGGAAACAAGAGAGGATTCCGAAACTCGTCATTGATAAGTTTGCATTAAAAAGATCGACAAAGCTTAAGAAGAAGAAGAAGAAGAAACAATTAAATCAGAGTTTGTATCAACATTTTTGAAGCCTGAAGTTTAACCGTTTGTATTTAGGTCAAGAATCTTTGAAGTTGTGAAAATTTTCTTATGGTATACGATAAAGAGATTGTAATTTATATACATGAACAAGTTTAACCTAATTAATACAACCATATTAAACTAATCGTAGTCCAAATTATGACAAAAACGTGTATCATTCACCGCCTCTTCACATAGTTCCATAGGAAGATTGGTAACCTCTTCAATTCTAAGTGAAAATTCCTGCAATTGTTCCTTAATTTTTGTGCCATGAGTAAACGGAACAAAGGGATTATACAAATACCTAATTTTTGACACCGGCAAAATTTACTCTCCGAGTTGATGTAGCAGTTGAAAAAGGAGGTTGCAGTCGATTGAAAATCACCTTTTCTCCTGATCGACATCTTTTTCCGTTTTCCAAAACATTTGAATAATTTAAATTATATACATTTTTAAGAGTTATTTAACTCAATATACATAGATGGCAGCAGAATTGGCGATATAGCAAAAAACCAATTTCTCTGTTCACTTTTTGCATGGATTGCCGAAACTAACATCGTTAACACGCCACCTCATCCTATAAACAAATCTAAAATAAATTTCTTCTGCAGACCTACGTAATCTGTAGGTTACTATTACATGTCAGAAAAAGATTTTTTTAGTAGAATCGATGCACGCAGACATTCTCATTTAATGCTCAGATTTCGTAAAGATTTCGATTATATACATACATATTATGTATGTATGTAATGTCGCTTTGTAACTGAGTATATAAAGGTGTATCGTTTGCTTATGGACCCCATTGATACCAAAAAACAATTGTAAAACCAAATGCGAGAGAGAACAAGCTACAGTCGAGATAGTGAAGGAGAATTCTTGCCGAACTAATTTTGTTTGCTTGGTTACAGGTAACGGATTTATTTTGAAATGCATGATATTAACGCCATAAATGTTCATAGTTAGTAGATCTTTTATTTTTATTAATAGCTTCAATTAATGGATGAATATTGAAACGGTGATTTTTTTCTGGTCGATATGTTAACATATATAGGATTTGTTATCACTGTTTATCATTTTCTTTTATTTTGTGTATGACTGAAAACATCACGTGGAACTAACATATTTTTGTGGTTTTAGGGCACGCGATGTTGAAGCTGATAAATCTGATTCGTGGTTTGTGGAAAATGGAGAATAGCATTTCATAGCACAATCAGATGAAAATGATTATGGTGTCATACTTAGTGAAAACGAAAATTTCAACGATCTATTAGATATGGTCCGGGCCACATTCCTTCTCGACATGAACACCATTGTAGCTTTGACCTACAAATATCCTGAAACGGTGAGGGGACATTCAATAAAATGTATGCCACCAACTGACATTAAATGTGACAGAGATGTCGAGCAATTTATGTTTGTTGTGGAGGAGATCGAAGACTTGCCGATATGTGTCTCTGTCGGTGTTTATCCAATAGAGAGGTATTATTTTCAGAAGAGATCTGATTTATATTTTGGATGGCAACCAAGCGGTTTATCGATAACAGATCTTCATTACCAAGGTAAGCATATTGTTAATGGTTATTTGAAAAATATTTTATCTACATCGTAGCAATTCCAATATTGTGTGTCTTTAAGCAAGATTAGACGCAGATGGTATAATACATAGTAGTGAGGACGTTTCAGAAGAGATATGAACACATGAAGAAATGACTATTTTTAACAATGTACCAAACTTGTTAAGCCAAGGGTTGACACATGCGGAGACTATTATTAGTAGTGAGAAGAAATCGTCAACCGGCTCAACTGATGATGTGGACTTGTTGGGCGAAACAATGATTATTACATTAGATGATGAAGACTACGTATGCTATAAAACACACACGTGAAAATGGTAGCGTAAACGTTTTGAACACACCAATGACAGGTACATATAATGTTAGTGTTAGCTTTGTTGATAGATTGTTATTCGCTAACAAGTCATATTATGCTAAATAATCTTTAAACTATTATGTATAGCATCTCCTATGATGGGTTGTTCGTCAATCCATGAGCAAGCCTTGATGACCGGGCATATGAATGACAACGGTAAACACACGATAGAGGATGATTTGGGTTGTAACGAATCACAGCTTCAGCTGCGTGTCGGGCGTGCATGCGACTTAAACAAATCTCTACCAGAGGACGTCGGGCTGTTTGATGATGAGTTCTCTGATGGTACAACGATTGCATTGATACTGTTAACATTAAAGTAGACAAGAATTTCAGGATATTAGTTGTGTTGTATGTAATATATAATGTTAGCCTTCTAACAAAATTAACTTCGGGTGCTACATGGTGCAGACGAGGTGATAAGGAATGAAGAAGATGATGTTTATGTCGGGATGGTGTTCAAAGATCAGAATGCGTTTAAACTTCACATGGCACTTTATGCTCTAAAACATAAATTTCACTATCGTACAGTCCGTTCATCCCCCAAGATGATGACACTTGAGTGTAACGATGAAATTATCCTTGGTGGGTCTACGCCGTTAAACTAATCGGTTTGGGTTGGTATGAAATTAGAAAGGCCAGCCTCTATCATCTATGCACAGTCGATGAGAGAGGAGGGTATCAAAAGTTAGCTACAACTTCAATTATAGGTGATTTACTTTGTACAAAGTATGGTGTGCGAGGAGATAGACCTCTGCCAAAAGAAGTACGAAACATAATGCGGGACGATCATGAGATCCCAATATCATATTGAAAAGCATGGCGATCTAGAGAAGTTGCAATGGAATTTGCAAAGGGATCGAGAGGGAATTCACACAAGTTGTTGCCTCCATATCTCCAAAAGCTAGTTATATCAAATCCAGGGACTATAGTGGCACTCGAGACACAATACGAGGAAGGTGTTGGCCAACAATTTGAATACTTATTCTTTGTGTTAGGGGCTTCAGTGGTGGGGTACAAGTACATGTGTAAAGTTATAGTAATTGATGGCATGCATCTAAAGGGAAAGTACGCTGCATGTCTGCTTACAGCAAGCGTGCATGACGGTAATTATCAAATATTTCCCATTTCTTTTGGTGTAGTGGATGGAAAGAACGAAAATGCATGAGAGTGGGTTTTCTGAAAATTAGTAGTCATAGTTCCTGACGACAAGAGCATAGTGTTCATATCAGATCGCCATAATTCCATATATGTTGGGTTAAGAAAGGTGATCTCATACTCTTACTTTTATTTAAATACACGACTTTGTAGTAATGTATAAATAGCATTCTACCCCCATGTAGTGTTAGGATAAAACAATTTCACTTAGCTCGATAATTTTGTAGTTATATGCTAACGGTATACTATATATGATAACGTAAATTGTATTGCGATAATTAAAAATTTGGATAAACTTGTGTAGGTTTACGGAAAGGTGCGACATTGTGCGTGTATACTGCATCTCCAACGGAACATTCAAATCACTTTCAAAAACAAACATCTTTGTTATTTGGTGTCCCGAGCAGCAAGAGCATATTGTTTTAGCAATTTTTTGCAAATGTTGATGAGATCAAGGGGATTAACTATGGTTGTGTAGAATACCTCGCAGAGCTGGGATTTGAGCATTGGGCACGTGCGCATTTTCCAGGAATGCGATACAATCTAATGACCACTAATATCATGGAGGCGCTGAACGCAGTGTTGAGTAAGGCGCGAGGTTTATCAATAATATCCCTAATTGAGTACGTAAGGTCAACAATCATGAGTTGGTTTTGTAAAAAGCGGGAATCAACTAATAGTGTCACTACCATAATAACCCAAAGGTGCAACAAATTATTGCTACCAAATTTGAGACTTATGTCGGGTTTGAGATACAACGTACAAAACAATAACGAATTTGAGGTTTGAAACAAGGGGGGTGAAACAAACATCGTTGACATAGTGTAGTAAAAACGTACATGTGGTGAGTTCCAAATGATATTGATTCCATGTGATCATGCAGTACTTGCCGCCGTTAGAGCCAATGTTAGAGTTGGCTCGCTAGTGGCACACGAGTACACTTCATCGGCTTGGAGAATGGCCTACGCACAAAATATTTAACCAGTACAGGATGTGTTTATATCACCCTCTCAAACAGGTGTGATCTCCGAACTCGAACTTCTACCTCCAAAAAACGAGATAACCACTTGGACGACCTCGAAAACAACGGTTGGTTTCTCGGGGAGAGTATCGGGTAACTACATAAATGATATGGACATTTTAAAATTACCATCTATGTTTAATATTACATATCTAACTTTGATATTACATGTGTTCGACGTAGGGAATTCGTAAGCGTCGGTTTATAGTGTGCGGTCTAATACAATGAACAAATGCAATTGTTATGTTATCTAAGGTTCATCTAACATATTTATTGTAATTTTTTTTTTGAGATGTTTGACGCTCTAATGCATTTGACCCAGCTAATGTATAATAGAGATCAAACTCCAGGGCAAACTGTGTTATTCTTGGACACCACGTTTGTGTTCCTTTTGATGAAACATCACACTAAATTCACGAGGACTACAGCTAACAGGGCCCCTTTCACGTATGATATTTTCGTCTATTTTAGATTGAAGACTAATCCAAATACTCCACCCCGGTTGTATTTCCTTTTCAACCTGGACAAACAATATTGGGTTGGTGTGTGCGTCGACACATCTGTGAGTACTGTATACGTACTTGACTACAACATTTTTTGTTCATTCGGATGGTTATGTGAAGAAATACATTAATCTGATAGCTCACATGATACCATATCTCTTAAAGAAGACTCCTTACAAAAGCATGTTGTCTCAAAATAAGGCATATTATGTCATGAAGCATAGAAGCATACCCCAGAATGGTATATATGTTGATTCAACAGTTACGTTTTTGCTTTTGATGCATGCTCATTCGATCAGCGGACTTGATGGATGCAAAAGCATCAAACCCGAGTCCATAATGACTGAAGTTCAAAAGATTGTTGTAATGTTTTTCGAGGAGTTTGTGGATGCCATTGAGATTCCATGAGCTGATCTCGTTTTAACTTTTATCTTTATATTTATGGACTCCTTAACTTGTTTGTACTACTATGTGTATAAAACTATTTGGATCTCATTCACCTTTTGTAGATCTCGTACTTATATAATTATTCTAGTACGTTATGATTTAGTCGTTACTACAATCATTTGTAATTGTGTAATACATTTTCAAGTTGTGCTATTGGATTCCATTTCAAATACTTTTTGTGGATATTTTACGTTTTTTCTTTTCCTTTTAGGTTTGCAAATATTGTTATTATAATTGTGATTTATTTCTTAACAGTTATCACGATAATTGTTTTCAAATACTTTCTTATTCTTGGTTCTTTCAAACAACAATTGTGGAGACCAACAACCTTATTTATCGAGTAAAATTCCATTACCAAATTTATGCAAATCACATTTCAAGTTCGATTTGGAAGAGCGATATTTATTTATTTCTTCAGGGCATTACAAAAGACATTACATTTAACATGTTATGTTTTACGTTACTATAAAACATCAGCAAAACAACGAATACAAATTACCGTTTGTAACATCGGTTTCAAAAAGATTTATAACACATGATGCCCATCTGCTCTTCCAAGCCCTTAGTCATTTCATACAGGCATTTTACAGGTGCCACGGTTATGACCCAATCCACCGCACTTGCCACATACCGTTAGTCGTCTTCTAACTCCTTTCTGGAATTTCTAATTCGAAATTTCATATAAGAGTCATGATATTTATGTAATAATATCAGTATCGGCTAAGTATTAAAATAAGCACAAATAAGATTAGTAACGGGTAAATCTCACTCTAAATTCTCTACGCGAGAAGATCCTTTGTTTTCATGGATGACCAGGTCGTCGCTTTGTTGCGGGGGCGAAGCAAATTGATTTCCATCAGTGGATCATTCATCCACTACAAGAAAACATTAACATTTCCGACGGCATTTCCGATGGAAACTAAACCGTCGGAATTTTTCAATGTCATGGCGATGGTTTTCCGATGGAATACCAAGGGAAAGTATTTCGTCGGGACTCCGTCGGTAATTCCCGACACCAGAAAAACCATCGAGAAATTGATGATAAAACCTGACGACAAACCGTCGGTTTTCCGATGAACGTGTTGTCGTCGGTATATCCTCTTAAAACCGTCGCAAATTACCAATGAAATTTAGACCATCGGGTTTTTTCCGACGACTTCTCGACGGCGTGTTTTTTTACTATCTGTCGGGAATCTGTCGGGAATATACCGATGGAATGACGTCGAGTATCGTTGGTTAGTCGTCGAAATATCTGAATCCGTCAAAAATCCATCAGAAACATAATTATAATCTTTTAGAAATTAGTGATTATCCGGCCGTTGTCGGATACCGTCAGAAATCTGTCAGAAAAGGAATAATAATCTATAAAAAATTTCTGATTATCCGGCAGTGGTCGGAAACCATCGAAATTCCGTTGGAAAAAGGAATATTCTTAAGAATAAAAAATTAAAAATTTATGAATATATGTTAAAAAATCGTAATAATCTGTTAAAAAATCGTAATAATCTGTTAAAAATTCGTAATAATTTGTTATAAATTTATAATAATCTATTAAAAATTTGTGATAAAATCTAATTTTTACTATAAATATGCTATGCTCTTTCACAATTTCATCAGAACAAAAATTTTTAAGAAAATATGTTCTTCGGGTTCTTATGAGTATTTTCAATCATAGATGGATAAACCTTGATATGATTCAACAACGGGGGAATTGACTGATGAATTTGCGCAATATATTGTCCATGTATTAAATGTCGAAATCATAGATTAATCTCTGTTAGACAAGTACATAATCATTTGTATAGAACTGGATTTATGCCGGGTTATAAAATTTGGTATTCACATGAAGAAACTGATGCAACGATGCAATATTATGATTTACTTCAAAAAGGATAGATAGTACTAATGTTAGGATAGAGAAACCGGCATCACAAGTTGATATAAATGGAGGTACCATTCAGATGGTGAATGATGCATTTCGTGAACAAAGAGCATCGTATATTGAAGATAGTACCATAATAGAGGAACCTAATTTAGAAGCCCAGAAATTTTTTGATATGTTAGATGCATCTAAGCAGCCTTTGTATAAAAGATGTAGAGATGGATTATCGCCTTTATCTGCTACAACCAGGTTGATGACGATAAAGACGGATTTCAACTTGGCTGAAGATTGTGTGAATGTGATAGATGATTTTGTTAGAGATATATTACATGAAGATAATATTGCACCTACTTCATATTACGAGGTTCAAAAATTTGTAGCTGGTCTTGGATTGCCATATTAGATGATCGATATATGTATTGAAACTTCATGATCTATTGGAGAAATGATGAAAAACACATGAAGTGCCGATTTTGTCACAAACCTCGATTTCAAGATACAAGCGGCAGAGTACCTATTCCGCATAAACGAATGTGGTATTTGCCATTAAAAGAGAGGTTAAAGAGGTTATATCAATCTGAACACACGGCAAAACCTATGAGATGTCATGCAGAACATAATTCGAATGGAGAAATTGTGCATCCCTATGTAGAAGCATGGAAACATTTTCAACAGGTTTATCCTACTTTTGCATATGAGCCTAGAAATGTATAACTCGGGTTATGTACAGATGGATTCAACCCTTTTGGGAAGCATGAGAGGCAATACTCGTTGTGGCCAGTTATCGTTACACCTTATAATTTGCCTCCTTCATTGTGCATGAAACGAGAGTTTTTGTTTATAACAATTCTCGTCTTCGGCCCAGAGCATCCTAAGCGATCGCTTGATATTTTCTTGCACCCACTAATTCATGAGTTAAAAATATTGTGGAAAAATGGTGTCGAAGCATTCGATGTTTCCAACCAACAAAACTTCTTGATGCAAGCAGTACTTATGTGGACCATAAGTGATTTTCCAGCATATGGTATGTTATCAGGATGGTCGACGCATGGAAGATTAGCATGCCCATATTTTCAAGATAATACTGATGTGTTCCAACTGAAACACGGACGAAAGACTAGTTGGTTCGATTGTCATCGTCGATTTCTACCACAAGATCATCCATATCGCCGGAGCACGACATTCTTTAGGAAAAATAAAAAAAAAATTGATGGTCCACCTCCTATTCGTGACGGGAATTATATGATGATTCAACTTAAAGATTTTAGTGCTGAGAGAACGGTTTCATGTGGAAGTAACGGACATTACCATGTTGATGGTTGTGGCGAATACCATAATTGGCACAAAAAGAGCATTTTTGGGATTTACTATATTGGAAGGATCATTTGTTGCACCATAATCTAGATGTTATGAATATTGAGAAGAATTTTTTTGACAACATAATGAATACTGTTCTAAATGTGCAAGGAAAAAACAAAAGGTAATTTGAAAATTAGATTGGATTTGCCATATATTTGTTCCCAAAAAGAACTACATGTAATGTCAAATAGAAAATCATTGTCTCCCGCATTTCGGTTTGATGCGCATGCAAAAGACGAATTCTTTGACTGGATTAAGCATAGTGTCAAATTTCAAGATGGATACGCATCTAATCTTCGTAATTTTGTGGATACTATTGAAGGCAAATTTTCAGGGATGAAAAGTCATGATTGTCATGTTGTCATGCAAAGACTATTCTCATTTGCATTTAGCGATCTGCTGCCTAAAAACATCCACAGAGCAGTTGCAGGTACGTTTACATTATTTTATATATAAATAATCATAGTTTCATATATTATATGATATTAAACCAGAAGAGCGACCGAGGAGGCAAAGGCATTTACATTCACAATGCCGGATCGACTAGTTTTTTTTAGACGAACCGATCAATTGGTAAATTAATTATTATATTAATTTTATTTATTATTATTTGAAGCTTTTAAATTGTTAATTTAGAATTTTTTTTATTTAGACACAAGAATTTGGAGCGCCTCTAGATCACTTGCAACTTCTCGAGCCCGTCCACACGAATAAAAAGATTGGCCTCATCCAAAATGGTCTCGTTAGTGAGATCATCGAAAAAGTAAAAAAGAAAAAAAATGATATTTTAACACAACAGTCTCAAGTTGGTTCTTCATCTTCGATCGCCGAATTGCCTCGTTCTGAGATTAACCGTCTCGTTGTTGATGAAAATTTGATTTTTATTTTATTTTTATATTTAATATTACAATTCATTTCTAATAATATTTTTTGTTTTTACAAGAATTACCATTTTCTAAGGGTCGTCATCATGGACTCGATAGAGTTGCAGATACCGGTGGTGCAACCTCTACAGCTAGAAACAAGGAGAATGAACAGCTAAAACAACAGATGACGGCTATGCAGATTGAGATGAATAATCTGAAAAATATTATAGAAATGATGAGAAACAAATTTTCGGATAACTCTTTTTCTCTTCCTTCTCCTCATGCCCCTACGATGTAATTTGTATCTTAAAACAATTAAAGAATTATTATATTTATAATTAGAATATTATTTTTACTAATTTAATTAATATAAATATATTTATATAATTGTTTAATATTCTAAATAATATTTATTAAAAAAATAAAAATTTATTTAATATAAATATTAATTGTTTTTAATATATTTATTAAAAATAAATTAAAAAAATTAAAAATTAAAATATTTATTTTAAAATAAATATTAATTGTTTTTAATATATTAATAAATATATTAAAACAATTAAATATATTAAAATAAATATTTTATTTTTTTTTTAATAATTTGGTTATTTCCGAGGGATGTCATCGTCTGAAATTACCGACGGACATTTCCGTCGGATAAATGTCAGAAAATTCCCTACAGGTGAAAACTGTCGGAAAACAGCATTGGTTCACATTCCCGATGGTAGCGGTCATCGGAAAACTATCCATTGCAAATACGTTATGAATTTCCGATGGTGTGAGACCATCGAATATCTGTCGGAAGTTTTCGACAGAAGAGATCCATCGAATTTCCGTTGGTATTTTACCGACGGCGAAAACTCATCGTCTATCCGTCGGAAGTTCCCGACGCCGAGGTTGATCGCCAAACCATCGGCAATTTCTGTCGAATTCCCGATGGAAATTGATTTCTGACGAAATAGTCCCGACGGACTTTTGTTGTCGGAAAGTAGTCAGGAATTGGTATTCCCGAAGGATTGCCGACGAAAATAGCCGTCGGGAATTTGATATTTTCTTATAGTGATCCTAGGCGTATTAATCACTTTGGATACTGGATATACACTTTTTTATAAGCCATCCTCCAAAAACCAGATGTGAACTTGGTGCACGTAAGTGTATCAACCTTTATCTTCGTATGCATCGCAGTAGCAGCTGCGTGACGTCAAAGAATCCTAAGAATCTAAAACTCGCAACAAGAACAAGTTTTTTCCAAAAGATCCATGTGGTATGAACCCCCAATCTTGGTACGTTTCTCAAACTCATTTTTATTGATACGACGTAGTTTCCAACTTTTGAAATCGACCTCTTTTGTCTTTTACTAAACCAACCAATAAGTGTTGACCTTATATACTTGATTAGAGGTATTATCGGAAAACCACGAGCTTCACTCACAACTACATTCAAGGATTCCGCGATGTTGCTTGTCATTGTATTATATCGCAATCTCTTGAAATGAGATTGTGCTCAGTGCTTCAGCCCAATATCCAACACATAACACACACACACGCAATATTGGTTTCCGTTATTTCATTGAAATACGAGTACAATTCTGAAAAAACACATAACACACACACACGCAATATTGGTTTCCGTTATTTCATTGAAATACGAGTACAATTCTGAAAAACTATACGCTCTTGCTACCTTGGATACAAGGTAGCTTAAGTGTTTCTTCTTAAATATTGTCAGATGTAAGACGCAAACGCAATGCTTGCTTTTTTGATATACATGTCCAATTATGATGAAAAATTATTAGCATATGCAGTATGTATGTAACAGTAAACAATGCAAAATACACTAACACATCTGAATCGCCATTATAATACATAAATATATTTATACAACATAAGCTTGTATCATTTACCTAATTAAATTGCCATCTCATCATGCAAATGACCGATATAACAATTATTTTAGACAGCGTATTACCTTGTGCAATCCTGAGTAGATGGAGTTGTTGCGATCTAACAAAAAAAAACTGTATCCTCTTCATCAGGGACTAATAACAACAATTTCTGAAAAAACCACTCCTATAACTTATCGTTCTCCCCGTCGACAATAACAAAAACCAATGGAAAGATTTGGTAATTACCGTCATGTGCACTAGCGGTGAGTAAACAACTAGCATATTTCCCCTTTAGATGGGTTTAGTCGATTATTATTACTTTACGCATGTATGTATAGCGTATCACACTTGCTCCGAAAGCGAAGAAAAAATACTTAAATCGCTGACCAATCCCCTCATCATTTGAGGTCTCTAGACCGACTATAGAACTTGGATTTGTGTGCACCAACTCTTGAGGGTAAGATGGAAGTAAATGATAAGAGTTTATGTTTGATCCTTTAGAAAATTCAGATGTAGTTTCCCTACACCTACATGCTTTCTAGTACGATATTGGCACTTCATGTTCATTACGCATCATCTCCTAAACCTCATTTTATTCCTGCTCTCCGACCATTAAATCTTGTTCTCATCATTCCACCAATTACAGATGATGTTGCTAATCGCTGGAACCCTCCTCGATCATCCACTCTACACAAATGGTCAAATCTTGCTTTTCTAACCTAGAACCAACCACATGGACATCCATGTCCGTTATATTTCAGGGTTATTCTTTGTGGATTAGATCGTGTTATACAATAATAAAATCTTGGGTTGAGTGCATATAAAGCCATATGTAGTTTAAAGGTATCTTGGTCATGGAATATCATCCCAACGTAGACATCACTCCCACTGTTATTAAAATAATCACCTACACATGATATTGAAATAATTACCCACTAACAATTCGAGAAAAGTGAAAATAAATTAATTAATGCTTTCTCATATGTACAATTATTATACTGTTAACAATTTATTTCACTGCTAAAAATTATTGTTCGACTAACAATTATTATATCAGTAACTCGTTTGAATACCAAATATGAATATAGGAAATACATATAATTGTAATAGAATAAACAGATTGTTATTTGTTAATCAATTGATAAAATGATATTATTAAACGGATGACAATATTATTTCAAGGTTAATAACTTATTTATTTGTAAGAGATATCTTCTGAAAAAGAATCATCCAACGGGTATGTGTCTTCAACTGGGGAATTGTCATGCTGACTCGGTTTTCCTATTTCCAAATTGAAATACTCATCAAATACCTTTCATTTCCCCTTATCGATTGTAGTTGTTGGAATTATTGCTTGTGCATCTATGTTTGAAAAATTATCGACATCACAAACTTATGGGGCAACATAAACAATTTCAAAAGTGAATCAAAAGTAGCTTGTATAGCTGATATTTTCATGTTATATAAAAGAGAATCCGTGGAAATTACCGACTGAATGCAAATTTGGTGTTATATCGTCTTGATCGTCAAGGCTTGCATCTCCGAATTCCATTCTTTGGGATGTGTTGTTGTCTTGACCTGTGGCTACATCATCCATGACACATAACTCACTTCGACGAGCCAGAGGACGACCGTGTATCCGTTACGGGATTTATGATATCGTTTGTAGAGATTACTCTACTTAACACAAGATTGACTTTGTTTATGACAGCTATTTCCTCAGTTGTTTATATTTCCTCCAATACTCTCTGGTTCGCATGTATAACACCCCTGCCATCAAATCTAAATGCAAACCAAGGTATTGTACAAATCAATAAAATATGGGATAATATTTATTTTAAATATAAACATAAAGTTTACCTCGGTAATTTTTGCTTGATCGTCTAAAGCCTTTTGCTATTGATGTATTGCGTTTGAGTTCACATCACTGGTGAAATTATCCCTTTTGTAAAACTTATATCTCTCAACTTGATATAATCTCACCATACCGCACAACGCCACTTCTTCAGCCTGAACTCGTTCTCACATGAAGATTTTCACATCATCGTCAGTTGATATGTCGACTGAAGGACCCCGTGTACCATTTGCCACCAACAACCACTCTGGAAATTGGTATGTTAAAGCGACAGGTGCATGGTTATCCATATCATATCGGCTTCTCACTAACACCATGAGGGATGTGTATGTTTTATTTTTTTTGAACTTTATGCCGTAGTTTATGGCTCCTGTTTTACTTCTGAAAACCCAATCTCCATCTTCAACTCTCTCCGAAACACCGCGTATGAGATTCACAAGACGCACCATTACTAAATCTTATTTTCACATTTTCTAAAAAATTATTTCACCATTATAAACAGTTATTAACCAATAAATATGGTGTTCATCACCAACAGGAATAACATGCAAAGATACCCAAAAGTTTAGATTTGAATATGCATATAAAGCTTAAAAACCATATGTAAAAAAAAAATACTACATGACAAACAAGAATAACATGCAAAAATACCCAAAAGTTTAGATTTGAAAATGCATATAAAACTTAAAAACCATATGTAAAAAAAATACTACATGACAAAAAAGATTGTTGAAAATCTCGGGATATATCTATCTCCCTTAAATGTCAACAATTATGTGGACTATAAAGAATCTTAAACTAACTTTACAATTACTTTTCATAAATATTACCTTCAAGATTTGCTATTTATTTCAACAAAAACACGCCGATGCTGTCTAACCCAGAAAAGGTTATTGTGTTCTGAGTTCATATATAAATGGCAATTGTTTTACAGGTGATAAAGCAATATATATTTGGTTAACTTCTAGTATAACATATACGTACACTTATATTGTATATAATTACCAAATATATTCGAAATTCTTCATTTAATGCGTTTGCAGGTGCGATATCTCCATAGATATCGCCCTACAGTGAACAGTAACATATTCCGTCATAGATATATTGTTCGCGTCATACCTTGTCGCGATGAATTGGCGTTCACCGAAGAATGGATCGGTAATTTACCTCTCATGCGCTACAATGAAAATAGTTTTTTGAATCTCATAACTATATCACTAATTTTTTTAAAGTTTTGGTGTATACAACTAATTAACTATTTAAATATTCATCCAACTAAAAAAACATTTGGTCATTTGCTTAAGATGTTTGGTACTTTACAGCGTTTGATATTTGAAAGCCTTTGAAATCAACTTTTAAAGCAATCAAAGATGTTGTGTCATTTAGAAGATGATGTCGGAAGAGAAACAATTTAAACTCTGTCCTAACAGAAACAAAAAGAAGCCGTAAGCATCAGAGTGAAAGTAAGAAAGGCTTTCTTGCAAGTGAACCAAAACCAGTCACAAAGTAGATCAAATCGTTTTGGTGCAGCGTCAATGGAATGGCTCGTGTTTACATGGAGACACTGATACAGAGATGCGTCACTTTCTCCCACATCAAGCAGCTCCAATCCCATTTTCTCACCGCCGGTCATTTTCAATCTTCTTTTCTTCGTTCTCGCCTCCTCGATCGATGCGCGATTTCTTCTTTCGGAGACCTTTCCTTCGCCGTACTGATTTTCCGGCACATTCCTAAACCTCTGACCAATGATTGGAACGCCATCATCCGTGGGTTCGCCACCAGTTCTCAGCCGTCGCTCGCATTTTCATGGTATCGTTCCATGTTGTTGCAGGCTTCGTCATCGTCTCTGTGTAGAGTTGACGCTCTCACTTGTTCTTTCACGCTAAAAGCCTGCGCGCGCGCCCTCTCCTCCTCCGCCACGGCGCAGCTTCACGCTCAGACCAACCGTCGCGGATTATTCGCCGACGCACTTCTCTGCACAACGTTGCTCGATGCTTACTCTAAAAACGGCGATTTAGTCAGCGCGCAGAAACTGTTCGACGAAATGCCTATTAGAGATGTAGCATCGTGGAACGCGTTGATCGCTGGACTAGCGTCCGGAAATCGAGCTCACGAGGCATTGGAACTGTATAAACGAATGGAAACGGAAGGAATCAAAAGAAACGAGATAACTGTTGTTGCTGCTCTGGGAGCCTGTTCTCACCTGGGTGCTATTAGAGAAGGTGAAAAGATCCATGGCTACATAAAAGACGCAAACTTGGATCAAAACGTAATTGTTAGCAACGCAACCATCGATATGTATACAAAATGCGGGTTTGTCGATAAAGCTTTTCAAGTGTTTGATCAAATCACAGGCAAGAAGAACGTTGTTACATGGAACACCATGATCATGGGGTTTGCAGTGCACGGAGAAGCACACAGAGCGCTAGAGATCTTCGATAAACTGGAGCACAATAGCATCAAGCCTGACGATGTCTCATATCTAGCTGCTTTAACAGCGTGCAGACACGCAGGATTAGTTGAGCGCGGTACATTCATATTCAACAATATGGCTTGTAACGGTGTCCAGCCTAACATGAAGCATTACGGTTGTGTAGTTGATCTGTTAGGTCGTGCGGGAAGGATGAGAGAAGCTCATGACATTATATGCTCGATGTCGATGCTTCCAGATCCTATTTTGTGGCAAAGCCTTCTTGGAGCTTCAGAGATTCACAAGAATATCGAAATGGCTGAGATAGCTTCTAGGAAATTGGTTGAAATGGGTGTCAACAATGATGGTGATTTTGTGTTGCTATCAAACATTTATGCAGCTCAGGGACGGTGGAAGGACGTAGGACGAGTGAGAGATGCTATGAAGACCAAACAAGTGAAGAAGATTCCTGGTCTTAGCTACATTGAAGCAGAAGGAACAATTCATAAATTCTACAACAGCGACAAGAGCCATGAACAATGGAGAGCAATTTACGAGAAGATTGAGGAGACCAGGTATCTAAATTGGTGTAGAATAAGTTGTAACAAAACAACTATCTATCAGCTCTAATACGTTGGTGGAGTAGCATTGTTGTGTTTAATCAAATGTTCGAGTCTTTTGTGTTTTGATTGATGAGGTTAGGTTAAAGATAAGGGAGGATGGTTACGTTGCACAGACGGGACTTGTGTTGCACGACATTGGAGAAGAAGAGAAAGAGAACGCTTTGTGGTATCACAGCGAAAAATTGGCGGTAGCTTATGGACTGATGATAATAGAGGAGAGTCCAGTGAGAGTGATAAAGAATTTGAGGATATGTGGGGACTGTCACGTTGTCTTCAAACACATCTCAAAGATTTATAAGAGAGAGATCATTGTTAGGGATCGAGTTCGGTTTCATAGGTTCAAAGATGGTTTTTGTTCTTGCAAAGATTATTGGTGACATTATGAACTTATTTCGTCTTTTAAGGCAAATTGTAACACTGTGTCTCTTATTTTTGAATAAGACAAGCTACTAACTTAACTTTAAAAAACACCATATTTTCTTTTTATAATTTTATTTTTTTATTACACGTAAACCATTTTAAAATTATCAACAAAACTAATGTTAAACCGAAAAATTAAAAGAAAAGTAACAAAACCAAAATTCATGAAAACATTAAAACAATACCGCTCTATTTCTATTCCGATCAACTATTCCTCATGTTCATCTGAAAAGAAATGAGAACTCTTCGATTATTCGTGAGGGTAAGCCTTAAAACTTATGAAATCACAATACACAAATACATCTACGAAAAATATGAAGTTTAAAACTATGGCAAACACACAATCACGTATCTAAGATACACACACAAAGTGGAATTCTGTCCCACAAACTAATTCGTTCATAACAGAATGGATCACCATTTGCCTTCACACACCGATCCAGTATGCCACACGGATACCTCGTGCTTAAACACTTCTTCTTGGCTATCCATGTGTGCCCAGACACAACCATCTCACTATCACACTAGAAAATTCTTGGTTTGTCAGCCATCTTTACCTATGGAACCCGTACGCATCCATAGACCACCACAAAACTACAGCTAGGTGCTCTCATGCATGGCCGGACACAACCATCCAACCACACTCATGGGAGTCTTATAGTGCTCACACGCATGGGTAGACACAACCATCTGACCACACCCATTTGAGTCTTATTTCTTGCAAGACCTAACACGGTTTTCCCGACTCTAAATGCATCTACCTTTCTACATCTAATACATTCTCAGTTGTCAATATTCAATAACATGCATTACAGGAAAACATATCACCAAACAACACACATTCATTTTCTATTCTCAATTTTATACTAGTTCTTATCATATATAAATATATATTTATATACGTACATATAAATATTATAAAATCAACAACCAAATATATGTTACTTATAAAGTACCTAACAAATAGGTATGCTCGATTTAATTATAAACAAACCGTTAAACACATATATACATGTATATTAGAAAGTACGAACTCGTTCCTCACCTTTGCCACATGTTGACGAAGAATGCCAACCTTTCATTTTGGACACTTAGGTTACCTTCACTTCATATCATGATTTCCTATGTTCCTCATTATCAAATCAGTTCTCTTTCAACCGAGAGTTAATTTTAAGTGTCGTTACTCTCCCTGCAGATTTTCAGGTCGAAATGACTAAGTTTGTCCAACCAAAAGATATAACCCTACATACTGATCGCATAAGCATTCTACACAGATCAGACTCGATAAACCAATAATATCTCCTATACTGCTAAACCAAAGACAATATATATATATATATATATATATATATATACTCACCCAAATTTCAGATCGATCGGAATACTTTTGATCATCCTTTTTCTGTTTGCGCCAAGATTGGTCGTAAATTCGCACTATATAGAATATTTACCGAAAAACAATCATAACTTTTAGAATACAACTCCGAATGACAAACTGATTGCGGTATTAGATAAAGGAGGGAGTCAAGAACATTCCTACCAATTATAAGTTCATTTGTATTAGTTTTGCATATCTGATTCTCCATTCTCCAAAAAATTGGTATAATCTGTCTCCTACATCCTTTTAGGTAGCTACGATGGCTTCTTCTTTGATGTGACTGATCGACAGCTGCTCTGACAACACTCGGCAGGGCTTCGCCACTAAGAATCTTTTGCGTCTTTTCTATTTTGCGGCTTCCATAGAGGAGAAAGAAAACTCTAAGTTTATTTTTAGAGACTATTGTGCCCTTAATGAACAACTTCGGCTTTAACATTGGGTTTCATTTCTCTTTGCTCTTGGAACCACGAAAATAAACCCAAGTTATTATGTGATTCGTGTAGATAGTTTTTACTTTTCCTGTGGGCTTTCCTTTACCCGAATACCGAATCTTCCGAGACGTTGTGTTCCTTTGCAAGTTAGGTTTTTAAAAGACCAAATGTTATTAACGAAGCAGACTTATCGAGAAGTTTGCTTTGTTGAGAAAAAATCCTGCAAACTTCTCGAAAAGTCTGCTTTCTTAACAAAAATGTTCGTTTTGCAATTGACCAAATATTGGAAATACAAAATACACTTCTTGAGAAGTCTGATTTGTCGGAAAAAAACACCGCTTTGGTGACAAGAGAGGTAAGTTTTGCAATTGACCAAATGTTGTTAACAAAGCAGACTTCTCGAGAAGTTTGTTTTTTTTAGATAAAAATCTCGTAGAGTTTTCGAGAAGTATATTTTGGTAACAAAAATGGTTAGTTTTGCAATTGACCAAATGTTGTTAAAAGTAGATTTCTCGAGAAGTTTGCTTTGTTGGAGATAAAAATCTCGCAGACTTCTCGAGAAATCTGCTTTTTGGTAGCAAAAAATGTTAATTTTGCAATTGACCAAATGTTGGAAATACAAATCATATTTCTCGAGAAGTGTGCTTTGTCGAAAAAAACACCGTTTTGGTGACAAGAAAGATTAGTTTTGGAATTGACCAAATGTGTTAACAAATCATATTTCTCGAGAAGTTTGCTTTTGGTAACAAAAACAGTTAGTTTTACAATTGACCAAATGTTGGAAATACAAAGCAGAGTTTTCGAGAAGTCTGTTTTGTCAAAAAAAACACCGCTTTGGTGACAAAACAATTAGTTTTGTAATTGACCAAATGTTGTTAACAAAGTAGTTTTCTCGAGAAGTTGGTTTTGTATTTCCAATTTTCGGTCAATTGCAAAACTAACCTTTTTGTTACTAAAGTAGACTTCTTGAGAAGTGTGTGAAATTTTTTTTCTCAACAAAACAGACTTCTTGAGAAATCTGTTTTGTTAACAACATTTGGTCAATTACAAAACTAACTTTTTGTTAAAAAACTATTTTTTCTTGACAAATGAGACTTTTCGAGAGTTTGCTTTGTAAATGAAATACAAAGCATATTTGTCGAGAAGCTTGCTTTGTGAATAAAATACAAAGCATACTTGTCGAGAAATTTGCTTTGTAAATGAAATACAAATCAAGCTTATCGAAAAGTCTGCTTTATAAATGAAATACAAAGCAAACTTATGAAAAACAAAACAGACTTCTCTAGAAGTGTGCTTCGTAAATAAAATATGCTTTGTAAATGAAATACAAAGCACGCTTCTCGAAAAGTCTGATTTGTAAATGAAATACAAAGCAGACTTATGAAAGGCCAAAACAGACTTTTCTAGAAGTATGCTTTGTAAATGAAATACAAAGCACGTAATATGTCTAAAATGATGTAATAACATTCATTATTTGTATTTTAGATAATAGTCCAAATATTTGTTTTTTGTGGAGAGTGGAATATGATAAGGACATTGAATTTTTTTGTGGATAATCAAAGATGATTTAAAATATTGTAGTTGGTGATGATTGTAAGAATGAAGTAATTGTTGAAATGATACAAGATGATTATGGATTCGATAAGCAATATGATGTGTTGTAGTTAAGTTATCTTCTCTACAAAACAGACTTTTCTAGAAGTTTGCTTTTTAAATGAAATACAAAGATAAGTTTGCTTTTCTAGGCAATATGTCTAAAATGATGTAATAAAATTCATTATTTGTATTTCAGATAATAGTCCAAATATTTGTTGTTTGTGGAGAGTGGAATATGACAGAGACATCAATTTTTTTTGTGGATAATCAAATAGCAGTTAAAATATTTGTAATTGGTGATGAAAGCAAACATGAAGAACTTGTTGAAATGATTGTTGAAATTATACAAGATATTATGGATTCGATAAGTAATATGATGTGTTGTAGTTAAGTTATCTTCTACCAACTACATTATTAGAGGAAATAACTTGTGATACTCCTCATATGAAAGTGACAAATGATAAATAAGTTCGTAACTTGGTGGAGTTAGACAAAAATTATTTTATACGTCTCTGTGTCTCTAGAAGTGTCAAGGTTGGGTGCTGAAAATAATGAGGCTAACGTTGATGACCACAGGGTGGAATAGAGGTCGCATCTAGATTAGTTGGTGAAAATTGTGTTCTTATCGTACTTAACACTCAGTCACCTGCACTTCATGTCCATGATAATATGTTGTGGTGCCACACAGTAGTGTCAAAACTCTGATAGATAGAAGAGGCTATAGAGGAAGATAAATTATCATCTTAGTTTAGAGAAGCAATGCTATAAAATGTCAGAGATTTTCCGTGAAGTCTACTTTATTTTTGTTTATACCTTTCATCCCAAAAAAAACATGCAAACTTTTTCGGACATTCGTAAACTTCGTAGGAACGGTAACGTAATTGATATTTCTACATTAATTTTATACCAAAAGGAGGATTTTGTAATTTTCTCTATCGTTATGAATTAGTTTTGCAATATTTTATTTATGAAATTTAGTTTTACATTTGGAAACAAGTTTTGAGTTATTTTTAACAATTCTCTCTTAATCTAAAACTAATTTCTAAACTGCAATAATTACTCTGCTATTTTTATATTTGCATAACCAACAAAATTCATATATGTGAACAGTTAATGAATGAAAATGATTTGTAGGCTTTTTAAAAAAGGTAACATACTGACACATGTAATATTTTAGATTTAAAAACAAAAAAATGTTTTCATATAAAATAAAAAAATTTATGTGTCATTTTCTAGATGTAGATTTCGATTACACATATTTTCGTACAAAAATATTAAAAACATTGAACTATTGTATCTTTTCGTTATAATTTATGTGATAAAAGAAAATATATATTATATTATAATATCAATTAAGATAATAAAAAAGTATTACTTAAAAAAATAAAATTCTGTCTAAAAACTCTTGTAAGCTCATGATTCCATATCTAGTAAGATGATTTGAATAAAGCCATAAATCTAATCTTCTTCAAACATGAAACTATGAACCTTTTTATGAAAAAGAAACTGATCTAATGTTACTGGTTATAAGATTTGCACATATCTAATATATTATTTAAAAAATATTTTAATAAAATAACTTTACTCTAACGTGTTATTAACAGAAATAATATGCTAACATGTTATCACCAAAGTGAATTTTAGGTAAATATATAAATAGACTTAAATTATTAGAATAATTACAATAGATGTC
This sequence comes from Pugionium cornutum, assembly GCA_018901935.1. NCBI lineage: Eukaryota > Viridiplantae > Streptophyta > Magnoliopsida > Brassicales > Brassicaceae > Pugionium > Pugionium cornutum. Next base: position 9,556,289 of record CM032155.1, read on the forward strand.
ATTGTTATTAATTTGATTAGAAAATCAATATCTTTCATTAAACTAACTAAAAATATTATTAAATTCATAAAAACATTTATTTTTTTCTTTAATTTACATATATAAAAATTAATATTAAAATAATTTTAAATAAAAATTAAAATTATATATATTTAATTTATATTTACTAATAAATAATATTATATGATTTACGAATATTTTTGTTCATATATGTGGTGGATATAAATCTAGTGTATCTTAAAATCCATGTTAGTAACATTGGAATTTGGAATTTCAATAGTTCAGGTTTGAAAAACACTGAATTTATTATTTTAGCTCAAAATCATTCCAAATGTTTTCATTGAATACATATTTTTATCGACCAAATCATAACAATTAGATTTATATACAAGTCATGTATTAGAAAAAATATTTAAAAATTGTATAGTTTTATTTATTAGTAAATACAAATTAGATATTTATATAATTTAGATTCTTATTTAAATTTTTTTAATATTAATATATATATATATATTAAAAAAAATTTAAAAATTATTTTTTACAAATTTAATAGTATTTTTGGTTAGTTTAATAAAATATATTAATTTTCTAACCAAATTAATAACTATGATATATATTATAATTATTTTAATAATTTAAATCTATTTGTATATTTATTTAAAACTAACTGTGATAATGATACGTCAATATGATATTTTTATTATAACATGTTAGATTAAATTATTATTTTTTCAATGTTTCAATATATTAAGAATACTCTAAACGTTTTGAATCATTATAAAAAGTTACAAATTAATTACGTCACTTATATTAAAAATATTTCAAACATTTTGAAATATTAGAAAAAGTTTTTGAAATATTAGAAAAAGTTATAAATTAACAACGTTTTGTTTTTATAGGGGCATTTGCAAAATTGACCTAAAATTTGTCTTCAATTGCAAGTTTGACATTTAAACTTTTTTTTGCAAAACTAACTTTCTATCTCTATTTTATCTTTCAACAATAACTTTATTTACAACTTTGCCATTAACTTGAAAAAAAAATAAAAACAACACAAAGACCATTATGAACAAATTTTTTCAAAAATATTACGAAAATGTCATCTTTTTCAATGCATACAACCATCATTATCGTGGTTGTTGGGAGAAAAATATTTTATTCCTATCAAAGCAGACTTCTCGGAGAAGTCTGCGACGTTTATTCCGATCAAAGCAGACTTCTCGGAGAAGTCTGCTTTGATAGGAATAAAAATTGCTTTGGCGAGAAAAACAGTTTATTCCTATCAAAGCGGACTTCTCAGAGAAGTCTGCAACGTTTATTCCGATCAAAGCAGACTTCTCGGAGAAGTGTGCTTTGATAGCAATAAACGTCGCAGACTGCGAGAAGTCTGCTTTGGCGAAAAAAATATTTTATTCCTATCAAAGCAGACTTCTCCGAAAAGTCTGCAACGTTTATTCCGATCAAAGCAGACTTCTCGGAGAAGTCTGCGACGTTTATTCTGATCAAAGCAGACTTCTCGGAGAAGTCTGTTTTGATAGGAATAAAAATTGCTTTGGCGAGAAAAACAGTTTATTCCTATCAAAGCAGACTTCTCCGAGAAGTCTGCGATGTTTATTCCGATCAAAGCAGACTTCTCGGAGAAGTCTGCTTTGATAGGAATAAACGTCGCAGACTGCGAGAAGTCTGCTTTGATCGGAATAAATGTCGCAGACTTCTCGGAGAAGTCTGCTTTGGTGAGAAAAACAGTTTATTCCGATCAAAGCAGACTTCTCCGAGAAGTCTACTTCAGTGAGAAAATTTAGTATGTGTACAATGATCTAATCAAATTCATTAATTTTTTACCGCAGATAATGGTCCAAATCGTTGTTGTTTGTGGGGAGTGGACTATTACAGAGACTTGGAATTTTTCTGTGGATAATATAGGAGGAGGAAAAATGTTTGTAATTGAGGATGATGATTACTTTGTTAATGAAGATGAGAATAAAGTTTACTCGAATGCTGAGGATTACATTCTTTAAGGTAAAGTAAAAGATGAATAAATTCAGTTTTAGTGTTGAGTATCTCAGAAAATTAAGTTACGAGTAAGGACAAAGTACAAAGTCTGCTGAGAAGTCTGCAAAGAAGCCTGCCGAGAAGTCTGCAAAGAAGCCTGCCGAGAAGTCTGCAAAGAAGTCAGCGAGATTTATACAACAAAGTTTGCCGATATAAGTGTGTAGTTTTTGAAACATGTAACCAATCAATTCAATTAATTTGAAAACACAATGTTATCGATGTTGTTTTACAAAAACATCCAACACTATCCTGTTATTAGGAAGTATGCATTAAGTATCTTAAATATGCACTAAGTCTTTAACTATGTATAAAAGTGTTTATGAAAATTTATACTAATATTTGTGTTTTTAATGGTTGTCATTTTGTAATTTTATAAGTATGATTTGACTTGAGCTGATTGAAAGGTGATTGACATACAACTAATAGTTTATTATAATTCTGAAAAAGTTGATTAAAAACTGACTGATAAGGTGGAGTGATGAGAGCTAGTGATAGGTACAATAAAGTTGACAAAAACTCATTTAAAATATGACCAAAAATACAAACGAAGTCTGCAATTATTAATGAAGTCTGCAAGTGAAGTCTGCATTTGTAATGAAAACGTGTTGTGAAGTCTGCAACTGAAGTCTGCAACCTGTAATGAAGTCTGCAACCTGTAATGAAGTCTGCAACACGAAAATCTATTGATTCAAAAACCAAAGTCAAATTCAAAACGTAAGAAAAAAACTCAAAAACATCCACAAAAACTGTAAAACCACCATAAATTTCAAGGGGAATTTCAAATATCTATTGAAAATCTTAAAAAACCATCTAAAATTTTAAAAACCATTAAAAATCACTTTAAAAACAACTAAAACAACAATATTACTTTTTGTGAATCTTTTTTCACATCTACAAAAAAAAAGAAATAAGATAAGAATATAAGAACTCCGCAACTGAAGTCTGCAACTGAAATCAGCAAACCTGTAATGAAGTCTGCAACACGAAAATTCATTAATTCAAAAATGAGTGTCAAATTCAAAACGTAAGAAGAAAACTCAAAAACAACAACAAAAAACTATAAAAACAACCATAAATCTCAAACATCTATTGAAAATCTTTAAAAAACTATATAAAAATTTAAAAACTATTAAAAATCACTTTAAAAATCTAGTAAAACAACGAAATTAGTTTTTGTAAATCTTTTCTCTAGATCTACAATAATAGAAAATGAAAAATAAGATAAGAATATAAGAAAGAAATTAAGAAAACAACAAAAAAACAAAATCTCCAAAACCATGAAAAACGTAACAACTAGTAAAAATAACAAACTTACATCTTTAGATCTCGTGACTTCCTTTTTTAGATCTACAACAATACAAGATGAGAAATGAGATAAGAATATAGGAAAAAACTTAAGAAAATAATAAAAACAACAAAAATCACAAAAACTACGAAAAACTTAAAAACTAATAAAAGCAACAAGCTTACGTTTTTAGATCTCTTCACTTCTTTTTCTAGATCTACAACACTATAAAACGAGAAAGAGTGTTATAAAAATAACAAAAGATCTAAACAATAAAAATATTCTAAAATCACAAACCCAAAACCATATAAACAAAAAAACTTATCTTTTTCATATCTCATGATTTTTTTCCAGATCTACAAAATAACAAGATGACAAAGAACATGAGAAGAAAAGAAGAAAAGAAAAAAGGGAGGTAAAACGAGAAGAAGAGAAAATTTACCTTGTAGTCATTTTTGGAGGATGGAGGCTCTCACGTTTTTTTTTTTGAGATGAAATTATGATAAAATTTTAGGGTTACCTTCTTTATATATAGAGAGTTAAATTTGGTTAGGTTAAAAAACTGTCAATTTCTGGTTTGCGCAGACTTCTCGAAGTCTTCAAAGTTTATTCCCGCTGAAGCAGACTTCTCGGAGAAGTCTGCTTTAATAGGAATAAATCTCGAAGACTTCTTGAGAAGTCTGCTTTGGTGAAAAAATAGTTTATTCCGGCTGAAGCAGACTTCTCGAAGTCTGCTTCGTATTTTTACATTACCCTAAACTCTAAATTGAAAAAAACCGGTTTAGTTACATTTAATTTCCGGTTTGTGCAGACTTCTCGAGAAATTTGCTTTGTTAAATCTACGACAATATCTCGAGAAGTCTGCGTAACCCTAAATCCTAAATAATAAGATTCACTAAATGTGCAAAAGTTTTGTTAAAAATTGGATGAAAATGTTGAAGATAGTTAAGTAAATGCACAACTCAAACAATTTTCTTTTAAAAAGTTTGTAAATCTAAATTTTTAAATTTATCACATGATATTTCAAATTCTAGCATGAATTCTCTACACAAACATCAACTATTAACCCACAACACATAACAACAAAAACTAGCAAATATTTTTATATCATTAGATCGAATCCAATCTTCTTATTTTTGAATTCATTATAACTTTTACGTGCTTTTGATATGTATATAAACTATGTTAATAGCAATTTTAATTTTTTTAAATATTTCAAAAATTTTATTTGATTTAGGTAATTTATTTACAAAGCAGCCGGAATAAACTGTTTTTCTCACCAAAGCAGACTTCTCGGAGAAGTATGCTTCAACCGGAATAAACTGTTTTTCTCACCAAAGCAGACTTCTCCGAGAAGTCTGCTTCAACCGGAATAAACTGTTTTTCTCACCAAAACAAACTTCTCGGAGAAGTCTGCTTCAGCCGGAATAAACTGTTTTTCCTACCAAAGTAGACTTCTCCGAAAAATCTGCTTTGATAACAAAAAAATATGCAGGGACTAAAACGTAATTGACATTTCGATATTATTTTTTAGACCAAAGGAGTGTTCAGTAATTTCTCCATTCTCATAGATTAGTTTTGCAAAAAAAAATATAAATTATCAAACTTGCATTTAAAGTCAAGTTTTAGATTATTTTTAGCAATTCTTCTCTCCTTTTATCGCACTGCTAATTCTTCTCTTCTTTTATTGCACTGCTATTGTCAAACACTCATCGTTTGAAAAGGTAAAGTTAGAGTTGGTGGGGCATTTGGCATATTCTCAGTCCAGCAAGTTCTTAGAAACTTCCGCTAATCAAAAAGCTGACATATCACACTTTCCAAATCATTCCTTCTGCAGATTTGATGCTATCAAACCCTAATTCTCACTCTTGTTTCGTTCGACCTCTTTTAGGGTTTACTTCTCGTTGACCCGATCGATTGTTTTCGTCTTCGGGGCAGATTTTTTTTTCTCTCACCTTTTATATTTTTGCGGTTGTGAGGGAGATGACGGATTCTTCTCCCGATTCGTGTTTCAAAGGGGGAAAATTCAGCGCACCAGGTTTTCGATTTCACCCGACCGATGAGGAGCTGGTGGTTTATTATCTTAAGAGGAAGATCTGTAGGAGAAGGCTTAGAGTCAATGTTATTGGCGTGGTTGATGTTTACAAATTAGACCCTTCTGAATTGCCAGGTAAGTTTTCAACGCTTTCTAGGATTGATTACTTTTTGTTGTTGATGATTCGTTGACTATGTGAGAAGTAAACGCCTGTATCAAATTCGTATCTATCTTCTGTACATATCCAACTGATTTGTTGACGAATCTTTACTCTCATTTTATGCTCAAATGATTTCGTTTCTACCATCTTTTATTTCCAGTTCACAGTTTGTCATATTATGCACGTTGGAATTAATTCTCTTAACACACTGAACAATTTGATGCAGGTCAATCGGTGTTGAAGTCTGGAGATAGACAGTGGTTCTTTTTCACTCCGAGGAATAGGAAGTATCCAAATGCTGCTAGGTCAAGTAGAGGCACTGCAACTGGATATTGGAAGGCAACGGGAAAAGATCGAATCATAGAGTACAATTCCAGACCGGTTGGACTCAAAAAGACTCTTGTTTTCTATAGAGGTCGGGCACCTAATGGTGAGCGGACTGACTGGGTGATGCACGAGTACACAATGGATGAAGACGAGCTTGGAAGATGTAAGGATGCTAAGGATTATTATGCTCTTTACAAGCTCTTCAAGAAAAGTGGGGCTGGTCCTAAAAATGGTGAACAGTATGGTGCTCCGTTCCAAGAAGAAGAATGGGTTGATGATGATAGTGAAGATGCAGATGATGTTGCTGTACCAGGAGAACCGGTGGTTCTTTACCAGGATACTCGTTGTGTGGACGATAGTACATGTTGCCATCCTGTCAATGTTCGACTTGATGATATCGAGGAGCTTCTCAATGGCATCCCAGATGCAACCGGGGCTCCTCGAAGATGTATTAATGACCTTTCTTCTAGTATTCCACAGGTCAGTTTCTTCTCTCTTTTAATGAGAAAGATGGTCTTACTATCAATCTATTAGAGAAGGCATTATTTCACATGTACGTTTGGTTGTGCTTTCTCTCACTGCATAGATATATTGTAATTGCAGGTGAGTAGGGAAGACGAGCTACAGAGCACGTTGGTGGTTACTAATTCTCCTAGAAAGTATCTTAATCCCCAGGAAATCGGAGATTTCTTTCCAAACGGCCAGCCATGTAACAGGCAGTCATGTTTTGAGTCTCTAGTGCCAGCAAACTCATTAGGGACAACTGAGGTCACGTCAACTCCCAATACCACTGGTATGGCACCTCTGGTGTTTAAGGAGGATTACATCGAAACAGATGATCTTCTAAGCCCTGAACTCAGAATCTCTTCAGTTGAGAAATCCGCACAGTTCTTCAACTATGGTGAAGTTGGTGACTTTAACGAGTTTGACCAATTGTTCCATGATGTTTCCATGTCTTTGGATATTCAACCTATTGTTCAGAGAACTTCTACAGATCCGTCTTCTCTGAGTAATTTTGCTAACAACACGTCAGACCAAAGACAGCAACTCCTTTATCAACAGCTCCAGGACCAGCTCCCTGAGAACAAGCTGAGCAACTTCATGGATAATAACCCAGTTCTCAGTCAATTCACTGACGATATATGGTTTCAAGATGATCAAGCTGTTCACTTTGATCAAGAGCAATCTTTTTCTGGAGCATTTCCTTCACCCTCATCAGGTACTTAGACTCATTCTTGTCTCAGTGCATTCACCTATGTTTCTGCCAAATTATTCTCCACGAAGCATGAATGCTTTTTCTGCATTTTTCTCTGACTTGAAGCAAGACTTGTATGTATGATACTCTGTTTTACTAATAATGGCTTATCAAGCCCTATTGTTAAGATCTTTAAACGTAATAACCTAAGCCTGATACATTGTGAATACTCCTCCTTTGCTTAGGTGTAATGCTCGATTCCACAAATCCTACTATGTGTGTTGCCCAAGACCAGGAAGGCGAAAACGGTGATGGAAGTAGTCCGTTCTCGTCCGCTCTGTGGGCATTTATGGAGTCAATACCTTCAACGCCAGCCTCTGCTTGTGAAGGTCCTCTTAACCCGAGCTTTGTGCGTATGTCTAGCTTCAGCCGTATCAGATTCAATGGAAAGGCTAATGAAACGCGAGTGACTACTACAATTGCTAAGAAGCATATCGGAAACAGAAGTTTTCTTCTCTTATCAATTGTGGGTGCCTTGTGTGCCATCATCTGGGTGCTCATAGCCACAGTTCGAGTCACAGGGAGACCCGTCTCGTGCCATTATATTACTGACCTAGTCTAATCTATGAATCATTGAATATGTACATAATTTGAAAAGAAAAAAAGTAAAGAATAAAATTCTTGATAAGAGTAAAGAATCAAGTCACAAAACTTAGGTAAGAGAAAAACGACTGTCTAGTTTTTTGGTTTTATATAAAAAGCTATGTGAGTCGTGAAGCAGCTTCAGGCTGAAGTCAGGCGACGTGGATTGCGGATCCCTATTGGTGGAACCGTCGCTGAGCAAAGAGAGTAGAATCCGAAAGAATCTACAAACTTGAGAAACCAGAGAGCAGATTCCGACAACGCAACCAGCCGAAGTTTCCTCTCTTCTGCTCATCGCTGGAAATCTTTGTCTGCTTTCCTCTGTCTAAGGCGGTTGCGTAACACTTAAAAATTTCTTCTTGCCGACTTCCATGAAAATCATGTTTGAATATTATAAGATTGGATAATCTTTTCACGAACTAAGCAAATGGGATATTTTTCCTTTCCTTTTGGCGAATTCTTTAAATTTTTTATATATTATTAGGCGTTGAGTAATTTTTTGGTGAATATATTTTAATTATCGACTAGGTTAGTTCCGTTCAGTCGTACATGTTATTGTTAATTTAGTTTATATAATATTTACTATATTTAGATGTTTATACGTTGAAGATTGTTAATGTTATGTTTTTTTTATAACATATAATAAAAAATTATGAATTTATAGTAGTTTAATGGTTCATGATTTATGTTTGACCCATTGTTTTTTTTTGTTAGAGTTTTTTTTATTATGATATTAGTTATGGTTGATCATATAGATGTTATTATGATTCATGTTTTGGATTAACCGGTTTAATACGGTTAACAGTTCATTAGCTGGTTTATTTGATTGTATATATAACATTATTGAAACTAATTGTAATGTTATCAGTTTGAATAATCAAAGTTTGATTTCTGGAAAATGGCTTCGTATTAGATGTTTTAAGCTATAAAAATATCAATTGTGTCATGTTTCGGAAATTAGTTTAGATTTTTTGTATGTAAATTTGTCTTGTTGTAAGCTATGGAAAATTATAATGGTTATGTTCGTTTGTTAGCTACGAATGCGGTATATTGTTGTTCATTTAGGTACCGCAGCTATTTGTGGTAGACGTTGCGTCATGCGTTGTAATTTTTTCGATCGCTGATTAAAACAGTGGTACGACTAAAAATCTGTGATCAACCGCAACCGCAATCGTCAATGACAGACAAACGAACAACATTTACCACAACCACAGTCGTATTGTTGACAACAACCGTAGCCGTAGCCGCATGCAGCGACCAAATGAACAAGATGTTAGATGCGTATGTCCAACAAATTAATGTGTATATATGTTTATTATTAATTAATGGGTTTAGATTTTTGATTAAACCATATAGTATGTACATTTAATAATTGAATTTTTTTTTTAATTAAAACTCATGTTTTTGAATTCGAAAAAAATCTAAAAGAACCATCATCGTTACTAATAAAAGAACAAACATCTTCTTAATTTATGATTTTCAAAATTATTTGCAATTTCACGTCGGAAATAAATCTTATCTCTCTTTATCAAACACAACTAAAAAAAGATTGTTCAATCTATATATGAACAATTCTTATACAATGTTATTTTTGGTGATCCTTTCAACTCTTCAACATCAAACCACTAAAAACATTTACAATGATTAGTCCCATTTCTTTATACAATTCATAGCTGAAGAAACTTTGACTCCAATTCCTATCAGTCCAAAACGTAAAAATCTTTGCAGATAATCGACATTCACGTATATGTAAACGCACAATTCTCAAAATTAACAAACTAACAAATCTACAACCATAAATATTGGTTTTATCTTATTTGGTCTAATGTTTTCTAATATCAAATCTAAATTTTATTCTATTTCATATGTATCCCTTCAGATACATCATAGACTTTGATTTCTCTTTCATTTTCAATATGTGTTTTGCTTGTCATTCTACTCTTCGTAATTTTTGCAATATTTCTTTAAATCTCATGGATGAACATAATACCTTTAAATACCAACACCATTGCTTTCCACTCTCTTATTCTTCCCTTTCCACTCCCTATTCTTCTATTCCAAATGGCTTTTATATTCTTGACACTAGAACTACAAATCATGTTTGTTCTGTTTTTTCACTGTTTAAAGAAATTTTTAACGTGTGGTATAACAGTTTCTTTGCCCAATAATACTAAAGTTCCCATAAATCATAATATTAGTAACATTCATGTGCCTTCTTTTCATTTCAATTTGAAAATTTTACAAAAATATTATCAATTTCCAATAAACTATTTAACAAAAAAAACTCATGTGTTAGCAGAAAATTTCCAAAAAAATATATTGTAACCCATGAATGATAACTTAAACTTTATCAAAATGAGAATTAAAAATAGACATGCAGAATTAGGGAGGCCGAAGCCAAACCCTGAAAAATATCGGTTTCAGATTTAGATATATATGCCAAAAAAAAAATTGGATTTTTCGGACTAACCTCAAACAAGCTAAAACCTTTTTAGAGATTAGTTAGGTTGGATTCAGACCTATCCAAAAAGACCAAACATGTATTTTAGTTTACTTAAAGTTTTTTTAGTTATAAGATATTTGATTGTGATTAACATAAATTATTTTTTCTATACATTTAGTTTTAAATCAATTATTTAATTACATAAGTTTGATTAATTTTGGATTTTTGTATTAAAATTTCAAAAAACGTATGAAAAACGCACTATTGTCAAAGAAAAGAAGTGTACTGACTTTGTATCTCGAAAATAATAAGTTCGGATTGACTTTTTATGAAAAGATTTAGACGTTTTAAAATGGTGGAAATGCCAAAAAAAAATAGTGTTATGCTGAGTTAGCTTGTATGACATGTGATGTTTTAAACATCCTTGTTATTATAATAGCAGCAAATACTACATTTTGTCTTGGCACATATGTCTCAATCAACTATAGAAGTCATGTTTTACCAAAACACGTTGAATCATTGATTAGTACACAGAGTTATAACTTACGTTGTGTGATCCAGATAAAATTATCATTCATATCTACTTACTAATTTTAAAATTATTATCTATAGATTATCTATAAAATTGAAGTGTTTTATATTTTAGTATTTTATAATATAATTTATTTGGGCCTGGAATATAGCATTACTCAAGCAATGGATCCATCCGGAGGATATCCCGCTCATACTATTAATGACGTATGTGCTATTCATAGAAGGATGGCTTTTGTTGGTATTTTACCAAATCAGGCAATTACATCGTCCGATCAGGCTATAAGGTACGCTTGAGAATTTGGTAACAAAAACATTTGTCTAGAAGGTGAAAACACTATCTCTAGCAATTGCCATCCAAACATGACCATTATAGAATATTCCATCTGCATCAAATATTTTCCCTTCTGAAAACTTATTTGAGAACATGAATTACCTACTTTGGGTGTATATCAGAACGAGTACAGACTGAATATGATATTCTTGGATATATATATGTGGATCATGTATATTTGAAAAGCAAAGAATCAGACCCAAAAGGAGAGTACAAGCCGATCACCTAGTTAACAAATTTTTAAATTTAAATTATAGACTAGAAAATAAATTTTAATGTGTGGTAAATAGATTTATAATAATTTTAAAAAAAAATTATTATGGTCTAATTTTTTTTTTGTGATATTTTGAAGTAATTCTCTTACCAACAAAATAGAAAGGCAAAATATGAAACAAGGTCAATTTTTGGTGCTTTGAAAAAAGGTCATTAAAAACAAGTGCAAGATTCACGTTTGTGTCTGAACACATTTTGGCTGCTTCTGCTTCAGTTACCCTCTCTCCCATTGTGAACCTTATGACTGCAATTATTAACTATTACCTTCGTAACTCTTTTTTTGGTCCCACACCACATACAATATACTTTATATACACATATTACATCTCTTTTCTTTTTCTAATTATACATGTTCATCCATGGTTTATGTAATATATGATTATGAGATCTTCACAATGCACACTAACTATACATGACAATCTCATTAGTTAACAAGACATTATTGTTATAGTTTATTTCTTTTGACTACACATAATTACTACGACAAATCTATAGTAACTTAGTATTTGATAATATATACTATCCGACTTTAAGATGATTATAAGTATATTTTTTTGTTTTAATATTAGTACAAGACTCATAGTCTCTTTTGTCGGATCAATTTCTTTTAAGAATTTATTTAATTAAGAGCTGTTATACTCGCCTGTTACGCTTTATCACAATCTTTTGCTCAAACTCTTTTGTTTACGATCGCAAACGAGAAATCAAGAACGACCAAGAAAAACGAATTAAAGAAAATAGAGAGTTTTAGCCAGTTCAAGTTTCAGAAGAAACTCTACATCTAGTGTTTGACGGCACAAACAAACTTCACTAAATCCCAGGAGTTTATCGATTATAATCAAGAAAGAACACTCACCGAACACAAACACACGTGCTCTGTTTTACTACTCAAAAACAGAGTAAAAAAAACCCATTTCTCTCTAAACTCTCATAATCGTTTAAACAAACGGTATTGGTTATATATATACTTAACCAATCCATCAAACCGAACCTCTTTATTCTCAATGTTAAAAATAAACCGGTATACCCAGCAATACCCAGCTCCAATTGATTTCCCACCAATAACCAAGCATTACACATATACCACCGAAAACAATCAGACACTAAACCAAGTCTGTAAATTGTTCGGATAAATGTTGATGTCACCTACTAAACCAGATAACAATCTCCATCTTGACATTAATAGTTCATCATCTCCTTATGTCGTCAAACAATTCCAACTTCTTCAGCAATTAACCACCTTGAGAAGGAGCAGAGCCTTCTCAAACTTCTCTACTGAGATTACTTTGGTTAACATATCAGCTGGGTTCTTAGAAGTGGGAATCTTACACACATTTATCCTTCCTCTTTCTATTTCATCTCTTATGAAATGATACCTTATGTCCACATGTTTAGTCCTTTCATGATGGACATTATTCTTGGCAAGACAAATAGCAGATTGCAAATCCCAATGAATGTTAACCATCTCTTGAATAACACCAAACTCTTGAGCTAATCCTTTTAACCACAAGCCTTATTTTTTACTGCTTCTACTAAAGCTATATACTCAGCTTCTATGGTTGAAAGAGCTACAATATGTTGAAGACTTGACTTCCAACTTACTACATTTCCTCCTGCTATAAAAACATAGCTAGTAATTGACCTTCGCCGGTCTAAATCAGCTGCAAAATTAGAGTCTGAGTACCCTTCTACCTTGAAATCTGAACTTTTTCTGAAACATAAACCTTTCTGAGATGTTCCCTGCAAATACTTGAGCACCCATTGAACTGAAGTCCAGTGAACTTGACCTGGATTGCTCATAAACCTGCTCACAAGTCCCACTGCATAAGCTAAATCTGGCATGGTGCCAATCATAGCATACATAATGCTCCCTACTACATTTGAATACGGAAATTCACTAGTTCTGTCCTCTTTTTCACTCTCTCTAACTGCAGACAACTTGAAATGAGCACCTATCGGCGTGGATACAGATCTTAATTGATCCATTCTGAAAACCTGCAGAACCTTTTTGATGTAACTGGTTTGGGATAGAGTAAGAGTACCTCCTGCACGATCTCTTTCTATATCCATTCCTAAAATTCTCTTTGCAGGACCTAAATCCTTCATATCAAACTCAGAATTCAGAAGACGTTTAATCTTGTCTATTTCTAACTTTTTCTTAGAGACAATAAGCATGTCATCGACATACAGGAGAAGGTATATGAATTCATCATTAGGCAGTTGTTTTATGTAAACACAATGATCATATTCACTCCTCTTGAAACCAGTCTTAGTCATGAACTGATTGAAGCATCTGTTCCATTGTTTTGGGGCTTGTTTTAAGCCGTAAAGAGACTTTTCCATATGACAGACAAGATTTTCTTTTCCCTTTAGCTGATAACCTTCAGGTTGTTCCATGTATATATCTTCCTCAATCTTTCCATGAAAAAAGCCGTTTTGACATCTAGCTGTTCAAGATCTAAGTCCAAATTCACAGTGATTGATAACAAGAACCTTATGGATACGTGCTTCACAACTGGCGAAAAAATCTCTTGATAGTCGATCCCTTCTCTTTGGGCATAGCCTTTGGCAACGAGCCTGGCCTTGAATCTTGGTAATTCAACACCAGGAATTCCAGGTTTTAGTTTGAATACCCACTTACAACCAATGACTTTTTGGTTCTTGGGTAATTCTACTAATTTCCATGTCTTGTTTTTCATTAGAGATTTAATCTCATCATCCATTGCCTCTTTCCAATTTTCCACCTTCTACTGTTTCTAGTTTCAAAGTAGTCTTTTGGTTCTCCAAAATCATATTATGCAGCTACTGAGAGTGCAAAAGCAGTGTTGCCATTTTCTGTGAATCTTGCAGGTTTTGTGATTTGTCTTCTGATCCTATCCCTAGTCAATTATAATTTCTTAAATCAGATTGGTCTTCAGTTTGTTCAGAATCAGAGGTATTTTCCTGATGAGGTCATCGGCACAACCCTCGGCCAACTGCCCGGTCCAGCCGGCCCAAGGAACACAAAGACGGCCAAATACGCGCAAAAGGATACATGGGTGTATCTTCATGAATCCAAGCTTAACCAAGAAGCGGCCAGCCAAGACCAAATCTGGCCTATAATCCTGACTCACAGAGGACACATGGCGACATGTAGCTCACCCAAAACAAGGCCAGATCAAGTCATGCACCATACATCAAATTGGAGTTTTCGAAACTTACCATATTTGGAACTTTCCTTATATGAAAGTCTCCAAACATTTCTTTGGCGACCAGAAGACTTTTTGGTACTTCTAGGAGTTCCCTTAAGCACTTCTAGAAGCTCAAACACGCCTTGGACCAGGCGGGTCCATCCGTGCCTTCAAATGAACCGATGGAGCTGTTTATGGCGAGTGAGATGGCCAACTGGTTTAATCACTTGCAAACCAAAACATGGCGTCCAAGAGATATTATTAAGGCCCTAAGGAAGCCCAAAATAAATCTGCCATGCACCAGCCACCAGAGGATCAGGCGAATCCCTTTCCTCCAAGACTTGCCATATATGGACCAAAGTGCACTTAATGTGTTCAGATTGCAATATCTCTATTCTTTGCAACTTGGACATGTATTAAAGACTTTCCAAAGCATCCAGGATGTAGCTAGACACATTACATTCACCCCAAAGCTCTCAAGATACAAGCATATACACTTTCCTTGTTGGCCAAACTATACATTAATGGCCAACATCCATATATTTTAAATTTATGATTTCCTTTTCTCTTTTTTAGGTTTAGGACCATTGCTAGGAGCACTATATAAGCTCAGCACGACCTCATTGTAAAACTAGACCACCATTGAAATAAAAGTTTAATACAAAGTATTTTCTTCAAAGCCTTGTCTTTGAGTTTTGTTCTTGTTCTTTATAAATAAAGTGTGTGATTCACTTCTTTTCTATTGAAGCCACGGCCAGGTTAGTTTGAGAGATTCAAACTCCCTTGGTTCACCTTTGATCGTGTGATTCGATCAAAACCCCCCTCCTTTTAGTTCCCTTGCCCGCTTAAGCCAAGAGAGATTCTCGGGTTTGCAAGTCACGGTCGTACCGCTTGTGAGATTGATATTCAATCTTACATCACTTCCTCTATTTGAACTCCATCTTTAGTTTGAACCTCATCTTCTGGATATTGAGCTTTCTCCCCTGGTTCTGTTTCCAGTATCACCTTGCCATTCTGATTGTTCCCGTTTACAATATGCTATTTTCCTTTTTCCTTTTCTAGAATAATATCTTTATATACTATGTTCTCAGTAAATACTGCATTCCTACTGATAACACACTTCTTCTCATCCAACAGTCATATCTTGAAACCTTTTATTCCTACTGGATACCTGATGAATACACCCTTTAAGGCTCTCGACTTTAGTTTCCCTTGGTCAATGTGAACATAAACTATTGATCCAAAACGCTTGAGATGAGAGTATCCTGGTTCTTTTCCAAGCCAAAGCTGCTCAGGGATGTTTTCATCATTTCCAGATGCAGGAGTTCTGTTTATTAGGTACACAGAAACTGAAGCTACCTCTGCCCAAAATTTCTCCTCCAGTCCTGATTCCACAAGAAGACATCTTACCTTTTCCATTATGGACATGTTCATTCTCTCAGCAACTCCATTTTGCTGAGGAGTGTATGAGCAGGTTCTGTGTCTTTCTATTCCATTTCTTTTGCAGAATTCGAGACAATTGTCGGTCCTAAGGAGCTTTACTTTCTTGTTCTTCTGGTTTTCAACTAAAGTTTTCCATTCACAAAACTTAGAAAATGCTTCATCCTTTGTGGCTAGAAAGTAAATCCACACTTTCCGTGAGTAATCATCGATTATTGACATAAAGTAGTGCTTTCTGGACAGAGATGGGTGTACGTTTGGTGACCCCCACAGGTCAGCATGAACATACTTCAAGACTTCTTTCGTAGTATGTTTACCTATGCTGAAACTTAGACATTTATTCTTTCCCATAATGCAATTTTCACAGAACTCAAGGTCGCTAATTTTCTTCTGATTCAAGATTCCTTTTTCAGCTAGAATTCTCATATTCTTAATGCTCATGTGGCCAAGTCTGGAATGCCACAAAGCAGTATCATCTTTTGCCATTGCAGAGTTTACCTCAGCTTGGATTGAGTTTCCTTCAGAGCAGATATAAGCTGCCACACAGACTTCCTTGAAGAGCCAGTTTTCCATTCTTGTAGAAGCTTATTTTTCCTTCTCCTCCAATGTTGGTGAATCCTTGCAAGTCTAGAGTACTTACAAAAATTAAGTTTCTTTTCAGGTTAGGTACATACCTCACATTTTGGAGCCTCTTAACTGTCCCTCCTTTTGCATTGATTCGGATTGAGCCTATGCCTTGGACAGTTACTGATCTGTCATCAGCAAGGAGCACATGTCCACCTTCAATTTCATCGAATTCGTAGAACCAATCTCTCTTGGCTGTCATGTGATATGAGCATCCAGAATCTATTATCCATTTGTCCTTTGGGTCCTGATCAGTGATTGAAAACGCATCAATCTCCAGTAACTTGTCTGATGTTACCGCTGCTTCTCCATGATCTTCAAACTCCATCTTTCTTTTCTGAGCATAACAATCTCTTTTTACGTGGCCTTCTTTCTTGCAATACCAACATGTAACTCTTGATCTTGAGCTGGATCGAGATCTGCTCTTGTTGTTTCTGCTTTGATTGTATGGCTCTTTCTTTTCAGATCTTTCCCTTGCAACATAGACTTCACCGGCTCTTTGTGAGCTTCCTGAGTCTTTTGCTTCTTTCAGCTCCAATTCCTTTGATTTTGCTGCATTCGTGACTTCTTCAAGAAACAAGGTTTCTCTACCATATTTTAGTATTTCTTTTAGATGATTATACTGAGGCGGCAGAGAACTCAGCAATAAAATTGCTTGAACCTCCTTAGATACTGAAACACTAATGCTGCCTAGATCAGATACTATCTTTAGGAATTCATCAACATTCTGATGTATTGACTTGGCGTCTGACATTTTGAAGGTATAGAACTTGTGTTGAAGATGAATTCGGTTTGGCAGAGATTTCAAAAGATATAATCTTTCCAAGGTAGACCAAGTTGACGCAGCTGTAGTACATGCATCAATTTTCTGGGGAACGTGATCTCCAACATTTAGAATGATCAAATTCATGGCTTTTTCAGATCGTTCTAATCTTTCCACCTCTTCTCTTCTGATTCTTTCTCTTCGAGCTTCATCATCTTCATCTTTCTTTATCTCCTAGAGTTTAGATTAGGGTTTAGAAATTAGAATTTAATTTTGTTTGTAGCTTAAATTATAAACCTTTAAAAGTTATTTCAAGTGTTTATGGTACTTTGAAATAGTGGTCTTTTTATAATAAAAAAGCTAATGGTGATATTTTGGATATTTAAAAAAAAATAGTTTTGTGATATTTAAAAATTACTCTAAAAACACTATTTGCTAGTTTTTTTATATCTTTTAAACACTTTATTTAAATGTAAAAAAAACTCAAACACAACCGATAAAATACAATTTAATTTCAAGTCGAAACACTAAATCGCATTTTCGTTTAGTATAAATTATTTAAGTTAACTATTACAGTTACAATTTTTTGGTTTGATGTCGAACTATAAAATTTGTATTGAAATATATAAATTTTACTTTATCCGAAAATTTGAACTATTAAATATATATCATATATGCACACAATATCTCAGACCTTTGTTACCACATTAGTACAATTCTAAGATTCAAAATATATTCAAACGAGCAACATTGAATGCATATGATAGTGAACATATTCCGTAATAAGTAAACGAATAAATTAAAATGTTTTATTTTATTGAAAAATGTAAAGAAAATTGACGAGAATCATGTGAACTTCATCAGGTGTCGCACATTTTCATTTATTATTGAGAGAACACATACCAATTCTTAACATATTTTACTCACTATATATACACATATATCAGTTGCTTTTAGATCATATGTCATCTCTCAGAAGATTATCTTGAAAAGTTCTGTTCCAAGTAGAAGGTTTCGTGTTTTCTTCCTTCGATAAAAAAGAAATAAAAGTTTAACATATGACGAAGTTTCTACGCATAGTATTGTTTTTCTTCGTCGTTGTCTTCGCCACGTCTTCTTTGGTCGTTAACTGCATTCGCACGCCGTCACTAAGTCCGTCACAACAATAATTTTTTTTCTTTACTTATTTTATAGTTATTGAATTATTTTTAAATTTTTAAATTTTTTGATATGTCTATTTTTTTTTATAGAAATTATGGTCAATGGTGGAGAAATGAAACACGTCGAGATAAAACGAGATCAAATACACCACAAGGTATGATTTTAAATACTCCTTTTTTAAATGGGTAATTGTATAAAATATCACTATTTTAATTTTTTGTTTCAAATATAAAATTAATTATTTATATTTTCATAAATATCACAAATTAAATATTAAAATAATTACAAAATTTTAATAAAAAAATATAAACTTTAAATTAGAAAAATAAATCCAAACATTATGTTTTAATTTTATATATAGTTTATTTAAGATAAATAGTTATTTTCACATAATAATTTGTGCTATTTTTAAAATTTTATTTTTATTGTGCTAAATTTAGAAGATAAACTTAAAATATTGTTATTTTAAGGTATTACTCTTTTTTTTAATAAATTTTTATTTTTCTAATCCGAAATGGTAAATAAAATTATATAAATTTTTAATATAATTTAAATAAATACGTTTTAGTTAGTTAAATTCACAGTGATTTTTTAAATATTTCATTCAATACATAGATTAGTCTTTTAATATTTTTATATTTTTTTTTTAATTTTAAAGTTTGGTTTATCTTTTTGTTTTCCTACTTTTATTATATCATAACAAGGTTTTATTAGAAATACTAACATATATTCTGATACTAGCAACCTCATTTGATTTTGACATTCTTAAGAAAATAAAATAAAATAAATACTATAAAAAAATAATTTTTTAAATTTATTTTCTAAATCTAATACATTAAAAATAAAATTTTTAAAATAGTATAAATTATATAAAAAATAATTATTTACCTCAAATAAATTATATATAAAATTAAAAAATTATGTTCGGAAATTTTTCCAATTTAGAATTAAAATTTTTTTTATTAAGAATTTTTTTTATTATTTTAGTATTAAAGTTGTGTTATTTTTAAAAATTTAAATTCTTACTATTATATTTGGAACAAAAAATAAAATATTGCTATTTTAGACAATCTTCCGTTCATATATATATATACAATATAAATTAGCAAAATTTCTAAAAATAAACAGAATTATTCTATATTTATTTCAATAGATTTTGTATTTTTTTTAATAGCAACTGTTTTTCTATATTCTTCATGTTAATGTTATTGTTTTAAAAAAATGTAAAATATATTGTATGGTGAAAAGGAAATAGAAGAAAAACGAGGGGTAGAAATGGAAATGTATCCGACAGGCTCGAGCTTGCCGGACTGTTCGTATGCGTGTGGTGCGTGTTCACCGTGCAAACGAGTGATGATTAGCTTTCAGTGTTCCGTCGCCGAATCATGCAGTGTCATTTACAGATGCACGTGCAGAGGAAGATATTATCACGTGCCGTCGAGGGCTTAAATCTCTACCGTTTATTTACTTTCTTGCTTTTTTGACGTCTGTGAATTAAAGTATCAGTTTTGGCTATTATATTATTGTTCGATTTGTTGGAAAATTAAATTAAAGTTATGTGCCCACTTTGAAGTCATATATTTTAGTAAAATGAGACGACGGAATAAGATGATTGAACTGAATTATCAAAGTTGAAAGTCAAATATTTCGACATATATTTCTGTTCTTTTAAAAAATTTAGAGGATAGCTTTTTTATTTTGTATGAAATGACATCTCATACGGTTCAACCAAAGAACATCATGCAACAACATATATACTAAAATTGTTGAAAAATATTCTAAAATATTATATTTTTAAATATTTTTTAAACATATTATTACCAGCTTTTTATTTTTAAAATATTCTAAATATTTGAATAAATATATGTGTTTGAGTAATACCTTAAAATAGTATTATTTTAAATTTATTTTTCAAATTTAACACATTAAAAATAAAATTCCAATAGCACAAATTATTATATGAAAATAATTATTTATCTTAAATAAATTATATATAAAATTAAAATATAATATTTGGTTTCACTTTTTCCAATTTAGGGTATAATTTTTTTTCATTAGGAAGAATTTTTTTATTATTTTAGTATTAAATTTGTTCTATTTTGAAAATATTAATGATTAGTGCTATATTTAGAACAAAAAACTTAAAATAATACTATTTTACACAATTACCCTATATGTTTTCCTAAATAATTTATAAAAAAAACTAAAACAATGTGTTTGAATTAATTATTTTAAATTTATAGTTTATTTTTTTCTCAGTAGAAATAAATTCTTTTAGTTATTTTTATATAAAATTGATGGTACTTTTAAAAATAATGATAGTATTTCAAAAAACTTAAAAATAAAGTTTTACAAAATTTTCTAAAATTTTAATTTTATGGATGACATTGCAATATATATATATATATATAATCTGATTTGCATTTTGATTATTGCTAAATGCTTTATGTTAACTAAAGTAATTAGAGCTAGGGATATAATGTTTAGAAATTCTTTAAAATAGCATTGTTTAACTATAACTTGAGTTTGGTAAATTCTTTAAAATAGTAGGTATTTAAATTTTTAATAATAATACGAATTTAGTATTAAAATATATTTTAAAAAATTTACATGATAGAGAAAATCTAAATTCTAAATTGAAAATGAATTCAAATATAATGTTTTTAGTTTTTTAAATTATAATTTATTTAGGGTAAATAGCTATTTTACATAATAATTTGTGCTATTTTTAAATTTAAAAATTTAATTAGTTAGATTTGAAATAGACACTTAAAACATACTATTTATGATATTACTCTAAAATTAATATCATAAAATTTTGAGATATCCGAAAATGGATTTGAATTTACTAGATCCAAAATTAATACATGAGTATTATTGCAAATATTTTTATTTAATCTAGAAAAAATTATCTAGTATAACCTATTATCTAGAATATCTAGAAATATCTAGAATAATTCATTAATTTTTTTATTACTCATATAACCTACTAATCATTTAAATTTTTAAAAAATTCCTATATTACCCTTTACCTAATGTTGTGGTAACTTCGTTTTTATATTTTACAAAAAAAATTATTATTTTATAACTACTTTTAATCATAATAATTATTATTATTATGTCCTAAATTTTTTAAATAAAAACTATTCTTAGTCGTTGTTGTATGGATAATTACTAGCATTGATTTGGTGTTTTTTTGTTATTGAAGGTGAGTTGATGATTGATTTATTTGTTTTTTCTCAAATTTTGGTTTGGATTTGAATTTTATAATACATTTCTATTCAAAATTTATATCTCAATTTACTTATTTGATTGCTATGAAAAGGACGGATGACTTTTCAGAGTTTTTGGTTTCCATTTTGGGTGAATTACTAAAAATGAACTAAAATTTGACTCTAAATGCAAGTTTAATCCACATGAAAACATTTTTGCAAAACTAACCTATGAGGGTAGAGAAATTACTAAACACTTCTTTTGACTAAAAAATAATGTCGAAATGTCAATTACGTTTCAGTCATTGCGTGCTTTTTTGTTATCAAAGCAGACTTCAATAAGTTTGCTTTAGTCGAAATAAAATGTTTTTTTTCACCAAAGCAAACTTCTCGGAGAAGTTTGATTTAATAGGAATAAATCTCGAAGACTTCTCGAGAAGTCTGCTTCAGCCAGAATAAACTATTTTTCTCCCCGAAGCAGACTTCTGCTTCAGCCGGAATAAACTGTTTTTCTCCCCAAAGTACCCTTCTCGAGAAATATTCGAGGTTTATTCATATCAAAGCAGATTTCTCGAAGAAGTCTGATTCAGTCTGAATAAACTGTTTTCTCACAAAAACATATTTTTCGAAGTCTGCTTTGTAAATAAATTACCTGAATCAAATAAAAATCGTGAAATATTTTTAAAAAAATCTAAAATTGTTATTAACACGATTTATATACATATAAAAACACATAAAGTTATAATGAATTCAAAAATAAGGAGATTGGATTCGATCTAATGGTATCAAGTATTTGCTAGTTTTTGTTGTTATGTGTTGTGGGTTAATAGTTGATGTTTGTGTAGAAAATTCATGGTAGAATTTGAAATATCATGTGTTAAACTTGAAAATTTAGATTTATAAATTTTTAAGAGAAAATTGTTTGAGTTTTGCATTTACTTAACTATCTTCAACAGATTCATCCAATTTTTAACAAAACTTTTGCACATTTAGTGAAGCTTATTATTTAGGGTTTAGGGTTACACATACTTCTCGAGATGTTGTCGTAGATTTAACAAAACAGACTTCTCGAGAAGTTTGTCTAAATTGGAAATTAAATGTAACTAAATCGGTTTCCTTCAATTTAAAGTTTAGGGTTATGTAAAAATACAAAGCAGACTTCAGGAAGTATGCAAAAACCGGGAATTTTTATCAAACTATGGTTTCTTAGTGATTTGACAGTTTAACCTAACCGATTTTACCAAATAAGTCAAAACCCTAATAATTTACCACTAATTTTCGAGCCAAAAAAACCTGTTTCCCTCTCTCTCGCCGCCGCTTACTCTGTCGCCGATAATCTAGCCATCTTTCTCACCATCAATCTCTCGCTGGCTTTCTCGCTACCACGGTAAGGTTTTCTCGCTACCGCGGTAAGGTTTTCTCGCTCTCTCTCCGTCATATCTCTCTCCAGCGGTAAGGTTCTCGGTTTTCTCTCGCCCTCATATCTATCTCTTCTCGCCATCTCTTTTTCTCTTGCCCCACGGTAAGGTTTTGTTTGTATCTCTCTTTCCCCTCGACGCCCTCTCTTTCCTCTCGACGCCCTCTCTTTCCCCCGCGATGGTATGAGTAGATCTGCATGTTTCAATTGATGTTTGACAGTTTTTTGTTTTCCATTCATAGATATGCATGTTTTAGTTGATGTTTAACGGTCTTTAGTTGATGTTTAACAGTTTTTAGTTGATGTTTGATGATTTTTTTGTTTTCTCTTTATAGAGATCCTGATGTTTCGGAGTCCCCTTCGGTGCCGCACTTTTCGCGGTAAGAAACACTTGGAAAATGGTTTCTAAGATATTTTGAAAAAAAAAATTTGCGGGTTTATTTTAACTGTGGCATTTGAAAAAAAATTTTCTCCTCTTTTAAAAAGGTGTTAAAATTGTTTTTTAGTTGTTTTTGTATAGATTTCTTCCTCTACGTCTCTGAATTCCCACCGCCATCAAAGGTATGTGATTTTGATAGATTTTCTGAATATTTTGCTATATTTGTGATTTTTAACTGTGATATTTGAAAAAAAATTTGTTTTGATATGTGATTTTTAACTGTATGTGGTTTTTAACTGTGATATTTGAAAAAAAAATTTGTGGTTTAAATAGACCGTATGTTTAAATTTTGTTTTGGTTGTTTTTGTATAGATTCTCCATCGACGTTTGCGAATATAATCCCCACCGTCAAAGGTATGTGATTTTCATAGATTTTTTGAAGATTTTTAACTGCTTCACTGTTATTTTGTTGAGGTGATGGTTATTTACTATGGTTCCGGGATTTTTTTTGCGTGGACGGTTATTTTGACGATTATTTTGTTGCATTTTTCTGTGATTTTTGGGATTGTGCTTGTGTTCGTGATTTATTTTGTTGCATTTTTTTGCGATATCCATCATTGTGTTAGCGTTCGCGGTTTATTTTGTTGCATTTTTTTATTTCCTATTTTGTTTACTAGAAAAGTCTGCTTCCTATATTATTTCCGAAGCAGACTTCTCTAGAGAAGTCTGATTCCTATTTTATTTTCAAAGCAGACTTCTCACGATAAGTCTGCTTCCTATTTTATTTTCGAAACAGACTTCTCTCTAGAGAAGTCTGCTTGCTATTTTATTTTCGAAGCACACTTCTTGTGAGAACTCTGATTCCTATTTTATTTTCCAAGCAGATTTCTCTAGAGAGAAGTCTGCTTCCTATTTCAGTTTCGAAGCAGACTTCTCTCTTGAGAAGTTTGCTTCCTATTTCATGCACACCAATATATTATTTTGTTTAACTGTTTTTTTTGTGATTGCAATATTCAAAATGGAAAAAAATAGTCTCCCAATTCGCCTCTTTACAAAAAACACTAAGCCGCCCCCACAAAAAAGCATCGCATATCATTTTTGTGATGCTGAGCTCATGTATGCGATTGAGGCTGCTCTCCCTGCCGATGAATGGGAGTACTTATGCACTTCTCCTCTCGGTGTATGTATTAAATTCTACAAGTTGGATTTCGCATGGGCTTATAGGCTTGTGTACCACATGCTCACCTTCCAGTTTCTCTCTACTGCCAAATACGAGATTTGGTGTTTGGTTGGTGATAATGTGGTAAGGTTCTCCCTTAATGAGTTTGAGCATTTGACTGGGTTGAACTGCAAATATGATAACAGTTTAGCTAAAGAGCCGGATATTGAAGTCACGATGGAGATGAGATTGTTCTAGAAGAAGATTGGGATATGTATTTATGAAGGTCCTAGCATTCAGAATTTGGTCGAGGCTTGTTCAAATTATAGTTACTCTTCTCATGATGATAGGATTAGGTTGGGGTATTTGGCCATTTTTGCGACTTTCATTAACGCACGTGATCGTAGAGCATGCACAAATGTCAACTACGCTAGACTGGTGATGAATCTCGTTGCATTCGAGAGCTACCCATGGGGCAGAGTAGCTTTTAAAAAGCTAATTTTATCCATAAAAGGTAAGGACTTGGGTAGGTCTGCTTACTCCATTGATGGGTTTGTTCAAGTTTTGCAGTGTTGGATTTATTTTGCTCTACCAGACTTTGCATTAAAGTATGGGGAACCCATCACTCTTCCACATACTCTTCCCTTACTATCCTACCAAGGCTCCCGAGGTAGAAAGAACATCAAAGTTGCTCTTCAGAATCAGGTACGTTTGGTGTTTTTGTATTTCATTTCCCTCCATTTCTAATTTTGGTGTTTGGTGTTTGGTGTTTGGTTATGTAGAAGAACGTACAACACTTTGTTGTAAATGAGTTCGACGATATGTTTCCATATTGGAAGGATAACGTTATTGATGAAAGCTATACAAACATCATCAAGGCGTATTTCCAGTATTTTGTGCCTTTTAAGTTTGATACCTCCCATTGGTCACTTGGAGGTTTCATGAACGAGTTGTTTCAGGTTGATAATGTTGGTAAGGTGACTCCTCAGAAAATAAGGTACGAGCTGGATGAAGATTTACCATTTCTGTCCCAAATTACGCCACGGAATGTGGATAGGACAAAAATGATGGAGGCGATGAAGTCCCACTTTGAGATGTGTTTCTCGAATTTCTCAAATAATGTGATGGTCGGCATTCAAAATGTTGAGAAAAAAGTGGATGCATTGTTGAAAAATGTGGACGTCATGGAGAACAATCTGGAGTAGCTTAAGGGAGGCGTGAACATTATCGGGGAAGGTGGTGCGTTTGGTGCGGTTAGTACTCAAACAAGCCGATCACGGGTTTTTAAAAAGAAGTGATTTATTTGGTCTTCATTTGTGTATACTATTGATCGAACTTATTTCGCTATGTGGTCTGATTGTTTGATAATTAGAATCTAATACATATTTTGAATAAAAATTTGATTGTGTTATGGAATATCATTTAAGGATGGATCCCACATTAATCAAAAATAAAGAGCAAATGAAAGCGTCTACCGAGGAAAGCAGAACAGTGTACAATACGTACGTACGGAAAAAAGCCGAAAGATGATATGTCTACTTTAAAAATCAAACAAAACACTAAAAAAAGGCAGCAATGCTTGTGCAATGCGCCAAAAGTGTTAGAATGCGTAAATTTGGTCCCACACAACAATCACCATTTCAAGAAAATAGCACCGTGAAATAAATAATTACAAACAAAAAACGTGGTGGTGGATATGATACGTTCGCTGAAGTTGACACACAGAAAGTAAAGGTGCTTAATGATTGGTTGAAACTTGTCAAGTAAGTTATCTTTTTAGAATCTTGTTATGCAAGTTATCTTATTTTTTAGAATCTTTTTGTGCCAGTTATAGTACTTCACACTAATATTCATTGTGATATCATTATAATGACACTTCAAAAGAATCAAACGTGTGGTTTTTCACTATCCGGAATACACAAAAATGGCTCAACGATTTGGTATATTTTATTATGATTGCAGACTTATGATTAGTATTGCAGACTTCTGATTAGCATTGTAGACTTCTGATTAGCATTCAAGACTTCTGATTAGCATTGCATACTTCTGATTAGCATTGCAGACTTATGATTACCGTTGTATACTTCATGTTAGTAATGAAAACTGTATGTGTAAATGCAGCATATGGACGTTGGGCTTAACCTTTTGCGGTTTCGTTTCAACAAGCATCTAGAATGGTGTAGGAGCACTCGGATTTGCTTTGCTGATTGCATCTTCCAGATGGTTTGGTCTAGCCATCACAATCATTTCTTGAATTCCACCGGGAATGCAGATGGTTTAGGGTGACTACTCCCTCGAGGAGCATTTGACTATCATGCCGGTAATAAACCATCGTACTATAAAACCGGAAAGACATGGGGCCTCGAAGTTGATGACATATACTCACCACTGCATGTAATGGATAACCATTGGGTCGCTATGTGGATATCAATACCGATGCATCACATCGTAATATGGGATAGTGACGTCAATCATACGACCGATGTTTGTATATCCACGGCTGTGAAGCCATTTGCTCAGATGATTCCAGCTCTTTTAAATGAGTTATCCCTTAAGCACGAGAAAGGTAAATATCCATGCGATGAGTACACACATGAACGCATTAAAGGTCATGGAGTTCCTCAGAACATCAAGAGTGGAGACTGTGGGGTGTTTACGTTGAAGTACATTGAGTGTCATGTGCTTGGATTGCCATTTCCTAGTGCCTTATGTGATGCAAACATGAAAGGTATTAGAGAGAAGTTAGCTGTTGAGATCTTCGATGAGACTAATCAATGTGGGACAGAGGAAAGGTCATATGATCTGCTTGACATTTATGGGTGATGTGTAATATGACTTAGTATGACTTAGTAGTATGACTTAGTATTATGACATAATTAGTTGTGTTGGATGTTGTTGTGTAGAATGTATATGTTATAATTACGGTGCATAATGGTGTTGGATATTTTTGTAACACACCATCGATGATATTGTGCCTTCTAATTAATTATAAATGATTGTTTCCATGTTTCATAAAATACATACTTATATCGGCAAACCTTATTGTAGACTTCTCGGTAGACTTCTTTGCAGACTTCTCGGCAGACTTTTTTGCAGATTTCTCGACAGACTTCTTTGCATTCTATTCTTTAATTTTGTTGTCACCACATTGTACATGCTATACAAGACAAAAATATTACAAAACAAAAATAAAGGAAAATGTTAGTCTTCTCAACAATAATAAAACTAGAGTAACACAATTCAAACGATTATGGCTGGGTTATTTGCATTTTGAGCAAGTGTATTGTTTGTTTTTATTGGTTTCGCTCCTTTTTAACGCAAGTTCAAGAAACGCTTGGTACCTAGACTTTTTCCGTCGACCAGGAAAACGTCAAACAAACGGCGGAAGAATCTTGCTTCGGAAACAACTTGCACATCATCATTTTTTGGATAAATATTATGTGCATATGCGGCGTACAAGTAATTTTTCGTGTAGAACGGAGATACCATCGTAGACACATGCATATCAATCGTCATCGCAGCTGTAATAGCATGTTCACACGGTATTTTTTCAACATCAAACACACGACACCCACACTTATGATGTTCTAAGTCAACAACACAATCTCGCGAACCTCTTGTCACATAAAATTCCCAACTATCAATGCGTTGCACCTTTAGCTTGAGTGCATCGTGTGAACCTATGGCCAACAAATATTCAACTCCTCGAGAGTGCAGTGTTTGTAGTTTCATAGCGTCCTCACGTCTTTACAAAACCACCTTCCAAGTTTTTCCCGTATGTACTCAAGCAAATATGAAATAGGAAACCCACGTGCTCCTTTTAAGGCAGAATTGATAGATTATGCAATATTTTTTGTCTGTATGTTATATCTCTCCCCTGGAAAATAAACTCGTGACCAAAGACATACATCAGCTTTGTCTAAGTAATCTACAAGGTTACCGTTCACTTTTCGTATTTCATCCATGTAATGGTTAAACTCTATCATCGTAAATGTGTATGCAGCACCTTTCACCAAGTACAATAAATGTTTTCCTCTGAACTTCGTGATTATGTTATTTTGTAGATGATAATAACATATTCCTTATTGCGTTTGCGGAAAAACACGTGTGCATGCCTTCATTATGGATTTAAATCTATCAGAAACTATAACCAACAGATTTTCATCTGATATACAACAATGAAATTTCATGAAAAACCATTCCCACGAATCATCATTCTCAGAATCAACAATCCCGAAAGCAAGTAGATATGTTTGAAAATTCTCATCTTGTGCAGTTGCCACAAGCAAGACACCTTTGTACTTTCCAGTGAGATGGGACCCATCAACCACAATAACTCTTCGGAAATATTCAAATCCAACAATCGAGGCTCCATATGCGATGAACAAATATTTAAATCTTCTATGCTCATCAAGTTCAATAGTAGTAATCGTACCCGGATTGGTTTTTTGAATGGATTGCAAATATACAGGCAATTTTTCATATCCATCTTCGGTTGTTCCCCTTACCAATTCTTGAGTATATATTAATGATTTGTATGCAGTTGTATAATCCATAGAAATATCAAACATTACCTTCATTCCAACTCGTTCCATAAACATCTGAGCAATGTATCTTGGAGTACTTTGTTTATAGCCATTCAACTTGTCCGTTACTGAACATGTATGATCTTGCACATACTTTGTCACCCAAAACGTGTTAGATTCACTAGATTTGACCGCAGCTCGAACCTTCCATGCGCAATCTTTGACGCGACATATTATCACATACAGCTGCTTCGATGACTTATAAATCTTGAAACCGAATTGTTGCATAATCGACATCCTACGCAAATGTGATACCAAATCAGCCTTGCAAGGAAAACTTTGGTTCACATATATATATTTTCAACACATCCTAGAGTTAAGCTTTGTCTTTGCTTGCAACCTCCGTTTTTGAGATCCTCAACACTAAAATTGAATTTAATATTATCTTCATCACTATCTCCATCTTTCAATTTACCGTAAAGACTGTAATTCTCACCCTCTGAGTAAACTTTATTTTCATCTTCAGTAACAACTAAATCTTCATCATCATCAGCGACATCATCACCCTCAGACAAATTATTTTCACGCTTCACAGAGGCACAAAGACGTATAACATGATTTTTACATAACTCAACCAAGTTACGAACTTGTCTATCATTTGTTACTTTCATAGGAGGAGTATCGCACGACATTTTATCTAATAACGCAAGTGGTAGAACATAACTTATCTCCAATACATCATATTGCCTATCAAATCCGTAATCATCTTGTATCATTTCGACAAGTTATTGATGTTTGCAATCATCCTCAATTACAAACATTTTACCTCCTCTTATATTATCCACAGAAAAATTCCAAATCTTTGTCATAGTCCACTCCCCACAAACAACACAGATTTGGACCATTATATGCGGTACAAATTAATGAATTTGATTAGATCATTGTACGCCTACTAAATTTTCTCACTGAAGCAGACTTCTTAGAGAAGTTTGCTTTAGTCGGAATAAATTGTTTTTGTTACCGAAGTAGACTTCTCTAGAAATCTACTTTGGTGAGAAAAATAGTTTATTAATATCAAAGCAGACTTCTCGAGAAGTCTACTTCAGCCGGAATAAACTATTTTTCTCACCAAATCAGACTTCTCGAGAAGTTTTCGAGGTTTATTCCTATTAAAGAAGAGTTCTCGGAGAAGTCTGGTTTAATCGGAATAAACTTCAAAGACTTTTTGAAAAATCTGCTTCAGCCGGAATAAATTGTTTTTCTCCCTAAAGCAGACTTCTCGAGAAGTATGCTTCAGCTGGAATAAACTGTTTTTCTCACCAAAGCATACTTCCCACCAAAGCAGACTTTTCGGGAAGTCTGTTTTGCTGAGAAAAACGGTTTATTCCGATCAAATCAGCTTTCTCTAGAAGTCTGCTCTAGTGAGAAAAACAGTTTATTACGGTTAAAGAGAAATTTATTCCGATCAAAGCAGACTTCTCGAAATCTGCTAGAGAAGTCTGCTTTGTAAATATATTACAAAGCAGATTTCTCGTAACTGTATGAATTGGAAAAATATAACCGAAGCTAAAACACAAAAACTAATCTTCGATCTTAATTTTTTAGTTACGCGACTTAAAAGATGACCGATATAGATTCAAGTTTGTTTTAACGGATAATGATGAATTTTTGCAAAGTTGGAAGCTTTTGAATGTAGTGTGAAAAGAGAAATTGGAAGAAACTGTGAGAGAAAATGAAAGAGGTTGAGATGAATGAGATTTGATGAAGAAATAGAGGTAAATGGTGGGTGTGTCGATAGAATTAATAGCTCCCAACAACTACGACAATGGTGGTTGTGTGCAATGAAGAAGATGACATTTTTGTAATATTTTTAAAAATTTTGTTTATAATGATCTTTGTGTTGTTTTTTTATGGTAATGGCAAAGTTGTAAATAAAGTTATTGTTGAAGGATAACAAAGAGATAGAAAGTTAGTTTTGCAAAAATAAGTTTATGGGGATTAGACTTGCAATTGAAAGCAAATTTTAAGTCAATTTCGCAAATGCTCCTTCCATTTTTAAACTAAAATTGTTGAGAATTTTGTTGGATTAAAGAAAATTGATTTTGGGAATTCAGCAATGTATAAAAATCCATGTCGCAAAATCTCAAATTTGATTTTGATGATAAAAATATGTTAAGCATGATGATAAGAACATGATTTTATTCTTCATGGATTCTTTTAGATCGTGTAGATCGAGAGAATATTTTTGTTGAGTAATAACCAATGCTCTTGGAGCAAAAAAAAATTCTATATCTCTTTGTTTTTTATAAGTGTTCATAATTAATAGGTTGATTACTGAAATTTTGATTTTAGATGAGAGATAACGTATTTTAGATATAAAAAATTGATTTTAGAATGGTGGACTAGTAGATTAGAATTTAGAAGACTACTTAAATCTACCGAAATATTTGTAAGACTTTTTAAAAATCGGCCAAAAGAAATGTAGACTAACATATACAAAAATAAGTTTGCAGATAAGTTTAGAAGACTTTGACAACGTCTACCAAATGAATGACAAACTATTAGGATAGAAAAATACTATTTAAATCTACCGAAATATATGTTAGACTATCTAAAAGTCTACCAAAAGAATAACTGACTAGCAAATACAAAAATAAGTATGTAGATACATTTATAAGACTTTAGAATGGTCTACCAAAAACCGGCAGACTAGTAGATTAGAAGATTACTATTTAAATTTGTAAAAATATTTGTCCGACTTTTTTAAAGTCTGCCAAAACAATTGCAGACTAGCAGATACAAATGTAGTCTGCAAATAAATTTAGAATACTTTGTAAACGTCTCCCAAAAGAGCAGCAGACTAGTAGCCTAAAAAACTAATATTTAAATCTGCCGAAATATTTGTTAGAATCTGCCAAAATATTTGCCAGAATCTACCAAAATATTTGCCATATTTTTTCAAAGTCTGCCAAAACAATATCAGACTAGCAGATACAAATATAGTTTGGAGATAAATTTAGAAGACTTTGAAAACGTCAGTCAAAAGAGCAGCAAACTAGTAGCCTAGAAGACTACTATTTGAATCTGCCGAAATATATGCGAGAGTTTACCAAAATATTTGTCAGAGTCTGCGAAAAGAACAACAAACTAGCAGATACAAAAGTAAGTCTGCTGATAACTTTAGAAAACTTTGGAAGAGTATGCCAAAAGAATGGCAAACTAGTAAGTTAGAAGACTACTATTCAAATCTGCTGAAATATTTGCTAGAGTATCTAAAAAATCTACAAATTAGAATCAAATGCAAACACAAAAGT
Source organism: Pugionium cornutum (assembly GCA_018901935.1). Classification (NCBI taxonomy): domain Eukaryota; kingdom Viridiplantae; phylum Streptophyta; class Magnoliopsida; order Brassicales; family Brassicaceae; genus Pugionium; species Pugionium cornutum. Next base: position 9,588,731 of record CM032155.1, read on the forward strand.
ATGTTACCAAATTTTATATATAACCTCATGAATTGATACAGCAAATTGTTTATATGATAATTTCATTGGACTTATTTGTTGTTGTTGAAAATTTTATTGTTAATAAATATTGATTAACGCAAAAGAAAAAAAAAGAGTGTTACCTAGTTTTTTTTAAGAAGTGTCACATAAAAATGAAGATACCGTTTACAAAAATCGTTACCTATTTTAAAGAAAAGTATTGATTTGTTTTTTTTTATTTTCTAAAAATATTATAATATATATATATAAATTAAATAATTATTAATATTCATAGATAAATATAAATAATATGATTAAGAATAAAATAAGAAAACTGTTTTATAAAAATCTATAAAAACTTAAATAGATTATTTTGACAGTTATTAATATTTATTATGTTATTCTACTAAATCTTCCTTTAATCTATAGTAAAAATAATAAATTAATAGTAAAAAGTATTAAATATAAAGAAAGTAAAGAAATATGAAATAAAATATCTTTTAAAAAATTTTCACTTCAATTTTACGGATAACTAAACTATTCATCAACTTATTATTTAACTTGTTATAAATTAAGAGAATTAAATATGAAAATGAAATTAGATCGATATCTTAACCTACTAATCAAAATATTGGATTCAAATCCATAAACTTTGAATACCATTTCTTGTAAGACAATTGACAAAAATAACATTGTTTTAAGTTTTTTTTTTCTAAATATAGTATCATTAGTTTAAAGTTTTTAAAATAATACAAATTGAATATTAAATTACTTTAAAAACTATTTTTAATAATAAAAAATTAAATCTTAAATTAAAAAAACTCAAATATAATATTTTAATTATATTTGTAATTTATTTATGGTAAATATATATTTTTAGAAAATAATTTATGTTATTTTGGAATTTTAAATTTAGAATGCTAAATTTGGAGAAAAAAAACTTAAAATATGTTATTTTATGGTATTATTCTTTATTTTATCGGTTCTATAAATTGTTACAAAAATGAGACAAAAATGGTGGTTAAGTGACTCCCGTTCCAAAGGAAAAAAAAAAGAAAATTTGTATTTTTAACTAAAATATAGTTGGAATGGTTAAAAAGAGATTGAAATTAATAATGAAAAAATGAATATTAAGAGAGAGTTTAGAGAGAGAGATTAAGGTTCGAGGAAGTAGCATAAAAGTAAGTTATAAAAAAAATCATATCTCTTTTCGAGAGAAAAAAATGAGTGTGTAAAAGATTTGTAATCAGGTGAGTATGGATCCATTTAGTTAATCCTAATTTAATATGTTGGGTCGAACATTCATAATCAGGTCGAACATTCATAATGAGGTCGAACATTCATTATCAGGTCGAATATAGATCTATTTGATTAATTCTATACTATGCATTCAACTACTTTCATCTATTTTTAATTGTTTATGGGCTAATAATAATCTTATCCCCATATATTATATGATGCATAGTACATATTAGATATAAGTTATGTTCGATTGTCAGGCACAATTTTTTTTGGTTATGTTTGCGGTAGATTTTTGTTTTTGCTTTTTTATCTTTTATCTATAGTCAATCGCAGCGATCAAAAACTTTGTTTTACGTCATAATTTTTTAAAAAAAATTAAAACATTGATTTGACTAAAAATCTACGATCAACTGTAATCGTAACCGCCAATGATAAAACAACCGAACAATATATGTCATAACCATAATGTTGACCAAAGTTATACCCACAATCGTCGGCAACGACCAAACGAACAAAACCATAGAAAATATTGTGTTCAGGGATTGCTACAACGTACATACATTTACTTTCCTAGTATGAAGATTGATCATGTTACGTTTTGAATATAACTCGTTTCTTTGGCTAAGAATTTATTCAAGATTAACTAATCAGTAGCCATAGATCTCGATCAAACTATGCTACGAGTTGAGATGCTTCGGTAGAATTGCCAATGTTTAATTATTGTTAAAATTGATTTTTACTCAATTTACTTTTTCATTTTAATTTTAAATAACTCTTTAATTTCTTTGTAATAAAAGAAAATTAAAGGTTTTAATTTAAAAAAAGTTTTTAATCTTATATGTTGCCATACAAAGAGATATTTATCTGTCAAAACCTGTTGAATTAAACAATTCGAAGACTCTAAATCTATACTAATAAAAGGAAGAATTTGATGCTTTTGAAAGTGTCCATGTAATTAAACCATAATGACACATGACACCTATACTAATAAAAATAGTTTATTAGGGTTTTTATGAGTATCCATAAACAAAAAAAAAATTTCATAATGTTGCCACATCAACTACATTCACATTCATATATTACTGCATTAAACATAACAGTTTCAAATAAAAAATGATATGATTATATTGCAACACTCAATCGTGAATCTTATATTCCACTAAACAAAATAGATTCTATAAAACAAAATTATCATATGAACACAAGAGTTTTCGAATCCTTCTCATATTAAAGACCAAGACATGACTATCACAATATAAAAATATTTATAAATTATTAATTTGTATTTTATTTAATTGATCTTGGATTATTTTAATCATTTTATTTTCAATTCATGTAATTCTTCTTGAATTATTTTTAATCATTTGATTCTTAACATATTTTTAGAATAAGAAAAATATAATAAATTATAATATATAGTAAACTAAAAATCCAACCAACTATAAATTTCAGATTATATTTTTTTTATCATTGGACCACAATAGGCTGACCCAATAGTCTAATATCTTCATACGAAGATTTATTATCCTCCTATGAGTGATAATGAAATCGAACTCCACACCTCTGGGATACACGTAAAGGTTGTACAACCACTACAACAGTTACCCCTTCCCAAATTTCAGATTATATATATACCATGAATTTTGAAAAATATGCATACACATAATATGTCATTGGTAGGCATTGTGTGACATATTTCATGAATAACCAATTAAATATATTTCAAACCTGGATGCATATAAACATTTGTGATTTTTAATTTAAATAGTAATATACATAATAAATGAGGCGAGAGAAAGCGAAAAATCTCTTGAGGAAATACATGAAACTCAAGCATCCATTTCATTTCAAAGAAAAAAAAAAGCCAAAAATTTCTTCGAGAAAACATAAAAACTCAACCATTTTTTTCACTACATTATCTTCATTACCCACGTTTTTATTCACTACAATGATTTTAATGTCGATTCTCCTTATCTCGTTGCTTACTATTTGTAGAACTAAAACAAAAAAAAATCCAGAAGTATAAACATAAGCCACAATCTTAGTACACAACGCCTCATAATTTTTTTTGCACAACCATTGACATTTGAGATCTTGAAAGATTTTGATGGACATTTCTGCAAAAAATAAAATTTCCGTAATGCTGAATCATTTTTTGAAAATCCAGAATTTTGAAAAAGGAAACACACTTATCGGTATTGAAATACTTCTAATTGACAAAAAAGTATGTTTATGAAATTTTTTTAAAATACACATCAAATACTCCAAACAAATCACAATTAAACAGAGAAATACAGTGCAAATTTTCATTTATACAAACCATCTTTTCAGTTACGAGCATAATCTGAAATCCAATTCGGTTTACAAGCTAAAAATATTCATCATCAAAGTGTGCAAAATTCTTTACAAATTCTACAAAAAAATATAGTATATGCTTCACCAACCAGAAATATTAATGTACTCCGAAGAAAATAGCGAAATTGATGAACAAAATTTTAGGTTTCAAATTTTTAATAACAAAAAATTGTTATGTGTTTATGTTATTACTTATCAAAAATATGTTTTCTATCAATTTTTAAAATAAAATGTTTAAATTTAATAATATATTTAAAATATAAAAATAATTTTTGTACAAATCTATATACTAATAAAAGTAAAAGTTTGAGGCTTCTCATGGTGTCCACATAAACAAAACAATTGGTGTACCATAATGACATGTAGCATTGTTAAAACAAAGGTGGAAAATATTTTTTGAAACATCTCATAATGTCCACATAAGCAAAAAGAAATTGTTTTACAACCATGATACCTGATATTATTAAAACAAAATAAAAAAATATATGTTTAATGTTTACTATATCTTACTAAATAAAAGTAGATAATTGAAACTTTTAAAGTTATCCACCTAAGCAAAAAAACAAGTTATAAAATAGAATTAAATCTCTAAAATTACTTATTAATAATTTTATAAAATTAAATCTCTAAATTATTAAAACTTCAAATAATTTTTGACGATTAAACTTATAATTGCACAAACAATTAAAACTTATAACCATTAACTCATCTATTATTGGTTACTACCATCTCACTTTTTATTGCCCACTACCATCATAATAATAATTTTCAATTACTAACATTATAAAATACCAACTATCATACCGTCAATTACAAACCTTGAAAAAATTTCCTAAAAAATAATCATGCATCAAAAACTTTTTCTCACCATCATAATTTCGTCATTTTCGACGATTTTGATAGAAATTTTTGTAAAGAAGAAAATTTTAACAAAGAAAACACACTTATGGGTTTGGAAATGGTTCTCCTCGAAAAAGAGGTATGTTTGCAAAACTTCAAAATATTTTGCTCCTCATTTCGATTTCTTTTTTACAATGTGTGTTTGTGGTAAAACTAATATCTTTTTTGCTTAGCATTGTTGAAATCATTTGAAAAGACCTTTTAAGAGGCTTCAAGAAATACAACACTCACAAGATATCTAATTATAAAATATTCTATTTTAGAAATATGTTGATTTAAAAATTTATTTTTAAATAGTTAAAAATAATAGAATTTTTCTATGTCAATTTTTCTAAATATCTAAAAATAGAATTTTTAGTCTATTTTTTATATAATGAATGAACTAAAAGTTGTCGTTGGAAATAAATCACTCCGGTAAAAGATAAGATTTCAAAGACAAAAAATAAACATATTTTAGAATTAAATAGTTTAAAAAAATTAAATATAATAATGAAAAAATAGTGTACGGTACGCGCGGGCTGTCATCTAGTATATAACTAAAATAATAAAATGAGCTCATTGACACCTCTAAAACTATCTAGGTAAGTAAAAAATTTAGAAGTTTTAATGAGGAGACACATCAGCAAAATTATCTACATCATTTTAAAATATAAATTACTTATTAATAATATATATTCTATAGAATTAATATTTCAAATTACTCTATGAAATTAATCTTTCAAATTATTAAAACTACAACTTAATTTCATAAGACTAGATTTACACTCATTTGAAACATTAAACTTAATAATAGTTTCATTCACACCACTAGCTCACCTATTATTGGCTATTATCCTCATAATAATTACATTCAATTACCAACATTATAAAATACCAACTCTCATGGCGTCAATCATAAACATTGCACACATTTCCTAAAAATTAATTATGACATCAAAAACTTCTAATTTTTCTTCTCATCCTCATATTTTCATATTTTTCGATGAATTTTATGGAGATTTTGGCAAAAAGAAATACTTGTCAAAGTTATTTATTTTTGGAAAGTCCAGAATTTTAACAAAGGTATTTATAGGTTTGGAAATGCTACTATTCGACGAAAAGATATGTCTCTAATATTTTTATACAGTCACGTTAAAGTCACCACCTATCTAGCAAAAGAGTTGCACCACATGACAAAAAAACGAAGAAATATGTAATATGCGTACAAACATTCAAAGGAAAATTTCATATAAACAATATACCACGTACTCACATATACCACCACAATTACACTGCTACATGGTTGTATACCAAAAAAATTGTCCAATATGTAAGGCAGATCACCTCTAAAAATATCAAAATTTATGTTAGAAAGTCATTATTTATTTTCTAAATTTTTGTGTGATTGAATAAAAATAAAATATTCTTGACATAAAATCTTATAAATAATATATAAATTATAATAAAATACCAAAATAACAACAAAATATTTAACGGAAAAACAGTTATGTTATAAATGAATAAATGGATGGTTCAAAAACCAATCAATGGTGATTTCTTAGATGAAAAATACGGAACTGCATTGACTTTTTTGTCTCTGTTGTATTGTTTACGGTGTGATAACATTACCTAGCACATCAATTACAACTACCAATAATAAAAATTGTTACTAAAGACACTAAATAATAAACACACATAAATATACTAAATAAAACCATGAATGAGTAATAATAAACAATAGAAATAACAGAATCTGAAATCCAGAAATTACAAATTAAAACAATGAAGAAAAAGTTTATATCAAATGCAAAAATATTTACTAATGAAAATATGTATTGCCTAATGGGACGAAAATATTTTTACAAAAATGTTAAGATAATCAAAAGAAGAAAAATTGTAAGATTTTCACAAATAAAAATCTAAAAAATTATATAAAACAAAAATTTAATACAAAATTATCGTTAGATTTAAAAAATATATTAAAATTAAATAATATAAAACAAAAATTTAATATAATAAATAAAATAAATAATCTACGCATAACGACGCGAGGATGCTGCCTAGTAATATTATAAAGAGAAAGAAGTTATTGAGAATAAAGAAGTTCCTTTGAGAATTTTTAATAATCATGGAGGTTATTAAGAATTTATCCGTCCAAAACTAAGCGATGCTGTTTGGTTCAATTTCGCCTTAAGTCTCCGTTGTGACTACGTAGGATCAAATGATAAGATGGCTTTGAGGGTTACCCAAAATTCTGAAGTAACTCTGTTATAAAATTTTAATTTTTTTAATTTTCATTTAAATAATATTATAAAGGAAAAGAGATTATTGAGAATAGAAAAGATCATTTGAGAATTTTTAATAATCATGTCGGTTAGTTATTCGAGTAATTGATTCCAAAGCAATGTGTAAAAAACATGAATTCTTGCGAAAGATAACTAAATAGTTATATAATAACTTCTCTTTTATTTTATTTTATTATTAGGTAATATTATTATATGTAAACCAAGTTTGGAACATAAGTAAAAGTAAATGGACACCAAGATGTGCTGCAAAAACAGAGATATCTATGTGTTTATTTTCCTCTCTAAATATGTAGACCATTATGTTTGGATTGAAAAAACAACACACACCCAATTTCTTCTTCTCGTCGATCAATAAATTTCTATAATGCGAATACCAATGATCATAAGAACATGTTGAAGCGATTGCAAAGAACTTGCTCCACGACAAAAGTTTGGTTTGATCAACAACATTTGTCATCCAAATCTCCACATTTGCTGTATGCAAACTAATACAAAACCGCAAGGTTCTCTTCTCCAACAGCCGAAAAAGTTTTAAAACCATAAGAAACACACTCGTTCGGAAGATATTTCTGTTGTAAAAGCAAAACTAAGTAAAAATTCATATTTGTATTGATTGAAAACAAGCCAATAAATTTTTTTTTTTGTGAAAACACACCATTTGGATTTTTCCAATTAGAAGTGAGATGATCAAGGATCCTCCATGAATCAAAACTAAACTCATAAATCTCAAACTCAACAACTCGATCATCTGAGTCATTATTATCCTAATGCCCATCTTTATTATCAAAACACTTCAAGATTTTGTAGGTATAGCAAGATTTATTGATTTCCTATCCCAAAGCAAATCAACTATATCTCTTGTAAGCATTACGAGATGCAATCTATTTGGTTTGACCAGTACAAAGATTCCAAACTAAGAATCTATTGTTTTTGGTGTTGCATAACAATAAACCATTACAGTAAAAATTTTGAGATATATCAACTTATCTTGATGAAGACGGAACAAGAACATGGTTATTGTTAATGTTATGAAGATTAAAGTTGACTGAAAAAGTTCTGGATTTTTTCAACATGAAAAACAGAAAATCCCTATATCAAAATGTTTTTTGGTGAAATTATTTTCATTGAATATTATGTTCCATCGTGTGTAAGTATGTTGTAATTGTTTTAGAGATGAACTAGGAATTTTACACAATATATCTTTTAACAAATCATTTGTAAGATGGATCATTTTTTCTTCTTTCATTTGTAATAATCCCATTTGTAAGAAGATTTATCTTATATATACACAAAAGTAAATAATATAAATATTAAGTTTCTTTCTCTTTTATTTTTTATTTCATCAAAAGGAAAATTATATAAAGAAAACGATCACATATGTAAACATATACTTATAATATATTATTTTGTAAAATATGGATTTAGAATTTATAGATATTTAAATTTTATACATATATGAAATAAGCTATTTATATTTAGTATATTTATCTGAATTAAGAAAATGAAAATTAATCAACAAGTGATATTTGTCCTTATATAATTGGTCTAGGTAAAGAAATGCAGTTTCGTTTATGACACGGAACCAATCCAAGACCATAAATGATTGCGAGTGCCGCATCGGCCTGCCACGTGTTTTGGTTGATTAAACTATTCGAGGTCGATTCTGTAGCAGTTATCGTAATCGTTACCCGCAAACGGGTATTTTTGACTAACCACAAATCAGTGATTGATTTTGTTTTATAGTTTATTGCAAATAATGAATGATTGATCAATACAATAAGAATTATAGTTGTGTTGAAGAATAATAAAAAATAATTTTTTTATTAATTATTTTAATATTTTTTTGATTTTTTACATACATAAAAAGGTGAATAATTATTATCTATAATACTCTCCCTTAATTATCTATCATTATTATTACATTTTACGTGCTGCCTCGTTAAAAATTTTATCATGTAAAAATTCAATGAGATAAAAACCATGATAAAGAAAAATAGTACAAATACGCAATTTCTCTTTCAAAAAGTTAGATATATTTTTCTTCATAAATCTCGCAGATGACATATTCCAATATTTTGCACATGTTTTCTGAACGTTGTTGTAGGAAGTGACTTAGTAAACAAATCTATTGTATTATCGCTTGAACGAATATACTCGATGTCTAATTCTTGATTTTTCTCAAGTTCTTGGAAAAATTTTGGAGGGATATTTTTTGTCCGGTCACTCTTGATATAACCTTTTTTATTTGAATAACACATGCAACATTATCTTCGAATAATTTGGTTGCCTCTTTATTATTGATTAATCCACTTGCTCCTTTTGTATGTTGAGTCATAGATTTGATCGATACACATTCTCTACATGATTCATGAAGGACAATGATTTTTGCATAGTTTGAAGAAGTGACAACCAAAGTTTGTTTTTGATACTGTCACGAGATTGCCGTTCCTTCAATTGTGAAAGCATAACCGGTTTTAGATCGAGCTAAGTGTGGATCCGATAAATATCCAGCATCTGCAAAACCAACTAAACCAAACTCAGGGTTTCTAGAATAAAATAATCCAAAATCAATCGTACCTTCGAGATAAATAAAAGTATGTTTTATTTCATTCCAATGTCTTTGTGTAGGTGATGAACTATATCTCACAAGTAAATTTGTAGCAAATGTTATATCTGGTCGAGTACAATTTTCGAGATATATAAGTCCACTGATAGCATTCATATAAGGTACTTCAGAACCTAATATGTATTTGTTATCTTCACAAGGTCGAAACATATCATTTTTTATATCAAGCGATCGATTAACCATTGGAGTACTCAAATGATTCGATTTATCCATATTAAATCGTTTTAATATACTTTTCGTATAATTTAATTGATGCACAAATATCTCATCTTGAAAATGTTCAATTTGGAATCCTAGAAAAAAATTTATCTTTCTAGTATCTTTCATTTCAAAATTTTCTTTCATATGAGTTCTTGCATCATCAATTTCTTTTGAAATTCCAATTATATTTAGATCATTTACATATACAACAATGATCACAAAAGGTGATATGAATTTCTTTATAAGTATGTAAGGACATATCACATTGTTAATATGTTCTTTTTTCAACAAATATTTACTTAAACGATTATACCACATGCGTCGAGATTATTTTAATACATATAATAATCGTTGTAACTTTACCGAATACAGTTCTTTGGGTCCTTTAGAGATCTTTGATCCTTTTGGAACCTTGAATCCTTCTCGGATTCTCATGTCCACTATTAAGAATTCCATATAAGTATGTAGTCACGACATCTACAATGTGTATTTCTAACATTTTGGATGATGATAAACTCATTAAATACATGAATGTAATTGCATCCATGACCGGAGAATATGTTTCTTCATAATCTATTCCTGGCTTTTGAGAAAACTCTTGTGCCACAAGACGGACTTTATATCTCGTGACCTCATTTTCTCATTCTTTTTCACAAATACCCATATGCATCCAACTTGCACGACATCTTCAGGTATAATGACAATCGGTCTAAAAAATTTCTTTTTTTTTGTAGAGAGAATAATTAATTTCTCATGGCTATTTGCCATTTTTCCTAATGAGTTCTTTTTTTTTTTACATTCTGTTACAGACATTGGATATGCGTCATCATTTTCATTTTCAATTTCTTTGGATACAAAAAAGGAGAATATTCCATAAATATCCTCTATTTCATTTATAACCCATAATTTTCTATTTTCTGTATAATTAATGGAAATATCATACTTTTTTGTATCGAGTTCGTCTTCTGGAAGAATTTCCTTCTCGCGGTTTTCGAAAACTCGTTTTTACATTTGTCTTCCGAACATTCTTTTTAAATTGGTTCCTCTATAATCTTTTCACAAATATTTTCGAGAGGTTCTTTGTGAGGTTCTTTAGGAACTTTTTCATTTTGTTCTCTGAAACTCTTTTTCTTGAGCAGATTTTTATCTTTTGAACCCACTGGTCTCCCTCTCTTTAACTGAACTCTGAGTTCATTTACTTTATCGCCATCAACATGTTCTACAGGAATATTAATTCTTGACATAGCATTAATTCTTGACATAGCATTAATTCTTGACGGAGCATTCATTGCGGGTATATATGATTTCCTCATTCTTTTTGTATATGTAAATGCATCTATCAACTGATTTGTAATATTTTGCAAATGTACGATTTTTTGAACTTTTATTTCACGTTGTTTTGTGAAAGGATCAAGACATAACAAAGATGGCATACACCATTTAATATCTTTTCCACTTGTTTAATTCCTCCCCCTAACGTAGGAAATTCATCTTTGTTAAAATGAAAATCAGCAAACCGTACCGTAAACATATCACCAGTTCGATATCGAATAATATTTGATGATGTGAATCCGATATATATTCATAATCTTTTCTGTGGCCTCATTTTTGTTATTTGTGGTGGGGTTATAGGAACATAAACCGCACACCAAAAAACTCAGAGATGAGATACATCGGGCTTTTGGCCAGGTGTCAACTGTAATGGGGAATATTCATTATATTCACTTGGTCATATCCGGACCAATGTTGCTGCATGCACTATAGCATGACCCCATACTGAAATTCGAAGATTTGTTCTCAACATTAATGGTCTAGCAATGAGTTGTAACCGTTTAATCAAAGATCCAGCCATGCCATTTTGTATATGAACATGTGGAACCGGATATTCAACATCGATTCCTAGAGCCATATAATAATCATTAAAGGCTTGTGAAGTGAATTCACCAGCATTATCAAATTTTACTTTCTTTATAGTATAATCAGGGAATTGCGCTATTAACCTGATTATTTGGGCAATAAATTTTGCAAAAACCATATTTCATGTGGTTAATAAAAACACATGTGATCATCTACTAGATGCATTAATTAAAACCATAAAGTATTGAAATCGCCCGCATAGTGGGTGAATAGGCCCATATATATATCACCATGTGGGAGGAGCAAGTGGTCTAGTGTTTGTACCACCTCTACGTCCATCCCAGAGGTGTGGAGTTCGACTCCACCGCCCCTCGTAGGAGGGTGCTAAATCTTCGTATGAAGATATTGGACTATTGGATCGGCCCATTGTGACCCAGTGACAATATATATATATATTTACCATGTATTCTCTCTAATAATACTGAGGATTCATTGCCAATTTTAGCTGGCGATGGCCGAATAATAAGTTTCTCTTGAGAACATTCTTTATACAAAAATTTACGTGATTGAAAAAGTTTCTGATTTTTCAATAGATGGTCATTAGAATTTTGCATAATTTTTCTCATCATTACTGATCCAAGATGTTCTAATCTTTCATGCTAAAATTTGAATGTATTAATAAACTTTTGGTTTACCATAATATACGATTCAATCATATTTATTTTTATAATATAATCCAGATGACATCATTGGTAAATTTTTCAATATTTGTTTTTGCTCCCATATAATTCAAAGATATTCAATATTATTTTTGCTCATTGTCTCTATATGATATCCATTTGTATGGATGTCTTTGAAACTTAATAAGTTTTTATGAGACTCGGGGGAATATAAAGCATCATTTATTTCAAATGTTCTCTTTGGCATTGAAAAACTGCTTTTCCGGAGCCTATGATAATATTTGCTTACCTGATATTGTATTCGTATTTCCGGTGGAATCTTTCATTTTGAGATAGGAGAAAACTTTTTATTTTTAAGTATTGTTTGTGTTGTAGCATTGTTTACATGACACATATCTCCATTCTCATTCTCAAAATGATACATTTTCTGTAAAAATAATATTGATAAAAGATATATTAATAAATGTTAAACACATATTTTAAGATAAATTTATACTATAACAAAAATTATTTTACATCAAATTATTAAAATTCAAAGCTAAATATATTTCTCAAAAATACATTAAGTTTTGTTTTTGTTCATAAAGAAACTAAATACCACTATATATATAACATTAAACTTAATTATCTTATTTTTTGATATTCTCGGAATCAACTAAAAGTCAGCAACATCAAAATATCCATTTCTATCGAAAGAAAGTCTAGGTTTATCCGAGATGAAGTTGGTTTCATTTTTTTTTCTTTTTTGTTTATGTGATTTTTGATACAAATCGGCCAAATATTTTGGTGTACGACAATTAAGAGACCAATGTATTTTCATATTGCATGTGTTGGCATACAGCTGGTACACGACCAACTTTATTTTCGTAAAATTTATTCTATTTCTCAAATTTGAATTCATTGGGATGAAAACTTTTTTCTTTTCCTCGTCCAGGTCCATCTCCGCCTCCGCGACCACGACCTCGACCAGCTCCGTATCCTTGCCAATTATTACAATTGGATGATGTAATATTCACTTCTGGGAATGGAGCCGATCCAGTGGGACGAGATTGATGGTTCATCATCACAAATTCATTATTTTGTTCAGCAACAAGGAGAACTTGCGTTAACTCCGAATAACGAGTATATCCTTTTGCTCGATATTGTTGTTGCATGATTACATTTCCATGATGAAATGTTTAGAGACTTTTTTCGATCATATCATAATCACTTATTTTTCTCCACATAATATCATCTTGAAAGTGATTCCGAACAACGCAGAATTATATTCACCAACACTTTTGTAATCCTGAAATCGGAGATTTAACCACTCGTGTTTGGATTTTGGTAAGATTACATATTTCTAGTGATCAAACCTATCTTTGAGTGATTGTCAAAGATCTGCAAGATCTACTTTTGTGATATATTCATCTTTTAAACCATCATAAATATGGTGGCATAAAAATATAATGGCTTTTACCTTTTTCTCATCGAATTTTGTTTCCGACCTATCAATGGTATCAAGAAGCTGTTTTGCTTTTAAATGCATTTTTTTACCTACTACCCATATCATATAAATTTTTCTAGATATATCAAAGGCAATAATCTCGAGTTTTGCCAAATTTGACATTATAACTATACACATAATAAAACAATGCGTTAAAAATATCAGTTTTGTAAAAATTCTTTTACAAATATATATTTTTTTAATAAATAATTATTGTAAAATTTTGGATATAAATTTTAGTTTTTATAAATATATATAATCAGTTTAAAAAATTTTGGGCATGATAATGACATAAATTAATTTATGATAAAATTTAAAATACTATTGAATATAATAACACATAAATTAAAATAGTTTCAAGAGACATAATCTTTCATATGAGTGAGTAGACAGTGCTTAACATAGTTTTTCATAGGAAGTAAAATCTACCATATATTTTTCACGAGGTAGAGTCATCCATAGATTTTTTGTACGAGGCAGAACCTACCATATATTTTTCACGAGGTAGAGCCATCCATAGATTTTTTGTACGAGACAGAACCTACCATATATTTTTCAAGAGACAAAGTGTTCAATATATTTTTCGTAGGAGATAAAATATATAATATATTTTTCAGCAGACGAAACCTTCCATAAATTTTTTGGAGGAGGAAGAACCTACCATATATTTTTCAAAATATAGAACCTTCCATATTTTCATGAGGCTGAATCTTCCATATATTTTTCACGAGGCAAAACTTTCTATATTTTTTATGAGACAGAGCATTTAGGAGGCAAAACTTTTCATATTTTTGAGTAGACAAAACCTTTCATATTTTTCAGTAGACAAAACATTCCATATATGGCATGTATTAATAAATCAAAAACTTACTTTGTTTTTGAATTTCAGATAGATAATAGAATTTCGTATTGGTAACGTGTAAAAAAATAATAAAAAATAGAAATGTATTAATTATTCTAATTTTTCTCTTGATTTTTTTAAACATTTAAAGAAAGGTGATTAACTTTATTTTTACAGAGCGTTCACCGATTTACTAAGTGGGTGAACGATGATGGATAGTTGAACAAATTTTAATAAAATATATACATGTTAATATAATAGTTGAATAGATTTTAATAAAATATATACATATACATATATTAACCAGAGATTATAGATAAATAAATAAATAAATAAATAAATAAATAAAATTTATCATTGAACTAGTGATTAAATATAAGAATTGGTCTAATTATGTTCTTAGTTCGATTCTCTCATAAAAGAATGGTTTACACTATATTAGTAAAAAATGATCTTAAACCGTGAAAAGTGGAGACAGAATTAGAATTTGGGTCTAAATACCTCCAAAAGTTAGATAAATACATAATTCTTGACAAAAAATGTTTTGCGAGATCTATTATTATCCTTTTTTAATGTAATTGTAAGAATTTAATGTTGAAATTAAAAACGTATTTTAAGTGGATGTGAAAGGAGATTGAATATAGTTTCGGCACAATAACATGAAGAATCTATATATCATTAGAAATGAAATTTTAATGTTTTACAAATTGCATAACGTATCTATTTGGTTCTATGCCAAAAAATAATGCATGGAAAAATTGAAATTCAGTGCAACAACCGTAATCTAGTAATGTCGCGATTTTAAGTTGTAGTGAAAACGCTATGACAATTACAGAATACTAAATTTCGTGGAAAATCTGTTGGAACAATTTTTTAGAACAAAGTTGTATTTAATTTGGATAACATAATTTAAATATTGATTGTAAAAATTGTTAAAATGTGAATGAGAAATAAACCATTAAATTCATGGAAAAAACATAAATTTGTTAGTTAAATTTTAATGAGTAAGAAATAAAAGTTCTACATTATAAATTTGGAGAAAAATCTCTTAGTATATAAAGGTGAAACCTTATATAAAAACTTAAAAAGTGTTGGAAAGAAAAGAGATCAATCCACGGGTTCGCTGTCGCCGTTGCCGGGCCGGGCCGGGTCGAACTTGGATATGAGGTCTTGAGTCAAAACTGAAACAGATTTTTGAATAAAAAAATAAGGTTCTTTTTTGGCCAAATTTTGGTTAATGGCTTGGTTCAAAACTGAGTCAAAATCCTAAATCGCATCTACCTATTTCTCCTGTATGCATCCACGATTATCTCATCGGTTAGACTACCTCCCACGATTTTAGGGTTTCAAGACCACTCCCTTCAAGCTACAAAAACGAGCCTTACTGCCTCATTAACACTTGTTTTCGACTCTTCGCATTTTCACACAATTTTTTGGCTCAAACGAAAACAGTTCGACAACTCCTCTTGTCTTTTTTTTCGTCTCACATCGTGTAAGTCTCGAAAATATATCATAGATTTTTGTTTGTAAATTTTATGTCGAATATTGCGATCATAGTGTCATCACGGTTGTATTTTAGAATTTATAATCTCATTAAACCGATACACTACGGGAAATTGAATAAATTAAAGAAATAGATCAAATCTCATCTCCGTGAATTCGTCTTTTTCTCAGTCAGATTTTCAATTATTTTAGATCCGTCAATCGTTTTTACATCGCAGTTTTAGATCCGATTTTTTGCCTTATAACAAAATCAACACAAGAAAATAAAATAAAGAAGACCTCGACACACTTATGTCTCCTAATGGAAGCTTTTTCACTAGAAGTCCGACGGATAGTAAACTCTTGAAAAATCCGAAGGAAGCTCAAAAAATACTACAAAAAGCTAAAGAACCAATATTCATTCACTCACTCTAATAAAATCTGTTCGATCTTAGTTAGCATAGAACGAGACATAGTTACGATACATCACTTTTACTAACCCCTCCAAAAGCGAAACAAACGATCGCATCTACTTCACATTGCACAAAGATGCTTACTTAAAGTACCAACCACATGATAGGAATGATTTTTGTCAAACCTTATAGAAAAAAAGAACGTGAATAATTGCAAACAAACAAGAACAAGATAATTTTTTTTTGGGCAATTCAAATTGCCTCTTTTTAGCTTTTTCATTGATTAAATTGATGCGGAACATAAACAAAGATGGAGTGCTAACTCATACAAATAAAAAAACGTGAAAGAGTTGAAGAGTTGATCCTGAACATTAGGATGACCAATCTTGTTATTGAAATTAAAAAACAAAAACAAATAAAATAACACAGAACCAAAAACGATTACTCCAAATATTTGCGGTGTAGAATTGGTCTCCGGTACGATTCACTTATCGTTAGCTTTATCATTACTCCCCTCGTTGAGAATAACCTTGTCTTTAAGGTTCATGGAGGGAAACTTTGTTGTAAATGTGTTGTATCTTCCCAAGTGGCGCTGTCTCTCGCAAGACCTTGCCATTGCACCAAAGCTTCACGACAAATCTTACCCTCATGATCAACATTTCAAATTTGCAAAATACGTTTCGGGTTGAGACGTAGAAGGCCATTAGAATGAAGAGATGGAAGAGCACCGAAAGTGCGTGTTTCATCACCAACTCGTTTCTTAAGCAGACAAACGTGAAAAACCGAATAAATATGTGTACCTTCAGGAAGTTTAAGATGATAAGCAAATGGTCCAATGCAAGATTTGATCTGAAATAGCCCAAAAGAACGTGTTAAAAGCTTTTGTGAGGTCCTTCGAAAGAGAGTATGTTGATGATAAGGTTGTAATTTGAGATACACCCAATCACCAACTACAAAAGAGATGTTCCTTCGTTTGGTGTCTTCTATAGAATTCATTCGTTGTATGTGCTTCTTTAATTATGCAAGAATTTCATCCCGAGCAGCCAATGGTTCATCAAGTTTTTGGATTGGTGTGGAGCCCAATTCAAAACCAGGAAGTGTAGGTTGGAGACGACCATACAAAACTTGAAATGGTGTTATTCCAATGGAAGAATGGTGAGTGATATTATACCATACTCTTCCCATGGTAAGAGAGACCTCCATTGCTGTGGCCTATTATGTATTAAGCATCTCAAAAACTGCTCAATACAATGACAACCTTTTTTTAGTCATTTGTTTGTGGGTGGTACGCCGACGACATACATAGTTGAGTTTTCGAGAAACGCAATAATTCGTGCCAAAAATAACTTAGGAAACTAGGTCTCTGTCACTCGTGATGGACCTACGAATACCATGCGACTTAAAAATGAATCCAATAAACTTAGTAGCAACTGATGCTATATGGATACGACAAGGGTGCCAAATGAGCATATTTACTTAAAAAAACCACCATATCGTTGTATAGTTATCGGATTTAGGCAAACAATTGAAAAAATCTATTGATATGTCTTCCCACACTTGGCTTGGTATAGATAACGGTTGCAGAAGACCAGTAGATGAAAAACTATCAACCTTAACTCGTTTACAAGTATCACACGCAACAAACTCTCGATTTTTCCGATGCATTGAGGGTCAATAGAAGTAAGAGCCAAGACGTTTAAATGTGCGGAGAACTCGGGAATGGCAACCCATTGGTGTGGTATGATGTTCATGGAGAAACTTGACAATGAGAGATGAAGTCGGTGGAATCAAAAACCGATTGTTAAAGTACAAAAACTCATTTCTCCATGTGTAAGGTTGATTTGGTAGTGTCTTTAATTTGCTTGTTTCCCAATAGGAAGTAAATATGGATATGTATTTGCCAATTTTTGTAACTCATTCCAAATAGCCGAATCTTGAGTAAACAATGCATGAAAACATGGACTGTCCGTGCGACGAGAAAGAGCATCCGTGATTTTTTTTGCTGAACCGGGTTTGTAAGTGATGTCATAATCATAGCCGACTAATTTCCCCATCCACTTTTGTTGCTCTGGTGTGAGAATATGCTGCTCAAGCAAGAACGGGAGGCTTCACTGGTCTGTTTGTATCGTGAAGTGCTTGCCCAATAGATAAGGTCGCCAAGTATGGACAGCAACCACGATTGCGAGCATTTCTTGCACATATGTAAACCAACTCCTTTTGGCAACACCAAGAGAAGGACTCATGAATACCAGTGGTTTGTCATTTTGCGTCAATACTGTGTCGATTCCCTTACCGGATGCATCAGTTTGAATAATGAATGGTGAATCAAAATCGAGCATCGCCAATGTCGGTGTGGACGTCGTAGAAGATTTGAGATTCTCAAATGCTTTTTCCGCGTCATTAGACTAAGCAAACTTCCTTTTTTCAAAAAGATTCGTCAAAGGACGCGCAATAATTCCATAATCTCGAATAAACTTTTGGTAATAACTCGTTAACCTTAGAAACCCATGAAGTTTTGGGATTGTCGTCGGAATGGGCCATTCTACTATAACTTGAATTTTTGTTTGGTCACCTGATATAATATGTCCCAAGTATTCAAGCTCTTTTTTGCCAAATTCACACTTCTTTTGCTTCACAAACAAACCGTGATGTCGCTAAATTCCATAACAACATGCACATACTCCAAATTCTCTTCCCATGATATGCTATACACCAATATATCTTCAAAAACACATAAAGACGAATTTGGGGAGATGTTGGTAAAATACCGAACATTAATGCTTGAAAATTTGATGGTGCGTTACATAATCCGAATGGCATTACGAGATATTCGTAGTGCCCGTTATGAAATCAAAAAGTGGGTTTATGGATGGTTAGAGAATGCACACGCACTTGGTGATAACCCGCTGTCACATCAAGTTTTATTGAAATCATCGTACCGTATAATTCATTAAGCATGTCATCCACCGTCGGAATTTGGAATGTATCCCTCACCGTGACAGAATTTAAGGCGTGATAATCCGCACAAAATCACCATAATCCATATTTTTTCTTAACATGTATTATGGATGTGGAGAAAGGACGGGAACTTGTTTGAATAAGTCCAGTATCAAGCATCTCTTGTACCTATTTCTTGATTTTCGCTTTCGAAAAATGCATAGCGATAAGGACGAACGTTTACAAGATCAGAACCTTCCTTAAGCGTTATGTGATGATCGATTTTCCGTGATGGTGGAAGGCTATTAGGAGTTTTGAAAAAATCAACGAACTCGAAAAGGAGATGATGTAGGGTTGTAGCTATGGCAGAACAATGTCGTTTGTTTCATAAAAATAGAGAGCAAAACACGTGTAGTTTTGCCTTGCTTCTTTGGCAATTCTTCAGGTTGGGCCTATGATAGTTTCTTTGATTGGAGCCCATGCAAAACCACCTCTTTTTCATCTCACTCAAATCTTAACAATTGGACTTTTCCATCACTAACAATGGGGTCCAACTGTTCTAGTCAATGAACCTCCAAAACTACCCCGAGACCAAAGAGCAGCAGTGCATAACAATCGACAACAAAGGACACGCCGGCACGATACATCGTGGTATGCTGATAAGGTCTGCGGCGACGAGGTGGTGACCATCAGAGACTACATTGAGTGCGGCGTCAGAGTTAGCTTAAGATTCAATTGGTAGCAGCCTTGTCAAAGATAAATTTGTGAGTGAAAATGCTATCGATCAATGCGTTCAAGTTTTGGTGGTTAGTAGTGACCTCAATTTGCATTGTCTCATGCGAATCCCAACCAGTGAGTGTGTGAAGCATTATCTCTAGTTCGTTGGCTTCATGGAAAACATCGACGTCTTCATCATCTGCGTCTTCTCTCTTCATGAGGAGCAATTGAGAAGTATGACATTTATGTTCGGACACATACTTCTCGTCGCAACTAAAACATAGACTTAAACTCAATTTCTGTTTTATTTCCTCCCAACTTAACTTTGTTGGCACTTGCGTATTCGATGAGAAAGTTGGTGCATTAGAAGTGTGTTTGATGGGTGTAAATGTCTTCCGCTGCCTCTGTAATTTTTCATCTCGGAGACGTGCCCAACTGAAACATACTTCTCATCGCAACTAAAACATACTTCTCGTCGCAACTAAAACATAGGCTTAAACTTGATGGGTGTGAATGTATTCCGTTGCCTCCGTAATTGTTCATCTGAGAGACATGCCAAATTGATCACTGCTCGTAATGTCTTTGGAGAAAACATGTAAATATTGTCTGAGATCGTATTTTTTAATCCTCCAAGAAAATTCCCAACAAGAGCTTCTTCTGACCAATTCTCAACCTTGTTCATCAAAAGCTCGAACTCATTTTGATAATCTCGTAATGATCCTGTTTGTCTAATTTTTGACAATGCCTCATGAATTTTTCCACCTTCCGACGGTCTAAATGTAGCCACAACTCATGTTCAAACGTCTCCCATGGTGCAGTGTTTTGGTTAAGCCTCAAAACCTTGGAGATAGCTTGCCACCATGTGTTTGCTTCAGTCGTAAGGTGATACGACATGAAGCTTACTCTCTGCTCCATGGATATTTTGTGGAAAGTAAAGTATTTTTTTTTATTTTGCTCAGCCATTCGGTGAGATCTCCTCCATCAAAATATGGACTATCGAGACGTATGTGACGATTATGGTTTGCTGGTGCTACTATCTGATTTACTATTTCTTCTCTCCTTGCCATTGGTGGACTGATTTCAGGTCACTAGTGTCCTCTAGAAGCACTTGAACTGCCAACACGGTTGTGTGACATCATCTCCATCATCCTCCGCATAGTTGCCTCAAGTGATTTTTTTGATTCTTCCATTCGTCGAAACTTTTTCTCATTAGCATCATCCATGTGATAAGAAACGATTTGAGAAACAAAATGTATTTCTTATCGAAAGTGGAAATAACAAATTCTTTATCAGAAACTCTCAAGATCGTGGCTAACACCATCGGAAATAGATTATGATCTCATCACGATCGTTATCTTTCACAGCTCATATCGACTGGGTACCACACTCTCGAAAATTCTAGATAAGAAAAGTCCAAATGAGCACAATAAGTATTTTTTTTAAACGTAGTAAAATAACAACAAATACTAAATGCTTCCAAGTCTTTGCTCCTCTTCTTTACTCCTCAATAGCCACGTCCCACTTATTTCTTCCTTTGAAAACTCTGCTTTCTCTGTCTTCATCTCCTCTTCCTCAATTCCTTTCTTCTTTCTGTGAATATAAACTTGAGCATACTTATCAATACCTTCCTCTTTGAAATGAAGATTGTCCTCAAGCTTGAAATGAGAAAACAACTGTTGAAATTCAGTTGAAAGCATCCACGAATTGTCACAAGAAGGAAGATCATGCCATTGAATTAAGAACTCCAATCGCCTAGCCACATTGTAACGAGTGGCCAAAATTTTCGCTGGTCCAAGCACCTCTTCAGGAGCTATAGTGAAACTCGCC
Source organism: Pugionium cornutum (assembly GCA_018901935.1). Taxonomy (NCBI): domain Eukaryota; kingdom Viridiplantae; phylum Streptophyta; class Magnoliopsida; order Brassicales; family Brassicaceae; genus Pugionium; species Pugionium cornutum. The sequence continues at coordinate 9,610,580 of CM032155.1, forward strand.
GGTAAGGAAGATACTTGCTGATGATCACCCAACACCGCTTTTAACAAAGATACATGAAAAACGGGATGAATACGAGAACCCGATGGTAGTTGGAAACGATTGGCCGCTTTACCCACATATTCCAGAACCTCAAAAGGACCATAATAACGTGCTGACAGCTTTTTTACAACCTCGGTGGACGACAGACTGTTGTCGATAAGGATGCAACTTCAAATAAACCATTTGACCCACCACAAATGACACATCTCTCCTATGCTTATTGGGGTTGTTTTTCATTAATTGTTATGAATCAAAGACTGTTTGATCTGAAGAAGCATCTCATCACGCTCTCGCACCATAGTTTCCAATTCAAAACTGGCCGTAGATACTTCTTCAAATCGTAGCAATTGTGGTCTTAAGGGAAGTATGATACGTGGTATTGAACCATAGTTCAGCCCAAGGTAAATACTTAAACCATAGTTCAGCCCAAGGTAAATACTTAAACCATGTTTTCGGAGGTTCCGAAGCAAAGCACCGCAAATAAGTTTCCAAGAAACAAGTTAATACCTCCGTTTTTCCATTGCGTTGTGGATGAAGCGATACTGCACTTAAGTTTTGTGTCAACCAACTTAAAAAAATCCTTCCAAAAACTGTTTAAAAGTACCTTATCGCGATCGGAAACAATCGATTTTAGAAAACCATGTTAAGCGAACTATCTCCGACAAGAATTTTGAAGCAACATCCGTAGCGTAAAAAGGATGTTTTAGTCCAACAAAATGGTCATACTTGCTACATCGGTCAACCACCACAAGAATAACATTAACACCATGAGAAACCGGAAGACCTTCAACAAAATCCATAGAAATATCTTCCCAAATTAACGTTGGCAAAGATAACGGCTGAAGAAGACCAGCTGGACATAGTGTCGAAAACGTATGAGTTTGACACACCACATTCCGACACTAAACATTGGACATCCTTGTATAGCCCTTCCCAAAGAAAACTTTGTTGAATGCGCTTAACCGTCTTTAAAAATCCTGAATGACCACCCATTTTTCTAGTGTGGAACTCCTGAAAAATCAATGAAATAAAACGGGATTTGCGAGGAAGCATCAATCGCTCGTTATACCACAACCTGCCTTGTTGGACCTTATAAAGTGATCTTGGAAGTCCATTATTCTGAACTTGTACAATTAATTATTGTATCCCCACATCCTCATCAATTTCATAATAAATCTCCTGAAGCTGAATTACTTGAGGATTGTCATAGCAAATAAAGCACTGACAGAAGTAAGTTCCGGATTAAGACTCCGAGAAAGACCATCCGCCGCTTTATTTTCAATTCTTGGCTTATACAAAATCTCGAAATCATAGCTCATCAATCGAGTCAACACTTTTGATATTTGAGAGATACTTCATGTTGTTCCAATAAGAATTTTAAATTCTTTTGATCGGTATGCACAACAAAGTTTTTACCAATCAAATAATGCTTCCACTTCTGAACAGCCATGACAATTGCCATCAATTTCCGTTCATAAGTAGACTTTAATTGCTCGCGAGCAGTCAATCCATGACTGAAATAAGAAATTGGTTGACGGTTTTGCATAAACACCGCTCCTAACCCAAATCTGGAAGCATCCGACTCCACAATAAAAGACTTAGTGAAATCCGGTAAGGCAAATATGGGAGCTGAAATCATGGGTGATTTCAAACGATCAAAAGCATCATGGGCTGAATTAGACCACTGAAATTTATCCTTTTACAGCAATGCCATTAAAGGTCGAGCCAAGAATTCCATAGTCCTTCATAAATTTGCGATAATAACCTATCAACCCAAGAAAGCCATGTAAAGCTTTAACATTTTTTGGTGTGGGCAAACTTTCATAGATTCTGTTTTTAAAGGATCCGTAACTACTCTTTCAGCTTAAATAATGTGACCTAAATAATCAACTCAATCTTGAGCAAATAAGCACTTTTACGATTCGCAAATAACCGTTCTTGCATAAACACGTGTAACACGACCTCCAAATATATTGCATGATCTGCCAAACTTGTGCTATAAATCAATATATCATCAAAAAACACAAGGACAAATCGCCGAAGAAATGATATGAAAACATCATTCATTAACTCGTGAAAAGTCGTCGGCGCATTAGTAATGCTAAAAGGCCTAAAAACTCATAGTGACCATCATGAGTTCTAAAAACTGTTTTTGCAATATCCGTTTCTTTCATGCAAATTTGGTGGTAACCTGCCCTTAAATCCAGCTTTGAAAAAATAGTAGATTCTTGAAGTTCGTCTAATAGTTGATCAATAACTGGAATAGGGTATTTATCGGCTATCGTCATTCGATTCAAGGCTATATAGTCCACACAAAAGCGCCAACTTTCTTCTTCTTCACCAGCAAGACAGGACTTGAGAAGGGACTTTTGCTAGAACGAATAGTTCCTACCTTAAACATATCCACAACGAGATTTTCCATAATTTTCTTATGGGCGGGTGGGTACCTGTAAGGCCTCACAGTTATTATCTCCCAACCAGCTTTCAAAATAATTGTGTGCTCCCTACCACTTATTAGAAACAAGCCTTTTGGTTCATCAAAAACAGAAGCAAAGCAATCCAACAGCTCAGAAATCATAGGACGGTAAGAATCTGACAATTGCACAATCGGCAACTGATGTTGGTGGGCAACTGTTTTCCTTCTGTATTTCCCTTATGTAGTTTGACACTCACTACTGTTTGTGTCAATGTTTTTAACCAAAATTTTGGATGTTGCAATTCCGTATCTTCCACTAATGTAACATGCTCACCCTGATAAGAAAAGTCCAATTCATGAAATTCCCAATCAAACTGACATTTTCCAAGTGTACGCAACCATTGACTTCCCAAAATCACATCCGATCCTCCTAATTCCACAGCAATGAATTCACTTGTAAAATTCAGTCCGTGTATTGTAAACTCCACTTCTTTGCATAATTCCGAATTGTGAATGGATACCCATGTTTCCAACATAATTTGCAAAGCTGTCTTTTTCTGAATTTGTAATTTTGCACGTAATACCATTTTGGATGTGATAAAATTATGCGCAGCTCCACTGTCCAACATAATTTGCAAAGGTATCTCTTTCTGAATTTGTAATTTTGCACGTAATACTACTTCGGATGTGGTAAAATTATGCGTAGCTCCACTCTCCAACATAAAAATCACACTTGTTCTCCCAATTTTTCATCTCATCTTCTTTGTTGTGAGATTTTTTTTAAAAAAAAATGTTTGTAACAATAATTCCATCAAATGGTCGACTTCTTCCACGACATCATCTTCTAATTCAACCATATTCTCATCTGACGCTTCTCATCCAATTCGGCATCCATAAATCTTTGTCTAGGTCGCAATCGTGACTTATCAATATTAGTTTTATCATGTTGTTGTTCCATATATAACTTTTGCCTACTGTCAACATGTCCACCATTTTTCTGAGAATTAAAACCCACTGAAGTCTTCAATGGCATCGGTTGAAAAGGTCTGTGCACACTATGCTCAGAATGTCCACTACCACCCATTACCTTACAAAACACACTCGATTCTATTTTAACCACATCAGCTATGTGATTCCGTAATCCACGCGGCTCTTTCATCTTAATCACTTCCTTCATTGCTGGTTTCAATACATTATAAAAAATATAAATCAAGTTTGACTCATCAATTCCCACAGCCTGAGCTGACAATTCCTAAAATTCTACCACATAATCCGCCATTATCCCCATTTGTTTTATCGAAAATCATCTTTTCCCCGGTTCCTCTTCCAACGTCTCACTAAACCTTGCCAACAACCGTCTCTTAAAGTCATGCCAATCCCTGAATTCATCAGTAGCCATTTCTAAATTGTACCAATTCAACACAGCTCCCTCCAGACTCAACGAAACTACCTCCATTTTTGCCTCATTTGTATATCAGGCCACACGGAAAAATCGTTCAACCTTAGCAATCTAACTATATGGATATAACCCACCATAAATCGCATCTCAATCTTTCGTAACATATGATCACAATTCTCCTGCTGATTATAAATAGATTGATAACCTAGCGATGCATCTCTTCTATCTACTTCCGAAGTTGGATGGTGTACCTGATAAGGCAGCACAGTTGAACTCGAAATTTCTAGCCACTTACCGAGTGAACTCGTGAACCGATCCTCCAATCGCTTAACGAGTTGCACCACAGTTTGAATCGTCTCGTCCACGGAATCTAGCTTGCGATCCATAGAATCCAAGCGTAGATCAGCTTCCTTTTTCCAGGACACCATTCACTTCCCTCCTCCATGCATTAACTCCAACCTCGTCGATAGCTCAACCACCGATCCGCTTAACTCCTCCACTCGTTCCTCCGGTTCGTTAAAATCACCCATTCCACGCCTCGATCGTAGTCACTCGCACCAATTGATAAGAAAAAACTTGAGAAACAAACTGTATTTCTTATCGAAAGTGGAAATAAGAAAGTCTTTATAAGAAACTTTCAAGATCGTGGTTAACACCGTTTGTTGGAGGTGGGCTGCACCCTCTCAATAAGCCTGAGCTTGGCCCAATGCGAGATAGGCCCAGTATGGCGAAGGCCTATTCTCTAGAAGAGTGGATGCGCACCTATCGAAGAGCCGCCGAACAGGTCAGAGACCTGTCCGATCTCACCGACTACTGAGGATGGTGGTGAGCCTCCCAGTGTCAGCACTAAATGGCATTTATGAGCATTTATGAGTAGTAATGATTATGGTATTGAAAATTAAGCGCGCTGCGAGTATAAAAGAAGAGGCTTGCGCCATAATTAAGGGATAGTTTTTAATAGCTCGGACTCGTGACGAACATTAACTGTTTGTAACCGATCTCGATAAATCGACGTTCATAATTCTTCTTTCTCTTAAATCTCTTGTTTAAACCTTAAACTAGTCTCGGCAAATATAAAGTTGATCTACCGCATTCCAACCCGGAATCTAGGATCCAACACCGTTGGAAATCAATTACGATCGTAATCTTGCACAGCTCATATTGCCTGGGTACCACACTCTCGAAAATTCCAAATAAAAAAGTCAAAATGAGCACAATCAATATTTATTAAAAGTGGTAAAATAACAGCAAAGACTCTAAATGCTTCCAAGTCTTTGCTCCCTTTCTTTGTTTTTCAATAGCTACGTCAGCCACTTATTTCTTACTTCGAACACTCGGCTTTTTCTGTTTTCAGCTCCTCTTCCTCAACTCCTTTCTTTCTCATACGAATATAAACTTGAGCAGGCTTATCACCATGCTACGGAGCTTGTTGCCGATGCCGCTTTACATCTTGTACATATCGTCTGTTACCAAACCAACTCTTTTTTCAAGTTCTTCAAGCCTATCTTTGGTGTTAGCCACGGATATCGATGATGATTGATCGAAAGCTAACAATTTTTGTTTTGATTTTCTAGTTTTTGATGGAATGATGTTAAAGTAGTGAATAACAAGGAAAGAAAACAAATTTTTGGATCGAGAAAAAGTACTCTAATACCAATTGATAGGGATGATTTTTGTCAAATTTTGTGAAACAACAGAAAACGTGTATAATTGCAGAAAAACAAGAACAAAATGATTTTTTCGGGCAATTCAAATTGCCTTTTTTTGGCTTTTATTGATTAAATAGATGCAATACACAAGTCAAAAAGAGGTGAAAGAGTTGAAGATTTGATCCTTAACATTAGGATGACCGGTTCTTCTTGTTATTGAAATTAAGAACAGAAGAAAATAAAAATATCACAAAACTAGAAACAATTACTACAAGTATTTGCGATTTGGAATTGACCTTTTGTTCCATGTCCTCTAGTTCGGTTTACTTGAATCATTAGCTCTATCGCCACACCTCCAAGAGACCCTATACTCGAAATGACGAGCACCAAAGCGAACATCGTCCTAAAGGCGGTCTTTCGAATATCCGACTCCTCTATCGGGATTTGATGGTAACCCAAAGCCAAATCAATCTTTGAGAAGCAAGTAGCACCTCGGAGTTGGTCCAACAACTCATCAATCCTCGGAAGAGGGTACTTGTTCTTCACCGTTACCCGATTCAGTCCATGGTAGTCGATGCAGAGTCTAAAACTCCTATCCTTTTTCTTAACAAACAAAACCGGTGCTCCCCATGGTGAACTGCTTGGTCGCACAAATCCCTTCTCCATTAGTTCACCCAACTGCTTTTTCAATTCAGCCATCTCGGCCGGAGCCATCCGATAAGGTGCCTTCGATATCGGAGTTGTACCCGGCTCAAGCTCGATGGTGAATGGGTCTGAATGAGTAGGCGGTAATCCAGCCGGAGTTTGGAACACATCCTCAAACTCACTAGCTACCGGAATGCTACTCAACAGCACATCCGATCCAACTTCAGGGGTTGTGATGGTAGCCAAGTACGCCTCACATCCTTTCTCGATCAGTTGGCTAGCTTGAATTGCCGACACAATCAAGCTCCCAGAAGTTGGCCTAATTCCTTGATATTCCAGCATTCCATCACCCGTCTCAAACCTAACTCTACCACGATGACAATCTAGATGTGCCTTGTACTTCCCGAGCCAATCCATTCCAAGGATCACATCATACAACTTCACCGGACAAATCTCCAAATCCACCGGCATGTTCACAGTGTCGACCATCACTGAAACATTTCGGACCTTTCCAAGGGTCATCATGATTTGTCCTCCAGCCGTTTGGACCCAACCATGTTTATTCCCGGATTCCTTATGGAATTCACCCTTTCCAATCATGTTTGGATTCACGAAGCAATTGGGTGCTCCCGAATCAAACGAAACATGAGTTTCCACACCACCCATTAACAAGGTCCTTACACATTCACCTTAAGGTAAAATGAGTTCCTTCCCATATTTCCCCCATCCACTTCCACCACAGGTGGATTCACAGGCGGATTCACAGGCCACAATCGGCAATCTCGCCAATATTTGGGTCAGCAACCCAAATACGGCTTCAAGTCCGATTGGTGTAGCCGCATCACCATTCACTACCTCGGCAGGATTTACATTCCCGGCAATTCCCACATTTGCCGCATTGTTCACATTCCCGTGAACCGGAACTTCCCGAGTTCCACCTTTGGCATTCCTTGCCGCATTGTTCACATTCCCGTGAACCGGAACTTCCCTAGTTCCACCTTCGGCATTCCTTGCTGCATTGTTCACATTCCCGTGAACCGGAACTTCCCTAGTTTCACCTTCGATTTTCCTTGCCGCATTGTTCACATTCCCGTGAACCGGAACATCCCAGAATTCTCACCAGACACTTCTTCCTGTCTCCTACTACGATTAGTCCTTGCCATCTTGAAATGTATTACACTACATTAATCGGCAAACTAACCTCAAGGACTAAAGACAGAAACACAAACTTACCGCGAGACCTCGGCATTGAAAGGATGGATTTACCCACTAGCCTATTCTCTAACCCGTCCTAGAACCAACACGCTCTGATACCAACTTGTAGAGCCCTAACCCGAATTTCCACTTACCCGAGTTAGACTCTACGGAATATACTTAGAATTTTTCGCGTTTGAGGTTCGGTTAGATCATTCTTAACATGAACAAGGGTTGAGTCAAATAGAAACTTCATTTCATTAATCGAAACTAGTACAATTGAGAGTTTGCCAATAAGCTATTATAATTTACTAGCCGATTCTACCCAACCCTACCATCCTTTCCTCCTTGCCTTGTCCCGCGGCCTGAATCACTCATCTCGACCAACTCTATGGTTAGTTTCGAAACCTACATCCAAAAATGGAGGCATAAGCAACAAAATTGCTTAGTGAGAGCGGTCATCCCATCTCACCAAGCCCAAAATCAAGAATCGATCCGCACATCGGATCTCAGTCTAAGTACTGATCACCCAAGTACTCTCAGACCACCGAACCATCACGTGCAGTACTCCCACACCTATCGACCAGTCCTCTCGCAATCGGCAAGCCTTGGCGAGCAACATAGCCCCGAGCGCCTTGCCCGACCCATCGACTGTCGAGTCGGGTGAGTCAAACTCACGAACAGCAACAAACAATCGTATCACACGTACGATCAACCATACCACAGAACGATCATGACAAGCACATGATCTAACCAGACAATAGACTATCAACCCTAGCAAAGAACGACCCTAACTTAGGCCACAGTCACGCACTCACCTTAGATTTCTCGGAAATCCAATGATCTGACACCTCTTGTGCTGAAATTCCCGAACAGCTCGACAGAACTCGACCACTGCTCGAACAGACTCGACCACAGCTTGTACAGACTCGACCACGGCTCGGCACTTCCTTCCCACTCAGAGTTTTTCTCACCAATTCTCTCAATTTCTCAGTTCTCTCGCGCAAAAGAGACAAATAGGAAGGTGCGGGTTCTATTTATAGAACTCCTGCATAACTGCCCGAGTAACCATTCTCGCATGGCCCAAACACTCGGATCGGGTAACCGTTCCCACGCATCTGGGCGAGTAACCGTTCCTACGTCTCGACCAACATCCGGATCGGGTAACCGTTCCCACGCATCCTTGCGAGTAACCGTTCCCGCGCACTCGACCAACATCCAGATCGGGTAACCGTTCCCGCGCATCCTTGCGAGTAACCGTTCCCGTGCACTCGACCAACATCCGATCCAGGTAACCGTTCCCGCGCCTTGGGCGAGTAACCATTCCTGCGTACTGGCTATCTCGACCAGGTCATTGGCTCCCGACCAATGCTGTCCAAATCCGACCAGGTCCCGAGATACTCGGACCAACCTATCCGAATCCGACCATGTCCCGAGATACTCGACCAACCTGTCCGAATCTGACCATGTCCCAGATGACTCGGACCAATACTGCCCGAACTCCAACCAGGTCCCGAATGACTCGGACCATCTGTCCAATTTCCGACCAAGTCCCGGAAATCTCGGACCACTTTTCCGAATTCCGACCAAGTCCCGAAATACTCAGACATCCTGTCCGAATGCCGACCAAGTCCTGAATTACTCGGACATCCTGTCCGAATACCGACCAAGTCCCGATAAACCCGGCCAGCTATCCTGAGTCTCGCCCAAGCTCCGAGAACTCCGATTGCCCGCGATTTACCGAACTCGATGGCTATGGCCAGCCTAGCTCGACCAAACACACCCGGATTCACCCAATCCGTAAGTCCCAGCCTTTCTACCCGAATGCGGGTGTTACAACTCTCCCCCACTTAACATCAGATTCGTCCTCGAATCTCGAACTTCACCCGATTCTTCCTTTTTCCTTGAATACTTAGGCTGTTTCTCAAACCACTTAGCAAATTTTTCTCTCATTACTGATTCAGGTTCCCATGTTATTTCTTCTTCACCATCGCAATCCCAAACCACTTGAATCATTTTGGTCTTTTTCCTACCAACTGCCTTAACTCTTCTTCCCACAATCCGAACCGGTCTACCTTCGGCCGTCAAATTTCCTTGAAGGTCCGGTGGGGGTTCAGAGGTAATGGTATCTCCATACCTTACACATTTCCTTAGTAAGGAAACATGGAACACATCATGAAATGCGACCAAGGTTGGTGGCAGTTCCAACCGGTACGCAACTGGTCCAATCCTTTCCAGGATCCGGTACGGTCCCATGTACCTTGGTTTCAGCTTTCCCGTCAAAGCTGCTCGATCCTTACCCTTATACGTGATCAACTTAACGTATACCATTTCCCCAACTTGGAATTCCAATTCCTTTCTACGTCTATCCGCATAACTCTTTTGCCGATCTTGTGCTTCTTTCATCTTAAGTTTCAGCACCCTGATTCTCTCGGTTGTTTCCTCAATGAAATCTTGGCCAAAGATACTACGTTCCCCCACTTGGGTCCAACATAGGGGCGTTCGACATGGTCGCCCATACAAAGCCTCGAATGGCGACATCCCAATACTTGAGTGGTAACTATTGTTATAGGAAAACTCGGCCAAAGGCAAGTAGTCCTTCCACTTTCCACCCCAATCCAGAACACAAGCTCGCAACAAATCCTCAAGTGTTCTTATTGTCCTTTCGGGCTGACCATCAGTTTGCGGATGATAGGCCGTACTCATGTGCACCTTCGTCCCAAACGAATTTTGCAAAGCCTTCCAAAAGACTGATGCAAACCGGGAGTCTCGATCCGAGACTATACTCGCCGGTACTCCGTGGAGTTTAACTATTTCTTCCACATATCTCTGTGCCAACACTTCCGCCTTGTCTTTCTTATTGACCGCAAGGAAGTGAGCAGACTTGGTGAGTCTATCCACTATGACCCAAATCGAATCCATCTTGCCACACATTGGCAAACCAGTCACGAAATCCATCGTGATCATGTCCCACTTCCACTCGGGAATAGGTAAGCTGTGTAGCAAACCACTCGGAACTTGATGTTCCGCCTTAACCATTTGGCAAGTTTGGCATCCTGCCACCCACTTAGCCACATAACTCTTCATCCCGACCCAATGGTAGTACCTTTTTAGATCTCGGTACATCTTGGTCGATCCTGGATGAATTGAGAACTTCGAATGGTGAGCTTCCTTCAAAATTTCTTCCCGAAGTTCTTTATCATTTGGAACACATACTCGGCCATTAACTAGTATTGTTCCATTCTCCGAAGTCTGATACTCCGTCTTATCATTCAGAAATGCCTTAATCAAATCAGCATCCCTCTCTTGAGCCAACCGTACTCGGCTCAACAAATCAGCCTGGTCTGCCGCACCTAGACCCAAGGGTTCTGTGTCATCAGACAGGACAGTTAGACGCAAGGTACCGACCATACTAACCAGACTGTCCATATCCTTCTCGGACAATGCTGCTACCCGTTTGCGACTTAAGGCATCGGCCACTAAATTAGCCTTTCCCGGATGGTAGGCAATCTCCAAGTCGTAGTCGGCGACTAACTCCATCCATCGCCGTTACCTTAGGTTCAATTCCGGTTGAGTGAAGATATACTTCAAACTCTTATGGTCCGTGAAAACTTGAACCTTCCCACCATAAAGGTAAGATCTCCAAATTTTTAAGGCAAACACTACCGCAGCCATCTCAAGGTCGTGCGTAGGGTAATTAGCCTCATGCTTCCTTAATTGCCTAGATGCATAAGCAATCACATTGTCATGCTGCATCAAAACACATCCTAATCCCAATCTTGATGCATCCGTGTACACCACATAAGGCTCATTTGGCTCAGGCAATGCCAAAACCGGAGTACTCGTAAGCATTTCCTTTAGCTTAGAGAAACTCTTCTCACAATCCGCAGACCACTCGAACTGAACGTCCTTCCCGGTCAGTCGGGTCATCGGTTGAGCCATGCTAGCAAAACCCTTAACAAAGCGTCGATAATACCCAGCCAGCCCAAGGAAACTCCTTATTTCTGAGGCATTCTGCGGTCTTGGCCAGTCCGCGACTGCCTTCATCTTCTCTGGGTCAACGGATACTCCTTTATCCGAGACCACATGTCCTAGGAATCCAATTTCCCTTTGCCAAAAACTGCACTTGCTGAGCTTGGCGAACAGTTTATGTTCCCGTAGCTTACCCATGACTATCCTTAGGTGCCTTTCATGTTCCTCTTGGTTTCTCGAATAAACCAAGATATCATCTATAAAGATGATCACAAACTCATCCAAATAGTCTCGAAAGACATTATTCATGAGTTTCATGAAAGCTGCAGGTGCATTTGTCATCCCAAATGGCATGACTACAAACTCGAAATGACCATATCTCGTCCTAAAGGCGGTCTTTTGAATATCCGACTCCTCTATCGGGATTTGATGGTAACCCGAAGCCAAATCAATCTTTGAGAAGCAAGTAGCACCTCGGAGTTGGTCCAACAACTCATCAATCCTCGGAAGAGGGTACTTGTTCTTCACCGTTACCCGATTCAGTCCACGGTAGTCGATGCAGAGTCTAAAACTCCCATCCTTTTTCTTAACAAACAAAACCGGTGCTCCCCATGGTGAACTGCTTGGTCGCACAAATCCCTTCTCCATTAGTTCACCCAACTGCTTTTTCAATTCAGCCATCTCGGCCGGAGCCATCCGATAAGGTGCCTTCGATATCGGAGTTGTACCCGGCTCAAGCTCGATAGTGAATGGGTCTGAACGAGTAGGCGGTAATCCAGCCGGAGTTTGGAACACATCCTCAAACTCACTAGCTACCGGAATGCTACTCAACAGCACATCCGATCCAACTTCAGGGGTTGTGATGGTAGCCAAGTACGCCTCACACCCTTTCTTGATCAGTTGGCTAGCTTGAATTGCCGACACAATCAAGCTCCCAGAAGGTTGCCTAATTCCTTGATATTCCAGCATTCCATCACCCGTCTCAAACCTAACTCTACCACGATGACAATCTAGATGTGCCTTGTACTTTCCGAGCCAATCCATTCCAAGGATCACATCATACAACTTCACCGGACAAATCTCCAAATCCACCGGCATGTTCATAGTGTCGACCATCACTGAAACATTTCGGACCTTTCCAAGGGTCATCATGATTTGTCTTCCAGCCGCTTGGACCAAACCATGTTTATTCCCGGATTCCTTATGGAATTCACCCTTTCCAATCATGTTCGGATTCACGAAGCAATTGGTTGCTCCCGAATCAAACGAAACATGATTTTCCACACCACCCATTAACAAGGTCCTTACACATTCACCTTAAGGTAAAATGGGTTCCTTCCCATATTTCCCCCATCCACTTCCACCACAGGTGGATTCACAGGCGGATTCACAGGCCACAATCGGCAATCTCGCCAATATTTGGGTCAGCAACCCAAATATGGCTTCAAGTCCGATTGGTGTAGCCGCATCACCATTCACTACCTCGGTAGGATTCACATTCCTGGCAATTCCCACATTTGCCGCATTGTTCACATTCCCGTGAACCGGAACTTCCCGAGTTCCACCTTCGGCATTCCTTGCCGCATTGTTCACATTCCCGTGAACCGGAACTTCCCTAGTTCCACCTTCGGCATTCCTTGCCGCATTGTTCACATTCCCGTGAACCGGAACTTCCCTAGTTTCACCTTCGGCTTTCCTTGCCGCATTGTTCACATTCCCGTGAACCGGAACTTCCCTAGTTTCACCTTCGGCTTTCCTTGCCGCATTGTTCACATTCCCGTGAACCGGAACATCCCAGAATTCTCACCAGTCACTTCTTCCTGTCTCCTACTACGATTAGTCCTTGCCATCTTGAAATGTATTACACTACATTAATCGGCAAACTAACCTCAAGGACTAAAGACAGAAACACAAACTTACTGCGAGACCTCGGCATTGAAAGGATGGATTTACCCACTAGCCTATTTTCTAACCCGTCCTAGAACCAACACGCTCTGATACCAACTTGTAGAGCCCTAACCCGAATTTCCACTTACCCGAGTTAGACTCTACGGAATATACTTAGAATTTTTCGCGTTTGAGGTTCGGTTAGATCATTCTTAACATGAACAAGGGTTGAGTCAAACAGAAACTTCATTTCATTAATCAAAACTAGTACAATTGAGAGTTTGCCAATAAGCTATTACAATTTACTAGCCAATTCTACCCAACCCTACCATCCTTTCCTCCTTGCCTTGTCCCACGGCCTGAATCACTCATCTCGACCAACTCTATGGTTAGTTTCGGAACCTGCATCCAAAAATGGAGGCATAAGCAACAAAATTGCTTAGTGAGAGCGGTCATCCCGTCTCACCAGGCCCAAAATCAAGAATCGATCCGCACATCGGATCTCAGTCTAAGTACTGATCACCCAAGTACTCTCAGACCACCGAACCATCACGTGCAGTACTCCCACACCTATCGACCAGTCCTCTCGCAATCGGCAAGCCTTGGCGAGCAACATAGCCCCGAGCGCCTTGCCCGACCCATCGACTATCGAGTCGGGTGAGTCAAACTCACGGACAGCAACAAACAATCGTATCACACGTACGATCAACCATACCACAGAACGATCATGACAAGCACATGATCTAACCAGATAATAGACTATCAACCCTAGCAAAGAACGACCCTAACTTAGGCCACAGTCACGCACTCACCTTAGATTTCTCGGAAATCCAATGATCTGACACCTCTTGTGCTGAAATTCCCGAACAGCTCGACAGAACTCGACCACTGCTCGAACAGACTCGACCACAGCTTGTACAGACTCGACCACGGCTCGGCACTTCCTTCCCACTCAGAGTTTTTCTCACCAATTCTCTCAATTTCTCAATTCTCTCGCGCAAAAGAGACAAATGGGAAGGTGCGAGTTCTATTTATAAAACTCCCGCATAACTGCCCGAGTAACCATTCCCGCATCGCCCAAACACTCGGACCGGGTAACCGTTCCCGCACATCTGGGTGAGTAACCGTTCCCATGTCTCGACCAACATCCGGATCGGGTAACCGTTCCCACGCATCCTTGTGAGTAACCGTTCCCGCGCATCCTTGTGAGTAACCGTTCCCGCGCACTCGACCAACATCTCGATTGGGTAACCGTTCCCGTGCATCCTTGCGAGTAACCGTTCCCGCGCACTCGACCAACGTCCGATCCAGGTAACCATTCCCACGCCTTGGGCGAGTAACCGTTCCCACGCACTCGACCAACGTCCGATCCAGGTAACCATTCCCACGCCTTGGGCGAGTAACCGTTCCCGCGCTCTGGCCCTCTCGACCAGGTCATTGGCTCCCGACCAATGCTGTCCGAATCCGACCAGGTCCCGAGATACTCGGACCAACCTGTCCGAATCCGACCATGTCCCGAGATACTCAGACCAACCTATCCGAATCTGACCATGTCCCGGATGACTCAGATCAATACTGCCCAAACTCCAACCAGGTCCCGAATGACTCGGACCATCTGTCCAATTTCCGACCAAGTCCCGGAAATCTCGGACCACTTGTCCGAATTCCGACCATGTCCCGAAATACTCGGACATCGTGTCCGAATGCCGACCAAGTCCTGAATTACTCGGACATCCTGTCCGAATACCGACCAAGTCCCGATAAACCCGGCCAGCCATCCTGAGTCTCGCTCAAGCTCCGAGAACTCCGATTGCCCGCGATTTACCGAACTTGGTGGCTATGGCCAGCCTAGCTCGACCAAACACACCCGGATTCACCCAATCCGTAAGTCCCAGCCTTTCTACCCGAATGCGGGTGTTACACACTGCCTCATAAGTAACACAACAATCAGAAAAGAGACAAAAGTTCAGCGTAGCAAGAATTGACGGAGGAGAAAATGAGAAAAATCAAAGCAGCAATGAAAACAACCGAAGTAGGAGTTATCGGGGAAGCCACAAAATATATATTGAGCCTTCACAACTTTCGGGAGCCACCAATCTCTGAAACGCCTTTGGGACTTTCACAAAAACCACAGACTCTTCTCCTCCAACCTTTGAACAACAAAGATGATAGAAGAAAAGCAATAATGACTTTTTCTGCTCTAATGCAATTCCGATACCTCAGAAAGTTAATTCGACCAAAATCTCCGCAGATGTAAGTTGGACCGGCCTTGGAAAACGACATATATGCACCAAGACAAGAACCTTGACGAGAACCTTTTGTCGATCTAAGACTTTCTCACCCATGGAAAAGCAGTTTTGCTTGGTGCCATTGAGTTGAGATGGTATAAGTTTTACAGATAATATTGGAGATCCAAATTCTTATTCAGAACTTCACAAAATAATCAATTTTTTTTAGTGCAAATCACCTTTCAGAATTAAGATTATAGGATTCATATTTATATAATATGAGTATACTAAATACTTGTACAAAGTTACATAAAATAAATAAAAAATACAAAAATTTATAAAAGAACGGATTTGTAGAGACAAAGACAATTAATTTTTAAAATGTCATGTAGTATGATAATTACATGGCGTTCTGAATCTTAAAATATATTTTTTTTATCTTTTTTATGATTTGTAATCACCGAAAATCATAAAATTTTAGACATTTTATGTGTTGTGTTCTCATAAAAAATAAAATAAAAATGCAAAGGAAAATGTCAAAGGTGTTGAAAAAGATTATTCATATATAACTGAAAAATATGAGACTCATAAAACTTTTTTGTTTTTGGAAATAATTACCAATTAATTTTAGGTAATAATATAGAAGTTCTACCAAATCAATTCTCAAACAATTAAGAAAATTATTTATTATTATTTTGACTAAATTTAATATTTATTTAGTAATCAATTACACCAATAAAACTTTGATTCACAAGTGGATTATAAAAGTAAAATTCATCTATTAAAACCAAACGAAAATTCCAACTGAATCTAAACTCATGCGACTCTTCTCAGAAGATACATATAGTTTACTATTAATTCGTTATTATCCCTTTTAAATCTTATTAGAACTTCTCTTCTCTGTTATATATAAAATATATTTTATCTCTAATTTGTACTATGAGATAAATTTCCATTTTGCACATATATTTTCATGCAAACGAATTATGTGTTTAACATATTACTATATGTTATATCGATAACGAAGAAGATGAAAGAACTACAATATTAATAACAGTTGAACACAAGTTGAACACACAAGTTTACGTGTGTAAATTCACACAATTTTTATTAGAAATCTCTTAAACAAGTTCCTTACAACCTGTTTAATCAGCTTTACACGACGTCACCCTTAACTCGCCCCTGAACGATTGCTAAGCTACTCGAATTCACTTGTGCGACCCCGTCGCACACACTTTTGTTCACTCGCCAAATTTTTGTTTAAACCCACGAGCTACCCTTTTTCTAACTCTCAGAAAATCTAATCCTATAGCTTTTTATCATACAACTATTTATATGAATCCCTAGAAAACCCTAGACCAATATTTAGTAAATCTCCAATATTCACTAAATATATCCTTACTTGTTGTGCATATTCTTGTCTTGCATAATATTCTCTAGAGTTCATTCACTTGTGACGTGCCACGTCACACTTCATGAGCTCCAA
This sequence comes from Pugionium cornutum, assembly GCA_018901935.1. Classification (NCBI taxonomy): domain Eukaryota; kingdom Viridiplantae; phylum Streptophyta; class Magnoliopsida; order Brassicales; family Brassicaceae; genus Pugionium; species Pugionium cornutum. The sequence goes on from CM032155.1 coordinate 9,627,495, forward strand.
TCATATTACACCACCTGTGAAACATCCACCTGAACAACCTGTGCAACGTTCACCCTATTGTGCAGAGTCTTGTCTTGCACAATAGCTTTCACTGCTCATCCATATCTGGCATGCCTCGCAACACTTCATGAGCTTCAATCATACTGTACCACTTGTGAAACGTCCACCTGGACAACTCTTCGCTGTTGCACCACCTGTGCAACATGCACCTTATTGTGCAGAGTCTTGTCTTGCACAATAGTCTTCACTGCTCATCCATCTGTGATAACCCTTGTCACACTTCATGAGCTTCAATCATATTGCACCACCTGTGCAATGTCCACCTGGACAACTCTTCACAGTTACACCACCTGTGCAACGATCATCTTTGACTAAGACTCGGCTGACGCAAGAAATGACTCTGACGCAGTTCACATGTAGCAGTTATTAGTTGACATAACTCCAAATAGCTTTGAGTGCTCATGCTCATTTATAGCTCAACAGTCTCTCTTGGTGAATTCTACTATCCAACCCTCTTCGTATAGTTGACTAACACTGATTATATTTGCTTTCAAACCTTGTACATAGTGCACATTTTTCAAACCTAGATGTGTATCTGAGTCAATTTCACCAACACACACTATTTTCCCTTTAGATCCATCTCCAAATGTCACATTGCATGTTTCTACTTTGACCTATGTCTTTAGTATGGTTGCATCTCCCGTCATATGTCGAGAACATCTACTGTCAAAATACCACTTAGAACATTCACGGTTTGATCCAGAAATATGAGTTACCTTGCAATCAGCTTTCTCTTTCCCATGTGCATTCTGTTGTTGCACACACATATTGCACACAATTTCCCTGTTCCACTCCGTGAGTACCTTCTCATACAACACCTTTTTGTCAACACACCATTCGATATCTTTTGGGTTCTGGATAGCACTGACCTTCAGCCCAAGCTCTTTTTATGCAAGCATGAAAATCTCTACATTTCCGTCGAATATGCCCTCTCTTTCCACAATGATAACATCCCTTGTGTATGAGTCATGTGTAACCACTTACTGCATCATTTCTTACGGCCTGAACTAAGCTTTCTGCAGTAGTGCGATTCTCCTATCCACTGCCATGTCTTTGAACATCAATACCTTTAACAAAGTTTATCAAATTAGTGTCATCACTCTTGGAAATTGAGCCATCATTCTTTTCATATCCTGTGTAACCTAGTCCCCAATTATGTTTAGGAGATCTCCCTATGGCCAAAATCTGATCCAACGACTCATATCCTTTGTTCAGCATTCAAACCTTCTTGTAGTTCTCTATTAGATCGTGTTTCAACGCTTTGCTCTTTTCCCTTTCCTGACGTAACAACTCACTCATCTCGTTCACCCTTGTCTCCAACATCTGGATCCTCTCCATCTCGAGATGTTCCTATTGCACACAGGTTGCTGCTTGCACAGAACAAGTTTCTATCGTGTTTGTGTTGTTGCTACTTTCTAGCTCCAGAATATTAACTTTAGCTTCCAACATTGCTTTTTCCTTGACAAACTGCAAATTGATGTTACTCAGCGACACCCAATTGTCGAACAACACTCGATATTCGGCCTTTGCATCAACTTCAGTATCATCATCTAAATCTGAATTGATTTCATCATTATGATCCACTTCCTCTCCTACAAATGCAACAAAGTTCATTAGATTACTTTCATCATCACTCTCATCAGATTCTGTATCACTAAAACTTATAAGAGACTTTTCACTCCCTTTATTAAGGTTTGGACATTCGACTTTTGTGTGTCCAATCTCTTTGCACTCGAAACGTTTGAGTTCTTTTCTCTTATCAAGTGGGCAGTCTGATTTGAAGTTACCATAACCCTCACATTCATGGCATTGAGCATCACGTCTTTGGCTTGACTGTGTGTTTTCAATTCTCCCCACTATGTTCGAGATATACGGTCAACATCGTATCTCTATCCCTATACAACCGGCTTGGATTGTCTCTTTCCATTCTTTTCAGAACCTTTTTAAAGCTCCTTGCCATCAAGCTCACGCTCTCCTTGATCTTTTGATTCATGTTCTCCTCAAGCTTATTGATTTGGTCCTCTTCTCTATTTACGGAAAAGACAATCCCATTCTCTAGTTTAGGTTGCACAACTGCAACTTTTATCTCTTCAGCCTCTATCATACCTAATAATTGCAAAAGTTTCATATCATCGGTATTCGTAGCCATCTTGATCATAGCGTTGTGTGGTCAACTTCGCAGGTAAACATCTCAGCAATTTTTTGACAAGCTTTTTGTCTTTGTAGACTTTCCTCAAAACCGTGGCCTCATTAGCAATAGAACTCAACTTAGAACCAAAGCTAGAGATCGATTCATCACGATCCATACAGAGATTCTCAAACTGTGAGGCTAAATGATCTAACCTTGTTCTTTTCACTATAGATGTACCTTCAAAAGAGTTTACAAGGATATACCATGCGTCTTTGGCTGCTGCACATTCTTGCACCAATTTGAACTGTTCAAGATCGATTGCACAGAAAATTTCAGTAAGTGTCTTGAATTTGAATTTCGATGCACTCTTGTCTACCTCAGTCCACCTTTCCTTCGGTTTTGGCACCTTTTCTCCTTCCTAAGTCAGTATGGTTGGTTCTTCCCATCCCATCTCTATAGCAGTCTATGCATCTTCATCGACTCCCCAAATACGTTGTCTCATCCGCACTTTCCAATGCCCAAAGTGATTATCATCAAGAATAAGAGATTTTTGAACAGCAATAAGCTCCTTTGGTGCCTCCATATTCCTCCACAGGATCTCAACCTCTTAATAGATTCAAATCTATTGGCGGTGACCCGCTGTGATACTAGTTGAAAAAACTAGAATATGAAAAACATTTGAGCACAAGTTGAACATAGAGGTTTTACGTGTGCAAACTCACACAACTTTTATTAGAAATCTCTTAAACAAGTTTCTTACAACCTGTTTAATCATCTTTATACGACGTCACCCTTGACTCGCCTCTGGACGATTCTTAATCTACCCGAGCTCACATGTGCGACGGCTGTCGCATAAATTTTTTGTTCACTCGCCAAGTTTTTTTGTAACCCACTAGCTATCTTTTTCTGACTCTCAGAAAACCTAATCCTAAGGCTTTTCATCATATAACTATTTATATGAATCCCTAGGAAACCCTAGACCCATATTTAGTAAATCTCCAATATTCACTAAATATGTCCTTCTTTATTGTGCAGATTCTTGTCTTGCACAATATTCTCCAGAGCTCATCCACTTGTGACGCGCCACGTCACACTTCATGAGCTCCAACCAGATTGCACCACCTATGCAACGTCCACCTGAACAACTCTTCGCTGTTGTACAACCTGTGCAACATTCATCATATTGTGCAGAGTTTTGTTTTGTACAATATTCTTCACTGCTCATCTATCTGTGGCATGTTTCGCCACATTTCATGAGCTTCAATCATATTGCACCATCTGTGCAATGTCCACCTGGACAACTCTTTGTTGTTGCACCACCTGTGTAACATCTATTTTATTGTGTAGAGTTTTGTATTGCACAATAGTTTTCACTGTTCCTCCATGTGTGACAACCCTTGCCACACTTCATGAGCTTTAATCATATTACACCACTTATGCAATGTCCACCTGAACAATTTTTCACAGTTGCACCACTTGTGCAACGATCATCTTTGCAGTTTTGTGCTAACAAAAGAATCCAATAATTTAAAAATATCATCATTCTCAAAATTGAGTTATCCAAAAAATCCATGAAAATATTAGCTAAATGCATTTATCCAAATTCAAATTTTCACCATATACATTGTTCATGGGAGCTTTAAAAGGAACAAGAGGTGTAGATGTACAAGATCAAAAAAATAATTCCTTAATTCAAAAAGCTAAAAAAAATCTAAGTAAAAGGCAATAACTTAAAAGATATTAAAAAAGTACCTACAAAAGCAAGCAAAAATTAGTTTTAGAAGTTGAATTGATTTTTGTACACATATTTTAACCGTTATTTTCTCTCTTTCTTGCGGTATATTTTTTAAACATATTATAGGGTCATTTTTATTTTAAATTACTTTAACCACCTCTGATATTTTCGGTATTCCACTTTGATCTACATAATAAGAACAATGAACTTGGTAAAACACAACTTACACTCCCACATTGTTTTTGTTAAAAAGGTTAATTATAACTATCAAATAAAATGAGAGTAAAAAGCAAATTATCATTTTGGGTCAAAACTAATCTACGAAACCAAATTTTCAACTTTTTTTGTTGGAATTTTAAATTTAGGGTTATTATTCAACAAAATGAATGTTTATGTACAGTGTCCAAAAAAATCAAAGAATAGAAGAACAATTAAATAACAATCGTAGTAAACTCATCTTGCTTGGAAGTGGAGGATATCAATGAGCTTAACTTGTCAAATTAGAGAGACTATCTTATTGCGAATTTATTTTAATTACACAACCAAGATTATCCTCTAAGCTGGAACCGAGCATACTGAGCTCTTCATGTGCCTGAGCAAGTTCGATACACCTAGGGCATCGTTGGTAATTGGCTCATCACGGTTATGTTCAAACCACTAGTGATGACGACTTAGAACCGGAGAGCCCGAGCTGATCGGCCCCTACAAGGAACTACGGTCCTAACCTCGCCTTGGTAAGCAGCCTCATTGCTTGAGTGCATCCACTTCTGAGCACGCGAACCGTGGCATTTTGAGTTTCCAGGCTCGTTTTCACGCGAGCTCACATCAACGACTGCTGGTGGAGAAACAACCCTCTCCACAACAGTAGTTGCTTTCCACCTGTAGTAGTTGCATCGGGCTCAATCCCAATTGATGCAACTCTCAATACATTGGTAAAGGCCGTAGTTAGTTCCCCAGCCCGAACTATATCCGAACTCTCAACTTGAGTCTTGATAGCAACTCCTGAAACTCGGCTTCCTAGGCATTTTTTCAGGAGAGTGCGTGGCCGAATTGGTATCTGAAACAACTATATAAAAAAAAGAAGAAGAATGTCATTGAACTCTTTAGCATAAAAAAGGGAAATCGAGCAGGAGTTAGACGCACGCTCCGATCGCAAGCTCGACGAATCCTTTCTAGAGTAAACGATGCGAAAGGATTCGTTTGACCACTCTATAGTCTGCGAACTAATTCGTTTGACCACTCTATAGTCTGCGAACTAATTCTCAAAACTCGGAAGTTACCTTTGGTCGTCGAGGAATATCTATAAAAATTTTATAAAAAAATTTATGGTTAAATATCGAAATACGGCAAAAGCTTAACTTAAGAAAAATGCTAAATAAGAAATCAAGCTTCAAAGCTATCTGCCAGCCTTGGTAGGCCAGTTCGTTGGGAGTCTATCAAAGTCCCCTAAAGAGGCCGAGTTAGCTTTCAAAAGAAAAACTTTTCTCTCTATCTGTTATCTCGGTTAGGCAGATCACTAACGATCTTGCAGTTCGGCCGAGGTGACAAATAAAAGGAACATATCAACTTGACATTCTTTTTTGGGTTGCATAATCCAAAAAAGTCTCTTACTTTGAGACTGAGTCCCTGCTTTGAAACTCGTACCAGGATTCCGATTACCTAGCGAACAAAGTTTGGAGTCATTTGGGGAAAAGCAAGCCCGATACAGTAAAGTATATCGAGCAGAAAGTGAGAAACTCGAAAAAACAGTTCGCATCGAGTAAAGTAGGTCAAAGAGGCATTGTGATAGCCTGACCTAACAATCTCACGGGACTACAGTCTAGTCGGAAGGCAGAGTACTACGTTTTCCGAAAACCCACAAGAACGTCTCAACTCTACGACATCTTCAGGTACAAAAGTCAACAGATGGTGAGGTTCAAAGATTTGGGGAAAAGCAAGCCCGATACAGTAAATTATATCGAGCATAAAGTGAGAAACTCGAAAGAACAGTCCGCATCGAGTAAAGTAGGTCACAGAGGCATAGTGATAGCCTGACCTAACAATATCAGGGGACTGCATTCCAACCGGAAGGCAGAGTACTACGTTTTCCAAAAACCCACAAGAACGTCTCAACGCCACGACATCTTCAGGTACAAGAGTCGATGGATGGTGAGGTTCAAAGATTTCACGGCCAGAACTGCTGGCTAGTTGAGAACCGGGAAGATCTTTCGTCACTCTTAGAACAAAAACAGTAAAAATAGAAAAGGAACTCTTTTGTTTGTTTAGAGGAATAACGAAAAATTGATTCGCGAAACTCACCGGAAAAGAAACTGTTAATCGGAAAGAGTGTGAAATCGCGAGTAAAGATAAAATCGCAAAGGAAGATTTGAAGAGAAATTGAGAGAGAATAAAGAATGAACAGCCAAAAATTATATAAAAAAAGAAGAAATGTCGAGAAGTTACTTGAGGAAGAAGACGTATGAAGGGGAGAGGGAAGGTCATTCCAAGGGCTTTATTTAAAGCGACTTAGGATAAGTGAAAACCTTTGGTTTTCCCTCAATATTGGCATCAGATCAAGTTCGGTACAGTTGCAAATCTCGACGTGCAAGATCCGTATCTCAGGAAATCTTGACTGTTTAGATCATCGCCCGTCCAGTTCGCGAACTGAACGGGCTGGGGGGTAATTATTGGAGTAAGGCCTGACTCCTTGAGTCTGACCCATATTCAATGTTTTCAGAATGGGCCATCGACCTCGTTGAACTAACACCATAGCTTGACGATCTTGCGGACTGAATAATGAAGGCGCAATTCGTTCGGTAAAGAGAATCCAATTTGCTAGATCCGCAGAGATAATGGAGAAGTGTTATTACAGAGATCTCGGGAAGCACATCGAAACTAATACAAAGTACTTGAGATTTGCAAAGAACAAATCATCATTGTAAATAATCTTATTGTAACCGAGTATTAAGCCTTAATCAATCAATAAACAATCCTTTACTCCTTTCTAATAAATCTATTCAAAGATATTGATTGAATTCTCCTTGATTTAAAATATAAATTGAGTGTGGATTTTGTGATCCACAATGATCCACAAGTATGAGTTAATATATGATTTACGTTGTTCTTTTTAACATCACATTGATTGTTAACTGAATATTTGTATTCGCAGTTTTGCCTTGAAGAGAATTGTGTGCAAAACTATTGTCTCTGTTATACGAAATATCTAAATCTACTCATATTTATACAATATTCGCACATGCAGTTTAAGACGATTACGAGATAGTAATCTAAAACAGCAAGAAACATAAAGAAAATGATACAAATACTTTATCCAGTTCGGATGCAAATCGCAACCCTACATCTGGTCGAGGTTACCCTCGGAATCTAGTAGAATCAGTAACAGTTTGTTTACAAGATCAACATCGCTCATGAGATCTCTTTCTCACTGACTTCCCTCTCCCGTAACAAACCCTAAGACGATATTATCTACCCCAAGACACCGAGCAAGATTCAGCTCGTATTACACTCGGAATAACCCAAAGAATCCCCTCAAGAAAGAATCACCCGAGATGAAAAACCATAAAACGAAAAAAATCGCCCCCTTTGTTTCTCTCTCACTCTCTCAAAGAAGAATACACGCACACTCTTCAGGACTCTTCAGCTGCTTATATATCCAAGGGAGAAAGACGCCACTTGTCAGCATCGTCGAGCTTCTACGCTTCATGTGAAACGGCGTCGCACCCACTAATGCGGTTCACTCGGTTAGTGATTTCAAAACCGATTATCTGAATTTATCAGACTTAACCAATATCACAACAAACTCCACCTTGGTTCAGTTTGCACTGTCTTTTACCTGATTCTCTTGGACTCCACCTCTGTAATGCCTCTCTTTCAACCTTCAGAGACATTCAATAGATTCAACAGTTGTATGAACCTATTGACCGGTAAGACTTTTGTGAAAATGTCTGACGGGTTTTCACTAGTATGGACCTTTGATACAACTACAACACCTTATGCTATTGTTTCCCTTATGAAATGGAATTTAACAACAATGTGTTTAGTTCTGTCATGAAACACATTGTTTTTAGCCAAAGCTAATGCACTCTGTGAATCACAAAACACATCCACACTATCTTGATGATATCCGAATTCACTACAGAAACCTTTCAACCATATCGCTTCTTTTACTGCCTCTGTTAAGGCAACGTATTCTGCCTCGGTTGTAGATAATGCTACGAAATTTTAAAGACTTAATTTCCAACTCAAGATACATCCTCCAACAACAAACGCAAAACCAGATAGAGATCTCTTTTTGTCGAGGTCAGCTGCGAAGTTTGAATCGTAGTAGCCATAAACTCTAAAGTTTGCACTTTGCCTGAATGTCAACTTCATACCAAGGGATCCTTTCACATATCTTAGCACCCACTTTACAGCATTCCAGTGATTTTTGATCGGATTACTCATGTATCTACTTATTATTCTAACTGGGTATACTAGGTCTGGTCTGGTTCCTCTCATACCGTACATCAAACTGCCCACAGCGTTGCAATAAGGCACTGACCACATATACCTTCATCCTGTTCTGTTTGTTGATCCGTAGCATACATCAATTTGAAATTAACACCCATAGGGGTGTTTACAACTTTCGATTGATCCATCATGAATATCTTGAGTACTTTGAGAAGATAATCCTCCTGAGATAGTTCTTCTTATCTCTAATGATATATATACACACCTGAAACATTCTTTATGTAAACACAGCTGTCGTGCCTGGTTCTATTGAACCCATATTCAACCATGAAGGAGTTGAATTTTTTATTCCATTGACGAGGGCTCTGCTTTAATCCGTATAAGGATTTCTTCAGCAAACACACCCAATCCTCTTTCCCTTTCTTGACATATCCTTCAGGCTAATTCATGAAGATTTCCTCCTCTAAGTCTCCATGCAGGAAAGCGGTTTTTACATCAAGCTATTCGAGTTCAAGATCTTCATTTACTACTACAAACATGAGGTACCTTATGGATACATGCTTCACCACTGGAGAGAATATTTATGTGTAATCTATACCCTCCTTTTGAGCATATCCCTTTGCGACTAACCTTGATTTATACTTTAGTTTCTCTACTCCTGGTATACCTTCCTTTCTTTTGAAAATCCATATGCATCCTATGACCTTTCTCTTTTCTGGTCTTCTTACTGGAATCTAGGTGGCATTCTCTTCTAAGGAGCACATCTCTTCATTTGAAGCTTTAAGTCATTCTTCTCGATTTTCTGATTTTAAAGCATCCTGAAAATCCTTGGACTCAAACACATCCTCTAATTCTGAGACCATCATTGCGAGATTTCCATAATCTTCCTCATCGAATCTGGCAGGTGGTCTTATCTGTCTTCTTGGCCTATCTCGAGCAATTTGATAATCCCACCAAGCTGGTCTGTCTTGATCTAAAGTCTCTTCTGACTCAGGTCCTGCCTGATTTTGATTATTTGAATCAGAGTTGGGCACATGATCATCAACGGATCTTCCATATTCTCCACCTAACTAATTACCTCGTCTGTTTTTTCCACCACTTAGAATCACATCCAAAAAATCGGTATTTTTCTCCTCTGAATCTTTTGGTATACCTTTCACTAAATCTTTATAACATTCATCTTCCTTGAATGTTACACTTTGGCTTATGAGACTTTTCTTATCATTTAAACTCCAAATTTTATACCCCTTTACCCCTGATGGTATCCAAGGAATACTCCGTTCTTTGCTCTAGGTTGGAGTTTTCCATCATCACTATGAAAATAACAGATACATCCAAATTTTCTCAAGTGATTGTAACTCGGTTTTACTTTTTGCTATACTTCTTCTGGAATTTCTCTTTTTATGGCAGATGAGGGAGCCAAGTTTATCAGGCAGATAGTTGTATTAACAGCTTCGCCCAAAAATCCTTTGGTAAACCTGGTTCACTAAGCATGCTCCTAACCCTTTCAAGAATGGTCATGTTCATCCTTTCTACAACTCTATTTTGATGTGCAGTGTAGGGAATTGTTAGATGCCTACTTATGTCGTGCTCAACACAGTAAGCATCAAATTCCTTATTACATAACTCTAGACTATTATCAAATCTTAGAGTCTTTAACCTAAAACCAGATTGGTTTTCTATCATGGTTTTCCACTCCTTAAACTTACTAAAAGGCTTGATCTTTGGTCCTTAAAAGATATACCCATACTTTCCGTGAGTGATCATCCACTAAACTCAAGAAATAATGGCAATTCCCCAAAGATGCTGGCACAGATGGTCCCCCCCTCCCCAAAGGTCTGCATGGATGTAATCCATGCATTCCTTACTAGTATGACTTCATAGGGAAAAACTAACCTTTTGAGCTTTACCAAAAATACAGTTCTCGCAAAATTTCAGGCTGGATATCCTAGATTAATCTATGTACCCTTTCTTAACTAGATTAGTTAACCCGGTTTGACCTACATGTCCTAATCTAGAGTGCCACAAATTTGTATCATCCTTTTCAGCTACTGCATTTACTTCTCCAGTGAAACTGGTTTCATGAAGTAAATAGAGATTTCCATGTCTATGAGACTTAAGAATCATTCTACAACCTTTCCTTACCTTCAGATTTCCATTTTCTGAAGAGAAGTTACATCCTAGACTCTCAAAGGTTCTTAGTGACAATAAATTCCTAGAGAAATCTGGTATATATCTAACATTGGTAATCTGAACTATATTTCCTCTCGAGGTCTTAAGTCTAACTGTTCCTATACCTTTTACTTCTTAGATACTCTCATTTGCCATTCTAACTGACCCAACATTGCATTCCTGAAAATCCACAAACCATTTCTTTCTAGGGGTCATGTGGAAAGTACAACATGTGTCTAAAATCCATAAGTCATCAAAGTTTAATGACTCAGCTGCATTGGATTCTAAGACAGACAAGGATTCCACGAATCTTGTCCCAGAAACAGTTGTTGACTCTGCTATTTCTGGAGGTTGATCTTTGGGTTTTTGATAACCCTTCTTGGGACAATTACATTTATAATGTCTCTCACTTCCACATGCCCAACATACCACTTTCCTTTCCCGGAACTTAGACCTAGATTTTCCCCTAAATTTATTCCCTTTCTGATCTTTAGTTATGTTTCTTCCCCTAACATTTCCTCTTGAGTACAACACATCTCCAGGAGTCTTACCGGATTTTACACTAGCACCAAATTCTAATTACTTTGAATATATGGCGCTAATCATTTCCTCTAATGTTAGAGTGACTTTTCCATATCTCAGAGTGTCTCGCAGTTCGTCAAACTGCTTAGGCAGAGACATCAAGAGGAGGATCGCTTGATCCTCGTATGAGATTGTAAATCTAACATTTCTAAATCCGTAATTATTCTAAGAAATTCATCTATATTGTTTTCAACCGATATGGATTCATTCATCTTGAATCCATAAATGTGTTGCTTTAAGTAGATTCTGTTAGGAAGAGATTTTGACATATATAAATAATCTAAAATTTTGAACATACCTGATGTCGTGTCCTCCTTGATGATTTTCCGGAGTACCTGGTCACTTACACTAAGAATTATAGTACTCCTTACCTTACGTTGCTTTTCTACCAGATCTGGGTCCCTTTCTGGGATGGTTCCGAAGGTTCTGAATGTTCGCTACTCTCGGCTTTCTCCTCTGGTTTTACTCCAACATCTGGTTTCTCCATATCATGTTCTTGAATTCTCATGGCATCCATCAGCCCCAAGATTTCAAGGTGCACGAGTAATTTCTCTTTCCAGATGTTGTACTCGATCGAACCATTGAACTTCTCCATCTCCAATCTTGCTGATGACATTTTTCTTATCTGTTTAACAAAATCAACAAACAATTAAAACAGTTTGTGATTTTGAACCTCTAAATCCTTACCTGACCATGGTTCTAATACCAATTGTTATACAAAATATCTAAACCTACTCAGATTTATACAATATTCGCACATGCAGATTAAGACGATTACGAGATAGTAATCTAAAACAGCAAGAAACGTAAAGAAAGTGACACCAAGACTTTATCCAGTTCGGGTGCAAATCGCAACTCTACATCTGGCCGAGGTTACCCTCGGAATCCACTAGAATCAGTAACAGTTTGTTTACAAGATCGACATCGCTCATGAGATCTCTTTTTCACCGACTTCCCTCTCCCGTAACAAACCCTAATATGATATTATCTATCCCAAGACACCGAGCAAGATTCAGCTCCTATTACACTCGGAATAACCCAAAGAATCCCCTCAAGAAAGAATCACCCGAGATGAAAAACCCTAGAACAAAAAAATCGCCCCCTTTGTTTCTCTCTCACTCTCTCTCTCTCGAAGAACACATGCACAGTCTCCTGGACTCTTCAGGTGCTTATATATCCAAGGGAGAAGGATGCCACTTGTCAGCATCGTCGAGCTTCTATGCTTCATGTGAAACGGCGTCGCACCCACTAATACGGTTCACTCGGTTATTGATTTCAAAACCGGTTATCTGAATTTATCAGACTTAACCAATATCACAACAGTCTCAAAACAAAACAAAAACTTAAAACAGCCATAAAACGTTAAATAAAAACTTAATTTTTCTTACAAAAATTTTAGAGCAAATACATGGTTTTGCCATAAATTACAAACTTGGTAAAGTTTCTAATACGCAATCTTTTGACATTTGGCATCCATCAATATTTAACGGATTATTCACGTCGTTAACGAATATGAAATAGCACATACACAAAAGTTCATGTTGGAAATTTAAATTTATCAAATAATGCAATATGTTTTTGCACTTTCGTATAATTAATGTATAAATCGAAAATCGGTAAAATCTTTAGATAGGAATTGGCCTGTTTTCCCATATTTGAAACATTCCTTCCATCCGATGCGGTGCTTTATATCATAGAAAAATTATTCGATTATGCATGGCCTTGTTAATAGTTAGGCTTGTAGAAGTAAGCGGAGCAATACATAATTGATCATTTCATGTTTTTCAAGGCGTCAATTGATCGCACTGTATCTATATACAGGGCCGGGCCTGGACCAAGCAAAACAAGCTCGTGCTTGCGGCCCTCACTATTAGTATAAAAAATCAGCCCTTATTTCAAAAGTATTCTTAGTACAAATGGTAAATAAAAGTAAACTGATTTTTAGAGTTCTTCGGTTCGAGTCCTTATAATAACAAAAAAATTTAAAAATTAAAACGGCCCAATTTTTTTTGTAATATAAAACAGCCCTTTTTTTTGCTTGCGGCCCTGTTAAATGCAGGGCCGGACGTTCATTGCGGCTCCCAACAATCTCTCTGTTAAATCAAACCATATAGTAAACATCATAGACTCGTAAAACAGATAGCCCCTTGTTTCATCTCCTTTTCCGTGAACGATACAACTTTGGTTTATATCCTAAATTCGCATACTCTCTGCTATCCACGCAATGAAACCAAGGAACCTTAAGGTCACGTGGTTTTAATTTTCTCATATTTGGTCCCATGCATTAATTGTAAAGAATGATTCTGATAGTCCCTTATTAAATATGATAAATTTGAATTTATTATAGATTTACAATTCAAAACTAGTTAGTAATTAAAAGATTAACCTCATATCTTTTATATATTATTTCAGAAATTTCTATACCGTAATAGTTTAACTAATAGAATGTTTTCATTCGAATATATCATGTTTCATATATAGTGAAGATATCCACAAGGATATGATATCATCTACCATGTTAATAATTAGTTGATCTCACCCCAGTTTAGTCAATAATTCGTGTATCTTGATCCATTGTGTGGTGGATGTGAGTCAAAAAGTTTTATCCGTTAAATAAACGGGTCAGATGAATATGATCATTCAAAATTATAAGATAGATGCAGAATAGAGATATTTTTTGCGGGTATATGGGTTACTCGTAATTTTTTTTATTTATAAATAACTATTAATATTTTAAAATTTTAATAGTTGAATTTAAAATATAATATAATATATAAATTTATTAGAGATGTTTTTTAAAATTCTTTATTTACGTGTTTAATATTAAAATTATAAATATTTTATGATATCATTAATAATTGGGGGTTATCCGTAAATATCCGTTAATTTTATTTAAAAGCAAGATCGATTTAGATAAATTAGTTGTCGTTTGCATATTTAATAGGACGGGTTGGTGCGTATCGAAAATTAACATAATTTGATGAAAATTAACATAATGAGCGGGTTGCCGGTCGCATTCGTTTGAGAGGCAATCAAACGTCTGCTCCTTCGTATTAGCCAGGCAATAAGGAACTTTGCATCTTTCAGCTTCGCTCTAATCGGGATGCGTATTTTCCAAGTCCACGTGGCTCCCGTCAATGCCAATAGATTGCTCCTGGAATGCTCCATTACCATAATAAATCCACACAGCAATCAAACACAATTTCGAGTTTGAATTATTATATGGATACCAGAATTGTAAAAATATTGAAATACTATTTAAGTAGATTTAGATAAGAGAAAAAACATTTATATATTATAATTAATTATTTATTTAATAAATATAAATTAAATATATATATATATCTTTTATTTAAAATAATTAAAAAAAAATTAATATTAATTATACAAATGAAATATAAAATAAAATTGGATTATATAAATAAATTTAAATTTTTAGATGTTGAAAATACAATATTATTAAATAAATAAAAACTTACAGATGTGATAAATATTTAATTAATCTAATTTTTTATATTTTATTTAACTAATTTTTTAAAATTTTTAATATTTTGTTTTATATTGTTTTTATCTGTTATATCAAATATTAGAGATTTATCTATATATTATTAAAAATTTATCTAATATTATTTTTATAAATATTTTAATAAATTATATTTTATTTAAATTTATTTTAAAATATTTTAATCATATGACAAATTAACGTAATATATTTGTACGTCATGTTTTTTTATTATTAAAATGTTTCTTAATATATTAGAGATTAGTGACTATTGGAAATTGTCGTGGTGAATTCAGCTATCAATAGTTGATATTTGATGAACCCCGAATGTTACCAAAATTCTCAATTCATACGATCATTTTCAATAGTGAGATACTGTAAGAGATTCTACAATATTAATATTTTAATACAGTTTAATTAAATAATTAATAATTTTAAAATAATATCAATTTTCAAAATAATTTTGATTCTATGTATTATACTACTAAAAATTAATGAATATGTTACAATTTTATTAAGGATAAAATAGTCAAATCAAATTACACTAATTAATTAGAAATGTCTACACAATATATTTGTATTAGACATGGTCATTCTAATTTAATTCTAAGTTATATATACATTTAATATCTATTAATCTGCCTAGTTATTTTAAAATAATACCCTAAAATAACACTTTTTAAAGTTTTTCTTCTAAATCTAGTATCATAAAATTAAATTCTCAAAAATAGCACAAATACTTATATGAAAATACTTATTTATTCTAAATAAATTATACAAAAACTTAAAGTATTGTATTTAGGTTCATTATTTCCAATTTAGGGTTTTATTTTTTTCTATTACAATATAGTTTTAATGCATTTTAATCTTAAATTTGTGCTATTATTGGAAATTTAAACTAATGATGCTACTTTTAGAACAAAAACTTAGAAATGTGCTATTTTAGACATTTGCCCGTTATTTTATTCAAAAATAATAAATCAACATTAATCACGAAAACTAGTTTAACTAAAATAAAATTAGATTAGAAACTAAATTAAATCTATTATTTATAAACCAATTAGTAAAGTAGTATTATTACTATACAAATAAATAAATTTTTAAATATTTTAGTTCTATTTAAAATTTACAGCAAAATTAATTTTCAACTTAATTTTTGTTCACTTGTTATTTACAAACACTTTTATTAAGATTTACAAGTTATAATTCAAATTTTTAATCGTACTTCAATAATAAATATATTTTATATTTAGTTTTAATAAAAAAATTGTTGAAAAGTTTTATTATGTGGTAATTTAAATTTACTATATAAAAATCAAAATATATTACATCGATATACTTTTCACTAACTTTTCAAATTTGATAAACTAATAATCTTATTTTTTATTTTTATTTATTAATTAAGAGTTTTGAGTATACATGATAACAAATTTCTCTGTTATAGCCTTTTAAAATTGTATAAATAATTTGAATTAATACAGTTGAAAAGTGAAGAAATCTGATTGTCATTTTTTGTCTTTTACATATATGTAAACAGATTTAACGGTCAAGAACCAAATAGAAAAATGTGTTAAAAACATTTTTGTATTTGTAAAAGAAAGCAGAATATATATAATCGAGTATGGAGAAGAACGGTGATATACAAGTGGAGCCCACTGATTTTTAAATTAATATAATGAAAATATTCGCTTCGTTTCTTCAAACTTCGTCGTCATTCTTTCTCTTCATCCTCGACAACTTTCCGTGGACTCGTTTCCTTTTGGAGGAGAAGAAAATCAGTTCTCTCTCTCTTTTGTTTTACACTGAAGGCAGTGACGCATCTGGAATTAGTTTAGGGTTTCTTAAAGCTCTGTGGAATTTTTTTGGCTTATTCGGTGAGTCATTCTTCCTTTTCAGCTTTCCTTTTATTCATCTTATTTGTTTCTCCGGAGATTTGAGACGACGGATGAATTCTGGCTTTGTTTTCCATCTTCGTTGCCTTCTCAGTAACTGTTTCGATTATTGATTTTGTCGAACTAAAATTTGAAATCAAGTTCACTGTTGATTTCTGTTCTACTTGATTTACTCCGATTCAGGTCCTGGATTGCTAATATCTAAAATGATTTTCCCCTGATTTCTTCATTATTTCGATGTACAGGTTGTTCACAGAATCTGTATTGATTTTATTTTTATGAATTTTAGATCTTCTCGATTTTTTTTTGTTCCCCCTTTTATTTTTGCATGCTCGATATCATATCTACGTCGGTCGATATTTGATTTCCTTTCCAGGATTTGTGATTATTGTTTATATGGTAGATTTATTGGCGTAGATGTTCATTAACGCGTCATCATCTTTGAGTCAAGTAACAAGGATGACAAATATCCTATGAAACTGGAGAACGAATCTCGTAGATTTTGCTGCTACACGCAGAATATTGGTTTATTAAACGAGACAGCTTAACTCGGTTTTCAGACTCCATTGATGACGCCTACAAATTCCTTGTTGAGCAGTGAACGCTCTCTCTCAGGTATTTTTATTGTTCTATGCTTAAATCATAGGACCGAAACCCCTTCAATGTTTATCTAATCATATATGGTTTTGTCAGGCGAGTGTTCGATTGATGGAGACTCTTATGATAGGTAAGACCGACATGACTTTATTTTGGATTTCATAATGCTTATAAACAGTATAGTAATTAAGATTATTGATATCTTTGCTAGGGGTAATGAAGGAGAATGTTCAAGTCATAGTAGTCAAGGTGATGTGGACTCCACGACAGAGTACCGGCAGAAGGAGCAGAAGGTAGATCAGATATATACCATAGAGGGCAAGTCCAAGAGCATGCCGAGTGACATTTTAAAGGACATAGAAAGTTTTGGTGAAAAATCGAAAGAAAATGATGTTGAAAAGGTGCAATTCTTATCCGATCGTGAAGATGATAGTGCTCAAATGGATACACGAATTTGGGAACCTCCAGAACCTGAAAACCCAGAAGATGATGTAGAAGGAGGTATTGCCAATGTCGAAGATGATGATGATGATGATGATTGCTGCGATGGCTCTAAATGGAGAAAATCAAGTTTTTCAGGGGAATCTAAGGATGAAAGCAGTAAAACGAGAAAGTTCAATGAAGAAAGTCAAAGACAAATGCTTAAGGAGGCAGATTCAAAGTTTAAGTTCATTGTGAGTCAACTTATTAAGTCGGCTGGGTTTTCTATTGAAGAGGGTGATAGTTGGCTTGATATAGTTACTAGGTTATGTTGGGAGGCTGCTTCACTATTGAAGCCAGCTATTGATGGCAAACCAGTTGATCCAACTAAGTACATCAAAGTTAAATGCATAGCCACTGCTTCTTGCAACGAAAGGTAATGCAAATTACCCATCTTGCTTAGACTTTGAATTGGCTGAGGTTTTCTGACCCGTAATAAGCTTTCAAGAAATTAAAAGAATCTGACAACTACTGTTTCGTTCCAAGAAATATGCAGAAGAATATTTATTCAGTTTCCATCTATTGCAACCTCCTAATGATTGTTCACTTTTGCAGTGAAGTTTTCAAAGGCCTGGTTTTCAAAAAACATGCTGCTCATAAACACATGGCAACTAAGTATGAGCATCCTAAAATCATGTTAGTTGAAGGAGTACTGGGCCAGTCATTAAGTGGATTTTCGTCTCTCAAAGCAATGGATAAGGTGAGGAATAACTTTGTTGGCACTCACCAGTTTGAAAGCTTTCATTTGGTAATATTCTGATTTTTTATTGCACCAGGACGAGGATTATGTGAAGCCTGTTGAGGATATCATAGAAGCTTCCAAGCCTGACGTTGTGCTAGTGGAAAAGTCTGTTTCACGGGATATCCAATTGTCTATTCTTAAAAAAGGGGTCACTCTTGTGTTTGACATGAAGCTCCACCGTCTACAGAGAATTTCTTGCTGTATTGGTTCACCAATTTTGTCATTTAACTCTCTTTCTAATCAGAAGTTAAAGCACTGTGATTCCTTTCGCATTGAGAAAATTGTCGAGGAGCATAATGCGCTGGACGAAACGGAGAAGAAGCCAACTAAGACGCTGATGTTTTTTGAGGGTTGTCCTACCCGCCTTGGCTGCACGGTAAGTACTTTAGTAACAATAACATCAATAAATCACATGATCTTGGGTATTATGGTAGTTTTCACTGTATGAAAGTTTTGTCCCCACAGTATCAACTGGTGAAGTCTTTCAAAGTTTGAATCTGCTACATTTAC
The DNA here is from genome assembly GCA_018901935.1 of Pugionium cornutum. NCBI lineage: Eukaryota > Viridiplantae > Streptophyta > Magnoliopsida > Brassicales > Brassicaceae > Pugionium > Pugionium cornutum. The sequence goes on from CM032155.1 coordinate 9,646,347, forward strand.
TTTCTTGCAGTTTACAACCCCTGACTATTATCTAATTTTTACGCTGTGATATGTGGCAGATTTTACTTAAAGGAAGCCACAGCGATAGGTTAAAAAAGGTTAAAGAAGTAGTACAGTATTCAGTTATGCTGGCACATCATCTAATCCTGGAGGCCTCTTTCCTTGCTGATTGGAAAACAATGTTCTCAACTATCTTTACTAAAGAAGCTACATCATGTGTTGCGGAAACAGAAAAATATTCACAGTCTCCTTCTCCTGGCAAATCTGCCTTTGAAGCAGTTGATATTCCTTTGTCTAATAGATTTGATGAACAATCTATTCAGATAGACGGGGATACAGATGGTGAGAAAGCTGAGATTTGGGATTTGGATGGAGATCATGCCTTCTCTCACGAGCCATATAATCCAGTTATTTTTACCGGGTTCTCATCTTTATCTGCCAAATTAAGTAAATACTTAGGCTTTGTTCATAATCCAGAATCAGTTCCAGTTACTGTGGATACAGATATATCAAATATCAGCAATCTTGATCCGATAAGAGAATCCGCAGAAGATACTGCAGAAAAGGTTGAAAACAAACAACCTTTGTTACTTGATCCTGGGCTCCCGGTAACCACAAATTCAGATGATGGAGATATGTCGCAAACAGAGAATGATATTGAGACCACCTTGGAGTCTCAGAGTATTCTCGTTTTAGTGTCGAAGAGGAATGCCCTTAGGGGGATAATGTGTGACCAAAGTCATTTTTCACACATAAAGTTTTACGAGCATTTTGATGTGCCCTTGGAAATATTCCTGCGAGATATGTTTAGTCAGGTTCGAGTCTTGTTCTCTTTTCAATTTTTAATAAAATGCGGGTTTGTTCTTTTCCAAAGTTTAATCAATGTTCGCTATGTTAAGAAAGTTTATCGTGCTACAACAACTTATGGCTTAAATATTTCGATGGAACTGTTCATGATGCAGAGAAGCCGATGCCAGACGTGCGAGGAATTTCCGGAAGCACATCTTTACTATTATGCCCATCAGAACAAGCAACTAGTAATCCAAATCAAGCGAATTCCTGTAACAAAATGTTTGTCTGGTGAGGCAAAAGGAAAAATCTGGATGTGGAGTCGTTGTGGAAAATGTAAAACAAAGAATGGGACTCGGGAATCCACAAAGCGAGTGCTGATATCCACTGTTGCTCGTAGATTGTCATTTGGAAAGTTCTTGGAGCTCAGCTTTTCACAGAAAAATTTTCTGAATAGATTGTCTAGCTGTGGACACTCTTTCGACAGGGATTTCCTTCACTTCTTTGGGTATGGTTTTTGCTCTATTTTGCTCTGTCTGTAAATTCATTTCTAATTAAGTAATTAATTACGGTTTACGTTACTCTATAATATGGGATTTCGAAATAGTGACATCCACATATCCTAGAGAATAGTCTGGGACTAAGATTAGTTTGTACCAGTTTTCACTAGTTTAAGGCTTAGTTTTCTTGAGGGTCCCTACTTGGTTCTAGTGGTGCAATGTAGAAAACCATGAATACTTATGGAACTTTGTAGCATGGATGATGGTTTTGGGTAATATATCTTGATACTTGTATAAAACTGCAGATTAGGCTCCATGGTTGCTATGCTCAGTTACTCCCAAGTCACATCTTACACAGTGTCTCTGCCACCCATGAAGCTTCAGGCTAGCGTCTCAATAAAATTGGGTTGGCTTGAGAAAGAATTTGAAGAAGTAAGCTTTTTTCTGCGTAAAACTTTACTGCAGCTATATTTTCTCATAAATGCTATTGGAACAAATATGGCAGTTTAATTTGGCATCATCAGTTTATTCTCTGTTTACATTTTCTGCCATTTATATGTCTTGCTTGGGTCGAGTACTGGCCTAAAAATGTGAAATGACGACACAAGATGATCACTTTTGTGCTGTTTATTTTTATTTTTTTGTTCAGGTATCCACTAAAGGGATCGCCTTGTTTGAGGACGCTGCTAGTTTTCTGAAGAAACTAAGATCACAATTCACAAATTCAGATCACAGCTATCAGTGTGCACTCAAATTACTTTCCAACATCGAGGAGTTGCTGAAGGATGAGCGTTGCGGATTTGAGGTTAGCTTTAACAATTGCATTTGGTTTACAAATATCTTTCTTAAGTTTAATAAAATCTATTCATCCTTTTGCGACACATCTAGGAAAACATCAAGATTGCTTTTGACAAGGCTAAAACCATAGATGATGTTTCGCACAAACTGCTCTGCTTAAACCGCATGAGGTGGGAACTTTTGCTTCAAGCTCTCATCTGGAACTACCGGTTGCAGTCTCTGGTTTTATCTGAGCGGTTGCTACCTTCAAGTGGTGAGGGGAAGAAAATTGAACAATGTTTGGAGACCGTTTCCAAGGCTGAAATGACCACATATGAAAATAATGACAAAGTTTCTGATTCTGGAAGCAGTGGAGGCATGCACATTCCACTTGTTGAAGGCAAGGAAATACCAAGCCTTGGTACGTCTGTTGGGGACAATGATCAGATAAAAGAGTCTTACGTGCCTGAAGACAACGAATGCTCCAAGCCCGAAGCAATCTCTCCCATCAACAATCATTTGGACACTCATTTGGCTGTTAACATCCAATCAACCAATGAACAAGAAGCGGAAAAATCAATTACAGTTGCTGGAGATTCACTGGATGGTGAAATTACTGCCTCTAATGGGTCACACATCTTAGGTTGGGATGAATGGTTTTGGCTGCCATTTGAAGAGCTACGCTCAAAGCGCATTGTCGATGTTGAGAAGGAATACTTGTTGAAATTTGAGTATGTTAACAATTTTACCCAAGATAATTTACAGACGGTGAACCAGATCATCACTGAGGAAGGTTCTCGTTCGCGCATCTCTTTGAAGGATGATGATTGTATCGTGTCAGACTACGAAGAAGAGCTCTCTAGCCTAATTGCTTGCGCGCTTGCCCGTTTGAGCAGTGATGAGAACAAAATGCCTCTTTCAAGGTGTATACATGGATCTCTTGAAGGGTTTTTGGATAAAAATCAAGATTCTAAGCAAACTGTTGACCATGGGGTTAACCATTTCTCGAGTGAGAGTGCAAACAGGTTGGAAATACCTCCTCCAGAGGTCCTTGTTACTTTTGGGTCACTCAAATCAGTTGGAAAACCCAAATACTCTATCGTGTGCCTATATGCTGATGATTTCCGGGATCTCAGAAGGCGTTGTTGCTCCTCAGAGCTTGATTATATAGCTTCACTAAGCCGTTGTAAGCCGTGGGATGCTAAGGGTGGGAAGAGCAAATCAGTGTTTGCTAAGACTTTGGATGATAGGTTTATTGTAAAAGAAATCAAGAAGACAGAGTACGAATCCTTTGTGAGATTTGCTCCGGAATATTTCAAATACATGAAGGACTCGTATGACCTTGGCAACCAGACTTGCCTTGCCAAAGTTCTTGGGATCCATCAGGTAATGTCTCTAGAATCGTGTTTGGCCATTTGACCTTTAGCATTTGGCTTAATCGTTATAAAATGAAATGAATAGGGCTTAGTTTGAATGATCTTTGATCGTTATTTTCAGGTAACTGTAAGGCAGCCAAAGAGCGGGAAAGAGATACGGCACGACCTGATGGTGATGGAGAATCTCAGTTTTAGCAGAAAAATCACCCGACAGTATGACCTCAAAGGTGCTCTACATGCTCGGTTTACTGCAACTTCGGCTAGCGCAGAAGATGTTCTATTAGATCAAAATTTTGTCAACGACATGAACAACTCCCCGCTTTACGTTAGCAAAACATCAAAACAAAATCTCGAAAGAGCGGTTTATAACGACACAAGCTTTCTAACAGTGAGTTTTTCCATCTCTCTCTGTATTTTGATGTTGGGTTAGTTCAGTTTATATTGTGTTAACACTAACATATCGTAAAATGGAAAACAAATCGCAGAGTATAAACGTGATGGACTACTCGTTGCTGGTTGGAGTCGACGATGAGAGTCATGAGCTAGTGTGTGGGATTATCGACTACCTTAGACAGTACACATGGGACAAGCAGTTAGAAACGTGGGTGAAATCGTCTTTGGTGGTTCCAAAGAATGTGCAGCCGACAGTGATAAGCCCGATTGATTACAAGACGAGGTTCAGGAAATTCATGAAGACGCATTTCTTGTGCGTCCCTGACCAATGGTGCAACCAAGAAGACTGAATCTTGACCGCAAAAAGCAAATCCTTTAGCTTTAATGCATAAGCCTCTATTTTTTTCTATATACCCAAGTTTATATGATTCTTTCATTTGATTAAACTTCACATGTATATAAAGATTTTATTCACCCCTTCATTGTGCAATTTTTATACAGTTTTTATAGGTTTGGGCGTTAGGATATTTTGTTTGGTTTCGGTCAGTTATTTTTTATTTTGGTTTTTCGGGTTAGAGAGATTAAAAATCTATTCAATTATTTTGTATTTTGGTTTGGTTTTGGTTCGGTTATACTATGGTTTTGTTGGTTTGGTTTGGAAAAATAATCGAAAATAAATCAGTTAATAAAAAATAATTGAAATAATTGAAAATAACAGAAAATAACAAAAAATAACTGAAAATATCTGAAATATTTTTAGATAACAAAAAATAATTTAGTTTTTTGTATATTATTTTAATTTTCGATTCGATTCGATTAGTAATTAATAAGAATATTTTTTTTAAATAATATTAGTTGGGTTAATAGTTTATAACAGAATACGGAGAGTTAGATTTAGTGGGGAGGGTTAGATTTAGTGCGGAGGGTTAGATTTAGTGCGGAGGGTTAGATTGTCTCTCTCTTTGTCTGTTTTTCAACTAAGTGAAAAATCTCCACTAAAATAAAATGTGAAAGTATTGATTTTGTATAAGGAAACAAAGGAAGTGATTATTGTTACATTTGTTTGTCAAAATATTTAGTGTTGGTAATCTTTCTGGTTTTATATTTCTGATAAACCTGTATTCTAAAGTGCAACCTCCATAGCAATGTTTCGTCAAGAAAAGAAACACTCTAACAACACTGTTTTCTTTTGGAATTTGATTCTATAATTCAGATACATTTGACATTGAAGAGTAAAAGAAGCACCTGGTTTGGTGGTATTGTTTTTGGAAACGAAAGAAAAAAATGTGATTATTGTTACATTGTTATGAATTATAAAATAATTAGGTATATATATACATCTTTATTTATATATATGTAGTATATACATTGTGTTTGTAAATGAATTATATATGTATTTGATATTAACAAAGAAAAAAGAGTAGATAGCTATTGTGATAAGGAGAATTGAAGTAAAAATTTATCAAACTTTTCGTTCAGTTTGTCTATTTTTACAGACAGATAAACGAGGTTACATAATAAAACAAAAGAGATATCACAGTAGTATATATTGTGTTTTTGACTAACAATTATTTTGCTGACATTTTGAGTCATTTGACAAGTGTTTATAAGTGTATAGACGTATAAAATTCATAAGATTTGAGCAAAAAGACCAAAACTTGTCAAGATCAATTGGTCTTTACTTGGATAGATCGATTCCGTAATCTCATATTGTCTAAAGCATAATTCAATCGATATTTGATCAAAGATTCGATCGGTATTCAAATCGATCTGACTTGTGTTGCTTGATTGGTCGACAAATTGGCAATTTTCCTAAGGAAAAGGATCTACCAGTTCTGCAGCCGACTGATCGATCCCGAAAATTCACAATTCTTTTTGGGAGGTTTTTCATGTTTCAACGAGGAATTTAAAAATGCAAAAACTATTAAAATAGATAACTACGTTAATATACAACAACTAATACAATAAATATTTTTATTAGAAATTTTTTTAGATGTATTTTCAAATCTTATCTAAAACGATTTTGAACAATTTTAAAACGCATTTGACTTGTTACACTACTCTCAAATGTTTATAAGATTATACACAATATTGAAACATCTCACTGAAATCTTTTTACTCTTTTAGTTTTGTCTTCTCTTTTAGAAAACTAAAACTCTTGAATAAAAACTCTCTATCATGAATGTTAGGTTGATACAATGTTCTGTCTCCATATTTATTCTTACTGATTTGCGAATTCACATCAAATTTTTAGAATATGGTCGCAAATCAGTCGCGACTGATTTGCGACCACAATTAATTTTTGTGACTGAAATGCCACCACATTGCCAATGCATCTGAAGATGGTTATTGCTAATACATTAAATTATATAAAAATCATATGTACAAAATACATAGCATAACTATATTTATTACATTTCTTCGTTCTCGTCATCATCTGAAGATGAAATATTACATTGAAATTCATCTTCTAGTTCCGCATCTACGACATCGAAATCAATTTCTTCCGTATGGTTAACTCTATCGACCAACCGATCTACCTCTATCTCTTGAACAAGCATTACGTCTTCATCATTTTCTTGTTGCAAAAGGCCAATCTCGTCTTTGTTTTTGTATTTCCCCAAAATGTTAGATCTTGGATTAACTTTTAAAACATTGAGCCATGTTTGTTTTGATGATGATTTAGTGTGCGGATAGGGAATATAACAAACTTGATCTGCTTGAAATGCTGATACATCGTAAGTATTGAAATATAAATTAGTTATAAATTTATAAGAAAAAAATCATATATATAGTAAATTATTACCGATACGTACGTACCGAGAATAAATGGTTCGTATTTGTAGTATTTCCCCGATGATAAGACATCAACGATGCCATTTTCCGATTTCCGAGTACCTTTCGAGGGCGTAGGATCGTACCATTCACATTTAAAAAGCGTGATCTTCAAATTTAGGAGTCCGACATACTCAAGTTGAATGATATCTGTTAAAATACCATAGAAATCAGCTTCATCAGATGCATCTGAGTAATTGTCCCCCTTCACACAAATACCGTAGTTATATGTCTTTCTCCTATGTCCATGTTTCTTCGTGTGGAACATATAACCTCTTGTAAAATACATCGGCCAAGTGGATGCTTTATTCATCGGACCATGAACTAATTCTTGAGCCCATATAGGAAAGACACGTGAATCTGTGGAAGTGCATGAATTGACCTATGATCATATATCAAAAATTAAACTTAATTAGTATTTCCAAATTAATAAATAAAATATAATATATATGTCAAATAATTAATTAAACATACATAATCCCTAACCCATATGTGGAACTCTTCTTTTCTTTTAGATGAAATGTCATCTTCCGAAAGATATGGATACGTACATCGAATATGATCTTCAAACATGCTACAACAGTAAATATTAAAAATTATTATATATTTCTTAATACAATGAAATGAAATGTAATAAATGCAATTAATTGTTTTCATATACCTCTCTAGTGGCCGAAAATATTCATAATTTTGTAATACATATGCATGTGCATATTTATATTCTTTTTCGGAGAGCCATATTTCTTTACATTTACCACTTGGACGACCCATGTGCATAAATATATCCGGTACTCCGGGATCTGGATATACAGGCACGTCACCTTCATCGAATCTTGTAGACCTGTACATGGTTTATATATATATATATTATATTACTTACATTCATATATATATATATATAATAAAATAATTAATTCATAAACATAACAATTAATTTAGGTTACCTGTTTTTCGTGCGTATGTGTTCAGCAAAGTAATATTCTGAGAAGTAAGATATCTCATCATTCACATATGATTCAACAATCGACCGTACAACATATCGTTTGTTCTTCGCCTCGCTTTTAAGTTTTTTTAAAAACCTTTCAAATGGATACATCCACCTATATTGCACAGGTCCACCAAGTTCAGCTTCGTATGGTAGATGTACAGGAAGATGCTCCATGATGTCGAAAAATGAAGGCAGAAAGATCTTTTCCAAATTGCACAAGATTATCACTATATTTTCCTTCAGAATTTGGACACGGTTTTGTTGTAATGATCTGGAGCATAAATCATGGAAAAATCCTCTAATCCCTATATATATGTATATATTAATTACCATCGATAATTAATTAGTTCAGGCAATTATTATTAATTTACGTATTTCGAATTAAAAATATAGTTATTACTATATTTATCTGATAATGCTAGATGAACGTTCCGTGGTAAAAGTTCTGCAAATATAAAAGGGAGAAGTCTTTTCATAAAAACATGGCAGTCATGGCTTTTCATGCCCGAGAACTTTAGTCCATCCATATCCACACAATTTGCTAAATCTGCCGCATAGCCGTCCGGAAATTTGACATCATTTTTTATACATTCCAATAACCGTTCTTTCGCTTTTTGGGTCAATCGAAATATAGGGAATGGAGCATTACCCCGACCATCCACGTGCAACTCTTTTCGAGAGCAAAACTTCGCAATATCCAACCTTGACTTAACTGTATCTTTTGATTTTTCTTTCACATTCATAACAGTATTAATGATGTTATCGAAGAAATTCTTCTCTATATGCATCACATCAAGATTATGTCGAAGGTTAAAATCTGTCCAGTACGGCAACTCCCAAAATATACTTTCTTTGTGCCAATTATGCCAGCTGCTGTAACCTTCTTCTTTATATTCATGACCGTTTCCGCCGCACTCAGATGTTCTTAAAGGATTGACAGTTTTTATTCGCTCGTATAAAACTTGTTCTCCTGTCAATGATTGTGGAGGACAGTCAAGCGTGCTTTCCTTTTAAAAAATTTGTTTTATTTTTCCGTAACGGGTGACCATTAGGAAGAAATCTTCGATGATAATCAAACCAACACGTCTTTCTCCCATTTGGTAATTGAAATGCCTTCGTATCATCCATACAAATTGGACAGGCCAGCCTTCCATGCGTTGTCCATCTTGACAACATTCCATAAGCGGGAAAATCGCTTATCGTCCAAAGTAACACAACTTTTACATTGAAATTTTGGTTCAGCGATACATCGTATGCATCAACTCCCGTAGACCATAATTCTTTCAACTCATCAATCAAAGGTCGTAGGAATATGTCCAGACTAGCACGCGGATGATTTGGCCCCGAATTCAAAATAGTTAGAAACAAATACTCTTTCTTCATACACATCTCCGGTGACAAATTATATGGAGTGATAATCACCGGCCATAATGAATGATTACGAGACATCCCAAATGGGTTGAACCCATCAGTACATAAGCCAAGATAAACATTTCGAGATTCAGCAGCAAATCTAGGATGTAAATATTGAAAAAATTTCCACTCTAGAGCATCAGATGGATGACTCATTTCTCCGTCTTCTGCTTCATGCTCTGCGTGCCACCTCATTGCCTCTACGGCTTTCTCGCTTTGATACATTCTTTTAAGTCTATCACCTATAGATAAATACCACATACGATTGAAAAGGTATTCTCGTCCTGCCCTCGCTTGGCTTATACTGGGGGGAATCGCAAAATTTGCATTTTTCCCATTTCTCATCTTCTTTCCAAAATATCATACAATTTTTAACACACACGTCAATTGTATAAAACGGGAGGCCTAAATTTCGCATCAATTTTTCGGTTTCATAATATGAACCCGTCGCCTGATTCTCCTCGGGTAAATATTATGTAAATAGCTCCGCCCAAGAATCCATACATTTTTCTGGTAAATTAAAATCAGACTTGATGTTCATAAACCGAGCCGCTAAAGATAACTGTGAGTGCCCTTCATGACAACCATCATACAATGGATTTTTCGCAGCTTCTAACATGTTGTAAAACTTTTGTGCTTCTTCATTATGCCGTTCTTCTTCATAATTATAATTATAATTTTCTTCGTTCTGATTATAGTACTGATGATGATCATCAGTCGTTGTCTCATGAAATGCATCCATCACCATTTCAACATATCTATTACCGGATATACCAACTATTTCATCACTACTACAATCACGTCCCTGATTTCTTTGTACATCATCCCGACTAGTACTCGTCCCTAACTGAACATTCAGCTCTTCTCCATATTTATACCAAATATAATAATTTGGCATAAACCCTCGACTATATAGATGACTCCATATTTTTCGTCCCGGAATAAATTTATCATTTTTGCAATTAATACAAGGACAGAAAAACTTAGCTCCGCTACTTTGAGCTATTGGTTGACTACTTGCAAAATTCATGAACTGCTCCATGCTTTGTGCAAATTCCGCCGAGATATTTCTTGTTTGATTATCAATTCTTCTGTACATCCAATCTCTCGAATTGTTATAATTTCCCCACATGTTTTACATAAATTTTTACCTTTGATTTCACAAATGAGAGAATGGGATGGTGCATATATATACAACATTTTGCGACTACTTTGCGACTACTTTGCCACTAATTTGCCACTATTTTGCGATTACAGCTATGTAGTCGCTTAAATGTCGTTATACCTAACACACACATGTTTTTATGTTGGCACTTTGCCACCACTTTGTGACTGCAGAGCCACTACATACCGTAGTCGCCAATTGGTCGCACTTTTAGCGACCAATAAGCGACTACCACCTGATTTTCCATCTGTAGTCGCTAATCAGTCGCTATTTCGCGATTGATTAGCGACTACCTGGGTCAGTCTCACGGCAGTCGTATTTCAGTCGCTAATTGGTTGCATATTGCGACTGATTTGCGACTACACTTATTGGTCACATTTCTGTGACCAATTTGTGACTACTTCATCGTAGTCACAAATTAGTCGCTAAACCGTGGCAAATGTGGTCGCAAAAATTACGACCACGTATATAGTCGCAAATTACAGTCGCAAATTGGCAGTTTTCTTGTAGTGACTGATCCTTGGTGTCGATCGACACAAAGGAATGGTGGACACCTGCTCGACATTTGCTCCACACCGTAATGTTGGAGCTTGATTCCATGTCACGTCATGGGTATGGTGTTGATCGACACTAGTGTTGATGTCAATCGACACTGATGTGTCTTTTTTTTAAAGACAAAAGCGAAAAACATGCAAAAACCAAGAAAAAAAAATCAAAATATGTACAAACTTACAAGTGGGTTGGTTCCCACCAAGCGCTTGTTTTCAGTCAATAACTTAACATTGTCTGGACTTAGGAAATTGGGGGATCCGATAACAGAACAATGTGTCCATCCGGTATATCAGTGTGAGTCCAATAATGCTTGAGGCATTGACCGTTCAGGATAAACTCCTTGCCTTCAAGATCCAATAAGATGACACCTCCATATGGTCGCATTTTTTATGGTGAAAGGATCTGACTAACGAATACGAAGTTTTCTAGGAAATAGTTGTAAACGAAAATTGTATAGAAGTACCTAGTCATTCGGTTCAAAATGGCGAGCGATGATTTTTTTTATCGTGATATGATTTTGTGTGCTGTTTGTAGATCTTTGAGTTCTCATATGCGTGATTGTGTATCTCATCGAGGTCGTTGATTTGAATCAATCTCCTCTATGCAGCGTATTTAATGTCGAAGTTCATCATCTTTACTGTCCAAACTGCCTTATGCTCTAACTCAACTGAAAGATGACAAGTTTTACCGTATAACAGATCGAATAATGTCATGCCTAGTGGCGTCTTGAACGTGATTTTTTTACGCCCATAGTACATCATCTAACTTTGCAGACCGGTATTTGCTAGTTTTTTCAACTGTCTTCTCTAGTATTTTTTTGATTTTTCTATTGAATACCTCAACTTGTCCACTCGTCTGCGGGTGAAAAGGAGTTGCCATTCAATGCTGGACACCATGCTTTTTCAAGAGTTTCTTGAAAATCTTATTAATGAAATGAGAACCTCCATCACTGATCACCACTCTAGTCACTCCAAATATGGGAAATATTATAGACTCGATCATCTTCATCACCACTGATGCATCATTCGTTGGACTAGCAATCCCTTTAACCCACTTAAAGACATAATCCACTACAAATAAGATGTACCTTTTCCCATATGATGGAGAAAATTGTCTTATAAAATCGATGCCCCACTAGTCAAAAACCTCAATCTCTAAGATGAAATTTTGTGGCATCTCATGTCGCTTACTAATTTTTCCTTTCCTCTGGCACGTATCACACTGAAAAACAAAACCTGTGAGAATCTTTGAACATCGTCGGCCACCAGAATTCTGCTTGCAAAACCTTGGAGGCGATTTTGAACAAGGAAAAGTTTCCACTATATGTAGACCCATGAAAATGATACAACATATTTTGAACCTTTGATTCAGACATACATCTCCGGTAAATCCCATCGGAATAATGCTTATACAAGTATGGTTCATCCCATAAATATCACCGGATTTTGTGCAAAAACTTTTTCTTAGTATATACTATAAACTTACAAAGTGTCTCTTCTACCGTGAGGTAATTGGTAATATTTCGAAACCATGGTTGCACAGGAGTAACGATAGTCGTTAAAACATTGAATTTTTCCAAAAAAATCATCATTTTCTGCCCCCTTTTTAGAGTCACGTATTGGATGTCAATCGACACCAACATTGGTGTCGGTCAACACCACACCTAGACAGAAAATCCTCACTTCGATCATATAAACGATTTCCTCAAGCAATATGTCATCTATCGGGACATGTTGATCGATCCTAATCTTTGATAAAAGGTATGCTACGCCGTTTTCAACTCATTTTTTATCTTTAACCTCGATGTCAAACTCTTGCAGCAAGAGAATCCAACGTAACATACGAGGTTTAACATCTTTTTCTGCATTAGATACTTCAAAGAAGAGTGATCAATATGCACCACAACCTTACAACCAACTAAATATAACAGAAACTTCTCAAAAGTACACTACTCCGAGCAACTATTTTTCTATAGTAGCATAGTTTCTTTGTGCATCGTTCAATGTCATAATAAGTGGCATAGAATTATTTGTCCTTTCTTTGATCCAAAATTGCTACAACCGCGAAATCACTAGCGTCACACAGAAATTCTAAAGGTAAATCCCAGTCTGGAGGTTGCACAATTGCTTGATTAATCGTCTCAAAACAACGAGACAGTCATATAAAAAAACAAAATTTTCACCTTTGCATAATAGGGTTGTGAGTAGGCGGCCTATCTTGCTGAAATCTTTGATGAATTTCCTATAAAAGCCAGCGTGACCGAGAAAATTATGAATCTCTGTTACTGAATTCGGAGGCTGCAAACTCGTCATACCATCAATTTTAGCCTTATCAACTTCAATTTGTACCTCAAAAACTCTATGCCTTAGAACTATGCCATCATTGACCATAAAGTGATATTTTCCCTATTTAAAACCAAGTTTTTCTATTTCACATCTCTCAAGTACCTTACACAAATTTTCTAGACAGTCTTTAAACGATGATCCATACACCAAAAAATATCCATAAACACCTCCATGATGTCTTCTATCATGTCTGTGAAGATAGCCATCATGCACCTCTGGAAAGTTGCTGGAGCGTTATATAGTCCAAATGGCATTCTTCGGTTGCAAAAGTGCCATAGAGACACGTAAATGTTGTCTTCTCTTGGTATTCCGGATGTATGGGAATATGAAAAAACCCTGAGTATCCATCCTAAAAGCAGTAATATGGGTGGTTTGGCAACCATTCCAACATCTGATTGATGAACGGCAATGGAAAGTGGTCCTCCCTTGTAGTAGCGTTCAATTTTCTGTAAATGATGCACATTCTATGCCTAGGTATTCTTCTTGTGGGAATCAACTCATCTTTCTCATTCTTCATTACAGTTATCCCTATTTTCTTAGGTAAAACATGAACAGGACTGACCCAAGAGCTGTCTGAGATGTCATAAATGATCCCTCCTTCCAAAACCTTCATTAACTCTTTCTTGACCACTTCTTTCAAGTTCGGATTCAATCTCCTTTGATGCTCAATAGATGACTTTGATTCATCTTCGAGATGGATCCTATGTGTACACAAGTCCAGCGAGATGCGTGAAAGATTTTCAAGAGAATAGCCAAGAGCTTTGCAAAATTTTTGTAGCTTACTTAGTAGTAAAGTGAGTTCTGCGTTGTTTAAGAAAACATTAACAATCATGGGATAGATGGAATTTGGACTGAGAATGCATACCTTAGCCTTGTAGGTAGTGATTTTAAATCGATTTTTGGAGCTCATTCTTCACTCCAATCGCCTAGCATAGCAGCTTTCTCAGAATTCTTAGTCACTTCATCTTGAACAACCAGCTTGTTCACTTGCACACTAGTATTCAACATCTTGACATATCCGACAGTAATGTCATCCAAGTAGGATTTTGAACTAGTTGAACAAACCATTTCCCACTGAAGTGGATCCTTAAAGTGTATAGCTTGAAATTCGTCTTGTGTGATATCAGTGAAGGAATCTACGAAGAAGGTCTAACCGTCGACGGTGGGTTTCTTCATTAGCTTGTCTATGCTAAATTTCATGACCAATTCTCTGATATTGAGTACTATCTTCCCGTTCTTGCAATCAATCAATACTCTAGAAATTGCTAAGAATAGTTCCCCCAAAATAAGAAGATCCTTTGGTTCTTAATCATATTCCAGAACTATGAAATCCACAGAGATGAAACATTCACCAATCTTAACTGGGACGTCCTCAAGTAAACCTTCTAGGAACCAAAATGATCAATCAGTTAAAATCAAAGACATCCTCGTTGGCTTAAAATCTGTCATTCCCATACGTTGAGCAATTAAAAATGGCATGAGGTTGACACCTGATCCGAGATCACAAAGAGCTTGCTCAAATCTATCGGTTAAAATCAAACAGTCTAACACAAAGCTTCCAGGATTCAGTAGTTTTGCTGGCATTTTGTTCATCAAAACCGCACTAACATCTTTAGAAATCATCACTACCCATTCCTCAAAACTTACATTTCTTGCAACCATCCTTTTAACATACCTTCTGAAAGCGGATGAAGTCTTAATTACATCAACAAACGGGAGTTCAACGACTAACCTTTCCATTATTGCCTTGCATCTGACATCTTTAATCTCCTTCTTTGACTTCTTTGGTGGCTTAGGGTATGGAATTTTAGGTTTGTAAACGCGTTCTATAATCAATTCAGACTGATTTATAGCTTTTGGAATAGTTGTGATCGACATTAGAATAGCCTTGGTCGATCTGGAACAGACTTGGTCCACACTAGAACGTCGCTGATCGATTTCACTATGTTTTGGAATAGGTGTCGATCGACACCCACTAGTGGTGTCGGTCGACACCCACTAGTGGTTTTGGTAAACACCCAGTATGATCGATACTGGAACGTCGTTGGTCGATTTCTACTTTATGGGGGATTGATTTTGATGCGATTTCGGAAGATGTCGATCGACACTCACCTATGGTGTTGTTCGACACTATCCCTAAAACCCCAAAATTCTCTTCTTCAAGCAAGACGAGGTCCACTACAATCTTACCTTTTCCAAACACTGGTTTGACCTCTTTTAAATTTCTCAAGGTGATTGAATTGACATGCTATCGTGGCTTCATGTCGGTATTTCCCGGAAGAAAACCATCTTATCTCTTCAGTGACTCTACGGTCTAAGCAACCTGAGTATCCAATTTCTTTATATGGGTATCGAGGGCCTCAAACTTGACATTCAATTTCATATATATGGCATTCAACTTACCATTGAAATCAACTATCATCTTTCGCTGACCCTCAAGAAGTCTCTCAAATATACACTCAATTTTACTTGATTCTGGTCACTTTGGTGGTGTTTTTTGATAAGATAAACTCCCGTAAGTCCTTGTAAAGCCACTGCCCTGAGATGGTTTTTGATACGATGGGTTAGATCCAAAACTTTTAGCACTTGTAACCTCCTTTTTGAGCATTGTTAGTGAATTTCCTGTTGTTTTTACCATATTGAAACCTCTGACCCTGATATCCTCCACCAATGTAGTTAACATCCTTAACTTATTCTTCTTCAATGTCATCAACTTCATTAGAAAAATAGACGTTATTTTATTCTTTCCTACCAAGAGACTATGCATTCAATCCATCTTAGCTTGAACTTTTGCTATTTGATTACCCTCTAGATTTTCGGCTGCTTTTGCCTTTTTTAGTCAAACATCTTCATGCTATTTTTTGAAGCTAAATTCTTGATGAGAGTTAGAGCTTCATGTGGGCTTCTCGTCATGAAGTTTCCATTACTTGCAGAGTCCAGTGACATATGATACCTCCAATCAACGCCCTGAAGAATGTGCGTAGAAGTTGAGCTTCCTTGAACCCATGGTGTGGATAGTCTCTCTGATATGACTGAAAACGAATCCAAGCAGCTTTGAAAGACTCCATAGGTCCCTGAAAAAAGTAGATATTCTGGTCCGTAGCTCTTCGGATCTAGCATCATCATAAAAATGGTTCAAAAATGCATTTTTTGTTCCTTCACATGTAGTCAACGAACCTGGTGGAAACTACTTCAACTAGCTAACTGCTTCTCCAGAAAGAGAGTATGGAAAAAGCTTACATAATAGGTAGTCATTCCTGACTCCATTGGCCTAGATCCCATCAACCAGATCCTCGAACTTCTCAATATGATCCATGGAATGTTCATTTGAAAGTCCATGAAACTGATGTTATCCCACAAGAGTGTAGTATTGTGGCTGAATCTAAAAGTCGTGCCTCTCAAAAAGATGGAGGTCTAATCGCAGATTTGTTTCCATAAAATTGATATGGCCTATTGTAATAAGCAAGTGTTCTAAAAACTTCATTTGCCCCAGCTGGGCACAGTTATTAATTCTTGTTCTCATCATGACGCTCATGCCGTTCCAAAATCACATTTCCATCAACATCAAGTCTCTGACCGTGCGCATTACGTCTATTCCCTTTTTCATCAAATAAAAACCCAGCTTCATCCCAAACAAGTACTATCACATCAACCACTTCACTTGTCTTTCTTGCGTTCCTGTCCATGCACTCTAAGTTTGCTAGTTCTTGATTAATGAGATTGACTACCATCTGATTGTTGTTGCTTCTGGTTCTGCGATTAGGCATACACCTGAAACACACAAGAGTAGAGATAGAGCGTGTAAGTAGCAAAAGTTAAAAAATAAGCTTAAAATAAATTCAATTATCAAAAATTTAGGCAATTATTAACTCCCCGGCAACGGTGCCAAAAACTTGATAGCTTTAGTTTGAGTCTAGAAAAATCCATGCAAATGCACATAATTGCAGTTATAGTATAAAGGGTTATCGTATCCCTAAAGACATAATATTGCACGATAAATTTTGAAAATTAAATTAGGCTATACAAGTAAATAGAATGACAAATAAAATTGTTAAGAATAAATAGAATGACAAATGAAATTGTTAAGAAAATTGAATGGGAAAGTTGTTAGAAACGAAGTTTGATTCAATGAAACAAATGTTAAGCTTTGGGAAATTCTCAGGTAAATCTAAATTGTAGATTAGAAAATTGTTAGGATTTAATGAAGAACCGTTCTAAAACTCGAAACACAATTGCAAATCAACTAACTTTTGTTGCGAAGATTATTTATGTCTAAACCTTACAATTCCAAATTTCTTTGCAAAATTCAATCAATATAGGCATGTATTAAAGTTCAGGTTGGATTGTTCAAAAATCCCTAAGCCAAATTTCTTTGCACCTAGGTAATTTGCTCATCTAATATAGGTCAGGAAAACAATAATACTTTCGTAGCAATTGATTAACCTAAATTATAAATTTTAGGTGATAAAACTAGAATTAGGGTTTAAAAAAATCTAGATAAAAAACTATGTGATTATCTTAACAATCCATATAATCTAATAATTCATCTGTAACCTTTGAAAATCCCTAAACCCAACAAACAAAGTACTCAGACATGGGGATTAAAACAAACATACTGAATGAAAAAGAATGCATAATAGAAATTAATAAAAGATACAAAAGATTTGAATTCTTCTCTCAGATGAACACAGAGTCTCAGCATTGTCTCCCCAAAAACCCTAGAATAAATCTGTATTTGAGTCTCCAATGAAATAAAATCTCATTCTCCCCAATAGCTAAAATAGATATATTTATAGCTTAAAACACAAACTAGGGCATTTTGAAGTTTTTCAATAAATTTAGACCAAAGATGCAATATCGAAAGATTTGGATTGAAGGAGGTGTCGATCGACACCAATGTGAAATCCTAAGTAAAAAATTTCTTCATACGTCTTAGATTTTTTCTTCATTTAATTTGACTATCAAATGCCTCGATTACTCCAAATCATTCAAACTCGTGCAAGAACCCACAAAAACTCTAAAAGACTTCGTAAAATACTAAAAAGACTCGATAAAATGACATATACCATGGTTAAAAACCGGTAAAAATCATGATATATCATGTCACGGGTATGGTGTAGATCGAAAAAATCTCTAAGCCAAATTTCTTTGCATCTAGGTAATTTGCTCATCTAAGATAGGTCAGGAATTTGATAATACTTTCTTATCTACTGATTAGCCAAAATTCTAAATTGTAGATGATCACATTATAATTAGCGTTTAGAAAGATGTAGATGAAGAACTATGTGATTGTCCTAACAATCCATCTGATCTAACAATTTATTTTTAACCTTTGAAAATCCCTAAATCTAACAAACAGCCTACTCACACATGGGGATTAAAACAAACATCATAATGCATAATTTCTTTTAAGAATTTCAATGAAAAATAACGCATAATTGAAATTAATAAAAGAAATAAGGGATTTGAATTCTTCTTTTAGAAGAATGGAGTCTCTGAATTATATCGCCAAAAGCCCTAGAATAAATCTCTTTATGAGTCTCCAATGAATAAAACCTAAAAATCCCTGATAGCTAAAATACACCTATTTATAGCTTAAAACACGAACTGAGCATTCTAAAGTTTCTCTATAAATTTGGACTAAAGATGAAATCATAAGTAAAATTTGGCTTCATACGTCATAGGTTTCCTCTTCAATTAATTTGACTCCCTAATGCCTCGACTACTATAAATCATCCAAACTCGTGCAGAAACCTGAAAGACTCTTAAAAACTCCAAAAAATACTAAAAAACTCGATAAAATGACATATATCATTGTTAAAAACCGGTAAAAGCCATGATATATCAATTACGCTAAGGAAAGAAAGAGGTGATGCTTAGCTTTCTTGGGGGACTCCCGCACTAGAAAGGCAAGATTCAATCGATTCTCAAGCAAGGAGAACTCCACGTACAATACTTGAGAGAAATCGACAAAGAGAAACCGAATACAAAAGGCACAAGCACTCGATTCAAAGAAATGTGTTTATCACTGAATGGGTTCATGCCTTTCACCTACAAGGTAGAGGAGCTTTTATAAACTCAAGGAAATTAAAGACAAACGGTCATAAGATATTGAGAAAATGAAACAAGAAGATTGCACAAGTAAAGAAGAAGGCGGCCGCTGGGGTTTAAACGCCTTGGCCAAATAAGGAAGCTTGGTTGAATCGTGTGAGGTCTTTTAGAAGCCTTGGAGGATGCTTCTTCCATGTAGAGCCAAACATTTTATGCTTGTGGACTTCATTTTAGAGCCAAACATTTTACGCATCAAATTTTTGTAATTTTTGTCCAAACCTCCAAGACCCCATCCAATGTCTTGTGGACTTCCGCCATTGTTGACCACATCTCTCTATATTCCTCTTCTCACCTTTCTAGGAGTTCACCTAGCATGCCCTTCCACCCATATTCCAATGGTTGTGGTGGTTGAGGTCCTTCTTGAGGATAGAGAGGCGTGTGACCAATGCTACCACGTTTGTTGCGGAATTTCACCATGGCTGACCTTAACTCCTTTAGGACCTCTTCTTGCCTCCCTAAGAACTCAACCACCATTGCTTTCAACTCATCATGTACGGTTTGTTGTGGTTGTGGAATCCATTGAGATTTGAAGTGTTGGTGGTATGGAAGGTGCTCCCTTGATACTGAAATCTTGGCACATGAGTACCCTTGTTGTTGGAATCTATATCATTGGAAGTGAGGGTTTGCGGAGTGCTCTTGTTAGTCTGGATAGCCTTGGTAGAATGGCCTTGAACTATTGATGCTTCCTTTTCCTTGGGTATAGCTCCAATCGTTTTGATCTCCTTGAGATATGTCCATCAAATTAGTGATTATCTACCAACAAAGAAAAGGGTAAAAACAAAACAAAACAAAAGTGCTTAGTATCAGAAAGATCATAAATCATATTGTAAACACAAATGCTTTTCCGGCGACGTCGCCAAAAACTTAATGTGAAAAAGTTTTATTATTTGGAAACCTCAACTCAACTAACCCAAGGTTAGGCAATGTTGATGTGTACATTGAGGGTCAACCCACAATAGAAATTTAAGGAACAAATTAATTTAAGCAAAACAAGTGAGATTGTGTCAACAATTCGCTTCTAAGCTTTCAAAACAAAGACTAAACAAGATATAATCTTAATAAAAATATGAAATCAAATGAAAAAATGTAGGCTAGGGGAATTAGCAATTGATTAGGAATAAGAGACATAGCTAGTTATGATGCATTTCACACACAACCACTCAAACATGGGAACCATTCTAGATCATGAACACAACGTTAGGCAAGCCCATTTCCATGGTACAATACCCCTTTGCTAAAAAAAGATTTATCTATGCTTTCACATGCAAACCTATCCTAAAACAAGCATTTTAATCAAGTCATAAAGGCCACTAATCATCCTAACATCAAAGTCATTTGGCTACGAAAGAAACGCAAGAGATGAGTTCTTTCAAGCATTTCTATAAACACCTTCCGAGCGATATTATCCTAAGTTCTACTTCTAGGAAGATCAAGCCTAGATTTAGCATTGTGTACACTCATTTCTATAGAAATTTTCATTAAATCATAAACAACAACATCTAACCATAAAATCAAGCCCTAATCTATCAAGCTCCTAACCTATGAAAGACTTACTCTAACATGGTGGAATAGAAAACAAAATTTCAAGAAGAAAAGAAGATAAAGATGCTTTGAAAGATGAAAATGCAAATACAAAAAGATTACCAAAAAGTGAATTTGGGAATAGATTTGCAATCCAAATCCAAAACGTGAGGCCGCCTAAGAGCACTTTTCTCTCCAAAACTAGAAAGAAACTAAGATAAAATAAAAGTTAATGAAATGTATTTGTTTTAGGTTTACAAAGTTTTTTATAAGAAAAATGGAAAAGGACCCGGATCAATCTAGAACAAACCGGGTTTTGACATGGTTTTGGTACGCAAGGTTTCCTGATCGGCCACTTGTGATCGGACAAATAACTGATCAGGATAAATCCAGGAAGTTCTTTTTTCTTGGATAGTACTGATCAGTCAGGTTGATCGGTCTAAGGGCCGGTCAATATTATTCTTCAATGCTCCATGCTTCTCCCTTCGCGACAGATTGGATATGCATCCACTTATCAGGCAATAACTTCCTCAATACTGCTCCAAATGTCTTGTGACAACTTCAATCAGAAATCTAACACAATGTTATAGTTTGTATCAAAATTTTGGCTTCATCCGAGATTTGGAAAGCTTTCATCAAACACAATCTTTCATATGGATAAATTTGACTATGCCTTCGTTGGGTTGATCGCCTGGTCCTAGATTGGCCAAATGATCAATCGACGTAATTCCAGGGACTTATTCCTCCTCTTCCTCATCCTTGATCAGCCAGGCTTGACTGACCAATTAGCCGATCATGATTCCTCTTGGTCCATCACTCCTTGCCGTATTTCTAGGCTGATCGGCTAGACTTGATCAGCTAGACTTGATCGGCCACATGATTTGGCATATCACAAGTTCTTCTATTTGGACCTTGATATTTTGTGCCCAAAATTCCCAATCCTTTTGACCTCAGTATCCATCTTTATCTTCCATATTCCAAGCACCTGAAAAACTCAAAAATGCATGCAATACTATATGAAATGCAACCTAAGACTCTAAATGAAAGGACAATGCAAAATGAATCTAAAATGCATGAATAAGTCTTATGTACAATTTAAATTGGGACCTAAAAGATGAAAACAAGTCTATAAAGTGGGTAAAATACCCACTTATCATTTTTATCAAATAGTAAGTTTTTCGCTATAAGTTAATTAGGGAACATCCATTTTTAGATTCCATAACAAGGATTCAGGTGAGTAGGTTACTTTTTCAATTTCAACATTCCTTTTCAAATAAGATTTTGTTTATGTACTAAGGGTTTGTTAATTATGTCAAGTTTAACAATTTTTAGAAAGGTGTAAGCCCATATGTACGGAAGCCTATGTGCAGATAGTCGAGTCGTGGAGTAGTGGGGGAGAAAATCATGGGTTTGCAGCTTGATGTCAGTTACATAACATCAAAAATTAGAATAGGTTATATCTTTTATAAATTGACAAAAAGAGAAAAAATAAAGAGAAAATCCAAAATATGAAGCCGATCATATTAGGTCTCAACGCCTAGTTCAATCAAGAGGAGATTTACTTACGAGAAGCTCATCACCATTTGGTTCAGCCATCATAAATCTCAAGAACCAGTAGACCCTAACACAACCATGGTAGTGTTTGAAGGAGGTGTCGTAAATCCAATGTTGGGCGAACTAGCACGACAACAGCTTGAACCGGAATTAGCAAATCATGAGTTAGGGATGCTTGTTGAATAGACCCCTAATGTAACTCCTCCATTGGTGAATGTATCAGATGTCTTGGAACATTCAATTGCTTCTTAGACCCATGTTGGTGAGATCTTGTCTCAACTAAGAAAAAGGAAATTGTAGGCTACAAAAGTAACAAGTAAGAAAGAGAGTAGGACAACTGTTCACAAACCTGCTCAATCTCTAAAAAACTTTGATTCTCAGAGATTTAACTATGTGGAGGCGAAATCAAGGTATGAAGTCATGTCTGGTCATGGGTTTTAGTTTATTAAGGAAAAAAATGTTGTATTTGAGAGGTTGATAAGGTGAAACAGCTGACAGAAAATGATAGGTTATTGAAAACAATATTTGATGTTCAACCATTCGTTCCATAGGTGATTGGGAAATTTTATGCTAATCTTCCTAATGTGAGCATTGAGTTTGATTCTGTTGAGATTATTGAGTTTTTTTTTTTGAGTTTTCAGTATAAAGTATCAAGTTTTTGTTTGGATTAGATGAGGTAGATGACACACCATCTATCGTGCAAATGACTGAAGTGACTATTGATGATGTGGCTATGTTCATGACTGCCTGAAAGAAATGGTCTGAAAATTTTCAATAGCTACACTGATATAAATGCTTATCTCTACAAAATATGTTGTAGAAATTGGTTTCCCAACAAGAATTTCATATATCTTCAACCTACATAGGCTATGATTTTATACAAGATTGTTCACAACATTCTTTAT
Organism: Pugionium cornutum; assembly: GCA_018901935.1. NCBI lineage: Eukaryota > Viridiplantae > Streptophyta > Magnoliopsida > Brassicales > Brassicaceae > Pugionium > Pugionium cornutum. Next base: position 9,669,571 of record CM032155.1, read on the forward strand.
AATTTTTTAAATTGGTATTTGAACATGTTTTACAGTTAGGTGACAATTTAAATTCTTTCTTCCCTACCCAAGCTTGATTTATTAGTTTTTGATGGCATAACATGTTGTTCAATTAAGTATTACTGAGAGTATCTCTCAACCAAAGTCAAAGAAAAAAGGGTCAACAAGAAAACAAAACAGTTTTGTAAACTATTAACTTATACAAAATATAGTATGCAAGCGGTTGCATTTGATGATTTACAAATCAGAATATGTTTGTTGAATTCTTTACACTAACATCACTAATAATTAAATATGATATTTTAAAACCAGAAATAAATATAAACTTTGCTACAATTTCTTTCAATAGTGTTTAATATAAAACTTTTCTACAATATTAAGAGACCCAAATTATTTTCATAAATATTGTACTAGGCTTATCATTATATTAAATGTTATCATAAGTCGATTTATTAACTAATCATGTCAAAATATGTAGTGAATTTTTATTTTATTCCCTATGTATTTGAGCCTTTCTTGGAATATCTCGTTAGCCCTCTCTCTGTCTCTCTTCCGAGTAGGGCTACACGTGTAGGAGGATCGCCTTCTGGTGCATGTTATACGAGTTCTACAGCCGTTTTTACCCTATCCCTCTGTCCAATCCCCTACCGTCTACCTTTTCAATATGTTGTTTATTGATGTGATTATGTTGTTTTATCGTGTTTTGTATATTGTATAGCGAAGCTTGTCTATTGTTGGTACGGTTATACTTGTGATTGTTCTATGCTGTTGTGATACCCTTACTGTTGTTAGTTGTTGTTATATGTGCTCGGTCGCTACTGTTGTTAGGTGGGAATATGTTGTTACTATCTGTTGTATCCTCGCTAACCAACACTCCATACCTATATTCAATCATTTCTATCTACCTTTTACCTGTATTCAAGTCCAGTTGCCATTAGCTTAATAATTATTATTGACTGTGCATTCTATATTATTCCTTTTGTTTGTGGGTAAGGTGATCCACCCCCAGCCGGGAGAAGATAACAAAAGGCAGACAAAGTCCTAACAAAATCATAACACAAGGTATCCATTCCATCTATCATATCAGTCGAGTTGATTCGATTCGTTCTTATCAGGCGGCAAGAGAGAACTTATGAATTCACGGATGGAGGACATAGACCACGTCCCGGGGAGACACATCCCAGTCCCCACCACCAAAACCCGGACCTTCCGACAAGCAAGACACCCCACCACAAGGGGCGGCAGACGACAAGATAGTATGAGAATTAGGTGGTTCTCAAGGTGGATCATATCCTGTTTTCCTCATACCCAACATGAGTTACTTTTATTTTGCCCTGACTACGGAAAGGGAAACGATGGGACGAGAACTTCAAAAATGGTTAGAATCTCTATACATTTGCTGGACTCGGGTGACATTAAGAATGAATTGACGAACAAACTGGTACAAGTGGTCCATATCCGGTGGGAGTTGACGAACGACAAGAAGGAAGATACTATCGATCAGGAACTAGAAGAATTAATAACCACTTTGAACAATTTTAGCTTAAGGTTCTGGCCGATGTATCGATCTTTGATCCCAAAGGCCAACAAACCCAGACAACTACGTCCTATCACTCAACCCTACGAGAAGGACATACCAATGATGGATAACATTTCTATTCTATTGAACCTAGTTTACAAAGACGTTTTTTTGGATACATCGCATGAGTTTTGAAAAGGACGAGGACCAATCACGTTCTTCGCCAACCTTCACAGGTGGGGCCAAGTGGACAGACTTATCAAAACCGACATAGTCAAATGTTTCGACAACATTAACCACGATCAATTGATTTCATTCTTCTTGTTGGACCTGGGTCAGGAGAACTTGGCCTTCTGCGATCTGATATATGACTTCCTGAAGACTAAAATCCTAGACCGTAAGGGCAATGCTTATTCAAATAAAGAAAAAGGGATCCCGCAAGGGAGCTCGCTATCCCCCGTTCTCATGAACATTTACCTTCACCGAGTGGATCAGGAAATTTCTCGCTTTATGGAAACGGAAAGGACGCTCCGGTATGCTTGCTACAGGGATGACATGATCTTTGGTCTCCTTAGAAGTGTCGACTCGGAAGCAGTCCATAGGAGGTTCCTTACTGGCTTTAGAGAAAAGCTAGATACTCTGAAACTCGAGGCTTCTTCCATTGAACTACTAAGAACAAGCCCCTAGAAGACCCAAATTTTAGGTCTGATCACCCGCATAGGGTCAAATTGTACCCTTGAGACTTGCGCCTCTTTCAAACGGTGGAGAAAGAAACTGACCCTATCCTATCTAATGTATCTTTCAAATTTCCTTTGAACTCTTCGCCTGGCAATTAAGACTCGAATTGCCATATTCTTTTGTTGTTCTTATCTCTAAAACGAGAAAGAACTAATCGAATCATTCATTTAAGTCGGCTAAGGATCAAAGAGTTTGTAAGAGGCAAAAAAAGACATCTTATCTAGAAAAAAACAAATCTCCTCCTTTCTGTGTCTAGAATTCTCCATTGGGTTAAACTATATAAGACTAAGATGCAAGACAAGAAAATTATTTCTCTCGCCCCGGGTTAATCGGCGAGGTTTAATTGAGAAATTATAGTATATAAGGAAGATAAGTCCTTCTTCTTTATTTCTTCCTAACTTGTCTTTCTTTCTTTCTTTACTTCTCTATTCTCTTCATTTCTATTCTTTCTTTCTTTCTTTCTTTCAGTACTTGTTTGTTTTTGCCTAGTTTTTAAGTGTCCGCTACAACTCTCTCGATGGGCACTCTTCTTTAGCTCTTGTTGGTGCTAATCGACTTTTTGTTATGCTATACAATCCCTAATGCATGATCTTTTGCGTTATTTAAAACAAGATTAAGCATTATCGAAAGATGGACGTCAAACACAACTTAGTAACTCTCCCGCGACTCCTAACAAAGACTTTCGATCAATGAGCGATAGATGGATAGAACAAATTGATGGTCTTACCCTTGACGACTTAACCATTGAATCAAGACTTCATTAGGTGCCACTCATTGAACGGGAGCCACCGTCTGGCTCTGTCATATTGCCTTTTTATATCTTTATGGCGTGGGAAATAGACACATACCCGCATCTTTACGGTTAGCGGAAGCTAAACGCGGGAGTTAGAGCCTCTACTAGAGGAGCCGGTCTGTGTGGTCACGGGCAAAGAAAAGATACCGTTCTTCCCCTTGGAAGCGGGGGAAGCATGAGGGATGAACGCCTCAACTCGGGCTAGCTACCCGACTGAACAGAAGACAACTCAATTTTCATCTCAGTGACTCTTCGAGCTTTTGGAAATGTAAATGCCAACATTAATGCATAACCAGTCTTACACATAGAAGATTATACTAAAAAAATACATATTTTTGTAGTTGTAAATTTCCAAAATTTATGATAGTATTATTGTATTTTTTACATAACAAAAAGTTAGTTTTAAAACTTTTATAAAAATGTTAATTTTCAAAATGTATGGAGTTTTGTAATATTAGTTCAATTTCCTCTTTAAACAATACAAAATAAGAAATTTGGGGATGTTAGTGATGTTCGTTTCGCAGCCGCAACTTCCTGCGGCTGCGTCTTGCAGCGAAACGGTGTTTGTTTGCACGCCGCAGTTTCCTACGGTCAAACGCTACGGTCCACCAAAATAATCGGCGACATAAAATTTTAACCGCCACTAAATTTTATCGTTGCGGTCAAAAAATTGCGATAGAACCCATAAATGACAAAAATACTCCTATGTCTAATGATAATTACATATAAAAACCTAATCCTAAATCTGCTTTCTTATTCCTTATTCCTTTACCGCCGCAAACTTTCGCCGCAAACTTTCGCCGCACACCTTCTTCTTCCCAAAGTCTTTTCTTCTTTTTTTTCCCTACTCCAATTCGCGATTAAAATCGACTCATTACTATTCACCAAGTTTGATTTGAGTCTTTGTTTTTGGTACCTGTTCTTCTTCTCGAGGTTAGTTAAATCTTACAGCAATTTTACTTATTTGGTTCTTCGTAGATTTTGCTGAATCTGTAGAAAAAAATTCGTGTTTGATTATTCAACAGAGAAAAAGTATGGAACTTGGTTACTGTATATTTTGGTACTCCAAACTGATAACAAGCTTTGTTTTTTATTTTGGTAAGTGCTTGTTCATTTGTGTTTTCGTTTGGGAAATTACATGAATATTTTAATATCAAATCTTTTCAATGAACTTGAAAAAATTACTTATCTTAACAATTCCCAGTCTGGGTTTCGTAATTCGGATCTCAATTCCGACAATTTTTGGTTTTTGGAACTTGAATTGACCTTTGTTCTCGTGGTTTGACTTATATGGAAGTAAATTTTATTATGTCAGATATTTCTAATACAAATGCACTGAACATTTTCTTGACACTAAATGCAATGAACTTTGCTGGTTATTTGGAGAAGATTACATGTAAATTGCAATTACCTTTTCAATATTAAGAGATTGAAGAAGACTGCTCAGATGCAACAAGTTATGTTTATTGAATTCTGTACCTCTCACATCACATGGACTCATGTATCTAATGAATAAATATTTGTGGTCAAACCATTTTTTACTAGAACTGTCAATTCGGATAATCACCATCTACCTAAATCATTTGTAATTTGTTTCAGCATCTCTATATAAAGTCTTAATTAACATATTATATCCCCCTTATGATCCTTTTGCAGTTTTCTGCAGTTTTATTTTTGTAAGATGGATGTAATTTTGGATGTAATTTTCTGCGGTTTGTCTTCTCTTTAGCCATATTTTTTTTGGCAGTATCTTTAAACGACAAAAACATCAATCAAATCCACAATTTAAGATGGCTGTTGATATAAGTAAATTATAGATTATTTATTGGCTGATTTGTAGCTAATTATATATATTGTTTTTAGAATTATTGATGAAAAATGTTGGTACTTTTTTCAACTTTATGCGAATGAAAAAAGAAAAGGAAACAGACCCAAAACTTGGAATGAATCAAACTGGAAAAAAACTTCATTATGAAGAAGTCTGAGGAGAGATTTGGAAAATGACTCCTCCAATGGAAACATTTCAAAAACAAGTACGATACTAGTAAAAAAGTATATGCTAAATTCAAAAGGTTAACTCACAATAGAATTAGACTTGGATATGATGCTATGGGAAGAATAAACATGTCGGATGATTGGTGAAAAGAACGTATAAAGGTAATTTTTATTGAATAATAGCTTTTTGATTATTTTTGTATAGAATTAATAATCAAATTTGTTAATTGTAATGTGTACGTATCTTTGCTCATATACAATGTCTTTGTTTCTATTATTGGAATGGCCTGAAGGTAGAAAATACAAAAAAAATTGATTCCCAATCTCGATGTGTTTGAAGAGGAGTTTGGTACTATAGTAATAACTAGAGCAGAAGGACGGAGCGCTCAGCAAGGTGAAGCTAGTTTAAATTCTCGAGTGGATGGAGATAATGAAGATGAAGTTGACTCTATTGATAGATATAGATATGGCAGTGCCAGCGGCAAAGCCACAAACCCAAACTGGAAGATCAAAAACAAAAAGAAAGCGTAAAGAGAAAGATGTAATTATAAAGACTTGTGTCAAACGCAACGAAATTGTGGAGAAGAAGAACAAAATAGTAGAACAAATTCTCGAGCGTGAGTATGCTTCTAGCATTGAACGTGTAGTTGATATACTTAATGAATTGCCTTGAGTGAGGAAGTGGTCTCCATTTCACCGAGCATCGATTGATCATCTTTTACCTGATGCAGCGAATCACCAAGGCTTTGTAGCGTTTTCTAGTGCTGAAGATAAGATCAACTATTTAGAGCATAAGATTGGGAGAAAACTTGATGAATAGCTTTTGTTTATGTTTTTATAGTTTAATATTTTAGTATAAGTACTATGATGAGAAAATTAAGTACAATGATAATAAAATTAACTACTATGGATTTTTTAAATATTTTGGATTATGATTTCAGTTTATATATATATATATATATATAATTTGGTATATAACAACACATGTATTTTGGTTTACAATTATGTTTTAGGCTTGTATAATTGTTGTATTTTCAATATATTTTTCAGATGGTTAGACGATGGATATTGGATGATGATGAAGATGATGATGAAGATGATGATGATGATGAATTTGGTTTGCTTAATGTGCTTAGTATTGAGAGATTGAGTCATAGAACAGATCGATGAGCAGGATGATGTCATGTTGCATGGATCAGATCAACAATGTTATAATATTATTCGAATGAATCAAAAAAACATTTGAAAAGTTATGTAGGATGCTAACTAGGAAATATGGATTACAAGAGTCTGCATTGAAGAATCTATCACCATGTTTCTTGAGGTGATTGGTCAAGATAAAACAATGCAGATTATATCTGAAAGATATCAATGGTCATTGGATACAGTCAATCGCACGATTGCCAAACGAACAAATTTGCGGCGACAACCTACGGTCACAAACTGCAGTGATAAAACGAAAAACCATAGTATAATGTCTACTCGCAGCGTCTGACCGTATGTCACCACCGCATATGTTGCAGCAAACAAATGAATAGTGCTGTAATAAATAGTAATATAGTTATGTGGATATTCATATATTTCCTAACATACGAAGTAGGCCTGGGTTTTCGGTTAATTCGGTTTATTCGGGTCGGGTTTTTCGGATTTCGGTTTCGAAAAAAGTTGACCGAATAAAAAAAAAAATTTGGTTTGGTTCGGTTATTTCGTCGGTTAAATCAGTTTGGTTTTTAGTATAAAAAACCGTTCCGAATTAAACCAAATTATAAATAGATTTTGGTTTACTTGAATAAAATTTAAATTTAATCGGTTTAATGTTTTGTATTTCGGTTTTTTCGGTTAATTTCAGATTAATTTTTTGTTTAAATCGGTTATTTCGGTTTTTAAGTATAATTCGGACCAATTCGGTCCAAATCGATCTAATTTGGTAGAATTCGGTATAGTCGGTATAATCGGTATAGTCTGCTCCAATGAATAAAAAGACATCAAAAATGTGAACAAGAAATATTTAAGTAACCAAGTATAGACGGCAAGAACATCCTATAGTTTTGATTGATTACTACCAATCTTATGAAAAGAAAGATACCGATCTGTTCTAGCAACATCAATGCCTGCAAAAACATTATTCATTGGCTCAAGGACATTTTAACATATGCATGCAAAGGCTGGAAGAGAGAGAGAGAGAGAAAACTAAGGACATAGAAGCCAAATAACACTGTAGAGAATAACCCTACACTAGATCCACGAACTCACAGACTAAAAAAGATCTGTTCACGTATTCATGGAGACAAAAAAGAAGAAAAGAAAACTGAATAAGTTTGCAAACTCACCTAAAAAAGAGCAGCCGCATGGAACAAGACTAAAACACACCCGAAGAAACAAAAGAGAAGAACAAGATTAAATCACACCCGAAGAAACAAAAGAGAAGAACAAGACTAAATCACACCCAAAGAAACAAAAGAGAAGAAGAAGATTAAAACACACCTAAAGAAACAAAGGAGAAGAAGAAACAGAAGAAAGAAAACCGAGAGAAAAGAAAAAAAGAAGAAGAAAAAGAAGAGAAGAAGAAGAGAAGAACAGGAGGAACTCGATCGCCGCTGGGAGAAGAGAGAGAATGAAGCGAAAATTGTGGCAAAAAAATTAGGATTTTCGATTAAATAGGGCTGCGATTTCGGTTTCTAAAAACCGATCGGTTTTCTATTACCGAACCGAACCAAATTGTAAACCGAATAAAATTAATTATTTAGCCGATCGGTTTACTGAATAAATTTAAAATAAAACCGAAAACCGAATTTCTCGGTTCGGCCAGTTCGGGTTATTCGGTTTATGCCGAAAACCCAGGCCTAATACGAAGTGTAGGCAACGTTTATAAACAAAAGAAAACATAAAAACACTTTTTTCTCTTTTGACTTTGGTTCCATAATTCAGATACATTGACATCGAAGAGGAACATAAGCACCTGCTGGTTTTCTCCTCTGCCTAATCACTCCTTCCTTCACCATTGGTAATTTCTGCTGAACCTTCTTCCATATGTGATTCACCGCACCATCGGGTTGAATCAGTCCAATACCATTGGCTTGACCATTATCATACTCAAAAACTGTCTGGACCTTTGCCATTCTACTTCTGAATGTTTCCTTCTCTCTTTCAGAGAACCTTCTGAGATGATTAGCCAACCATTTAGGTGTTATTGCATCACTTATAGAGACAAAAACCGAGAATTCTGTGTAATCGATCATTCCCTCAAACGGGAGCTCTATGTTGTCGCTGACAATCACAGGGATGCATAGGCTTTGAATGGCATGAAAGAGACGGCATGAAGTGGGAGTGTCACCAGCTGGATGCAAACAGAACTCTGAGTTTCTCATTCCTCTTATTGATTGCTCCCTTCCCGTTGCATTAGGGAAACCTTCTTCCATGACAACGCCAAGTTCATCCACCAGCAATTCCCATAGTTTTTCTCTAATTAGCCCTCCCTGTCATAGTTAAAATCCATAGAGAAGAGACAAATTGCTGTGAAGACATCAGACAAATCAATTCAAGTTAGATTGAGATTGTTTGCTAATTTCTGCATGCATCATTTCACATAAGACTTTCGTTTGGAGCATGAGATTCATAAGGAAATATTACACATCATACATATGTACTTCCCTCCGGTGTTGTTTCCCATCCCAGAAACGTTCTGCAGACAGATACTTCATGGGGATGATCGGAAGGACAAGTGATGATTAAATTTTTTTTTATTAGATAAAACGGAAAAATATTCTCTTTTTAATAAAATATTTAATAAAAATGATGTAAACGGAATAGATCTCTCAAAGTATATAAAAAATTTATGACAAAAAAACAACATCTTCATTGTTGCAAAATCTCCTTTTTATAATATATCTTACATAATATTTATATATAAAAAATACTCTTATATAAATCTTTTTATATTTCTAGTTTTCCTTCCTTACAATAATAAAATAACCCTTGAAAATAAATCAATCAAATTCTCTGTCTCTCATAACCCATAACTTTTTTGATAAAACAAAAATCACAATTCAATACAAAAATATGTGTTATACTAATTATGTTTTATGTTAAAATTTACATAATTTTTGATAAACACCAAACACAATCCGATAAAAAGTATGTGTTATCTAATTTTGTTTTATATTATAATTTATTAAATTATTGATATTAATTGTGTTTTATCAATTAAAATGCAAGACATAATTTGCTTTTAATTTTTTTAATGATATTATTCAGTTTAGTTATATAAAATTATGTATTCTAAAAAGCAAAGTGATCAAATTGATAATAGTTCTGATAGTAAATCTACTAATTTGTCATATCAAAGTGAAGAAACTCTATTATGCAATTATGTGACTAAGTTAGAAAAACTTGGAGCAACATGAAGAACTTGGAAATTTAAATATAATATTATATAGTTAGAACGCATTTGCTTGAATTAAAAATGCAAGAATTTCGAACAACAAAAAGTGAGAAACTTGAAATGCAAAAGTTAGAAGATGAATTTGAGAAGAGAAAAACTGAGTCTTTTTTCTAAAGGTGTTTCTTTACCATACGAAACTAACTCTGACTTAAAAAAAAAAAGATATACCTTCTCACCAATTGAAGCATTTGGTATTGAAATCAGAGAGCAATTGGATCAAAAAATTGTAATAATGTTTCATACCGGAGGTCTACTGTTTAATCTTACAAAAAATCCACAATACCATAGATATTATCAATTTTGTTAGACAAAATTGATGTTTATGTACCTTCTGATTATAATAAACTCAGAACGGCCTAACTAAAAGAAGAAAAAACCATGTTGAAAAATTATTAGAACCGCTTAAATCAACATACAAAGAAAAAAAAGTAACAATTGTGAGTGACGGTCTGAACGATTCAACAAAAAAGCTTGTCATTAATTTCATGACTACTTTGGAAATAGTGCATCATTTCTCAAAACTGTGAATTCATTTGAAGAAGTAAAAGATAAAAATTTCATTACTCATTTGATGAAAGAAGTTATTAATGAAGTCGGTCAACATTGTGCAAATCATTACTGATAATATAGCAAATTGTGGAGTTGGAGAACTTATTTAGAATATGTTTCCCAACATCTTTTGGATATTATGTGTTTTTCATACCTTTAATCTTGATTTGAAAAACATATGTGCAGCAAAAAATGTATAAGAGAATACAACAAAAATGTGAGGAATGTAAATGGATAACATAAATTTATGAGGATGAACTTGCAATAAAACATTTCATTATGAACCATAATATAAGACTAGTAATTTTTCAGTAAGTTTTCTCCTCGTAAATTGTTTAATGAGAATGTTTCAACTGAAAATTATTAGTCTCATGCTTAATAATGAAATGTTTTATTGTGAGTGAATCCCTATTAATTATGTTATACAATTACATTTTTCATATGTTGTTGCATTCTCTTCTACATTTTTCGCTACACATATGTTTTTCAAAACAAAATTATGAACAACACATGGTGTCCAAAATATGTTACGAAATATGTTCTTGCTAAGCTCTTCAATTGTCTTACCATTTAGTGTATTATCAATAATGATTTCAACAACGTTTTGATGACCAATTCTGTTAATAACTTTTTTCATCAAATCAACAATGAAAAATTTATCTTTTAATTCGCCAAAACAATCACAACATTAATAAATAACAGACGATTTCCAAAAATAGTTATAAAATTAATGAGAAACTTTTTTGTAAAATCGCTGCAATCATCACTCACAATTGTTACTCTTTTTTTCATATTGATTTAAATGGTTCTAATCAACTTTCATCATAATTTTTTTCTTCTTTTTAGTAAGATCCTTCTGAGCTTATTATAACCAAAAGATACATAATCATCAATTTTGCTAGCAACAACAAACTGATAATATTTATAGTATCGTGGATTTTTTACAAGATTAAATGGTAGACCTCTAGTATAAAACATTCTTGCAATTTCTAGATCCAATTGGTCTCTAGTTTTGATACGAAATGATTTTTCAATAGGTGAGGAATTATACTTTTTTCTAAATCAGAGTTAGTTTTGCATGATAAAAAATATCTTTAGGAAAAAACTAGTTTTTCTTCTCAAACTTTATCTTCCAACTTTCGCATTTCAAGTTTTTAACTCTTTGTTATTTTTTTACATAAAGAAATTCATGCATTTTTAATCATAAGCAAATGCGCTCTAAGTGTAGAATATGAAACTTGTCGAAATTCAGTGCAAATATTATATTTAAATCTCTAAATTCTTCTCGTTGTTCCAAGTTTCTCTAACTTAGCCAGATGATTCCATAATGGAACTTCTTCACTTTGATTTAACAAATTAATAGATCCACTATTAGAACTACTACAAATTTGATCATTTTATTTTTAAGAATATATAATTTTATATAATCAAACTGCATAAGTTCTTATCATAAAAATAGAAAAAATTAGCAAATTATGTCTTGTTTTTTAATTGATAAAACACAAGACACAATTAATATCAATAATTTAGCAAATTGTAATATAAAAACAAAATTTGTACAAAACACATATTTTTATCGAATTGTGTCTGGTGTTTTATCAAAAAATATGCAAATTATAATATAAAAACATAATTAGTATAACACATATTTTTTTATCGAATTGTGATTTTTGTTTTATCAAAAAAATTATGAGTTATGAAAAAAAAAGAAATTGATTGATTTATTTTTGTAAGGTTTTCAAAGATTACTCTATTATTATAGAGTTATTAAAGCCAAAAGAGAAACCAGAGATATAAAAAAATTTATGTAAAAATATTTTTTCCTTTTTTATATAAGAATATTATGTAAAATATATTATGGAAAATGAGATTATGTAACAATGAAAATGTATCTTTGTCACAAAAATATTGCATAAATTGAAAAATTTACTTAATTTGCATCTCTCAGGATTTTATTAGATATTTTATTAATAAGAAAATATTTTTTATTTAAAAATATTATGTGAAAGTAAACAATGATTATCTAATAAACGATAATAATAAAATATAAAAAAAAAGAAAAAAAAAAGAAAAAAAAAAGAAAAAAAAAGATTTAAGCATCACCTGTCCGTACATGTATCCGGGATGTTTTCGGGATGGGAAACGACACCAGAGTGAAGTACCAGTGCTTCATAGATGCAAAGAAACAATCGACGCCTAAGTGTTTCCAAAATTGGGCGGCATCAGAATTGCCAAAACTATATTTAATCCCTAACTGATACCTCATGAGCCATGAACTCACTCTCACAAGAGTCTCTCTGCATAAAGCAACTAATGCAATCATTCAAATAAAGAAGTGAGCTTTCACAAGAGTGCTTACCTTATGTCGGTGCTTAGCGCCTTTGAAATAAAGAAGGCTGCTACGTCTTTGGTTCTGGGACAAATCTAATCTCGGGAGGAGATGCATGTACGGAACAATCACATCCTTAAGAACAGAGACTTGAGTATGCTCTATCCTCTCAGGCAATCTACTAACATTGGATGACTTAGAATCTTCCCTGAACCAGCCTCCAAAATCCACCACTAGAAGAATTGACAAAGCAATCTCCTCACGAACATGCCACATTGCAACTGGGTCTCACAAAGAACGCTTCAACATTTAACTTACCTGACAATCCACAGATATAACTTGTATAAGCTTCTACAGAAAATCCTCTTAGACATTGTTCCATTCAATTCTATATTAAGAACACAAAAATCTAGAAACACCCACATAGCAGATTTTGACGAGAAACAGTAGATTTTTATAAGAATCATATCTGTTAAATGTTGGAACAATTTTTATGAACAAATTTGCATGTTCAATTGGGTAATATAACCCAAATATTGATTGCAAAAATTGTTGGAATGTGAATGAGAAATGGGCATTGGGCTCATTAAAAAGCCCATTAATGAGGAGGGACAAAAGTCCCACATCGGAAACTTGAGGAAAAATCCTCTAGTATATAAATGGGAGAGCTTATGTAGTAGCTTAAAAGAGTTGGAGAGAAAAGGGACCAAGCCACGCGCGCGCCGCCGCCGCCGCCGCCGGGCCGGGCCGGGCTCGGGCTCGGGCTCGGGCTCGGGTCTCGGGTCTTGGGTCTCGGGTCTCGGGTCTTGGGTCTTGGGTCTTGGGTCTTGGGTCTTGGGTCTTGGGTCTTGGGTCTTGGCAAAGGGCCGTAGGCGGGTCGTAGGCCCAATAAGATTCTTTTTGGGCTAAATTTTGATTATGGTTTTCACTCAAAACCAAGTCAAAACCCTAAACCATACCCACGGTTTTCTCTCCTAACCGTCCACGATTTTTTTCGTCGGTTCGGTTCCCTCCCACGTTTTAGGGTTGCGAAAACCGCTCCCTTAAGGCTATAAAAACAAGCCTTAATCCTCATTAACCTAATTCGGCCGCATTCTCTCCCAAAGTCGTTCCAGCGATCTTCCTCCTCTCTTCTTCACGCACTGTAAGTTTTTATCGAGAGTATAGCGTAGATTCTTGTTCGTAGATTCTACAGTTGGGTGTTGCAATTGTAGTCTCATTGTGGTTGTATCCTGGGATTCAAAATCTCATCAAACCGCCACACTGCGGGAGATTTATTGAATTAAGGAAAGAGATCAAATCTCGCCTCCACGAATTCGTCTTCCTTTTAATTTAGTTTTTCAATCGTTTGATCCCTAGATCGTTTTCTCATATCGTGATTTTCATATCCGGTTTTTCGCGTTCTAACATTCTTAATTCAATAAATCCGCTTCCTGCTTATCGCTTGAATCGGATTGAGAATTGCGATTGATTTTTAAAACGATTTTCAAACGATTCTGATCTGATTCGTAACGTTTTTTATAAACGTTTTCACATTATTTCAATCGATCGGAATCGATTTAATAAACGTTTTCAATCTGTTTTTGTGATCGATCTGAAACAGTTCTAAGAACGTTTTATAACGATTCAGTGGAAAGTTTCAAAACCTAAAACGATCTAAATATTTTTGTCAAACGGTTTCCGCGAAGGCCTAACGGCGAGTTTCGCGAAACCTGAGGAAAAAAAAATAAATATTATTCTACAAACCCTTATTAGGGTTTCACGAATATATTATTTTAAAAATATATATATATAAATATATATATTTATAGAAACGCCTGTCAGGGTTTCTGAAAGGAGGAAAAAATATTTCTGATTCATAAAGGAGTCAAAATATTTTTCTGGAATTTCGCGGAATATCAAAAAAAAAATTTTTGATATCCGCAGAAATCTGAGCGAATTCTCGGAACGCCTTTTAAAGCAAATTTCCGCAGAACGCAATTTTAACGATTTTTTAAATCGATTATATTGCTATCGCATTTGTTTGTGATCCATATTGATTCTGTTTCTTTTATATTTGAACAGATTCATCTGAAATGGCTAACGAAACTGCTTACGTGCCTGTTGATACCACATCCCGAGGTGCAAATGATGGGATTAACGCAAGTGAGATGACGCCCCAGATTGGGAGTGGTCTACCACTTGGTTCATCCTCATCCGATGTCCCGTTTGTGCCTAGCTCTATAAGTGCAGGACTTACGCCGGACAAATTTGATGGGTCCAATTTTAAGACGTGGCAGCAAAAGATGCACTTCTTTCTGACCACTCTGAAATTGGAGAAGTATCTCACCGAGGTTAAGCCTGTCTTACCTCCGGGGAATAGTGATCCACGAGCTCTTGCTAGTGTTGAGTCGTGGAACCATGGAGACTACTTGTGTCGAGGCTACATTCAAAGCCGCCTGGTGGACCAACTGTTCAATGTGTACAGTGAGGTCAAAACTTCCAAGGATCTTTGGGATGCCTTGGAAAAGAAGTATAAGTCTTTCAACGTAGGCTCTGGGAAATATGCAGTTAAGAAATTTCTTGACTTCAAAATGGTGGACTCAAGGCCCATCATGGAGCAAGTTCATGAACTGCAAATGATATCCCAAGAGTTAACCGATGAGGGAATGAAGTTGTGTGAGACATTCACTGTGAATTGCTTTATTGAGAAGCTACCTCCCGGTTGGGTCGATTTCAAAAATTATCTCGACCACAAGCAAAAGGCTTTGACGTTGTCAAACTTAATTTCCAGGTTGCAAATTGAGTCAACACATCGCAGATCAGATTACCATCTCGATCATAATGCGAATGTAGCCGAATACGCAAGAAAGGGCAAAGGCAAGGTTGTGGCAAACAACAATGGACCTAATAAACATGCGTTTAACAAGGTCGCACCTCAAGCCTCCACAAGCTTTAAGAAGCAAGGCAACCCGAAGAAATTCTCTGGGAGTTGTCATCATTGTGGTAAGAAAGGGCACAAGTCCTCGGAGTGTCATAGTAAGGCGAAGGGAAAAGCTCAAGCCAATCTGACTGAAGCTGACCTATGTGCGGTGGTCACTGAGGCAAACATGGTTGAGGAAAACCCTAGGGAGTGGTTCTATGATACTGGAGCAACCACTCACATCTGCATTGATCGAGATATGTTCAGTTCTTATCAGAAGAACAAGTCCGAGGAGCAGTTGATGATGGGAAACACGGCTTTTTCCAAGATTGAAGGTCACGGCAAAGTGGTGCTGAAGCTGACATCTGGACACGAAGTCACTCTCACCAATGTGAAGCACGTGCCAGACATGAGAAAGAACCTGATATCCGGGACATTGATGAGCAAGCATGGATTCGCCATCAACTTTGAGTCCGACAAATTGGTTCTTAGGAAGAATGGGGTGTACTTGGGAAAAGGGTATGTTAAGGGAGGACTGATCAAAATGTGTGTAATGACAGTTCTCAAAAACAATGATGCTTCTACTTTTTCCAATGTTGCAATGAATAAGAAACCAGTTGCTTATTTGGTTGAGTCTTTTAATTTATGGCATGAAAGATTAGGACATGTGAATTATAAATCGATGCAACGATTGATTAATTTGAACCTAATTCCAAAATGCAAAATAAGTAAAGACAAGTGTGAGATATGCGTCGAAGCAAAACTCACAAAAACTCCATCACCTCATGTTGAACGAACTACTGAACCTCTAGCATTAATACACACTGATTTATGCGATTTGAAAAGCATACAAACTAGAGGTGGTAAAAAGTATTTTGTGACATTCATTGATGATTGTACAAAATATTGTTACGTATATTTGTTACGTAGTAAGGATGAAGCCCTACAAAAATTTAAAGAGTACAAGCTCGAAGTTGAAAATCAACTTAAGAAAACTATTAAAATAGTTAGAAGTGATAGAGGAGGCGAATATGATGGACCGTTTAATGCATTTTGTCAAGAAAATGGCATTATCCATCAAACAACAGCTCCCTACTCACCAGAATCTAACGGAGTTGCAGAACGCAAAAACCGAACTCTGAAAGAAATGATGAATGCAATGTTGCAGGAATCTGGGTTACCCCAGAATCTGTGGGGGGAAGCATTGCTCACCACAAATTATATCCTCAACAAAATACCACACAAAACAACCGGCAAAACGCCGTATGAGCTGTGGAGGCGAATATGATGGACCGTTTAATGCATTTTGTCAAGAAAATGGCATTATCCATCAAACAACAGCTCCCTACTCACCAGAATCTAACGGAGTTGCAGAACGCAAAAACCGAACTCTGAAAGAAATGATGAATGCAATGTTGCAGGAATCTGGGTTACCCCAGAATCTGTGGGGGGAAGCATTGCTCACCACAAATTATATCCTCAACAAAATACCACACAAAACAACCGGCAAAACGCCGTATGAGCTGTGGAAAGGCATTGTACCTTCGTACAAATACTTGAAAGTGTGGGGGTGCCTAGCAAAAGTAGCAATACCTCCTCCTAAAAAGGTCACAATTGGACCTAAAACTGTGGATTGCATATTCATAGGATACGCACACAATAGTAGTGCTTATCGGTTTTTGGTACATAAATCAGATATATCAGATATCCATGTCAATACGATTATGGAATCAAAAAATGCAACATTTTTTGAAAACGTATTTCTGTGTAAGGATAAACTTCCGAAACGAGCACGTGAAGAGAGTGATGCAATCACCTCCACAAATGAGGCAAGCACATCTGGTACTTCAGTAACTGAAGTAGAAAATATTGAAGATGAACCTAGACGAAGCAAAAGAGCTCGTAAGGAAAAATCTTTTGGTGATGATTTCTTGACGGTCTTTCTCTTAGAGAATGAACCGAGAACATTCACCGAAGCCATGTCTACACCTGATGCGCCTTCTTGGAAGGAAGCTGTGAATAGTGAGATCGACTCCATTATGCAAAACCATACATGGGAGATAACCGATCTACCACAAGGCTCTAAGGCATTAGGGTGTAAATGGATTTTCAAAACAAAATTGAAAACCGATGGCTCAATAGAGAAGTACAAGGCTAGACTTGTGGTGCAAGGATTCCGACAAAAAGAAGGTTTGGATTTCTTTGACACCTATTCTCCAGTAACGAGAATAACTTCAATAAGAATGCTGATAAGCATCGCAGCATTGAGGGACTTGGAAATACATCAAATGGATGTAAAAACTGCTTTTCTAAATGGTGATTTAGAAGAAGAGATTTATATGAAACAACCTGAAGGGTTTGTCGTCCCTGGTCAAGAACACAAAGTGTGTAGACTTGTAAAGTCATTGTACGGACTCAAACAAGCTCCTAAACAATGGCATGAAAAATTTGACAATGTAATGATGTCAAATGGTTTCAGCATAAATGAATGTGATAAGTGTATCTATGACAAAAATACGCCAAATGGGTATATTCTGTTATGCTTATACGTGGATGATATGCTTATCATTGGTAGCAATAAAGACATGATCAATCAAACTAAGAGTTTGCTTAGTGGAAAGTTTGACATGAAAGATATGGGATTAGCGGATGTCATTCTAGGAATCAAGATAAATAGACATTCTGAAGGAATCATCCTATCCCAAACTCATTATGCTGAGAAGATTCTTGAGCGGTTTAAGAACTACTCAAATGGAAGTGCAAAAACTCCTGTCGACACTCAACTTCACTTGACCAAAAATTCGGGTGAAGCGGTGTCACAACTAGAGTATGCACGCGTGATCGGAAGCTTGATGTACTTAACAAACTGTACTAGACCCGATCTGGCGCACTCGGTAAATGTACTAAGTCGCTACACGAGTAATCCAGGACATAATCATTGGAAAGCTATAACTAGAGTATTAAACTACCTACGTTATACAAAAGATTATGGGTTGCACTACGGTAGAGAACCCGGAGTTTTGGAAGGATACAGTGATGCGAACTGGATATCCGACTCCAAAAACTCAAAATCCACGAGTGGATATATCTTTACACTTGGTGGTGCAGCAGTGTCCTGGAAATCTTCCAAACAAACTCTGTTGGCTAGATCAACCATGGAATCTGAGTTCATAGCTTTAGACAAAGCTGCAGAAGAAGCAGAGTGGCTTCGTAATTTTTTGGAAGATATCCCGATGTGGGAAAAACCAGTGTCAGCAATACGTATACATTGTGATAGTCAATCGGCTATTGCTCGGGCACTGAACAATCTGTATAATGGTAAATCGCGTCATATACGAAGACGACATAAAACCATTAGGCACTTAATCTCAAGTGGTGTAATCACGGTAGATTACATCAAATCAGCCGATAACCTAGCGGATCCGTTTACTAAAGGTTTAGCTCGAGATCAAGTCGTACAATCATCAAGAGGAATGGGTTTAAAGCCTATGAATAAAGATGAAGTTTGATGGAAACCCCACTTACGTGACTGGAGATCCCAAGATGTAGGTTCAAAGGGACAACTAAATCAAACGGAATCTGAAAAAACACTGTGAGACTTACGTCTATACCCAGTTCCTAGGATGATAAACAGTGTCCTTACCTGTATGTGTAGGATAAGCATTGCTTTTAATGATTTGAGACCATAGTTTTGACATATAAGTGGAGTATTACAGGATGCTCCTTAAAACAAAGCTATTGGCGAATCACCTTATGAGTGTGAAATGGGGCCGTTTCTAGGAGAATGAAGGAAAGGCTATATTCTCCAAGTTCACTCATGATTAACCAGGCAAGTCCATGGCCACAATGGACACAATAGAGAACATAGTTCTACGAGAAATGAAACTGTGTTATACCTGTTGTCTCGGTTTACATCAAAGCTCGGGTGGTTCAAGACATCATGTTCACCTCCTGGTCGAGTAAACCCGACAGATATTAACAATGAGTGGTTCAAAGCTGAAACATGCTACCAACTCAGATACAGTGAATTTTCGTTTATACTCTCGAAAGTCATTCTGTCTAGTCTATAGAATACGTCTAGATAATAGAGTTTGTCGAGTCTATCGAGTCTGCATTGTATAGAGTCATTTCTATTCATGTGGGGGATTGTTGGAACAATTTTTATGAACAAATTTGCATGTTCAATTGGGTAATATAACCCAAATATTGATTGCAAAAATTGTTGGAATGTGAATGAGAAATGGGCATTGGGCTCATTAAAAAGCCCATTAATGAGGAGGGACAAAAGTCCCACATCGGAAACTTGAGGAAAAATCCTCTAGTATATAAATGGGAGAGCTTATGTAGTAGCTTAAAAGAGTTGGAGAGAAAAGGGACCAAGCCACGCGCGCGCCGCCGCCGCCGCCGCCAGGCCGGGCCAGGCTCGGGCTCGGGTCTCGGGGCTCGGGGCTCGGGTCTCGGGTCTCGGGTCTCGGGTCTTGGGTCTTGGGTCTTGGGTCTTGGGTCTTGGGTCTTGGGTCTTGGGTCTTGGGTCTTGGGTCTTGGGTCTTGGGTCTTGGGTCTTGGGTCTTGGCAAAGGGCCGTAGGCGGGTCGTAGGCGGGTCGTGGGCCCAATAAGATTCTTTTTGGGCCAAATTTTGATTATGGTTTTCACTCAAAACCAAGTCAAAACCCTAAACCATACCCACGGTTTTCTCTCCTAACCGTCCACGATTTTTTTCGTCGGTTCGGTTCCCTCCCACGTTTTAGGGTTACGAAAACCGCTCCCTTAAGGCTATAAAAACAAGCCTTAATCCTCATTAACCTAATTCGGCCGCATTCTCTCCCAAAGTCGTTCCAACGATCTTCCTCCTCTCTTCTTCACGCACTGTAAGTTTTTCTCGAGAGTATAGCGTAGATTCTTGTTCGTAGATTCTACAGTTGGGTGTTGCAATTGTAGTCTCATTGTGGTTGTATCCTGGGATTCAAAATCTCATCAAACCGCCACACTGCGGGAGATTTATTGAATTAAGGAAAGAGATCAAATCTCGCCTCCACGAATTCGTCTTCCTTTTAATTCAGTTTTTCAATCGTTTGATCCCTAGATCGTTTTCTCATATCGTGATTTTCATATCCGGTTTTTCGCGTTCTAACATTAAATTGAATGAATCAGACACGAAAATTTCAGAGGGAAAAAAAAGGAGCCATTAGGTAGAAAATTGATACCAGTTAGAACAAAACCGTGATCACGTCCACCAGATCGCTTCCAAGCTTCAGTGTTCTTCACAAAATCAAGCACTTGTCTCTGCCTTTGGTAATCTTCGTTTCCGGATTTCTTCCTAAAGGAACCCTTTCCATTTCCCGACTCCATCTCCGCACTTAGAGTCGCGAAAAACGGCACGAACACTACATCGGCGTCGGATTCAGTGAAAACTCGTTTTGCAAAAGATCCAGTTCGCTTCTCTGGCGAGGTCACGAGATCTCCCATGACCCAGTACTCGGCACTGTACTGCTTAATCAGCGGATTCTCCGGGTACGGTGGGTGTTTATCGGGTTTGGATGAATGTGTTTTTCGGGTCGGGTGATCCGGGTCGCTGGGTATTCGCGAATCTGGTGAAGAGGACTAGTACTTCTCGAGAAGACCATAGTTCAGGGATCTCGGAAGCTCGGCTACAAAAACATTGATGCCGTTTTGAAAGTTATTATGTGAATTCCTCGGATTTGGATCGGACATCAAGGAATTGGAGAAGAAAAAGAAGAGAACCGAGACAACAAAAAGGAGAGAAGAAGAGAGGAATAAAGAAGAAATTGAACAGAGGGGTCTAGTGGCCGCCATAGATGTGATCTTAGGAACCATCGTCGCTTAAGATCTCTGCTTTTCTTCAGTTTTTTCATGAAATATTGATTTTCTGTACCTCTTTATGGACAGAGGCACACGCTAACAGAAAAAGAAAGCAACATGCCTGCCGTTTTAGCTTTAGGGTTTCATGAATTCCTTGCGTCCAAATGCTGATTCTGAAATTATTTTAAGGGTAATTACCCAAAATGATCCAAATTCATTTCGTAATAAGTTAAATAACTTCGTGTTATGTCATTACATTTTAGTTAAATGACCTAAAATTTTAGTTAAAAATCATGTAAATCATGATAACACGGTTTTTTTACAATTATGTCATTACATTTTGGAAAAAAAATTAAATAAGTAATTATGCATACGGTCGTATCTTTTCAGTCATTGTTCGAGTATTTTCAGTTTTAATAAATGTTATCGAAAGCCTAAACCTTTCACCATTTGCGACTTCCGATTTTCGAAACAGAAAACTTTTTCACCATTCTCGGTGATATTTTCATGTTTCTCCGTGTTCGTGTTTATTCTTGGTGACATTTTCGTGTTTCCTCATGTTGGTCTTCATTCTCTGCGACTTCTGGTGTTTCTTCCATTGTGTTTCGTCGTCTTTGTGTTAGGTTGAGATTTCATTTTTTAGTTTTTCCGTCGTGATATGTCGTCTCTTTCGGCTTAACACTCATCGTCTATTATATTTGATATATTTTTCATATTTTCCTTCATACATTGTGTAAAAATCGTTTATTGACATAAACCGATGAAACATTCAAAAACGAAACCCTATTCTCTTTTGTTATTGACATATACATCGTTTGTTATATATTTTGTGAAACTCTGACACGAAATCCAGTAAGTTTTCATTCATTTAGATTAAAGTACAATTTTCAAATTTTTCGTTTATTGAGATAGTGGCAGACTTATTTGGTCGTACGAAATTAAATGGCATGTTTTTTGTATATATGGTAGAATTGTTTTATTTTAATGGCAGATTTATTTTCTTTTGACGACAAACTTATTTGGCTTTGGTGTCAGGTTTTTTTTAGATTATAGGTAGAAGATAGAACCGATTTGTTAGCAAATTTACAATTTTTATAGCAGATTTAATCGATATTTCATGAATCTGTTGAATCTTTGATGGCAATTTTATGTATATATGACAGCAGACTTATTTGACTTTAGTGACAGACATATTTTTAAATGATGGCAGATTTATTACTGTTGATATTGTTGAATATTGGTAAAAATTTTAATTAATATTGTTGGCAGATTTATGGATTTCGTGAACATATTTATTGAGGGGTTAAACATAAATGGCTAATTAAAGTAGCTTTTGTAGCAAACTTATTAAAGATAATGTTGGCAGATTTACGGAAGATTTCACTAAAAATAGTGAAGGGAGACGTATTTGTATATGATGACAAACTTATTTCTATTTTATGGTAGACTTATTTTTCAAAACAAATTTTGTTAGGTATGAAGAATTCAGTAAAGAAGAATTACCCTATGCGTATTGATCCAGAAGGTAAAGCGCCAATTCAAAACCAGAATATGAATCACAACTGTTTTTTGTCCAACTTAGAATTGATAGAGGAAGCTATTGGTGTTGATGTTTAGAATTTCTTGAGAAATTCATCAGTTGGTGTTTATATCAATCTTAAAGAAGTAGAGTTCATTTAGTCTTCGAAAGTTGTTCATTACTTCCTAACACATCAGTTGGCGATTGAGGGAAGAAATGAGATGTGGTCCTTGATAAGTGGCCGTCCTATCAGGTTTTCTCTCTACGAATTTTCAGAAAACACATGTCTAAACTGTGATGAAATTGTTTCAGATGATTGAGATGTTGACCATAGAGAGTTTTGAAAAGAGCTTAATGTTTCCAGTGTTGAAGGACTTAGCCTTAGCCATGTGCTACAGGTGTTGGACGAATACAAGAACTGGAGTTTTGAGAAGAGGAGAATGATAGGTTGCCTTGCCATTTTTCTGTTGGAGTGTATGACATTTCTCCTACGAGCAGAATTTCTTTGAATATTGGTAAAACCGTTTTTGATGCAGAGAGGTTTGATAGTTATCTTTGGGGTCGTGTTGCTTTTACAAGTTTGATTGAATCTGTCAAAATTAATGTCTTCGATGTAAAGAAGACGTACGCAATACATGGATGTGTTCATGCTTTGCTGATTTGGATGTACGAATCAGTTCCTAGATTGGGAGAGCTATATGGAAACCGAAAAAAAACAAAAGAAGTTCCTGTTCTTTCTTGTGGTGGATCCCATAAAAAGTTTGAGTTTGATGATTTTATAGCTGAAGAAAAGAAAGCTCACAATGAGGTACGTGTGAGACATTTAATTAGAAAACCAGAAGAAGAGATATATCCCAAATGGGACAATGAAGAAGAAGACCCAAAGTTGAACACTTTGATCATGGATATACTGCATGATCGATTGGATGAAACCGCATGAGATCAAGTAGATGTATCACCACCAATGACCAAGAAGAAGAAAAGAAAAGTTGTTGTTGAACAAATAAATTCTGAAAAAAATAAACCTCGTGAGAATCTTTGAAAAAAAAAGTGAAGGAAAAGAAACTTATGATGAAGGAACCGGTGGAAAAAGTTCTTGGAATGATGGAATGCTTCTCACTAGAGTTACTGAAACTGTAAGGCTTCTGACTTCCAGAATGGAATGTTTAGAAGCAAAAGTAAATACAATGGATGAGAAAGTGACTTCATCACAATTAGAGTTTCATGAGAAGATTTCAAATTTAAAGAAATATGTTGAGCATGTCAATGCCGCTATGGAACCAAGAGATGCTGAAAAGTCGAATGCTCAAGAACACGAAGAAGATGGAGCAAGCAACAAACAAATGGTACGTAGTTTCTTCGTTTTTAAATTGGTGGTAGTTTTTTATATGTCATGGCAGGTTGTTTACGTGGCAGACTTGCTTTTGTTTTATATAGTGAAAGATTTGTTATTTTATTGTGGCAGTTTTTGTATATATGTGGTAGCACACTTGTTTGTCATGTTTATTAGATGAAAAATTTGTTATGTCTCAGTTTTTTTGTATATATGTGGTGACAAAGTTATGTTTCGTTTACCGCAGTTTTGCTTGTACTTAGTGGCAGATTTTTTTAATGTTGACAGACTTATTATTCTTACTACTTTATGTGCAGTCTTGGATGGAAACAATGTGAGCTACATCACACGATGAGACTCCTATTCGTTGTGTTATAAATAAAAAGTATGTGCGATCTAAGAAAAAAAAGAGAAGTTGGATGATGCAAGGACAGAAACGCCTGAGGAGAATTTGAGAACCCCATGTAACAAGAGTCAGTTAAAAGAGGATGTGGGAACCCCATGTACTATGAGAACCCCATGTACTATGAGAACCCCATGTAATAAGAGTGGGTCACAACATATGTTAGAACCCCAATTGAAAAGAAATCCAATTTGTCAAAAAAGAAAAAACTTGTTGTTCAAGGTGATTTGTCTGTTGAAACTTTTTCTGACCCCATTTTTCGTGAGTTGAACAAATTTAGGAAAATGTCAACTGCAATTGGCGAAGACTCAAAGAATCCCTTTTGAAGGGAATTCTACTATGAAAAGAGTTGTTGTGAAAGGTGTAAACCCACCACCACCACCACCATCAAAAACTTCAAATGATTTGTTTGCCCCATTGCATAAATTTTTGCAAGATGTAATCCCTTCACCAACAGCATACGATCAGTTTGCCCCAGTTGAAGAGCATAAACTGCAGAAATTAATGGAATTTATAGAACGTGATGAGTATGTTATTCTTATATTATTAATTTCTTATTATCAATCTCTTCACGTATATATAACTTGTTAGCTTATATAGGAACGAACCCATTGGATCGTGGGATTCGGGAGTTGAATTTACAGGATAATAATTATTCCAAGGGATAAATGGCCTAAATCTAATTATGGCTGGTTGGCTGATACGATACGTTAGTACTTTGTTTACTTGATGGCAATTTTGTTTCATTAGATGAAAGTTTTGTTTAGATGGCATATTTGATTGATTATATGGCAGATTTGTTATATTTCGATGGCAGTTTGTATTATGTTGATAGTATATTTGTTTTATTTAGTTTGTTGATTTGTTTTATTTTGATGGTATATTTGTTTTATTTTGATGGTAGATTTATTGTATTTTGCTAGCAGATTTGTTTTGTCAATGACAATTTCTCCAAAAAGAGAGTATGGAAAAAGCTTACATAATAGGTAGTCATTCCTTACTCCATTGGCCTAGATCCCACAAACTAGATCCTCGAACTTCTCAATATGATCCATGAGATGTTCATTTGAAAGTACATGAAACTGGTGTTATCCCACAAGAGTGTAGTATTGTGGATGAATATGAAAGTCATGCCTCTCAAAAGATGGAGGTCTAATCACAGATTTGTTGCCATAAAATTGATATGGCCTATTGTAATAAGCAAGTGTTCTAAAAAATTCATTCGCCCCAGCTGGGCACAGTTCTTAATTTTTGTTCTCATCATGACGCTCATGCCGTTCCAAAATCACATTCCCATCAACATCAAGTTTCTGACTGTGCGCATTGCGTCTATTCCCTTCTTCATCAAATAAAAGCCCAACTTCATCCCGAACAAGTACTATCACATCAACCATTTCACTTGTCTTTCTTGCGTTCCTGTCCATGCGATCTAGGTTTGCTAGTTCTTGATTAATGAGATTGATTACCATCTGATTGTTGTTGCTTCTGGTTCTGCGATTAGGCATACACCTGAAACACATGAGAGTAGAGATAGAGCGTGTAAGTAACAAAAATTAAAGAAATAACGCTTAAAATAAATTCAATTATCAAAAAATTTAGGCTATTATTAACTCCCCCGCAACAGCGCCAAAATCTTGATAACTTTAGTTTTACCCTAGAAAAATTCATGCAAATGCACATAATCACAATTATAGTATAAAAGGATTACTGTATCCCTAGAGACATAATATTGCACGATAAATTTTGAAAATTAAATTAAGTTATACAAGTAAATAGAATGACAAATGAAATTGTTAAGAAAATCGAATGGGAAAGTTATTGGAAACGAAGTTTGATTCAATGAGACAAATGTTAAGCTTTGGGAAATTCTCAGGTAAATCTAAATTTTAGATTAGAAAATTGTTAGGATTTTAATAAAGAACCGTTCTCGAACTCGAAACACAATTGCAAATTAACCAACTTTTGTTGTGAAGATTATTTATGTCTAAACCTTAGAATTCCAAATTTAATTTGCAAATTCAATCAATATATGCATGTATTAAAGTTCATGTTCGATTGTTCAAAAATCTCTAAACCAAATTTCTTTGCACCTAGGTAATTTGCTTATCTAAGATAGGTCAGTAAAACAATAACACTTTCGTATCTATTGATTAACCTAAATTATAAATTTTAGGTGATAAAACTAGAATTAGGGTTTAAAAAAATCTCGATAAAAACTATATGGTTATCCTAACAATCCATATAATCTAATAATTCATCTTTAACATTTGAAAATTCCTAAACCCAACAAACAAAGTACTCAGACATGGAGATTAAAACAAACATCATGAATGAAAAAGAATGCATAATACAAATTAATAAAAGATACAAAAGATTTGAATTCTTCTCTCAGATGAACGAAGTCTCAGCATTGTCTCTCCAAAAACCCTAGAATAAATCTGTCTCTCAGTCTCCAATGAATAAAACCTCATTCTCCCTAACAACTAAAATAGACATATTTATAGCTTAAAACACGAACTAGGGCATTTTGAAGTTTTTCAATAAATTTGGATCCAAGATGCAATATCGAAATACTTGGATTGAAGGAGGTGCCAATATGAAATCCTAAGTAAAATTTTTCTTCATAGGTCCTAGGTTTCTTCTTCATTTAATT
Source organism: Pugionium cornutum (assembly GCA_018901935.1). Classification (NCBI taxonomy): domain Eukaryota; kingdom Viridiplantae; phylum Streptophyta; class Magnoliopsida; order Brassicales; family Brassicaceae; genus Pugionium; species Pugionium cornutum. Next base: position 9,696,566 of record CM032155.1, read on the forward strand.
TGACTCTCAAATGCCTCGATTACTCCAAATCATCCAAACTCGTGCAAAAACCTACAAAAACTCTAAAAGACTTTGAAAAACACTAAAAAGACTTGATAAAATGACATATACCATGGTTAAAAACTGGTAAAAACCATGATATATCATTTCACGGGTATGGTGTCGATTGAAAAAATCTCTAAACCAAATTTCTTTGCACCTAGTTAATTTGCTCATCTAATATAGGTCAGGAATTTGATAATACTTTCTTATCTATTGATTAGCCTAAATTCTAAATTCTAGATAATCACACTAGAATTAGTGTTTAGAACGACGTATATGAAGAACTATGTGATTTTGCTAACAATCCATCTGATCTAACAATTCATCTTTAACCTTTGAAAATCTCTAAATCTAACAAATAGTCTACTCACATGGGGATTGAAACAAACATCATAATGCATAATTTCTTCTAAGAATTTCAATGAAAATTAACGCATAATTGAAATTAATAAAAGAAATAAGGGATTTGAATTCTTCTCTCAAATGAATGGAGTCTCTGAATTATATCTCCAAAAGCCCTAGGATAAATCTGTTTATGAGTCTCCACTGAATAAAACCTAAAAATCCCTGATAGGTGAAATACATCTATTTATAGCTTAAAACACGAATTGGGCATTCTAAAGTTTCTCGATAAATTTGGACCAAAGATGAAATCATGAGTAAAATTTGGCTTCATACGTTATAGGTTTCCTCTTCAATTAATTTGACTCTCTAATGCCTCGACTACTCTAAATAATCCAAACTCGTGCAGGAACCTCCAAAGACTTTAAAAGACTCCAAAAAATACTAAAAAGACTCGATAAAATGACATATATCATGGTTAAAAAACCGGGAAAAACCATGATATATCAATTAGGCCAAGGAAAGAAAGAGGTGATGCTTGGCTTTCTTGGGGGACTCCACGCACTAGAAAATCAAGATTCAATCGATTCTCAAGCAAGGAGAACTCCACGCAATATACTTGAGAGAAATCGACAAAGAGAAACCGAATACAAAAGGCACAAGCTTTCGATTCAAAGAAATGTGTTTATCACTGAATGGTTTCGTGCCTTTCAGCTACAAGGGAGAGGAACTTTTATAAACTCAAAAATATTAAAGACAAACGGTCATAAGATATTGAGAAAACAAAACAAGAAGATTGCACAAGTAAAGAAAAAGGTGGCCACTGGGGTTTAAACGCCTTGGCCACATAAGGAAACTTGGTTGAAGCGTGTGAGGTCTTCTAGAAGCCTTGGAGGACGCTTCTTCCATGTAGGGCCAAACATTTTATGCTGAATGAGTGGCAAGTGTGAGATAATCCACTTTGGCAAGTTAATGCTTAGCTGGTTTTTCTGTAGTGTGAGTATTCCAAGTCGTGGATGAGCTAAATTTTCTCCTTTGGGTCTTGATTTTTAGCCTAGAAGAGGTCCAAATGATGTAACTTCAATGTTCCATTGCTACAAAGCCGATTCACAAGACATGACTTGTGGTACAGTCCAAACGGAGAGTCTCGACCATATTCAAATTGTGCTTGACACAAGGGTGTATTTTCATGGTCATAAGTCTTTTGATGGCTGGTTTTTCGATGAAATTTGATGTTGGAATAGAATGCCTTGAAATGGAGGCATTGCTCAAGTTTTCGGGCTGGCCTGCTAAGGACGATGTGTTCCGTTGAAGATTTGGTGCGGCCAATGTGAATTATTTTTGGGCAGTTAGCTTAAGGAGGTGATATTAGTCGATGAAGTTCCAAACTCCTTGTTTTGGTCCGATTGAAATTTCCTAAAACCTCTTTGATCTCCTTCGGCTCGCTTTCTATGTGTTTTGGAATAGCTCTGTACGATTGGCTTGGCACGGGTTGACCAGGTTAAAATCATTGTCCGCATCAAATTTTTGTAATTTTTGTCCAAACCTCCAAGACCCCATCCAATGTCTTGTGGAGTTCCGCCATTGTTGACCACATGACTTGGTCGATCACAAGGTCTTCTCTTTGGACCATGATATTTTGTGCCCAAAATTCCCAATCTTTTTGGCCTTTAGTATCCATCTTTATCCTCCATACTCCAAGCACATGAAAAGACTCAAAAATGCATGCAATACTATATGAAATGCAACCTAAGACTCTAAATGAATGGACAATGCAAAATGAATCTAAAATCCATGAATATGTCTTATTTACAATTTAAATTGGAACCTAAAAAATGAAAACAAGTCTATAAAGTGGGTAAAATACCCACTTATCATTTTTATCAAATAGTAAGTTCTTTGCTATATGTTAATTAAGGAACATCCATTTTTAGATTCCATAACAAGGATTCAGGTGAGTAAGTTACTTTTTTCAATTTCAACATTCCTTTTCAAATAAGATGTTGTTTATGTACTAATGGTTTGTTAATTATGTCAAGTTTAACAATTTTTAGAAAGGTCCAAGCCCATATGTACGAAAGCCCATGTGCATCTAGTTGAGTCGTGGAGTAGTGAGGGAGAAAATCATGGATCCGTAGCTTGATGTCAGTTACATAACGTCAAAAATCAGAATAGGTTATATCTTTTATAAATTTACAAAAAGAGAAAAAACAGAGAAAAAATCCAAAATATGAAACCGGTCATATTAGGTCTCAACGCCTAGTTCAATCAAGAGGAGATTTACTTACAGGAAGCTCATCACCATCCGGTTCAGCCATCATAAATCTGAAGAACCAGTAGACCCTAACACAACCATGGTGATGTTTGAAGGAGGTGTAGTAAATCCAATGTTGGGCGAACTAACACAATAAAAGCTTGAACCGGAATCAACAAATCATGAGTTAGGGATGCTTGTTGAATCGACCCCAAATGTAACTCCTCCATTGGTGAATGTATCAGATGTCTTGGAACATTCAATTGCTTCTTAGACCCATGTTGGTGAGATCTTGTCTCAACTAAGAAATAGAAAACTGTAGGCTACAAAGATAACAAGTAAGAAGGAGAGTAGGACAACTGTTCAAAAAACCTGCTCAATCTGTAAAGAACTTTAATTCTCAGAGATTTAACTATGTGGAGGCGAAATCAAGATATGAAGTCATGTCTGGTCATGGATTTTAGTTTATTAAGGAAAAGAATGTTGTATTTGAGAGGTTAATAAGGTGAAACAACTGACATGAAATGCTAGGTTATTGAAAACAATCTCTGATGTTCAACCATTCGTTCCATAGGTGATTTGAAAATTTTATGCTAATCTTCCTAATGTTAGCAATGAGTTTGATTCTGTTGAGGTTATTGAGTCTTTTTTATGAGTTTTCATCATAAAGTATCAATTTCTTGTTTGGATTAGATGACGTATATGATAGACCATCCATCGTGTGAATGGATGAAGTGACTATTGATGATGTGGCTATGTTCATGATTGCCGGAAATAAATGGTCAATAAAAATTTTCAATAGCTACACTGATATAAATGCTAATCTCTACAAAATATATTGTAGAAATTGGTTTCCCAACAAGAATTTCACATATTTTCAACCTACATGGACTATAGTTTTATACAAGATTGTTCACAACATTCTTTTTAATTTTGTAAACTGGTACTTGAACATGTTTCACAATTAGGTAACAATTTAAGTTCTTTCTTCCCTGATTTATTAGTTGTTGATGGCATAACATGTTGTTCAATTAAGTATTACTGAGAGTATCTCTCAACCAAAGTCAAAGAAAAAAAGGGTCAAGAAGGAAACAAAATAGGCCTCTTCATCATCATCACGAGTTGACACAAGTAATTATCGGAAGTTGATGATGGAAGCCATCAAAATTCTGCAAGATGCCTTAACAGCAAATAACTGATCTGATCCTTTTTATGCATTACTTGTCAACTAATTGTCTTTGACTTAATTGTACACTTAACCAATGGGAGAAGATGCATCAATTTCTCATAAGGATGGGGAGCTTGAACTCTAAAGATGCTGTTTTTTTTGTTTTTGCAGTAGTTGTCAGGTTTTGAGACTAATTTTATGCGTTGTATGTGAGTTTTTGTTTTTCGAAACTCTCGACAAAAAGATGAGAAGTTGAATGTTGTAATTTTTTATATCACGGTTGGATGATTAGAATTAAAAAAAATTAATCTCAAAATATATTTTAATCGGGTACAATCTAAAAAAGGGTTAGGCGTGTGTAATTTACGAGTAAGTGTAAGTTTTGTAAACTATTAACTTATACAAAATATAGTATGCAAGCGGTTGCACTTGATGATTTACAAATCAAAATATGTTTGTCGAATTCTTTACACTAACATCACTGATACTTAAATATGATATTTTAAAACCAAATATAAATATAAACTTTGTTACAATTTCTTTCAATAGTGTTTAATATAAAACTTTTCTACAATATTAAGAGACCTAAATTATTTTCATAAATATTGTACTATTCATATATGGCTTATCATTATATTAAATGTTACCATAAGTCGATTTATTAATTAATCATGTCAATATAGGTAGTGAATTTTTATTTTGTAAAATATTAGATAACTAGTTGAGTCGTCTCCGATATTTTATTAATTATATTTTTAAATTAATATTAGAAGGATGAAAATAAAAAAAATTAATCATTTTTACAAATTATATTTTTCAGTTAAATGTATTATCGATTAATTTAAAAATGAATGATACATAAAAATATATAATTTATTTATTTAAAAGAAATAGATAAAAATCAATTATTTTTATATGTTTGAGAAATTGACACATAATCATAAAGTAAATAAAAAGATGACACCGAGACAATTTTTATTAATTATAATTTCTATTTAATATTAAGAGAATTAAATAATTTTTAAAATTTAAATCACGAATTGATACCATTAACTGCCTTTCCGAAGCAATGGTGGTGTGAGTTAATGTTTCTCTCTACTTTTCAAGTATTACTTATTTGATTTTTTAAAAATTACATGACATATTAATTAATTTTCAAAAAAATTATTTTTACTATTTTAATTTTAACAGAAAAATATTTTATTATTCTTTCTAATAGTATTTCATGTAATATATACAACATCAAATTAAATTTCCTAAATTTGATTAACCTTTTAGTAATATCTAAAATAAAGTGAATTTTGTCGATTCAAATGATGTTAATATTTTTTAACAATTGTACCATAACGTGTTTCAATAGTCCAAAATTATAATACAAAAAGATGGAATATAATTTCATACCTGTGAAACCAAAACAGATATAGTGTAACTAGTGATCCCCTGATATGTTGGTAATAAAATATGGCATAGATGTGTTTGTAAATTAATTGATGCATGTATTTGATTTTAGTAAAGAGAGAGAAAGGGCAGAGTGAAAGATAGTGGGAGTAAAACTTTATTACACCTTTTTTGCTCACAATTTTTCAGGGTAGGTAGAACTATTGGAAGCAAATGGAAAAGAACACCGAGTACGATCAAACAAACTAGTAGAATAATCACTAAATAGATAGAATTGGTGTAAATTCTGACATCATTACAACCCATTTTGTTTTTTCGTTCCTTGTTGGCGAAAAAGCGACATACCGAAAAATAAAGAAAGAAGCAAAAACCCATCCCAAAAGGTAGCTTGATTACTTATGCGATAGAGTTCTAGTTCTTCCCCATACCTTTTTTTGAGAAACACTCTATTTTTTAGTTTCTAAAACTTTGGGGTCTTTTTACCGCGCTCATTTAATGTTTTAGTAATCCGTATAACTTCTCCAAGGAGGGTTCTCCCTTGGCGGTACGGGGATTTTCGAGGGCCCGAGCTCCTCGTTCCATCCAATCCCTTTACCTCGAGAAAGATCACTCCACAAAGCAGCCATCCAATCTCCTTCTGATTATATACGTATTTTTATAAGTAATCGATAAGTATGAATGGGTTTGGCTATTTATTACCATTTATTGGTAGTTGTAGGTTAGATAGTTGTATACTTTCTGTAAGCAGTCTTCTGATTCTAATGGTATGATTCTATCAACTTCACCCTAGGCTTGCAGACCTGGAAAACTTCTTTCAGGAAGAACATTTCTCTTGCCATATAGAGACTAACTACAACGTCTTTTTATCCACCTTGGATATCATCAACAACCTCAAAATTGGAATGGATCTTACACTAGTGGTTTACAAGCCTACGCAGATCGTACACAATGTACTTGATCTTATTTTCTTCTCTTATGATATTTCACTTTGTTTATTATTTGGGAACTATTTGTTGTTTAGTTGTCATTCTCCCTTCACTGCAATTATATGTGTTCTATCTACGCTATCTCGCACTTGGAAGGAGCGAACAACAGCCTGTGAGCGATTGTAGCTACCTCTGCAAGTGCAACTAAAGCAGGGATGCAAGTCGTTTGATAAATAGATTCTTTGTAAACTGAGTAGTTTCTCTGTGTTGGGGTTGTGTTCCCTATGTCTTTGAGCCTTTCCTGGAATATCTTGTTAGCCCTCTCTCTGTCTCTCTTCCGAGTAAGGCTACATGCGTAGGAGGATCGCCTTCTACTGCATGTTATACGAGTTCTACAGCCGTTTTTACCCTATCCCTCTGTCCTATCCCCTACCCTCTATGATACAAGCCTTGAATCAAGGCCGTAACATGCGTGGACTGGTTGGAGAAGATTAGGCAAGAAACTCGGCCTTAAGCTTCTGGATGGGGGTTTTCTGGTGGGTATTGGATGGACAAGTGAAGTGAACCACACGAGTGGTGGCGAACCTCGTGATAAATCACAACTTAGAAGTTAGGAGGGTTGGTCTCAACTAGGGTTCTAAGCGCAAGAGCTTTGGGAGAAAAAATCTTAGAAAGAAAGTTCTATCTTTATTAATATCAAAAAGTTGTCGAAGTACAATGCTGAATGAGCCTTATTAATATGCTCGGCAGCCTTGACCTTCTAGGGTCGACTCAAAATAAAAATGGAAAAGTTACAAAAATGCACAAGAAAAATTACAAAAAGGAAACAACCAAAAAAGGAAAACTACCTAAATTGTTCTTGACTCAAAAATGTAAAACTTACTATTCCTATCCTGCAAAACAGAAAAGGAAAGGGAAAACTTACCATTCTTACCTTTCGGCCAAGAAATGGAAGGTGGCCGACCTTGTGGCATGCACACACCTATCTAGCTTCTAGTCTTCGACTTGGAGTAGAATTATGAATTGTTGGGCCCTGACCTCTTTTGCCACGAGAAGCCAAGTCTTTGGAGTTCTTTACCTTGTTGAGAAGCCTTTGGACTCTTCCTTGTACTCTTGGCCCAATACTCCTTGTCGATGATCTTCTAAGAGCTTGTCTACCCACAAGCTGAACGTTTGGAAGAATGCCCTTGTTCTGCTCCTTGTCATGGCTCCTGGTGCCACCAGTGGTGTGGAGACTTCATCCAGGTTCATGCTTTGAAGCTGGTAGCTTAGTGGATTCGAGTCTCCTTGTGTAGATATGGAAATGGTGATGCAATCGGCTGGATCGGCTTGATTGTGCGAGGAGCTGGCCGAGTTGTCATCGGAGCCGGCCATATTGATTCCTGAGCCGACGACATCACAAGTTGGGCCGGCGGTGTCATCCATGTCGCCGCCAGTTGGGTCAGAGGTTTGGGCCTCTCCGCCGGAAATGTTGATCGGTCCGGTCCGACTGATCATAGGGCCGTCGGTACCGCTTGGGCCGGCAGACGCGCCAAATGGCCCGGCTGTCTCGGGCAAGCATTCTGGTCGGCTATTCTGGTCTTCTGGCCGGCCAGATGATCTGATGCTCTCATCATATACCAAAAATGATACAAGCCTTGAATCAAGGCCGTAACATGCATGGACTGGTTGGAGAAGATTAGGCAAGAAACTCGGCCTTAGGCTTCTGTATCGGGGTTTTCTGGTGGGTATTGGATGGAGAGGTGAAGTGAACCACACGAGGGGTGTTGAACCTTGTGATAAATCCACAACTTAGAAGCTAGGAGGGCTGGTCTCAACTAGGGTTATAAGCGCAAGAGCTTTGGGAGAAAAACTCTTAAGAAGAAAGTTTTATCTTTATTAATATCAAAAAGTTGTCGAACTACAATGCTGAAAGAGTCTTATTAATATGCTTGACAGCCTTGACCTTCTAGGGTCGACTCAAAATAAAAATCGAAAAGTTATAAAAGTGCACAAGGAAAATTACAAAAAGGAAACAACCGAAAAAGGACAACTACCTAAATTGTTCTTGACTCAAAAATATAAAACTTACTATTCCAACCCTGAAAAACAGAAAATGAAAGTATATAATTGAAAACTTACCATTCTTACCTTTCGTCCAAGAAATGGAAGGTGGCCCACCTTGTGGCATGCACACGCCTATCAAAAATTCAATTTTCTCTTCAATGTATTTAATGAAAAATTAAAATGAAAAATTTTATTGAAAATATTTATTTATTTTAACTAGATTTGAAAAGATAACTAGATTTTTAAAACTATCCAAGTCTTGTGGGATATATCATACACGTACAAATGAGAAAGAAATATTGATTTGAATTATTTAGAATCTATATCATTTTTCATTTTAAAACTTAGGACTTGGGTCCCTTTCTTGGACAGGACATCAAGTACATGTATCTTTACCGATTAACCAATTTCTAAATGCTGGAGTAGATCCTAAAGAAATAGCATTTCACCTGATTCATAACTAGAAAGTTTCTCTGGCCCCTTCCTAATTGGAGATAAAACTCCGGAAATTAGAAATGCCAAAACAGGAATAGCACTTGATATTATTAAAAATGCCCAGAAAATATCATATTCATAATGCAGAAACATAGACGAACTCCTATGAATGTGGAAAAAATACCCGCTTAGTAAATTCCAATCGGAACTCCTCCTGTTCAAACCGGGGTTTGAAACCAAACTTCTCCTCAGGAGGATAGATTGGGCGATTCAGGTGAGATCCAACGTAGATCCAACTTTCTATTCGCTCGTGATAAATCACTACAAGTGACGGAGATACACGATTTAAATAACGAAAGATCCAATATTTAAAAATTGTATCAAGAATGACTGGAAAGGTAGAAACTAGACCAGATAAAATTTGCTCATAATGAGCAAACCCAAAATCTTTGTAAATATAACCAATCATTAGTTCCCAACCGTGAGGCAAATGGAATCCGATACATTCCCGGTTGTTCAATCATTTGATAACCAGAGTCATTCTTTGATAAATGATCACTATGAGTCAGACTCAATAGAATTTGATCAATCGTACCAAACATACCAATATTTGCATTAATAGTACATAAATGTAACTCGTTACTCAAACAACTATTTAGGGGTTCCTATAGCTCCTTGTAAAGCTTGTTGGAAAACTCGTTCACGTACTTGATTAATTGTTCTTTGTTGTCCAAAAAGAATTTTTTATTCAGAAGTAATTCGGGGGATTAGGCACTCTTTCCTAGTTATAGTGCCACTGGGTGGGTGAATCCAGCCTATTCTTGAAATGAACAACTCACACACACTCCCCACTTCTTCTACCCACTCTGCATGTTGTCCTTTTCTTTTCATTCCGTATTGGAATAAAAACCTTTTCTTATTTTATATTAGTATACGAGATTTTACTAAAACAGACTTTCATCGTACTGTGCTCTCCAAAGAGCAACTTTTCTCAAAATCTCAAAAGGTGATGAGTTGGAATCCCATTCCAACTAAGGATTCTTGTGGTTCTAGAGGATCCAGCTACAAGAGAACGAGGAACGGAGAGCTTTTGATCCTCACTCAGGATAAACGCTGGCGGCATGCTTAACACATGCAAGTCGGACAGGAAGTGGTGTTTCCAGTGGCGGACAGGTGAGTAACGCGTAAGAACCTGCCCTTGGGAGGGGAACAACAGCTGGAAACGGCTGCTAATACCCCGTAGGCTGAGGAGAAAAGGAGGAATCCGCCCGAGGAGGGGCTTGAAGTATGTGTTCGAGTATGTCTTATAGATATGCCTATTGTTGATTGGAAATTAGAAACTAATATTCGAAAAAACGATTGCTTAATCGGATGACACCTTTTTTTGTTAGGGATAGTAATAAGAATAGTTATTCTATATATTTTGATATAAAAAAAGAAAAAAAATTGAGATTAACAATGAGTTGAGTGACTTAGAATTTTTTTATATAGTTATTGTAGTTCTAGTTATCTGAATAATAGATCTAAAAGTGACAACGATCTGCACTATGATCCTTACTCGACTCGTGTCTGAGCTCGTCTGAGAGCTAGATTTGCCTCAATTGTTTGTCTCTTGCCTTCAGCTTTTCTCAAGTTAGCTTCTGCTATTTCAAGAGTTTGCTGAGCTTCTTGTGGAATGGAGGTTTGGGCTCTAGAGGGTTTTGGTGTTGCTCATATTTTACAAGAGATGCTTACTTATAAATCTGATCATATTAAAGCTCGCTAAGAAGTATTGGGTACCACTATCATTGGAGGAACAATACCTAAACTAGAAGATGCTCTAGAATCTTTTCGATTACTTGTTCGAGAACTACGATCTTTGGCTCTGGAACTGAATCATTTCCTTGTATCTGAGAAGAATTTCCAGATTAATAGGAAGGAAGTTGTCTATGAATCACTTACCTATTCTTTTGAATTATATGTATCCGCGGGATTAATTTGGAAAACCAGTAGGAATATGCAAGAACAAAGAATTTTTATTGGAAACATTCCTTTAATGAATTCCCTTGGAACTTCTATAGTATTTTAGCCCATCGTGGGTTTCAATTACAATATCTCGTATCCGAAAATTAGCAGTTCGCCCTGTTAATCCGCCAGGGCCCAAATAACTCAACTTTCTCCCATGAACGATTTGTGTCCTAGTATTCGACTTGGACTAGGGTTATTAATTGTTGGGCCCTGACCTCTTTTGCCACGAGAGTCCAAGTCTCTGGAGTTGTTTGACTTGTTGAGATTCCATTGGACTCTTCCTTGTACTCTTGGCCTAATGCTCCTTGTCGATGATCTTCTAGGAGCTTGTCTACCCACAAACTGAACTTGTGGAAGAGTACCCTTGTTTTGCTCCTTGTCATGGCTCCTGGTGGCACCACTGGTGTGGAGACTTCATCCAGGTTCATGCCTTGAATCTGGTAGCTTAGTTGATCTGAGTCTCCTTGTGTAGATGTGGAAATAGTGGTGCAATCGGCTGGATCGGCTGGATTGTGCGAAGAGCTGGGGAGTTGTCATCGAGCCGGCCAGATTGATTCCTAAGCCGGCGGCATCACAAGTTGGGCCGGCGGTATCATCCATGTCGCCACCAGTTGGGCCGGAGGTTTGGGCCTCTCCGCCGGAAATGTTGATCTGTCCGGCCCGGCTGATCATAGGGCCGTCGGTACCGCTTGGGCCGGCAGATGCGCCAAATGGCCCGGCTGTCTCGGGCAAGCATTCTGGTCGGCTATTCTGGTCTTCTGGCCAGCTAGACGATCTGATGCCCTCATCATATACCAAAAATGATAAAGCCTTGAATCAAGGCCGTAACATGCGTGGACTGGTTGGAGAAGATTAGGCGAGAAACTCGGCCTTAGGCTTCTGGATGAGGGTTTTCTGGTGGATATTGGATGGAGAGGGGAAGTGAACCACACGAGGGGTGTTGAACCTCGTGATAAATCACAACTTAGAAGCTAGGAGGGCTGGTCTCAACTAGGGTTCTATGCGCAAGAGCTTTGGGAGAAAAACTCTTAGGAAGAAAGTTCTATCTTTATTAATATCAAAAATTTCTCAACCTACAATGCTGAAGGAGCCTTATTAATATGCTCGGTAGCCTTGACCTTCTAGGGTCGACTCAAAATAAAAATGGAAAAGTTACAAAAGTGCACAAGAAAAATTACAAAAAGGAAACAACCGAAAAATGACAACTACCTAAATTGTTCTTGACTCAAAATGTAAAACTTACTATTGCTATCCTGCAAAATAGAAAATGCAAGTATATAATTGAAAACTTACCATTCTTACATTTCGGCCAAGAAATGGAAGGTGGCCGACCTTGTGGCATGCACGCGCCTAGCTCATAGTCTTCGACTTTGAGTGGGGTTATGAATTGTTGGGCCTGACCTCTTTTGCCACGAGAGCCCAAGTCTCTGAAGTTCTTTGCCCTGTTGAGAAATCATTGGACTCTTCCTTGTACTCTTGGCCCAATGCTCCTTGTCGATGATCTTCTAGGAGTTTGTCTACCCACAAACTGAACTTGTGGAAGAGTGCGCTTGTTCTGCTCCTTTTCATGGGTCCTAGTGGCACCACTGATGTGGAGACTTCATCCAAGTTCATGCCTTGAAGCTGGTTGCTTATTTGATCCGAGTCTCCTTGTATAGATGTGGAAATGGTGGTGCAATCGGCTGGATCGGCTGGATTGTGCGAGGAGCTGGCCGAGTTGTCATCGGAGCCGGCCAGATTGATTTCTGAGCCGGCGGCGTCACCAGTTGGGCCGGCGGTGTAATCCACATCGCAGCCAGTTGGGCCGGAGGTTTGGGCCTCTTGGGATGGCAGACGCGCCAAATGGCCCAGCTGTCTCGAGCAAGCATTCTGGTCGATCATTCTGGTCTTCTGGCCGGTCAGACGATCTGATGCCCTAATAATCCTGATACAAGCCTCGATTCAAGGCTTAGATGCACGTGGGCTGTTTGGAGAAGGTTAGGTGAGAAACTCGACCTTAGACTTCTTGGATAAGGGTTTTTGGGTTGGTATTCGATGGAGGGGTGAAGTGAACCACACGAGGGGTGATGAACCTCGTGATAAAGCACAAACTTAGAGCTAGGAGGGCTGGTCTCAACTAGGTTCTAAGCGCACAAGATTCTTAGAGAGAAAACTTGTTGGAAGAAAGTTCTACTTTATTAATATCAAAAGGTTGTCGAATTACAATGCTGGAAGGAGCCTTATTAATATGCTCGACAGCTTGACCTTCTAGGGTCGACTCAAAAAAAGAAAAGGAAAGTTTACAAAAATGCACAAATGGAAAATATACAAAATTGCATAACCGAAAAAAGACCTATTCCTAAAATGTCTTTGACTCAAAAATTTAAACAATCTAGATCCTACCCTGCAAAACAGAAAGAGGCATATATTCGAATTGAAACTTACCTTACTTACCTCACGGCCAAGAAATGGAAGGTGGCCGTCCTTGTGGCATGCACACGCCTTGCTCCTAGTCTTCGACTTGGAGTAGGGTTAGGAATCTTTGGGCCCTGACCTCTCTTGCCACTAAAGCCCAAGTCTCTGAAGTCCTTGCATTGTTGAGAAGCCTTTGGACTCTTCTTTGCACTTCTGACCCATTGTCCTTAGTCGATCTTCCTCTAGGAGCTTGTCGACCCATAAGTTGAACTTGTAGAAGAGTGCTCTTGATCTGCTCCTTGTCATTGCTCCTGGTGGCACTATTGGTTTAGAGACTTCCTCTAGATGCATGTCCTGAAGCTGGTAGCTTATCTGGTCCGAGTCTCCTTGTGTAGAAGTTGAAATGCTCGTGTACTCGGCTGGATCGGCTGTACCGGCTGGACTGTGCGAGGTACTAGCCGGAATGCCTTTTGGACCGGCCAAGTTCATCCCAAAGTTGGCGGTGTCACCAAGGGGACCGGCGGTGTCACCCACATCACCACCCATTGTGTCGGAGGCTTGGTGATGAGGACATCAGGTCGTATGTCCGGCCAGGAGATCAGACTGGCCGACTAGGAAGCTTGCCCGAGACAGCCGGGCCATTTGGCACGTCTGCCGGCCCAAGCGGTACTGCCGGACCCTCGACCAGCAGGTCTGGACTGATCATTATTGCCGGTGGAGAGGCCCAAGCCTCCGGCACAATTGGTGGCGACGTGGATGACACCGCCTGTCCCCTTGGTGACTCCGGGATCAACTTGACCGGTCCAGAAGGCATTCCGGCCAGTACCTCGCACAATCCAGCCGGTACAGCCGATCTAGCCGAGTACACGAGTATTTCAACTTCTACACAAGGAGACTCGGACCAGATAAGCTACCAGCTTCAGGACATGCATCTAGAGGAAGTCTCTACACCACTAGTGCCACTAGGAGCAATGACAAGGAGCAGATCAAGAGCACTCTTCCACAAGTTCAACTTATGGGTCGAATGGCTCCTAGAGGAAGATCGACTAAGGACAATGGGCTAGAAGTGCAAAGAAGAGTCCAAAGGCTTCTCAACAATGCAAGGGACTTCAGAGACTTGGGCTTTAGTGGCAAGAGAGGTCAGGGCCCAAAGATTCCTAACCCTACTCCAAGTCGAAGACTAGGAGCAAGGCGCGTGCATGCCACAAGGACGACCACCTTCCATTTCTTGGCCGTGAGGTAAGTAAAGTAAGTTTCAATTCGAATATATGCCTCTTTCTTTTTTGCAGGGTAAGATCTAGATTGTTTATATTTTTGAGTCAAAGACATTTTAGGAATAAGTCCTTTTTCGGTTATGTACTTTTGTGTATTTTCCATTTGTGCACTTTTGTAAACTTTCCTTTTCTTTCTTTGAGTCGACCCTAGAAGGTCAAGCTGTCGAGCATATTAATAAGGCTACTTCCAGCATTGTAGTTCGACAACCTTTTTGATATTAATAAAGTAGAATTTTCTTCCAACAAGTTTTCTCTCTAAGAATCTTGTGCGCTTAGAACCTAGTTGAGACCAGCCCTCCTAGCTCTAAGTTTGTGATTTATCACGAGGTTCATCACCCTTCGTGTTGTTCACCTCACCCTTCTATCCAATACCAAACCAAAAACCCCTATCCAAGAAGTCTAAGGTCGAGTTTCTCACCTAACCTTCTCCAAACAACCCACGCGCATATAAACCTTGAATCGAGACTTGTATCACTTGGGCCTCTCCGCCGGCAATGCTGATCAGTCTGGTCCTGTTGGTAAAGGGTCCGGCGGTACCGCTTGGGCCGGCAGACGTGCCAAATGGCCCGGCTATCTCAGTCAAGCTTCCTGGTCGGCCAGACTGGTCTCCTGGCCGGACATACGACCTGATGTCCTCATCATCTCCTCCCTCTTCAGTAGGTTTTGACCTCAAAACTTGTTCATCTGCATGGAAAGGGGCTAAATCAGTTACATTGAACGTGTTGGACACATTAAACTCACGTGGGAGCTCGATCCGGTAGGCGTTGTTGTTGATCCTCTCCAGCACTCTGAATGGTCCATCTCCTCTTGGTGCTAGCTTGGAACTCCTTAGGTTAGGGAATCTCTCCTGCCGTAGGTGTAGCCACACCCAATTGCCTGGTTGAAAGATCACCTCCTTTCTTCCCTTGTTGGCATGAGTCACGTACTGCCTGGTCCTCTTCTCCAAGTTCTCTGCTACCTTCTGGTGCAACTTCCTTATGAACTCTGTCTTGGATGCTCCATTGAGGTTGGTCATCTCTGCTGGTGGCAGTGGCGTTTGCTCCAATGGGGTGAGAGGGTTAAAGCCGTATAGTACTTCAAATGGCGTCTTCTTGGTTGCTGAGTGCACGGCTCGGTTGTAAGCGAACTCTTTGAATGACAGGCACTCCACCCAAGTCTTGAGGTTCTTCCCTAGTGTAGTCCTGAGAAGAGTTGATAGTGTTCGGTTGACAACTTCAGTTTGGCCATCGGTTTGAGGATGGCAGGTGGTAGAGAAGAGTAGCTTCGTGCCTAGCTTCCTCCAAAGGGTCCTCCAGAAATGGCTGAGGAACTTGGTGTCCCTGTCTGATACGATGGTTCTTGGCACTCCATGAAGCCGTACTATCTCCCTGAAGAACAGCTCGGATGTTTGCGTGGCATCATTGACATTAGCACATGGAATGAAATGTGCCATCTTGGAGAATCTGTCCACCACTACAAAGACTGCATCTTTGTGGTTGATCTTGGGTAGTCCTAGAACGAAGTCCATCGATATAGTCACCCATGGGTGCGTCGGTATGGGCAGTGGGAGATACAACCCGTGAAGTTGCATTTGGGACTTCGCCTTCTTGCAAGTGATGCACCTTGCACAATGAGCTTCCACTAACCTTTTGATGTGTGGCCAGTAGAAGTGCTCCTTGACCACTGCTAGAGTCTTGTCGACACCAAAGTGGCCCATGAGTCCTCCTCCATAAGCTTCTCGGATGATAAGCTCTCGTAGTGATCCTTGTAATATGCACAACCTTCTCTCTCGGAACAAGAACCCCTCATGGATGTAAAACTTTCCATGACTCCCTGTGCCACACTCCTTGTAGCTCTCGGCGAGGTTAGGATCATCCTTATATAGGTCCTTGATGTGCTCGAATCCTAACACCTTGGCTTCCATTGTGGATATCAAGGCAAACCTCCTTGATAGTGCATCAGCTACCACATTATCCTTGCCCTTCTTGTACTTGATGATGTCAGGAAGGTCTCGATGAACTCCATCCACCTGGCATGTCTCCTCTTGAGATTAGTTTGCCCTCTGAGGTTTTTGAGAGTCTCGTGATCAGTGTGGATAACAAACTCCTTGGACAGCAAGTAATGCTGCCAAGTCTCCAATGCTCTGACAAGGGCATAAAGATCCTTGTCGTAAGTGGGGTAGTTCAGTGAGGCACCACCCAGCTTCTCACTGAAGTATGCCACTGGCCTCCCTCCTTGGGTTAGCACTGCTCTTATGCCTATTCCGGAGGCATCACACTCCACTTCAAATGTCTTGTTGTAGTCGGGCAGGACTAGCACTGGTGCATGTGTAAGGCTGTCCTTCAAGGCCTAGAATGCCTTCTCATGAGCTTCTCTGATGAGGACATCAGGTCGTACATCCAGCCAGGTGACCAGACTGGCCGACCAGGAAGCTTGCCCGAGACAGCAGGACCATCTGGCGCGCCTGCCGGACCAGACAGTACCGCCAGACCTTCGACCTATAAGACCAGACCAGTCAACATCGCCGGCGGAGAGGCCCAAGCTTCCGGCACACTTGGTGGGGATGTGAATGACACCGCCGGTCCCCCTGATGACACCGCCGACTCCGGGATCAACTTGGCCGGTCCTAAAGTCATTCCGGCCAGTACCGCGCACAATCCAGCCGGTACAGGCCATCCAGCCGAGTACACGCACACTTCCACTTCTACACAAGAGGACTCGGACCAAATGAGCTACCAGCTCCAGGACATGCACTTAGAGGAAGTATCTACACCAGTGGTACCTCCAGGAGCAATGACAAGAAGCAGATCAAGAGCACTCTTCCACAAATTCAGCTTATGGGTCGACAAGCTTCTAGAGGAAGAGCAGCTAAGGACAATGGGCCAGAAGAGCAAATTAGAGTCCAAAGGCTTCGCAACAACACAAGGAACATCAGAGACTTGGTCTTTAGTGGCAAGAGAGGTCAGGGCCCAAAGATATTTAACCCTACTCCAAGTCGAAGACTAGGAGCAAGGCGCGTGCATGCCACAAGGACTGCCACCTTCCATTTCTTGGCCGTGAGGTGAGTTAAGGTAAGTTTACATTCGAATATATGCCTCTTTCTGTTTTGCAGGGTAGGATCTAGTTGCTTTACATTTTTGAGTCAAGAACATTTTAGGAATAGGTCCTTTTTCGGTTATACACTTTTGTATTTTTTCCTTTTGTGCACTTTTGTAAACTTTCCTTTTCTTTATTTGAGTCGACCCTAGAAGGTCAAGCTGTCGAGCATATTAATAAGGCTCCTTCCAGCATTGTAGTTCGACAACCTTTTTGATTATTAATAAAGTAGAACTTTTTTTACGAGCTTTCTCTCAAGAGAGACTTGTGCGCTTAGAACCTAGTTGAGACCAGCCCTCCTAGCTCTAAGTTTGTTATTTATCACGAGGTTCATCACCCCTCGTGTGGTTCACTTCACCCTTCCATCGTTTACCAACCAGAAAACCTCTATCCAGAAGCCTAAGGTCGAGTTTCTCACCTAATCTTCTACAAACAGCCCACGCGCATCCAAGCCTTGAATCGAGGCTTGTATCATTTTGGTATCAGAGCTTAAAGCTCCTAAAGCAGGTTGTTTCTATCCTTTTGCTTGTCTTATTTCTAGTTCTTGCATTAGTTTAAGTCGTATTCAAGAAAAATAAAAAAAACAACATCAAACTCCAAACCGAGTGCATCTAGCCTCCTACGTGTATCACTAGGGTTTAGGTTCACTTTTGCATTATCATTCACGTTTTCCTTTTGTTTAAGTCATATTTCCTTTATTTTTAAGTTTAATTAAAAAGAAAAGAAAAAGAAAATAGAAAAGATACTAAAAGAATTCGAATTGGACAGCTAGCACAAGTTGTCTAGGAAGTTTCCTTTTTCTCTTGTAGTCGAATTTCCTTTCTTTAGAATTTTTCCTTTTTGCATTTTTTCAAACCACATATAAAAAGAAAACTCTCCTAATAATTTAGGAGCACCCTAATTGTCTTCTTTCTTTGTAGCACACATGGGAGAAGAGAATAGAGATGCAGCTGAAGCCATGATGGCCATGTTCACCACACTCCAAACACAACTCGCATCCATAGGCGAGAGGTTGGAGCGCGTGGAGAGACCAGTAAGATTCCAGGCCATAAGGCACGTGAGAGCTGAGCAAGACCGTCCTGAGGGTCCTGAGTACCTTAGGACACGGCACGAATAGGAGGCACCCCAGCCAGATGGAGATGAGGACACGCAACCTCATAACTATCACCATAGGCCGAGAGGACCTCCACGTCAACCAGAGGCAGAAGATGATGGCTTTGAGCCATATGGTCTTCACCAGAGACCAAGAATGCCTCCTAGACATCATGAGGATGGAGATGAACACACCTATAACCGGGTAATTCATCCTGATGTTAAACTAACTCCTCCAACTTTTGCAGGAAAAGTAGACCCCGAGGCTTACCTAGATTGGGAGAAGCGAATGGATCATATCTTTGATCACTACAACCAACCAGGACCTAGGAGAGTCTCAATGGCAGTAGCACAACTCACGGACAATGCCCTCATGTGGTGGGATCATGAGGTATCTGACAGAAGGAGGAAGAGAATGAGACCCGTAGACTCATGGGTCGACATGAAAGACCTCATGCGACAAAGGTATGTTCCACCTTACTTTCATAGGGATTTGCAACGACGTTTTTGCACTCTTAAGCAGGGTACCAGATCAGTAGAGGAGTACTATGAAGAGTTCGAGAGGTTAAGGAACAGATTGGAGCTCAATGATGATGAAGAAGCATTGATGGCACAATTCTTGGATGGACTCCAAGAAAGGATCAGCTGCAAGGTGGAAAGGCAAATCTACAACGACTTCAAGGACTTGTTCCACCTATCTGTGCAAGCTGAACAGCACATCAAACGTAAGAGCCAAGACATCCGCAGCAAGCCTAAGACACCTCGGGCACCAAGCAACATGCCTAAGACCGTAGACAAAGGCAAAAGCGTAGAGATCGAGTCAAGGTTCAAGAGCAAGCCTCCTGAACCCACCCGTGACCAGAGAGAGCCTGGTCTAGAGAGGACACGGCATCCTCGGCCATATAGACTGAGATGGCTTGATGACAAAGTGGAGCTCAAGATTCATGAGCAAGTCACTGTGCCATTCAGTGTGGGCAAGTACCAAGACCAGGTCGTGTGCGACGTGGTGCCCATGCAAGCTGGCCATCTTCTACTAGGAAGACCATGGCAGTTTGACAAAGAGACCAGGCATGATGGCCGAACCAATCTATACACCTTCGTGCATGACAAGAGAAAGGTCAGCCTAGCTCCTCTTACACCTGCCCAAGTACATGAGCTACAACTCCAAATGAGTAAGGAAAAGAAACTTGTCAAGTCTAACTTTCTTATTCAACCTAGTCATGTCCGGAGAGCTTTAGCCTCAAAGGACTTAATGTTACTAATGGTTTTCAAGGAAGTGTTGAGTATAGAACAGGGACAGGTAGAGCTACCTCATGAAGTAGCAACACTCCTCAACAAATTCCAGGATGTATTTCCAGAGGAGATACCAGCAGGCTTGCCTCCTTTACGTGGCATAGAGCACCAGATTGATCTAGTTCCCGGAGCATTCCTGCCCAACCGGCCAGCCTACCGGATGAGTCCAGAGGAGTCCAAAGAGCTTGAGAAGCAAGTCAAGGAGCTCCTGGAGAAAGGATATGTTCGAGAGAGCCTCAGTCCATGTGCTGTACCAGTGCTGCTAGTGCCCAAGAAGGATGGGACTTGGCGCATGTGTGTGGACTGCCGAGTAATCAACAACATCACAGTCAAGTATAGGCATCCAATACCACGACTGGATGACATGCTAGATGAGCTGAGTGGAGCCACAGTCTTCTCCAAGATAGACCTCAAAAGTGGATACCACCAGGTAAGAATGAAGGAAGGTGATGAGTGGAAAACCGCTTTCAAGACAAAGCAAGGACTCTACGAGTGGACAGTCATGCCATTTGGCTTGACTAATGCCCCAAGCACTTTCATGCGCCTTATGAACCAAGTTCTTAGGGCGTACATCAGTAAGTTTGTGGTAGTTTATTTTGATGACATACTTGTTTATAGTAAGTGCCTACGGGAACACCTCACACATCTTGAGATGGTCCTTAAAACCCTTCGACAAGAAGAGCTTTATGCCAATCTCAAGAAGTGCACCTTTTGTACTGATAAGCTTGTCTTTTTAGGTTTTGTTGTGAGTTCACAGGGCCTACAGGTTGATGAAGAGAAGGTTCGAACCATACAAGAATGGCCAACACCAGGGAACATCAGCCAAGTGAGGAGCTTCCACGGACTGGCCAGCTTCTATAGGAGATTCGTGCCCAACTTCAGCAGTATTGCCTCACCACTGATGGCAGTAGTGAAGAAGAACGTGGGATTCAGCTGGGGAGAAGCTCAGGAGAAGGCATTCAAGGCCTTGAAGGACAGCCTTACACACGCACCAGTGTTAGTCCTTCCCGACTTCAACAAGACATTTGAAGTGGAGTGTGATGCCTCTGGAATAGGCATAGGAGCAGTGCTAACCCAAGGAGGGAGGCAAGTGGCATACTTCAGTGAGAAACTAGGTGGTGCCTCACTGAACTACCCCACTTATGACAAGGAGCTCTATGCCCTTGTCCGAGCATTGGAGACTTGGCAACATTACTTGCTGTCCAAGGAGTTTGTGATCCACACTGATCACGAGACTCTCAAACACCTCAGAGGGCAAACCAATCTCAAGAGGAGACATGCCAGGTGGATGGAATTCATAGAGACCTTCCCGTACATCATCAAGTACAAGAATGGCAAGGATAATGTGGTAGCCGATGCACTATCAAGGAGGTTTGCCTTGATATCAACCATGGAGGCAAAGGTCCTAGGATTCGAGCACATCAAGGATCTATACAAGGATGATCCTGACCTTGCTGAGAGCTACAAGGAGTGTAGCACAGGGAGTCATGGCAAAATCTACATCCATTAGGGATTCTTGTTCCGAGAAAGAAGGCTGTGCATACCACAGGGATCACTAAGGGAGCTCATGGAGGAGGACTCATGGGCCACTTTGGTGTCGACAAGACTCTAGCAGTGGTCAAGGAGCACTTCTACTGGCCACACATCCAGAGGACAGTAGAAGCACATTGTGCAAGATGCATTACTTGCAAGAAGGCAAAGTCCCGAGTGCAACCTCACGGGTTGTATCTCCCACTGCCCATACCAACACATCCATGGGTGGACATCTCGATGGATTTTGTTCTAGGTCTGCCCAAGATCAACCACAAAGATGCAATCTTTGTAGTGGTGGACAGATTCTCCAAGATGGAACATTTCATCCCATGTGCCAATGTCAATGATGCCACACAAACAGCTGAGCTGTTCTTCAGGGAGATAGTATGGCTTCATGGAGTGCCAAGGACCATCGTATCAGATAGGGACACCAAGTTCCTCAGCCATTTCTGGAGGACCCTTTGGAGAAAACTAGGCAAGAAGCTACTCTTCTCAACCACTTGCCATCCTCAAACCGATGGCCAAACTGAAGTTGTCAACATGACCCTATCAACTCTTCTCAGAACAACACTAGGGAAGAACCTAAAGACTTGGGTGGAGTGCCTGCCATTCATTGAGTTCGCCTACAACCGAGCCGTGCACTCAGCAACCAAGAAGACCCCATTTGAAGTGGTATACGGTTGCAACCCTCTCACCCCATTGGAGCAAACACCACTGCCACCAGCTGAGATGACCAACCTCAACGGAGCATCCAAAGCAGAGTTCATAAGGAGGTTACACCAGAAGGTAGCAGAGAGCTTGGAGAAGAGGACCGGACAGTACGTGACTCATGCCAACAAAGGAAGAAAGGAGGTGATCTTTCAACCAGGCGATTGGGTGTGACTACACCTACGGCAGGAGAGGTTCCCAAACCTAAGGAGTTCCAAGCTAGCACCAAGAGGAGATGGACCATTCAGAGTGCTCGAGAGGATCAACAACAACGCCTACTGGATCGAGCTGCTAGGTGAGTTTAATGTGTCCAATACGTCAATGTTACTGACTTGGCCCCTTTCCATGCAGATTATCCAGTTTTGAGGACAAAACCTACTGAAGAGGGAGGGAATGATGAGGACATCAGGTCGTACATCCAGCCAGGTGACCAGACTGGCCGACCAGGAAGCTTGCCCGAGACAGCAGGACCATCTGGCGCGCCTGCCGGACCAGACAGTACCGCCGGACCTTCGACCTATAGGACCAGACCGGTCAACATCGCCGGCGGAGAGGCCCAAGCTTCCGGCACACTTGGTGGGGATGTGAATGACACCGCCGGTCCCCCTGATGACACCGCCGACTCCGGGATCAACTTGGCCGGTCCTAAAGTCATTCCGGCCAGTACCGCGCACAATCCAGCCGGTACAGGCCATCCAGCCGAGTACACGCACACTTCCACTTCTACACAAGAGGAATCGGACCAAATGAGCTACCAGCTCCAGGACATGCACTTAGAGGAAGTATCTACACCAGTGGTACCTCCAGGAGCAATGACAAGAAGCAGATCAAGGGCACTCTTCCACAAATTCAGCTTATGGGTCGACAAGCTTCTAGAGGAAGAGCAGCTAAGGACAATGGGCCAGAAGAGCAAATTAGAGTCCAAAGGCTTCTCAACAACACAAGGAACATCAGAGACTTGGGCTTTAGTGGCAAGAGAGGTCAGGGCCCAAAGATATTTAACCCTACTCCAAGTCGAAGACTAGGAGCAAGGCGCGTGCATGCCACAAGGGCTGCCACCTTCCATTTCTTGGCCGTGAGGTGAGTTAAGGTAAGTTTACATTCGAATATATGCCTCTTTCTGTTTTGCAGGGTAGGATCTAGTTGCTTTACATTTTTGAGTCAAGAACATTTTAGGAATAGGTCCTTTTTCGGTTATACACTTTTGTATTTTTCCTTTTGTGCACTTTTGTAAACTTTCCTTTTTCTTATTTGAGTCGACCCTAGTAGGTCAAGCTGTCGAGCATATTAATAAGGCTCCTTCCAGCATTGTAGTTCGACAACCTTTTTTGATTATTAATAAAGTAGAACTTTTTCCCTACGAGCTTTCTCTCAAGAGAGACTTGTGCGCTTAGAACCTAGTTGAGACCAGCCCTCCTAGCTCTAAGTTTGTGATTTATCACGAGGTTCATCACCCCTCGTGTGGTTCACTTCACCCTTCCATCGTTTACCAACCAGAAAACCTCTATCCAGAAGCCTAAGGTCGAGTTTCTCACCTAATCTTCTACAAACAGCCCATGCGCATCCAAGCCTTGAATCGAGGCTTGTATCATTCTCCCCAGCTGAATCCCACGTTCGTCTTCACTACTGCCATCAATGGTGAGACAATACTGCTGAAGTTGGGCACGAATCTCCTGTAGAAGCTGGCCAGTCCGTGGAAGCTCCTCACTTGGCTGATGTTGCTTGATGTTGGCCATTCTTGTATGGCTCGAATCTTCTCCTCATCAACCTGTAGGCCCTGTGAACTTACAACAAAACCTAAGAAGACAAGTTTATCAGTACAAAAGGTGCATTTCTTGAGATTGGCATAAAGCTCTTCTTGTCGAAGGGTTTTAAGTACCATCTCAAGATGTGTAAGGTGATCTCTTAAACACTTACTGTAAACTAAAATGTCGTCAAAATAAACTACAACGAACTTACTGATGTACGCCCTAAGAACTTGGTTCATAAGGCGCATGAAGGTGCTTGGGGCATTAGTCAAGCCAAATGGCATGACTGTCCACTCGTAGAGCCCCTGCTTTGTCTTGAAAGCAGTCTTCCACTCATCACCTTCCTTCATCCTGACCTGGTGGTATCCACTTTTAAGGTCTATCTTGGAGAAGACCATGGCTCCACTCAGCTCATCTAGCATGTCATCCAGCCGTGGTATCGGATGCCGGTACTTGACTGTGATGTTGTTGATTGCTCGGCAGTCCACGCACATTCGCCAAGTCCCATCCTTCTTGGGCACTAGTAGCAGTGGTACGGCACATGGACTGAGGCTCTCTCAAACATAGCCTTTCTCCAGGAGCTCCTTGACTTGCTTCTCAAGCTCCTTGGACTCCTCTGGACTCATCCGGTAGACTGGCCGGTTGGGCAGGGCTGCTTCGGGCACTAAGTCGATCTGGTGTTCTATGCCACGTAAAAGAGGCAAGCCTGCTGGTATCTCCTCTGGGAACACATCCTGGAACTTGTTGAGGAGAGTTGCTACTTCAGGAGGTAGCTCTACCTGTTCCTGTTCTATACTCAAAATTTCTTTGAAGACCATTAATAACATTAAATCCTTCGAGGCTAAAGCTCTCCGGACATGGCTTGGTTGAATAAGAAAATTGGACTTGATAAGTTTCTTTTCCTTACTCATTTGGAGTTGTAGCTCGTGTACCTGGGCACGTGTAAGAGGAGCCAAGCTGACCTTTCTTTTGTCATGCACAAAAGTGTAGAGATTGGTTCGGCCATCATGTCTGGTCTCTTTGTCAAACTGCCATGGCCTACCTAGCAGAAGATGGCCAGCTTGCATGGGCACCACGTCGCACAGGACTTGGTCTTGGTACTTGCCCACACTGAATGGCATAGTGACTTACTCATGGATCTTGAGCTCCACTTTGTCATCGAGCCATCTCAAGCTATATGGTCGAGGATGCCTTGTCTTCTCTAGACCTAGCTTATCAACCATGTACGCACTAGCAACGTTAGTGCAAGAACCACCATCTATGATGAGGTTACATACCTTGCCCTTGATGGTGCAACGGCTGTGGAAGATGTTCTCCCTTTGGATGGTCTCTGAAGGATCCACCATTGCACTGAGGATGCGTCTAGTGACCAGCACTTCCCCCACATCAGGGTACTCAATGTCACCGTATTCTCCTTCTGGTTCATAGTCCTCTTCATCTTGGGACTCATACTCTCCTGCCTCCGTAATCAGCATGACCCGGTTGTTTGGGCACTCCCTTGAGATGTGTCCACGACCCCTACACTTGAAACAAGTAATGTCACGTGATCTTTGTGGGTTAGAAAACTTATTAGGCTCTCTCTGGTCACGAGTTGGTTCAGGAGGCTTGCTCTTGAACCTTGACTCGATCTCTATGATCTTGCCCTTGTCTACCGGCTTAGGAATGTTGCTTGGTGCCCAAGGCATCTTAGGCTTGCTGCGGATGTCTTGGCTCTTACGTTTGATGTGCTGCTCAGCCTGGACAGATAGGTGGAACAAGTCTTTGAAGTCATTGTAGATTTGCCTTTCCACCTTGCGGCTGATTCTTTCTTGGAGTCCATCCAAGAATTGTGCCATCAACGCTTCTTCCTCATCATTGAGCTCCAGCCTGTTCCTTAGCTTCTCGAACTCTTTATAGTACTCCTCTACTGATCTGGTATCCTGCTTAAGAGTACGAAAATAGCGTTGCAAGTCCCTATGAAAGTAAGGTGGAACAAACCTTTGTCGCATGACATCTTTCATGTCGACCCATGAGTCTATGGGCCTCATTCTTTTCCTCCTTCGGTCAGATACTTCACGATCCCACCAAATGAGGGCATTGTCCGTGAGTTGTGCTACTACCATTGAGACTCTCCTAGGCCCTGGTTGGTTGTAATGATCGAAGATATGATCCATTCTTCTCTCCCAATCTAGGTAAGCCTCGGGGTCTACTTTTCCTGCAAAATTTGGAGGAGTTAGCTTAACATCAGGATGAGTTACCCGGTTGTATGCGTGTTCATCTCCATCCTCATGATTTCTAGGAGGCATCCTTGGTCTCTGGTGAAGACCATATTGCTCGAAGCCATCATCTTCTGCCTCTGGTTGCCGTGGAGGTCCTCTCGGCCTATGGTGAGAGTTATGAGGTTGTGTGTCCTCATCTCCAACTGGCTGGGGCTCCTCTTGTTCGTGCCATGTCCTGAGGTGCTCAGGACCCTCAGCACGGTCTTGCTCAGCTCTCACGTGCCTTATGGCCTGGAATCTCTTAGGCCTCTCCACGCGCTCCAACCTCTCGCCTATTGATGCGAGTTGTGTTTGGAGGATGGTGAACATGGCCATCATGGCTTCGGCTGCTTCTCTATTCTCTTCTGCCATTGCGTACTACAACGAAAGAAGACAAGTTATGCTGCTCCTAAATTGATTAGGAGGGTTTTTTTATAAGGGGATTCGAAAAAATGCAAAAAGGAAAATCTGAGAAATGGAAAATTCGAAAATATGGAGATTTGAATAAAAAGGAAACTTTCTTGACAACTATTGCTAGTTGTCTAATTCGAATTCTTTTGCTATTTTTCCTATTTTCTTTTTCTTTTCTTTTTAATTTAACTTAAATTTAATGGAAATATGTATTGACATAGGAAAATCAAATAAGACCTATCTTGACCTACAAGGCAAGTGTGAGCACGAAAATTCAGTTTGAATAACAAGGGAAATGAAAAAGGATGGGTTATTATTAACCACATGGTTGAAATGGTTAAATAGCTACCTTGGGAGAAGAATCAAGGTGAAAAAGTCATGCCCATGCTGCACACAGTCTTGGCAACCACACCAAACAGTCATGCCCATGCTGCACACAGTCTTGGCAACCACACCAAACAGTCATGCCCATGCTGTCTCCTCTCTTCTCATTGGTTGTTGACAGGCTCCTCCTCTATTCAAACTCATCCACAAGTTTGAATTCGTTTTCTTTTGTGTTCACATTGTAAATCCTCTATAAAAGGGCTGTAAAGACTCAATGTATAATATACTCTTAGGAGATTCTTCTCCATAAGTCTAAGTCATTTCTCATTTTCTCATACTTCTCTTTGAGTTTTCAGATTCAATTCTTCACATTTCTCCTCTATAATCTCAATATTCTTTCATGGTATCAGAGCATAAGATCATTCTCTTATCTTTTCTACTCAAATCTCTCAGTTTCTAATCTAAAATTCTGTCAAAAATCTCTCAGTCTTTAGACTAAAAACTCACGGTTTCATTCAACCATAAAAGCTGCTTCCTTTGAGCTCTTCAAAGCCTAACAATGGAGGATACAGTTCAAATTAGTTCCAGCCTGAAACCTACGGTGATAGCAGTAGTTCTCAAAGGCTTGAACTACACATTATGGTCAAGAACCATCAAGACAGCCATTTGTGGCAAAGGACTTTGGAATCACATCTTGGAGGATAATACTCCATCTATAGATGATCCAAAGGAGAAGAAGGATGAGGCAACAAGAAAAGAAGAAGCTAGGTGGTTCCAAGAAGATCAATCAGTCCTTGGATTCCTCCAAAATTCATTGGACCCATCCATTCTTGAAGCTTATTCACATTGTGAAACTGCCAAGTCGCTTTGGGACACTCTCAAGAGGGTGTATGGGGATGTTTCAAACCTCAGCCGTGTGTATGAGGTTAAGAAGGCTCTCAATGATCTACACCAAGAGGATATGGAGTTCACAAAATTCCTGGGCAAGTTCCAGTCAACATGGTCCGAGCTTGACATGTTGAGACCAAGTTCTATGGATCCAAAGGTGCTTAATGAAAGGAAGGAACAAGACAAGATATTTGGGCTCCTTCTCAACCTAAATCCAGCCTTTAAGGATGTGATTAAGTCCATCCTGAGAGAGCCAAAACTCCCTGATTTCGAAGAGGTGTGCTCACGGATTCAAAGGGAGCAAGGCAACATTGGTTTGTTTGGTGGTAAAGGAGAACTAGTCATGGCCAACAAAAGCGTGTTTAAGCAAGAGGATAGGAAGAGTGTGATGTGTGAGCATTGTAAGAGGAATGGCCACATCAAGGACAAGTGCTGGATACTTCATCCTCATCTCAAGCCAAACCGGTTCAAGGATTCAAAGGCTAACATCTCTCAAATGGTTGCGACTGAACCGGCAAGTTCATCCAACCAAGGAGGGGAGCTAGCTATGAATGTATCCATGGAGTATGTTAAGAAGAGTGACTTGGAGGATCTCATCAAGGCCTATGCCTCAAAACTCTCCGGTATCACACTCTATTCCCATAAATCGCTTGATAAACCAAATCATAAGTTGGTAGTGGATTCAGGTGCTTCTCACCATATGATTAGCAATGCTAGGTTGTTAAAGAACATTGAACCATGTCTAGGACAAGTAACTATAGCTGATGGTAAGGGTATTCCAATTGAAGGAACCGGAAAATTAAGACTATTTGACAAAGAAACTAATGCATTCTTTGCACCTAAATTTAAGTCTAATCTAGTTTCTGTCAAAAAGGCTACTAAAGACCTCAATTGCAATGTTACATTTGGGCCTAACAATGTTTACTTTCAAGATATTAAGAGTGGTAAGATACTTGGAGGTGGTGTAACTCAAAATGAGCTCTATGTTCTTGAAGATCCTCCAAGCAATTTGGATTCCTTAGCTTTCAAATCCTGTGTTTTTGCTAGTAAAGATGTCTTATGGCATGCTAGATTAGGACATCCTCATGCTCGTGCTTTAAGCTTAATAATTCCTAATGTCGCTTATGATCACTCAGTTTGTGAGGCTTGTATCCTTGGCAAACATTGTCGTGTTGTTTTCCCTAAATCGTTTACAATTTATGAGCATTGCTTTGATTTAGTACATTCCGATGTTTGGACCTCACCTTACATGTCTAGAGATAGGAATAAATACTTTGTGACCTTTATAGATGAGAAATCGAAATATACATGGGTTACATTACTTCCATCTAAAGATAGGGTTTATGAGGCATTTATAAACTTTCATAATTATGTTACTAATCAATTCAATGCCAAGATCAAAGTGTTAAGATCAGATAATGGAGGGAATACACAAGTCAAAGATTCAAAGCTCATCTAAACAAACATGGAATACTACATCAAACTAGCTGTCCACACACACCACAACAAAATGGAGTTGCTGAAAGGAAGAACCGACACTTAATGGAAGTAGCAAGATCCATGATGTTTCATACCAATGTTCCTAAAAGTTTTGGGGAGATGCAGTCTTGGTTGCTTGCTACCTCATCAATCGGATTCCAACCAAAGTCTTGCAAGATATATCCCCATTTGAGGTACTCAATAAAACTAAACCTTCCATTGATCATTTACGTGTATTTGGGTGTGTGTGCTTTGTGTATGTTCCAGGTGATCTAAGAAACAAGTTGGAGGCAAAGAGCATCAAGTGTATGATCCTTGGATATTCGACAACACAAAAGGGTTATAAGTGCTATGATCCGAGCAACAACAGGACATATGTGTCTAGAGATGTCAAGTTCATAGAAGAACAAAGCTATTATGATCAGAAAGATTGGGAAGGATTGAAGGATCTCTCAAGGTCACCTTCTGATTTGGCTACGAGTTTGAGGTTTCTCTTGAATCATTTGGGAAATGATCTGCCAAAGGATTCAAGACACGAAGAAACAAGAACCTTAAGTAGTTCACAAGATACCCAAGAGAATGAACAAGGGGTGGTAACTCAAGAACCAACTCCAATCCAAGAAGAAGCTATGGCCCAAAATCAAGAACAAGACGACTTGGAAGTGGGTATAGAGGAACCTATTCACCAAATGGAAGAGGAAACGGTTGTAGAGGAGGCTGCACCACCTGTTCAGCATTTAAGGAGGAGTACTAGACTTAGGAACACTAGGGTATTCTACAACAACCAGGCCGTGACTCATCCCATACAAGCTGTTTGTTCCCTTGACCTCTTGCCATCTAGTCATCAAGCATTCCTTGGAAAGATTGAACAAAGTCAGATTCCAAGGACTTATGAAGAAGCTGAGAGCAAGAAAGAATGGTTAGATGCAGTAAGAGATGAGAAGGGAGCTATGGAAAGGAATCATACATGGGATATACAAGAACTTCCCAAAGGCAAGAAGGCTGTGAGTTCCAAGTGGGTGTTCACCATCAAGTATAAGAGCAATGGGGGCATAGAAAGGTACAAGGCACGTTTAGTTGCAAGAGGTTTCACTCAGACATATGGAGAGGACTATACTGATACATTTGCACCGGTGGCTAAGCTACACACTGTAAGGGTTGTTCTTTCACTAGCTACGAATCTGACTTGGGACTTATGGCAAATGGATGTCAAGAACGCATTCCTACAAGGAGAACTTGAAGAGGAAGTGTATATGACTCCACCACCAGGCCTTGAAGATTTTTGCAAAGAGGGACAGGTTCTAAGACTTAGGAAGGCAATATATGGGTTGAAGCAGTCACCAAGGGCCTGGTATCACAAATTAAGCTCCACACTTACTGATAATGGGTTTAGGAAATCCCATTCAGATCATACTTTGTTCACTCGTCAAAACTCCAAAGGAATCGTGGCGGTCTTGGTTTATGTGGATGACCTTATCATCACAGGAGATGATAAGGAAGGAATTCAGTCCACAAAGGCCTTCTTAAACAGATCATTTGACATCAAGGATCTTGGAGAGTTGAAGTACTTCTTGGGTATTGAAGTGTGTCGGTCTCAAGAAGGGCTCTTTCTATCCCAAAGAAAGTATGCTCTTCATCTGTTGACAGACACGGGAAAGCTTGGGGCTAAACCGGCCAAAACTCCTCTTGAAGATGACTACAAGGTCAACGGAAAGGGGGAGAAAGCTGATGAGTTATTTAAGGATGTTTCTCAGTATAGGAGACTAGTTGGGAAGCTGATCTACCTCACCCTCACACGACCAGACTTGTGTTTTGCTGTGAATCAAGTAAGTCAACATATGCAAAAGCCTACTGTATATCATTGGAGCATGGTAGAAAGGATCCTTAGATACATCAAAGGATCTCCTGGTCAAGGTATATGGATGGGCAAGAATGGGAACACTGAGATTGTCGGGTATTGTGATGCGGATTGGGCTGGTGATAGGGTGGATAGGAAATCAACCACTGGGTATTGCTCCTTCGTTGGTGGGAACTTAGTCACTTGGAAGACTAAGAAGCAGAAGGTGGTATCATGTTCTAGTGCTGAAGCAGAATATAGGGCTATGAGGAAGCTGACAAATGAAGTAACTTGGCTCAAAGCACTCTTGAAAGATTTCGGTATTGCACAACCAGGGCCAATTACCTTCCATTGTGATAATCAGGCAGCCATTCACATAGCTTCAAACTCAGTGTTTCACGAGAGGACCAAGCACATAGAGATCGACTGCCATAAGGTTAGGGAGAAAGTTCAAGATGGAACCATTCTGCCATGTTATACAAGGAGTGAAGACCAACTAGCTGACATCTTCACAAAGGCAGCAAGTCTCAAAGTTTGCAAGAACATCTTTAGCAAACTTGGGCTTGTTGATTTATCACACCCATGATCAAAGGTCTCCTAATCCAAGAGCAACACACTCTTTTTCCCTTATTAAGGTTTTGTCCCAAGTGGTTTTCCTTAATAAGGTTTTTAATGAGGTGTTGCCTTGGGTTCCCAAGCTTAAGACTTTAGGGTGATTCCAAAGTCTTTAGCTTGAGGGGGAGTATTGACATAGGAAAATCAAATAAGACCTATCTTGACCTACAAGGAAAGTGTGAGCACGAAAATTCAGTTTGAATAACAAGGGAAATGAAAAAGGATGGGTTATTATTAACCACATGGTTGAAATGGTTAAATAGCTACCTTGGGAGAAGAATCAAGGTGAAAAAGTCATGCCCATGCTGCACACAGTCTTGGCAACCACACCAAACAGTCATGCCCATGCTGCACACAGTCTTGGCAACCACACCAAACAGTCATGCCCATGCTGTCTCCTCTCTTCTCATTGGTTGTTGACAGGCTCCTCCTCTATTCAAACTCATCCACAAGTTTGAATTCGTTTTCTTTTGTGTTCACATTGTAAATCCTCTATAAAAGGGCTGTAAAGACTCAATGTATAATATACTCTTAGGAGATTCTTCTCCATAAGTCTAAGTCATTTCTCATTTTCTCATACTTCTCTTTGAGTTTTCAGATTCAATTCTTCACATTTCTCCTCTATAATCTCAATATTCTTACAATATGATTTAAACAGAAAGGAAAACGTGAATGGCAATGCAAAAGTGATTCTAAGCCCTAGTGATACACGTAGAAGCTAGATGCACTCGGTTTGGAGTTTGATGTTTTTTTTTCTTGAATACGACTTAAACTAATCCAAGAACTAAAAACAAGACTAGTTAATGGATAGAAACAACCTGGTTTAGGAGCTTTAAGCTCTGATACCAAAATGATACAAGCCTTTATTCAACGCTTAGATGCGCGTGGGCTGTTTGGAGAAGGTTAGGTGAGAAACTCGACCTTAGACTTCTTGGATAAGGGTTTTTGGGTTGGTATTCGATGGAGGGGTGAAGTGAACCACACGAGGGGTGATGAACCTCGTGATAAATCACAAACTTAGAGCTAGGAGGGCTGGTCTCAACTAGGTTCTAAGCGCACAAGATTCTTAGAGAGAAAACTTGTTGGAAGAAAGTTCTACTTTATTAATATCAAACAGGTTGTCGAACTACAATGCTGGAAGGAGCCTTATTAATATGCTCGACAGCTTGACCTTCTAGGGTCGACTCAAAGAAAGAAAAGGAAAGTTTACAAAAATGCACAAATGGAAAATATACAAAAGTGCATTACCGAAAAATGACTCATTCCTCAAATGTCTTTGACTCAAAAATGTAAACAATCTAGATCCTATCCTGCAAAATAGAAAGAGGCATATATTCGAATTGAAACTTACCTTACTTACCTCACGGCCAAGAAATGGAAGGTGGTTGTCCTTGTGGCATGCACGCGCCTTGCTCCTAGTCTTCGACTTGGAGTAGGGTAAGGAATCTTTGGGCCCTGACCTCTCTTGCCACTAAAGCCCAAGTCTCTGAATTCCCTTGCATTGTTGAGAAGCCTTTGAACTCTTCTTTGCACTTCTGGCCCATTGTTCTTAGTCGATCTTCCTCTAGGAGCTTGTCGACCCATAAGTTGAACTTGTGGAAGAGTGCTCTTGATCTGCTCCTTGTCATTGCTCCTACTGGCACTACTGGTGTAAAGACTTCCTCTAGATGCATGTCCTGAAGCTGGTAGCTTATCTGGTCCGAGTCTCCTTGTGTAGAAGTTGAAATGCTCGTGTACTCAGTGGATCGGCTGTACCAGCTGAACTGTGCGAGGTACTGGCCGGAATACCGGACCAGCCAAGTTAATCCTCCGGCGTGACTGGCGGTGTCACCCACGTCGCACCCATTGTGCCGGAGGCTTGGGCCTTTCCGCCAGGCTGATCGGTCCGGTCCTGTTGGTCGAGGATCCGGCGGTACCGCTTGGGCCGGCAGACGTACCAAATGGCCCGGCTGTCTCGGGCAAGCTTCCTTGGCAGACTGGTCCCTGGCCGGACATACGACCTGAGCCTCATCACATCCTGATGCAGACATCCAGTCCCAGACTGGCCGAGGAAGCTTGCCCGAGTACACGCGCATTTCCACTTCCACACGAGAGGACTCGGACCAAATGAGCTACCAGCTCCAGGACATGCACATAGAAGAAGTATCTACACCAGTGGTACCTCAAGGAGCAATGACAAGAAGCATATCAAGGACACTCTTCCACAAATTCAGCTTATGGGTTGACAAGCTCCTAGAGGAAGATCATCTAAGGACAATGGGCCAGAAGAGCAAAGTAGAGTCCAAAGGCTTCTCAACAACACAAGGAACATCAGAGACTTGGGCTTTAGTGGCAAAAGAGGTCAGGGCCCAAAGATATTTAACCCTACTCCAAGTCGAAGACTAGGAGCAAGGCGCGTGCATGCCACAAGGACGGCCACCTTCCATTTCTTGGCCGTGAGGTAAGAAAGGTAAGTTTTCAATTTGAATATATGCCTCTTTCTATTTTGCAGGGTAGGAGCTAGATTGTTTACATTTTTGAGTCAAAGACATTTTAGGAATAGGTCCTTTTCGGTTATGCACTTTTGTACATTTTCCATTTGTGCACTTTTGTAAACTTTCCTTTTCTTTCTTTGACTCGACCTTAGAAGGTCAAGCTGTCGAGCATATTAATAAGGCTCCTTCCAGCATTGTAGTTCGACAACCTTTTTGCTAATTAATAAAGATCGAATTTTGTTTACAAGTTATTCTCTCAAAGAAGCTTGTGCGCTTAGAACCTAGTTGAGACCAGCCCTCCTAGCTCTAAGTTTGTGATTTATCACGAGGTTCATAACCCCTCGTGTGGTTCACTTCACCCTTCCATCTTTTACCAACCAGAAAACCCCCATCCAGAAGCCTAAGATTGAGTTTCTCACCTAATCTTCTACAAACAGCCCACGCGCATACATCCTTGAATCAAGGCTTGTATCATTTTGGTATCAGAGCTTAAAGCTCCTAAACCAGGTTGTTTCTATCCTTTTGCTTGTTTTGTTTTGTGTTCTTGCATTAGTTTAAGTCGCATTCAAGAAAAATCAAAAAAAATAACCTCAAACTCCAAACCGAGTGCATCTAGCCTCCTACGTGTATCACTAGGGTTTAGATTCACTTTTTGCATTGCATACACGTTTTCCCTTTTGTTTAATTCATATTTCCATTAGTTTTAAGTTAAATTAAAAAGAAAACAAAAAGAAAAGAAAAGAAAATAGGAAAATACCCAAAAGATTTCGAATTGGACAGCCAGCACAAGTTGTCTAGGAAGTTTCTTTTTTGCCTTTTATTCGAATTTCCTTTCCTTAGGATTTTTTCTTTTTGCATTTTTTCAAACCCCTTATAAAAAGAAAACCCTCCTAACAATTTAGGAGCATCCTAACTTGTCTTCTTTCTTTGTAGCACACCATGGGAGAAGAGAATAGAGAAGCAGCCGAAGCCATGATGGCCATGTTCACCACACTCCAAACACAACTCGCATCCATAGGCGAGAGGTTGGAGCGCGTGGAAAGACCGGTGAGATTCCAGGCCATAAGGCACGTGAGAGCTGAGCAAGACCGTCCTGAGGGTCCTGAGCACCTTAGGACACGGCACGAACAGGAGGAACCTCATAACTATCACCATAGACCGAGAGGACCTCCACGGCAACCAGAGGCAGAGGATGATGGCTTTGAGCCATATGGTCTTCACCAGAGACCAAGAATGCCTCCTAGACATCATGAGGATGGAGCTGAACACACCTACAACCGGGTAATTCATCTTGATGTTAAACTAACTCCTCCAAGTTTTGCAGGAAAAGTAGACCCCGAGGCTTACCTTGATTGGGAGAGGAGAATGGATCATATCTTTGATCACTACAACCAACCAGGACCTAGGAGAGTCTCAATGGCAGTAGTACAACTCACGGACAATGCCCTCATCTGGTGGGATCGTGAGGTATCTGACAGAAGGAGGAAGAGAATGAGGCCCATAGACTCATGGGTCGACATGAAAGACCTCATGCGACAAAGGTTTGTTCCACCTTACTTTCATAGAGATTTGCAACGTCGTTCTCGTACTCTTAAGCAGGGTACGAGATCAGTAGAAGGATACTATGAAGAGTTCGAGAAGCTAAGGAACAGATTGGAGCTCAATGATGATGAAGAAGCATTGATGGCACATTTCTTGGATGGACTCCAAGAAAGGATCAGCCGCAAGGTGGAAAGGCAAATCTACAATGACTTCAAAGACTTGTTCCACCTATCTGTGCAAGCTGAGCAGCACATCAAACGTAAGAGCCAAGACATCCGCAGCAAGCCTAAGATACCTTGGGCACCAAGCAACATGTCCAAGCCTGTAGACAAAAGCAAAAGCATAGAGATCGAGTCAAGGTTCAAGAGCAAGCCTCCTGAACCCACCCGTGACCAGAGAGAGCCTGGTAAGTCTTCTAACCCTCAAAGATCACGTGACATAACTTGTTTCAAGTGCAGGGGACGTGGACACATCTCAAGAGAGTGCCCAAACAACCGAGTCATGCTGATTACAGAGGCAGGAGAGTATGAGTCCCAAGATGAAGAGGACAATGAGCCAGAAGGAGAGTATGGTGACATTGAGTACCCTGATGTGGGAGAAGTGCTGGTCACTAGACGTATCCTCAGTGCAATGGTGGATCCTTCAGAGACCATCCAAAGGGAGAACATCTTCCACAGCCGTTGCACCATCAAGGGCAAGGTATGTAACCTCATCATACATGGTGGTTCTTGCACTAATGTTGCTAGTGCATATATGGTTGATAAGCTAGGTCTAGAGAAGACAAAGCATCCTCGACCATATAGACTGAGATGGCTCGATGACAAAGTGGAGCTCAAGATCCATGAACAAGTCACTGTGCCATTCAGTGTGGGCAAGTACCAAGACCAAGTCGTGTGCGACGTGGTGCCCATGCAAGCTGGCCATCTTCTACTAGGAAGACCATGGCAGTTTGACAAAGAGACCAGGCATGATGGCCGAACCAATCTCTACACCTTCATGCATGACAAGAGAAAGGTCAGCCTAGCTCCTCTTACACCTGCCCAGGTACACGAGCTACAACTCTAAATGAGTAAGGAAAAGAAACTTATCAAGTCTAATTTTCTTATTCAACCAAGCCATGTCCGGAGAGCTTTAGCCTCGAAGGATTTAATGTTACTAATGGTCTTCAAAGAAGTTTTGAGTGTAGAACAGGGACAGGTGGAGCTACCTCCTGAAGTAGCAACTCTCCTCAACAAATTCCAGGATGTATTTCCAGAGGAGATACCAGCAGGCTTGCCTCCTTTACGTGGCATAGAACACCAGATTGATCTAGTGCCCGGAGCAGCCCTGCCCAACCGGCCAGCCTACCGGATGAGTCCAGAGGAGTCCAAGGAGCTTGAGAAGCAAGTCAAGGAACTCCTGGAGAAAGGATATGTTCGAGAGAGCCTCAGTCCATGTGCCGTACCAGTGCTACTAGTGCCCAAGAAGGATGGGACTTGGCGCATGTGCGTGGACTGCCGAGCAATCAACAACATCACAGTCAAGTACAGGCATCCAATACCACGACTGGATGACATGCTAGATGAGCTGAGTGGAGCCACGGTCTTCTCCAAGATAGACCTCAAGAGTGGATACCACCAGGTCAGGATGAAGGAAGGTGATGAATGGAAGACTGCTTTCAAGACAAAGGAAGGGCTCTACGAGTGGACAGTCATGCCATTCGGCTTGACTAATGCCCCAAGCACCTTCATGCGCCTTATGAACCAAGTTCTTAGGGCG
Organism: Pugionium cornutum; assembly: GCA_018901935.1. Classification (NCBI taxonomy): domain Eukaryota; kingdom Viridiplantae; phylum Streptophyta; class Magnoliopsida; order Brassicales; family Brassicaceae; genus Pugionium; species Pugionium cornutum. Next base: position 9,733,866 of record CM032155.1, read on the forward strand.
TACATCAGTAAGTTTGTGGTAGTTTACTTTGATGATATACTAGTTTATAGTAAGTTCCTACGGGAACACCTCACACATCTTGAGATGGTACTTAAAACCCTTCGACAAGAAGAGCTTTATGCCAATCTCAAGAAGTGCACCTTTGTACTGATAAGCTTGTCTTTTTAGGTTTTGTTGTGAGTTCACAGGGCCTACAGGTTGATGAAGAGAAGGTTCGAACCATACAAGAATGGCCAACACCAGGGAACATCAGCCAAGTGAGGAGCTTCCACGGACTGGCCAGCTTCTATAGGAGATTCGTGCCCAACTTCAGCAGTATTGCCTCACCACTGACGGCAGTAGTGAAGAAGAACGTGGGATTCAGCTGGGGAGAAGCTCAGGAGAAGGCATTCAAGGCCTTGAAGGACAGCCTTACACACGCACCAGTGCTAGTCCTTCCCGACTTCAACAAGACGTTTGAAGTGGAGTGTGATGCCTCTGGAATAGGCATAGGAGCAGTGCTAACCCAAGGAGGGAGACCAGTGGCATACTTCAGTGAGAAGCTAGGTGGTGCCTCACTGAACTACCCCACTTATGACAAGGAGCTCTATGCCCTTGTCCGAGCATTGGAGACTTGGCAGCATTACTTGCTGTCCAAGGAGTTTGTGATCGACACTGATCACGAGACTCTCAAACACCTCAGAGGGCAAACCAATCTCAAGAGGAGACATGCCAGGTGGATGGAATTCATAGAGACCTTCCCGTACATCATCAAGTACAAGAATGGCAAGGATAATGTGGTAGCCGATGCACTATCAAGGAGGTTTGCCTTGATATCAACCATGGAGGCAAAGGTCCTAGGATTCGAGCACATCAAGGACCTGTACAAGGATGATCCTGACTTTGCTGAGAGCTACAAGGAGTGTGGCACAGGGAGTCATGGCAAGTTCTACATCCATGAGGGATTCTTGTTCCGAGAAAGAAGGATGTGCATACCACAAGGATCATTAAGGGAGCTTATCATCCGAGAAGCTCATGGAGGAGGACTCATGGGCCACTTTGGTGTCGACAAGGCTCTAGCAGTGGTCAAGGAGCACTTCTACTAGCCACACATCAAGAGGACAGTAGAACCTCATTGTGCAAGATGCATCACTTGCAAGAAGGCAAAGTCCCGAGTGCAACCTCACGGGTTGTATCTCCCACTGCCCATACCCACACATCCATGGGTGGACATCTCAATGGACTTTGTTCTAGGTCTGCCCAAGATCAACTACAAAGATGCAATCTTTGTAGTGGTGGACAGATTCTCCAAGATGGCACACTTCATTCCGTGTGCCAATGTCAATGATGCCACACAAACAGCTGAGCTGTTCTTCAGGGAGATAGTACGGCTTCATGGAGTGCCAAGGACAATCGTATCAGACAGGGACACCAAGTTCCTCAGCCATTTCTGGAGGACCCTTTGGAGAAAGCTAGGCACGAAGTTACTCTTCTCTACCACCTGCCATCCTCAAACCGATGGCCAAACTGAAGTTGTCAACAGGACACTATCAAATCTTCTCAGAACTACACTAGGGAAGGACCTAAAGACTTGGGTGGAGTGCCTGCCATTAATAGAGTTTGCTTACAACCGAGCCGTGCACTCAGCAACCAAGAAGACACCATTTGAAGTCGTATACGGCTTCAACCCTCTCACCCCATTGGAGCAAACACCACTACTACCAGCTGAGATGACCAACCTCAACGGAGCATCCAAGGCAGATTTCATAAGGAGACTACACCAGAAGGTAGCAGAAAACTTGGAGAAGAGGACCGGACAGTACGTGACTCATGCCAACAAGGGAAGAAAGGAGGTGATCTTTCAACCAGGCAATTGGGTGTGGCTACACCTACGGCAGGAGAGATTCCCTAACCTAAGGAGTTCCAAGCTAGCACCAAGAGGAGATGGACCATTCAGAGTGCTCGAGAGGATCAACAACAACGCCTACTGGATCGAGCTGCTAGGTGAGTTTAATGTGTCCAATACGTCAATGTTACTGACTTGGCCCCTTTCCATGCAGATTATCCAGTTTTGAGGACAAAACCTACTGAAGAGGGAGGGAATGATGAGGACATCAGGTCGTACATCCAGCCAGGTGACCAGACTGGCCGACCAGGAAGCTTGCCCGAGACAGCAGGACCATCTGGCGCGCCTGCCGGACCAGACAGTACCGCCGGACCCTCGACCTATAGGACCAGACCGGTCAACATCGCCGGCGGAGAGGCCCAAGCTTCCGGCACACTTGGTGGGGACGTGGATGACACCGCCGGTCCCTCTGGTGATGCCGCCAACTCCGGGATCAACTTGGCCGGTCCTGAAGGCATCCCGGCCAGTACCGCGCACAATCCAGCCGGTACAGCCGATCCAGCCGAGTACACGCGCATTTCCATTTCCACACGAGAGGACTCGGACCAAATGAGCTACCAGCTCCAGGACATGCACATAGAAGAAGTATCTACACCAGTGGTACCTCAAGGAGCAATGACAAGAAGCAGATCAAGGGCACTCTTCCACAAATTCAGCTTATGGGTCGACAAGCTCCTAGAGGAAGATCATCTAAGGACAATGGGCCAGAAGAGCAAAGTAGAGTCCAAAGGCTTCTCAACAACACAAGGAACATCAGAGACTTGGGTTTTAGTGGCAAGAGAGGTCAGGGCCCAAAGATTTGTAACCCTACTCCAAGTCGAAGACTAGGAGCAAGGCGCGTGCATGCCACAAGGACGGCCACCTTCCATTTCTTGGCCGTGAGGTAAGTTAAGGTAAGTTTCAATTCGAATATATGCCTCTTTCTGTTTTGCAGGGTAGGATCTAGATGCTTTACATTTTTGAGTCAAGAACATTTTAGGAACAGGTCCTTTTTCGGTTATGCACTTTTGTATCTTTTCCTTTTGTGCACTTTTGTAAACTTTCCTTTTCTTTGATTGAGTCGACCCTAGAAGGTCAAGCTGTCGAGCATATTAATAAGGCTCCTTCCAGCATTGTAGTTTGACAACCTTTTTGCTAATTAATAAAGATCGAATTTTCTATACAAGTTATTCTCTCAAAGAAGATTGTGCGCTTAGAACCTTGTTGAGACCAGCCCTCCTAGCTCTAAGTTTGTGATTTATCACGAGGTTCATCACCCCTCGTGTGGTTCACTTCACCCTTCCATCTTTTACCAACCAGAAAACCCCCATCCAGAAGCCTAAGGTTGAGTTTCTCACCTAATCTTCTACAAACAGCCCACGCGCATACATCCTTGAATCAAGGCTTGCATCACATCCCCTCCCCTGTCAGTAAGTTTTGACCTCAAAACTGGTTCATCTGCAAGGAAAGGAGCTAAATTAGTCACATTGAATGTGTTAGACACATTAAACTCACCTGGAAACTCGATCCGGCAGGTGTTGTTGTTGATCCTCACCATCACTTTAAATGGTCTATCTCCTCTTGGGGCCAGCATGGAATTCCTTAGGTTGGGGAACCTCTCTTGCCGTAGGTGTAGCCACACTCAATTGCCTGGTTGAAAAATCATCTCTCTTCTCCCCTTGTTGACGTGAGTCACGTACTGCTCAGTCCTCTTCTCAAGATTCTCTCGGCAGTGGGAGATACAACCCGTGAGGTTGCACTCGGGACTTTGCCTTCTTGCAAGTGATGCACCTTGCACAATGGACTTCTACTGACTTCTTGATGTGTGGCCAGTAGAAGTGCTCTTTGACCACTGCTAGTGTCTTGTATACACCAAAGTGGCCCATAAAACCTCTTCTATGAGCTTCTCTGGTGATAAGCTCTTGTAGAGATCCTTGTGGTATGCACAACCTTCTTTCCCGGAACAACAACCCATCATGGATGTAGAACTTACCATGACTCCCTGTGCCACACTCCTTTTAGCTCTCAGCAAAGTTAGGATCATCCTTATACATGTCCTTGATGTGCTCAAATCCAAGACCTTTGCTTCCATGGTAGATATCAAAGCAAACCGTCTTGATAGTGCATCGGCTAGCACATTATCCTTGCCCTCTTTTGTACTTGATGACGTAAGAGAAGGTTTATATAAACTCCATCCACCTAGCATGTCTCCTCTTGAGATTGGTTTGCCCTCTGAGGTGTTTGAAAGTCTCGTGATCAGTGTGGATCACAAACTCCTTGGACAACAAGTAATGAAAATGCAAAAGCTAATAGAAATAGAAAACTGCGTCAAAAAAATACAACGACTAGTACAATACGTGTGTCTACTAGAAAATCTTTTAGGTGCACTCTAAAGTCTCACCTAAAATGACCTTGAACTAGCTCAAGACGCCCTTGAATTGTTACACTAGCCTCACACGTTCACAAGATTACACACAATCTTGGAACACCTCACCAAAACCCTTTTACCCTTTTAGTTTTGCCTTCTCTCGTAGAAACCCAAAACCCTTGAATAAAAGCTCTCTCTTGTGAGTGTTGAGTTGCGACAATGTTCTGCCTCCTTATTTATCCTTGTTGGTTCGTGCAAAACCCTAGATACAACTTCCTTTTTCCTCATAATTCTCATTTCTCCTTTTATTGTAAAGTTTCCTTATTCTTTTCACAAGAATAATATCCTCCTTTAAGACTCGAATTTGCTTCCTTTTTACACACTTCTCCTCTTAATCCAGGCCTGTTAGGTCATTCTAGATGGGCTTCACGAAATCCAGCTTCTTCCTTTTTCTCCAGGTCATTGCATGATGTCTTGACTCATCTCTTGTACTACTTCTTAGTTAGCTCAAGAATGTTTGCAACCTACTGCATCTTCATTTGTCATTGAGAATATAACATTTGCATCCAAAAACATGAAAGTAACTAAGGTTTGGTATTTTTCCTTTCCACAATTCATATGGAGTCTTTGTTGTTCACTTCCTGACGTATACTCTGTTGACTATGTAGCACGCCGTATTGATCGCTTATGCCCAAAATCTTACAGGAACGTTATTTCCATGAATCATGGCTCGAACCATCTCCTGAAGTGTTCTATTCTTACTTTCAACCACCCCATTCTGTTGAGGAGTCGTTGGAGCAGAAAATTGATGAGCCTGTCATGTGACGAGAGCATCCACTATCAAAGTACCAAGGGCCAATTTCATCATATTTATCTACAACCAGAGCCATATTACTGTAATAATTTTCCTCTGATGCACTCCCTGATGTGCTCTTTGATGCACTCCTTGATGTGCTCTTTGATGCACTTCCTGATGTATTTTCTGCTGCACTTCTACTCATTTTCTCTTGAAGATCACACTTCTTCACCCAGATTTGATTTCACACACCATTCCATGTGAATCTCCCTTGACTTCTAATTCTCTTGATTCTTCTCATGTATCTGTAACAATAAGCTTGATATGCCCCGCTTTTCCACAGAAGTAATAGTGAATTATGCGTGTTGACCTACTTTCTGGTACATCAGCTGATTGACGATACTGATTAGCTGACACAAAATGAGTTTCTACAAGATAGTTCTCCTTTCTTCCACTGTAGCCCAATCCCATGTGGGAGTTCATGGTCTTTCCATAGCTTAAAATCTGATCCAATTGTCTAGTACCAGCAAACATGTGAATCTTTTTGTGTTGCTGATTGAGTTCCGATTGGAGTCGAGTTGATAACTCTTTTTCAGACTGAAGCATTTTTTCCAGTTGCTCGTAGTTGAATGTCAGTCTTAGCTTTTCCCTTGTTGTTGACAAACCTTCCTGATTTATCTTTCTTTTAGCTTCAAGGTCACTCTATAGTGACTCGACCAGTGCTTCAAGTCGTTTTTTTCCTTAGTTAAGACTGAATTTTCTCTACCAAGCCTGATAAGTGTCTCACGAACCTCCATGTAGCTTTCTATCAGATCGATTTCGTCATCCTCATCATCTGATTCTTGTTCAATGATTCCCACAAAATTGCTCACTTCCTCTTCAGCAGCATCATCTGAGTCATTTTCTACCAACATAGACTTTTCTCTTCGTGAATTTTGATTGTTCACACATTTGATCTGAGTATGACCGATACCTTTGCATTTGAAGCATTTTATCTCTCTGCTCTTAATAGTGGGACATTCAACTTTGAAATGACCCCATCCCTTACATTCATGACATTCCATATCGAGTTTCTTTACTATTTTATCTCCTTGAGCATACTTTTTGATGGAATCAAATTTTCTTCAATTGTCATCTTGTTCCATCTTCTTTAGTACACGACCAAACCTTCGTACTAACAGACTCATGGAGACTTCTCCATCAGACTCATCTGCCTGAGTTACAGATGCACTAAAAGCCAAAATTTTTGGCTTCTTAAATCCTTCAAGATCTAACTCATGAGCTTGTAGCATCCCAACCACTTCACCAAAACTGATTTCATCAAGATTTTGCGATACACTAAGCACTGATTTATATGCCATGAACTTTGCTGGTAGGCACCTTAGAAATTTTTTTGACTAACTTGGTATCTTTGTATTTCTTACCAAGTGTTGATGCTTTTCTTGTGCCAGCGAGCTCAACTTCGAGCTAAAATCTGAGATAGACTTGTGATCTTCCATCCTCAAATTCTTGAATCTGGAAGCCAGTAGGTCCTTTCGTGAGCTCTGAACCTTCTTGGTTCCTTTAAAGTTGGTTTGCAGAGTATCCCACACCTCTTTTGCAATTTCACACCCTTCAATCAGTTTAAAGGTTTTCTTTGATACACTGGAGTGTATCGCATTAAGTGCCCTTGAGTTAAACTTGGACATCTTGAGTTTCTCCTCTGTCCAGTCTTCCTCAGGTTTCATGCTTACTATTTCTCCTTCATCCTTGATCATGGGTTCTTCCCATTGAACAAGAACAGCCTTCCAGGCTAACACATCAACTTCATCCTTTCCTTCCAGAAGCCATAGTTTCCCAAATCTAGTATCACCCTCGAGCTGTTAACTAGATCTGTATAGCTTTCCATTTTTTTCTCCAGAATCACACTTGTATATAACCCGAAAAGTGCCCGCTCTAATACCAACAAAGACCATCTAGGAAAGTTTGATTCGCGAAGTGATGAAAGGATGTTTTTGGGTTACTCAGCAAGTAGCTCTGCTTTTAGAGTCTACAACATGTGATCGTGTGTGATTATGGAATCTGTTAATGTGATGCTTGACGACCAGTCTTTCACGAAGTGGTATGAAGGAAATTCTGACAGTGAGACGGATCAATCAGAATGAACAGTAAGGAAAAAATCACTACAACAGAGGAATTAAGTAGCTCAGAAGATCACAATAACTCAAACCAAAATCCGGCAGAACAGAGTTTAGATCAACAAGTTCACAGAAACCATTCATCATCTGATGTCACTGGAAGTATGATGGATGGAAGGAAAACTCAAGGTGTGAAAATCAACTTTAGAGAAATGGTACGATTCGCTAGCTTTGTCTTAGTTCTTGAACCAAAATACATGTTCAGGCACTTGAAGATGAATTCTGGATTGTGGCGATGGAAGAAGAACTAGAACAATTTGTGCGAAATGATGTATGGGAGCTAGTTCCACGACCTGATGGAGTAAATGTGGTTGGCACGAAGTGGATTTTCAAAAACAAGATTGATGAGAATGGAGTTTTGGTATGGAACAAGGCTAAACTTGTAGCTCAAGGTTATTATCAGATTGAGGGAGTTGACTTTGAAGAAACCTTTGTTCCAGTGGCTCGTCTCGAGTCTATCAGGCTATTTCTAGATATGACATGTACCATGAATTTTACAGTCTATCAGATGGATGTGAAGAGTGCTTTTCTAAACAGGATACTACAAGAAGAGGTATATGTTGAGCAGCCTAAGGGATTCGAAGACCCAGTAAAACTCAATCACGTTTACAAACTGATCAGGGCATTGTATGGACTGAAGCAGGCCCCGCGTGCATGGTACGAGCGACTGATATAATTCTTAATCACAAAGGGTTATGCCAGGGGAAGTGTGGACAAAACCCTCTTCATTCTGACACTGAACAACCACATCATGATGGTTCAGATTTATGTTGATGATATTATATTTGGCAATACATCACAACAGTTGGTGGATCATTTTGTGTAGGATATGACTCAAGAGTTTGAAATGAGTATGGTTGGTGAACTGAAATACTTTTTGGGATTGCAGATTACTCAAACAGAAGAAGGTATATTCATCTCTCAAAGCACGTATGCCAAGAACTTTATACAAAGGTTCAAGCTTGATCATTGCAAGGAAGCTAATACTCCTATGAGCACTACGCTCAAACTGTCAAGAGATGGTGAAGGAAAGGAGGTTGATGCAAAATCATACAGAGGCATGATTGGTAGTCTTTTGTACCATACTGTTAGCCGGCCAGATTTATGCTTGAGTGTTGGCATATGTGCAAGATATCAGGCTGCACCAAAGCAGTCATATCTAGAGGTAGTAAAGAGGATCATCAAGTACGTCAAAGGGACAAACAACCTTGGTATCTGGTATTCTAAAGGGTTGAACAAAAACCTGCTGGGGTATTGTGACGCTGACTGGGCTGGAAGTGTGGATAACAGAAAAAGCATGGAGGTTGTTTCTTTCTTGGAAACAATCTAATCGCATGGATGAGCAAAAAGCAGAATTCTATGTCACTCTCTACAGTAGAGGCAGAATATATCACCTTGGGTAGTTGTTGCTCACAACTTCTATGGATGAAACAAATGTCCGCAGATTATCAAATTGATTCAGCTCTCCTCCAGTTAACTGCGGCAACAAAAATGCTATCAGTATATCAAGGAATCCGGTACAGCACTCGTGCACAAAACACATTGATATTCGACACCACTTTATTCGCGATCTAGTGGAGGAAAAAAGGTAGTGGTTGAACACATTGTCACTGATTTGCAGCTGGCTGATTTATTTACAAAACCATTAGATTTCACTCGTTTTATCACATTAAGAAATGCAATTGGTGTTTGCGAGATATGACTCTGCTTTAAAGCCTGTAGGACTGGATTGTGTGCTGATCAAGAAGCATATAAAGTTTTGTTTAGTTTGGATCACTCGCTTCGTGAAAAAGAGCTACCTATCATGTCGTTATCTCGGACTATCAGTATAGGTTTCATGGAGTGACGTATCATCGAGCTGCTCTTGAGAAATCAAGTGATGGAGCTGTCTCACATGCTGTTTTAAAAAAAGGCAGGAAAAGAAACAAAAAAAAAACTGGAGAACAAAAAGAAAAGAAAACAAAAAAAAGAAAGTCAAACAGGAGAACATAAAGCTCAAACTATTTATCTCAGTTTTTTGTACAAAGGTTGAAAACTGACTCAGTGCATGATAAAGACATGATAGTGTGAAAGCTATTCACGGCAGCAGTGACCACCAGACATTACGAATCAGGCAAAACAGAATATGTTATCTTGATCTGGTACAAAATCGGTTAGATTCATGTTGAGCAATCTTGTTGTATACTTGTGTGGCACATTCTTGCTTTATTTTTTTTCTGTTTGATTCAGTCACCAGTTGCTTGGTGATGTATGTGACAACCACGCTAGTTGGTTCCCCATAGCGTTGGATATTGTTTATGGTTATTGTTCTCTTGTGTTGTGCTTGAGGCTGTACTACTAATCTGTCGTTCAGTGGTTGACACAGTGAGCTTGTGAGGAGGATCTTTTCCATTGGTTGATACAGTGAGCCTGTTAAGGAGTTTTGATGCAATGGCTGACCTTATGACTGAAGGAGGCAAGCAGTCTTGGGCTGAGTTTTGTGACGGGCTTGCTGACACTGTTGCTACACTATCAGCTCTTGGTGATGTTGTTCGTCAGCTTCAACATGCCTTCAGAGGTATTGTGTTAATGCTCAGTTTCTCTTGTGTTTTAACTAATATCTTGTTTTTAACTTATGTGCTCACAAGGGGGGGGAGAAGAGCATCTTGGTACTGATTCTGAGTCATTCTGATAGTGTACCGGTTTGTGTTAAAACAAGTTTTTTGAACTCCAGTTAAGATGACTAGACTTTTTCTATAAGTGTTTGCTATGATAACTAAGATGGCTAGAATCATGGGGGAGATTTTTGATAGTGGGGGAGATTTGTGCTTATAAACAACTCATGTCGTTTTCTAAACTAAATATTTTGTATAGCTCTAAAAGAACATTAATTTTCATGATTAACTCGATTGGAGCTTTGTGGCTATTGTTTGGTATGTGCTTTGTTTTTGTGTTTTCATGGTATGAGTCTTCTGTTCAGGTGCTTGTGAGGACACAAGTCAAAAAGGGGGAGACTGAAGATGCAATAGGTTGCAAACATTCTTGAGCTAACTGGGAAGTAGTACAAGCGATGAGTGAAGACATCATGTAATGACCTAGAGAAAAGGAAGAAGCTGTATTTCGTGAGGCCCATCTAGAATGACCTAACAAGGCTGTATAAAGAGGAGAAGTGTGTAAAAAGGAAGCAAATTCGAGTCTTAAAAGAGGATATTATTCTTGTGAAAAGAATAAGGAAACTTTACAATAAAAGGAAAAATGAGAATTATGAGGAAAAAAGAAGTTGTATCTAGGGTTTTGCATGAACCAGCAAAGATAAATAAGAAACCAGCATGTTGCCCAACCGTGGTATGGGATGCCGGTACTTGACTGTGATGTTGTTGATTGCTCGGCAGTCCACACACATCCTCCAGGGTCCCATCCTTCTTAGGGACTAGCAGCACTGGTACGGCACAAGGACTGAGGCTCTCTTGAACATAGCCTTTCTCTAGGAGCTCCTTAACCTTCTTCTCAAGCTCCTTGGATTCCTCTGCACTCATCCGGTAGGCTGGTCAATTGGGTAAGGCTCCTCCGGGTACGAGATCGATCTGGTGCTCTATACCGCGTAAGGGAGGCAAGCCTGCTAGTATCTCCTCAGGGAATACATCCTGCAACTTGTTGAGGAGGGCTACTACTTCAAGAAGCAGCTCTACCTCTTCTTTCTCTACACTCAAAACTTCTTTGAAAACCATTAGTAACATTAAATCCTTTGAGGCTAAAGCTCTGCGGACATGACTTGGTTGAATGAGAAAATTAGACTTAATGAGTTTCTTTTCCTTACTCATTTGTTGTTGTAGCTCGTGTACCTGGACAGGTGTGAGAGGAGCTAGGCTGACCTTTCTCTTATCGTGCACAAATGTGTAGAGATTGGTTCGGCCATCATGCCTTGTCTCCTTGTCAAACTATCATGGCCTTCCTAGCAGAAGATGGCCAGCTTGCATAGGTACTACATCACAGACTACTTGGTCCTGGTATCTGCCCACACTAAATGGCACGGCTACTTGCTCATGGATCTTGAGCTCCACCTTGTCGTTTAGCCATCTTAGTCTATATGGCCGAGGGTGTTTTGTCTTCTCTAGACCTAGCTTATCAACCATATACGCACTAGCCACGTTAGTGGAAGAACCACCATCTATGATGAGGTTACATACCTTGCCCTTGATGGTGCACCGGCTGTGGAAGATGTTCTCCCTTTGTATGGTCTCGAAGGGATCTACCATTGCACTGAAGATACGTCTAGTGACCAGCACTTCCCCCACATCAGGGTACTCAATGTCACCGTATTCTCCTTCAGGTTCAAAGTCCTCTTCATCTTGAGACTAATACTCTCCAGCTTCCGTGATCAGCATGACTCGGTTGTTTGGGCACTCCCTTGAGATGTGACCACGACCCCTACACTTAAAACAAGTGTTGTCATGTGATCTCTGAGGGCTAGAAGACTTACTAGGCTCTCTCTGGTCATGGGTTTGCTCAGGAGGCTTGCTCTTGAACCGTGATTCGACTTCTATACTCTTGACCTTGTCTACGGGCTTGGTGCCAATGCTTGGTGTCCAAGGTGTCTTAGGCTTGCTGCGTAGGTCTTGGCTCTTACACCTGATGTGTTGCTCAGCCTACAGAGAGGTGGAATAAGTTCTTGAAATCATTGTAGATTTGTCTCTCCACTTTTCGACTGATCTTCTCTTTCAATCCATCCAAGAATTGAGCCATCAATGCCTACTCATTGTCATTGAGCTCCAGCCTATTCCTTAGCCTTTCAAGCTCCCTGTAGTACTTCTCTACTGATCTTGTGTCCCGTTTAAGAGTTCGAAAACGTCGTTGCAAATCCCTATGGAAATAAGGTGGGACAAACCTTTGTTTGATGAGGTCCTTCATGTCGACCCATGAGTCTACGGGCCTCAATCTCCTTCTCCTACGGTCAGAAGCCTCACGATCCCACCAGATGAGGGCATTATCCATGAGTTGTGCTACTGCCATGGAGACTCTCCTAGGGCTTGGCAGGTTGTAATGGACGAAGATGTGATCAATCCTCCTTTCCCAATCTAGATAGGCCTCGGGGTCTACTTTTTCTGCAAAACTAGGAGGTGTTAGCTTGACATCATGACTGTTTACCTGATTGTAGGCGTAATCATCTCCATTCTCATGATGTCTAGGGAGCATCCTTGGTTTCTGGTGATGACCATAGGGCTCGTAGCCATTGTCCTCTGCTTCTGGTTGCCGTGGAGGTCCTCTCGGCCAAGGGTGATAACCGTGAGGCTGTGCGTCCTCATCTCCATCCGGCCGGGGATCCTCCTGTTCTGGCCGTGTCCTAGGGTGATCAGGACCTTCAGCAAGGTCTTGGTCAGCCCTCACGTGCCTTATAGCCTAGAATCTCATCGGCCGCTCCATGCACTCCAGCCTCTCGCCGATTTATGCGAGTTATGTTAGGAGGGTGGTGAACATGGCCATCATGGCCTCGGTTGCATCCTAGTTTCCTTCAGCCATCGTGTGCTACAAAAAGAAAAAACAAGTTAATTTGCTCCTAAATTTATTAGGAGAGTTTTCTTTTATAGTAAAAGAGGCAAATAGAAGAAAAAGAAAATTTGAGAAAAAGGAAAAAGTAGAAAAATAGAAACTTTTAACAATTAATCCGCAAATCCCCTAGATTTTTTTTTGGTCGATTTTCTTGGTAGTTTTCTATTTTTATTTTTTTGCTTTTGATTTAACTTAATTAAGAATGGAAATTATGTTTAAACAAAAAGGAAAAAGTGAAGTTGCAATGCAAAGATGAATCTAAACCCTAGTGATGCACGTAGGAGTTAGATTCACTCGGTTTGAGTTTTTTGATGTTATTTTTTTTTTTTTTTTGAATGAGACTTAAACTAATGTATGAATTGGAATTAAGACTAAAGTAAATGATAGAAACAACCTGGTTTTAGGAGCTTAAGCTCTGATACCAAAATGATACAAGCATTGAATCAATGTCGTAACATGCGTGGACTGGTTGGAGAAGATTAGGTGAAAAACTCGGTTTTAGACTTCTGGATGGGGGTTTTCTGGTGGGTATTGGATGGAGAGGTGAGGTGAACCACACGAGGGGTGATGAACCTCGTGATAAATCACAATTTAGAAGCTAGGAGGGCTACTCTCAACTAGGGTTCTAAGCGCAAGGGCTTTGGGAGAAAAACTCTTAGAAAAAAATTTCTATATTTATTAATATCAAAAAGTAATAATATTTATATTACTACCTCCGACTTTGTTGCGATTCACGATCAACTTTTAACCGTGCAGCGTCAAAACGAAGAACAATATGCACTCAACATGCGCATTGAAGAATAAAATGCGCAGATGTTAGAAACGAATCGGAAGATGTAGGAAGTTCAAAAAAAAACCAAAAAACAATTAACGACTTTGAGATGCTCGTCGGATATTTACAACGGACGGATCCCGCTTTCGTCTCTTTTATTTGAGATAACGATAGTGCAGGTGAACCGTCGAACGCTGTACAAGCATTTTTGCCATGCGATTTTCAATTTTCGCCGCCGGACAATTAGTTTTTTCATTTTTTTATAATTTGAATTTTTTTAATAAAATTATTTTTTATAAATTCTTTTTATTTTATAAAATAATTAATTAATAAAAATTATTTTATTATTTAATAGTAATAATATTTATAATTACAAAACAATTTATTTAAACAAAATATTTTAAAAATAATATTAAAAATTATTTTCATTATTAATTAATAATAATAATTATTTTTTAAAAAAATAATAACTAATTAAAATATTTTGAAATTAAAATTAAAAATTATTATTTTAAATAAAATAACAATTTTTAGTTTTAGTTTCGAATTATTTTAATTAATTATAATTTTTTTAAACTAATTTGAATGTAGTCACAAATTAGTCGCAAATCAGTCCCATATTTTTGTGAATAATTTGCGACTACATCTATATTTGTTTTTAAATTTACCTGTAGTCGCAAATCTGTCACAAATATTTGGGAATCATTTGCGACTACAACTATTTTTTTTTGAAAAATTTACCTTCAGTCACAAATATTTGTGATTGATTTGCGACCATGTCTTCCACTGTGGTCGCAACTCAGTCAAAAAATTTTGTGACTGATTTGCGAATATGGTTTTTGCAACCACATATGTTGTGGCAAAGTAGTCACAAAATTTGTTATTGAAATCTAGTCGTAAAATAGTCGCAAATACAATGACCAATGTTTGGTCGCAAATCAATCGCAAATTGTACCAGTATTACCATGGTCGCAAATTAGTCGCTAAAGTGCGACTAATTTACAACCAAAAAAGTTTGCGATGAATATTTTTTGAGCACAGGATGTGGTCGCAAAGGTCTTGTTTTCTTGTAGTGTAAAATTCGGATGAAAATAAGATTAGTTGGATAAATTTGTGTAACTCATGTAAGTGAATCTTACTTTTATATAATAGATTGAGATTAATTATTTTATCTGGTATCTTTTCTCCTAAAATTCATATGGAAATAAGATTAGTTGGATAAACTTGTGTAGCTAACAAAAGTAAGTCTTACTTTTATATAATAGATAATATATCTCCATTCCTTGCACAATTTTAATTTAAGACTAGTTATTTTATCTGATATTTTAAATATTATTTTTAAAAAATAATATCATAAAAATATTAATTAAAATTTTTTTATAAATCTAACATATTAAAATTAAAATTCAAAAATATCAAAAATTATTAAGTAAAAATGCTAATTTATTATAAATAAATATTGTAGAAATGTCAATTGCATTACAGTCCCTGTGAATTCTACAAACGTCCCGAGAAATCTTATTTGTAAACAATAAAACAATTCACACTTAAGTCTCCTTTGTAAAAAAAACGTAAAATTTTCAGAAAATCTCTTTTGTTAATAGATTACATAAATCAAATTAAAATCATGAAATATGTAAATTCAAAAAAAATGTTATTAACAAAATTTATATACATATTAAAATAAATAAAAATTATACTAAATTCAAAAATAAGATGATTATATTTAATCTAATGATATCACATGTTTGTAGTCCGATTTAATTAGTTGAGGTTTGTGTATAGAATTCATATTAGAATTTGAAATATTATGTGATAAGTTTGAAACTTTATATTTACATTTTTCAAGGAGAAATTGTTTAAGTTATGTATTTACTTACATATTTTTACGAGATTCATCTATTTTTATTAACTTTTTGCTTATTTAGTAAAAATTATTATTTAACGTTTAGGATTTCGCAAACTTCTCGAGAAGTTTGCAGTAAAAATATAAAGCACACTTCTCGAAGAAATCTTTACAAACCGGAAACTATATTCAAACAAACCGATTTCATTCGATTTACAGTTTAGGGTTGTGCAGACTTCTTGAAAAGTTTGCACAAACCAAAATTTAACCAACCGATCAAAGCGAATTTCTCATGAAGTCTGCTTTGTTTTATAAAAAAATACAAAACAAACTTCCTACAAAATACAAAGCAGACTACATGAGAAGTCTACACAAACCAAACTATTAATTTAACCGAACCAAAATTACAAAGCAGATTTCTTGGGAAGTTTACATTGTAATTTTGATACAAAACACACTTTTTGGGAAGTTTGTTTTCTAAACAGAATTGAAAACAAAATACAAAGCAAACTTATCAAAAAATATGTTTTGTAACGAATGGGGTTGGTTAAATTAAAATTTTACCAAACCAAAATTTTAATTTAACCTAATTGGAATTACAAAGCAGACTTCCCAAAAAGTCTACTTTGTATTCCATTTACAAAGCAGACTTCCCGAGAAGTCTTATTTGTATTCCATTTACAAAGCAGACTTCCCGAGAAATCTTTTTTGTATTTCATTTACAAAACAACGTTCTCGAAAAATCTGCTTTGTATTCTATTTACAAAGCAGACTTATCGAAAAGTCTATTTTGTCGGAAAAAAACCCGTAGAATTTTTGAGAAAACTGTTTTGTATACAAAAAATATTAGTATTGCAATTGACCAAAATTTCATTTATAAAACAGAGTTCTCGAGAAGTCTGTTTTGTCAACAAAAAAACCTACAAACTTTTTGGGAAGTCTACTTTTTATACGAAAAGGTTAGTTTTGTAATTGATCCAAGTTTCATCTACAAATAAAACTTCTCAAGAAATCTACTTTATCGAAAGAAAATCAAGCAAACTTCTTGAAAAGTCAACTTTGTTTACAAAAATGTTAGCCTTATATACAAGAAAGCTATTTTGCGACAAAAATGTGACTATCTCGTTTTACGGGGGAGTTAAAATTTTTGAAAAAAATAAACTCCCCCCAAAATTAATGGGGGTCGCAAGTTGGTCGCTAATTTTGTGACAAATTTGCAACTCCCATGTGGTGGGAAATTATTTTTATAACGCTAATTCTTTCAAAGGCCTATTTGATAGCTTCAAACGCTTGTTCTTATCTTTATCATACGAAGAAATATCGATCGTCAAAATGGCAAATACTTCACTTCTCCTTCTCCCATTTCACACTTCAAACGTTTTCCTTAACACTAAAACCTCTCTAAACACATTTTTTTGTTAAATGGCGAGTTTCGGTAGATCGATGAGAAACCGAGGTAAAAACAAACTCCGTCTTCCTCCGATGGATTTCATCGGTCTCGTCAAACCCATTAACCGCTGCTACTAGAGCAGCCTCCCACCTCCCCCACATTACATATTCACCCCCCCCCCCCCACACACACACACACACACATACACACTATTTTTGAAACCAAACCTTCACAATAGTTTCAAGAACCGTCAAAACCTGAGGAGGAAGAAGTTCAGCCCTCGGATATTCAAACGGGAGAACAAACTATCATGTTGAATAGTTTGTTATAAACTCCCGGCCATGATCAATATTTTCCTGTACTGTCTGTAGTGCCATCGCCAAACACAACTTGGTAAGTAAATTTATTAATTTATAAAAAATATTAAAATTATTGTTTTAAAAATTAAATATTTAAATTTCTTGTATTTAATATCTTAGGTTTGATCGGGACAAAAGGCTATAACTCATCGAATTTCAAAAATTAAAAAAATAATTCGACGACCCCTATTATAGTTGAACGGTCATGCCAACGAAATGGTAGGAAAAATATTTCATTGAATTTGTGATAAGTTTTTATCTTTATTTTTAATTTTTTAATTATTATTTGTTAAAAATAAATGATTAATTAAATATTTTATAATTATATAAAATAAAATTATCAAATAATCATATACTTGGGATCATGTGATCATTTCGGTTGTACGAAGTTTGAAACCAGCTATATTCGACGGATGAACAGAATAGTGAGCACCGTTCACACAACCAGCAAACATCTGAGATGGATATCTCTGAATCTGTACAAAATCATGACAGACTACTAGCCAAAATGAGTACTGTTCATACCCCGTTGGCTGTTCTGCCCATTCTAGGTCACAGAAACGATGAATGAGAGGAGTGGTAATGGATCTAACAACCTTAACTTTTTTTGGGATGGCTTTGGTACACATAAACATTTGTCGGGTTAAAAATCATATAGATTCAACAAGAAATGGTAAGTCTTAATTTAAAATTAAAATTTTTAATTTTTATTTAAATGTTTATTAAGTTATCACATTTTAAAAAATATGAAAGTGAGTTGGGATGACCAGTTTCTATTGGAGAAGTCTTTATAAAGATGCATAAAAGGGAAGATGGAATATATGTCGATTTGAAGGCAAAACAAATTTGTGAAGCATACGAAAAAATTGTGAAGGAAAAAATGGCGATCGTTGAGGTGGATTCTTGTGAAACATTTGACAGTACTTCATGCAGACTAGAGTTCACTGCCGATAAAATGAATAAAATATTCATTCAAGTATTAACCAAATTTTTAAACGTTTTCTATTTTATACTAATTAAATTTATTTTTAATGATTTTTTAGTCTTCTATTCCAAATAAAAGAGGACGTCTTTGTGGACTTGGTAGTCTTAACCGTATTCAAGGCACCGGTAGACACCGAGAAGGCTTCGGGACAAGTTATTCTGATTTTTTTGCGCTTTAAGAATAGCTACTCGCTGCGCAGCGTCATTGAAGAACAAATTGCTACAAATACTCATAAGGAAGAATGGGATGCGCTTGCTTCTGAACTTTCTGTTGAACGAGCACGACGGGAAGAACGGGATGCTGAAGTCGTCCGAGTTGCAGCGTAACAACAAAACTACATCATGAGCATGGAGATGCTTGTGAGCTACATGCAACAGACGGATTCAGGATTTTTGACTTATATGTGCCACATGCCCCACCAAACACGACGACATCTCCCAACCATCAACTACGTTGCCATCATTTTCTCCAGGAGATTTTCAATTTTCATCTACGCATAATAATTAATTTTTTAATTTTCATTATTAATTAAATTTTAATTTTTGTTTATTTGTAATCAAAATTTTATAATTAATATTAATATATATTTGAATTTTTAATGATTAAAATTATATTTCAATTAACTAATAATAATAATAATCAATGAATAATTATTAATAAATATTAAAATAAATATTTAATTAATGAAAATAATTAATAATCATTTTAAATTATTAATTAAATTACCACTAAGTATTATTAAAAATTATTGATAAATAATAATATATTAATTAATAATTAAAATTATTAGTTAATTAATTATTATTAATAAAATCGTATATTTAAATATTTATTAATATTTTAAAAAGTTTTTTATTGAATTGAATTATTTTTTTTGATAAAATTATTAAATTATGGTCACAAATTGGTCATACGTTTTGTGACCAATTCGCGACTACACTTTGGGAAGACCATTCAAAAATTTAATTATTTTTTACTATGTAGTTGCAAATTGGTCACATTTTTTGCGACCAATTTGGGATTATATTATTTAAAAAAATTTAAAAAATAATTTTTTATTATGGTCATAAATGGGTCACAAAAAATGTAACCAAATTGTGACTACAGTAGAAAAAAAATTTGAATAGTGTTTTACACATGTGGTCGCAAATTGATCATACTTTAAATATATTTTTAAAAATTATTAAATGTAGTCGCATTTTGGTTACAAATATTTGTGATCAATTTGCGACCACGTACGTGTTTTGTGATCAGCAAATAGTGGCAAAATGGTCACAAAATTTGTTATCCTTCGTGAGTGGTCACAAATTTTTGGACGGAGGCGTAGTTGCAAATGTGATAAAAAAAATGCACAATTGTTACTGTGGTCACATTCTGGTTGCAAAAGAGCGACCAAAATGTGACATTGGAATTTTACGACGAGCGTTTTGTGACTATAATGCGTGATGACAAAATAGTCGCAAATTGGCCGTTTTCTTGTAGTGTTATGTCTCGAATGCCCAAACTAAGGAATATAGCTCCTTTTCGTAGGTGCGATAGTTTCATGAGATCCCACCTAGCTCCTCACTAAAATAGGTATTTGGGTGGTCTCTTTTTGTCAAGACCGCGCCTATGCCAATGCGTGAAGCATCACACTTCACTTCAAAAGTCTTGTTGAAGTTAGGCAGGATTAGCACCGGGGCGTGAGTGAGGCTGTCACTTAAGGCATGGAATGTCTTCTCTTGGGCTTCTCCCCAACTAAACCCCACGTTCTTTTTTACAACCTCATTTAAGAGGGAGGCTATACTGCTGAAATTTAGCATGAACCGCCGGTAGAAGATGGCCAGTCTGTGAAAACTCCATATTTGGCTGATGTTGTCGGGTGTTGGTCATTCTTGAATGGCTCGTATCTTCATTTCATCAGCATGTAGGCCTTGTGAACTCACAATAAAACCTAGGAAGACAAATTTATCAGTACAAGAGATGCATGTCTTTAGATTGGTATAGAGCTCTTCTTCTCGAAGTGTTCTTGGAACCATCTCAAGATGTGAAATATGCTCATTTAGACACTTGATATACCCTAGTATGTCTTCAAAAGAAACCACAACAACTTACTGATGTACATCCTAACAATTTGGTTCTTAAGACGCACGAAGGTGCTGAGGCATTAGATAAACCGAATAGCATGACTTTCCACTCGTACAACCCTTGATTAGTCTTGAAGGCGGTCTTCCATTCGTCACCTTCCTTCATTCTTACTTGGTAGAACCTACTTTTTAGATTCTATCTTCGAGAATACAGTGGCTCCACTTATCTCATCCAGCATATCATCCAACCGGGATATGGGATGCCGGTATTTGACCGTAATGTTGTTGATGGCCAGCAGTCTATGCACATGCGCCATGTTCCATCTTTCTTTGGGACCAACAACATTAGTACGGCACATGGGCTGAGACTCTTCCGTACATATCCCTTCTTCAGGAGTTCCTTGACTTGCTTCTCAAGCTATGTGGACTGTTTTAGACTTATTCTGTATGATGTCCGGTTGGGCAGGCCTGGTCCGGACACGAGATCAATTTGATGCTCAATACCACGTAATGAAGGCAGCTGGTATTTATTAGGGAATATACCATTGAATCTGTTAATTAGATCAACCATTTCAGGAAGCACCTCTATGTCTTCTTTTCCTGCACTCAAAACCTCCTTAAAGACCATTGTAAACATCAAGTCCTTAGAGGCCAAAATTTTTCGGACATGACTTGATTGAATGAGAAAGTTAGATTTAATTAGGCTCTTCTCGTTACTCATTTGTAATTGTAACTCATGTACAAATGTGTACAGGTTGGTCCGGTCGTCATGTTTTGTTTCCCGGTCAAACTGTCATTGCCTTCCTAAAAAAAGTGGATGGCTTGCATTGGTACCAAATCACATACGACCTGGTTTTGGTAACGTTCCATACTGAATGGTACCCCCATACGCTCATGGATTTTAAGCTCAACCTTGTTGTCAAGTCACCTTAGCTGGTATGGCCAAGTGTGCTTTGTGTTTTCAAGGTCTAGCTTTTCAACCATATATGCACTGGCCATGTTAGTGTAAGAACCGCCATATATTATAAAGTTACATACCTTGCCTTTTATGGTGCATCAACTATGGAAGATGTTCTCCCTTTAAATAGTCTCAGAAGAATTGACCATTGCACTTAGGATTGGCCGTGTTACCAATACTTCTTCTACCTTTGGATACTCTATGTCACCATACTCTCCCCCTGTGATACAAGCCTTGATTCAAGGATGTATGCGCGTGGGCTGTTTGTAGAAGATTAGGTGAGAAACTCAACCTTAGGCTTCTGGATAGGGGTTTTCTGGTTGGTAAACGATGGAAGGGTGAAGTGAACCACACGAGGGGTGATGAACCTCGTGATAAATCACAAACTTAGAGCTAGGAGGGCTGGTCTCAACTAGGTTCTAAGCGCACAAGATTCTTAGAGAGAAACTTGTAGGGAAAAAGTTCTACTTTATTAATAATCAAAAAGGTTGTCGAACTACAATGCTGGAAGGAGCCTTATTAATATGCTCGACAGCTTGACCTTCTAGGGTCGACTCAAACAAATAAAAGGAAAGTTTACAAAAGTGCACAAAAGGAAAAGATACAAAAGTGCATAACCGAAAAAGGACCTATTCCTAAAATGTTCTTGACTCAAAAATGTAAAGCAACTAGATCCTACCCTGCAAAACAGAAAGAGGCATATATTCGAATGTAAACTTACCTTAACTCACCTCACGGCCAAGAAATGGAAGGTGGTCGTCCTTGTGGCATGCACGCGCTTTGCTCCTAGTCTTCGACTTGGAGTAGGGTTAAATATCTTTGGGCCCTGACCTCTCTTGCCACTAAAGCCCAAGTCTCTGATGTTCCTTGTGTTGTTGAGAAGCCTTTGGACTCTACTTTGCTCTTCTGGCCCATTGTCCTTAGCTGCTCTTCCTCTAGAAGCTTGTCGACCCATAAGCTGAATTTGTGGAAGAGTGCTCTTGATCTGCTTCTTGTCATTGCTCCTGGAGGTACCACTGGTGTAGATACTTCCTCTAAGTGCATGTCCTGGAGCTGGTAGCTCATTTGGTCCGAGTCCTCTTGTGTAGAAGTGGAAGTGTGCGTGTACTCGGCTGGATGGCCTGTACCGGCTGAATGGCCTGGACCGGCCAAATTGATCCCGGAGTCGGCGGTGTCATCAAGGGGACCGGCGGTGTCATTCACGTCCCCACCAAGTGTGCCGGAAGCTTGGGCCTCTCCGCCGGCGATGCTGACCGGTCTGGTCCTATAGGTCGAGGGTCCGGCAGTACTGCCTGGTCCGGCAGACGTGCCAGATGGTCCTGCTGTCTCGGGCAAGCTTCCTGGTCGGCGAGTCTGGTCTCCTGACTGGATGTACGACCTGATGTCCTCATCATCCCCTCCCTCTTCAGTAGGTTTTGTCCTCAAAACTGGTTCATCTGCATGGAAAGGGGCCAAGTCAGTAACATTGAACGTATTGGACACATTAAACTCACCTGGAAGCTCGATCCGGTAGGCGTTGTTGTTGATCCTCTCGAGTACTCTGAAGGGTCCATCTCCTCTTGGTGCTAGCTTGGAACTCCTTAGGTTTGGGAACCTCTCCTGCCGTAGGTGTATCCACACCCAATCGCCAGGTTGAAAGATCACCTCCTTTCTTCCTTTGTTGGCATGAGTCACGTACTGTCCGGTCTTCTTCTCCAAGTTTTCTGCTACCTTCTGGTGTAACCTCCTTATGAATTCTGCTTTGGATGCTCCGTTGAGGTTGGTCATCTCAGCTGGTGGCAGTGGTGTTTGCTCCAATGGGGTGAGAGGGTTGAAGCCGTATACCACTTCAAATGGTGTCTTCTTGGTTGCTGAGTGCACGGCTCGGTTGTAGGCGAACTCAATGAATGGCAGGCACTCCACCCAAGTCTTTAGGTTCTTCCCTAGTGTAGTTCTGAGAAGAGTTGATAGTGTCCTGTTGACAACTTCAGTTTGGCCATCGGTTTGAGGATGGCAAGTGGTTGAGAAGAGTAGCTTCGTGCCTAGCTTTCTCCAAAGGGTCCTCCAGAAATGGCTGAGGAACTTGGTGTCCCTGTCTGATACGATTGTCCTTGGCACTCCATGAAGCCGTACTATCTCCCTGAAGAACAGCTCAGCTGTTTGTGTGGCATCATTGACATTGGCACACGGAATGAAGTGTGCCATCTTGGAGAATCTGTCCACCACTACAAAGATTGCATCTTTGTGGTTGATCTTGGGCAGACCTAGAACAAAATCCATCGAGATGTCCACCCATGGATGTGTTGGTATGGGCAGTGGGAGATACAACCCGTGAGGTTGCACTCGGGACTTTGCCTTCTTGCAAGTGATGCATCTTGCACAATGAGCTTCTACTGTCCTCTTGATGTGTGGCCAGTAGAAGTGCTCCTTGACCACTGCTAGAGTCTTGTCGACACCAAAGTGGCCCATGAGTCCTCCTCCATGAGCTTCTGGGATGATAAGCTCCCTTAATGATCCTTGTGGTATGCACAGCCTTCTCTCTCGGAACAAGAATCCCTCATGGATGTAAAACTTGCCATGACTCCCTGTGCCACACTTCTTGTAGCTCTCAGCAAAGTCAGGATCATCCTTGTATAGGTCCTTGATGTGCTCGAATCCTAGGACCTTTGCCTCCATGTTGGATATCAAGGCAAACCTCCTTGGTAGTGCATCGGCTACCACATTGTCTTTGCCCTTCTTGTACTTGATGATGTACGGGAAAGTCTCTATGAACTCCATCCACCTGGCATGTCTCCTCTTGAGATTGGTTTGCCCTCTGAGGTGTTTGAGAGTCTCGTGATCAGTGTGGATCACAAACTCCTTGGACAGCAAGTAATGCTGCCAAGTCTCCAATGCTCGGACAAGGGCATAGAGCTCCTTGTCATAAGTGGGGTAGTTCAGTGAGGCACCACCTAGCTTCTCACTGAAGTATGCCACTGGTCTCCCTCCTTGGGTTAGCACTGCTCCTATGCCTATTCCAGAGGCATCACACTCCACTTCAAACGTCTTGTTGAAGTCGGGAAGGACTAGCACTGGTGCGTGTGTAAGGCTGTCCTTCAAGGCCTTGAATGCCTTCTCCTGAGCTTCTCCCCAGCTGAATCCCACGTTCTTCTTCACTACTGCCGTCAGTGGTGAGGCAATACTGCTGAAGTTGGGCACGAATCTCCTATAGAAGCTGGCCAGTCCGTGGAAGCTCCTTACTTGGCTGATGTTTCCTGGTGTTGGCCATTCTTGTATGGCTCGAATCTTCTCTCATCAACCTGTAGGCCCTGTGAACTCACAACAAAACCTAAAAAGACAAGCTTATCAGTACAAAAGGTGCACTTCTTGAGATTGGCATAAAGCTCTTCTTGTCGAAGGGTTTTAAGTACCATCTCAAGATGTGTGAGGTGTTCCGTAGGCACTTACTATAAACCAAAATGTCATCAAAGTAAACTACTACGAACTTACTGATGTACGCCCTAAGAACTTGGTTCATAAGGCGCATGAAGGTGCTTGAGGCATTAGTCAAGCCAAATGGCATGACTGTCCACTCGTAGAGTCCTTGCTTTGTCTTGAAAGCAGTCTTCCACTCATCACCTTCCTTCATTCTTACCTGGTGGTATCCACTTTTGAGGTCTATCTTGGAGAAGACCGTGGCTCCACTCAGCTCATCTAGCATGTCATCCAGTCGTGGTATTGGATGCCTATACTTGACTGTGATGTTGTTGATGGCTCGGCAGTCCACACACATGCGCCAAGTCCCATCCTTCTTGGGCACTAGCAGCACTGGTACAGCACATGGACTGAGGCTCTCTCGAACATATCCTTTCTCCAGGAGCTCCTTGACTTGCTTCTCAAGCTCCTTGGACTCCTCTGGACTCATCCGGTAGGCTGGCCGGTTGGGCAGGGCTGCTCCGGGCACTAGATCAATCTGATGTTCTATGCCACGTAAAGGAGGCAAGCCTGCTGGTATCTCCTCTGGAAATACATCCTGGAATTTGTTGAGGAGTGTTGCTACTTCATGAGGTAGCTCTACCTGTCCCTGTTCTATACTCAACACTTCCTTGAAAACCATTAGTAACATTAAGTCCTTCGAGGCTAAAGCTCTCCGGACATGACTAGGTTGAATAAGAAAGTTAGACTTGACAAGTTTCTTTTCCTTACTCATTTGGAGTTGTAGCTCATGTACTTGGGCAGGTGTAAGAGGAGCTAGGCTGACCTTTCTCTTGTCATGCACGAAGGTGTAGAGATTGGTTCTGCCATCATGCCTGGTCTCTTTGTCAAACTGCCATGGTCTTCCTAGTAGAAGATGGCCAGCTTGCATGGGCACCACGTCGCACACGACCTGGTCTTGGTACTTGCCCACACTGAATGGCACAGTGACTTGCTCATGAATCTTGAGCTCCACTTTGTCATCAAGCCATCTCAGTCTATATGGTCGAGGATGCCGTGTCCTCTCTAGACCTAGCTTATCAACCATATACGCACTAGCAACGTTAGTGCAAGAACCACCATCTATGATGAGGTTACATACCTTTCCCTTGATGGTGCAACGGCTGTGGAAGATGTTCTCCCTTTGGATGGTCTCTGAAGGATCCACCATTGCACTGAGGATACGTCTAGTGACCAGCACTTCCCCACATCAGGGTACTCAATGTCACCATATTCTCCTTCTGGTTCATATTCCTCTTCATCTTGGGACTCATATTCTCCTGCCTCCGTAATCAGCATGACTCGGTTGTTTGGGCACTCCCTTGAGATGTGTCCACGTCCCCTGCACTTGAAACAAGTTATGTCACGTGATCTTTGAGGGTTAGAAGACTTACCAGGCTCTCTCTGGTCACGGGTGGGTTCAGGAGGCTTGCTCTTGAACCTTGACTCGATCTCTACGCTTTTGCCTTTGTCTACGGTCTTAGGCATGTTGCTTGGTGCCCAAGGTGTCTTAGGCTTGCTGCGGATGTCTTGGCTCTTACGTTTGATGTGCTGTTCAGCTTGCACAGATAGGTGGAACAAGTCCTTGAAGTCGTTGTAGATTTGCCTTTCCACCTTGCAGCTGATCCTTTCTTGGAGTCCATCCAAGAATTGCGCCATCAATGCTTCTTCATCATCATTGAGCTCCAATCTGTTCCTTAACCTCTCGAACTCTTCATAGTACTCCTCTACTGATCTGGTACCCTGCTTAAGAGTACGAAAACGTCGTTGCAAATCCCTATGAAAGTAAGGTGGAACATACCTTTGTCGCATGAGGTCTTTCATGTCGACCCATGAGTCTACGGGTCTCATTCTCTTCCTCCTTCTGTCAGATACCTCACGATCCCACCAGATGAGGGCATTGTCCGTGAGTTGTGCTACTGCCATTGAGACTCTCCTAGGTCCTGGTTGGTTGTAGTGATCAAAGATATGATCCATTCGCTTCTCCCAATCTAGGTAAGCCTCGGGGTCTACTTTTCCTGCAAAAGTTGGAGGAGTTAGTTTAACATCAGGATGAATTACCCGGTTATAGGTGTGTTCATCTCCATCCTCATGACGTCTAGGAGGCATTCTTGGTCTCTGGTGAAGACCATATGGCTCAAAGCCATCATCTTCTGCCTCTGGTTGCCGTGGAGGTCCTCTCGGCCTATGGTGATAGTTATGAGGTTGCGTGTCCTCATCTCCATCTGGCTGGGGTTCCTCCTGTTCGTGCCGTGTCCTAAGGTACTCAGGACCCTCAGGACGATCTGGCTCAGCTCTCACGTGCCTTATGGCCTGGAATCTTACTGGTCTCTCCACGCGCTCCAACCTCTCGTCTATGGATGCGAGTTGTGTTTGGAGTGTGGTGAACATGGCCATCATGGCTTCAGCTGCGTCTCTATTCTCTTCTCCCATGTGTGCTACAAAGAAAGAAGACAATTAGGGTGCTCCTAAATTATTAGGAGAGTTTCTTTTTATATGAATTCAAAAAAATGCAAAAAGGAAAATCCTAAGGAAAGGAAATTCGAAAAAAAGGAAATTCGAAAAAAAGGAAATTTCCTAGACAACTTGTGCTAGCTGTCCAATTCGAATTCTTTTGTGTATTTTCCTATTTTCTTTTCTTTTCTTTTTGTTTTCTTTTTAATTTAACTTAAAACTAATGGAAATATGAATTAAACAAAAAGGAAAACGTGTATGCAATGCAAAAAGTGAATCTAAACCCTAGTGATACACGTAGGAGACTAGATGCACTCGGTTTGGAGTTTGAGGTTATTGTTTTGATTTTTCTTGAATGCGACTTAAACTAATGCAAGAACACAAAACAAAACAAGCAAAAGGATAGAAACAACCTGGTTTAGGAGCTTTAAGCTCTGATACCAAAATGATACAAGCCTTGATTCAAGGATGTATGCGCGTGGGCTGTTTGTAGAAGATTAGGTGAGAAACTCAACCTTAGGCTTCTGGATAGGGGTTTTCTGGTTGGTAAACGATGGAAGGGTGAAGTGAACCACACGAGGGGTGATGAACCTCGTGATAAATCACAAACTTAGAGCTAGGAGGGCTGGTCTCAACTAGGTTCTAAGCGCACAAGATTCTTAGAGAGAAAACTTGTAGGGAAAAAGTTCTACTTTATTAATAATCAAAAAGGTTGTCGAACTACAATGCTGGAAGGAGCCTTATTAATATGCTCGACAGCTTGACCTTCTAGGGTCGACACAAATAAAGAAAAGGAAAGTTTACAAAAGTGCACAAAAGGAAAATATACAAAAGTGCATAACCGAAAAAGGACCTATTCCTAAAATGTTCTTGACTCAAAAATGTAAAGCAACTAGATCCTACCCTGCAAAACAGAAAGAGGCATATATTCGAATGTAAACTTACCTTAACTCACCTCACGGCCAAGAAATGGAAGGTGGTCGTCCTTGTGGCATGCACGCGCCTTGCTCCTAGTCTTCGACTTGGAGTAGGGTTAAATATCTTTGGGCCCTGACCTCTCTTGCCACTAAAGCCCAAGTCTCTGATGTTCCTTGTGTTGTTGAGAAGCCTTTGGACTCTAATTTGCTCTTCTGGCCCATTGTCCTTAGCTGCTCTTCCTCTAGAAGCTTGTCGACCCATAAGCTGAATTTGTGGAAGAGTGCTCTTGATCTGCTTCTTGTCATTGCTCCTGGAGGTACCACTGGTGTAGATACTTCCTCTAAGTGCATGTCCTGGAGCTGGTAGCTCATTTGGTCCGAGTCCTCTTGTGTAGAAGTGGAAGTGTGCGTGTACTCGGCTGGATGGCCTGTACCAGCTGGATGGCCTATACCGGCTGAATTGTGCGCGGTACTGGCCGGAATGACTTCAGGACCGGCCAAGTTGATCCCGGAGTCGGCGGTGTCATCAGGGGGACCGGAGGTGTCATTCACGTCCCCACCAAGTGTGCCGGAAGCTTGGGCCTCTCCGCCGGCGATGTTGACCGGTCTGGTCCTATAGGTCGAGGGTCCGGCGATACTGTCTGGTCCGGCAGGCACGCCAGATGGTCCTGCTGTCTCGGGCAAGCTTCCTGGTCGGCCAGTCTGGTCTCCTGGCTGGATGTACGACCTGATGTCCTCATCACCCTGGCTCCATCTCTTCTTCATCTTGATACTCGTACTCGCCAGCCGGCGTGATTAACATGACTTGTCGATTTGGGCACTCCCTCGAAACGTAGTTGTGCTCCTACACTAAAAACATGTTATATCACCTGATCGTTGGGGGTTAAAGGACTTACTTGGTTCAGTTCGTTGGTCACGAGTTGGTTCAGGGGCCTTGCTCTTCAATTTTGACTCTATTTCAAGCCCTTTGCCCTTGTCCATCAATTTGCCGCCCAAATTGTTTGGTGTTCAAGGTTTCTTAGGCCGGTTGCATAGGTCTTAGCCCTTTCACTTGATATGCTGCTTGGCCTGGACAGAGAGGTGGAGAGTTCCTTGAAGCCGGTGTAGATTTGCCTCTTCACTTTCCAGCTAATCCTCTCTTGCAAGCCATCCAATAATGGAACCATCAATGTCTCTTCATCGTCGTTAAGCTCCAGCCGGTTTCTTAACCTCTCAAACTCCTCGTAGTATGTACTCCTCTATTAACTTTTTGCCCTGCTTAAGAGTTCAAAAACATTGTTGCAAATCCCTGTGAAAATAAGAAGGAACGAACCTTTGTCTCATGAGATCTTTCATGTCAACCCATGAGTCTATGGACCTTAGTCTCTTTCTCCTACGGTTACATACCTCTCAATCCCACCATATGATAGCATTATCCATGAACTGAGCTACGGCCATGGAGATCCTTCTTG
Organism: Pugionium cornutum; assembly: GCA_018901935.1. NCBI lineage: Eukaryota > Viridiplantae > Streptophyta > Magnoliopsida > Brassicales > Brassicaceae > Pugionium > Pugionium cornutum. The sequence goes on from CM032155.1 coordinate 9,763,227, forward strand.
CCCCTAGCTAGTTGTAATGATCAAATATATGATCCATTCTTCGCTCTCAATCTATATAGGCCTCAGGGTTTACTTTTTCTGCAAAAATTGGAGGAGTTAGCTTAACATCATGGTGAGGTGGCCGTTAGTGCACATATTCCTCTTCATCTTCAAGATGCCTTTGCGTGCCTTGTTCAATGCCAGCCCGCACGTTCTTTATGGTATGGAAGCTTGTCGGCTGCTCTACGCGCTCAAGTCTCTTTCCAATGGAGGCGAGTTGAGTTTGGAGCGTGGTGAAAATGACCATCATGGCTTGGGTCGCATCTTGATTGTTATTCTCTTCCATCTTGTGCTACAAAAGAATTAAGGGTAAGTTGCTACGAGATTTATTCTAGCAGATTTATATTTTATGAGAAAATATGAGAAAATGCAAATATGAGACAAAAAAATATGAGACAAAAAAATATGAGAAAAAACAATATGAAAAAAGGAAAAATATGAGAAAAGGAAAAATATAAGAAAAGGAAAAATATGAGAAAAGGAAAAAATGCGAAAATGCAATATGAAAAAAGAAAAAATCTCCTGATGCACTATACCAATTTTTTATGTGTTCGGTAGTTTTCTTTTCGAGTTAAGAGTAATGGAAACGACAACCTAGAATAATGAAAAGACTAACTAAGCTGCAGTGAACTTATCTTTTTTTGTTTTGGATAGAGGACCTAGCGATGCGTGTAGGTGATAAGGTGTCGTGTTATGTAATATTTTTTTTGAATGAGAATGATTAAAATAATGCAAGAACTTTAAAAGCTAAGATAAGAAAGAGACAACCTAGTTTTTAGGGATTGAACTCTGATACCAAAAATAATACAAGTTTCGGATTGCAGCTGTGATGTTCTCGGATCGGTATAAGGAGCTTGGGCGAAAAACTCGGCTTAGACTTCTTAGGATAGTTTGGAAAATATGTTTGGGGTGGTGGGGTGATGTGAAACATACGAGGTGTAAGAGGCCTCGTGATAAATCACAACTCTAACTCTAGGAGATACGAATCTCAACTAGATTAACAGTTAGATAAGAGGAGCTTTACGCGTAAAGACTCTTGAGAAAAAATATTTGTGTTTATTGATGTGGGAAAAGATGCCGAACTACAATGTTGAAGGAGCCTTATTAATATGTTTGACAGTCTTGACTTTCTAGGATCGACACTCAAAAAAAGGAAAAAATGCAAAAGTGCAAAAAAAAAATACAACAAATGTAGACAACCGAAAAGTAAAACTACTTAATGTCTATAAGTCAATAAAAAAAAAAAGTTCTACCCGGCAAAATAGAATAAGACAAGTATATAAATGTAAAACTTACGTATTTATCTTCCGGCCAAGAAATAGAAAATGACCGATTTTTATGAAAGACATGCGCCTAGCCTTCATGTGTGTGCTTGAAGTAGGCTTACGAATCTTTGGGCCTTGACCTCTTTTGCCATAGGTTTTCAAAATAGTCCCGACGGTTCCATTGAAAGATTTAAAGCTCGTCTTGTGCAAGGGAATAATCAAGTTTAGGGAGACGATTACAACAAAACATTCGCACTGGTGGCAAAGATGACTTTGGTTCGTGCACTTCTCAGATCGAGGTTGCCAAACAATGGGAAGTTCACTAAATGGACTTTCATAACACATTTTACATGGAGATTGAACAAAGAAATGTATATGAAGTTACCTTTGGGATTTCGTCACTTTCATCCGAATATGGTTTTTAGTTTACACAAATCAATATATGGATTAAAAAAATCCCCAAACTGTTGGTTTTCCTAGCTCTCCGACTCCTTGCTACACTTTGGCTTTGTACAATCATAATATAACTATTCATTATTCACATAATCGCACAAAGGTTCTGAGGTGCGTATTCTTTTGTATGTGGATGACTTATGTATGATCCCTGCATTCTTAAAAAAGTTCAAGGAATATCTAGGTTATTGTTTCTTCATGGAAGATTTAAAAAATTAAAATATTTCCTTGGTATTGAAGTAAGCACAAGAATGGATGGTAGTTTTTGTCACAACGCAAATATACCTTGGATATCATTGCTAAAAGTGGCATTCTAGACCCGAAACCAGCTGGGACACCTCTCGGGAAAAACTATAAACTAGCTTTGGCTGAAGGTCCTTTGTTTCATGACCCGCAGAAGTATTGTCGTCTAGTGGGCCGTTTGATCTAACACATACCCCACCTGAGCTAAGTTATTCGATTCATGTTCTCTCTACATTAAGATGTTCACTCGGAGGCTGCATTTCATGTCGTTTGTTACTTGAAAGGTTCGTTAAGACAAGGAATTTTGCTCACACCAGATCCTGACCTCTCTTTGACAGTATTTTGCAACTCGTATTCGGCATCATGCCCTTTGACTAGACGATCTTTAAATGCATATGTAGCTTTGCTTGGTGGTTTTGTCTAGTATTTTGGAAAATTAAGAAGCAAAACATGGTATCTCATCTTTGGAATAGGTGTAATATAGGTCAATGATGGTTGCATTAAGGGTATCAAATGGCTTAAAGTTTGTTACAAGAATTGGGTATCGACTATGGTGTGTTTGCTCATTTGTGATGGCAGTCATTCACATCGCTGCTAATCTGATTTTTCACGAAAGAAACAATCGATGATGCGGACCTAAGTGACAACGGGCCAGCCCGCAGGCTTATCTCTAGCCAAATACCGACCATCAGAACACCGCCAAGGACACAATTTGGTACAAAGAGGTTAAGACAAGAATTCAGTGCGACCGTAGAGAATTGGATCAACCTAAAAGACCAAAAATACCCCCAACTCATGCTAAAGACCGTCACTAACAAAGAAAAAACATGGCCTGAAGAACGGCCGAACAAGGCCGAACAATCAAGCAACAACCACACACATGAGACAACTCGGTCGAAGATTCAAAAGACCCAAAAAGTCCTACAACCAAGACTGCAATTTGAAAGAGACACCATTTTATTTTTCATCAAAAACGATGTAGGAACATGAGGGTCCTGAGCATCAAGGTGCACCAAGAACTTACCCTATTTGGAGATGCAATAAGTTACATATTTAATTCTTGTTATTATTTCTTTTTTCGTAGGTATGAATAGAGTCCCAATGCTGTCTAGATTCTTAGTCATTTATTTCAACAATATTCACAATGTAATCTTTCTTATTTTTTTCTTAAATGTGTTGATCCAAGAAGATCAAGCCGGAAGAGCTAGATATAAAGTTCTCTATGCGACATTGTAATACACACTTTTTTAATAAAAAAGCATTTTTTTAACAAAGCTTTTATCTTTTTAACAAGTGCACGATTGCCCCTCTCATTCTTGAGAGAACCGTTTGGCCTTTTGTGAGTTTTGCATACAAAAGGCTTCTACCTTTCGCCAAATCACCCCATAGCCTTTTTTAATAGTACTAGAAAGAGCCTAGTGGGTAGCTCGTTTTAGCCTCATCATTCACCCTTGCCCACCTTAACATGAGGAAATGTGATGAAAATCACAAAAACAAAACATATAAAGTTGCAACCAAGAGAAAAATTTCAGCAAAAGAAAAATTAGATTATTTTGTGGTCTAAAGAGGCTTAAATAGTCTAAAAAGGTAAATTGGGTCAACCCAGGTTAAACCGAGCAAAAAAAGAAAAGAAAACTCGGCCTACACAGGCGAAGGCGGGCGCGATCGCCCAAGGAGCTGGTCGTTGGCCAACCAGGTGGGCAGAGCGTGGGGAGCTGGGGGAAAGGCCGGCTCGATCGGCCAGTACCATCCGACTGTGGGCCGATCGGTGCAAATCCAGGGGCTGTCTAGTTCGCTTTAGCCTGTGGGCTGATCGGTACAAATCCAAGAGTAGCTTGCTTGCCTAGGCGGTCGGCCAGTGGGCGATGGTAGTTCTCCTATGGCCATGTCTTTCTTTTTCAACTGTGCATTTATGCATCGCCAAACTTCAACCTCTCCTTTGTCGTATTATAGTTGAAATGACTTGAGAAATACATAGAAGGATGCAAAATGTGTCTTAGAGCTTAACATGCATGCTTCATGAGAATGATTGTCAAAGATTGAGCAAACGATTTAAAATTTTGTGGTAAAATACAAGATGAAATAATGATTATTAGCATCGCAGATTTGGATGGGTTGGAGAATGGGCAAGTTCCGCACAAGCCATGAGGACATGTAATTGTGAAAAATTATTTCTCTGTGCTCTGCATATATGCATAAGTTATGCAAAATTAATTTTAGGTGAGAAGTAAAGCAGAGACATGTAAGTCTAATCTATTACAAGGAAGAAGGCCTTTGCTAATTTGGTTCAATTGTATTTTCATCTTGGTTTAGATTTATCTCAATTTTCGTTAACCTATTTGCTGGTTTGTTGGTTTACACAAACAGAAACATGTTATGTAGCTTATTAGACCATTTAGGGAAAAATCAATCAGAAAAGCATTTATCTCTTTCTCTCATTTTTCTCTCTCAACTCTCCATTCATCAGCATCCTCATTCCACTACAAATCTGGTATCCTTTGAAGTGATATTTCCTTCTCTTTGTGATCACTTTCTAGGCATGTGATTTCATGTTTTTCGAATCCACAGTGGGTTTCTAGATCAGGAGTTATCTATCATAGTTTTACGGTTTCATAATCATATTAATGATATATACTCTTCACCATGCAAATAAAGGACAAATGGAGGCTTACTTTTGCAGGTCTAGACGCAATCGCTTCGTTCTCTAACCTCAGGTAAGGCCGGAGAGTTATAGACATGGTGGTGTGGTTTTATCATCTTGTTACCAAAGTCAGGGCCACTATCGATCATGGCTTAAGATCTCTGGTTAAGTGTCCAATTAAATCAACTAACCAGAAAATGATCCAACACTCCAACGATTCACACAAACCCAAGTATGTGGTCTCCATTGTTTACTATGGAGGATCAAGATATTCTTAGAGATTTGAGCAAGAGCAGAAAGGAACCAAAAATAATCAAGCATCAAGAGTTAGAAAAGGTGGCTAGATGGCTCTGCAAGCACCATTGACTAAGCAAAAGCAATAGCCACTCGTAGTTGATGGGCGAGATAATGAAGAGTAAGATGGATACACTCTTAATCAGAAGGCCTACTGTTCACATTATGAAAGCCCTCGATGAAGAAGCAGACATCTATTGTTGTGCGAACAAGAGTCTGTTCATCTGGTGATACGGCATCGGGGAGCTGACGTGGCACGAGATGAGAAAGATTTCGCAATATCACAATATCTAGGGTTGATATGGAAGTTGGAGGTTGAGGTGTCAAGAGGATCAAGTGATATGGCCAGGGGATCTCTAGAGAATTACACGAATATGCTACGGTTGCTAGGCCAAGAAAATTTCGTGTAATATAAAAGGGGGTAAGAGAGTTAAGGGTTGGTTTAATACTCTTGAGAGCCGATTGAGAGAGTTGTAACTTCAAAGCTATAGACAAGAAGCTGAAAAGGTGAGTGTTATGATTTCTCTTCTGTATCATGATTGGCTGATTATGATCAAGGAGAATTAGGCTTAGGTGAAATTCCAATAAGTAATCCTTGTAAGAGATTAACTTATACAAAACATAGTATACAAGCATTGACTTGGCATGTTCAAAGTCAGAATTCAGTTGCGTTCTCCACACTTACAATTGGTATTAGAGCAAGCATTTATCAAAGATCGTGTTTATCCTGCTACAGGTGAATCTTGAGACAAGTATGGAGAACAACAGTTAGTGATGTTGGCCAAATCGTTGATGCTAGTGTTAGATGCGGAAAAGTATGGGTACTAGAAGGTTCAGATGACACAGATGATTCAAAGTATAGATCTTGATCTGTGGGCAACAATTGAAGATGGATGGTCTCCACCAATGATACAAAAATCAAGAAGGTGAAGTTGTACCATAGCCCATAAAGAACTAGACTTCAAAAGAAAAGGCAGAAGCCAAACATAACTCCAACGCTCTGTCTGCAATCTTGTATTCATTGCCAACGAATCAATTCAAGAGGGTACAAGGGTACACGACAACAAAGGAAGCTTGGGATATTCTTCAAGTGTACCAGTGTGAAAAGAACAAAGATTGACTTGTTGGCATATCAATTTGAGTCAATAACAATGGGTGAGGATGAGACTGTTGAACAATTCAGCAACAAGTTGACTTCTATCGCACATGAAGCCATGGTTCTTGGAAAAAACTACAAGTACAAGAAGCTATTTAGAAAGTTCCTCAGGAGTTTACCAGGAAAATTTCAATCACACAAGTTTTTGGAAAGGGTATTTCTCTTAATACTACACATAAGCAAAATGACAAGGAAGAAAATCTCGAAGACACGGTGGGATTGATAGTTAAGAAATATTTCAGGAAAATAAAAAAACAATAGAAACAGGGAAGCTTCTCTCAAGGATAGCATGACTCTGAAAAGGAAGTGAAAAAATCTGTAAACAATGTTTGGAATGTCGAGGGTATGGTCATTTCAGGTCGGAGTGTCCTAGACTAAGAAAAAAGGAATGGTGCAATGTTATGGATGCAAAGAATATGGGCATACAAAGGCAAAATATCTTGGTGTGGCTAAGAAGAAGGAAAAATTCTTTATAAACTGGAGTGAATGTGATTCATAGTCTGAATATGAACAAAGAGTTGATGCATCAAATTGTGAGGCATGTTATGGAATCATTGAATGTGAATCAGACACCTTGTTTCCAAAAAACCAAAGTGATGCATCCACGAATGATTGGAATCTCCCGCTTAAAGAGGTGAACAAGATTCTGGTTGAAATACTCGTACAAAGATCAATAGAAAATAAGAAACTCACTGAAGCAAACAAAGATTTGTGTGAGAAAATTGCCATATTTGAAAGGGAGCTTAAAATTAAAAAGAAGAAGGTATGTGAGCTGAACTCCCAGTTGAAGACTCAACTACGCAATATCAAGATGCTGAGTAAGGGAGTGAAGATCTTGACATGCTTCTGTTATCGGACGCAATTTCCAAACCAAGTGGGGACTTAGGTTTTAGGGGAATAATGCAAGCTCATCAGCCACCTTTGTCAAAGCTGCTCTAGTTAGTCGAATCTATCAGCAAAGTGACATTAGGTTGGTATTGTGAAAAGCCAGGTCACTTTAAGGCCAATTGCTATAGGTTCTAGAACAGGGTTTCTCAAATGATGTATCAAAAAGAGTTTTATCGAGATAGGATGAACAAAAATAAGGTTTGGATTAACAAGCAAAGATTGTACTGTCATGTTCCATACACTACGGAGAAGCAGAAGGTTTTTGATAATCAGAAGATTAAAAACGAAGTTGGACCATGGTATTTTGATAGTAGGTGTTCAAGATATACGATAGGATTACAAAGTGCTCAAACCAACTACAAAGAACTCCTAGGTGGGAAAATCACTTTTGGTGATGGACCAAAATGCAAGATCAAAGGAAAAGGTGCAACCATGGAAGAAGACAAACCTGATATGAAGGATGTGTACTTTGTGGATGGGCTTAAGGAAATTTTGATTAGCATCAGTCAATTGTGTGATGATGGAATGATAGTTACATTTACCAAGGGGGATTTTCAAGCGATTGGTAAAAATTGATCAATTGAGTTGGAAGGATTTCGATCGGGTAACAAATTTTAGAAGTGGAAATCAGCTAAAAAGTGTCTAAGTGCAGTTCAGGAGAACGTCACACATCTCGAACATCAGAAGTAAGGTCACTTAAATCTCAGGATTTTGACAACTTGGCAAATAGTGAATTGATTCGGGGACTACTAAAACTGAGTTCCAATTCAGATATTATATGTGGTCCATGCAACAAAGAGAAGCAAGTGAAGGGTCAATACAAAACTGTTCCATATGTCAAAGCACAAAGTGCGTTGGAACTTCTCCATATGAACTTGATGGGACGAATTCAAGTAGAAAGTCTAGGTGGCAAGAAGTACATCTTGGTGATTTTGTAGATGACTTCACTCGGTTTACATGGGTCAAATTTTTGAGAGAAAAATAAGAGATCTTGGAAAGCTTTAAGGTACTTGCATTGCAACCTCAACCTGCATCTTGGTGATTATAGATGACTTCACTCGATTTACATGGGTCAGATTTCTAAGAGAAAAATCGGAGACCTTGGAAAGCTTTAAGGTTCTTGCATTGCAACTCAACCGTGAGAAATGGGAAATCAAAACTATACAAAGTGACCATGGAGGTGAATTTCAGAATGAACGATTTAAGACATTTTGTCTCAATCGGGGTATTTTTCATCAATTTTCAGCACCACGAACACCACACCAGAATGGTGTAGCTGAAAGGAAAAACAGGACTCCGTACGAAATGGCCAGAGCAATTTTGTATGGGAATCAAATGGCAAAACACTTTTGGGATGAAGTAATCAATATTGCATGTTACATCATCAACCGGGTGTATGTCAGAAAAGGGACGATTAAAACTCCATATGAAATGTGGAAGGGAAAGACACCAAACATTCATTTACTTTCATGTCTTTGTGTTTGCATGCTATATTGTGAATGACACGGATCAATTGGGAAAGTTTGATTTTCGAAATGATGATGGTATGTTTTTTGGCTACTAAAGAACCAATTCTGCTTACAAAGTGTACAATAAGAGAACAAGAATGGTTCAAGAAACTGTTAATGTCATATTTGATAACAGCGTTTATCAATGGTTTGCAGTTCAACCCATAGAGCTGGATCCAAAAGCTTCACAAGTAACTAATGCACCTACATTGACAGATATAGGCTCATGTGGTGATGAACAAGAGACTGTTCAGCTTAGGATTGAGGAACAGTAAGATGACCAACATGTATAGGTGCATAGGAATCACTTTAAACATGATGTTATAGGAGGGATTCACGGGGGTAGAGTTACTCGTGGTAAGCAGCTTGACTTCAAGGAGATGGTATGATTTGCTCTTAGTGATGAGTATTGGATTGAGGCAATGCAACATGAACTAGAGCAATTTGAAAGGAGTGATGTTTGGGATTTGACTCCAAGACCAGCAAATGTGAATATTGTTGGAACCAAGTGGATTTTTAAGAACAAGATAGATGAAAGTGGAAATGTTATTAAGGAACAAGGAAAGGTTGGTAGCTCAATGGTATTCACAGGTGGAAGGTGTATAATTTGATGAAACATTTGCACCAATAGCTCATCTTGAATCAATTAAATTTCTATTAGTTATGGCATGTGAATTAAAGTTCAAGCTACATCATATGGATGTCAAAAGTGTTTTTCTTAATGTGATTCTACAAGAAGAAGTCTATGTTGAACAACCAAAAGGATTTGAAAATGTTGAGCATCCTAGTCATGCCTTCAAGCTGAAAAGGACACTCCATGGCTTAAAGCAAGCACAACAAGCCTGTTAGGAACGGTTGACCACGTTTCTGATTAAGCAAGGGTATAAATGTGGTAGTGTGGACAAGAATCTATTTGTACTAAGGGATGAACAACATCTGATGATTGTGAAAATATATGTGGATGACATAGTATTTGGTTCACTAGTCAAAAGCTTGTAGAAAGTTTGGTGAACAGTAGGAAGCATGAGTTTGAGATGAGCATGTGTGGAGAGTTGTCTTACTTCTTGGGACAACAAGAAACAGAACAGTGTGTCGTTGTCAACAGCAGAGGCTAACTACATAGCACTAGGAAGATGTTGCATCCAATTGATGTGGATGAAAGAGATGACATCTGACTATGGTAATGTTTCCGATTCTTTACTTATCAATTGTGATAATCAGAGTGCTATAAACATTGCTAAAAATCATGTTCAACATTTTCGCACAAAACATATTGACATTAGGCATCATTTTATATGAGAATTGGTTGAGGAAAAGTTGATTGAAATAGAATACGTAGGTACTGAATTTCAGTTGGCAGATTTATTCACTAAACCTTTGGATTTTAACCGATTTGTTAATTTTAAAAAGGTTATTAGTGTTTGTGAGATGTAATTTGTTTGATGAGCTGTTTTTGATAAGAGACAGGAAAATCACATAAACAATTATAGAACTCTGAAACAGCCGTTTTGTTGTCATTAGTAGCCTATTTATGTAGTGTTCAGTGGAAAAAAGTTTCCTACCATACCATCTTGAGCTGACAAAGAACAATGGGAATGTTCTCCATTGTTCTAAGAAAAATAAAGAATGTCAGAAGTTAAGAAGTCAAGTGATCTTTCTGATAAATGTCAATCACAAATATGTGATATATAAGAAAGGAATAAAAGAAAAGAGAAAGATAAAAAGAAAAGAAAAAAAAAAGAGAAAATAATGCAGAAGAAAAAAAATTCTCCAAAAGAAATTTCAGTCGCCTTCACATGTATGGTACATGAACAAAATTGTGTAACAAGCTCAAGATAAAGACATAGCTATGTGAAAGTCTAGACTCAGAATCCAACACTGCTATTTTAATATATAAAGAGTGATGTGATTGGTTCTAGTGATTATATCCTGATCACAGCAGTAAGTTGGACAAATCTCAAGGTATGACTTTCATATATAAAGATTACTCACATGTTCTAAGGATTTCTAGGTCACACATCGATTTTGTGTATTGATGTCTGATGCAATATATACAAAAAAATTCGTTATGGTAACAAATTGGTGATTTTTGAATATTTATGATGTTTATGCGCTGACGGTTTGTTAAGTGTCTCAAGATTAGAATCTTAGACAGACCCAAACCTAGGAGCATGACAGGCCCACTAGAAATTAGTGGAGTAGTGGAGGAGTGAGAAGAAACTCAAGGGTTCGCTAACCGTTATAAAGCGCAGAAAAAATCGGAATAGTAGGTCAAAACTTCTAAAAAACTGAAAAAGAGAGAAAAGTTAATAAGAAAGCTGCAAAGATAAAGTCGATATTGTTGGAGATACAACACCTAGTTCAATCGCGAGGAGATCAACCCTCAGAGAGTCTATCAGCATCTAGGTTAGACATGCAAGAACATGACGAGTTAGTGGATCCTAATTAGCCATGGTGGTGTATGAAGGAGCTGAAGAAGATTCGGGAGTAGGAGAACCTATTGTGCAAGATCTTGAACCTGAATCAGAAACTCCTGTCGAAACAGTGCTGGAAACCGAAGTACCAGCATAGAAAGTGAAGCGAAGCAAGTACCAGCATAGAAAGCGAAGCGAAGCAAGTACCATCGTAGAAAGCGAAGAAAGCAACGAGCCAAAAACTTGCTAGGCTGGAAAGAACTTTGACTCTCAGAGATTCAACTCGTTCGAAGCAAAATCAAGGTATGACATAATCTCTAGTCATGGTATTCACTTTATAGGAGACAAAAATGCTGAATTTGGGGGAAGTTGATGAAGTGAAACAGCTGATAGAAAGGGATGGATTGTTAAAAAGGTCACAGACATTCAACCTTTTTGTGCCTGAAGTTATTTGAGAATTTTATGTCAATCTCCCTAGTGCTAAGGTTGAATCTAATTTTTTTGAGGTACTTGTTCGTGATTTTATGTATGAATTTTCACTGCAACGAATCAATGCTATGTTTGAACTGGATGAGATAACAGATGATGATCTAGCCGAGTTCATGACTACTGAAAAATTAAAGAAATGGTCGATGATAAACTTCAACAGTTACTCGAATTTGAACTTTGATTTTTACAAGATCTATTGTTGAAACTGGTTTCCAAGCAAGAATTTCGCATACCCCCAAACTACAAGGGTTAGAATTTTGTACAAGATTGTGAAAAAAATTCCATTGAATTTTGGAAAAAATTTCCATCTAAACCTATCACTTGAATCGAAATTTTTCCTGCCTTACCTGAGTCTCATATACCAGCTGCTGATGGCTCAACACCAAATTAAGTTGAATATACCAGAGAGTTCTCCTAAGATGAGGTCAAAAAAGAAAGGGGTCAAGAAGGAAATGAAACAGGCTGTTGCTTTATCATCTCGAGCTGAACCAAGTGGGTATCAAAAGGCAATGATGAAGCAATCAAGATCCTAAAAGATGTTTTAGAAGCAGATAAGTGATATGATCCTTTTTGTATTAATTATCAGTTAATTCTTTTTAACTTAGTTGTGCAATTAAACAGGGGGAGAAGAAGATCCCTTAGGTTCTAATGACGACGAAGGAGCTTGATTTTTGGGGAAATGTAGTTTTTGTTGTGTTAGTTTGAAAGTAGTTGTCAGACTTTGGTTTTATTTTGGTTTCTATTTTTTTGTTCTAGAAAAATTAGTACTTTGGGTGGCCATCATCTCACTGTGTTTGCTGAACAATATGCTATAGACAAGATTATGTTGCTAATGTGGCTTTGTTTTTTTAGATATATCTTGCATCTAGGTATTTTTATTTCTCTAAGCTATTGCAGATGACAAAAAACCAAGGTGCTTAAGCATTAAACTAAGCTAAAAAATAGGGAGATTGAAGAAGCAGCCATCTGTTGACTTGACAGCAGAAAGCTGACGTGGTACGAGATGGGAAAGATTTGACAATATCAAAATATCTAGGGTTGACATGGAAGTTGGAGGCTGGGGTGTCGAGAGGATTAAGTGATATTGCAAGGCGATGTCAATAGAATATTTAGAAAATATTTGGAAGAGATCTTTTATGAAGGATAAACTTGTGCAACAATATTTTCCTTCATAGGTAAGATTACACGAAAATTCTAAAATTGCTAGGCCAAGAGAATTCCGTGTAATATAAAAGGGGTTAAGAGGGTTAAGAGTTGGTTTAACATTCTTGAAAACCGATTGGGAAAATTGTAAACTTTAGACAGGAAATTGAGAAGGTGAGTGTTATGATTTCTCTTGTGTATCACAGTAGGATGATTTAGATCAAGGAGAATTAGGCTTAAGCTATATTTTGTTTTGGTGACAACCTAAAAGGAGGTTTAGATATGTGTAAATTCTAATAAGTGTAATCTTTGTAAAGATTAACTTATACAAAATATAGTAGATAAGCGTTGACTTGGCGTGTTATAAGTCAGAACTGTGTTGTGTTACGTTTTCCACACTTACATTCGATGTGATTGATCGCTTGGACACTATCCACAACTAGTTAACTCATTTCACACATCATCTTATTTCAAAATTTGGGACTGGATGGATGGTAAGTAACAATCATCCTCTCTTATCAAAAATTGATGACATGAAGAATGTGAATGCATATTGATCCCATGGATGCACCATTTAACATACCCCTTTAAAGGTGAGTAACTTTGTCCTCTTTTGGGTTTTGCGGGTGTAATTTGGTTTACTTTTGTAGCATTTATTTTGTATTGTTCTTTTTTCTTGTTGTAGTTTCGTTATTGTGTACATACATACATAAGACTTTAGGGCTTTCCATCAGCTTGTAGATCGTAGCTAGGTTCTTTACCGTTTAGTCGGAAGAAAAATTGGCAGATCTTCACTGTGAAAAATCTTATGTGTTTTGTCTTCACTCAAGGTCCATTATTTAGAGTAGGAAGGGGACTAGGTTAAAGGTTTACAGCTTGGGCCCTACTTCATCAACTTTTAAGTTCGTTTGGGTTTTCTTGCTCCAACTGTTTTGTACACATCACGTCCCAAAATGGAAGTCCGTGTAAATTACTTAAGAAACATCATAGGGTTTTCCTCAATTATCTGGGATAGGGTCATAATAAACTCCCCTCACTTTTTCATACATCAAGGAGTTCTGCTCCAAAACAATCTAACATGACATTTCAGTGTGGAACTGGTAAGTTCACGCATATTCCCAATGCAATGAATGTTTTCCACAACCTAGTTACCACTTCTGATTGAGTTTGATGTCGAACCTCAAACGATTATTTTTTATGAATAGTTCAACTACACATCCTATTTTTGTTATGAGCGTTGGCTAATTATGGCCATCCACTTTTACGAAAGTATGGACTCATGTCTTAGTTGCTCACATGAGAGCTTAATATAGAACTTTAATTGTCTCTTTGTGGTCCAACCTAGGTTCTTTTTTTAGATGTTTCCTACAAGTATTGATACCCATGTTTGTGTGTACTTCTAGCTTGAAAAATTAACCTCATTCCAAAGTCTTTAATTGTTCCTCTTATTTATACTCATCTAGCAAAACATGGGGTTTTGGTATTTTGGTTAGCATTAACAACGACTAACAATCAATCCTAAATTGGTTACCATTGATTTCATGGCATTCATTTTAAATGACATGCTCTTAAGCTTTCGTTGTGGCATTCCTTTTTCTGCTATTTATACTTCTTTTTTCAAAAATCCACGTAATAAGCTACAACTAATCCATGTCATCGATCCAATTCTCTCAGCTGCTTACTTCATTTTACGAACATAAACCCTTAAAGGCTTATCAATACCCCTCTCGCTGAGTCTAAGCTTGTCCTTAAGCTTCAAATGTGGAGATTGATGATACAAATCAATCACACGCATCCAACTTTGCTCATGATCCGGTAGCGCTTTCCAAGCCACGGATACTTCCAAATGACCCTCTGAATCATATCTGGAATCCAAAACTTGATCTGGTTCAATCACCCTTCCTTCATTTGCAGACAACGATGCTGGTAGTTGTGACACATAATGATTCGATCCTAAAACCGGTTTCAATTGAGAAACATGAAACATGGGATGAATCTTAGAATCAGCTGGTAACTTTAAACGATAAGCCACACTACCAATATTGGCCATAACTTTGAATGGACCAAAATATCTCACAGCCAACTTCTGACACCAGCATTTAACAACCGATTGTTGACGAAAAGACCTTAGTTTTAAAAGAACCAAATCACCCACCTGAAATGTCAATTCTCGCCTATGCTTGTCAGCATTGCTTTTTATGCAATCTTGAGAAATTTTCAAATGAGTTTTAATATCCAACAACATGATATCTCTGTCTTTCAACTTTTGCTCTAACTCAAAAGTTAGAAGTTGAACCATGTTTAAACTTCAACAATGGAGGAGGTAACCTGCCATAAACCACCTGAAAAGGAGTAACTCCGAGGGACGAATGGAAACTGGTGTTATACCATAGGTCTGCCCAAGAAAAAAATTTAGCCCATGATTTCGGATGAGCCGAAGTAAAGCATAGAAGGTAAGTCTCTAAGCATATGTTTATCACTTCAGTCTGACCATTAGATTGTTGGTGATACACAGTGCTAAATTTCAGTTTCGTACCAGATAATTTGAACAAGTCTTTCTAGAAAGTACTAAGAAAGATCTTATCACGATCTGAAACTATTGAAGCTGGAACTCCATGTAATCGAACAATTTCCCGCAGAAACTTGGAGGCTACATCGACGGCAGTAAAAGGATGTCTTAGACTTAAGAAATGGGCATATTTACTCAGTCTGTCCACCACCACTATTACCACATCAGTCTGTCCACCACCATGATTACCACATTACTCCTTGAGATAATGGTAAATCCTCGATGAAATCCATCGAAATATCTTCCCAAATCTGAGTAAGAATGGGCAGAGGTTGCAGCAATCCAACTGGTGAAAAGGTTGAATATTTATGCCTTTTACAAACATTATACTTAGCCACATACTCTTGAATATCTGAAGCTATATTTTTCTAGTGAAAAGACTGCTGGATTCTCTTCTTGGTTCTTAAAACTCCAGCATAACCTCCAAAAATTCCATCATGGTACTCATGTAAGATCAAAGGAATGAAAGCCGATTTACGTGGCAATACCAATATGTTCTTATAACGCAAAGATCCCTCCACAACAGAAAACCACGATATTCAACAACACCAGACAAAACTTATTGTAACATCTCTTGTTACTCATCATCATGTTCAATTTCTCTCAACATATTCTCCAACTGTAAACTCGTTGGGATTGTTAAGGCTAATAGCAAGGAGGATACCAATTGAGACGATGAAGAAAACATCCTGGATAACCCATCAGCAGCTTTGTTATCAATCACAGGCTTGTAAACTATGTCAAAATCGTATTCTATCAGCTTAGTTAACCATATTTGATAATCCATCTAAACATCCCTCTGATCCAATAAAAATTTCATCCTTTTCTGATCGGTATGAACCAAGAATTTGCGTCCTAACAAATAATGTTTCCATTTTTTAATCGCAAGGACAATAGCCATCAATTCACGCTCATAAATTGGTTTGATTTGTTCACGATAAGATAATCCGTAACTGAAATATGCCACAGATCTTGTTTCTTGCATTAAAATTGCCCCAACACCATAACCTGAAGCATCTACTTCAATAACGAAAATCTTACTGAAATCATGGAGGGCCAAAACAGGGGAAGAGATCATGGCCTGTTTCAATCCATCGAAAGCCTCCTGAGCTTTGGTAGACCAATCGAATTGGTCTTTTTTTTAATAAATCTGTAAGGGGTCTAGCCATTACTCTATACCGTTTAACAAATTTTCTGTAATAGCCTGTCAAACCCAAGAATCCACGCAAATCTTTTACATTCTTGGAAACTGGCCAGTTTCTCATAGCCTCTGTTTTTGCTGGATCAGTTTCAACACCTTCTTGGGAAATTACATGACCCAAATACTCCACTTTCTCTTGCCCAAACAAGCATTTCTTCTTGTTGGCAAATAACTTGTGCTCAATGAAAACTTCCAACACTCTTTTAAGATGAATAGTATGTTCTTCTAGTGACGAACTAAAAATCAGTATATCATCAAAGAATAATAACACAAATTGGCTCAAAAAGGGTCAAAAAACTCATTCATAAGAGCTTCAAATGTAGCTCGAGCATTGCTCAATGCAAAGGACATAACAACAAATTCATGATGACCAGTAGTTGTTTGGAAAGCAGTCTTTTGAATATCATCATCTTTCATTTGAATTTGATGATACCCGGAGTGTAAATCCAACTTTGGAAAATCTTAGCACCATATAACTCATCCAACAATTGATCAATCATTGGAATCGAAAATTCTGGAATAGTGATTTTGTTTAAAGCTCTATAATCTATAAACCTCCAAGAAACATCATTTTTCTTAACCAGTAAAACTAGACTCGAATAAGGGTTGTGGCTCCAACATCTGATTAACGAGCTTTTCAATTTCTGCTTTATACGCGTGTGGATATCGGTATGGACATACATTGATTGATCCTGTCCCAGCTATCAAATTTATCGCATGCTCTCTACCACGTTTAGGGGGTAATTGAGTAGGTTCAGCAAACACTTCTGCAAATTCAGCTAATATTGTCTCAATTTGAGCTGGAATTTGATTTGCTACTGCTGGAAGTTATGTCTAAACAACTCAATTTCAAACCCTTCTTGCTGCCCAAAATCTTTGGGATAAATGTTCTTTACTGAAATTTCTCTCTTATGAAGAGATGGATCTCCACTAAGTGTTACCATCTTTCCTCCATAAGCAAAAGAAATCTCATGATTCAACCAATCCACTTCACATTTTACCAAAGTTCTTAGCCATTGTACTCCCAAAATAATATCACTGTTGCCCAATTCCAAAACAATGAAATCAGTTTGGAACAACAAAGATTGTAATTGCAACTCAACATTTTTGCAAATCCCTGAACCGTTGACAGAAATACTAGTCCCCAATACCACTTCAAAACGTTTGTCATATTCAGGAATCAGTCGAGTTTTGTTTAGAACAGTAGGATCTATGAAATTATGAATCGCACCACTATCGAGCATCACTACAACTTTTTGTTTGCCGTTGTGACTCCATAATTTTGTTGTAGTTGGAGAAGAAAGTCCCAAAAATGAATACAAAGACAATTCTGATAATTGTGTGACTCTTCCGATAATTTTGTGACTCTTCCAACTTCATCTTCAAATGAATCAACTCATTCTTTCCCCATGATTTCCACTTCTGATCCATTTATAAGAGCTAAAACTTGAAGCTCCGTGTTCTGACATTTATGAGATTTGGAATACTTCTCATCACACTTAAACACAATCCCAATCTTTATTTCTCATTAAATTCAGCTGGTGATAATTTCCGTTGTCGAGCAGTTGAACCTTTAAGCTGAGGTCTCCATGGAATTTTATCGTGGTTTTGTTGTTTCAACAACTGTGGTTTATCATTTGGAATTGATAAAGTATAACTTCCCGGTTTGGGTTTTCCATGGACGGAACAGGAGGTGACCAAGAATAATTCGATGATGATTTCAATGGATTAAGAGTAGGACTACGACGAATTTGACCTCCATTAGAATCCGCCATGGATTTACATAAAACACTATCTTCCATGCGTATAACGGCATGAAAGTGTTATGTTAAACCTTGAGGCTCTTTGAGTTTAATAACTTCTTGCATTTCGAGTCTTAATCCATTGTGAAAAACATGCTCCAAATTTGTCTCAAAAATACCCGAGACAATCTTCGACAATTCCTCAAATTCATTAACATAATCGATCACTGATCCTGTTTGTTTTAAGTTGAACAAACGTTTTCCCGGATTTTCCTCCATCTTCTGGCTGAATCGAGCTAACATCTGGAGTTTAAATTGAGGCCAGTCTTTAAAATCATCGTATTCAATATTTTTGTTGTACTAGTTCAAACCTGGTCCTTGTAAACTCATAGACAGCAAATCAAACTTCTCACGATCATTGTAATTGCCCAACCGAAAGAATCGTTCAGCTTGGGTAATCAAACCAAAAGGTCGATTACCATCAAATATCGGCAATTCAATCTTTTTTAACATGCCTTCTTTATTTTCTAATACTGAATGAATTCCCCGATAACCTAGCTGAGATTTGCAGTGATTATGATCAGAATTCGGAGCTCGTACCTGGTGAGTAACATCGGAAGAAGAAGCTACTGTTTTCTCCTAAGCTTTATTGGAGCTCTGATTCGCCTCGTGTGCGCCAAAGCCTGCGACATTAGCATCAAACTTTTGTCCACTGAAGATAATCTGCCTTCGATCGACGATACTCGATCAGAAATCTCGGTGTTTGATGTTGTCATCAAACGCCATCCACCTCTTATGATTTTCGACTTCACCGGTCAACTCTGCTAAAGAATCTTAAATTTCTAATGTGCGATGATCAAGATTCTACATCGCGATCGTTTGGACCTCCTCACCGCACCAATTGATAAGAGAAGTTGTAGGATTTTATTTCATTTATCAAGAATTACAGAGTTATTTGCATTCAAACAAGAAATCTAAATGCAAATCCTCTTCTTGAATTTGCCAAGTTGAAGAGAAAACAACTCTCTAACAACCTTATTTCACGATCCTTCTAGATCCCTTTCTTCTCTCCTCTTTATGCTATTTATACTTCTTCTTTCAACTATCCACATAATCAGCTACAACTAATCCACGTCTTGTAGATAAAATCGAGTTTCTTTAACCGACAGCAAGATCTATGTGTCTTGAAATTTCATGCAAATTTTCAAGCCAATCCATATTGATTTTCCAACCCAATGAGTCCAACATGACGGGCTGGTCGAATATGCACAAAACACTTCTAGTAATTCAGTTACCTCCCAAACTCAACACTACAAGAAACATGGAAATTAGCATATAAAAAATAGCGAAAAATTATTTTGTCACTAATTAGTGATGGATTACGGTCGCATTTGCAATCAATGTACAATTAGACATAATTTCGTCGTAAATAGGAGTGATGGATTCGACGTTAACTCGACACGTACTTGAATGCGTTTAACATATCTTTAGCTTCGAATTTTGTTTTTTTCATTAATTTGTTAGTATGTAACGACCAATTTGCATTGGATTAATTTCAACCCAAATCAACATCGATTTAACTTTGGATTTCTTGTCGGTAAATATGAGCTAATTGAGTTGTACATAAAATTTCCAGGCAAAAATATTCGTCGTTAACCCATTGGAAAATTGATACTACGTCATCACCAATTCCCTGCAAAAGTTTCCGACGTTAATCCATCACAAATTTGTGATGGTAATCTGATGGCACCTTCGTAGGTGTTTCTATAAATGCATTCTTTTCAATTTCAACACCACTCACAAAATACTATTTTCTCACACAAAAATTTCATAATCTTTCATTAATGTCAATATACAAAAATTTCCCTGCAAGAAATGTATCGTTAAGTTTGGAAACCACTAACATGTTTTTCTATGTCCAAAGTGTATAAATAGCAAATTTATTCTTATTAAGATAGTGTCGAAACATTTACTGAATACAGGGCTTACACCAAAGTGTTATGTTTGGTTTCAACATGGTGAGGGTTATGGGGGTATGATGTGGCTGAAAGTAGTGTAGCAATGTTAATTATGATGCTATAATGGGTAATGCGCCTACAAATGTCTATAATCAGCAACATTTTGCATGTCATGAGAAATATGAAGAAGAACATGATAAGATTCATGACATGGTCCGTGATGCATTTCATGAAATTGTTAGTGATCATACAGAAGAATCTAAATAGATGCAAGGAGATTGTATGATATGCTAGATACATCAAACCAACCAATCTACCGGGGATGTAGAGAAAAACAATCAAAATTATCATTACTTGTTAGGGTGATGAACATTAATTGATTACAACTTATTTGAATTTTTTATGGATGATTGAGCTGACTTGATAAAAGAGTATTTGCGAGAGGATAATTTAGTCTTTGTTTTCCATGAGATATGATAGTCATCTATATTGAATATTATATGATTTTTTGGAAAGATGATGATAACTTACAAGAATCTAGATTCTACTAGAAACCAAGATATAAGACTCATGATACTAGCCGGACTAAAGTACCATTTCAACAAATGTGATAACCTTCTATATTTGATAGGTTAAAACAAATGTATCAGGACATCTGCATCGATGAGATGGCATGTTGAACATGCACAAGAAGATGGAGAGATCATTCATCCATCTTATGCAATGAAAATACTACAACAAAGTGCACAGAGATTTTGCTAAACAAACTAGAAATGTGTATGTTGGTTTGTGCACTGATGGGTTTAGTCCCTTTAGTATGTTAAAGAGTCAATATTAAATCTGGCTGGTAAGTAACTCTGTACAACCTTCCTCCAGATATGTGCATGCAAAGGAAAATTATATTTCTAAGAGTTTTAATTCCTGATCCTAAGCATCCAAAACGGTCTGTCGATTTATTTCTACAACCGCTAATACATGAATTGAAAGAGTTGTGGTACAATGGGGTTCGGACGTACTATTGTTCAACCAAAAGAAATTTCACGATGCGTGCAGTTTTGTGGGCTATAAGCGATTTCCTTGCTTACAAAATGCTATATGGTTGGACAACGCATAGGCGATTTTCTTGTCCGTATTGCATGAATCGAACTGATGCAATTCAACTAAAACATGGACAAAAAACATGTTTGTTCCACTATCACCGTCAGTTTCTACCAATAAATCACCCATATAAAAAAAATGTCTATTTAAGAAAAACAAAATTGTTCGGGTTCCTCCACTAGTGTACCTTTTAGTATAAGAGACAGAAGGAAAAATAGATCACTATGGTGCACAAAAAAGGCTACCATAACGTACATACGTATGTACTATTGAATTTTGAAAAAATGCAGCCATTTGAAAAGTAATTTGTAAAATATTTTCTAATGAAGATATTTATTTTAATTTTTCAAATAATTAATATTTAAATATATATTTTTAGATTTTTCAAGAAACTATCGGAGATTTTAGACACAGATATCAATAGCCGTAAAGATTAAAATTTCCCCCTTGTTTAAAAATGGAAGTACGTTATAACAAATGCATATATAGAATATAATATGAAGTTGTATTGCATGTTTAATGTTTCGTTTGAATTACTTTGTTTCGAAGGTTGTATATAATATGGTGATACGACGTATCCATTATGATTTCATGAGCTGAATCCGTCATAAAGATCAATCGTCTTACTCTAATTATCAAAACAAGCATTACGATGCATTCGCTGTAAATCCATATTAAATCGCACAAACACCGTTAATACGTCGTAAATCGTACAAACGATGTTACTCAGTCACAAATTTCATTCATCTTACCCCAAACCCCAAAATATCTAACATGCTAACACATTAGACAGATTTACGACGGCGTCGTCATTAAACCGTTGGTAGATTAACAATGGTTTAGTGACGAATACATCGTAAATCCGTAGTATATTCAATTAATTTCACGGACTATGACACCAATTAATTCAAATATTACTAACGATTTAGCAATGGATTCATCGCTAATCCGTCAGTAATTTATAAATTTTAAAAGTTTGCGTTTGCGAAAAAATCAAAAAGTTTGCATCGAATTAGCGTCGATGTGTCGCTAATTAACGACGGATCGTCATTTTACAAATCTTATTATCTCTCTAATTTCTCTCTAAAAATTCTTCAACTTCAAACTTTCAATCCGTAGTAAAATCGTAAGTGTTTAAATACAACCCAGTTTAAAAACTAACTCAATTTTAGTTTTTATAAAATAATAAATATTTTAATTGTTAATTTATTCTATTATTTTGTAGATAGCAAGAAGGCACAACCATTACTCCTTATTTCTTGCGTGAGCAAGAACATCACGATCGTGGGAACAATAGTAGTGGATCACCGCGTCAACGATAGTCCGCCACGGAGATGGTTCCCAAGACACAAACACCCACTCTGCACACAAGTCCAAGAAGACACAAACAAAGCTGAGAAGGTCTGCATAGATTGAACCTGGCACGATGACTGGGAACATTTTTGGTAAGACTTTTTGATACGAGAATGGAAAACACATAAAAGGAGAAACTCATGGGTAAAAATGAACCAATGGAACATGAAAAAGCTTTTGTACTATCAGTTGGACCATTATCCCAAACCAAGGCCATGAAACTCAAAAAGGCAATCAACAACATTCTCAACAAGGAAAATGCACAACAAATTAATTTGGGGTTGAATGGAAAAATGCCTAAAAGCACTCTGATTTTAGTACAAGCTCAAAACAACATACAAATAGGTATGTGATCCATTTGTACTCTTTTTACCTTATCTAAGTTTTCCCCCATTGGGTTTTCTTGGTAAGGGTTTTAATGAGACAAATGAATCACATTACAACCAACCAAATTTGTTGCTTAAAATCAAAAGGATCCCACTTAAAATTGGTCCAAATTAGCGTCATGAAGTGGGAGGGGAGGGAAATGTCTACATTCATAGTAAAAAATAAGAGTTAATGAAGTCAAAGTATTTGGTCAAGTCTTCCCTTGTAAATTTAACCATTTTAATGTTGTAGGCTCCTCCTATTTATGTCTCTTAACAGCATAAATAGGGTAGGGGTTTTCAGTTGTAAACTTTATCATTCAACTCTTCAAATAAAAACATGTTTTTTCTTAAATTTTAGAGTAATTCTCTTCTTAATCTTATTGTTGGTGTGTAATATTATTTAGTCAACATTTAGTAGCTTTAGTGTGTAATATCTAAACTAGTATCTTAGGTAAATCAGTAGTCTTTCTGCAGCTACTGTGTGACCTTTCAATCCACAACCTTTGAACAGATTGAATTTTGATTCACTCTGTTGCAAAGCCCATCTCAACCGCATTCAGAATTGCATTCCTTGGGAGGTTCGCATCATTTGGTATCAGAGCACACTTCTGATCCGTTATCCCTATCCCTAATCTCTCTATCTTTCCATTTCCATCTTCTTAAATTGCATCAGCTTGTGTATTGATTTGCATGAGTTGATTAATCGAAAAAAACATATCCATATAATTGCATTGTTGTTTCTATCCAATATTACATCAGTTTATCACATCAAAATCGATCCCAACCCATTGCATTTTCACTTCAGAAAATAACACACTCGAAACTCTTCGCCTTCCATCAAACATTCTTTTTACAACAAGTACTTTTAACACATTTGTTAAGTGTATTTGTATCTATGTCAGGAGGAAAGCAAACTTCAGAAACACCAAACTTGTTAATTGAGGCTCTAGTAGCAGAAATGAAGAAAACACTACAATAGAGCTGGAAGCCATTCATTTTCGGCTTCATGATATTCGGAACAATAGTAACACTCAAGGAGGTGAAAGGAGAACTAGGAATCCCTTTAGACATGGCCATAATAAAGAAAACGAAACCTACTATACCCATGGGAGTGAAGGGAGTAGGAGAACCCAAAGGAGGCATAAGTGTGCAAGAGAAGAAAGGGGTCAGCCTAATGACGCCTTAGGAATGACACCTTAGGAGGTCTTAAACTTAAGATACCATCATTCTATGGCAAAAATGATCCAAACACTTACTTAGAATGGGAGAAGAAGATCGAGTTGGTGTTTGATTGTCAACAATATTCCAAGCTCAACAAGGTCCGCATAGCTGCTACTGAGTTTTATGAGTATGCACTAAGCTGGTGGGATCAACTGGTGAGTTCTAGAAGACGTAATGGTTAGTATCCAGTAGAAACATGGGCTGAGATAAAATCTACAATGAGGAAAGTGTCTACATTCAAAATAAGAGTTAATGAAGTCAAGGTCTTTGGTCAAGTTTTCTCTTGTAAATTCAACCATTTTAATGTTGTAGGCTCCTCCTATTTACATCTCTTAACAGTATAAATAGAGGCTTTCAGTTGTAAACTTCATCATTCAACTCTTCAAATAAAAATAGTTTCTTTTCTTAAGTTTTAGAGTAATTCTCTTTTTAATCTTATTGTTGGTGTGTAATATCATTTAGTCAACATTTAGTAGCTTTAGTGTGTAATATCTAAACTAGTATCTTAGTTAAATCAGTAGTCTTTCTGCAGCTACTGTGTGACCTTTCAATCCACAACCTTTGAACAGATTGAATTTTGATTCACTCTATTGCAAAGCCTATCTCAACCACATTCATAAGTGCATTCCTTGGGAGGTTCGCATCATTTGGTATCAGAGCACACTTCTGATCTGTTATCCCTATCCCTAATCTCTCTATCTCTCCATTTCCATCTGCTTAGATTGCATCAACTTGTGTATTGATTTACATCAGTTGATTAGTTGAAAAAAAATTATCCATATAATTGCATTGTTGTTTTTATACAATATTACATCAGCTTATCACATCAAAATCGATACCAACCCATTGCATTTTAACTTCAAAAAATAACACACCCGAAACTCTTCGCCTTCCATCAAAACTTTTTTTACAACAGGTACTTTTAACACATTTGTTAAGTGTATTTGTATCTATGTCAGGAGGAAATCAAACTTGAGAAGCACCAAACTTGTTAATGGAGGTTCTAGTAGCAGAAATGAAGAAAGCACTACAAATAGAGCTCGAAGCCATTCATTTACGGCTTGATGATGTTTAGAACAATAGTAACACTCAAGGAGGTCCATGTAGAACTAGGAATCCCTTTAGACATGGCCATAATGAAGAAACAGAAGCCTACTATACCCGTGGCAGTGAAGGGAGTAGGAGAACCCAAAGGAGGCATAGGCGTTTAAGAGAAAAAAGGGGTCAGCGTAATGACACCTTAGGAGGTCTTAAACTTAAGATACCATCATTCTCTGGCAAAAATGATCCAAACACTTACCTAGAATGGGAGAAGAAGATCGAGTTGGTGTTTGATAGTCAACAATATTCCAACCTCAACAAGGGCCGCGTAGCTGCTACTGAGTTTTATGTGTATGCACTGACCTAGTGGGATCAACTGGTGAGTTCTAGAAGACGTAATGGTGAGTATCCAGTAGAAACATGGGCTGAGATAAAATCTACAATGAGGAAAGTGTCTACATTCAAAATAAGAGTTAATGAAGTCAAGGTCTTTGGTCAAGTCTTCGCTTGTACATTCAACCATTTTAATAATGTAGGCTCCTCCTATTTACATCTCTTAACAGTATAAATAGGGGCTTTCGATTGTAAACTTCATCATTCAACTCTTCAAATAAAAACAGTTCCTTTTCTTAAGTTTTAGAGTAATTCTCTTCTTAATCTTATTGTTGGTGTGTAATATCATTTAGTCAACATCTAGTAGCCTTAGTGTATGATATCTAAACTAGTACCTTAGGTAAATCAGTAGTCTTTCTGCAGCTACTATGTGACCTTTCAATACACAACCTTTGACTTGATTGAATTTTGATTTACTCTGTTGCAAAGCCTATCTCAACCACATTCATAAGTACATTCCTTGGGAGGTTCGCATCATTTGGTATCAGAGCACACTTCTGATATGTTATCCCTATCCCTAATCTCTCTATCTTTCCATTTCCATCTGCTTAGATTGCATCAGCTTGTGTATTGATTTGCATCAGTTGATTAATCGAAAAACAATTATCCATATATTGCATTGTTGTTTTTATCCAATATTACATCAGCTTATCACATCAAAATCAATACCAACCCATTGCATTTTCACTTCAGAAAATAACACAATCGAAACTCTTCGCCTTCCATCAAAATCTTTTTTGCAACAGGTACTTTTAACACATTTGTTAAGTGTGTTTGTATCTATGTCAGGAGTAAATCAAACTTCAGAAGCACCAAACTTGTTAATGGAGGTTCTAGTAGCAGAAATGAAGAAAGCACTACAAATAGAGCTGGAAGCCATTCATTTGCGGCTTGATGATGTTCAGAACAATAGTAACACTCAAGGAAGTCCAAGGAGAACTAGGAATCCCTTTAGACATGGCCATAATGAAGAAACCAAAGTCTACTATACCCGTGGCAGTGAAGGGAGTAGGAGAACCCAAAGGAGGCATAGGCGTGTAAGAGAAAAAAGGGGTCAGCATAATGACACCTTAGGAATGACACCTTAGGAGGTCTTAAACTTAAGATACCATCATTCTATGGCAAAAATGATCCAAACACTTACCTAGAATGGGAGAAGAAGATTGAGTTGGTGTTTGATAGTCAACAATATTCCAAGCTCAACAAGGTCCGCGTAGCTGCTACTGAGTTTTATGAGTATGCACTGAGCTGGTGGGATCAACTGGTGAGTTCTAGAAGACGTAATGGTGAGTATCCAGTAGAAACATGGGCTGAGATGAAATCTACAATGAGGATAGTGTCTACATTATAAATAAGAGTTAATGAAGTCAAGGTCTTTGGTCAAGTCTTCGCTTGTAAATTCAACCATTTTAGTGTTGTAGGCTCCTACTATTTACATCTCTTAACAGTATAAATAGAGGCTTTCAGTTGTAAACTTCATCATTCAACTTTTCAAATAAAAACAGTTTCTTTTCTTAAGTTTTAGAGTAATTCTCTTCTTAAGTTTTAGAGTAATTCTCTTCTTAATCTTATTGTTGGTGTGTAATATCATTCAGTCAACATTTAGTAGCTTTAGTGTGTAATATCTAAGCTAGTATCTTAGGTAAAAGAGTAGTCTTTCTGCAGCCACTGTGTGACCTTTCAATCCACAACCTTTGAACAGATTGAATTTCGATTCATTCTGTTGCAAAGACTATCTCAACCACATTCATAAGTGCATTCCTTGGGAGGTTCGCATCATTTGGTATCAGAGCACACTTCTGATCAGTTATCCCTATCCCTAATCTCTCTATCTCTCCATTTCCATCTGCTTAGATTGCATAAGCTTGTGTATTGATTTGCATCAGTTGATTAATCGAAAAAAAACTATCCATATAATTGCATTGTTGTTTTTATCCAATATTACATCAGTTTATCACATCAAAATCGATCCAAACCCATTGCATTTTCACTTCAGAAAATAACACATTCGAAACTCTTCGCCTCCCATCAAAAATGTTTTTGACAACAGGTACTTGTAACACATTTGTTAAGTGTATTTGTATCTATGTCAGGAGGAAATCAAACTTCAGAAGCATCAAACTTGTTAATGGAGGTTCTAGTAGCAGAAATGAAGAAAGCACTACAAATAGAACTGGAAGCCATTCATTTGCAGTTTGATGATGTTCAGAACAATAGTAACACTCAAGGAGGTCCAAGGAGAACTAGGAATCCCTTTAGACATGGCCATAATGAAGAAACAAAAGCCCACTATACCCGTGGCAGTGAAGGGAGTAGGAGAACCCAAAGGAGGCATAGGCGTGTAAGAGAAGAAAGGGGTCAGCCTAATGACACCTTAGGAATGACACCTTAGGAATGACACCTTTGGAGGTCTTAAACTTAAGATACCATCATTCTATGGAAAAAATGATCCAAACACTTACCTAGAATGGGAGAAGAAGATCGAGTTGGTGTTTGATTGTCAACAATATTCCAAGCTCAATGAGGTCTGCGTAGCTGCTACTGAGTTTTATGAGTATGCACAGAGCTGGTGGGATCAACTGGTGAGTTCTGGAAGACGTAATGGTGAGTATCCAGTAGAAACATGAGCTGAGATGAAATCTACAATGAGGAAAGTGTCTACATTCAAAATAAGAGTTAATGAAGTCAAGGTCTTTGGTCAAGCCTTCTCTTATGAATTAAACCATTTTAATGTTGTAGGCTCCTCCTATTTACCTCTCTTAACAGTATAAATTAAGGCTTTCAGTTGTAAACTTCATCATTCAACTCTTCAAATAAAAACCGTTTCTTTTCTTAAGTTTTATAGTAATTCTCTTCTTAATCTTATTGTTGGTGTGTAATATTATTTAGTCAAAATTTAGTAGCTTTAGTGTGTAATATCTAAACTAGTATCTTAGCTAAATCAGTAGTGTTTCTGCAGCTACTATGTGACATTTCAATCCACAATCTTTGACTTGATTGAATTTCGATTCACTTAGTTGCAAAGCCTATCTCAACCACATTCATAAGTGCATTCCTTGGGAGGTTCACATCATTTGGTATCAGAGCACACTTCTGATCAGTTATCCCTATCCCTAATCTCTCTATCTCTCTATTTCCATCTGCTTAGATTGCATCAGCTTGTGTATTGATTTGCATCAGTTGATTAATCGAAAAAACTATACATATAATTGCATTGTTGTTTTTATCCAATATTACATCAGTTTATCACATCAAAATAGATCCCAACCCATTGCATTTTCACTTCAGAAAATAACACACTCGAAACTCTCGCCTTCCATCAAAACATTTTTTTACAACAGGTACTTTTAACACATTTGTTAAGTGTATTTGTATCTATGTCGGGACGAAATCAAACTTCAGAAGCACCAAACTTGTTAATGGAGGTTCTAGTAGCAGAAATGAAGAAAGCACTACAAATAGTGCTGGAAGCCATTCATTTGCGGCTTGATGATGTTTAGAACAATAGTAACACTCAAGGAGGTCCAAGGAGAACTAGGAATCCCTTTACACATGGCCATAATGAAGAAACAGAAGTCTACTATACCCGTGGCAGTGAAGGGTGTAGGAGAACCCAAAGGAGGCATAGGCGTGTAAGAGAAGAAAGGGGTCACCCTAATGACACCTTAGGAATGACACCTTAGGAGGTCTTAAACTTAAGATAACTTCATTCTATGGAAAAAATGATCCCAAAACTTTCCTGGAAAAGGGAGAAGAAGATCTAGCTGGTGTTTGATTGTCAACAATATTCCAAGCTCAACAAGGTCTGCGTAGCTGCTATTGAGTTTTATGAGTATGCCCTCAGCTGGTGGGATGAACTGGTGAGTTCTAGAAGACGTAATGGTGAGTATCATGTAGAAATATGGGGTGAGATGAAATCTACATTGAGGAAAGTGTCTACATTCAAAAATAAGAGTTAATGAAGTCAAGGTCATTGGTCAAGTCTTCCCATGTAAATTCAACCATTTTAATGTTGTAGGCTCTTCCTATTTACGTCTCCTAACAGTATAAATAGGGGTTTTCAGTTATATACTTCGTCGTGCAACTGTTCAAATATAAACAGCTCTTTTCTTAAGTTTGAGAATAATTCTCTTCTTAATCTTATTATTGATGTGTAGTATCATTCGGTCAACATTTAGTTGCCTTAGTGTGTAATATCTAAATTAGTATCTTATGTAAATCAGTATCTTATGTAAATCAGTAGTCTTTCCGCAGCTACTGTGTTACCCTTTAATGCACAACCTTTGAACAGATTGAATTTCGATTCATTCTGTTGTAAAGCCTATCTCAACCGCATTGAGAAGTGCATTCCTTGGGAGGTTTGCACCAGTTGGTATCAGAGCACACTTCTGATCAGTTATCCCTATCCTTAATCTCTCTATCTCTCCATTTCCATCTGCTTAGATTGCATCAGCTTGTGTATTGATTTACATCAGCTTGTGTATTGATTTGCATCAGGTTGTTAATCGAAAAAAACCTATCCATATAATTTTATTGTTGTTTTTACCCAATATTACATTAGTTTATCACATCAAAATCGATCCCAACCCATTGCATTTTCACTTCAGAAAATAACACACTCGCAACTATTTGCCTACCATCGAAATATTTTTTTTACAAGGGGTACTTTTAACACATTTTTAAGTGTATTTGTAGCTATGTCAGGAGGAAAGCAAACTTCAGAAACACCAAACTTGTTAATGGAGGCTCTAGTAGCAGAAATTAAGAAAGCACCACAAATAGAGCTGGAAGCCATTCATTTGTGACTTGATGATGTTCAGAACAATAGTAACACTCAATGAGGTCCAAAGAGAATTAGGAATCCCTTTAGACATGGCAATAATAAGAAACAGAAGCCTTCTATACTTGTGGCAGTGAAGGGAGTAGGACAACCCAAATGAGGCATAGGCATGTAAGAGAAGAAAGGTGCCAGTCTAATAAAACCTTAGGAATGACACTTTAGGAAGTCTTAAACTTAAGCTACCATCATTGTAAAAAACGAGCCAAACACTTACCTGGAATGGGAGAAGAAGATCTAGCTTGTGTTTGATTGTCAACAATATTCCGAGCTCACCAAGGTCCGCGTAGCTGCTACTGAGTTTTATGAGTATGCACTCAGCTGGTGGGATCAACTGATGGGTTCTAGAAGACGTAACGGTGAGTATGCAGTAGAAACATGGGCTGAGATGAAATCTACAATGAGGAAAGTGTCTACATTCAAAAACAAATGTTAATGAAGTCAAGGTCTTTAATCAAGTCTTTCCTTGTAAATTTAACTATTTTAATATTGTAGGCTCCTCCTATTTATGTCCCTTAACAGTATAAATAGAGGCTTTCAGTTGTAAACTTCATCATTCAACTCTTCAAATAAAAACAGGTTTTTTCTTAAGTTTGAGAGTAATTATCTTCTTAATCTTATTGTTGGTGTGTAATATCATTCAATCAACATTTAGTATCCTTAGTGTGTAATATCTAAACTAGTATCTTAGGTAAATCAGTAGTCTTTCCGTAGCTACTGTGTGACCCTTCAATCCACAACCTTTGAACAGATTGAATTTCGATTAATTCTGTTGTAAAGCCTATATCAACCGCATTCAGAAGTGCATTCCTTGGGAGGTTCACATCATTTGGTATCAGAGCACACTTCTGATCAGTTATCCCTATCCCTAATCTCTCTATCACTCCATTTCCATCTGCTTAGATTGCATCAGCTTGTGTATTGATTTGCATCAGTTGATTAATCGAAAAAACATATCCATATAAATGCATTGTTGTTTTTATCCAATATTACATCAGTTTATCACATCAAAATCGATTCCAACCCATTGCATTTTCACTTTAGAAAATAACACACTCGCAACTCTTCGGCTTCCATCAAATTTTTTTTTACAACAGGTACTTTTAACACATTTGTTAAGTGTATCAACCGCATTCAGAAGTGCATTCCTTGGGAGGTTCGCATCATTTGGTATCAGAGCACACTTTTGATCAGTTATCCCTATCCCTAATCTCTCTATCTCTCCATTTCCATCTGCTTAGATTGCATCAGCTTGTGTATTGATTTGCATCAGTTGATTAATCGGAAAAAAACATATCCATATAAATGCATTGTTGTTTTTATCCAATATTACATCAGTTTATCACATCAAAATCGATTCCAACCCATTGCATTTTCACTTAAGAACATAACACACTCGCAACTCTTCGGCTTCTATCAACTTTTAACACATTTGTTAAGTGTATTTATAGCTATGTCACGAGGAAATCAAACTCCAGAAGCACCGAACTTGTTAATGGAGGCTCTAGTAATAGAAATGAAGAAAGTACTACAAATAGAGCTGGAAGCCATTCATTTGTGGCTTGATGATGTTCAGAACAATAGTAACACTCAAGGAGGTCCAAGGAGAACTAGGAAACCCTTTAGACATGGCCATAATGAAGAAACAAAAGCCTACTATACCCGTGGTTGTGAAGGGAGTAGGAGAATCCAAAGGAGGCATGGGCGTGTAAGAGAAGAAAGGGGTCAGCATAATGACACCTTAGGAGGTCTTAAACTTAACATACCATCATTCTATGGAAAAAATGATCCAAAAACTTACTTGGAATGGGAGAAAAAGATCGAGCTGGTGTTTGATTGTCAACAATATTCCAAGCTCAACAAGGTTCGCGTAGCTGCTACTAAGTTTTATGAGTATGCACACAGCTGGTGGGATCAAGTGGTGAGTTCTAGAAGACGTAATGGTGAGTTTCCAATTGAAACATGGGCTGAGATGAAATATACAATGAGGAAAAGGTTTGTGCCCACCCATTACCACCATGAACTTCACCAAAAGCTAAGGAGCCTCAATCAAGGAATCAGAAGTGTTGAGGACTATTACGAGGAGTTGGAAACCCTCATGATCAGGGCAGACATTTCAGAAAATAGAGAAGCTACTATGGCAAGATTTTTAGGAGGACTTAACCGTGATATTCAAGATAGAATGGAGCTGGAATATTATGTGGAGTTAGAGGAAATGTTGCACAAAGCTATACTGGTGGAACAGTAGCTAAAAAGAAAAAGTTATAGTAGGCCAAGCTATGGAGCAGCTAACAATAAGCCTAGCTACCAAAAGGAAGGAAAGCATATTGCTAAAGTTGATTCCAAACCTTCAACAACCACTTAAGATGTCCAGGGAAAATCTGAAGCTACTACATTCACTAGAACAAGAGATGTGAAGTGTTTCAAATGCCAAGGAAGACGGCACTATATGAATGAATACACCAACAAGAATATCATGATTCTGTTGGATAATGGTAAAATAGAATCCGAGGAAGAAGAAGTTTTTTCTGATTCTTCAGAAGAGTATCTTGAACCTCCTATGGCAGGAGAATTATTGGTAACAAGAAGAACCCTAAGCATACAAAACAAAACCAAAGAACATGAGCAAAGAAAGAACTTGTTTCACTCAAGATGCCACGTCCAAGGAAAGGTTTGCAGCATCAATATTGATGGAGGCAGTTGCACTAATGATGCTAGTGAAACTATGGTAAACAAGTTATATCTGGAAGTGTTCAAGCACCCAAAGCCGTATAAGCTACAATGGCTTAATGAGTGTGGCGAATCGAAGGTAAGCAGCAGAGTCAAAGTACCTATAACCATTGGAAAGTACCAAGATGAGGTCCTTTGTGATGTTTTAACAATGGAGGTTTGCCACATTCTGCTCGGAAGACCATGGCAATTTGATCGAAAGGTCATTCAAGATGGTTACACCAACCAACACTCGTTTGAACACAAAGGTAAGAAGATCACACTTGTTCCTATGACACCACAGGAGGTCCACCAAGATCAGCTTGTGTTGGAGCAAAGGAAAACAGTTGGAACTTCAAAGAAAACCATAAGCACCAAAAGTGACAGAGGCTGTGAGAACAAGAACAAAAATAAGAAGCACTCAAGTTTTTTTGTGAGAACTGGTTGAGTTACGAAGGCTCTCTTCTCACAAAAACATGTTCTTTTGTTTATCTATAAGGAAGCTCTCATGAGCTTAACTAACATTGCACCGGTATTACCGAGTGAAGTGACTTCTATTTTGCAGGATTATGAAGATGTCTTTACAGAAGACAATCCAAAGGGGCTATCACCCATCAGAGGCATTGAACATCATATTGATTTTGTACCTGGAGCCTCACTACCAAATAGACCAGCTTATAGAACCAATCCCGTTGAGACTAAGGAGTTTCAAAGACAAGTTAATGAGCTAATGGAGAAGGGCTACATCAGGGAGAGCATGAGTCCTTGTGTTGTGCCAATACTACTTATGCCAAAGAAAGATGGCAGTTGGTGCATGTGTGTTGATTGTAAAGCAATCAACAACATTACGGTAAAGTATCGCCATCCAATCCCTAGGTTAGATGACATGCTTGATGAATTGAATGGTTCCAAAATCTTTTCTATTGATCTTGAGAGTGGGTACCATCAAATACGCATGAAGGAAGGGGATGAATGGAAAAATGCATTTGAAACTAAGCATGGATTATATGAATGGTTAGTCATGCCATTTGGGTTAACAAATGCACCTAGTACTTTCATGAGGTTGATGAATCATGTTCTTAAAGCATTCATAGGAGTCTTTGTTGTAGTATATTTTGATGACATCTTAATCTATAGCAAAAATCTAGAAGAGCATGCTAGTCATTTGACATCGGTTCTAAGTGTTCTTAGAAAAGAAAAACTATATGCCAATCTTAAGAAATGCACTTTTTTGTATAGATAACATTGTGTTCCTAGGCTTTGTTATAAGTGCAGATGGTATTAAAGTTGATGAGGAGAAGGTCAAAGCTATTAAGGAATGGCCAAGTCCAAAAACAATAGGAGAAGTGAGAAGTTTCCATGGGCTAGTTGGCTTCTATAGACGATTTGTCAAAGATTTTAGCATTATTGCTGCCCCACTTACTAAAGTAATCAAGAAAGGATTCAAATGGGGAGAAGCTCAAGAAAGCTCATTCCAAGCTTTGAAAGAAAAGCTTACACATGCAGCTCTTATGTTTTTACCTGATTTTCTTAAAACTTTTGAGATAGAATGTGATGTTTCTAGTCTAGGTATTGGAGTTGTTTTGATGAAGGATAAGAAACATATAGCCTATTTAAGTGAGAAACTTGGAGGAGCCACGCTCAAGATAGTTCAGAAAATCAGCAACAACACCTACAAAATTGATCTTCAAGGTAAGTATAATATGAGTTCAAACTTCAATGTTTATGATCTTGTGCCTTTCATTGTAGATGAACCAGATTTTAGGTCATATCATTTTCAAGAGGAGGGGGATGATACAAGCATGGAAAGCACACAAAAGGAGAAGCTCATGGCTAGGAATGAACCAGTGAAACATAAAAAAAATCTTGCATTGCCAGCTTGATGAGGAAATCAGGTCGTATGTCCGGCCAGGAGACCAGACTGGCTGACCAAGAAACTTGCCTGAGATAGCCGGGCCATTTGGCACGTCTGCCGGCCCAAGCGGTACCGCTGGACCCTCGACCAATAGGACCGGACCGATCAGCATTGCCGGTGGAGAGGCCCAAACCTTCAGCACAATTGGTGGCGACGTGGATGACACCGCCGGTCCCATTGGTGATGCCGCCAACTCCGGGATCAACTTGGCCGGTCTAGAAGGCATTCCGGCCAGTACCTCGCACAGTCCAACCGGTACAGCCATCCAGCCGAGTACACGAGCATTTCAACTTCTACACAAGGAGACTCGGACCAGATAAGCTACCAGCTTCAGGACATGCATCTAGAGGAAGTCTCTACACCAGTAGTGCCACCAGGAGCAATGACAAGGAGCAGATCAAGAGCACTCTTCCACAAGTTCAGCTTATGGGTCGACAAGATCCTAGAGGAAGATCAACTAAGGACAATGGGCCAGAAGTGCAAAGAAGAGTCCAAAGGCTTCTCAACAATGCAAGGGACTTCATGATACAAGCCTCGATTCAAGGCTTATATGCGTGTGGGCTGTGTGGAGAAGGCTAGGTGAGAAACTCGACTTTGCACTTCTTGGATAGGGGTTTTTGGGTTGGTATTTGATGGAAGGGTGAAGTGAACCATACGAGGGGTGATGAACCTCGTGATAAATCACAAACTTAGAGCTAGGAGGGCTGGTCTCAACTAGATTCTAAGCGCACAAGTCTCTTTTGAGAGAAAGCTTGTAGGAAGAAAGTTCTACTTTATTAATATCAAAAAGGTTGTCGAACTACAATGTTGGAAGGAGCCTTATTAATATGTTCGACAGCTTGACCTTCTAGGGTCGACTCAAAGAAAGAAAAGAAAATTTTACAAAAGTGCACAAATAGAAAAGGTACAAAAGTGCATAACCGAAAAAGACCTATTCCTAAAATGTCTTTGACTCAAAAATGTAAACAATCTAGATCCTACCCTGAAAAACAAAAAGAGGCATATATTCAAATTGACAACTTACCTTTCTTACCTCACGGCCAAGAAATGGAAGGTGGCCGTCCTTGTGGCATGCACGCGCCTTGCTCCTAGTCTTCGACTTGGAGTTGGGTTAGAAATCTTTGGGCCCTGGCCTCTCTTGCCACTAAATCCCAAGTCTCTGAAGTCCCTTGCATTGTTGAGAAGCCTTTGGACTCTTCTTTGCACTTCTGGCCCACTATCCTTAGTCGATCTTCCTCTAGGAGCTTGTCGACCCATAAGTTGAACTTGTGGAAAAGTGCTCTTGATCTGCTCCTTGTCATTGCTCCTGGTGGCACCACTGGTGTATAGAATTCCTCTAGATGCATGTTCTGAAGCTCGTAGCTTATCTGGTCCGAGTCTCCTTGTGTAGATGCTGAAATGCCCGTGTACTCGGCTGGATTGGCTGTACCGGCTGGACTGTGCGAGGTGCTGGCCAGAATGCCTTCTAGACCGGCCAAGTTGATCCCGGAGTCGGCGGGGTCACCAAGGGGACCGACAGTGTCATCAACATCGCCACCAATTGTGCCAGAGGTTTGGGCCTCTCTACCGGCAATGCTGATCGGTCTGGTCCTGTTGGTCGAGGGTCTGGCGGTACCGCTTGGGCCGGTAGACGTGCCAAATGGCCCGGCTGTCTTGGGCAAGCTCCCTGGTCGGCCAGTCTGGTCTCCTGGCCGGCCATACGACCTGATGTCCCCATCATCCCCTCCCTCTTCAGTAGGTTTTGACCTCAAAACTGGTTCATCTGCATGGAAAGGGGCTAAGTCAGTTACGTTGAACGTGTTGGACACATTAAACTCACCTGGGAGCTCGATCCGGTAGGCGTTGTTGTTGATCCTCTCCAGCACTCTGAATGGTTCATCTCCTCTTGGTGCTAGCTTGGAACTCCTTAGGTTGGGAACCTCTCCTGCCGTAGGTGTAGCCACACCCAATCGCCTGGTTGAAAGATCACCTCCTTTCTTCCCTTGTTAGCATGAGTCATGTACTGCCCGGTCCTCTTCTCCAAGTTCTCTTCTACCTTCTGGTATAACTTACTTATGAACTCTACCTTGGATGCTCCGTTGAGGTTGGTCATTTCTGCTGGTGGCAGTGGCGTTTGCTCCAATGGGGTGAGAAGGTTGAAGTCGTATACTACTTTAAAGGGTGTCTTCTTGGTTGCTGAGTGCACGGCTCGGTTGTAAGCGAACTCTATGAATGACAGGCACTCCATCTAAGTCTTGAGGTTCTTCCCTAGTGTAGTCCTGAGAAGAGTTGATAGTGTCTGGTTGACAACTTCAGTTTGGCCATCGGTTTGAGGATGGCAGGTGGTAGAGAAGAGTAGCTTCGTGCCTAGCTTCCTCCAAAGGGTCCTCCATAAATGGCTGAGGAACTTGGTGTCCCTGTCTGATACGATGGTCCTTGGCACTCCATGAAGCCGTACTATCTCCCTGAAGAACAACTCGGTTGTTTGCGTGGCATCATTGACATTGGCACATGGAATGAAATGTGCCATCTTGGAGAATCTGTCCACCACTACAAAGATTGCATCTTTGTGGTTGATCTTGGGCAGACCTAGAACGAAATCCATTGAGATGTCTACCCATGGATGTGTGGGTATGGGCAGTGGGAGATACAATCCGTGAGGGTGCACTCGGGACTTCGCCTTTTTGCAAGTGATGCACCTTGCACAATGGGCTTCTACTGACCTTTTGATGTGTGGCCAGTAGAAGTGCTCCTTGACCACTGCTAGAGTCTTGTCGACACCAAAGTGGCCCATGAGTCCTCCTCCGTGAGCTTCTCGGATGATAAGCTCTCATAGTGATCCTTGTGGTATGCACAGCCTTCTCTCTCGGAACAAGAATCCCTCATGAATGTAAAATTTACCATGACTCCTTGTGCCACACTCCTTGTAGCTCTCAGCAAAGTCAGGATCATCCTTGTATAGGTCCTTGATGTGCTCGAATCCTATGACCTTTGCCTCCATGGTGGATATCAAGGCAAACCTCCTTGATAGTGCATCGGCTACCATATTGTCTTTGCCCTTCTTGTAGTTGATGACGTACAGGAAGGTCTCTATGAACTCCATCCACCTGGCATGTCTCCTCTTGATATTGGTTTACCCTCTGAGGTGTTTGAAAGTCTCGTGATCAGTGTGGATCACAAACTCCTTGGATAGCAAGTACTGCTGCCAAGTCTCCAATGCTCGGACAAGGGCATAAAGCTCCTTGTCGTATGTGGGGTAGTTCAGTGAGGCACCACCTAGCTTCTCACTGAAGTATGCCACTGGCCTCCCTCCTTGGGTTAGCACTGCTCCTATGCCTATTCCAGAGGTATCACACTCCACTTCAAATGTCTTGTTGAAGTCGGGTAGGACTAGCACTGGTGCATGTGTAAGGCTATCCTTCAAGGCCTGGAATGCCTTCTCCTGAGCTTCTCCCCAGCTGAATCCCACGTTCTTCTTCACTACTACCGTCAATGGTGAGGCAATACTGCTGAAGTTGGGCACGAATCTCCTGTAGAAGCTGGCCAGTCCATGGAAGCTCCTCACTTGGCTGATGTTGCTTGGTGTTGGCCATTCTTGTATGGCTCGAATCTTCTCCTCATCAACCTGTAGGTCCCGTGAACTTACAACAAAACCTAAGAAGACAAGTTTATCAGTACAAAAGGTGCACTTCTTGAGATTGGCATAAAGCTCTTCTTATCGAAGGGTTTTAAGTACCATCTCAAGATGTGTAAGGTGATCTCTTAAACACTTATTGTAAACTAAAATGTCGTCAAAATAAACTACAACAAACTTACTGATGTACGCCCTAAGAACTTGGTTCATAAGGCTCATGAAGGTGCTTGGGGCATTAGTCAAGCCGAATGGCATGACTGTCCACTCGTAGAGCCCCTGCTTTGTCTTGAAAGCAGTCTTCCATTCATCACCTTCCTTCATCCTGACATGGTGGTATCAACTTTTAAGGTCTATCTTGGAGAAGACCGTGGCTCCACTCAGCTCATCTAGCATGTCATCCAGCTGTGGTATCGGATGCCGGTACTTGACTGTGATGTTGTTGATTGCTCGGCAGTCCACGCTAATACAAGCCTCGATTCAAGGCTTATATGCACGTGGGCTGTTTGGAGAAGGTTAGGTGAGAAACTCGACCTTAGACTTCTTTGATAGGGGTTTTTGGGTTGGTATTTGATGGAAGGGTGAAGTGAACCACACGAGGGGTGATGAACCTCGTGATAAATCACAAACTTAGAGCTAGGAGGGCTGGTGATACAAGCCTCGATTCAAGGCTTAT
Source organism: Pugionium cornutum (assembly GCA_018901935.1). Taxonomy (NCBI): domain Eukaryota; kingdom Viridiplantae; phylum Streptophyta; class Magnoliopsida; order Brassicales; family Brassicaceae; genus Pugionium; species Pugionium cornutum. The sequence goes on from CM032155.1 coordinate 9,802,451, forward strand.
ATGCGCGTGGGCTGCTTGGAGAAGGTTAGGTGAGAAACTCGACCTTAGACTTCTTGGATAGGGGTTTTTGGGTTGGTATTTGATGGAAAGGTGAAGTGAACCACACGAGGGATGATGAATCTCATGATAAATCACAAACTTAGAGCTAGGAGGGCAGGTCTCAACTAGGTTCTAAGCGCACAAGATTCTTAGAGAGAAAACTTGTTGGAAGAAAGTTCTATCTTTATTAATATCAAAAAGGTTGTGGAACTACAATGTTGGAAAGAGCCTTATTAATATGCTCGACACCTTGACCTTCTAGGGTCGACTCAAATAAAGAAAAGGAAAGTTTACAAAAGTGCACTAATGGAAAAGATACAAAAGTGCATAACCGAAAAAAGACCTATTCCTAAAATGTTCTTGACTCAAAAATGTAAAGAATCTAGATCCTATCCTGCAAAACAGAAAGAGGCATATATTCGAAGGTGGCCGTCCTTGTGGCATCCACGCGCCTTACTTACGGCCAAGAAATGGAAGGTGGCCATCCACGCGCCTTACCTTACTTACCTCACGGCCAAGAAATGGAAGGTGGCCGTCCTTGTGGCATCCACGCGCCTTGCTCCTAGTCTTCGACTTGGAGTAGGGTTAAGAATCTTTGGGCCCTGTCCTCTCTTGCCACTAAAGCCCAAGTCTCTGAAGTCCCTTTCATTGTTGAGAAGCCTTTGGACTCTTCTTTGCACTTCTGGCGCATTGTCCTTAGTCGATCTTCCTCTAGGAACTTGTCGACCCATAAGCTGAACTTGTGGAAGACTGCTCTTGATCTACTCCTTGTCATTGCTCCTGGTGGCACTACTGGTGTGGATACTTCCTCTAGATGCATGTCCTGAAGCTGGTAGCTTATCTGGTCCGAGTTTCCTTGTGTAGAAGTTGAAATGCTCGTGCACTCGGCTGGATCGACTGTACCGGCTGGACTGTGCGAGGTACTGGCCGGAATGCCTTCAAGACCGGCCAAGTTGATCTCGGAGTCGGTGGCATCACCAAGGGGACCGGCGGTGTCATCCACGTCACCACCAAGTGTCGCGGAAGCTTGGGCCTCTCCGCCGGCAATACTGATCGGTCTGGTCCTATTGGTCGAGGGTCCGGCGGTACTGCTTGGGCCGACAGACGTACCAAATGGCCCAGCTGTCTCGGGCAAGCTTCCTGGTCGGCCAGTCTAGTCTCCTGGCTGGACATACGACCTGATGTCATCATCATCCCCTCCCTCTTCAGTAGGTTTTGACCTCAAAACTGGTTCATCTGCATGGAAAGGGGCTAAGTCAGTTACGTTGAATGTGTTGGACACATTAAACTCACCCTGGAGCTCGATCGGTAGGTGTTGTTGTTGATCCTCTCCAGCACTCTGAATGGTCCATCTCCTCTTGGTGCTAGCTTGGAACTCCTTAGGTTGGGGAATGATACAAGCCTTGATTCAAGGATGTATGCGTGTGGGCTGTTTGGAGAAGTTTAGGTGAGAAACTCGACCTTAGACTTCTTGGATAGGGGTTTTTAGATTGGTATTCGATGGAAAGGTGAAGTGAACCACACGAGGGGTGATGAACCTCGTGATAAATCACAAACTTAGAGCTAGGAGGGCTGGTCTCAACTAGATTTTAAGCGCACAAGATTCTTGAGAGAAAACTTGTTGGGGAAAAAGTTCTATCTTTATTAATATCAAAAAGGTTGTCGAACTACAATGCTAGAAGGATCCTTATTAATATGCTCGACAGCTTGACCTTCTAGGGTGGACCCAAATAAGAAAAGGAAAACTTACAAAAGTGCACAAAAGGAAAAGATACAAAAGTGTATAATCGAAAAAGGACCTATTCCTAAAATGTCTTTGACTCAATAAAAGTAAATATTCTAGATCCTACCCTGCAAAATAGAAAGAGGCATATATTCGAATTGAAACTTACCTTAACTTACCTCATGGCCAAGAAATGGAAGGTAGCCATCCTTGTGGCATGCACGCGCCTTGCTCCTAGTCTTCGACTTGGAGTAGGGTTAAGAATCTTTGGGCCCTGACTTCTCTTGCCACTAAAGCCCAAGTATCTGATGTCCCTTGTGTTGTTGAGAAGCCATTGGACTCTTCCTTGCACTTTTGGCCCATTGTCCTTAGTGGATCTTCCTCTAGGAGCTTGTCGACCCATAAGCTGAATTTGTGGAAGAGTGCCCTTGATCTACTTCTTGTCAATGCTCCTTGAGGTACCACTGGTGTAGAGACTTCCTCTAGGTGCATGTCCTGGAGCCAGTAGCTCATTTGGTCCGAGTCTTCTTGTGTAGAAGTGGAAATGCGCATGTACTCGGCTGGATCGGTTGTACCGGCTGGATTGTGCGAGGTACTGGCCGGAATGCCTTCAGGACCGGCCAAGTTGATCCCGGAGTTGGCGGCATCACCAGAGGGATTGGCGGTGCATCCACGTCGCCACCAAGTGTGCTGGAAGCTTGGGCCTCTCCACCGGCAATGCTGGTTGCTCTGGTCCTTGTGGTCAAGGGTCCGGCGGTACTGCTTGGGCCGGCAGGCATGCCAGATGGTTCGGCTGTCTCGGGCAAGCTTCCTGTTCGGCCAGTCTGGTCTCTTAGCTGGATGTACGACCTGATGTCCTCATCAGGGAACCTCTCCTGCCGTAGGTGTAGCCACACTCAATCGCCTGGTTGAAAGATCACCTCCTTTCTTCCCTTGTTGGCATGAGTCACGTACTGCCCGGTCCTCTTCTTCAAGTTTTCTGCTACCTTCTGGTGTAACTTTCTTATGAACTCTGCCTTGGATGCTCCGTGGAGGTTGGTCATTTCTGTTGGTGGCAGTGGCGTTTATTCCAATGGGGTGAGAGGGTTGAAGCCGTATACTACTTCAAATGGTGTCTTCTTGGTTGCTGAGTGTACGGCTCGGTTGTAAGCGAACTCTATGAATGGCAGGCACTCCACCCATGTCTTGAGGTTCTTCCCTAGTGTAGTTTTGAGAAGAGTTGATAGCGTCCTGTTGACAACTTCAGTTTGACCATCGGTTTGAGGATGGCAGGTGGTAGAGAAGAGTAGCTTCGTGCCTAGCTTCCTCCAAAGGGTCCTCCAGAAATGGCTGAGGAACTTGGTATCCCTGTCTGATACGATGGTCCTTGGCACTCCATGAAGCCGTACTATCTCCCGGAAGAAAAGCTCGGTTGTTTGCGAGGCATCATTAACATTGGCACACGGAATGAAGTGTGCCATCTTGGAGAATCTGTCCACCACTACAAAGATTGCATCCTTGTGGTTGATCTTGGGCATTCCTAGAACAAAGTCCATTGATATATCCACCCATGGATGCATCGGTATGGGCAATGGAAGATACAACCCGTGAGGTTGCACTCGGGACTTTGCCTTCTTGCAAGTGATGCACCTTGCACAATGAGCTTGTACTGTCCTCTTGATGTGTGGCCAGTAGAAGTGCTCTTTGACCACTGCTAGAGTCTTGTCGACACCAAAGTGGCCCATGAGTCCTCCTCCATGAGCTTCTCAGATGATAAGCTCCCTTAATGATCCTTGTGGTGTGCACAGCCTTCTCTCTCTGAACAAAAATCCCTCATGGATGGAAAACTTGCCATGACTCCTTGTGCCACACTCCTTGTAGCTCTCAGCAAAGTCAGGATCATCCTTGTATAGGTCTTTGATGTGCTCGAATCCTATGACGTTTGCCTCCATGGTTGATATCAAGGCAAACCTCCTTGATAGTGTATCGGCTACCATATTGTCTTTGCCCTTCTTGTACTTGATGACGTACGCAAAGGTCTCTATGAACTCCATCCACCTGGTATGTCTCCTCTTGAGATTGGTTTGCCTTCTGAGGTGTTTGAGAGTCTCGTGATCAGTGTGGATCACAAACTCCTTGGACAACAAGTAATGCTGCCAAGTCTCCAATGCTCGGACAAGGGCATAAAGCTCCTTGTCATAAGTGGGGTAGTTCAGTGAGGCACCACCTAGCTTCTCACTGAAGTATGCCACTGGTCTCCCTCCTTGGGTTAGCACTGGTCCTATGCCTATTCCAGAGGCATCACACTCCACTTCAAACGTCTTGTTGAAGTCGGGCAGGACTAGCACTGGTGCATGTGTAAGGCTATCCTTCAAGGCCTGGAATGCCTTCTCCTGAGCTTCTCCCCAGCGGAATCCCACGTTCTTTTTCACTACTGCCGTCAATGGTGAGGCAATACTACTGAAGTTGGGTACGAATCTCCTATAGAAGCTGGCCAGTCCGTGGAAGCTCTTCACTTGGCTGATGTTGCTTGGTGTTGGCCATTCTTGAATGGCTCGAATCTTCTCTTCATCAACCTGTAGGTCCTGTGAACATACAACAAAACCTAAAAAGACAAGTTTATCAGTACAAAAGATGCACTTCTTGAGACTGGCATAAAGCTCTTCTTGTCAAAGGGTTTTAAGTACCATCTCAAGATGTGTGAGGTGTTCCCGTAGGCACTTACTATAAACTAATATATCATCAAAGTAACCCACTACAAACTTACTGATGTACGCCCTAAGAACTTTGCTCATAAGGCGCATGAAAGTGCTTGGGGCATTAGTCAAGCCGAATGGCATGACTGTCCACTCGTATAGCCCTTGCTTTGTCTTGAAAGCAGTCTTCCATTCATCACCTTCCTTCATCCTGACCTGGTGGTATCCTCTCTTGAGGTCTATCTTGGAGAAGACCGTGGCTCCACTCAGCTCATCTAGCATGTCATCCAGCTATGGTATCGGATGCCGGTACTTGACTGTGATGTTGTTGATTGCTCGGCAGTCCACGCACATTCGCCAAGTCCCATCCTTCTTGGGCACTAGCAGCACTGGTACGACACATAGACTGAGGCTCTCTTGAATATAGCCTTTCTCCAGGAGCTCCTTGACTTGCTTCTCAAGCTCCTTGGACTCCTCTGGACTCGTCCGGTAGGCTGGCCGGTTGGGCAGAGCTGCTCCAGGCACTAGGTCGATATGGTGTTCTATACCACGTAAAGGAGGTAAGCCTGCTAGTATCTCTTCCGGGAACACATCCTGGAACTTGTTGAGGAGAGCTGCTACTTCAGGAGGTAGTTCTACCTGTTCTTTCTCTACATTCAACACCTCTTTGAAAACCATTAATAGCATTAGATCCTTCGAGGCTAAAGCTCTCCGGACATGACTTGGTGGAATAAGAAAATTGGATTTAATGAGCTTTTTTTCCTTACTCATTTGCTGTTGAAGCTCATGCACCTGGGCAGGTGTGAGAGGAGCTAGGCTGACCTTTCTCTTGTCATGCACGAAAGTGTAGAGATTGGTTCGGCCATCATGTCTGGTCTCCTTGTCAAACTGCCATGGCATTCCTAGCAGAAGATGGCTAGCTTGCATGGGCACCACGTCGCATACGACTTGGTCTTGGTACTTGTCCACACTGAATGGCACAGTGACTTGTTCATGGATCTTGAGCTCCACTTTGTCATCGAGCCATCTCAGTCTATATGGTCGAGGATGTCTTGTCTTCTCTAAACCTAGCTTATCAACCATATATGCACTAGCAACGTTAGTGCAAGAACCACCATCTATGATGAGGTTACATACCTTGCCCTTGATGGTCCAACGATTGTGGAAGATGTTCTCCCTTTGGATGGTCTCTGAAGGATCCACCATTGCACTGAGGATGCGTCTGGTGACCAGCACTTCCCCCACATCAAGGTACTCAATGTCACCATATTCCTCTTCTGGTTCATAGTCCTCTTCATCTTGGGACTCATATTCTCCAGCCTCCGTAATCAGCATGACCCGGTTGTTTGGGCACTCCCTTGAGATGTGTCCACGACCCCTACACTTGAAACAAGTGATGTCACGTGATCTTTGAGGGTTAGAAGACTTACCAGGCTCTCTCTGGTCACGGATGGGTTCAGGAGGCTTGCTCTTGAACCTTCACTCGATCTCTATGCTCTTGCCTTTGTCTACGGGCTTGGGAATGTTGCTTGGTGCCCAAGGCGTCTTAGGTTTGCAACGAAGGTTTGTTCCACCTTCATAGTCATAGTCAAAAATAAGAGTTAATGAAATCAAGGCCTTTGGTCAAGTTTTTCCTTATAAATTCAACTATTTTAATATTGTAGGCTCCTCTTATTTACGTCTCCTAACAAGATAAATAGGGGCTTTCAGCTGTAAACTTCATCATTCAATGTTTCAAATAAAAAAATAACTTTTTTTCTTAAGTGTGAGAGTGATTTTTTTCTTAATCTGATTGTTGGTGTGTAATATCTTTCAGTCAACATTTAGTAAACTTAGTGTATAATATCTAATCTACTATTTTAGGTAAATCAGTAGTCTTTCCGCAGCTACTATGTGACCCTTCAATCCATAACTTTTGAACATGTTGAATTTCGATTAATTTTGTTACAAAACCTATCTCAAACGTATTCAGAAGTGCATTTCTTGGGAAGTTCACATCATTTTTTAAAATAAATTATGTTATATATGCAATTATAAATTGTATTAGTTTATTAATTTAGTAAATTAATAATTTTCTTAGGTTTGGAGTGTATAACAAAGTTAGTTGGAGCGTGTCTAATACGATCAATGGATATTGTACGGAGCCATACGGTATCTAAATGTTTTGTAATAATATTTAAAATTTTTTTGTTTTATTGCAATATTTTTAATATTTTGATCTATTTATTAATTTATTTAATTTTTGATTGTTATAAAAAATAGCATTAGAACATGTCAACCCACGACGGATGAAAATTACCTTTGAATAAAATACCACAAAATTATTAGCGAACACCGTCTCGGACTAGAAGATGGTACGGAAGGTGAATGGCAATAACGCAAAGCCCTCATACCTATCCTCGGCGGTGTGGAACGGGTTGGTCTAATATTGGTGGGAAAAATCTCTACGTCGCGGTGCACAGTTGTGTCTAACGGATATCTGCCAATCTCGCATACCTCAACCCCTTTCGCAAGAAGATGACTCTAAAAGGTATGTAATTAGGTAGTTATTCAGTTGTTTATATTTAAATTAATTATTTCAAATAACGACGGCTTTTGAGACAACTCATAAAATGAAGAACGGCACTTTCATAGATTTTCATTCTAAGAGGATCTACAAAGAAGTGACAGCGAAGATTGTGAAACGCCAAACTCAATGGTGTTCGTAATCAGCGGGTGGGAGTTCGGTCCAATATATGGGTTAGACGACTTCAAAACTGACAAAATATTTAAAAATGTATGTATTTCAAAATTTTAAATTAAATATACTATTTATTGATTTTGAATTTGTTTTGTAAAAAATTAAATTTTTTAAAATATAATATACGGATTAAATGACTTAAAAATAATTTAATTTGTAACCTAGTTAAAGTCAAAACCAAATACTTCATTAAAATTTTACAGTTGCTTGTAAAGTTTTGCAAAAAACAAAGTAGGTTACGTTTAGAATGTTTTATAGAGTAAAAATAAAATACTTGATTAGATCAAAAATATAGTAATACATTGAAGATGGTTTAACGACGTAAAGCTTATTATTTTGCTATGACTTAATAGCGTCGTTTAAAAGCCTAAAAAAACATTGCTGTAGACATCATCTATGGTCTCCACTATTTCTTTTGCATTTACGATTGCCATTAAATTGTTTGATGTATATGTTTAACCAACAAAAGTCTACAATTTAAGACATCTTAAAAATTTGTTTGTTTTGTGAGAAAAACTTAGAAAAAATGAGAAAAAACATAGATTAAAGAAAATGTTTTAAGATTTCATTTAACAAAATTCGATTACATTACAATCCTTATATAGAAAGAGACATCCTCTCATATATAGACAAGTCTCTTTGTAGATATTAACTACCGCTCATTTCTTTTGATCTAAAAGCACTTCAAATCGTTTGCTAGTGTTAGAACGCAAAAAACCGGATATAAATATTATGATACAAAAACGATTAACGTATTGAAAAACGATTGAAAACAAATTATGAAAAAGACGAATTCGTAGAGTCGAGATTTGATATCTTTCCTTAGTTCATTAAATATCTCGTAGTATTGCAGTTTGATGAGATTATTAATCTCAAGATACAACCGCGATGAGAATGTGGTTGGAACACTCGAGTTCCTAAATTCTACGGTACACTTTCGATACTTATAGTGGGATATGAGAAGAAAACGAAGAGAATTGTTAAACAATTTTTTCGTGTGAGAATGCAAAGAAGCGAACCCGTTAATGAGGATTAAGGCTCATATTATAGCATAAGGAAAGCGGTTTCGCAACCCTAAAAATCGTAGAGGAAACCAACCGATGAGAAAATCGTGGGCGGTTGAAGGAGAAAAATATGGGTGCGGTTTAGGGTTTTGACTCAGTTTTTGATCAAAACTTTAACCAAAATTTGGCCTAAAAAGAATTTTATTGGGCATACGGTCCTCCACCAAGACCCAAGCCCGAGCCCGAACCCAGCCCGGTCAGGCGCCAGCGCGCGCGTGACTTGGTGACTTGGTATCTTTTCCCTCTAACTCTTTTAATCTAATACATGAACTCTCCCTTTTATATATTAGAGGATTTTCCTCAAGTTTTCAATGTGTGATTTTTGTCACTTATCATTAAGTTACCCAACAAACTTATGGATTTTACATAAGCCCAATATTCCATTTTTCATTCACATTGAAATAAAATTTTGCAATCAATATTTGTACAATGTTACCCAAATTGAACATGTAAATATTATTCAAAAAATTGTCCTAACATCTGGCTGGATAGGAGGAGACGTTATCCCCGTACTCTTTGTATTGTTGTAGTACAAAATGCGTGATGCTCTGTTTTTAATTGAGGAAACTGTTATTGAAGGCTAAGTAACTTTCAAGGGATGGAGTTGTCGATCCTGAGCCATCTTGTCATCTCGTTTCTAGACTGCGATATGAAGAAGGGACTTTGTGTTGTGTGATGTTGATGATTCGTGAATATTCCCTCACAAATGGATAGTAAACTTTGAATTTGAACCTATAGTAAACTTTGAATTTGAACCTAAGTGATGAGGACATCAGGTCCTATGTCCAGCCAGGAAACCAAGCTGGCCGACCAGGAAGCTTGCCCGAGACAGCCGGGTCATCTGGCCCAAGCAGTACCGCCGGATCCTCGACCAATAGGACCAGACCGATCAGCATTGCCGGCAGAGAGGCCCAAGCTTCCGGCACACTTGGTGGCGACGTGGATGACACCGCCGGTCCCCTTGGTGATGCCGCTGACTCCGGGATCAACTTGGCCGGTCCTGAAGGCATTCCAGCCAGTACCTCACACATTCCAGCCGGTACAGCCGATTCAACCGAGTGCACGAGCATTTCAACTTCTACACAAGGAAACTCAGACCAGATAAGCTACCAGCTTCAGGACATGCATCTAGAGGAAGTATCCACACTAGTAGTGCCACCAGGAGCAATGACAAGGAGTAGATCAAGAGCACTCTTCCACAAGTTCAGCTTATGGGTGGACAAGCTCCTACAGGAAGATCGACTAAGGACAATGGACCAGAAGTACAAAGAAGAGTCCAAAGACTTCTCAACAATGCAAGGAACTTCAGAGACTTGGGTTTTAGTGGCAAGAGAGGTTAGGGCCCAAAGATTCCTAACCCTACTCCAAGTCGAAGACTAAGAGCAAGGCGCGTGCATGCCACAAAGACGGTCACCTTCCATTTCTTGGCCGTGAGGTAAGTAAGGTAAGTTTCAATTCGAATATATGTCTCTTTCTGTTTTGCAGGGTAGGATCTATATTTTTTACATTTTTGAGTCAAGAATATTTTAGGAATAGGTCATTTTTTGGTTATGCACTTTTGTATTTTTCCATTTATGCACTTTTGTATTTTTCCATTTCTGCACTTTTGTAACCTTTCCTTTTTTTTATTTGAGTCAACCCTAGAAGGTCAAGCTGTCGAGCATATTAATAAGGCTCCTTCCAGCATTGTAGTTCGACAACCTTTTTGCTAATTAATAAAGATCGAATTTTCTTACAAGTTTTCTCTCAAGAATCTTGTGCGCTTAGAACCTAGTTGAGACAAGCCCTCTTAGCTTTAAGTTTGTGATTTATCACGAGGTTCCTCACCCCTCGTGTGGTTCACTTCACCCTTCCATCGAATACCAACCCAAAATCTCCTATCCAAGAAGTCTAAGGTTAAGTTTCTCACCTAACTTTCTCCAAACAGTCCACGCGCATATAAGCCTTGAATCGAGGCTTGTATCATTTTGGTATCAGAGCTTAAAGCTCATAAACCAGGTTTTTTCTATCCTTTCGCTTGTTTTGTTTCTTGTTATTGCATTAGTTTAAGTTCCATTCAAGAAAATCAAAAAAATAACATCTAAACTCATACCAAGTGCATATAGATCCTACGTGCATCACTAGGTTCTAGAATCATTCTTGCATTGCTATATTCGACTTTCCTTTTTATTAGAATCATATTTCCATTATTTTTAAGTTAAATTAAAAAGAAAAGAAAAAGAAAATAGGAAAAATACCTAAAAGATTCGAATTGGACAGCTAGCAATCGTTGTCAAGAAAGTTTCCTTTTTATTCAAATATTCATATTTTCGAATTTCCAATTCTCAGATTTTGTCCTTTTTGCATTTTTTCGAATCCCCTTATAAAAAAACCCTCCTAATAATTTAAGAGCAGCATAACTTGTCTTCTATCCTTGTAGTACGCAATGACAGAAGAAAATAGAGAAGCAATCCAAGCCATGATGGCCATGTTCACCACCCTCCAAACGCAACTCGCATCCATAGGTGAGAGATTGGAGCGCATAGAGAGGCATGTGAGATTCCAGGCCATAAGGCACGTGAGAGCTGAGCAAGACCATCCTGAGGGTCCTGAGCACCTTAGGACACGGCACGAACAGGAAGAGCCCCAACTAGATGGAGATGAGGACACACAACCTCATAACTATCACCATAGGCCGAGAGGACCTCCATGGCAACCAGGGGCAGAAGATGATGGCTTCGAGCCATATGGTCTTCACCAGAGACCAAGGATTCCTCCTAGACATCATGAGCATGTAGATGAACACGTCTACATCCGGGTAACTCATCCTAATGTTAAGCTAACTCCTCCAAGTTTTGCAGGAAAAGTAGACCCCGAGGCTTACCTAGATTGGGAGAGAAGAATGGATCATATCTTTGACCATTACAACCAACCAGGGCCTAGGAGAGTCTCAATGGCAGTAGCACAACTCACGGACAATACCCTCATCTGGTGGGATCGTGAGGTGTCTGACAGAAGGAGGAAAAGAATGAGGCACATAGACTCATGGGTCGACATGAAAGATATCATGCGACAAAGGTTTGTTCCACCTTACATTCATAGAGACTTGCAACGTCGTTTTCGTACTCTTAAGCAGGGTACCAGATCAGTAGAGGAGTACTATGAAGAGTTCGAGAAGTTAAGGAACAGATTGGAGCTCAATGATGATGAAGAAGCATTGATGGCACAATTCTTGGATGGACTCCAAGAGAGAATCAGCCGCAAGGTGGAAAGGCAAATCTACAATGACTTCAAAGACTTGTTCCACCTATCTGTCCAGGCTGAACAACACATCAAACGCAAGAGCCAAGACATCCGTAGCAAGCCTAAGACACCTTGGGCACCAAGCAATATTCCCAAGCCCGTAGACAAAGGCAAGAGCATAGAGATCGAGTCAAGGTTCAAGAGCAAGCCTCCTGAACCCACCCGTGACCAGAGAGAGCCTAGTAAGTCTTCTAACCCTCAAAGATCACGTGACATCACTTGTTTCAAGTGTAGGGGTCGTGGACACATCTCAAGGGAGTGCCCAAACAACCGGGTCATGCTGATTACAGAGGCTGGGGAATATGAGTCCCAAGATGAAGAGGACTATGAACCAGAAGAAGAATATGGTGACATTGAGTACCCTGATGTGGGGGAAGTGCTGGTCACTAGATGCATTCTCAGTGCAATGGTGGATCCTTCAGAGACCATCCAAAGGGAGAATATCTTCCACAGCCGTTGGACCATCAAGGGCAAGGTATGTAACCTCATCATAGATGGTGGTTCTTGCACTAATGTTGCTAGTGCATATATGGTTGATAAACTAGGTCTAGAGAAGACAAGGCATCCTCGACCATATAGACTGAGATGACTCGATGACAAAGTGGAGCTCAAGATCCATGAGCAAGTCACCATGCCATTCAGTGTGGGCAAGTACCAAGACTAAGTCGTGTGCGACGTGGTGCCCATGCAAGTTGGCCATCTTCTGCTAGGAAGGTCATGGCAGTTTGACAAAGAGACCAGGCATGATGGCCAAACAAATCTCTACACTTTTGTGCATGACAAAAGAAAGGTCAGCTTGGCTCCTCTTACACCTGCCCAGGTACATGAGCTTCAACAGCAAATGAGTAAGGAAAAGAAGCTCATTAAATCTAACTTTCTTATTCAACCGAGTCATGTCTGGAGAGCTTTAGCCTCGAAGGATCTAATGCTACTAATGGTTTTCAAAGAAGTGTTGAATGTAGAAAAAGAACAGGTAGAGCTACCTCCTGAAGTAGCAACTCTCCTCAACAAGTTCCAGGATGTGTTTCCAGAGGAGATACCAGCAGGCTTGCCTCCTTTACGTGGCATAGAACACCAGATCGATCTAGTGCCCGGAGCAGCCCTGCCCAACCGGCTAGCCTACCGGATGAGTCCAGAGGAGTCCAAGGAACTTGAGAAGCAAGTCAAGGAGCTCCTGGAGAAAGGCTATGTTCGAGAGAGCCTCAGTCTATGTGCCGTACTAGTGCTACTAGTGCCCAAGAAGGATGGAACTTGGCGAATATGCATGGACTACAGATCAATCAACAACATCACAGTCAAGTACCAGCATCCGATACCACGGCTGGATGACATGCTAGATGAGCTGAGTGGAACCACGGTCTTCTCCAAGATAGACCTCAAGGCTGGATACCACCAGGTCAGGATGAAGGAAGGTGATGAATAGAAGACTGCTTTCAAGACAAAGCAAGAGCTATACGAGTGGACAGTCATGCCATTCGGCTTGACTAATACCCAAGCACCTTCATGCGCCTTATGAACCAAGTTCTTAGGGTGTACATCAGTAAATTTGTTGTGGTTTACTTTGATGATATATTAGTTTATAGTAAGTGCCTACGGGAACACCTCACACATCTTGAGATGGTACTTAAAACCCTTCGACAAGAAGAGCTTTATGCCAATCTCAAGAAGTGCATCTTTTGTACTGATAAACTTGTCTTTTTAGGTTTTATTGTAAGTTCAAAGGACCTACAGGTTGATGAAGAGAAGATTCGAGCCATACAAGAATGGCCAACACCAGGCAACATCAGCCAAGTAAGGAGCTTCCACAGACTGGCCAGCTTCTATAGGAGATTCATGCCCAACTTCAGTAGTATTGCCTCACCATTGACGGTAGTAGTGAAGAAGAACGTGGGATTCAGCTGGGGAGAAGCTCAGGAGAAGGCATTCTAGGCCTTGAAGGACAGCCTTACACATGCACCAGTGCTAGTCCTGCCCGACTTCAACAAGACGTTTGAAGTAGAGTGTGATGTCTCTGGAATAGGCATAGGAGCAGTGCTAACCCAAGGAAGGAGACCAGTGGCATACTTCAGTGAGAAGCTAGGTGGTGCCTCACTGAACTACCCCACTTATGACAAGGAGCTTTATGCCCTTGTCCGAGCATTGGAGACTTGGCAGCATTACTTGCTGTCCAAGGAGTTTGTGATCCACACTGATCATGAGACTCTCAAACACCTCAGAGGGCAAACCAATCTCAAGAGGAGACATGCCAGGTGGATGGAGTTCATAGAGACCTTCCCGTATGTCATCAAGTACAAGAAGGGCAAAGAAAATGTGGTAGCCGATGCAGTGTCAAGGAGGTTTGTCTTGATATCAACCATGGAGGCAAAGGTCCTAGGATTCGAGCACATCAAGGACCTATACAAGGATGATCCTGAATTTGCTGAGAGTTACAAGGAGTGTGGCACAGGGAGTCATGGCAAGTTTTATATCCTTGAGGGATTCTTGTTCCGAGAGAGAAGGTTGTGCATACCACAAGGATCATTAAGGGAGCTTATCATCCGAGAAGCTCATGGAGGAGGACTCATGGGCCACTTTGGTGTCGACAAAACTCTAGCAGTGGTCAAGGAGCACTTCTACTAGCCACACCTCAAGAGGACAGTAGAAGCTCATTGTGCAAGGTGCATCACTTGCAAGAAGGCAAAGTCCCGAGTGCAACCTCACGGGTTGTATCTCCCACTGCCCATACCGACGCATCCATGGGTGGATATATCAATGGACTTTGTTCTAGGACTGCCCAAGATCAACCACAAGGATGCAATCTTTGTAGTGGTGGACAGATTCTCCAAGATGGCATACTTCATTCCGTGTGCCAATGTCAATGATGCCTCGCAAACAGTCGAGCTGTTCTTCAGGGAGATAGTACGACTTTATGGAGTGCCAAGAACCATCGTCAGATAGGGACACCAAGTTCCTCAGCCATTTCTGGAGGACCCTTTGGAGGAAGCTAGGCACGAAGCTACTCTTCTCTAGGCACGAAGCTAGGCACGAAGCTAGGCACGAAACCTGCCATCCTCAAACCGATGGCCAAACTGAAGTTGTCAACAGGACACTATCAACTCTTCTCAGGACTACACTAGGGAAGAACCTCAAGACTTGGGTGGAATGCCTGCCATTCATAGAGTTCGCTTACAACCGAGCCGTGCACTCAACAACCAAGAAGACACTATTTGAAGTAGTATACGACTTCAACCCTCTCACCCATTGGAGCAAACGCCACTGCCACCAGCAGAGATGACTAACCTCAACGGAGCATCCAAGGCAGAGTTCATAAGGAAGTTACACCAGAAGGTAGCAAAAAACTTGGAGAAGAGGAACGGGCAGTACGTGACTCATGCCAACAAGGGAAGAAAGGAGGTGATCTTTCAACTAGGTGATTGGGTGTGGCTACACCTACGGCGGGAGAGGTTCCCCAACCTAAGGAGTTCCAAGCTAGCACCAAGAGGAGATGGACCATTCAGAATGCTGGAGAGGATCAACAACAACGCCTACTGGATCGAGCTCCCAGGTGAGTTTAATATGTCCAACCCGTTCAACGTAACTGACTTAGCCCCTTTCCATGCAGATGAACCAGTTTTGAGGTCAAAACCTACTGAAGAGGGAGGGGATGATGAGGACATCAGGTCGTATGTCCAGCCAGGAGACCAGACTGGCCGACCAGGAAGCTTGCCCGAGACAGCCGGCCATCTGGCACGTCTGCCGGCCCAAGCAGTACCGCCGGACCCTCGACCAATAGGACCAGACCGATCAGCATTGCCGGCGGAGAGGCCCAAGCTTCCGGCACACTTGGTGGCGACGTGGATGACACCGCCGGTCCCCTTGGTGATGCCGCCGACTCCGGGATCAACTTGGCTGGTCCTGAAGGCATTCCGGCCAGTACCTCACACATTCCAGCCGGTACAGCCGATCCAGCCGAGTGCACGAGCATTTCAACTTCGACACAAGGAAACTCAGACCAGATAAGCTACCAGCTTCAGGACATGCATATAGAGGAAGTATCAACACCAGTACTGCCACTAGGAGCAATGACAAGGAGTAGATCAAGAGCACTCTTCCACAAGTTCAGCTTATGGGTGGACAAGCTCCTAGAGGAAGATCGACTAAGGACAATGGGCCAGAATTACAAAAAAAAAGTCCAAAGGCTTCTCAACAATGCAAGAAACTTCAGAGACTTGGGCTTTAGTGGCAAGAGAGGTTAGGGCCCAAAGATTCCTAACCCTACTCCAAGTCGAAGACTAGGAGCAAGGCGCGTGCATGCCACAAGGGCGGCCACTTTCCATTTCTTGGCCGTGAGGTAAGTAAGGTAAGCTTCAAATCGAATATATGCCTCTTTCTGTTTTGCAGGGTAGGATCTAGATTGTTTATATTTTTGAGTCAAGAACATTTTAGGAATAGGTCCTTTTTGGTTATGCACTTTTGTATCTTTTCCATTTGTGCACTTTTGTAAACTTTCTTTTTTTTTTATTTGAGTCGACCCTAGAAAGTCAAGCTGTCGAGCATATTAATAAGGCTCCTTCCAGCATTGTAGTTCGACAACCTTTTTGCTAATTAATAAAGATCGAATTTTCTTACAAGTTTTCTCTCAAGAATCTTGTGCGCTTAGAACCTAGTTGAGACAAGCCCTCTTAGCTTTAAGTTTGTGATTTATCACGAGGTTCCTCACCCCTCGTGTGGTTCACTTCACCCTTCCATCGAATACCAACCCAAAATCCCCTATCCAAGAAGTTTAAGGTCGAGTTTCTCACCTAACCTTCTCCAAACAGCCCACGCGCATATAAACCTTGAATCGAGGCTTGTATCACTAAGTGAGAAGATTTTTTTTTTAGGAGAGACTTTGTGAATATATCTGTTAACTAGAGTTGTAGGTATATGTTTAATGATCCATGTTCTGAAAAAAACTTTCCGTGAGCATAGTGAAAGTGTGTTTCAATATGTTGTGACATTGTGTGTAGGATTGGATTTGCTGAGAATTATACATCTGGTAAATTATCAGAATAGAGCTAACGAGTTTGTCTTGAGATAATACAATGTATTTTTACAGTGAGGATATTCAGGATAATTTAGCTGCAGTATATGAGAGAGCACAATATCCAACTTCGGTTGAAGTCTTGGAAATTGTAGGTCTTTTAGGAGAACAAAAAATTATGTTCGAGTCAAGAAATGTGTAAATCTTCCATTAGATCGACGAGGTTTTCTGCATCGAGTCTAATGTTAATCGCTATAAACTCTCAAGTCATAGTCGATAGCAAAGTGAAGTAAATTTACATTTTCAGATTTCCATTTAGGTACTTCGATATCCGTTTTAGTGAAGAGAAGTTTGAAACAAATGGTTTGTGCATCTTTTGACATGTAAAATTGGCAGCATATTGTATTTATATGTATATTCTATTATTGTGGTTACCGACCATGTTCAGAAAATATGTTGGTTTTGAGAAGACTTCATCTTAATGTGATAAACGATCTGGTTGTAAAGATAGTGGAGTTGACATAGGAGTACAATGGAGCATGTATGTAATTTGTAAGATATTTGCATCATATTTTTCTTGGTTGAGGAAGAACTATGTTGAAAGTAAACTAAACTTGAATCCTTAAGAAGTGGTAAAAGGATCCCATATCCTTCATTTTAAATGTATTACTGAGAGAGGTAGGTGTTGGAACAATTTTTTGAACAATATTTGTATGTTCAATTTGGGTATATGAACCAAATATTGATTGCAAAAATTTGTTAAAATGTGAATGAAAAATATGGCATAAGGTTCATAATAATCCATAAGTTTGTTGGCTAATTTAATAAGCAGTGACAAAATTCCTACATTGAAAACTTGAGAAAAAATTATTTAGTATACAAATGGGAGAGCACAAGTAGTATATTAAAAGAGTTGGAGAGAAAATAGACCAAGTCACGCGCGCAGCCGTCGGGCTGGTCTTGGGTCTTGGGTCTTGGATTTTGGGTCTTGCAGTTTGGGTCTTAGGTCTTGGTGAAGGGTCATAGGCCCAATAATGTTCTTTTTGGGCCAAATTTTGGTTATAGTTTTGGCCTAAAACCAAGTCAAAATCTTAAACCGCACCCACAGTTTTCTTCTCTAACTGCCCACGTTTTTCTCATTGGTTGGGTTTACTCCCACGTTTTAGGATTACGAAAACTGCTCCCGGCTATAAAAACAAGCCTTAATCCTCATTAACCTTTTTGGCCGCTACCTCTCACATTTTTCGTCTCACACGAAAACGTTCCAGCGATCTCCCTCCTATTCTCTCTTCTCGCAGTGTAAGTTCTCGAGAGTATGTCATAATTTTTGTCCGTAGATTCTATGGGTGCTGCGATTATAGCCTTATCGCAGTTGTATTTTGGGATTCATAATCTCATCAAACTGCCACACTGCGGGAGATTTATTAAATTAAGGAAACATATCATCTCGCCTCCGCGAATTCGTCTTTTTCTTGATTCGGTTTTCAATCGTTTTTGATCCTTAAATCATTTTTACATCGTGATTTTTATATCTGGTTTTTCGCATTCTAAAAATCTTAATTCAATAAATCCTCTTCCTGCTTATCGCTTGAATCGGATTGAGGATTGCGATTGGTTTTCAAACGATTTTCAAACGTTTCAAAACAATTTTTCGATCTGAAAAAATGGTCTCAAACGATTCTGATCGATTTGTAACATTTCTTCAAACGTTTTCATATTATATCAATCAATCGGAATCGATTTCAAAAACGTTTTCAATCCGTTTTTTTGTGATCGATCTAAAACAGTTCTACGAACGTTTTATAACGATTCAGTAGAAAATTTCAAAAATCAAACGATCTTCGCATTTTTTGTCAAACGGTTTCCGCGAAGGCCTAACGGCAAGTTTCGCGAAACATGAGAAAATATTATTATAAAAACGTTTATTAGGGTTTTTACGAAATGTTTATATATATATATATATATTATAGAATCAAAAAAATAATATATATGTTTATATATATATATTTATAGAAACGCCTGTTAGGGTTTCTAAAGGAGGAAAAATATATTTCTGATTCGTAAAGGAGTCAAAATATTTTTTTGAAATTTCTCAGAATATAAAAAATGATTTTCTGATATCCGCAAAAATTTAAACGAATTCTCGGAACGCTTATTAAAGCAAATTTCCGTTGAACGTAATTTTAACAATTTTTTTAAATCGATTATATTACTGTCACATTTGTTTGTTATCCATATTGATTCTTTTTCTTTTATATTTGAACAGATCATCTAGAAAATGGCCAACGAAACTGCTTACGTGGGTGCTGATACCACATCTCGAGGTTCCAATGATGGGATTAACGCAAGTGAGGTGACGCCCCTTGGTTCATCCTCATCTGATGTCCCATCTGTGTCTAGCGTTATAAGTGCATGACTTACGCCGGACAAATTGGATGGGTCTAATTTCAAGACGTGGCAACAAAAGTTGCATTTTTTGTGACCACTTTGAAATTGGAGAAGTATGAGATATGAGTGTGAACAAGTGTGAGATATGCGTCGAGGCAAAACTCACAAAAACTCCATCGCCTCATGTTGAACGAACTACTAAACCTCTAGCATTAATACACACTGATTTATGCAATTTGAAAAACATACAAACTAGAGGTGTTAAAAAGTATTTTGTAACATTCATAGATGATTGTACAAAATATTGTTACATATATTTGTTACGTAGTAAGGATGAAGTACTAAAAATTTTCAAAGAGTACAAGCTCGAAGTTGAAAATCAACTTAGGAAAACTATTAAAATAGTTAGAAATGATAGAGGATGCGAATATGATTGTCCGTTTAATGCATTTTGTCAAGAAAATGGTATTATCCATCAAACAACAGCTCCCTATTCACCAGAATCTAACGGAGTTGTGGAACAAAAAAATCGAACTCTGAAAGAAATGATGAATGCAATGTTGTAGAAATCTGGTTGTGAGGGGAAGCGTTGCTCACCACAAATTATATCTTCAACAAAATACACACAAAACCATCAGGATCGACTCCATTATGCAAAACCATACATGGGAGATAACCGATCTACCACAAGGCTCTAAGGCATTAGGGTGCAAATGGATTTTCAAAACAAAATTGAAAACTGATGGTTCAATAGAGAAGTACAAGGCTAGACTTGTGGTGTAAGGATTCCGACAAAAAAGAAGGTTTAGATTTCTTTGACACCTATTCTCCAGTAACGAGAATAACTTCAATAAGAATGCTGATAAGCATCGCAACATTGAGGGACTTGGAAATACATCGATCAAATGGATGTAAAAACTGCTTTTCTTAATGGTGATTTAGAAGAAAAGATTTATATGAAATAACCTGAAGGGTTTGTTGTCCCTGGTTAAAAACACAAAGTGTGTAGACTTGTAAAGTCATTGTACGGACTTAAACATGATCCTAAACAATGACATGAAAAATTTGACAATCAAATGGTTTTAGTATAAATGAATGCGATAAGTGTATCTACATCAAAAATACGCCAAACGGGTATATTTTGTTATGTTTACACGTGGATGATATGCTTATCATTGGTAGCAATAAAGACATGGGATTAGCGGATGTTATTCTAGGAATCAAGTTCAATAGAAATTCTAAAGGAATCGTCTTATCCCAAAATCATTATAGTGAAAAGATTCTTGAGCGGTTTAAGAACCACTCAAATGGAAGTGCAAAAACTCCTGTCGACCCTCAACTTCACTTGACCAAAAATTCGGGTGAAGCGGTGTCACAGCTAGAGTATGCATGAGTGATCGGAAGTTTGATGTACTTAACAAATTGTACTAGACCCGATCTAGCGCATTCAGTAAATGTACTAAGTCGCTACATCAGTAATCCAGGACATAATTATTGGAAAGCTATAACTAGAGTATTAAACTACCTATGTTATACGAAAGATTATGGGTTGCACTATGGTAGAGAACACGAAGTTTTGGAAGGATATAGTGATGTGAATTGGATATCTAACTCCAAAAATTCAAAATCCACGAGTGGATATGTATTTACACTTGGTGGTGCAGCAATGTCCTGGAAATATTCCAAACAAACTCTGTTAGCCAGATCGACCATGGAATCTGAGTTCGTAGTTTTAGACAAAGATGCAGAAGAAGCAGAATGGCTTCGTAATTTTTTGGAAGATATCCCAATGTGGGAAAAACTAGTACCAGCAATACGTATACATTGTGACAGTCAATCAACTATTGCTCGGGTACTGAACAATCTATATAATGGTAAATCCCGTCATATACGAAGATGACATAAAACCATTAGACACTTGATCTCAAGTGGTGTAATCATGGTAGATTACATCAAATCGGCTGATAACCTAGAGGATCCGTTTACTAAAGGTTTAGTTCGAGATCAAGTCGTATAATCATCAAGAGGAATGGGTTTAAAGCCTATCACTACAAGAAAACATACAATTTGCGACCACGGTTGTGGTCGCAATGTAGTCGCAAAACTGTATTCTGCGACTACTTTGCGACCACGTGAAGTGGTCGCAAAATACTAGTCGCAAAAAAAAGTAGTGGCAAATCACTCGTACATTTGCGACTGATTTGCAACCACGGAAATAGTGGTTCTTTTTGCGACTAATTTGCGACCATAATGTGGTGACTATTTTTACGACTAATTTGCCACTGAATTTCCGTAATAAATTTTGCTACTGTTTTGCGACTACATATGTGGTTGCTAAATATGTAGTCGCAAAACAGTCACAAAATTTTGTGACTGATTTGTGACTACAGGAGAACTACAGTCGAAAATCAGTCACATTTTTGTGTGACTGATTTGCGACTACAGGAGAACCGCAGTCGCAATTCAGTCATAATTTTTTGTGACTGTTTTGCGACTGCACAACTCTCGTAGTCGCAAATCAGTCACAATTTTTTGTGACTGTTTTGCGACTGCACAACTCTCGTAGTCGCAAATCAATCACAAAATTTTGTGACTATTTTGCGACTGCGGTTCTCTTGTAGTCGCAAATCAGTCACAAAAAATTGTGACTGATTTGCGACTACAGGACAACTATAGTCGCAAATCAGTCGCAATTTTTTGTGACTAATTTCCGACCACATGTATGAAGGAGTCGCAAATCGGTGGCAAAAATTGCGACTGATTTATTACTAATTTGCGACTATACCGTAATTAGATTTTAAAAAAATATTATATTTTTTATTATTATTGAAAAAATTTCAAAATATTTAAATTATTTTAAAAAAATGTAAAATAATATTTGTAAATTTAAATTTGAATAATAATTTTGGAAATTAATTTCAATAATAATATTAATATTTTGTAATTAGAAATATTAATAAAATAATGTATATTATTATGTTTTAATATTAAATATTATTATAATAGCTTATAATTTATGGTTTAAAATTCATATTATTTAATTTTTTACTAATTTTTATTAATGAATTAAAAATATTATAATATTAAATGAAAAATATGTGAACTAATTAATATAAAATATTGAATAAAAAGATATACAAATTTAAAATTCTAAAATTTATTATTAAAAATTATTTAATGCATGAAAAAAATCTAATTCTCATGTGGCGGAAATTGGAAATATGATGGCGAAAATGGGGTCGTGGGCGGAGCCGTCGATGATTTCCCTGTGCAATCGTTATCCCGCATATAGGAGGCAAATACGGGATCCGTCCGTTGGAAATACCCGAGGAGCATCTCCAAGCTCGAGATCTTCTTCTGGTTTTCTCTGTTCAGCTCTTCAATCTTCTTATTTCTTTCCAGAATCTGTGCGTTTTATGCTTTAATCAACGCGTTTTGTTCTTGAAGCATTACGTACTCGGGTGAATGGGTTTGCACCCCAGTACGTCTACCCGTAGACTGTACGTGGGTGAGGCTACCGAGTCCATAAAGACGGTCTCGTTCATCCACAACAGAACACTACAAAATAACAAAAACAAAATTTAAATAATAAATTTAATTATTTAATTAATAACACAAATATGTTAAAAGAAAAAACTTTGAAATTTTTTTTTTACCTGAATGAAGATCTCATTCTTCTGTTCTGGAGTCAGCTCAATTGGACGGGAGGTTCCATCAGATGTTTCTGTTGGATCGACCTCCACGATCGCCATCTTCTCTTGGATGTTTCGTTCGTATGGTTCACAGATTTGTTTTGCTTTCAAATCTACATATGAACCATCCAGTCTTGTGTGAATCTTTATAAAGACCTCACCTATTGAGACAGGTCGTCCCAAATTATGTTCCTTCACAAATATTGAAATATTATTTAATTGCTACCAAAAATGTTAATTAAATAAAAAAAATTTTGACTTACCATTTCCTGCTAGACCTGAATATAAGATTTTTGGCCAGATAAATGTTTGTGCGGGCCAAGACCGTCTCGAGTGGAGTTGAGGTTATGAGAGGATTTCGTACTTTTCTCGGTAGATGTTTCTGTTCCCCAATAGTCTGTTATAATTTTGTACAGACTTGGGGAAATCCATCGGGGACATTTTCCGGTTGTATGAACCGTGCTCACCATCCCTTTCATCCGCCTTACGCAGACGGCCTCAAACTCTTTTCGTACCACCGGGGTGATCAGAGGATCCTAGGTGTACGATTGCTTGAAATTAAATTAAAAATATTAATATATATTATTTAAATATTATAAAATATGTACAATTTAAAAAAAAATAACTTACCGCAAACTCTATGAAATATTTTTCCTGCCTCTCAGCAGGTACGACGGTCCAGCTGTAGTACGGACCGTCAAATTTATTTTTCAAAATTTTTACGATTTGACGAGTAATAGCCCCGTTATCGTGGTCAAACCTAATATTTCAATTATATAGAGAAATTTTAAATTTATATTAATATAATTACAATTATAATAAATATTTATTAAAAAAATAATTATTTACAAAACTTCTTACCACAATGTATTAGGAGCCGCTTGTGGAGACAGCACAGTCAAATACTGCTCGCGGCCCGGAGTTTGTAACAAACTATCAAGAGTGATAGTTTGTTCATCCATTCCCGTTTCGCAGTTTGGAATTTCTTCCTCCTCATGTTCATCCGATTCCTGAAACCGTGGAGGTGTTTGGGTTTTAGGAACGGAGTGAGGGATAAAAATATATTGGGGAGGGAGGCGGGATGCCGCTCTATTAGCGGATGGTGAAGGCTTCGAGGAGGCCGAAGAGGTTCCTCGGCGGGAAGACGATCCGATAGATCATCTCTCACGACCTCTTAATGACCTACCACTACTTGCCATTTTTTAGAAAGTTTTTCCAAAGTGTTTAGAAAGTGTTTAGAGAGATTTTGATTATGAAGTTTTGAGAAGCTTTGATACATTCTTTTAAGTCTATCACCTATAGGTAAATACCACATACGACTGAAAGGTATTCTCGTCCTGCCCTCGCTTGGCTTATACCGGGGGAAATCGCAAAATTTGCATTTTTCCCATTTCTCATCTTCTTTCCAAAATATCATACAATTTTTAACACACACGTCAATTGTATAAAACAAGAGGCCTAAATTTCGCATCAATTTTTTGGTTTCATAATATGAATCCGCCGCCTGATTCTCCTCGGGTAAATATTCTGTAAATAGCTCCGCCCAAAAATCCATACAGTTTTCTGGTAAATTAAAATCAGACTTGATGTTCATAAACCGAGCCGCTAAAGATAATTGTGAGTGCCCTTCATGACAACCATCATACAATGGATTTTTCGCAGCTTCTAACATGTTGTAAAACTTTTTTCTTCTTCATTAGGCCGTTCTTCTTCATAATTATAATTATAATTTTTTTCGTTCTGATTATAGTACTGATGATGATCATCAGTCATTGTCTCACGAAATGCATCTGTCACCATTTCAACATATCTATTACCGGATATACCATCTGTTTCATCACTACTACAATCACGTCCCTGATTTCTTTGTACATCACCCCGACTAGTATTCGTCCCTAACTGAACATTCAGTTCTTCTCCATGTTTATACCAAATATAATAATTTAGCATAAACCCTCGACTATATAGATGACTCCATATTTTTCGTCCCGGAATAAATTTATCATTTTTGCAATTAATACAAGGACAGAAAAACTTACCTCCGCTACTTTGAGCTATAGGTTGACTACTTGCAAAATTCATGAATTGCTCCATGCCTTGTGCAAATTCCGCCGAGATATTTCTTGTTTGATTATCAATTCTTCTGTACATCCAATCTCTCGAATTGTTATAATTTCCCCACATGTTTTACATAAATTTTTACCTTTGATTTCACAAATGAGAGAATGGGATGGTGCATATATATACAATATTTTGCGACTACTTTGCCACTGATTTGCCACTACTTTGCGACTACAGCTATGTAGTCGCTTAAATGTCGTTATACCTAACACGCACATGTTTTTTATGTTGGCACTTTGCCACCACTTTGTGACTACAGAGCCACTACATACCGTAGTCGCAAATTGGTCGCACTTTTAGCGACCAATAAGCGACTACCACCTGATTTTCCATCTGTAGTCGCTAATCAGTCGCTATTTCGCGACTGATTAGCGACTACCTGGGTCAGTCTCACGGCAGTCGTATTTCAGTCGCTAATTGGTTGCATATTGCGACTGATTTGCGACCACACTTATTGGTCACATTTTTGCGATCAATTTGCGACTACTTCGCCGTAGTCGCAAATTAGTCGCTAAACCGTGGCAAATGTGGTCGCAAAAATTGCGACCACGTATGTAGTCGCAAATTACAGTCACAAATTGGCAGTTTTCTTGTAGTGTATGACTTAAGATGAAGTTTGATGGAAACTCCACCTACGTGATTGAAGATCCCAAAGATGTAGGTTCAAAGGGATAACTAAGTCAAGAAAAATCTAAAAAACACTGTGATACTTACGTCTCTACCCAGTTCCTAAGATGATAAAAATTGTTGTTACATGTATATGTGTAGGATAAGCATTGCTATTAATGATTTGAGACCATAGCTTTGACATATTAGTAGAGTGTTACAAGATGCTTATTAAAACAAAAGCTAATGGCAAATCACCTTATGAGTGTGAAATGGGGCCGTTTTAAGAGAATGAATAAGAATGAATAAAAGGCTATATTCTCCAAGTTCACTCATGATTAACCATGTAAGTCCATAGCCACAATGGACACAATTGAGAACATAGTTTTACGAGAAATGAAACTGTGTTATACTTGTTATCTCGGTTTACATTAAAGCTCGGGTGGTTCAAGACATCATGTTCACCTTCTGGTCGAGTAAACCCGATAGATATTAACAATGAGTGGTTCAAAGCTGAAACATGCTACCAACTCAGATATAGTGAATTTTTGTTTATACTTTCGAAAGTCCTTCTGTCTAGTCTATAAAATACGTCTAGATAGTAGAGTCCATCGAGTCTATCCAGTATGCATTGTATAGAGTCATTTCTATTCATGTGGAAGATTGTTGGAACAATTTTTTGAATAATATTTGCATGTTCAATTTGGGTATATGGTCCAAATATTGATTGCAAAATTTTGTGAGAATATGAATGAGAAATAGGCCATTAGACTCATAATAAGCCATAAGTTTTGTTGACTAATTTAATGAGGAGGGACAAAAGTTCCACATGAGAAACTTGAGAAAAAATCCTCTAGTATATAAGGGGAGAGTTCATGTACTATCTTCAAAGAGTTGGAGAGAAAAGAGACCAAGTCACGCACGCCATCGGGCCGGGCCGGGCTTGGGTCTTGGGTCTTGGTGAAGGGCCATAGACTCAATAAGGTTCTTTTTGGGTCAAATTATGGTTACGGTTTTGACCTAAAATCGAGTTAAAACGCTAAACCGCACCCATAGTTTTCTCTTCTAATCGCCCATAATTTTCTCATCGGTTGGGCTTCCTCCCACGTTTTAGGATTGTGAAAACCACTCCCATAAAGCTATAAAAACAAGCCTTAATCATCATATGAAAACGTTCTAGTGATCTCCCTCCTCTTCTCTCTTCTCGCACTGTAAGTTCTCGAGAGTATATCGTAGTTTTTGTTCATAGATTCTATAATCGGATGTTACGATTATAGTTTTATTGTGGTTGTATCTTGGAATTCATAATCTCATCAAACTACCATAATGTGGAAGATTTATTGAATCAAGGAAAGAGACATCTCGTATCTGCGAATTTGTCTTTTTTTTAGTTCGGTTTTCAATCTTTTTGATTCATAAATAGTTTTTACAACGTGATTTTCGTATCCAATTTTTTGCGTTTTAACAGTAGGCTGTTTGGTTTGATCATTTCCTGTTAAACACATATCATCAACATATAAAGTAGAAGGAGAAGAATACTTTTGTCGTGTTGATAAACAAAGTATTGGTCTTTTGTTCTGTAGACGAATTTAAATTTAAAAGTTTATTTTAATCGATAGATAGTTTTAGGAAAAACGGTCTAATTTACCAAAAACTAGTGTATTTCAAATTTTATATACATCAGTTTTAATACAATATCGATAACTACATGAACAAATTATTAATTAAAATATACTAGATAAATTATAAATTTTGGTTGAAACTAATAATTTCGTTGATTGTACTACCACATGTGCATGTAATATATTTAATAGGATACCATATGTGAATGTACTACGATCATTAGGATATCAGATATTTATGTAATTTATATAATTTTCTAAATATTTTTAAAAAATTATATACATCGGGCAAGCTATGGGTGACCTACAGCAATATGACGCGAGAAGTCCAAAATTAGGGTATCCATCAATGTGGAGGACCCTCTGGTCTTCGTAAAAGACCTGGAATTCACAAACGGAGACGTAGTCACAGTAACTTTTGACTACGAAAAGCTCGTAAAATTTTATGATCGATGTTTCCGCATCACCCACGATGAGAAATACTGCCCCAGAAAAAAAGAAGGGATCCGAATGGAGCTTCCACCTCCCTCTCCACTGCCTCCTCCCCTGCCGAGGAGACCAGAAGAAGTGCATCGTCCAAGGAGGCATGATGTGAGACCCTCAAATGGGGTATGGAGCAAGAGAAAAGGCCCTACCCCGATAAAAAGACATCCAAGAAGCCAGCGGCAAAGCGAGCCCTCCGATTTGATGACCAGAGAAGAGAGGACTCCCCTTACAAGAAGAAACCGGCCTTGGAGAGAATTGAGAAACCGATGGTGGAGGCTGATCTGGGAAGGAACAGTGGAGATAAGAGGGCTGATAAAAGGCCATCTTGGTAAAAGAAAACAGAGGAAGAGGCCCGCCTAGCGAACAAAATAATCCTGAGAGGTTCTTCCTCGTCCAACCATGGCAATCAGCTAACGGAAAACGCCGTTCTTCCCCAGTACCAGGGGGAGGCAAGAGGGAATTTCAATCTTAAGGAAGTCATATCCCCCATGAGGGAGATCCTCACAGGTGGGAGTATTCGCTTGGAAAGGAAGGCAGCACCCAGTCGGGAGGAACAGATTGCAAAATCCCTTCAGGTTCGGAAGAAAATTGGGCGGAGCCCATTTCGTGCATCAAAGGTGAGGAAAAGCTCCATCATGTACTTTGGCGAGACCAAATCGAGAGCCACTGCTACCCTGGCTAAGGGAAAAGGAAAAATTACGTCTTCCCCAGAGACGGACCCCTCAAAAAGGGGAAATTCCGAGGGACTGAAGGATTCGGTGGTCAAGGAGAGACCGCTGGAGGGCACCTAATACGTCTTCCCCAAAGACGGACCCCTCAAAAAGGGGAAATTCTGAGGGACTGAAGGATTCGGTGGTCAAGGAGAGACCGTTGGAGGACACCTAATACTGCTTAGTTGGAACTGTTAGGGAGCTGAGAGCTACCTGGCAGTTCGGCGGATACGGGAACTATGCAAAATGTTGTTCCCGGGATTACTGTTCTTGATGGAGACCAAGCACAGCCGAAGCTTCATCCAAGATTTGGTAGTTCATTTAGGTTATGATTTTTTGTTCCCGGTTGATCCATCAGGCATTAGTGGCGGTTTGGCCCTGATGGCTCTTGCTGAATTTGATATTCATGTTTTGTTTTCTAATAAAAATATCATCGATGTAATGGCTACTATTGGTGATAATAAAGTCTTCATACAGTTTGTTTACGGGGACCCTGTAATGAGTAAAAGGAACAACGTCTGGGAATGCTTAGTCAAAATTGGCCTAAATAGATCGGGACCGTGGTTAATGGTCAGCGACTTCAACGAAATTAATGGAAACCACGAGAAGTCGGGAGGAAGAATCCGCCCGGAAAGTAGCTTTCTGGACTTTAAACTCATGCAAGGGAACCGTGGAATGACTGATATCCCGTTTAGAGGGAATTGTATGTCATCGTTCAGAAGAATGGGTACTACCGTAATACGGTGCCGCCTGGACAAAGCATTGGGCAATGAGGAATGGCATAGTGCATACCCACAGATTCGAACGGTATACCTACACTTCTGTGGATCGGACCATCGGCCACTTTGGATCTACATCGCCTCCCGATCCAATACTCGGAAGCCATGCTTCTGCTTTGATAAACGATGGCTATCTAAGCCAAATTTTGAGGAAATTTTCAGAAAGGGATGGTCCAAGGCTCCAGAAGTGAAGCAGATCTCGATCAAATAACGCATATCAAAATGTCGCTCAGTTATATCCCGCTGGAGGCGCAGAGAGAACCTCGACTCTGCCAAGACAATTAACAAACTCAAAGAAGAGCTTGAAAAGGCCCAATTGACGGATTCAACGACGGCTGAGGAGTTATCCTAAAGCTATGCCAAACCATAAAAGAAGAGGAGATCTTCTGGCAGCAGAAAAGTCGCGCACTATGGCTAAAAGAGGGAGACCAAAACACCAAGTTCTTCCACGCCGCGACGAAACAGCGACGAACACGAAATCGAATCTCTGGCTTATTGGATAAAAATGGTGTGTGGGTGGAAAAAGATTCAAAAGTCGAGATAGTGGCGACGGAGTACTTCTCTAATATGTTCACATCCTCCAACGTGACATACTTGGAAGCATCGCTAGCTCACATATCCCCACGGATAAGCTCAGAGATGAATTCCCGATTAGTAAAGGCAGTATCAAAGGAGGAGGTCAAATATGCCCTCTTCTCGATGGACCTAGAGAAGGCACCGGGCCCGGATGGCATGACCGCCCTATTCTACCAGAATTTTTAGAACGTACTGGGAGACCATCTGGTGGATCTAATCAAAGAGTTCATGACCAAAGGAGCACTAGATCCTGCCCTGAACGAGACAAATATATGCCTAATCCCTAAAAAGGATTCCCCAAGACATATGGCGGAATTCCGACCTATCAGTCTATGCAACATGTGTTATAAGATCATCTCCAAGGTACTTTGCCAGAGGATGAAAGAAACTCTACCAGATCTGATTTCGGAAACACAATCAGCCTTTGTGGCTGGGCGAGGGATTTCCGACAACATCCTTATAGTACAAGAGGTATTCCACACCCTACGATCATAGCCGAGCTACCAATCGAATTATCTGGCGATCAAGACAGATATGAGTAAGGCGTATGATAGGGTGGAATGGACCTTCCTGTTGGCTTTGATGGAAAAGCTGGGCTTCTCGGCAAAGTGGATCGAGTGGATCATGCTTTGTGTCACGACGGTGTCCTATCGGGTGGTCATCAATGGAAACCCAAAAGGCCGTATCATCCCCCAACGGGGACTACGGTAGGCGACTTCTTGTCCCCATACCTACTTATACTGTATACTGAAGCCCTCATTGCCAATTTGAATGCGGCTGAGGCCTCGGGAGCAATCACTGGAATTCGAGTAGTACCCTCGAGCCCGCTAATATCACATCTTCTTTTTGCAGACGATAGCCTTTTCTTCTGCAAGGCGTCTACCGAACAGCACGAAGCAATTACTGGCATACTGGAAACTTACTGTAAGGCATATGGACAGCGGATAAACTACGACAAATCCTCGTTGGTATTTGGCAAGAAGGTACCGAGTGATGTCCAAACAGCTATAAAGGACAAATGTGGAATTCAGGGGGACGGAAGAGTTGGAAAGTATCTAGGAATCCTAGAAAACATGAAAGGATCCAAAGTCCAAATCTTCGCCTATGTCAAGGAGCATATCCAACAAAGAATAAATGGTTGGTCGCAAAGCTCCTCTCCTGGGGAGAAAAGGAAATAATGATAAAATTTGTCGCAATGGCAATACTGACATATGCGATGTCATGCTTCCTGTTCCCCAAGACCCTGTGCAAAAACTTAACAACGCTATTAGCAATTTCTGGTGGGCCTCGGACAGAGCCGAAAGGGGCATCCACTGGCTCCCATGGGAAACTCTATGCCTCCCCAAGGCAGATGGGGGCATAGGGTTTAAGAACTTGGAAAATTTCAATAAGGCACTGCTGGCAAAGCAACTTTGGAGATTGGAAAGACGACCGATGTCCCTAGTAGCCCGCGTGCTAAAGGGACGCTATTTCAAGGACTCTCACATTTTCCATGCGAAATCTCCGTATCGAGCATCTTACGGATGGAGAAGTATCTGGTCTGCCATTGACTTAATAGGAATAGGTACCAAAAAGATTGTGAGAACTTCCTCCCAAGACAACATATGGACGGACCACTGGATCCTGGACAAGATTCCAAGGAGTCCACTAAGACATAACCAATCTCGGTTCCCAAACGTAAAGGTAATTGATCTTATTATTCCAGAGAATGGCCGTTGGATTATCTCAGAGCTAAGGAAAGTCTTTCACCCGGAGGATGTAGCTCTAATCACATCCATCACCCCAAATACTAGAATGGAAAGAAATACCTTTTGTTGGTACTTCACCAAAGAGGGGGAGTACACCGTTAAATCCGGGTACGAGATAGCTCAGAGGAGGGCATCGTAACATCTGAACTTGATATTACAGCAGCCCTCGACAAGACCGTTAAAACAAGCTATCTGGAAAATAAAAATTCCGAGGAAAATCCAATATTTTCTTTGGCAAGCACTCTCGGGAGCAATCGCCACGTATGGGCGATTACACTCTCGCCATATACGGAATGATCCGACATGCAAAATTTGCGGCTATGATTTGGAGGATATCAACCATGCACTGTTTCTATGCCCACCGGCATACCAAAAATGGGCCATATCATCCACCCCATCAGCACCCGCCATTTTTCCCCACTGCTTGGAAACTTCGATTACCTCTTGTGGAGAACACCAGAGGAATCCGAAAATCAAACTGATACTAGCATCTTTTCATGGATACTGTGGTTTATCTGGAAAGCTCGGAATGACAAGGTCTATAAAATATAGACCATACCGCCATAGATATCCTAAACAAAGTTCAAAGGAAAAGCAAGGTCTGGCAGCTTGCCAAGAAAACAAGAAATACAGGAGAACTCAATTCGGGGGAAGGCACAGACCCAGACCTCTCACCCTTCGCCTGCTATATGGACGGGTCATGGAAAGAGAGAGATCCCATGTCAGGGATTGGATGGATCCTCAAGCTAATGGATGGATCAAGCGACCTCCTAGGCTTACGAGGCACATACAGAGGACAATCTCTGCTACACACGGAGTTTCTTAGCCTCCGCTGGGCAATGGCAAGCTTGCAAAGAAAGCACATATTCTGTGAGAGATTTTATACGGACTCAGCGGACTTGATTGCGCTAATAAACAACCCAGAGAGATGGCCAGTATTCAGAACTGAGATTAAAGAGTTCAAGGCACTACAGCGGCACTACCCGAAATTTGATCTTATCCATCAACCAAGGGAGAGGAACACACAGGCAGACAATCTATCTAAACAGGTAAGGAGAATAAACACTATCTTTTCTCATATAAGCACAGCAACACCCCACTCGTTCGATGATACATCAAGTATTGTCTAACCGGATGGACAATGTACGACCTGCATTAAAGTAACAAATTTTTTTTTTTAATCTAAAAATCTAAAACAAATCAAAAATATACAAATCTTAAATTATAAAAAGATAAATTTGAACCACACGATAATTATCTAAATATTGATTTATAGGCAATATTTAAAAATTTATTTTGGATTCTAATTATAGTTTTATATTACATGTCTTAGTGCATTCCTTATTTGATTTTATGTTGACTAAACCAATTTTAAGAATATAGATAATGAAAAAAATTAGATAAATATGATATTTATATTGTCAATAAATTAGATTAGTGGGTTTTAGTTTAGTTTTTTTATATAAAATAGGATTGGCATTTCAATAAGTTCCGTGTTGAAAATTAATAGTTTAGAAATCTGATTAGAAAATTTATGTATTTTATTTTAAATTATTTAAATTTACATCAAAAACTATTATATATTTATTAATTTAAAATTTAAATTTCAATAATTTAAAATTTTTTAGATTTCTACTTATAATTTTTCTAGAAATTTTTTTAAAAATTGAATTTTATTTGTTAGAAACGTGGCGTCGTAGTTAACGTATTTATGCACACGTGGTATCTTAATCAATGAAATTGTTTCTTTTAACTATAGTTAGGTAGTTCATGTAATTATTGGTACTGTAATAATTGATATATGTTAATTTTATACACATTAATTAATGATGAATTTGACTGTTTACATATAGTTTTATGTAGTCTGCATACATAATCTTAGTGATTAGCATAAACAAACTAATGAAATTGTTCCATATAGAATGCTTCTTGAAATTCCTCATGAAAAAAATGCATTATTTACATCAGTTTCTTTGATTTTTTCTCATAGTTACAGCTCTCATAATAAAATTGTATGTCTCAAAGAAATCCAAACTTTATTCTTGTTCATACTTTTTTGTCACCGACGTGTATCAAGTGTACCATCAAGTTTTGAAACCGACCTACAACCAAGTTATGTTATTAGGTGAGGGTACAAGACTGAGTTATGGTTTTGTGGCAAGTTTCAATTTCTAGACCTTTTGTTTGGGTTCGAATATGGCATATGAATTTTATGAAACTATTTCTAGACGTCTCCGTTTCTTCTCCCCTATTAGATACTTTGGCATATGAATTTAACTTTAATTACATATTTATTGTTGATATTATCATTATCTTTGATCCATGGAAACAATTTGATCCGATTATGCTTCTTGCAATCATATCTTGGAATAGTTTAATACTAACAAATAAAAAGTAATACTATAAACAATACATTTTTAAATTTTTATTCCAAATAGAATATTCTAAAATTAAAATTATAAAAGTATCATAAATTATTTTATGAAACTATTTATTTACAATAAATTATAAATAAAACTAAAAAGATTTATATTTTTAACTAATTTTTTATATTACAACATGTTTTAAAATATTTTAATATTAAATTTTATTATTTTTTTAAATTTAAACTACTCATACTATATTTAGAATAAAAGTTTTAAATAATATTATTTTAAACAATTATCCAATAATAAAATATAGGACAATTGACTAATTTAACACTAAATAATGTTTTAATGACTAAATTAGCATCCCAAACTTAAATTCCCACAACTAGTATTTTTTAAGTGAAAAATACTAAAATAATATTATTTATCTCTTTAAGAGGGATCGAACTTTGGTCTATTAAATAATAAAAAAAGTATGTAAACAATATGCTGCTGTAACTAATTGATATATAAATATTTTTTTTTTATATATATATATCTGTATTTAGTTTAAATTATATTTTTTTTACATCATAAATTTATCTTCCTGTTTAAATTTTCTAATGATATCTTAAAAAAACTTTCTAAATTTTGGTGATTGCAAAATTATTATCTTCTAATTTCAGGATGTTGATGTGAAAATTCCCATGTAGCAAGATTGACCGCGTTAATAAGTTTTTGAGAGAGGTACAAAACTATTTTTTTTATGACAAAAACCGATGCGAATTGTTCTTTTTGTGCTCAAAATGATTGAATGTCATTCAATAGATATTAAAAATATGTCAAAGCTACAAGATGCCGCAAAAGAAGACATAAGAACGAAGTTGGCATTTGACATTTTTCATGAATTTGGTGATAAATCTTAGTTTGAATATTTTCATTTTGATGTTTTCGCTTATAACTTATATTTGTGATTGTTGATAAACATTATTGCTGATGTTTTTTGGATAAACACTATTGTTGATGTTTTTTGGATAAACACTTTTGATGAAAACAAGTGGAACAATCTGATGAATACACAAGAGATAGTTTTACTCATTTAATTTCACGTTTTAAGAAGAAATTCTTAAAACACAAGAGATACTTACTAAATTTTTATAAAGCCTTCCTAAATTTTTTATAAAATGTGATTAATAACCTAAATTAAGTAACGATTTATTAATATTAAGGAAACGTTTCCTAAATAAAATAATTAAATAAAATAAAAATTAAAAGTTGCAATTATGCAAATCGAACTTTAGACAATTGGGTAAGAGAAAGAGTGTGTAACCAATATGCTGATGTAACTAATCAATATATAATATTTTGTTTAATATATATATAATACTTTAAGTAAAATAACAAAAACTTTATAATAGCTTTGGAGGAGAATCGAACCTTGGACACATATTGGTAGAGAAGGAGTGTGTAACAAATGTGATACTATAGCTAATCAACATATTACATTTTATTTAATATATATACACTCATGCAATTAAAATAGCAAAATTTTTACTTGGGAAGGGGATCGAATCTTTACTAAAATTAAGGATATTTTAGTCTTTTTTATTTGTTAAAATGTTATTTGTGTGAGTTTTTAAATTGAGTGCTATTATTGGTACTAAAACTTTATTTAGTGCTAATCTAAGGTATTTTTCTAAAATATAAGTACTATTTTGAATTTTGATATATGATGTGATCTCAATCTTTATAATCCTTATATATAATTTGTTCAGTTATTGAATAGAATTTTAATTCACTTCCTCTTAAAGTCATTTAGTATTTTATATTATTTTTATCAGTAATATACAATATGCAATCTAATATTTTGGATTTAAACTTACGTGGTAATATAGTGATGAAAATACAAACCATTAGACTACAAGTATTGATCAGTATTTTATATTTTTAGATGTTTCACTTGTGTAAGGTTGAATTAAAAAAACAATTATGATAAAATTATGGAGAAAGAGAAAATAATCATGTTGTCCTAAAAAGATGATTATTTTTTTAGGAGTAGTTGTCTAGTTTTTGGAAAAAAGTAAATAGACTGATTTTTCTTCACTGGTGTAAAAGAATGTACAATACTTGTTTATATACTCGTATATACAATTTGAGTGACCAACATAAATTATCGGTTTAATATAAATCGAGATTAATCAAACTAAATCTTCCCTCTCAAGATGGAGTTTCATATAGATGAAAACCATCTTGAACATTAAGTTTTGAAATGAAGAAGGATAAAAAAGGTTTGGTTAACAAGTTTGCAACTTGATGTTCATATCAAATTGGAAAAGTTTTTAAGAAACCATCAAGAATCTTCTCTCAAATCAAATGACAGACGATATTCACATGCTTTATCCTCTCGTGAATGATAAAACTTGTAGCAATGTGAATAGATGTAATATTGTCACAGAAGAAAAGACCTACCAAACATAAAAGAACCTTCAAATCCGATAAAATCGGATGAATCCACACCAATTTCTTAAAACCACAGGTCATTGACCTATATTATGCTTTGGCAGAACTGCACGAAACAGTGGACTGCTTTTTCGATTTTCAAGATATCAATGCATCACCAACATACATACAATATCTTGTAATCGATCTCCTCGTGTATGGACATGAGCATATGTGAATCTTTTAAGAGTAAAATATGGGATATAAAAATAGAACAATCCCATACCAATTGTCCCCTTAAGATATCAAAGTATCTTATGAGCGGCCTCGTCTAAATTGTTGAAAATTTTTGGATAGTCGATGCAATGAGTTTGAGATGGCAAATAATACGATTTTGAGATCATGATTGCTTCTAGTCGAGAAAAACATCCGAAGGAGCATCTAAACATCAAAATTTGGGTCAAAATCATTTCCAATGGGTCTTCGACTAGATGGCATGTCATAGATCTTTGAGAGAGCTTTCCGAAATGGTATTGTCGGTCGTGTAGTTCATCATAGTGTGAAACTTATGGCAATTCGAAAACATGATCTTTTGCGATAGACACAGAAGAAACCGAGTGAATAAAAAAAGGGTGAAACACAAAGACTTCCCAGGAAGTCACCCATCCCAATACTATTTTGCCCAAGTATGCTTAATTGTGGAGTTCTGATTGGATCCGGTTCATTAGTGCTGGTATGATCGCACCCGGTAGTACATGTCATGCAACCGTAAATATTCTTTTCATCCACTATCTTCTTGAGCTCCACTCAATAAAGAAGAATGCACACAATGTCTGGGCCTCGGCTAGATAGTTGAAGTGTTTTGAATTGTCGATGCGATGAATTTGAGATGGCCGATAAAACAGTTTTGAGATCGTGATTGTTTTCACCCAAAAAAAACGTCCGAAAAGCATCTAAACATCAAAATTTGAGGTCGAAAAACATTTCCAATGGATTTTCAACCAATGGCAAGTCAGTGTCAAAATGCATTCGAAATATCAATCTGAGTTAAACTCGACTGCATTTTGGCAGCCACAACAAGCAGGATTTTGATAGTAGCTAGCTTGGAAACAGGTGAAAAGGTATCCATGAAATCAAGACCCTCCTCTTGAGTGCATCCTTTGGCAACAAACGTAGCTTTGTATCTTTCAACACTACCATGTGCCTTGTGTTTGATCTTATACACATACTTACAACCAATTTTCCTTTTTACCAGAAAGTAAAGAACATATAGTCCAAGTACAAGTTCTTTTCATGGCTTTCAGCTCTTTATCCATAGCATTACACCAAACTATATGTTTTTTAGTCTCAGAATAAGTACGGGATTCATTAAGAAGAGTGATATTATGAATAAAAGAGCTAAAGGAAGATGACAATTTACTATAAGAAATATATTTAGATATATGATAAGGAGTAGAGAAATGAAGTTTGATTATAATAGTGGTAGTCCTGCAAGTATAGTAGTTTCCGGAATTGTCAGCGAGAATCTAATGCAGAAGGAAAAGTATTCTCAGATGATGATTTTTCAAAATGGGAATAATCATTAGAGATGAACTAGCAAAAGGCATATGTTCATCGGTGGATGTAGAGAATGAAAGATGAGGAAAGATAGCGTGTTTATCTTCTGGCAATATAGAAGATACAAATGGAAAAACTTTCTCATGAAAAATGATGTGCCGTAAAACAAAAATGATATTACTCTCCAAATCCAGAACTTTATATCTTTTAAACCTAGAAAGATAACCTAAAAACACACAAGATTTAGCTCTCGATTGAAACTTATGACGTAGTTTATAGGTGATGTTGATGTATAACACAAACAACCAAATGTTCTAAGGAGACTATAGTTAGGTATCTTTTAGGTTAAAGTTTCATAAGGTATCCTATTCTGTAAAACATGGGTAGGAATTCTGTTGATTATAAAAATGGCAGTCAAAACACAGTCACCCCAATACTCTAAAGACACTTGGGATTGAAACATTAAAGATCTAGCAACATTTAGAATATGTTGATGTTTATGTTCTACCACTCAATTCTGATGGGGTGTTTCTGAACAGGAATGAAACAACACTATACCCTTGACTAGAAAAAAATCATGAAACTTCAGTTCTTGAGCATTGTCAAATCTAACAGCCTTAACACTAATGCGATATTGATTTTTGATCATTTTCAAGAAACGAGGAAAAACTGACAAAACATCAGAGTTTGACTTCATCAAATATATCCAAGTTGCTATACTATGATCATCAACAATGGTAAGAAAATACTTATATCCATCATAAGTACCAGTTGCAAAAGGATCCCAAGTATCTATATGAATCAACTCAAATGGTGTTTTATATTTTTTTTTATTTGAAAGAAAAGGCAAGTGTTTCTATTTTGCAAGAGGACAAATGGGACAAGTGCTATTGTGATCTTTAGTGCTTTTAGGTAAAAGAAATATTACTGAGAAGATCAATCCTAGACAGAGAAGGATGACCTAATCGATTGTGCCATAAACGAGAGAAAAAGCAACAAATGAACAATAAGGTTTGATGCTACCTGGAATGAATAATGAAGTGAAATCCTTATTAAAATCAAGAATGTAAAGATTTGCAATTTGACTACCCTGACCAATCGTCAACTCCCAAGTATGATCCTAAATAAAACAAGTATGTGGAGTGAAGAAAAAGGTTGAATTTAAGTGTTTAGTTAACATACTAACACTTAAAATATTGAATCGAAATGTGGAAATGAATAAAATATCATTGAGGATGAGTTTTTCACGTAGTCTAATATTCCCTATTCCAAAAATGCTCATTGTAGTTTTATTAGGAAGGTTTACGAATGTGTTTTCTAGCTCTCTAAATCGTATAAAAGTTATCTAGAATGAGTCACATCATGGGTGGCTCCTGAATGTATAACCCAAAAATTTGGAGAGATGTCATTTCTATTAGAATGATTTGCAAGCATATCATATAGAATAGGAGAATAAAGAATAAGAAGTGTACCAGATATCGATGAAATATGTGGTACTAAAGTTAAGTAGACGTAGAAGAAACAACTAGAGTTATAGTAGTACTTTGATTATGAAGCTTTGGACTTAGCCATGATATCTTGGATTTTGCTTGTTGATAAATCTATTAGAAGATGTTCTGCACTTTTGGGCCTTTCTGCTGGATATGAAGTCGCCATATTGGAATTAGAAACAACATTAGAGTTGGCTGCACTGCATTTCTGATTATATGAACTTGCTGTCCAACCAGGTGGATAACCATGCAGTTTATAACATCTGCCCTTAAGATGTCCAATTGTACCACAATGACTACAAATATGTCGAAGTCTCTGTTGAAAATTTGTTACTGCATGTATTGTTTTCCTGGTGGTAAGTGCATAATCTGGTGATTATGTAGTACCAACTTGAAAAGCAATTGCACGAACATGTCCTTTCTAATGATTTCCAACATTTCATTGATTCTGATATTGATCAAACATGTTATATATCTCACTCAAGTTAGGACGATTTTTTTTATTTATAATCTGACTTTTGATGTTTGCATAAGAATCATTCAACCCCATCAAAAACTGTATCACATGACTTGTTTCAGCATCTTCAAACAATTCTTCTACTTTTTCACAGTTGCAAGTACAATGTTTTTGAGATTTAGTATTAGCTAATCTTTGCCAAAGTGTTTTCATCTTAGTATAGTAGACATATAATTCCATAGATCCTTGTCTTAGTGTTAGAATTTCCTGATCTAGTTGATATTTGCGAGAAAGATTACTAATATGAAAACGCTTCAGCAAATCCATCCAAATCTCAAAAGCATCATCATAGTATAAGATGCTATCATAGATTTCTTGATTAATCGAATTCAACAACCAATATTTACCATACTATTGCATCGATTCCAGATTTTGAAAATAGTTCCTGATTGATTTGGCATAGGTAATGAATCATCTACAAAGTTCCATTTATCCTTGTATTTCAAAGCCATTGTCATTGCTACTTCGGAGCTATTGTAATTAAATCCATCTAGATTATTGGAAACCAAAGACAAACATGATCCGCAACATGAAGAAAAAATGGATTATGGAGATTATCAAAGGAATATGAGCCACATACGGTCTTTTCATCATAACCATTAATTGTGTAAATTTCGATTCAGTCACGATTGATCGATCGAGTTCTAAAATCATCCATTACAAGTAATTGAGTTTGTCGAGAAGCTCGATTACGAACTTTTGCTCCTTTTTAACCATTCGAGTTCAGGAATTCAAAGAATGGTAAAGAAAAATTGATCACAGAAAGGTATCGAAAGAACCGGAAGGGAAGAAACGAAAATGAAAAAGAAGAGAAAGTTCGTTTCAATGTTCTGATACTAGTAAATAAATTGATTTCTTTTCCTAAAAGAATGTACAATAGTTGTTTATATAGGCGTACATAGAATCTGAATAACCAGCATAAATTATCGGTTAAATCTGAATAACCAGCATAAATTATCGGTTAAATATAAACCGAGATTAACCAAACTAAAACTTTGTCGGTCTGCATAATGAATCAATTTCTCCAGATTATAGAATTATTTCTTTCATTTCGTATGATAAATGAATTAGTCGATGATTACACCCACAGATTAATCGATAAAAAATTGGGATTAACCTGATTATTTCAAAAAAAATTATGTTTACACGTGAACAAGCGAGTTATCGTTGTGTAATAATCATAACAAGTTTTGAAATATGATTTAAATATTAGTCAGTGATAAATTTGCACCTATCACTTCGTTCTTTGCCTAACCATAAAGATCCCAGCAATGGACGATCGGATGCTATCTCCATCTCCGTACGACCTTCTCTTTCAAGCTCTCTCCCTCATCCCAACCCGTCATTACCTCTTCGTTCTCTTCCTTGTCTTGACCATCTTCTTCTACAATTTCCTCGAGTTCCATTTCCTGGGGGATACGATTCTTCAGTATTTCCGTTGCCGCGTCAATCTCGTCTATAGTCCCGATTCTCCTCTTTACCACGGCGTTGTCTCACAGTGTCGGATCCTTCACGGCCGGTGAGTACTAATATTTGCTTTGGGGGTTTGCGGATACGATTTCGGATTTCAATTTTTCGTCTCATGTATGCTTAAGATACGTTGCGACGCCATGGTTAGCGAGTCCTCATCTTCAGACTTGTTTCTTGAATTTCAATGGACTGCCTCCGGTTTTCAGCTACAGAAGGTGATTGGATTTTTGCTATTTTACGCCTTCTTTATGATTGAATCATATTTGGTAATAAACCATTTCATCCTGATTTTGATAGGTTTTCTTATGTCTTGTACTGTTTTCAGACAGCTCTTTCGCGCTTCTGATGGTGGAACGATTGCACTGGATTGGTTGAAGAACTCTGATGGTAAAATTTAGTGACTGAGACTTTTCATTGTTTACCATCTTTGAGTCTGGTTGATTTGTGCAGTTCTTGGTGGTGGCATTCACAACCAGAATGAAAACACAAAAGAAGACACAACGCCCATTGCTGTCGTTATTCCAGGGTTAACTAGTGATTCTTCATCTCCCGTAAGTCTAGTTTATTATATACATCTCTTATGATATCTGGTCAGAACTGTGCTCTTATACAATCTTTTTAAATGTTTGTTTGACTTGCATTGGTGATTTTATAGTATCTAAAGCATCTTGCCTACAACACTGCAAAATCCGGTTGGAATGTTGTTATTAGCAACCATAGAGGATTGGGTGGTGTTTCCGTTACTGTGAGTTCCACTGTTTTGTCTCTGTGTACTATTTAGTCTAAGCCTTTCACTCTGTTTCTAGTATTCTCTTTTCTTGTTCTGTGAGATGTTGTGCGTACTTGTATACAAATTCTTCAGTAATCTTGTTATGTTGCCAATGGATGCAGTCTGATCGCTTTTATAATGCTGGATGGACAGAAGACATACGGGTAGCTCTTGGTTATCTTCAAAATGAATACCCAATGGCTCCTCTCTTTGCTATTGGAACTAGCATTGGAGCAAATATTCTGGTACTATATCAGGAATTCAGTATTAGTTTTTTATGTGTACTTCTAGTTTGATCCAGTTGAGCAACTATCCTTGGCTTTGACTTATATTTAAGTGTTATGATTTGTTTGTCTTCAATGGACCTTCTATAGTTTCATTTCATATTTCTTAGTTGCCTGCACCATATTCTACAATCAAGCAGAGATTTCAGGCTAAAACAGTAGCTTGCCTATTTATGTTTTTGATGTGTGCGAGGAGGGTCATCTAATAGAAAACATAGACCTGAATTTACTCATGTTTCAGGTCAAATACCTTGGGGAAGAGGGTGAAAAGACTCCTCTCAGGGGTGCTGTAGCTATTTGCTCTCCATGGGACCTCTTGGTGAGATATTTTTCAAAAGTGTCTTCTTCTAGATATTTTGATTCCAGAAATTAAAGCTTCTTTGAGATTCTTCATTGGGTTCTAATTTCAGACCATTGTACTTGTAAATAGTACTAAGGGTTTCGCTTGATACAAGTTGGCACTTGATACATTATGCTTTCTTTTCCTGTCTCCTCCCAACAAGCTTGGTGACAGGTTTATCTGTCGGACGTTAAAACAAAAGCTCTATGACAGAGCTCTCACCATCGGACTCCAGGGTTATGCCCAATTGTATGTCCATCTCTTGGTCGAGAACCACCTAGATTTTGTATCTTGTTTTGAGAGGAGATATTTCAGCTATTCTACTTTGAGAAGATCAGAGTTCAGTTATAAATTTAGTTTCATTGCAGGCATGAACCTCAGTATTCACGTCTAGCGAATTGGGAAGGAATAAAAAAGGTTAGCAGTGTAACAACAGATCCATATACTATGCATTCTCCTTGGTAGATACACTGAAAGAAGCATAGTTGAGCAAATAACGAAAACATAAAAATTCCGTCCACAGAGACTTGGACATTTCTTTCTCTATTAACATTGTCTGTTGTTGCCCGTATTTGTTGCCCGTATTTGTTGCTTCATCAGTCACGTTCTATCCGAGATTTTGACAACCATGCTACCTGTCATGTCGGAAAATTTGAGGTATTAGTTATCCTCCATCTTACTTTTACTTCTGACGTTCGTTTCCTCCAGAATTGGCTTTGTCATTGCTCTCTGTTGGTTTTACAAAGTGACAATGGGTTGCATCCTTACGCAGACTGTGGATACGTTTTACCGAAAATCTAGCAGTACCCAATACGTAGGAAATGTAGCGGTGCCACTACTCTGTATAAGTGCTCTAGATGATCCATTATGCACAAGGGAAGCTATTCCTTGGGACGAATGCCGGTAATAAACAATCTCTTTAAATCTTGAATCCAATTACAGT
Organism: Pugionium cornutum; assembly: GCA_018901935.1. Lineage (NCBI taxonomy): Eukaryota > Viridiplantae > Streptophyta > Magnoliopsida > Brassicales > Brassicaceae > Pugionium > Pugionium cornutum. The sequence continues at coordinate 9,845,861 of CM032155.1, forward strand.
TGTTATTATTAACCTAAAGTTTCTTTGGGAAGGACAAACAAAAACATTGTCTTGGCTACAACAAATCACGGGGGACATCTAGCGTTCTTCGAAGGATTAACTGCATCTAGCTTGTGGTTAGGATCTCTGATTCTAACAAAGTATTTAGTACTTCCTGTTTTCACTGTCTGTATATGTCGTGTACAGGTGGGTTCGAGCCACCAACGAGTTTCTTGGCGTACTTAGTCGCAGTCGTTATATGCATATCCAGAGAGTAAGTTTCCGTCTATCTCTAAGCAACCTCAAACCAGAACTGACCAGTAACATTTTTTTTGCAGATTGAAGAGAGAAGAAGCTCAGGATCAGGGAATCAGGAGCCTTCGATAAACCAAGGCCCGTATCTAAACATTGCAGAAGATGGGTTGGTGGCAGCAGTCAAATATGAGCAAGATACTAATACCACAACACTATCAAAAGAAGCAACACGAGCATCGAACCAGAGAGGACAAGAGCCTAAGGATGAGGTAAGAAAGAGAAGCTTCAACGAGTTGTGTCGTCGGGTGACAAAACGGTCCATATTGTGGCTTGGTTACACAGGCGTGATTGCAGGTTTCCCTTTACTAGGGCTGCTCTTAAACTACATCTTCCGTAAGAAGCAACTGCTCACAATATCCAAATCCTGAAGCTGCTTCTTTTCTCCTATCAAACCCCATTCCATGATTCTTATTCCTGTCGTTATTTTTCTAAAATATTTTTATATTCCACATGTTAATAATATATTCACATAAGAGAGGAAGAAGAGGACTTGAAAAGTCTACTTTATATGAAAGTTCAAGAGCTCTCCATCTGACTGACATATCATCATTGGAGAGAGTAACACGTGTTGATAATTTGATATGTATAGGTAGGACGTGCTCTTACGTTGTTCTCTATCATCTCAAATTGTTATTGTAAAGATAAGAGAGAGAGAGAGGAACTTATGGTTTGAAACTTGTTCGGTTCTTTTAAGCATAAGATTTTATCATAAGCGTTATAGATCTGCAACTTCAAATTTCTTTTAGGATTATCGTACTTACAGATGATAATTTTTCCAATTTGTTTTGATTTAGTTATACTATCCATAGATGGGTTGACATTAATTGTTTTAACAGGCGTGCCTTGGGTGTGTCTAGGCACTAGACGAGCTTAGCCGATTGGTGTATTCCTCTTGAGGTCGAGGCGAGGTGAACTCCAAAAGTCCGCACGCCTTTGAACACTTTGTTCCGATGCATCAGACGATCTCTTCCACGCTTTTTAAATTCCAAGTATATAATCTTACGCATTGTAGAAGAAAGACACTGCTGTTATAATCATAAACTAGATTCATACCCACGTGAGAAAAATATTCGTAAACTATAATTTTTTAGTAAATATAAATTAAATATTTATTTTTATTTAAAATTACTTTTAACATTAATTTTTGTATATATAAATTAAGAAAAGAAAATTAATTATTTTTTACAAATTTAATAATATTTTTTATTAATTTAATAAAATATATTAATTCTCTAACCAAATTAATAAAAATGATATAATTATAATTATTCTAATAAGTTAAGCTCATTTATATATTTATTTGAAATTTACAGTACACGTAAGCATGATATTTCTGTTAATAACACGTAAGAGTAAGGTTATTTTCTTAAAATATTTCTCAAATAATATATTAGGAATTACGGTAGTAACTTAAATCTATTTATATTTATTTGAAGTTATTTATAAATTAACGTATAAAAAATTTAAAAAAATAAAAATTATTGTTTTTGCAAATATAATAGTAATTTTTGTTTAGTTGAATAAATTATATCTATTCTCTAACAAATTTAATATCAGTGGCATGTATTGTAATTATTCTAGTAACTTAAACCCTTTTATATATTTAAGCTGAAACTCGTTGTGGTGTTGACACGTCAACATGGTATTTTTATTATTAACACGTTAGGGTAAGGTTACTTTGTTAAAAAGTTTCTCAAATAATATATTAAGGATGTTGTAGAATATTTTTAGGTTAGTTTCCGTAATTATACGAATTTATTCGATTAAACCTATTTCTATTTTAATGTTCTTTTAGCTACATATATTGTATTTTTTCTGTAAACTATATAAATTTTATAAATTATAATAATTATATAAATTTCATTAATGTTTATAAGTTAAATCGCTATTAAACATTGTTTTAATTCGAAAATCTGGTTTAACTACGAAATAAATTCAAGTTAAAATCAGATTTTTGAATTAAAATTAGGTTTAATCAAAATTTTAACATGTAAACGTTAATGAAATTTGTTTAATTGCAATAGTTTATGAAATTTGTATAATTTAAAAAAGAAAAATATAATTTATGTAGGTAAAAGAAGATCCAAAAAATACATGCATAAATTTGTATATTTGACGAAAGTGAATCTAATATTCTTTTTATAATATTATTTTCCTTTATGTCAAAGATCGACATTAACCTAAATTAAATTTTACAAAACCTAAATCTTTCATGATATAATTTTGTGTACTTTATAAAAACAAAGTCTTTATTCCTTTGTTAATAATAACTCTGATCGGATTTGGTAGCTAATAAAAAGATAGATGTATCAAGAAAACATTCAACAGCTGATCCTAATAATCAAAATAATTGGAAGTGTAATTTTGTGTTAAAATCATAAAATATGGAGTTCAATGCATGAAAACAACATTTAATTTGTAGTTTTAAAATCCTGACTTGATCTTCAAAATATCCAAATCATGTAAATTATGTAATAAAGACGTAAGAGTATTCATGCTTAGAAAGGCTAATGCAAAAATTACTAATCAAATAATGCAATCAATTCTTCATCAAGTTGATGATTACGATTATGAGAAAGAAGCTGATTATGCATATCAACCTAAGTTGAAGAAAGTATAATGGATAGTTTTGTTACTTCAACTCTCTCATATGTACGTAAAAGAAGAAAAGACATATATATAATATTTTTGAATTTTGTGATAAGGAGTTTATAGACAAACTTGTGGAGTTATTACAAGGAGATTCTTTGATGCTGCAATTCCATTTAACACGGTTAATTATGATAGTTTTAAAGAGGCACTCAAGTTAATTGTCCAATATGTTTTCGGTTTTAAATCATCAACTATGTATGAAGTAAGAGTTCTTTTGCTTTAAAAAGAAATGGTTAAAACTCAAAATCAGCTCTTGGAGCACAAGAAAAAAATGGACATATGAAAACAAGACGTATGCGGTCGCAAAGTGGTCGCAAAATTCGTTTTTCTGACCATTTTGCGACCACAGCCAGAGAGCGCAAAATTTTCATCGCAAATTTTTGTGGTCGCAAATTACTCTCACTTTAGCGATTGATTTGCGATTACAGTAATAGTGACACATTTTGCAACTGATTTGCAACCACATAATGGTCTCTGTAATTACGACTACTTTGTAACTGGTTTGTAATAACAAATTTTGCGATCACTTTGCCACCTACATCCATGGTTGCAAAAACCGTAATCGCAAATCAGTCACAAAATTTTATAACTGATTTGCGACCACAATGAAAGACGTGGTCGCAAATCGGTCCTAAAATTTTGTGACCGATTTGCGACTACGGACACAACGTGTTCGCAAATCAGTCACAAAATTTTGTCATTGATTTGTGACTAAATTGTATTTGTAGTCGTAAATCAGTCCCAATTATTTGCGATTGATTTGCGGCTACATGTAAATTTTTCAAAAAAATAAATGTAGTCGCAAATGATCACAAATATGTGGGACTGATTTACGACTAATTTGCGAGTAGACTCAAATTTGTTTTAAAAAAATAATTAATTAAAATATTTTGAAATTAAAATTAAAAATTATTAAATCATAATTTTTAATTTTAATTACAAAATATTTTAATTAATTATTTTTTTAAAATTAATTATTATTACTAATTAATAATGAGTATATTTTTTAATATTATTTTTGAAATACTTTATTTAAATAAATGTTTTTGTAATTTTAAATATTATTATAATTAAATAATAAAGAATTTGTATTAATAATTATTTATAAAATAAAAAGAACTATTATTAAAAAAAATTTATTAAAAAAAATTCAAATTACAAAAAAATTAAAAAAAACTAATTATCTGGAGGGGGAAAATTAAAATTGGATGGTGAAAATTCTGGGTGCAGCGTTCGACGGTTCACCTGCACCAACGTTATCGCGAATAAAAGAGACAAAATCGGAATCCATCCGTTGAAAATATCCGACGAGTATCTCTAAGTTGTTAATTATTTTTTATTTTTCTTTTTGGACTTCCTTCATCTTCCGATTCGCTTTCACCATCTGCACATTTTGTTTTTCAATACACATATTGCGTGCGTTTGCTGTTCGATTTGGCACTGCGCGGCTAAGAGTTGATCCTGAAGCGCAACAAAGTCGAAGGTAGTGGATTGGAAGTCACTACGCCTACCCGACCCGTGCATGCGGTTCAGACTACCGAGTACGTAATGACAGCCTCGGTCATCCGCAATGGAAAATTACAAAAAATTAATAAAACGATTAGAATAATTATATTAAATTTAATGTAAATTAAAAAAATTTAATTTTTTTTTTCTACTTGAATGAAAATCTCATTCTTCTCATCTTAGATGAGTTCAATTTTCCGAAAAGTACCATCGTACATTTTTGTTGCATCAATCTCGACGATCGCCATCTTTTCCTGGATGTTTCGTTCGTATATTTCACCGATTTGTTTAGCTTTCAAATCGACATACGAACCATACTGCCAAGTGTAAGTCTTTATAAAGACCTCAACAATTGAGACCGGTCGTCCCAAATTATTTTCTTAAATATTGAAATAAATTATTAATAAATAATAATTAAATTTAAATTTTAATTTAAGCATTTTAAAGTACTTAACATTTTTTGTTGGATTTGGATGTACGATTTTTGGCCCGACAAATGCTTGTGCCTTCGAAGGCGATCCCGAGAGGGATTTCAGTTATTGGAAGATTTGACGTTTCTGTTTCGCAATAGTCTGTCATGGTTTTGTACAGACTCGAAGAAATCTACCTGAGACGTTTACCGTTTGTATAAACCGTGCTCACCATCCCTTTCATCCATCTTACACAGACGAAATCAAATTTTTTTCGTACCACTGGGGTGATCATAGGATCCCAACTATAAGATTGGTTGAAATTTTAAAATATATAATTACTTTTAATAATTATTAAATTTTATTAAATAAATTTTATTTTTAAAAAAATACTTACCGCAAATTCGATTAAATATGTTTTTTAGCGTTCAGCTGGTACAACTGTCCAACTATAGTAGGGGCCGTCAAATTTTTTTGTCAAAATTTTTGAAATTTGATGGGTTATTGCCTATTTGTTTCGGTCAAACCTAATTTACTAAATATATAAAATATAAGTATTTTAAATACATATTTACAAATATTTAATTTTAATTTTAAATTATTTATTTATAATTAAATATTTATAATATATCTTTTTATATTTATTATGTAATTTTTTGAAATAAAAAATAAAAAAATAAAATTTTAAACTTACCATGTTGTGTTTGATGGTGCCACATCAGACAGTACAGTCAAGTACTGGTCCCGCCCCGTGGGTTTGTAACAAACTATTAAATATGATATTTTGTTTCTCCGTTTCCTTCGGAAGGTGGAACCTCTTGCTCCTCATCATGCTCCCCGCTTCCTAAAACCATGGGGCATGATTAGTTTAAAGAACCGAGTGAGGGATGAATTTGTAATGTGTAGGGAGGCGGGATGCCACTGTATAAGCGGCGGATGAGGGGTTCGAGGAGGCCAAAGAGTTACCACGGCCGGAAGACGATGGGATTTTTCGTCTTTCACGATCTCTCATCGACCTACCGCTACTTGCCATTGTATATTGGGTGTTTGAGAGAGTTTTAGGTGTTTGATAGAGTTTTAGGTGGTTAAGAGAGTTTTACGAAGTAGGATTTGTGTGAAGTGTGAAAATGAGGGAAAAGAGTCACGTATTTATAGTAAATATTTGCGATCACACATGTGGTCGCAAATTAGTCGCAAACTGGGAAATTAAATAGGTGGTCGCAAATCAGTCACAAATTTGCTACTGATTTGCGACCATCAATTAATTTGGTGGGAGTTGAAAAATCTGAAAACTTTCAAAATTCCACCAAATTTAATGGTGATCGCAAATCAGTCGCAAATTTGGAACTGATTTGCGACCACCATTTAATTTGGTGAAAATCGAAACTTTTCGAGAAATTTCAGTTCCCACGTATTTAAAGTCAATATTTTAAACCATAGTCCCAAATATGTGACTGATTTGTGACCACCGTGAAAATGGTGGGAGATGAAAATTCTCGAAAATTTTCAACTTCCACCGGATGTACTGATTGTCGTAAATCAGTCGCATATTTGCGACTGATTTACGATCACGGATTATTTTTGTGACCAATTTGCCACCACATTACCAATATAGTGGCAATTTGGTAGCAAAATAGTCACAATTAATATCATAAACCATAAATTATATGATTTTGTTGAATACCATGAATTATATAAAATTGATAACATCATTAAAAGTTGTAGAAACTTCAATTAATAAATAAACAACAACATTTGACAAATTTACTAAATTTATATATCATTTACCAAAAACACTTAACACATTTCCTTAACCTTATACCTCTTATATACAATTCAAATGTTTCTAACATTTACATCAACACAAATATGATTTTGTTTATATTTGCTTACTTAGAAATGCAAAAATAAGTTATAACATAGAGAAAATGTAAATTTACTTTATGTAGTCGCAAAGTGGTCGTTATTTTGCGACTAACTTGCAGATCACAGTAGAAATTTTGAACACGTGGTCGTAAATTGGTCGCAAATATGCGACTGATTTGCAACCAAGGTTTAGTTTTGTGACCAATTTGCCACCATATTCCCAATGTAGTGGCAATGTGGTGGCAAAGTAGTCACAATTAATGCACTTAAACCTTAATTATATGATTTTGTTGAATACTATGAATTATATAAAATTGATAACATCATTAGGAGTTGTACAAAAAAACTTTAATTCGAAACAACAACATTTAATGAAAATATATAAGGATCAAATGCAAAAATACATAAAAAGTCAAATATATTACACCTTTTCCTCCTCATCATCATCTGAAGATGAAATATTACACTAAAATTCATCTTCTAGTTCGGCATCTCCGACATCAAAATCAATTTCTTCGGTATGATTAACTCTATCAACCAAATGATCCAATTCTATCTTTTCAACCACCGTTACCTCTTCATCATTTTTTTTGTTGCAAAAGGCCAATCTTTGTCTTTGTTTTTGTATTTCCTCAAAATGTTAGATTTGGGATTAACTTTCAGAACACTGAGCTATGTTTGTTTTGATGATGATTTGGTGTGCAGATAAAGAATATAACAAACTTGATCTGTTTGAGAGGCTGGTACATAATAATTAATGAAATATAATTTAGTTATATATATAACCAAATTAACTTATAAAATTTTACGTGTATATATATATATATATATATATATATATATATATAAATTAACATATATTTATAGTTAATTATTTACATACGTACCTAGAATAAATGGTTCGTATTTGTAGTATTTTCTTGATGATAAGACATCAACGATGCCATTTTCCGACTTTTGAGTTCTTTTCGAAAGCGTAGGATCGTACCACTCAAATTTAAAAAGCGTGATCTTTAAATTTAGGAGTCTAACATACTCAAATTGAATGATATCTGTTAAAATCTCGTAGATATAAGTTTCATCAGATGCATCTCAGTAATTGTTTCCCTTGACACAAATGCCGTAGTTACATGTCTTTCTCTTGTGTCCATGTTTCTTTGTGTAGAACATATAACCTCTTGTAAAATAGATCGGTCAAGTTAACGCTTTATTCATCGGTTCTTGAATTAATTTTAGAGCCCATATCGAAAAAGCGCGTGGATCTGTTGAAATGCATGCATTGACCTATGATTATATATATATATATATATATATAAAGTAATTAGTATTTCAAAATTAAAAAAATTAATATAATATATATACATGTGAATTAATTAAACATACATAATCTCGACCCATATGTAGAACTCTTCCTCTCTTTTCGATGAAATGTCATCTTCCGAAAGATATTGATACGTACACCGAATGTGATCTTCAAACATGCTACAAAATTTAATATGAAAAGTAATATATATTGCTTGATTACAATGAAATTGTAATATAATAAATGAAATTATTATCATAGTATTTACCGCTCTAGTGGCCGAAAATATTCATAATTCCGTAAAACATATGCATGTGCATATTAGTATTCTTTTCGGAGAGCCATATTTCTTTAAATTTACCACTTGGACGACCCATGTGAGTAAATATATTCGGAACTCCGGTATCCGGATTTACAGGGACGTCACCTTCATCAAATATATATATATTATACACGATATTCAGCACGAGAATTTAATTAACTATCCTTACAAATAAAATAATTAATTAATAAATACAACAATTTATGGTTAACTACGTACCTGTTTTTGTTGCGTATGTGGGCATATGCTCCGAGAAGTAAGATATCTCATCATTCACATATTATTCAACAAGCGATCCTGCAACATATCGTTTGTTCTTCGCCTTGCTTTTAAGTTTTTTTAAAAACCTTTCAAATAGATACATCCACATATATTGAACAGGTCCCCCCAATTCAACTTTGTATGGCAGATGTATAGGTAGGTGCTCCATGACGTCGAAAAATGCATGTGGAAAGATCTTCTCCAAATTGCATAAATTATGACTATATTTTTATTTAGAATTCGGACACGGCTTTGTTGCAATGATCTGGAGCATAGATCTCGGAAAAATCCTCCAATCCCTACATTACAATCTAGTATTAGTTAGTACATGCAATTATTATTATTTTACGTACTTAAAATATAAAATATGTTTAATAGTATACAACTGATAATGCTAGATGAACGTTTCGTGGTAAAAGTTATGCAAATATAAAGGGAGAAGCCTTTCCATAAAAACATGGCAGTCATGGCTTTTAATACCCAAGAACTTCAGTCTATCCATATCCACACAATTTGCTAAATCTGCCGCGTAGCCGTCCAGAAATTTGACAACATTTTTGATACATTCCAATAAGCGTTCTTTGGCTTTTTGTGTCAATCAAAATATAGGGATTGAAACATTACCCCAACCATCCATGTGCAACTCTTTTTGAGAGCAAAACTTTGCAATATCCAACATTGACTTAACTGTATGTTTTGATTTATCCTTAACATTCATAACAATATTAATGATGTTATCGAAGAAATACTGCTTTATATGCATCACATCAAGATTATGTCGATGGTTTAGATCCATCCAGTACGGCAACTCTCAAAATATGCTTTCTTTGTCCCAATTATGCCAGCTTCCATAATTTTGTTCTTTACTTTCATGACCGTTTCCTCCGTAGTCAGATATTTTTAGAGGATTGACAGTTTTTATTTGCTCGTATAAAACTTGTTCGCCTGTCAATGATTGTGGAGGATAGTCATTTAAAACGTGCTTCCCATTAAAAAATTTGTTTTATTTTTCCATAACGGATGACCCTTAGGAAGAAACCATATGTGACTATCAAACCAACACGTCTTTCTACCATTTGGTAATTGAAATGCCTTCGTATCATCCATACAAATTGGACAAGACAGTCTACTATGCGTTGTCCATCGTGACAACATTCCATAAGCTGGAAAATCGATTATTGTCCACAGTAACACAACTTTTAGATTGAAATGTTGATTCAACAATACATCGTATGCATCAGCTCCCATAGATCACAATTCTTTCAGCTCATCAATCAAAGGTCGGAGGAATATATCCACACTAGCGCACGGATGATTTGGCCCCGAATTCAAAATTGTTAGAAACAAGTACTCTTTCTTCATACACATATCTGGTGATAAGTTATATGAAGTGATAATCACCAGCCCTAATGAATGATTTTGAGACATCCCAAATGGACTGAACCCATCAGTACATAAGCAAAGATAAACGTTTTGAGATTCAACAATAAATCTTGGATGTAGATATTAAAAAATTTTCCACTCCGCATTATCAGATGGATGATCCATTTCTCCGTCTTCTGCTTCATGTTCTGCGTGCCACCTCATTGCCTCTGGGGTTTTCTCGCTTTGATACATTCTCTTAAGTCTGTCGCCTATAGATAAATACCACATACGACTAAAAAGTATTCTCGTCGTGCCCTCGCTTGGCTTATATCGGAGGGAATCGCAAAATTTGCATTTTTCACATTTCTCATTTTCTTTCCAAAAGATCATACAATTATGAACACACACACGTTAATTGTATAAAACGGGAGCCCTCGATTTTGCATCAGTTTTTCGGTTTCATAATATGAAATCGTTGCGTGATTCTCCTCGGGCAAATATTCTGTAAACAGTTCCGCCCAAGAATCCATGCATTTTTTCTGATAGATTAAAATCAGATTTAATGTTCATGAACCGAACAACTAAAGATAATTGTGAGTGTCCTTCATGACAACAATCATACAATGGTTTCTCGAAGCTTCTAACATATTGTAAAAATTTTGTGCTTCTAATTTGGTTCTTCTACATTATTACATTCTTCCTCGTTATGATTATAGTACTCATTAGTCGTAGTCTCACGACCATCATTTCATCATATCTATTACCGGATTTCCCAACTGTTTGTTCACTAGTACCACATGTATCTTCCTAATTTCCTAGGACATCACCCCGACTACTCGTCCCTAATTGAACATTCAGCCCTTCTCTATGTTTATACCAAATATAATAATTTGACATAAATCATCAACTATATAGATGATTCCATATTTTCGGTCCCGTAATAAATTTATCGTTTTTTCAATTAATACAAGGATAGAAAAACTTACCTCCGCTACTTTGAGCTATTGGTTGACTACTTGCAAAATTCATGAACTGCTCTATGTCTTGTGCAAATTCCGCCGATATATTTCTTGCTTGATTATCAATCTTTTTGTACATCCAAAATCTCAAATTATTATAATTTTCCCACATGTTTCAAAATTTTTTTTCCTTTTGATTCTACAAATGAGAGAATGAGATGGGGCATATATATAAGATTTTGCCACTATTTTGTGACCACAACAGTGTAGTCTCTTAAAAAATCAGTATACCTACCATGCACACATTTTATGTTGTGATTTTGCCACCATTTTGTGACTGAAGAGCCACTCCAACCGTGGTCGCATATTTTGCGACCAATATACGACCACCAAGTGCTTCGACCACATTCAGTCGCTAATCAGTCGCTAATCAGTCGCTAATCTGCGACGGATTAGTGACTGCCACCATCAGTTGCAAATTAGTCGTAAAATGGTTGCGTATTGCGACCAATATGCGACTAATGTTTTTAGTCCCAATTTTACGATCTATTTGCGACTACTGCTCTATAATCGCAAATTGGTTGCAAAATCGTGACAAACATAGTCGTAAATTTTGCGATCACATATGTAATATCAAAATACAATGACATTTTGACAGTTTTCTCGTAGTGATCTAAATGGTGTGTGATAATGTCAGATGAATGGAAAAACTTGTTTTATGCACTTAATTTGACGAGGCATCAGATTGACGGAGATAAAAAACTACTTATGGGGTATATTTATGAAAATATTTATGAAATCATAAATACGCCTAAAGAGATCATTGTCAAGAACTTTAACATGAAAGAAGTTGAATGCTAACATGCATTTGAGATCATTTATGACCGATGAAATTGTCAACTGCATCACCCTTTGCATGCTGGTGGTTATTTTTTGAATTCTGAATTTTAGTATGTACATCAAATCTGATGTGAGCTGTGAATAAGTTGTCGGAGTTATATGATTCCATTTAAAATTTTTGTTTATGATCTTGAAACTCCAGAAAAAATACTCCTAGAGTTAATGCATTTAAAAATGTTCCAGAAGTCTTTGGTCATCATATGTCAGATAGGTAACGAACAACAAAATCACCAGGTAATAATTTGAATTTTTCACATTGCAATTGATAATATCAACGTATAAAATGTTAAATGTTTCACGGTTTTCCCGCTGATTGGTGATCTTATTATGGAATGCATACACGAAACGTTAAATAATATGCAAGAAAGATTCTTAGTCTCACATGTAATGCAACTGGTTGCGAGAGATATTGGAATGTATTTCAACATGCAAATGACTATATATAAATATATTACAAAATTCATATCATTTCATTTTCTCATATTATCTATAATTTGTACTTCTAACAAATCCATACCAAAAAGAATTGATTGGCTTAAAACAAATCCATACAAAAAAAGAATTGATAACCGATTAAATTATATGATATTTGTTAAGTATAGTCGTGTTTTGAGACGTCGTTGCAAGAGAAAAGACACAATTGATTCCATTCTCTTGTAAGATATTAGTGATAGTAACGAGTGGTTTCTATAAAGTATGTGATGAAGGCTTTAAATAAGCTGGCCGATCCGAATAACCTAATCAAGAAAATGGCCGACAAGAAGACTTGCACGACATGGCCACCTCAAGTGGTGACATGGCCGGCTCATTTGTTGACATCGCTGAATCAAGCGGTGACATGGCTGGATCAAGCGACAGATTTGAAAACTCGGCCCAACTGACCAGTTAGCTTGAAGGCATGGACTTAAAAGAGATCACAACCCCAATGGTGTCTAAAGGAGCAACGACGAAGTAGGATTCGCACATTCTACTACAAATTCAGCATGTTAGTGGAAGAGTTTCTAAACCAAACGGGCCAAAGCAACTTGGCCACGGGCCATAGGCCACCAATCAAGTCAATGGTCTACATCCTCAATAAACTTTACCAAAAACATGGGCACTAATAGCAAAGGAGGTCAATGTCCAATGTTTTGTTAACCTGCTTAAAGCTCAAGATTAAAGGCAATGCACGTGGACCAAAACATGTCAGCAACTTCCATTTCTCTTGGCCGTAGATAAGAAAGGTAAAGTTCCTTATTTCAATTATATTGTATCTTGTCTTGTCTCGTTTTGCAGGTTACAAAAATATAGTAGTTTTTTTTGTATGCTCATGAACAATAAGTAATTTTCCTTTTTATAGTTTTCAATTTTGTTGTAGTTCTTTTTTTTGTATTTTTGTATGATTTTCTTTTTTTTTTGTTGTATTGATTCTAAAAGGTTAAAGCTGCCGAACATATTATAAAGCTCTTTCAACATTATAGTTCGATAATTTTTTGTCCATTATCAATAAAGATATCAAATTTTCTTACAAGAATTTCCTTAGCGTAAATAAACCTCTTCCTTCCCTCTTAACTTAGTCAAATCCGAACCTTCTATTCTAAAAATTGTGATATATCACAAGGTTTTCCATAATTCATATAGTTCACTTTATTCCACCACCTTTAAACACACGCCAAATCTAAACAAAATACAAGGCCGGATTTCTTGCCAAGGATTCCTTGTACCGGTTCAAGAATGTTAAGACCGTGATCCCAAACTTATATCATTTTTGGTATCAGAACTTAAATTCTTAAAAACTAGGTTATCTCTTTCTAATCTTAAGTTTTTCAGTTCGTGCATTATATCTAGTTCATTCTACATTAAAAAAATAGTATAAATCTATATTCGTTCATCTCCTATTTCTGTAACATCTAGCATTATGAACTAAAAGAAAAAAAATCCCTTTGCATTAGTAATTTTCCTATTATTTAACCTTTTCTATTTTTCTTTGTGTCAAACCATTAAGAGTTCTTTCCATTAATTCAAATTATCTTTCCATTTTAGTTTTGACCTTAAGAAAAATATGAAAAAAAAATCTCTAATTGCATTAGTAAACTTCCCTTTTATCTTTTTATATTGCATATTTTTTTCTTAAGATTACTATTCCTAGAATATATTCGTGGAGCAACCAACCTATTTTTTTTTTGTAGAAAACGATAGCTAAAACCAACAACTAAGATTCAACCAAGGCCATGTTTACCATATTCTAAATCCAACTCACCTCCATCGGAAAAAATCTTAAACAAGTGAAAAAACCGGCAAGGATCCAAGCCATAAGGAACGTACGGGTCTAAAGGACTGACATTGATCACAGACATGCCGATGTCTTTAAACACCCTTGGCCACAAGAAGATTAGGAAGGTCACTACCCCTGGGAAGAAGTCAACTACCGGCCATATGACCGAAACACTAGGCCGAGAGCACCCCCACTTCATCATAAACACGAGGAGTTCATGACCAACCGGCCACCTTACAATGATTTCAAACTAACACTTTCTAGTTTTGCAAAAAAAGTAGATCTCGAATCCTATCTAGATTGGGAGTGTAAGATGTATCATATTTTTTTTATCACTACAACTAACCAAGGCCACAGAGAATATCCACGGCCATGGCTCTCAGCTCACGGAAAACACCCTGATGGGGTGGGACTGAGAGACCTCAGACCGTAGGAGGAAGAGGCTAGGATCCATATATTCATGGGTCGATATGAAGGAACTCATGAGACAAATATTTATACCATCTTATTTTAATAGAGACTTACAATGTCGTTTTAGAACTCTTAAAAAAGAAACAAGGTTGGTAGAAAAGTACTATGACGTGTTTGAAAATCTAAAAAACTTGCTAGAACTAAGCGATGATGAGGAGGCAATAATGGCCCAATTTCTAAATGGTTTGCAAGAAAGGATCAGCCGTAAGGTAGAGAGGCAAATCTACAATGAATTCAAGGACTTCTTCTGCATATCTGTTCAGGCTGAATAGCATTTTTCTCTGCTGCATCACCTTTCTTTATCTGGTCCGATGCGATCTTCTCGCACCTCCAGTTTCTTTATCCACCTTGATGTAATCTTCTCACATCTTCAATCTCCCCTTTTTTTTTTTAACTTGGTGTGATACTCAAACACTTCTGTCCTACAAGCATGAAAAAATAAACGCAGCAAGGCAACCCAACAACATATATGCTAATTTTTCAAAGAACATCTTGATTAAGTTAAAGCTATTGGCATGTTCATGTACTGAAAACATATAAAACTAACAAAATTACAACCAACCACATAACCGAGTTCGAAATAAACTGTTTGACAGAGCAAACAAAAAGAGTAGACAAAAAGAAAAGTTGGTTGTAAAAAAAATAATGAAATCCCCCAACAACTAAGCTTCTCTAGCTCCAAGAATTTCCCCCTTTTTATCACCATCATCTCCCCTTGCTTGAGTGCAAACAGAAGTTAAAAAACAATACAGAGGACTAGGTTCATACTAATCTCCTTATCAAAAGGTTGTAAGCCACTAACCGTAGCAGTCAATCCAGCCGATCGAATAAATGTTTCAACTTTCCTAGGGATTGTCCCAAAACATACTTCACGTTCCTCGATTAACTGATGTTGGGTGAATAGTACATACCTTGAGGGAGTGGCAGGAGGTGGTGGAGGTGATGGCGACACTGTATGATACAAGCCTTGAATCAAGTCCGTAACACTCGTGGACTGGTTGGAGAAGATTAGGCGAGAAACTCGGCCTTAGGCTTTTGTATAGGGGTTTTCTGGTGGATATTGGATGGAGGGGTGAAGTGAACCACACGAGGGGTGATGAACTTCATGATAAATCAAAATTTAGAAGTTAGGAGGGCTGGTCTCAACTAGGGTTTTAAGCGATAGAGTTTTAGGAAAAAGACTCGTAGGAAAAAATTCTATCTTTATTAATAATCAAAAGTTGTCAAACTACAATGCTGAAGGAGCTTTATTAATATGCTCGGCAGCCTTGACCTTCTAGGATTGACCCAAATAAAAATGGAAAAGTTACAAAAGTGCATAAGAAAAATTACAAAAAGAAAATAACCGAAAAAGGACAACTAGCTAAATTGTTCTTGGCTCAATAAATGGAAAACTTACTATTTCTACTCTGCAAAACAGAAAAGGCAAGTTTATAATTGAAAACTTACCTCTCTTACCTTTCGGCCAAGAAATGGAAAGTGGCCGACCTTGTGGCATGCACGCGCCTAGCTTCTAGTCTTCAACTTGGAGTAGGGTTACGAAATATTGGGCCTTGACCTCTTTTGTCACGAGAGTCCAAGTCTCTGGAGTCCTTGTACTCTTGGCCCAATGCTCCTTGTCGATGGTCTTCTAGGAGCTTGTCTACCCACAAGCTAAACTTGTGGAAGAGTGTCCTTGTTCTGCTCCTTGTCATTGCTGCTGGTGGCACCACTGGTGTAAAGACTTCATCCAGGTTCATTCCTTGAAGCTGGTAGCTGAGTTGATCCGAGTCTCCTTGTGTAGCGGTGAAAATGGTGGTGCAATCACGTGGGCCAGCTGGATTGTGCGTGGAGCTGACCGAGTTGAGCTCGGAGCCAGCCATATTGATTTGTGAGCCGGCGGCATCACCAGTTGGGCCGGCGGTGTCATTCATGTCGCTGCTAGTTGGGTCGGAGGTTTGGGCCTCTCCGTCGGAAAAGATGGTCAGCCCGGCCTGGCTGATCATAGGGCCAAGCGGTACCCAGCAGACGCGCCAAATGGCCCGGCTGTCTTGGGCAAGCTTTCAAGTCGGCTATTTTGGTCTTCTGGCCGGCCAGATGATCTGATGTCCTCATCATCTCCTGCCCTTTCAGTAGGTTTTGATCTCAAAACTGGTTCATCTGCAATGAATGGATCGAAATCAGTCATATTGAATGTGTTACATACATTAAACTCACCTGGAAGTTTAATCTGGTAGGCATTGTTGTTGATCCTCTCTAGCACTTTGAATGGTCCATCTCCTCTTGGAGCCAGCTTGGAACTCCTTAGGTTGGAGAACCTCTCTTGCCGTAAGTGTAGCCACACCCAATCACCTGGTTGAAAGACCATTTCTCTTCTCCCCTTGTTGGCGTGAGTCACGTACTGCCCGGTCCTCTCCTCCAGGTTCTTTGCTACCTTCTGTTGTAACTTCTTGATGAATTCTGTCTTATATGCTCCATTGAGGTTGGTCATTTCTGCTGGTGGCAGTGGTGTTTGCTCCAAAGGCGTCTGAGGGTTGAAGCCATAGACCACTTCAAAAGGGGTCTTCTTTGTGGCTGGATGCACTACTCGGTTGTAACCAAACTCTATAAATGGCAGGCACTCTACACATGTCTTGAGGTTCTTCCCTAGTGTGGTCCTGAGAAGAGTCGAAAATGTCTGGTTGACTACTTCATTTTGGCCATCGGTTTGAGGATGGCATGTGGTAGAGAAGAGCAGATTCGTGCCTAGCTTTCTCTACACGGTCCTCCAGAAGTGGCTGAGAAATTTGGTGTCTCTGTCTGACATGATGGTCCTTGGCACTCCATTAAGTCGTACTATCTCCCTGAAAAACAGTTCGAC
Organism: Pugionium cornutum; assembly: GCA_018901935.1. Classification (NCBI taxonomy): domain Eukaryota; kingdom Viridiplantae; phylum Streptophyta; class Magnoliopsida; order Brassicales; family Brassicaceae; genus Pugionium; species Pugionium cornutum. The sequence goes on from CM032155.1 coordinate 9,863,263, forward strand.
TGTTTGCGTGGCATCATTAACATTGGCACATGGGATGAAATGTGCCATCTTGGAAAATCTGTCCACCACTGCAAAGATAGCATCTTTGTGGTTGATCTTGGGGAGACCTAGAACGAATTCCATGGAAATGTCCACCCATGTATGTGTAGGTATGGGCAGAGGGAGATACAACCCGTGAGGGTGTACTCGGGACTTTGTCTTCATGCAAGTGATGCAGCTTACATAATGGACTTCTACTGACCTCTTGATGTGTGGCCAATAGAAGTGTTCCTTGACCACTGCTAGTGTCTTGCCAACACCAAAGTAGCCCATAAGACCTCTTCCATGAGCTTCTCGGGTGATAAGCTCTCGTAGAGATCCTTGTGGTATGCACAATTTTCTTTTCCGGAACAAGAACCCACCATTGAGGTAGAACTTGCCATGACTCCCTATGCCACACTCCTTGTAGCTCTCAGCAAAGTCTGGATCATCCTTATACATGTCCTTGATGTGCTCAAATCCTAAGACTTTGGCTTCCATTGTAGATATCAAAGCAAACCTCCTTAATAGTGCATCGGCTACCACATTATCCTTTCCATTCTTGTACTTGATGACGTAAGGGAAGGTTTCTATAAACTCCATCCACCTAGCATGTCTTCTCTTGAGGTTGGTTTGCCCTCTAACTTGTTTGAGAGAAGTTTGGCACGAATCTTCTGTAGAAACTGGCCAGGCCTTGGAAGCTTCTCACTTGCCTGATTGATGAGGACATCAGGTCGTACATCCAGCCAGGAGACCAGACTGGCCGACCAGGAAGCTTGCCCGAGACAGCAGGACCATCTGGCGCGCCTGCCGGACCAGACAGTACCGCCGGACCAGACAGTACCGCCGGACCTTCGACCTATAGGACCAGACCGGTCAACATCGCCGGCGGAGAGGCCCAAGCTTCCGGCACACTTGGTGGGGACGTGAATGACACCGCCGGTCCCCCTGATGACACCGCCGACTCCGGGATCAACTTGGCCGGTCCTGAAGTCATTCCGGCCAGTACCACGCACAATCCAGCCGGTACAGCCGATCCAGCCGAGTACACGCGCACTTCCACTTCTACACAAGAGGACTCGGACCAAATGAGCTACCAGCTCCAGGACATGCACTTAGAGGAAGTCTCAACACCAGTAGTACCTCAAGGAGCAATGACAAGAAGCAGATCAAGGGCCCTCTTCCACAAATTCAGCCTATGGGTCAACAAGCTTCTAGAAGAAGATCGACTAAGGACAATGGGCCAAAAATACAAGGAAGAGTCCAATAGCTTCTCAACAACACAAGGGACATCAGAGACTTGGGCTTTAGTGGCAAGAGAGGTCAAGGCCCACAGATTTGTAACCCTACTCCAAGTCAAAGACTAGGAGCAAGGCGCGTGCATGCCACAAGGACGGCCACCTTCCATTTCTTGGCCGTGAGGTGAGTTAAGGTAAGTTTACATTCGAAAATATGCCTCTTTCTGTTTTGCAGGGTAGGATCTAGTTGCTTTACATTTTGAGTCAAGAACATTTTAGGAATAGGTCCTTTTTCGGTTATGCACTTTTGTATCTTTTCCTTTTGTGCACTTTGTAAACTTTCCTTTTCTTTATTTGTGTCGACCCTAGAAGGTCAAGCTGTCGAGCATATTAATAAGGCTCCTTCCAGCATTGTAGTTCGACAACCTTTTGATTATTAATAAAGTAGAACTTTTCCCTACGAGCTTTCTCTCAAGAGAGACTTGTGCGCTTAGAACCTAGTTGAGACCAGCCCTCCTAGCTCTAAGTTTGTGATTTATCACGAGGTTCATCACCCTTCGTGTGGTTCACTTCACCCTTCCACCGTTTACCAACCAGAAAACCTCTATCCAGAAGCCTAAGGTCGAGTTTCTCACCTAATCTTCTACAAACAGCCCACGCGCATCCAAGCCTTGAATCGAGGCTTGTATCATTTTGGTATCAGAGCTTAAAGCTCCTAAACCAGGTTGTTTCTATCCTTTTGCTTGTTTTTTTTTGTGTTCTTGCATTAGTTTAAGTCGCATTCAAGAAAAAACAAAAAAATAACCTCAAACTCCAAACCGAGTGCATCTAGCCTCCTACGTGTATCACTAGGGTTTAGATTCACTTTTTGCATTGCATCCACGTTTTCCTTTTTGTTTAATTCATATTTCCATTAGTTTTAAGTTAAATTAAAAAGAAAACAAAAAGAAAAGAAAAGAAAATAGGAAAATACACAAAAGAATTCGAATTGGACAGCTAGCACAAGTTGTCTAGGAAGTTTCCTTTTTTTTTCGAATTTCCTTTCCTTAGAATATTTCCTTTTTGCATTTTTTCAAACCACATATAAAAAAAACTCTCCTAATAATTTAGGAGCACCCTAATTGTCTTCTTTCTTTGTAGCACACATGGGAGAAGAGAATAGAGACACAGTTGAAGGCATGATGGCCATGTTCACCACACTCCAAACACAACTTGCATCCATAGGCGAGAGGTTGGAGCGCGTGGAGAGACCAGTAAGATTCCAGGCCATAAGGCACGTGAGAGCTGAGCCAGATCGTCCTGAGGGTCCTGAGTACCTTAGGACACGGCACGAACAGGAGGAACCCCAGCCAGATGGAGATGAGGACACGCAACCTCATCACTATCACCATAGGCCGAGAGGACCTCCACGGCAACCAGAGGCAGAAGATGATGGCTTTGAGCCATATGGTCTTCACCAGAGACCAGGAATGCCTCCTAGACGTCATGAGGATGGAGATGAACACACCTATAACCGGGTAATTCATCCTGATGTTAAACTAACTCCTCCAACTTTTGCAGGAAAAGTAGACCCCGAGGCTTACCTAGATTGGGAGAAGCGAATGGATCATATCTTTGATCACTACAACCAACCAGGACCTAGGAAAGTCTCAATGGCAGTAGCACAACTCACGGACAATGCCCTCATCTGGTGGGATCGTGAGGTATCTGACAGAAGGAGGAAAAGAATGAGGCCCGTAGACTCATGGGTCGACATGAAAGACCTCATGCGACAAAGGTATGTTCCACCTTACTTCCATAGGGATTTGCAACGACGTTTTGTACTCTTAAGCAGGGTACCAGATCAGTAGAGGAGTACTATGAAGAGTTTGAGAGGTTAAGGAACAGATTGGAGCTCAATGATGATGAAGAAGCATTGATGGCGCAATTCTTGGATGGAATCCAAGAAAGGATCAGCTGCAAGGTGGAAAGGCAAATCTACAACGACTTCAAGGACTTGTTCCACCTATCTGTGCAAGCTGAACAGCACATCAAACGTAAGAGCCAAGACATCCGCAGCAAGCCTAAGACACCTTGGGCACCAAGCAACATGCCTAAAACCGTGGACAAAGGCAAAAGCGTAGAGATCGAGTCAAGGTTCAAGAGCAAGCCTCCTGAATCCACCCGTGACCAGAGAGAGCCTGGTAAGTCTTCTAACCCTCAAAGATCACGTGACATAACTTGTTTCAAGTGCAGGGGACGTGGACACATCTCAAGGGAGTGCCCAAACAACCGAGTCATGCTGATTACGGAGGCAGGAGAATATGAGTCCCAAGATGAAGAGGACTATGAGCCAGAAGGAGAATATGGTGACATTGAGTACCCTGATGTGGGGGAAGTGCTGGTCACTAGACGTATCCTCAGTGCAATGGTGGATCCTTCAGAGACCATCCAAAGGGAGAACGTCTTCCACAGCCGTTGCACCATCAAGGGAAAGGTATGTAACCTCATCATAGATGGTGGTTCTTGCACTAACGTTGCTAGTGCGTATATGGTTGATAAGCTAGGTCTAGAGAGGACACGGCATCCTCGATCATATAGACTGAGATGGCTTGATGACAAGGTGGAGCTCAAGATTCATGAGCAAGTCACTGTGCCATTCAGTGTGGGCAAGTACCAAGACCAGGTCGTGTGCGACGTGGTGCCCATGCAAGCTGGCCATCTTCTACTAGGAAGACCATGGCAGTTTGACAAAGAGACCAGGCATGATGGTCGAACCAATCTATACACCTTCGTGCATGACAAGAGAAAGGTCAGCCTAGCTCCTCTTACACCTGCCCAAGTACATGAGCTACAACTCCAAATGAGTAAGGAAAAGAAACTTGTCAAGTCTAACTTTCTTATTCAACCTAGTCATGTCCGGAGAGCTTTAGCCTCAAAGGACTTAATGTTACTAATGGTTTTCAAGGAAATGTTAAGTATAGAACAGGGACAGGTAGAGCTACCTCATGAAGTAGCAACACTCCTCAACAAATTCCAGGATGTATTTCCAGAGGAGATACCAGCAGGCTTGCCTCCTTTACGTGGCATAGAACATCAGATTGATCTAGTGCCCGGAGCAGCCCTGCCCAACCGGCCAGCCTACCGGATGAGTCTAGAGGAGTCCAAGGAGCTTGAGAAGCAAGTCAAGGAGCTCCTGGAGAAAGGATATGTTCGAGAGAGCCTCAGTCCATGTGCTGTACCAGTGCTACTAGTGCCCAAGAAGGATGGGACTTGGCGCATGTGCGTGGACTGCCGAGCAATCAACAACATCACAGTCAAGTATAGGTATCCAATACCATGACTGGATGACATGCTAGATGAGCTGAGTGGAGCCACGGTCTTCTCCAAGATAGACCTCAAAAGTGGATACCACCAGGTAAGAATGAAGGAAGGTGATGAGTGGAAGACTGCTTTCAAGACAAAGCAAGGGCTCTACGAGTGGACAGTCATGCCATTTGGCTTGACTAATGCCCCAAGCACCTTCATGCGCCTTATGAACCAAGTTCTTAGGGCGCACATCAGTAAGTTTGTGGTAGTTTATTTTGATGACATACTTGTTTATAGTAAGTGCCTACGGGAACACCTCACACATCTTGAGATGGTCCTTAAAACCCTTCGACAAGAAGAGCTTTATGCCAATCTCAAGAAGTGCACCTTTTGTACTGATAAGCTTGTCTTTTAGGTTTTGTTGTAAGTTCACAGGGCCTACAGGTTGATGAGGAAAAGATTCGAGCCATACAAGAATGGCCAACACCAGGCAACATCAGCCAAGTGAGGAGCTTCCACGGACTGGCCAGCTTCTATAGGAGATTCGTGCCCAACTTCAGCAGTATTGCCTCGCCACTGACGGCAGTAGTGAAGAAGAACGTGGAATTCAGCTGGGGAGAAGCTCAGGAGAAGGCATTCAAGGCCTTGAAGGACAGCCTTACACACGCACCAGTGCTAGTCCTTCCCGACTTCAACAAGACGTTTGAAGTGGAGTGTGATGCCTCTGGGATAGGCATAGGAGCAGTGCTAACCCAAGGAGGGAGACCAGTGGCATACTTCAGTGAGAAGCTAGGTGGTGCCTCACTGAACTACCCCACTTATGACAAGGAGCTTTATGCCCTTGTCCGAGCATTGGAGACTTGGCAGCATTACTTGCTGTCCAAGGAGTTTGTGATCCACACTGATCATGAGACTCTCAAACACCTCAGAGGGCAAACCAATCTCAAGAGGAGACATGCCAGGTGGATGGAGTTCATAGAGACCTTCCCGTACATCATCAAGTACAAGAAGGGCAAAGACAATGTGGTAGCCGATGCATTATCAAGGAGGTTTGCCTTGATATCAACCATGGAAGCAAAGGTCCTAGGATTCGAGCACATCAAGGATCTATACAAGGATGATTCTGACCTTGCTGAGAGCTACCAGGAGTGCAGCACAGGGAGTCATGGCAAATTCTACATCCATGAGGGATTCTTGTTCCGAGAAAGAAGGCTGTGCATACCACAAGGATCACTAAGGGAGCTTATCATCCGAGAAGCTCATGGAGGAGGACTCATGGGCCACTTTGGTGTCGACAAGACTCTAGCAGTTGTCAAGGAGCACTTCTACTGGCCACACATCAAGAGGACAGTAGAAGCACATTGTGCAAGATGCATCACTTGCAAGAAGGCAAAGTCCCGAGTGCAACCTCACGGGTTGTATCTCCCACTGCCCATACCAACACATCCATGGGTGGACATCTCGATGGATTTTGTTCTAGGTCTGCCCAAGATCAACCACAAAGATGCAATCTTTGTAGTAGTGGACAGATTCTCCAAGATGGCACACTTCATCCCATGTGCCAATGTCAATGATGCCACGCAAACAGCTGTGCTGTTCTTCAGAGAGATAGTACGGCTTCATGGAGTGCCAAGGACCATCGTATCAGATAGGGACACCAAGTTCCTCAGCCATTTCTGGAGGACCCTTTGGAGAAAGCTAGGCACGAAGCTACTCTTCTCAACCACTTGCCATCCTCAAACCGATGGCCAAACTGAAGTTGTCAACAGGACACTATCAACTCTTCTCAGAACTACACTAGGGAAGAACCTAAAGACTTGGGTGGAGGCCTGCCATTCATTGAGTTCGCCTACAACCGAGCCGTGCATTCAGCAACCAAGAAGACCCCATTTGAAGTGGTATACGGCTTCAACCCTCTCACCCCATTGGAGCAAACACCACTGCCACCAGCTGAGATGACCAACCTCAACGGAGCATCCAATGCAGAGTTCATAAGGAGGTTACACCAGAAGGTAGCAGAGAACTTGGAGAAGAGGACCGGACAGTACGTGACTCATGCCAACAAAGGAAGAAAGGAGGTGATCTTTCAACCAGGCGATTGGGTGTGGCTACACCTACGGCAGGAGAGGTTCCCAAATCTAAGGAGTTCCAAGCTAGCACCAAGAGGAGATGGACCATTCAGAGTGCTCGAGAGGATCAACAACAACGCCTACCGGATCGAGCTCCCAGGTGAGTTTAATGTGTCCAATACGTTCAATGTTACTGACTTAGCCCCTTTCCATGCAGATGAACCAGTTTTGAGGACAAAACCTACTGAAGAGGGAGGGGATGATGAGGACATCAGGTCGTACATCCAGCCAGGAGACCAGACTGGCCGACCAGGAAGCTTGCCCGAGACAGCAGGACCATCTGGCGCGCCTGCCGGACCAGACAGTACCGCCGGACCGTCGACCTATAGGACCAGACCGGTCAACATCGCCGGCGGAGAGGCCCAAGCTTCCGGCACACTTGGTGGGGACGTGAATGACACCGCCGGTCCCCCTGATGACACCGCCGACTCCGGGATCAACTTGGCCGGTCCTGAAGTCATTCCGGCCAGTACCGCGCACAGTCCAGCCGGTATAGGCGATCCAGCCGAGTACACGCGCACTTCCCTTCTACACAAGAGGACTCGGACCAAATGAGCTACCAGCTCCAGGACATGCACTTAGAGGAAGTCTCAACACCAGTAGTACCTCAAGGAGCAATGACAAGAAGCAGATCAAGGGCGCTCTTCCACAAATTCAGCCTATGGGTCAACAAGCTTCTAGAAGAAGATCGACTAAGGACAATGGGCCAAAAATACAAGGAAGAGTCCAATAGCTTCTCAACAACACAAGGGACATCAGAGACTTGGGCTTTAGTGGCAAGAGAGGTCAAGGCCCAGAGATTTGTAACCCTACTCCTAGTCGAAGACTAGGAGCAAGGCGCGTGCATGCCACAAGGACGGCCACCTTCCATTTCTTGGCCGTGAGGTGAGTTAAGGTAAGTTTACATTTGAATATATGCCTCTTTCTGTTTTGCAGGGTAGGATCTAGTTGCTTTACATTTTTGAGTCAAGAACATTTTAGGAATAGGTCCTTTTTCGGTAATGCACTTTTGTATCTTTTCCTTTTGTGCACTTTTGTAAACTTTCCTTTTTCTTTATTTGTGTCAACCCTAGAAGGTCAAGCTGTCGAGCATATTAATAAGGCTCCTTCCAGCATTATAGTTCGACAACCTTTTTGATTATTAATAAAGTAGAACTTTTTCCCTACGAGCTTTCTCTCAAGAGAGACTTGTGCGCTTAGAACCTAGTTGAGACCAGCCCTCCTAGCTCTAAGTTTGTGATTTATCACGAGGTTCATCACCCCTCGTGTGGTTCACTTCACCCTTCCACTGTTTACCAACCAGAAAACCCCTATCCAGAAGCCTAAGGTTGAGTTTCTCACCTAATCTTCTACAAACAGCCCACGCGCATACATCCTTGAATTAAGGCTTGTATCACTGATGCTGCCAGGTGTGGGCCATTCTTGTATGGCTCGAATCTTTTCTTTATCAACCTGTAAGTCCTGTGAACTTACAACAAAGTCTAAGAAAACAAGCTTGTCAGTACAAAAGGTGCACTTCTTGAGATTGGCATAAAACTCTTCTTGATGAAGGGTTTTAAGCACCATCTCAAGATATGTGAGGTGTTCCTGTAGGCATTTACTGTAAACAAGTATGTCATCAAAATAGACTATTACAAACTTACTGTTGTACGCCCTAAGAACTTGGTTCATAAGGCTCATGAAGGTGCTTGGAGGCATTAGACAAGCCAAATGGCATGACTTTCCACTCGTAGAGCCCTTGCTTTGTCTTGAAATCAGTGTTCCACTCATCACCTTCCTTCATCCTGATCTGATGGTATACACTCTTGAGGTCTATCTTGGAGAAGACCGTGGCTCCACTCAGCTCATCTAGCATGTCATCCAGCCGTGGTATAGGATGCCGGTACTTGACTGTGATGTTGTTGATTGCTCAGTAGTCTCCGCACATTCGCCAAGTCCCATCCTTCTTGGGGACTAGCAACACTGGTACGACACATGAACTGAGATTGTCTCGAACATAGCCTTTCTCCAGGAGCTCCTTAACCTGATTCTCAAGCTCCTTGGAATCCTCTGGACTCATCCGGTAGGCTGGTCGATTGGGTAAGGCTGCTCCAGGAACGAGGTCGATCTGGTGCTCTATGCCGATGTAAGGGAGGCAAGGTTGCTGGTATCTCCTCAGGGAGTACATCCTGGAAGTTGTTGAGGAGGGCTGCTACTTCAGGAGGTAGTTGTACCTATTCTTTCTCTACACTAAAAACTTCTTTGAAAACCATTAGTAACATTAAGTCCTTTGAGGCTAAAGCTCTACGGACATAACTCGGTTGAATGAGAAAATTAGATTTAATGAATTTTTTTCTTTACTCATTTGCTGTTGTAACTCGTGTACCTGGCCAGGTGTGAGAGGAGATAGACTGACTTTTCTCTTATCATGCACAAATGTGTATAGGTTGGTCCGGCCATCATGCATTGTCTCCTTGTCGAACTTTCATGGTCTTCCTAGCAGAAGCTGACCAGCTTGCATAGGCACCACGTCACAAACTACTTGGTCCTGGTATTTTCCCACACTAAATTGTACGGTTACTTGCTCATGGATCTTTAGCTCCACCTTGTCATCTAGCCATCTCAGTCGATATGGCCAGGGGTACTTTGTCTTCTCTAGACCTAGCTTATCAACCATATAGGCACTAGCCACATTAGTGCAAGAACCACCATCTATGATAAGATTACATACCTTGCCTTTGATGGTGCACCGGCTATGGAAGATGTTCTCTCTTTGAATGGTCTCGGAGGGGTCTACCATTGCACTGAGGATGCGTCTAGTGACCAGTACTTCCCCCACATCAGGGTACTCAATGTCATCATACTCTGCTTCTGGTTCAAAGTCCTTTTCATCTTGAGACTCATACTCTCCAGCTTCCGTGATCAGCATGACTCGGTTGTTTGGGCACTCACTTGAGATGTGACCGCGACCCCTACATTTAAAGCAAGTGATATCACATGATCTCTGAGGGTTAGAAGACTTACTAGTCTCTCTCGGGTCACGGGATTAGCACAGGAGGCTTGCTCTTGAACCGTGATTCGATTTCTATGCTCTTGCCCTTGTCTACGGGCTTGGTGCTAATACTTGGTGCCCACGGCGTCTTAGGTTTTTTGCGTATGTCTTGGCTCTTACGCCTGATGTACTGCTCAGCCTGGACAGAGAGGTGCAACAAGTTATTGAAATCATTGTAGATTTGTCTTTCTAATTTCCGGTTGATCCTTTCTTGCAATCCATTCAAGAACTGAGCCATCAATGCTTCTTCATCGTCATTGAGCTCCAGCATGTTCCTTAGCCTTTCAAACTCCTCGTTGTACTCCTCTACTGATCTTGTGCCCTGTTTAAGAGTCCGAAAATGTCTTTGCAAATCTCTATAGAAATAAGGTGGGACAAACCTTTGCCTCATGAGATCCTTCATGTCGACCCAAGAATCTACGAGCCTCAATCTCCTTCTCCAACGGTCAGAAGCCTCACGATCCCACCAGATGAGGGCATTATCCGTGAGTTGTGCTACTGCCATGTAGACTCTCCTAGGGCCTGGCTGGTTGTAATGGTTGAAGATGTGATCCATCCTCCTTTTCCAATCTAGATAGGCCTCGGGGTCTACTTTTCCTGCAAAACTAAGAGGTGTTAGCTTGACATCGTGACTGTTTACCCAATTGTAGGTGTAGTCATCTCCATCCTCATGATGTCTAGGGGGCATCCTTGGTCTCTGGTGATGGACATAGGGCTCGTAGCCATTGTTCTCTGCTTCTGATCGCCGTGGAGGTCCTCTCGGCATAGGGTGATAGCCGTGAGGCTGTTGGTCCTCATCTCCATCCGGCTGGGGTTCCTCCCTTTCTGGCCGTGTCCTAGGGTGATCAGGGCCTTCAGCAGGGTCTTGGTCAGCCCTCACGTGCCTTATGGCCTGGAATCTCACCGGCCTCTCCACACGCTCCGGCTTCTCACCGATTGATGCGAGTTGTGTTTGGAGGGTGGTGAACATGGCCATCATGGCCTCGGTTGCATCTTGGTTTCCTTCAGCCATCGTGTGCTACAAGAAGAAAAACAAGGTTAGGTTGCTTCTAAAAATTCTTTAGGAGGGTTTTCTTTTATAATAGAAGAAGATGCAAATAGAAAAACAAAAATTAGAGAAAAAGAAAGATTGTTAATAATTAATGTTGCAAATCTTAGAAATTAATTCAAATCTTGTAGATTATTTTTTTGGTCGATTTTCTTGATTTTCTTGTTTCTTTTTTGTTTGTTTTTGATTTAGCTTAATTAATAATGGAAAAGATGCTTTTAACAAAAGGAAAAAAGAAGTTGCAAGAAAAAGGATGAATCTAGACCCTAGTGATGCACTTAGGAGCTAGATGCACTCGGTTTAAATTTTAGGTGTTATTTTTTTGATTTTTTGAATGAAACTTAAACTAATGCACAAATTAGAAATAAGACTAAATTAAAGGATAGAAACAACTTGGTTTTAGGAGCTTAAGCTCTAATACCAAAATGATACAAGCCTTGAATCAAGGCTGTAACACCCGCGAGCTGGTTGGAGAAGATTAGGCGAGAAACTTGGCCTTACGCTTCTGGATAGGTGTTTTGTGGTGGGTATTGGATGGAGGGGTGAAGTGAACCACATGAGTGGTGATGAACCTCATGATAAATCCCAACTTAGAAGCTAGGAGGGCTGGTCTCAACTAGGATTATAAGCGATAGAGTTTTAGGAGAAAAATTCGTAGGAAAAAGTTCTATATTTATTAATAATCAAAAGTTGTCGAAATACAATGCTGAAGGAGCCTTATTAATATGCTCGGCAGCCTTGACCTTTTAGGATCGACCCAAATAAAAATGGAAAAGTTACAAAACTGCATAAGGAAAACTACAAAAAGAAAATAACCGAAAAAGGACAACTACCTAAATTATTTTTGACTCAATAAATGGAAAACTTACTATTCCTACCATGCAAAACAGAAAAGCCAAGTTTATAATTAAAAACTTACCTTTCTTATCTTTCGGCCAAGAAATGGAATGTTGCCGACCTTGTGGCATGCATGCGTCTAGCTCCTAGTCTTCAACTTGGAGTAGGGTTATGAAATGTTTGGCCTTGACCTCTTTTGCCACGAGAGCCAAGTCTCTGGAGTTCTTTGCAATGTTGAGAAGCCTTTGGATTCTTCTTTGTACTATTGGCCCAATGCTCCTTGTCGATGGTCTTCTAGGAGCTTGTCTACCCACAATCTGAACTTGTGGAAGAGTGCCCTTGTTCTGCTCCTTGTCATGGCTCCTGGTGGCACCACTGGTGTACATATTTCATTCAGGTTCATGCCTTGAATTTGGTAGCTGAGTTGATCCGAGTCTCCTTCTGTAGAGGTGGAAATGGTGGTGCAATCGTGTGAGCCGGCTGGATTCATTTGTGAGCCGGCGGCGTCACCAGTTGGGATGGCAGTGTCATTCACGTCGCCGCCCATTGGGCCGGAGGTTTAGGCCTCTCCGCCAAAAAATTTGGTCGGCCTGGTCCTAGCCGATCATAGGGCCGGCGGTATTGCTTGGCCCGGCATACGTGCCAAATGGCCCGGCTGTCTCGGCCAAACTTTTTGGTCGGCCATTTTGGTCTTCTGGCCGGCCAGACGATCTGATGTCCTCATCACTGTAGATTGTTGCCGCCTCTGAGATCGGATACGTTGATGATTTTCACGCAGCGTGTGGGACCAAGTGTGTTTGCGAGATGAGGTAGCATGTGTTGTGTACGACAATCTAAGTGAGAAGAGAGTACCTCCATAGATGGATTTGAGAAGTCATTGGAATGGGAACCGATAGAGGAGTCTCAGGTGCAGTGGCGCCGGAACTGATTGGAGAGGCTTCGTGTCCGGGTCATGATAAGGGACGAGGGCTAGGGTTTCTACACCACTTCTGACACCCGATTGCATGTCACCCTCAGACCATGTAACCGACATGGATGAAGACAGTGGAGTCACATAACCCACAAATCGAAATAGGCCAGAGAAAATGGCTTTCATTGTTCCCAAGAAAATGCCCAAAGAACTAGTTAAGGTATAGAGGTTCCTTTTGTAAATGTGATATAGACTGGGTGAGGGAGAAACATAACTGCACTCTTATATTTATAGTAATTGAAAGGACACTGAACAGTTGCATCTATTCACACGAAAATTCACCCTCGTTGCCCATTGATAAAAATTAGTCAAGACAACACTCCTAAGTACATTACTCAATTTTGCATAGTGGTCTCAGTGTATCAGTACATAACGAGAATCCAACCTACAACTACGTACTGTGAACCACACGATGATAGCCTACACATAGAGAATTCCTGGGAGAGACCAACTGACGTGAGATCACAGTGAACATATATCAAAACAAAACTAAAAACAGACACAAAACGGACAGTAGATATACAAATCAGATGTTCTGTATTAAACTAGACATATCCATACGTTGATCCAAAACACATGCAGAAATGTCCATTAGACACCCAGTCCATCCAAACGCCGAAACACGAAATGATTAGACTTTCACATTCTTATACCTTTATCACCACACAGTTCAAATAGAGAGACAACTGTACTATAGAGAAACACTTGCATGAGTTGCAGTGCTCTTGACAGATCATGACATTTTTTTCCTTTGTTTCTTTTTTTTTATTTCCATCCTTTTTGACTACACATATCCAAGCAAACTCCAAGTAGTATCACTTGATTTCTCAACTATAGGGATGTTGATATGTTCATTACAGCTCCTTGACTTCCTCCGTATAGAACGCATGTGAGTAACGGTATGAGGGACAACTATTTTTCATTCCAAGAGTTCTGATAGTTTAAGACAAGATTTGGAGCATCCGTAGAATCGTAACCTGCATTCCCGTCTCAGATCAAAATAACACACAGAACAACCAGATTAGAGTTCACATATGCCTATAGATTTTCTCATATTGATAAACCTGTTGAAGTCCAACGGTTTGGTAAACATGTATGCCAAGTGGAGATCTGTGCTCACACGGTCTATCTCAACTAGCTTTTCCTCAACAAGATCAAAAATGAAATGATGCATGATATCGATGTGTTTGGTTCGTGAATGTTGTACCGGGTTCCTGGCAATGTTGATAGCACTCTCATTATCACAATGAAACAAGAGTAAGTTAGAGCTGGTACCATAATCAGCGGCCATTTGCTTCATCCACAAAAGTTGAATGCACCGACTCCCAAGAGCAATATATTTAGCTTAAGTAGTTCATAGAGAAACACTATTTTGTTTCTTGCTATGCCACAAGATCAAATTATTGCCGCGAAAGAAACACCATCCACTAGTGCTTCACCTGTCATCCAAGCATTCTGTCCAGTCAACATCATAATACCATGCTAGATGCTGATTTCTTTTTCTGAAGCACAAGAGACCTAGTTCCGTGGTACCTTTAACATACTTGATTATCCTTTTCACAGCTTAAAAATGGGATAGATTGGGCTTAGCCAGATATCTAGCACAAATCCTTACACTGATGCACATGTCAGGTCTACTAGCTGTAAATATCAAGCTTCCAATCATCCTTCTGTAAAGTTTAGAATCTACATCTTCATCTTTTTCATCACAAAACAGCTTGTGTTTACTCCTATGTGTGTATTAGCTGGTTTACTCTCTTGAAATCCAAATCTGGTGTCCAAATTTTTCGCATACATGCTTTGAGAAATAAAAAATCCATTGTCCATTTCCTTGATATGCAACCCCAAGAAATAGTTCAACTCTCCTACCATGTTCATTTCAAATGCATCTGTCATTATCTTAACAAACCCATCAACCAGCCTTTGATCTGTTGCCCCGAACACAATGTCAACATAGATCTGAATTACCATGAAGCCATCCCCACAATCCTGAACGAATAGCGTCTCATCTACATTTCCACGCGGATAGCCTTCTAATAGTAAAAACGAGGTCAGCCTCTCATACCATGCACATGGTGCTTGTTTCAATCCATAGAGAACTTTTTTTAACCTATATACGTGACTAGGATGCTCACTGTCCTCAAAACTATTTGATTGTTCAACGTAGACTTCTTCTTGAAGGACTCCATTCATAAAGACACTCTTGACATACATCTAATACAATCGAAGCTTCATCAAACATGCTATGCCAATAAGAAATCTGATGGACTCAAGTCTTGAAATGGTGCAAATGTTTCATCAAAATCTAGTCCCTCCACTTGTGAGTACCCTTGAGCAACCAGATGAGCCTTGTTCCGCACAACATTACCATTTCATCTACCTTATTCTTAAACACCCACATGGTGTCTACAACATTGACATTTGTCGGTCGAGATGTTAGTTCTCAAACATCATTTCGACTGAACTGTTCAAGTTCTTCTTGCATGGCTTGTATCCAGTATTCATCTGTAAGTGCTTCTCTGTGATTTTTTGGTTCAATGGCTGACACAAAACATGGAAACCTCACCATTTCATTGAAGTCAATTTTTTTCGTGCGAGTCACAGGTCCACTTGTGATATCTCCTATTACATCCTGTTTTGAATTGGTTCATCAACAAGTTTGAATATCAGTCCTTGAGGTGATACGTCATTAAACACTAGATTCCAGTCTACTTAACCATCCTTTCTTGCTTATTGTATACTCCGTTAGTTGTACTTGTTCCTGAGTATCCAAAAAAGATTCCTTCATCACTTCTTGAATCAAACTTACCTTACTGATGCTTCTCATTCAAAATATAGCAGTTGCAACCAAAAACATGGAAGTAGCTCACAGTAGGTTGTTTCCCCTTTCAGAGTTCATAAGAGGTCATTTTGGTTCCCTTTCTGACATACACACGATTAATGATGTAACATGTTGTATTGATAGCATCTACCTAGAAGTGTTGGCCAGTTGACTACCATGCAACATCGCACGTGCCATTTCTTGTAGGGTCCGATTTTTTCTTTACACAATACCATTTTGGTAAGGTGTGTGTGGTGCAGAATACTGATGGGTATGCCTAGTTCTCCACAAAAAATTTCAAAGACTTCATTCTGAAATTCACCTCCATGATCGCTCCTGATCGTCTTGATATTACATTCTTCTCATTCATGAGCTGATATGCTAGTATCTTGAAGCTGTTAAACGTTTTTGATTTTTTCCTCAAGAATCTCACCCATGTGAATCTTGTAAAGTCATCAACCAGCACAAATATGTACCTTTTCCTACGATGCTCTCTACTTGAATTGGTTCCATCAGATCCATGTGTATCAGATCTAGAGATTCCTTTGTTTGTACGTCTGGTACAACTTTGTGATGAAGTTTTACCTGCTTGCCTTTAGCATACGGCCCATAGAAAAAATCATATTTCAATTTTTGCTTAGGAATCCCTCGAACGATCTGCTACTCTGTCAGTTTCACCATGGTACACACATTTATGTATCCTACTTCTAATGCCACAGTTCTACCTCATCAAACTTTGTTACTGTAAAATATTGTTCTGTTGGTTTCCACACATAATAGTTATTGTTTGTCCTGACACCTTGAATTTTGATGATGTTTTAATCATCTATGGCTCGACACTCAATCTTTGTGAACGTGACAGACAATCCTTCATCACATAGCTAACTGATACTTATCAAGTTGGCTTTAAGCCCATAAACAAGATACACATTCTCCAGTTTTGGGAAGTTTCCCCTGTAGTTATCCATTTTCCTTGAATTCTTCCCTTAGCTCCATCTCCAAAAGTACCTTTCCCTGGTGCTTGTTTCTCAAGTGTTTGAAGATGTCCTTGACTTCCTATCATATGTCTAGAGCAACCATTGTCAAAGTAACATGTAGAGTCTGCTCCCTAGTGCTTCCCTACACTAAAGGAGATATATGCATAGAGATCATATTTTTTCACCCATCCTTTATTTTGTCTTTTTTGATCATACCAGACTCGATTATGATTGATGAGTCTTCCTATCCTTTCCTGAAAACGATAGCAGGAGGCTTTGATATGTCCAAACTTACCGCAGTAGTAGAATCCAAACCTTTCATATGTTTGCCTCTCTGGTGGATATCTCCTCATTGTCGGCATACTACGGTCATCTAATACAGATGTGCTTTTGACAAAGGTGAAGTTTCCTTTGGTTAGATTTACTTGATATCCTAAACCCCACATTCCTTGACTCATTCCTCCTACTGATAGCAACTTTTCTAGATCCTGAGTTCCTTTGCTTAGCATCTTGATGTTCCTCGATTGACCATCCAGATTTCCCTCTAGTTTTTAGACTTTTCACACTCCTTTCTAAGATCAACTTTTAGAACCTCTATTATCTTCTCCAAATCCTACTTCTCTTTGATCAATTTCTTCTTATCAGAGAGTAGGTCTTCATTTTATTTTTTTTGTCTTGACAAGTGACTCACATAGAATCTTGTTGTAATCAAGGAGTGTGAGTTCCAGATCATCATCATAGTTTTCCTCTTCATCAACTCCTAGTTATGCCAGAAAGTTCAGCATCTCTCCGTTGTCATCATTCTCTTCTTCTAATTTGGTCTAATCATCATAGCTCAGAAGAGATTTTTCTTTTCTTTTAAACGCTCCAACACACTCTGATTTAATTGATGTGTCCAATCCTCTTACACTCACTACATTTGATGGTCTCTCGTTTTTTTGCTATGGGACATTATGCTTTGAAGTGTACTATTTCTTCGCATTCATGGCACTTTGCTTCTGATTTCTTAAAGTTCCTCTCATATCTGGGTTCTCCTTCTCCCTTTGATGTATTGAAACTTGCACTTCTCTGATTTTTCTCCATCTTCTTGAAGTTTCTCTGACTATCAAGCTTACCATTTCTTCAATAACTTCCGGCTGATTTTTTTTCTTGATTAGCTACAAATGCTACGCTTCTTCCTTTAGATTCATTTTTCTTGATATGTTCTAATTCATAGGCTCTACAACCTGATCAAATTCATCGCATCTGAATTGAGTGACACTTTGATTGCTGACTTATGTGCCTGAAACCTTTCAGGAAGGCAGCGAAAAAATTTCTTTACTGGTTTCTTATCTTTATACTTCTTTCCTAACACAAGAGCCTCATTTGCAATTGAGCTGAGTTTACCACTGAAAAATTCAACAGTATCATTATCAGCCATTGTAAGAGTCTCAAAATTGCTGGTTCCTTCATATGATGTCCGAAGTGAATCCCATGCTCCTTTTGTTGTAGTGCAGCCCTGAACTCTTTTAAACTGATCCTTAGTCAGTGAAGTCCAAATCACCGAAAGAGCCTTTGAGTTTCTCATCGGCTGTCCACTCTCTTTTTGATTTCGGAATCACATTTCCCTCTTCATATGCGACAGTTGGCCATTTTCCACTCTTTGTCCCGTCTAATTTCTCATTGTACCTAAAATCAACGAGAAAGTATGCAAGATGCAGAAATACATGCACTAACCTATAGAATAATATGCTAAATACCAATGAACGTAAATGGGCGAATAAATGACTAAAATGCCAATGAAGACACTAAAAAGGATACTGAAATGCATGGTGAAACAATTCAAAAACCATGGTTATCAACTCCCCTGGACTTGCTTTTTACTCGTCCTCGAGGAAAACATGCAAAAACAAACCAAAGAAGAGGATTGAAAACTAGAACCTAACCGAAACCATGCACAAAGATCTACTCCCAAAATCCTTATTCAAGAGTATTATAATTCTTGAATCGAGCCTACTTCCTATTACTTTTTGTATGTGGACGATCAAATTCCCTAACTCCTTAACATTCAGTTTAAAGCATAAGAGAATCTTTTTATGCATCAACCAAGAAAAGTTCATTTGGCTAAGGAGAAATGGTTTCTAAAGTGAGGTAAGGTGGTTAACCTAATCACAAGGGTTCTATCAAAAAGGAATGGAACTTTCGCAAAACACTAAGAGTCAAAAACCAATTATTCATACAAGGCAATCCTTTCATCTACCCATGTTGTAGCACAAAACTCTCTATCTCAAACTCAAGTCAATCCAATCCTAAATGATCTACCCTTCCGAGGCTTTTTTCCTATCTTCTTCTCTTCTCTCACCTTGAAATTCTCTTTTTGGCACTAGAGGATAGTGATTAATTGGGCTTATTCGAATCACTCTTCTTTTATAGCTCTTTTCTTATTTTCTCCTCTATTCTTGATAACTGATCTAGGCTTGTGCCTTGTTTATTTTCTTAGAGTAAATTTTCACTTTGAACTTACAGCTATCTTTTACACTTATTAACTGATCCTCATGCCCCTTTTCTTATGCACACCGCACACGCTCCCTTTTTGGATTTCTCTCATTTTCTTTGTTTTTTCTTTTTCTTTTCATCTTATACTCAAACAACCTAGCAAGCCTACCCAACTCCTAACCTATGCTAAGCTTATAGTGTGAGGCTAGCATCTACATGAAAGTCCTAACCTTGTCGTTCTCCAAACTCAACATGTTTTACAAAGTAAACATTCTAGTAAAAAGGTCTTACACAAGGTTCACACAAGAGTTATGTTGGCTTCAAGGAAAGGATTGGGTTGGGAGTGGCGTAACCGTCCCAAAGAGGGGGACTCGGTCATTCGGGTTAGGAGAGCATGGTATAAAGGTGAAAGAAAACCCGAATGTGTATATTAGTATCCATGAACAAGTCTTAAGAAAGATGCACATAAGATAATTTCAAATCCGGTATAAGTTCTAATTTATAAAATTAGGATAAAATCAAACACATTTCAATTCCCGAGAATGATCTACTTAATAGGTAGTGACACAATACAAGATTCCCAAGTTTTGAAATGGTTCAAGCATCATAGTACTCCTAGCAAGGGTTCCAATTTAGTCCTAAGTGCAATATAGGATTTCTCTTAGTTCCCAACAATCACATAACCAGGAACCCGTGCAGATATTGTAGCGTAACGCCACACAATCTGGGAGTCACCTTGGTCTCTGATCGAACAGGCTTCTTCAGAGAATGGTTTAACCTCTGTCACTGTCTCTTCTTTGGCCTTTGCTTAAAAATGAGTTCAGATTTTTCCATCAGAGAAAGAGATTGAGTATGGTGACCTGAGGAACCAGCGTGGAGCCAATCATGCCAGTAACAAGGCCAGAGGGAATTACATCTCTCAGATTGATCATTGGAAGATTATGATTTAGTGGAGACGTTATATAAATGCCCTTCAATGTCTGGAAAAAAACCTTTATCTATCATTTCTGCTTTAACTATTTCATAGATTATCCTGTTTGGGATTAGACCTTTCTCCAACATCTTATTCAAAAGCCTGTTTGCATCCTCTAACTTTCCCTTCTGGGAATATCCTCGTAGAAGCACATTATATGATGCTACATTCATCCACAACCTCCTTTCTGTCTCCATCTGTGTCCTCACGTCTTTTTGAAATCGAGCAAAACTAGTACTGGTGCATGCGTGAGGCTGTCTTTCAAAGCCTGGAATGCCTTCTTTTGAGCTTCTCCCAAGCTACACCCCATATTCTTCTTCATTACTGCCGTCAATGGTGATGCAATGCTGCTGAAGTTGGGCACGAATCTTCTGTAGAAGATGGCCAGGCCTTGGAAGCTTCTCACTTGGCTGATGTTGCCAGGTGTGGGCCATTCTTGTATGGCTCGAATCTTTTCTTTATCAACCTGAAAGTCCTGTGAACTTACAACAAAGTCTAAGAAAACAAGCTTGTCAGTACAAAAGGTGCACTTCTTGAGATTGGCATAAAACTCTTCTTGATGAAGGGTTTTAAGCACCATCTCAAGATATGTGAGATATTCCCGTAGGCATTTACTGTAAACAAGTATCTCATCAAAATAGACTATTATAAACTTACTGTTGTACGCCCTAAGAACTTGGTTCATAAGGCTCATAAAGGTGCTTGGGGCATTAGACAAGCCAAATTGCATGACTGTCCACTCGTAGAGCCCTTGCTTTGTCTTGAAATCAGTGTTCTACTCATCACCTTCCTTCATCCTGATCTGATGGTATCCACTCTTGAGGTCTATCTTGGAGAAGACCGTGGCTCCACTCAGCTCATCTAGCATATCATCCAGCCGTGGTATAGGATGCCGGTACTTGACTGTGATATTGTTGATTGCTCAGCAGTCTACGCACATTCGCCAAGTACCATCCTTCTTGGGGACTAGCAACACTGGTATGGCACATGAACTGAGACTCTCTCGAACATAGCCTTTCTCCAGGAGCTCCTTAACCTGCTTCTCAAGCTCCTTGGACTCCTCTGGACTCATCTGGTAGGCTGGTCGATTGGGTAAGCCTGCTCCAAGCATGAGGTCGATCTGGTACTCTATGCCGGCGTAAGGGAGGCAAGCCTGCTGGTATCTCCTCAGGGAGTACATCCTGGAAGTTGTTGAGGAGGGCTGCTACTTCAAGAGGTAGTTGTACCTGTTCTTTCTGTACACTAAAAACCTCTTTGAAAACCATTAGTAACATTAAGTCCATTGAGGCTAAAGCTCTACGGACATGACTCGGTTGAATGAGAAAATTATATTTAATGAATTTTTTTCCTTACTCATTTGCATCAAATCCCCTAACTCCTTAATATTCAGTTTAAAGCATAAGTGAATCTTTTTATGCATCAACCAAGACAAGTTCATTTGGCTAAGGAGAAATGGTTTCTAAAGTGAGGTAAGGTGGTTAACCTAATCACAAGGGTTCTCTCAAAAAGGAATGGAACTTTCGCAAAACACTAAGAGTCAAAAACCAATGATTCATACAAGGCAATCCTTTCATCTACCCATGTTGTAGCACAAAACTCTCTATCTCAAACTCAAGTCAATCCCATCCTAAATGATCTACCCTTCCGAGGCTTTTTTTTCCTATCTTCTTCTCTTCTCTCACCTTGAAATTCTCTTTTTGGCACTAGAGGATAGTGATTAATTGGGCTTATTCGAATCACTCTTCTTTTGTAGCTCTTTTCTTATTTTTCTCCTCTATTCTTGATAACTGATCTAGGCTTGTGCCTTGTTTATTTTCTTAGAGTAAATTTTCACTTTAAACTTACAACTATCTTTTACACTTATTAACTGATCCTCATGCCCCTTTTCTTATGCACACCCGCACACGCTCCCTTTTTGGATTTCTCGCATTTTCTTTGTTTTTTCTTTTTCTTTTCATCTTATACTCAAACAACCTAGCAAGCCTACCCAACTCCTAACCTATGCTAAGCTTATAGTGTGAGGCTAGCATATACATGAAAGTCCTAACCTTGTCGTTCTCCAAACTCAACATGTTTTACAAAGTAAGCATTCTAGTAAAAAGGCCTTACACAATGTTCACACAAGAGTAATGTTGGCTTCAAGGAAAGGATTGGGTTGGGAGTGGCGTAACCGTCCCAAAGAGGGGGATTCGGTCATTCGGGTTAGCAGAGCATGGTATAAAAGTGAAAAAAACCCGAATGTGTATATTAGTATCCATGAACAAGTCTTAAGAAAGATGCACATAAGATAATTTCAAATCCGGTACAAGTTCTAATTTATAAAGTTAGGATAAAATCAAACACATTTCAATTCCCGAGAATGATCTACTTAATAGGTAGTGACACAATACAAGATTCCCAAGTTTTGAAATAGTTCAAGCATCATAATACTCCTAGCAAGGGTTCTAATTTAGTCCTAAGTGCAACTAACTCCTAGCACGAGGCAATCTAACCATGGTTCATATGCAAATGCAGCAAAATCCTATATGCTTCTAGACTCAATCCTAACACATGGAATGCAAATGACAATGAAAATTTTCTTACATTTTTTTGATTTTTCTAATGCATAAATATATGTACAATGCAAAATGATGCAAATGTGACCGTCAGTGTCCCCCTTCCCCGGACTTATTTCTCACCGTCTCAGTGAGAAAATAAATACTAAAGAGAGAGATGAAAATAATGGAAACAAAAATGATAAAAACAGAGTCAAGTTTTAGTGATTGGTACCTCTATATTGGTGGGAATGGGTTGATAGAGATGGTGTGGTCGTCATGTAGGTGGAGTGGCCAGGGAGGTTGTCCAACAAGATAAGCCTGGTGGTTGATTGGAGACTGTCCACAAGGATTCTCGGGTCCGCCTTCATGCACGATAGGTCTCCTAAGATCGGCCCAGTGGCCGATATATCACATCCTTGGTCTATGGTCGGCAAACCCGCGATCAGCCACAAAGGGTAGTTTCTCTCGACTTGCGTTAACTGATCTTTTTCCTTCTCCTTTTTGTATCTTGACAGCTTGGGCTTGAAGTGTAGATCACTTGGTCTCAATCTTTGGTCTGCCTTTTCTGCCTTATGCGCACCAAACTTGTATTCATTGCTAGACTTACCATTGCTAGCTTCACTGACTCTACAGCCACTCCTTCCTCAAGCAGCTCCAGAAAACAGCATGCTCCCTTGTTAGTGTGGTGCGAATCCAACATCTTCTCATATTCCAGGGCCTTCTCATTCATGATAACACAACCTCTTCTGCCTCTTGTGAGTGCTATCTCCAGGGGATCTTCCACGGCCAGCTCCTCTAGGTGTACCTACTCCCAATCTATGAAAGTTTCAACGGAGAATAGCTTTCCTTTGATGGTTGGTTTCTTCAGCGCATCGATTATGTTGAATTTCAGATTTGCGGTCCCTAAGTTAAGGTTTATGATTCCCTTCTTTATGTCAATTATAGCTCTAGCAGTAGCCAAGAAGGGTCTCCTTAGGATTATGGGAATTGTTGGCTCCTTATCCATCTCCAGCATGA
The DNA here is from genome assembly GCA_018901935.1 of Pugionium cornutum. Taxonomy (NCBI): domain Eukaryota; kingdom Viridiplantae; phylum Streptophyta; class Magnoliopsida; order Brassicales; family Brassicaceae; genus Pugionium; species Pugionium cornutum. The sequence goes on from CM032155.1 coordinate 9,886,622, forward strand.
AAAAGTCTGTCGGGATTACTACGTTTCTGACCTTAAATGACAAGTCTTCTAGAACTCTTACGGGGTACCTTATAGACCTGTACGCAAGCATCAGTGAGATAGGAGTCATCTTGAAGTTTGAAAGACCGAGAAGTTTGGAGACAATCAGCAGCATCAAACACACACTTGCTCCAAAATAAACCAGACACTTTTCGAAGAATAGGGACACTAGAGTGCACGACAAAGCTAAGCTTCCTGGATCTTGCAGTTTCTTTGGTATAGAACTTTGAATTATGACACTACATTCATGATTAACAATCACTAACCTTTCCTCAAGGACTCTTCTTAGCACGTCTTTAAAGAGCTTGTTCACTTTCGGGCAATGCAACACCAAGTCCATAAAAGGCAAAGTTACCAGAATCGAGCTTATCAAGCTCTTGTACTTCTGGTATTGTTTATCGAGAATCTACTTCTTGAACCTTCCTGGAAAGAGGAGCTTGGGCTTGTGAGGGGGGGGGGGGTGGTGGTGGTATGAACGATGTTTTCTCTCCTCCAGTCCCTTCACTAGTCTTAGGAGGTGTCTCCTCATCCACCTTGTTCTTCGTTTCAAACGTTTCTGGATCAACAACCTGAGAGGCTTCAATTACTTCTTTGCGATTGTCCTCTTCAAACCTATCAGTTTCTTCTCTAGGTGGAAGCTCTTTTGCACTTCTCAGTGTGATTGCTTGACAGTACTCCCTTGGATTTGCTTCAGCTTTACCAGAAAGTCTACCTTTCGGTGCAAAAGAAGAGGAAGCTATCTGTGCAACTTGGCTATCCAGCGCCTTAAAATGAGATGAGAGGTGCTCATACTTGGCACTGAGCTCTCCAAAGGCATTGTCTACCTTGCTGTTGACCTCAGCCATTTTTTTGCTCATCTCTGTTGCTCCCTTTCCTTGACCTTCCAAGATCTTTTGCAATAGTGCCTTCGTGTCATCTTCTTGAACAACTTTAGGTGCAGGTATTGCATTGAGTGAAAGGGGCTATTGTTGCTGATTGTATCCCATCTTGGGTTGAAATCCAGGAGGCTGATACTTTGGTCTTGGCAATTACCCTTTCTGGAAACCTTGAGGTGGAGGCTTCTAGGGCTAGTAGCTTTGGTCTTGCGGCTTGTGTGGAGGAACCGTTAAGTCTTGCGGGTTCTCCACGTTGGTGCTTCTGTATGAGAAGTTGAGGTGGCTTTGGTAGTTCTGGTTGAAACCCTTCTGATAATTTGAAGATCCCCCAATGTAGTTCATATCCTCATGACATTCTTGGGCGTCGTTGCTCTCTTCTTGATACCCTTGGAACCCATCAAATTCTCCTACAAAGTTCACTACTCGTTAAGACACTTGCAGTACTCTGTCCAGCTTCTCATTCAGTGCCTTCATCTCTCTTCTATTCTTATCTTTATAGCGTCTCCTACCACGTGAGCCTCTGTCATAGTCTTCTCCATAGTTCCCATCACTTTAAGCAAGATTCTCCACCAAGATAATTCCACTTTCATATGTTTGTCTAAGGAACTTCCCATTGCTCGCCGTGTCTACGAGCATACGAATTCTAGGGAGCACTCCTCTGTATAGGGTACTGATATGTGACTCGTCTGAGAAGCCATGATGGGGGGCATTGTGTTTTGTAGCTCTTGAAACACTCGGATGCTTTAGAGAAGCTTTCATTATCGTGCTGCATAAATCCCAAGATCTCATTCCTTAACCTTGCTGTCCTTGAGGCTGAGAAGAACTTGGCAAGAAAGAACTTCATGTATTGATCCCAAGACGTGATGGCATCATGTGTGATACAAGCCTTGAATCAAGCCCGTAATACTTGCGGCTGGTTGGAGAAGATTAGGCGAGAAACTCGGTTTTAGGCTTTTCGATAGGGATTTTCTGGTGGTTATTGGATGGTGGGGTGAAGTGAACCACACGAGGGGTGATGAACCTTGTGATAAATCATAACTTATAAGCTAGGAGGGCTTATCTCAGCTAGGGTTCTAAGCGATAGAGTTTTAGGAAAAATACTCGTAGGAAAAAGTTCTATCTTTATTAATAATCAGAAGTTGTCAAACTACAATGATAAATCAACTTTATTAATATGCTCAGCATCTTTGACCTTCTAGGGTTGACCCAAAATAAAAATGGAAAAGTTACAAAAGTGCATAAGAAAAATTACAAAAAGGAAATAACCGAAAAAGTACAACTACCTAAATTGTTCTTGACTCAAAAACAGAAAACTACTAATTCCTAACCTGCAAAACAGAAAAGGCAAGTATGTAATTGAAAATTACCTTTCTTACTTTTTGGCCAAGAAATAGAAGATGGCTGACCTTTTGGGTTGCACGTGCCTAGCTCCTAATCTTCAACTTGGAGTAGGGTTACGAAATGTTGGGTCTTGACCTATTTTGCCACGAGAGCCTAAGTCTCTGGAGTCCTTTGCAATGTTGAGAAGCCCTTAGATTCTTCCTTGTACTCTTGGCCCAATGCTCCTTGTCGTTGGTCTTCTAGGAGCTTGTCTACCCACAAGCTGAACTTTTGGAAGAGTGCCCTTGTTCTACTCCTTGTCATGGCTCATGGTGGCACCATTGGTGTAGAGATTTTATCCAGGTTCATGCCTTGAAGCTGGTAGCTGAGTTGATCTGAGTCTCCTTGTGTAGAGGTGGAAATGGTGGTGCAATCGCGTGAACCAGCTGCATTGTGAGTGGAGCTGGCCGAGTTGAGATCGGAGTCGGCCAGATTGATTTGTGAGCTGGCAGCATCACCAGTTGGGCCGGCGGTGTCATTCACGTCGCCGCTAGTTGGGCCGGAGGTTTGGGCCTCTCCGCCGGAAAAGTTGGTCGGCCCGGCCCGGCTGCTCATAGGGCCGGCGATACCGCTTGGCTTGATAGACGCGCCAAATGGCCCTGCTGTCTCGGGAAAACCTTCTGGTCGGCTATTTTGCTCTTCTGGCCGGCCAAACGATCTGATGTCCTCATCGTCCCATCCCCCTTCAGTAGGTTTTGACCTCAAAGCTGGCTCATCTGCAAAAAAACAAGCTAAATCAGCCACATTGAATGTATTAAACACATTAAACTCACCTAGAAGTTCAATCCGGTAGGCGTTGTTGTTGATCCTCTCCAGCACTCTGAATGGTCCATCTGCTCTTGGGGCCAGCTTGGAATTTCTGAGGTTGGGGAACCTCTCTTGCCGTAGGTGTAGCCACACCTAATCGCCTGGTTGAAAGATCATTTCTCTTCTCCCATTGTTGGTGTGAGTCACGTACTGTCCGATCCTCTTTTCCAGGTTCTCTGCTAACTTCTGGTGTATCTTCTTGATGAATTCTGCCTTATATGCTCCATTGAGGTTGGTCATTTCTGTTGGTGGCAGTGGTGTTTGCTCCAAAGGCGTGTAATGGTTGAAGTCGTAGACCACTTCAAAAGGGGTCTTTCTTTGTGGCTGAATGCACTGCTCGGTTGTAAGCAAACTCTATAAATGGCAGGCACTCCATCTATGTATTGAGGTTCTTCCCTAGTGTGGTCCTGAGAAGAGTCGACAATGTCCGGTTGACTACTTCAGTTTGGCCATCGGTTTGAGGATGGCATGTGGTAGAGAAGAGAAGTTTTGTGCCTGGCTTTCTCCAGAGGGTCCTCCAAAAGTGGCTGAGCAATTTGGTGTCTCTGTCTGACACGATGGTCCTTGGCACTCCATGAAGTCGCACTACCTCCCTGGAGAGCAGTTCGGCTGTTTGCATGGCATCATTAACATTGGCACATGGGATGAAATGTGCCATCTTGGAAAATCGGTCCACCACTACAAAGGTAGCATCTTTGTGGTTGATCTTGGGCAGACCTAGAACGAAGTCAGTGGAAATGTCCACCCATGGATGTGTAGGTATGGACAGAGGGAGATACAACCCGTGAGGGTGCACTCGAGACTTCGCCTTCTTGCAAGTGATGCACCTTGCACAATGGACTTCTATTGACCTCTTGATGTGTGGCCAATAGAAGTGCTCTTTGACCACTGCTAGTGTTTTGTCAACACCAAAGTGGCCCATAAGACCTCCTTCATGAGCTTCTCGGGTGATAAGCTCTTGTAGAGATCCTTATGGTATGTACAACCTTCTTTCCCAGAACAAGAACCCATCATGGATGTATAACTTGCCATGACTTCCTGTGCCACACTCCTTGTAGCTCTTAGCAAAGTCTGGATCATCCTTATACAGGTCTTTGATGTGTTCAAATCCTAAGATATCAAAGCAAACCTCCTTGATAGTGCATCGGCTACCACATTATCCTTGTACTTCTTGTACTTGATGACATAACGGAAGGTTTCTATAAACTCCATCCACCTAGCATGTCTTCTCATGAGGTTGGTTTGCCCTCTAAGGTGTTTGAGAGTCTCGTGATCAATGTGGATCACAAACTCTTTTGACAACAAGTAATGTTGCCAATTCTCCAAAGCTCGGACTATGGCATAGAGCTCCTTGTCGTAGGTGGAGTAATTCAGTGAGGCCCCACCTAGCTTCTCACTGAAGTATGCAACTTGCCTTCCTCATTGGGTTATCACTGCTGCTATGCCTATTCCTGAGGCATCACACTCCACTTCTAACGTCTTGTTGAAGTCGGAAAAGATTAACACTGGTGCATGCGTGAGGCTGTCCTTCAAGGCCTGGAATGCCTTCTCTTGAGCTTCTCCCCAGCTAAACCCCACATTCTTCTTCACTACTGCCGTCAATGGTGAGGCAATGCTGTTGAAGTTGGACACAAATCTTCTGTAGAAGCTGGCCAGGCCTTGGAAGCTCCTCACTTGGCTGATGTTGCTCGGTGTTGGCCATTCTTGTATGGCTCGAATCTTTTTTTCATCAACCTGTAAGTCCTGGGAACTTACAAAAAAGCCTAAGAAAACAAGCTTGTTAGTAGAAAAGGTGCATTTCTTGAGATTGGCATAAAGCTCTTTTTGTCGAAGGGTTTTAAGCACCATCTCAAGATGTGTAAGGTGTTCCCATAGGAACTTACTGTAAACAAGCATGTCATCAAAATAGACTACTACAAACTTACTGATATATGCCCTAAGAACTTGGTTCATAAGGTTGACCCAAAATAAAAATGGAAAAGTTACAAAAGTGCATAAGAAAAATTACAAAAAGGAAATAACCGAAAAAGTACAACTACCTAAATTGTTCTTGACTCAAAAATAGAAAACTACTAATTCCTATCCTGCAAAACAGAAAAGGCAAGTATATAATTGAAAATTACCTTTCTTACTTTTTGGCCAAGAAATGGAAGATGGCTGACCTTTTGGGTTGCACGTGCCTAGCTCCTAATCTTCAACTTGGAGTAGGGTTACGAAATGTTGGGTCTTGACCTATTTTGCCACGAGAGCCTAAATCTCTGGAGTCCTTTGCAATGTTGAGAAGCCCTTAGATTCTTCCTTGTACTCTTGGCCCAATGCTCCTTGTCGTTGGTCTTCTAGGAGCTTGTCTACCCACAAGCTGAACTTTTGGAAGAGTGCCCTTGTTCTGCTCCTTGTCATGGCTCTTGGTGGTACCATTGGTGTAGAGATTTTATCCAGGTTCATGCATGTAAGCTGGTAGCTGAGTTGATCTGAGTCTCCTTGTGTAGAGGTGGAAATGGTGGTGCAATCGCGTGAACCGGCTGCATTGTGAGTGGAGCTGGCCGAGTTGAGATCGGAGTCGGCCAGATTGATTTGTGAGCCGGCAGCGTCACCAGTTGGGCCGGCGGTGTCATTCACATCGCCGCCAGTTGGGCCGGAGGTTTAAGCCTCTCCGCCAGAAAATTTTGTCTGCCTGGCCCGGCTGCTCATAGGGCCGGCTATACCGCTTGGCCCGATAGATGCGCCAAATGGCCCTGCTGTCTCGGGCAAGCCTTCTGGTCGCCTATTTTGGTCTTCTGGCCGGCCAAACGATCTGATGTCCTCATCGTCCCCTCCCCTTTCAGTAGGTTTTGACCTCAAAGCTGGCTCATCTGCAAAGAAACGAGCTAAACCAACCACATTGAATGTATTAAACACATTAAACTCACCTAGAAGTTCAATCCGGTAGGCGTTGTTGTTGATCCTCTCCAGCACTCTGAATGGTCCATCTGCTCTTGGGGCCAGCTTGGAATTTCTTAGGTTGGGGAACCTCTCTTGCCGTAGGTGTAGCCACACCTAATCGCTTGGTTGAAAGATCATTTCTCTTCTCCCATTGTTGGCGTGAGTCACGTACTGTCCGATCCTCTTTTCCAGATTCTCTGCTAACTTCTGGTGTATCTTCTTGATGAATTCTGCCTTATATGCTCCATTGAGGTTGGTCATTTCTGTTGGTGACAGTGGTGTTTGCTCCAAAGGCGTGTAATGGTTGAAGTCGTAGACCACTTCAAAAGGGGTCTTTTTTTGTGGCTAAATGCACTGCTCGGTTGTAAGCAAACTCTATAAATGGCAGGCACTCCATCTATGTGTTGAGGTTCTTCCCTAGTGTGGTCCTGAGAAGAGTCGACAATGTCCGGTTGACTACTTCAGTTTGGCCATCGGTTTGAGGATGGCATGTGGTAGAAAAGAGAAGTTTTGTGCCTAGCTTTCTCCAGAGGGTCCTCCAGAAGTGGCTGAGAAATTTGGTGTCTCTGTTTGACACGATAGTCCTTGGCACTCCATGAAGTCGCACTACCTCCCTGAAGAGCAGTTCGGCTGTTTGCGTGGCATCATTAACATTGGCACATGGGATGAAATGTGCCATCTTGGAAAATCGGTCCACCACAACAAAGATAGCATCTTTGTGGTTGATCTTGGGCAGACCTAGAACGAAGTCAGTGGAAATGTCCATCCATGGATGCGTAGGTATGCACAGAGGGAGATACAACCCGTGAGGGTGCACTTGGGACATCGCCTTCTTGCAAGTGATGCACCATGCACAATGGACTTCTATTGACCTCTTGATGTGTGGCCAATAGAAGTGCTATTTGACCACTGCTAGTGTTTTGTCAACACCAAAGTGGCCCATAAGACCTCTTTCATGAGCTTCTCGGGTGATAAACTCTTGTAGAGATCCTTATGGTATGTACAACCTTCTTTCCCGGAACAAGAACCCATCATGGATGTAGAACTTGCCAAGATTTCCTGTGCCACACTCCTTGTAGCTCTCAGCAAAGTCTGGATCATCCTTATGCAGGTCTTTGATGTGTTCAAATCCTAAGACTTTTGCTTTCATTGTAGATATCAAGGCAAACCTCATTGATAGTGCATCGGCTACCACATTATCCTTGTACTTCTTGTACTTGATGACATAAGGGAAGGTTTCTATAAACTCCATCCACCTAGCATGTCTTCTCATGAGGTTGGTTTGCCCTCTAAGGTGTTTGAGAGTCTCGTGATCAGTGTGGATCACAAACTCCTTTGACAACAAGTAATGTTACCAATTCTCCAAAGCTCGGACTATGGCATCGAGCTCCTTGTTGTAGGTGGAGTAATTCAGTGAGGCCCCACCTAACTTCTCACTGAAGTATGCCACTTGCCTTCCACATTGGGTTATCACTGCTCCTATGCCTATTACTGAGGCATCACACTCCACTTCTAACGTCTTGTTGAAGTCGGAAAGGATTAACACTGGTGCATGCGTGAGGCTGTCCTTCAAGGCCTGGAATGCCTTCTCTTGAGCTTCTCCCCAGCTAAACCCCACATTTTTCTTCACTACTGCCGTCAATGGTGAGGCAATGCTGTTGAAGTTGGACACAAATCTTCTGTAGAAGCTGGCCAGGCCTTGGAAGCTCCTCACTTGGCTGATGTTGCTCGGTGTTGGCCATTCTTGTATGGCTCGAATCTTTTTTTCATCAACCTGTAAGTCCTGGGAACTTACAACAAAGCCTAAGAAAACAAGCTTGTTAGTACAAAAGGTGCATTTCTTGAGATTGGCATAAAGCTCTTTTTGTCGAAGGGTTTTAAGCACCATCTCAAGATGTGTAAGGTGTTCTCATAGGCACTTACTGTAAACAAGTATGTCATCAAAATAGACTACTACAAACTTATTGATGTATGTCCTAAGAACTTGGTTCATAAGGCGCATGAAGGTGATTCGGGCATTAGTCAAGCCAAATGGCATGACTGTCCTCGTAGAGCCCATGCTTTGTCTTGAAAGCATTCTTCCACTCATCACCCTCTTTCATTCTGACATGGTGGTATCCACTCTTGAGGTCTATCTTGGAGAAGACCGTGACTCCACTCAGTTCATCTAGCATGTTGTCCAGCCATGGTATGGGATGCCGGTACTTGACTGTGATGTTGTTGATTGCTCGGTAGTCTACGCACATTCGCCAAGTTCTATCCTTCTTTGGGACTAGCAGCACCTGTACTGCACATAAACTGAAGCTCTCTCGAACATAGCCTTTCTCCAGGAGCTCCTTAACCTGCTTTTCAAGCTCTTTGAACTCCTCTGAATTCATACGGTAGGCTGGTCGATTGGGCAAAGGTGCTCTTGGCACGAGGTCGATCTGATGCTCTATGCTGCGTAAGGGAGGCAAGCCTGCTGGTATCTCATCAGGAAATATGTCCTGGCACTTGTTGAGAAGGGCTGCTACTTCAGGAGGTAGCTCTACATGTTCTTTTTCTACAAAACTTCTTTGAAAATCATTAGTAACATTAAGTCCTTTGAGGCTAAAGCTCTCCGTACATGACTCGGCTGAATGAGAAAATTAGATTTAATGAGTTTCTTTTCCTTACTCATTTGTTGTTGTAGCTCGTGTACCTGGGCAGGTGTGAGAGGAGCTAGACTGACCTTTCTCTTATCGTGCACAAAGGTGTATAGACTGGTCCGGCCATCATGCCTTGCCTCCTTGTCGAACTGCCATGGTTTTCCTAGCAAAAGATGGCCATCATAGGTACCACGTCACAAACTCCATGGTCTTGGTATCTGCCCACACTGAATGGCACATTTATTTGCTCATGGATCTTGAGCTCCAGCTTGTCATCTAGCCATCTCAGTCGATATGTCCGGGGGTGCTTTGTCTTCTCTACAACTAGCTTATCAACCATATAGGCACTGGCCACATTAGTGCAAGAGCCACCATGTATGATAAGATTACATACCTTACCCTTGATGGTGCAACGGCTGTGGAAGATGTTCTCCCTTTGAATGGTCTCGGAGGGGTCTACCATTGCACTGAGTATGCGTCTAGTGACCAGTACTACCCCCACATCAGGGTACTCTATGTCACCGTATTCTGCTTCTTGTTCAAATTCCTCTTCATCTTGACACTCATATTCTCCAGCTTTCGTGATTAGCATGACCCGATTGTTTAGGCACTCCCTTGGGATGTGACCGTGACCCCTACACTTAAAACAAGTGATATCATGTGATCTCGGAAGGTTAGAAGACTTATTGGGTTCTCTCTGGTCACGGGTTTGTTCAGGAGGCTTGCTTTGAACCGCGACTCTATCTCTATGCTTTTGCCTTTGTCTACGGGCTTGGTGCCATTGCTTGGTGTCCAACGCGTCTTAGGTCTGTTGCATATGTCTTGGCTCTTACGCTTGATGTGCTGTTCAGTCTGGACAGAAAGGTGGAACAACTCCTTGAAATCACTATAGATTTGTCTCTCCACTTTTTGGCTGATTCTTTCTTGCAATCCATCCAAGAATTGAGCCATCAATGCTTCTTCATCGTCGTTGAATTCCAGCCTATTCCTTAGTCTCTCAAACTTCTCATAGTACTCCTCCACTGATCTTGTGCCCTATTTAAAAGTTCGAAAACGGTGTTGCAAATCCCTATGAAAATAAGGTGGAAAAAATCTTTGTCTCATGAGATCCTTCATGTCGACCCAAAAGTCTATAGGTCTCAACCTCCTTCTCCTACGGTCAGAAACCTCACGATCCCACCAGATGAGGGCATTATCCGTGAGTTGTGCAAGTGCCATGGAGACTCTCCTAGGCCTGGTTGGTTGTAGTGGTCGAAGATGTGATCCATCCTCCTTTCTCAATCTAGATAGGCCTCGGGATCTACTTTTCCTACAAAACTAGGAGGTGTTAGTTTGACATCATGATTGTTTAGCTGGTTGTATGCATAGTCATCTCCATTCTCATGATGTATAGGGGACATTCTTGGTCTCTGGTGGTGACCATATGGCTCGTTGCCATTACCCTCTGCTTCTGGTTGCCGTGGAGGTCCTCTTGGCTTAGGGTGATATCCGTGAGGCTGTTGGACCTCATCTTCATCCGTGTGGGACTCCTCCTGTTCTGACCGTGTCCTTGGGTGGTCAGGATCTTCAGCAGGGTCTTGGCCAGCCCTCACGTGCCTTATGGCCTGGAATCTCACCGGCCTTTCCTCACGCTCCAGCCTCTCGCCTATTGATGCGAGTTGGATTTGGAATATGGTCAACATAGCCATCATGGCCTCGGTGGCGTCTTGATGTTCTCCTTCAACCATCGTGTGCTACAAAGAAAATAGGGTTAGTTTTTTCCTAAGAGTTCTTTATAATAGGATTTTATAGTAGGAGATATTTTAAGAAAAAGGAAAAAATAGAGAAAAAGGAAAAGATCTAACAAAAAGAAAAACAATCAGTGATGCAAAATCTAGCAATTAACAATCGTAAGAAAAATGCTCTCTTTATTAATATCAAAAACTTATCAAACACAATGCTAAAAGGAACTTTATTAATATGCTCAGCAGCTTTGACCTTCTAGGGTCGACCCAAAAGAAAAGGAAAAAATACAAAAATAGATAAAGGAAAGATTACAAAAGGGAATAACCGAAAAAGAACATCTACTTAAATGTTCTTGACTCAATAAATAGAAAACTACTAATTCCTACCTGCAAAACAGAAAAGACAATTATATAGTTGAAAACTTACCTACTTACCATTCGGCCAAGGAATGGAAGGTGGCCGACCTTTGTTACACACACTTTACTCTTCAATTTGGAGTAGGTTTACGAAGCGTTGGACCTTGACCTCTTTTGCGATGAGAGACCAAATCTCTGGAGTCCTTTGAGATGTTGAAAAGCCCTTGGATTCATCCTTGTACTCTTGGCCCAATGCTCCTTGTCGTTGGCCTTCTAGAAGCTTGTCTACCCACAAGCTGAACTTGTGGAAGAGTCCTCTTGTTCTGCTCCTTGTCATGGCTCCTGGTGGCACCACTGGGGTAGAGACTTCATCTAGGTTCACACCTTGAATCTGGTAGCTTATTTGATCCGAGTCTCCTTGTGTAGAGGTGGAAATGGCGGTGTGATCATTTGAACCGGCTGGACCGTGTGTAGAGCTGGCCGAGTTGAGATCGGAGCCGGCCAGATCAATTTGTTGGCTGGTGGCGGTGGTGTTAGTCACGTCGCTGCCAGTTGCGCCAGAGGTTTGGGGCTCTCCGCCGGAGAAGTTGGTCAGCCCGGCCCGGCATGGCTGATCGTAGGGCCGACGGTACCGCTTGGCCCGGCATACGCGCCAAATGGCCCGGCTGTCTCGGGCAAGCCTTCTGGTTTGCCATTTTGATCTTCTGGCCTGCCAGACTGATACAAGCCTTGATTCAAGGATGTATGCGCGTGGGCTGTTTGTAGAAGATTAGGTGAGAAACTCAACCTTAGGCTTCTGGATAGGGGTTTTCTGGTTGGTAAACGATGGAAGGGTGAAGTGAACCACACGAGGGGTGATGAACCTCGTGATAAATCACAAACTTAGAGCTAGGAGGGCTGGTCTCAACTAGGTTCTAAGCGCACAAGATTCTTAGAGAGAAAACTTGTAGGGAAAAAGTTCTACTTTATTAATAATCAAAAAGGTTGTCGAACTACAATGCTGGAAGGAGCCTTATTAATATTCTCGACAGCTTGACCTACTAGGGTCGACTCAAATAAGAAAAAGGAAAGTTTACAAAAGTGCACAAAAGGAAAAAAAATACAAAAGTGTATAACCGAAAAAGGACCTATTCCTAAAATGTTCTTGACTCAAAATGTAAAGCAACTAGATCCTACCCTGCAAAACAGAAAGAGGCATATATTCGAATGTAAACTTACCTTAACTCACCTCACGGCCAAGAAATGGAAGGTGGCCGTCCTTGTGGCATGCACACGCCTTGCTCCTAGTCTTCGACTTGGAGTAGGGTTAAATATCTTTGGGCCTTGACCTCTCTTGCCACTAAAGCCCACGTCTCTGATGTTCCTTGTGTTGTTGAGAAGCCTTTGGACTCTAATTTGCTCTTCTGGCCCATTGTCCTTAGCTGCTCTTCCTCTAGAAGCTTGTCAACCCATAAGCTGAATTTGTGGAAGAGTGCTCTTGATCTGCTTCTTGTCATTGCTCCTGGAGGTACCACTGGTGTAGGTACTTCCTCTAAGTGAATGTCCTGGAGCTGGTAGCTCATTTGGTCCGAGTCCTCTTGTGTAGAAGTGGAAGTGTGCGTGTACTCGGCTGGATGGCCTGTACCGGCTGGATTGTGCGCGGTACTGGCCGGAATGACTTCAGGACCGGCCAAGTTGATCCCGGAGTCGGCGGTGTCATCAGGGGGACCGGCGGTGTCATTCACGTCCCCACCAAGTGTGCCGGAAGCTTGGGCCTCTCCGCCGGCGATGTTGACCGGTCTGGTCCTATAGGTCAAGGGTCCAGCGGTACTGTCTGGTCCGGCAGACGCGCCAGATGGTCCTGCTGTCTCGGGCAAGCTTCCTGGTCGGCCAGTCTGGTCTCCTGGCTGGATGTACGACCTGATGTCCTCATCACAGACGGTCTGGTGTCTTCATCATGATCGCTCTCTCCTTGCTCTTGCAACTTATCTTTCCAATTGCAGAATGCTGATGTCACTCGGTTGCAGGGTAGTGTGTCCATGGCTTCTTGTGTTCTTGCACCTGCAAAAACCATGTAAATGTAGTACAAAAAAATACCTAGTCTCAAAGTGAATCAAAATCCAAATGGCTATTGCTAACTTCTCCGGAAACAACGCCAAAAACTTGATGGGTTTTTAAGTTTTAATCTTAAATACAACTCCAAGTGCATAGCAAATCGAGTAGTAATTAGTATCAGATCCTCAAGGAAGTAAGAATAACATACTAGGAATACACACAAATTTTAAATCTAGACAAGTATTAATTGAGTTTTTGATTGGTTATCCAATAATCTAATTGCAAAGAAAGTAAAGACGAGTTAAATTCGATAAGCAAGAAATGTGGATAGTGGGCAAGACATTCGATTCGGAGCAATCTTCCTTTAACTAACGATTCTACATGTTTGATTAGATAAATCCCTAAGACTTAAAACACTATCTAGTAGACTGATCCACTCTCGTGCTAACAGCTCATTCACCAGCCTATAAACTAAAAGTCTTTTGCACAACAATCTATCGCCTAATGATCATTGGGTTCGAGTCTAATCCTCTCCACCTATCGCCTTAGACATCAACTCTCGTTGGTTAAGATGCAATAAGGATGTTTAAACCTAACTACATGTTTTGTCTACAGTTGTCAGGAGCAGAACATCATCTATTTAAGCATTAATTAGCTATTTCAATCCCTAGTATTAATCATACCCTAAACATCAGGGATTTATCATCTAATCTACCTAAACAACCATAAGTCAATATCAAGATTCCCCTAATCTACCTGACCCAAAATCTATACAGAAAACTACTCAAACATGTTCATTAAAATAAAAGCATAAAGAAGTAAAAGCAATTAAACATAAGATCAGAGATAGGATAGAGAAATCCTTCACTGAAAACCAATAGTTCAAGAACAAAGGATGAAACCAATCTCCTCTCTCTCTAAAAACGCCCAGACACAAACTAGAAGAAATTTAAACAAAACTTAGATTAAAAGTATTTAAAAAGGGTTTATACAAAAAGACAATGTGACAGGGCTAGACGGTGGCTCCCGTTCGATGAGTAGCGCCTAATGAAATCTTGATTCAAAGGATATCTATCCAGAAGTTTTCGTAACTCAATCATGTATGATAGGTTTAATTTTTGGACAAACTGGTTAAGTAAAAATAGGTTTAAGATCATTTGGGGTCGGGTTGGCCCGAGATCGGTCATGTGTGATCAGCCATTTGGATGATCTCCTAATGGGTTGTGGATTTTGGGGGCTAATCCGAGATCGGCCATGGTGAGACTAGCCATTAGGCCAGTCTGGTGATGGGCCAGGGCGATCGGCCATGGTGAGACCGGCCATTAGGCTGGTCTGGTGATGGGCCTGGGTGATCGGCGTGATGAGACCGACTATTGGGTTGGTATTGTGATGGGTATGGGTTTGCATGAGTTGGCTTGGGATCGGCCAGGCTGGGAAGTCTGGTGATGGTGTTGTGCGATCGATGTAGTGCGATCGGCCATATCGTATCGACACAAGTGGCTCAGGCTTGGCAGGCACTTGACAGGTCTCGGGAAGTCTCGCTGGGATCGGTCTGAGTTCGGCAAGTCTGCAAAGGCCCTCGACCGGTGGTGTGGGACAGGTCTAGTGTGATTGGCCGGATGGTCGATCGCGTGGTCAGGTGTTTGAGAGGTACTTGGCAGGCATCGGTAGGCATCGGCACGTCTCGAAAGGTCTCGGCATGTCTGTGCGCGATCAGCCAAGTGCTTATCAGCTGAATGCCCGATCGTGTAGGAAAGAATTGGCTCGCATCGGTAGCTGCTGGCCGATCGGATGGTGTGCTGGCTCGGTGGTGCGCGATCGGCTAGGCGTGATCTGCCAGATGGCCGATCATGTGGCAGAGATGCAGGATTGGCTGAGGCCGATCTCGTGCCCTCCAAAAACCTCCTTGGCTATTTTCTCCTCTTTGTACCGTCTAATTTTTGGTCTTACCTGGAATTACTAGAAGGTATGCATGATGCAGAAATGTATGCACTAACCTATAGAATACTATGCTAAATGCCAATGAACGTAAATAGGCGGATAAATGCCTAAAATGCCAATGAAGACACGAAAAAGGGTGGTGAAATGCATGGTGAAACAATGAAAAAATTATGGTTATTACAATCACATTTACCTCTTCATTTGTGACAGTTGGCTATGTCCATCCTTAAACCACTGTCCAGGTATCTTCATCAATGCCTTTGATCATTTCTTAATTTGAACTTTCCACCACCCGTAATTCTCAGCGTCCAACAGTAGTGGCTTGATCGATCCAAAGTGTTGTGAACTCTCCATCTTTGTCCCTAGACCTCACCTGTTTTTTACTTAAAGAAATATATGTGTTTTTTACCAAATGTGGGCTATGATACCAATTGAAAGTTTTTCAGCACATGACATAAACTTTCTTCAACCAAGATATTCTTTACTTACTAGATTCTTGATTAAGTTAATCTTTTACGGTTACACTCAATCGAACCTTTGACACAATTCTCTTTTCTTAGTACGTGCTCAAAGTAAATCTTAATCTACCCAAAAATATCCTAGCCTCACTTGTTCTGATCAAACAAAGACAGAACAATTCTTCTTGATTTGACTCGCAAACAATCATTCAACTAAACTCTTTTGTTCACTCTCAAGATGGGGCTCAGAAACCTTGCATGCCTCTCACACTTTTTCGGTGAACTCAAGGTTATCCTTAATTAGTCTCCTGTTTTTTATAGTGAGACTAACACTTCCATTTAGAAAATTCCTAGCCATCCGGTTATGGAAATCTTCCTTAATCCCTTGATGCATTTTTATTTGCTGCATCACCTTGCCTTATCTGGTCTTATGTGATCTTCTGCACCTCCAGTCTCCTTATCCACCTTGATGTAATCTTCTCACATCTTTAGGATCTTGAACTAGTTTCCTTATCCACCTTGAACCTCCAGTTTCATTGCGCGGTATCGAACACCAGATCGATCTGGTGCCAGGGGATGCCTTACCAAACCGACCTACCTGTAGAATGAATCCAGAGGAGTCTAAAGAGATTGAGAAGCAAGTCAAGGAGCACCTGGAAAAGGGGTATGTACGGGAGAGTCTCAGTCCATGTGTTATACCGGTACTTCTTGTACCAAAAAAGGATAGAACATGGTGAATGTGCGTAGACTGTCGTGCTATAAAAAAATTCACTGTCAAGTATCAGCATCCTATCGGACGGTTGGATGATATGCTGGACGAGCTAAATGGAGCCACTATCTTTTCAAAGATCGATCTAAAAATGGGTACCAGCAAGTGCGAATGAAAGAAGGAGATGAGTAGAAAACTACTTTCAAAACCAAACAAGGGCTACGAGTGGACAGTCATGCCTGTTGGCTTGACCAATGCCACTAACACCTTCATGTCTTATGAATCTAGTTCTAAGGATGTACATCAGTAAGTTTGTCGTAGCCTACTTTGATGAGTTTGTAGTTAACAACAAATGTTTAAATGATCATGTATCACAACCTGAGATGGTGCTAAAAACACATCGGAAAGAAAAGCTTTACTACAATCTCAAGAAGTGCATTTTATATACTGATAAGTTGGTTTTTCTAGGTTTTATTGTAAGTTCACAAGACCTACAGGTAGACGAGGAGAAGCCCCCATCCATTCAAGAATGGCTAACACCCAGTAACATCAGCCAAGTAAGAAGCTTCCATGGATTGACCAATTTCTATTGGTGGTTTATGTCAAATTTTAGCAGTATATCTTCTCCTTTGACGACGGTTGTGAAGAAGAATGTGGGATTTAGTTGGGGAGAAATCCAAGAGAAAGTGTTCCAAGTCTTAATGGACAACCTTACTCATGTCCTGGTGTTAGTCTTGCCCGACTTCAACAAGACCTTTGAAGTGGAGTGTGATGCTTCTGGAATTGGTACTTGCGCAATCCTAACCCAAAGAGGCCAGCATGTGGCATATTTTACTGAGAAATTAGTTGGGACCTCACTTAACAATCTCACCTATAAAAAAGAACTCTATGCTATGGTTTGGGCTTTGGAGACTTTGTAGCACTACTTTTGTCCAAGGAGATTGTGATCCATACTGATCACGAGACCCTTAAGTACCTAAGAGTAGAAACTAAACTTAAAATGAAGCATGCCATGTGTATGGAATTTATCGATACCTTCTCTTATGTTATAAAATATAAGAAAGATAAAGACAATGTCATGTCCAATGTCTTATCAAGAAGATGTGTCTTGATATCTACCATGGAGGCTAAGATCTTAAGGTTTAAGCACATTAAGGACCTTTACAAATGATGATCTAGATTTTGCCGAGAGTTATAAGGAATTTGGCAAAGGAAATCATAGCAAGTTCTATATACATGATGTGTTATTGTTCTGGGAAAGTAGGTTGTGCATTCCTCAAAGACCATTAACAGAGTTGATCACAGATTGATGAGGACGATAATACCGATCACGGACCGGAGCCATGGGCCCGTGCTATGAGAGATGCCTGCCACACGGTCCAGGAGCAAACAATTGAGAAGGAGGTTCAACCTCGCCATGGAGAACTACCTCAAATCCCATGGCCATGAGATAATGATATGGCCAGAGAAATGCCGGACCCTTGCCGGAACTGGTACCACCGGCGTAGATGGCCCACCGGCCACGATACAACGACGAACCGAAGATCTTTCCCAAACCTTCAGCCAAAGCACCATTGGCAACGGGCATGACCATCTAATTCCAGGTATATCTTCTGAATTTAGTTGCAAATCAACTGCTGTAAATTGCTTTACAAGATTAGAGCACACAAGGACCCGAGGTGCCCACCAAGGACAAGAAGGAGCCAGAACAACAATCACGGACCAAGAGCTTCAAGATGGACAAAGACAACTGAAAAAGCTTCAAGAATAAGACCCTGAAGCATCAAGTGTAGACTTAGAAGACTTTAAATCCCAAGGCCACGACCCAAGACACTCCATGCCCCAAACACACATGGAATCAACACTTATTGCTCCTACACGGCCATTTGCACGTAAGGCTAAAGTATGGTCCATTTATTAAATTCTTGCAGGAAAAATGGTCCTAACAATGGCCCAACATGATGCCAATTTAAACTTAGGTGCCTCACCCCACACACAACTTGCAACTTTCCTTTTTATTAGTTTATAAACTTTTCTTTTTATGTGTTGTTGGGATTTCCTTTTGTTTGTGATTTCTTTCATTTAATTCGGCCATTAGGTTAAGCTGAAGAACCTTTATACAAGTTTCCCCTGCAGCCATGTAATATTTTAATTTTTTTGATATTAATAAAGATCGAATTTTCTTCAAAGAAAAACAAACCATTTTGCGAGTTCAATCAAGAAAGAGCTGCCGCCTCCTTGCTTGAACTCCTCGTGCTGTATCAAAGAGTTTCCATCCTCTTTGTGGTGCACCTCACCTCCCCCATCACTACCCCTGCCTTGATCCCACGAGAGAGAGCGGCCGCCAGCTCGTTAGATCCCCACCCTTATCTTCTTGGCCGTAACAAGAGAGAGTGACCACCATCTTGTTTCACGGCCAGCCCTCGACCTTTGTAAAGCCTCATATGGCGTCTTACATCACACATGAAGTTCACAGTGGAGGTCTCATGAGCCACTTTGGCGTAAACAAGACACTTGCCGTGGTCAAGAAGCACTTCTACTACTTACACATCCAGAAGGCAATAATAGCCCATTGCACGAGGTGTGTGACGTGCAAGAAGGCCAAGTATAGTGTGTACCCTCATGGGTTATACCTTCCTCTTCTCATACCCACACATCCATGGGTAGACATCTCAATTGATTTTCTCCTAGGCTTTCTCAAGATCAACCACAAGGACGCCATCTTTGTTGTAGTGGACCGCTACTCAAAGATGGCTGATAATCATGGTTTTTACATTGTTTCTCCATGCATTTCACCATATTTTGCTTGTCTTCATTTGCCTCATGGGTTGTACCTTCCTCTGGTCATACCCTCACATCCATTTGTAAACATCTCAATGGACTTTGTCCTAGGCCTGCCCAAGATCAATCACAAGGATGCCATCTTTGTTGTGGTGGACCGCTACTCAAAGATGGCTGATAACCATTGTTTTTGCATTTTTTTCACCATGCATTTCACCATTTTTTATATCTTCATTAGCATCTAGGTATTCTATCAACCCATTCACACTCATTTACATTTGGCATTATATTATATAGGTTAGACCATGCATTTTTGCATCTTACATTCCTTCTCGATGTTTTCAGATACATCGAGAAGTTAGATGGGATCAAACGACAAGAATTGATCAAGGAGTCTCCTGGATGTCACGAGATCTACCATCAGGCCATTCTCAGCCAGTCCAATCTCAAGCCAACTTCTATCCCATCACGAGATCAGCCATCAGGCTGGTCTCAGTCTGGCCAATCTCAAGCCAACTCAAGCCAACCCCATGCCCATCAGATCATCCAGGAGGCCGATCTTAGCCTGGCTGATCTCAAGCCAACCTGCAAAAACTCACTGTCCATCACGAGATCAGCCATGAGGCTAATCTCAGCCCAGCCGATCCCAAGCCAACCTGCAAAACTCACTGTCCATCACGAGATCAGCAATGAGGTTGATCTCAGCCTGGCCAATCTCAAGCCAACCTGCAAAAACTCACTGGCTGATCTCAAGCCAACCTGCAAAAACTCACTTTCCATCAGGATATCGGCCATAAGGCCGATCTCAGGTGGTCAATCTTAGGCCATCCGAAGCTCAAATTATCTTAAACCTATTTTTAGTTAACCGGTTTATCCCTGGATTAAACATATTTGTTAAAGACACTATATAAACCCTTGTTAAACACTTTTAACCTAAGTTTTATTCAAATTTTCTTTTAGTTTTTTCTCTGGCCATTTTTAGAGAGGTGAGATATTGCTTTCAACCTTTGTTCTTACACTTTTGGTTTCTAGTGAAGAATTTCTTTATCCTACCTCTTTTCTTATATTTCATTGCTTTTATTGCATTTTGTTTGTTGTTTACTTGAATATGTCTCAGTAGTTTTCTGTATGAATTGTGAGTAAGGTAGATTAGGGGAATCTGAGATTGACTTAGGGTTGTTTAGGCAGATTCAATGAAAACTCCCTGATGTTTGGGAGGTGCTTAATGCTAGGGACTGAAGTAGCTAATAAATGCTACTAAGTTTGTCTCCTAATAAGTGTAGACAGAATGTGTAGATAGGCATGAACATCCTTATTGCATCTTAGACAACGAGAGTTGATGTCTAAGGAAATAGGTGGACTAGATTACACTCGAACTCAATGCTCATTAGTCGATAGATTGATGTGCAAAAGACTTGAAGTCTATAGCCTTGTGAATGGGCTATTACCATGAGAGTGGATCAATATACTAGATAGTGTTCTAAGTCTTAGGGACTTATCTAATCGAACCTGTAGAATCGATAATCAGAGGAAGTTTGCCCTGAATTGAATTCCTTTTCCCCTATCTATATATCTTCTTTATCAAATTTAACTCATCTTTATTTGCAATTAGATTATTAGACAACCAATCAAAAATCCAATTAGTATCTATCTAGATTTAATTGTTTCATGTATTCCTAATGTATTATTCTTATTTCCCTGAGGATTCGATACCCAACTACTACTCAATTTGCTCTGCACTTGAAGTTGTATTATGTTTTAAAACTTAAAACCCATCAAGTTTTTGGCGCTATTTTTGGGGAAGTTAGCAATAGCCATTATGATTTTGATTCACTTAGAGACTACGCATTTTTTCCTGTTCTTTTCTTACTTTTGACTACAATTACTTGGTTTTTGTAGGTGCATGAACACAAGAAACCGTGGACACATAACTCTACAACCTAGTGACATCGACATTCTGCAGTTGAAAAAAGAAACAGCTAGAGCAAGGAGAGAGCAATCAGATCATCTAAGGCGGGATATGGAGATGGAACACCATGAATAGAACCTGCCACAAAACGCTGAGAATGAAGCTCAAAGAGCTGAAGGTCAGTATCAGAATACGTGGAGAGCAAAATGTCCAATGCACCCACAAAAATCTCAGCGAGTGACCGGAACGTTTGATAAGCCACACGTATATGGGTATCAAATTGAATTTCGCCCACCCCCGTTGAAAACAACAACTTCCAGATGAAGGCGAGCTTGATAAACATGGTTCAAGGCAGCAAGTTCCAAGGTATGCCAATGGAAGATCACTTAGATCACTTGGACCAAATTAATAGGATTTGTGGAACCGTTAAGATCAGTGGGATTTTAGAAGATTTTTTGAAGATACAGTTGTTCTCATTCTCTCTAGGAGATAAGGCTCACAAGTGGAAAAGAATCTGCCACATGATGTCATCACCTCATTGGATCAATGCAAGAAGTTCTTTCTAGTCAAGTTCTTCTCAGCCTCAAGGACATTAAGGCTAAGAAACAAAATCTCTTATTTTGTGCAGCACGGTAATAAAAGCTTCTCTGAAGCATGGGAGTGTTTCAAGGGTTACACATCATAATGCCCCAATCATGGCTTCTCAAACGAGTCATTCCTAAATACCCTATACAGAAGACTGCTCCCTAGGATTAGTATGCTCCTAGACACTACGAGCAATGAGAATTTCCTTGGACGGAAAACTGAAGGTGAAATGATCTTGATGGAAAATCTTTCTCAAAGTGATGAGAAATATTGGGAGGACTATGACAGAGCCTCACGTGTGAGTAGAGACAATGAAGATAAGCGTAGAAGAGAGATGAAAGCCTTGAATGAGAAGCTGAACATGGTGCTGTAAGTGTCTCAATGCACAATTAACTTTGTAGGAGAGTTAGATGGATACCGAAGGTATCAATAAGAAGGGAATGAAGTCCAGGAAGGTCATGAGGAGATGAACTACATTGAGGGGGGGGGGGAACGAGGTCTCAGGGTATCACACGTATATGGGTGTAAAATTGAATTTCGCCCACCCCCATTGAAAACAACAACTTCCAGATGAAGACGAGCTTGATAAACATGGTTCAAGGCAGCAAGTTCCAAGGTATGCCAATGGAAGATCACTTAGATCACGTGGACCAAATTAATAGGATTTGTAGAACCATTGAGATCAGTGGGATTTTAGAAGATGTTTTGAAGATACAGTTGTTCTCATTCTCTCTAGGAGATAAGGCTCACATGTGGAAAAGAATCTGCCACATGATGTCATCACCTCATTGGATCAATGCAAGAAGTTCTTTCTAGTCAAGTTCTTCTCAGCCTCAAGGACATTAAGGCTAAGCAAAATTTCTTATTTTGTGCAGCACGGTAATAAAAGCTTCTCTGAAGCATGGGAGTGTTTCAAGGGTTACACATCATAATGCCCCAATCATGGCTTCTCAAACGAGTCATTCCTAAATACCCTATACAGAAGACTGCTCCCTAGGATTAGTATGCTCCTAGACACTGCGAGCAATGAGAATTTCCTTGGACGGAAAACTGAAGGTGAAATGATCTTGATGGAAAATCTTGCTCAAAGTGATGAGAAATATTGGGAGGACTATGACAGAGCCTCACGTGTGAGTAGAGACTATGAAGATAAGCGTAGAAGAGAGATGAAAGCCTTGAATGAGAAGCTGAACATGGTGCTGTAAGTGTCTCAATGCACAATTAACTTTGTAGGAGAGTTAGATGGATACCGAAGGTATCAATAAGAAGGGAATGAAGTCCAGGAAGGTCATGAGGAGATGAACTACATTGAGGGGGGAAGGGGGGCTCAGGGTATCAGAAAGGTTTAAAACACAACTATCGAATCCACCCCAATTTCTCCTACAATAGTAGTAATGTGGAAAACCCTCAGGTACTTAAAGTTTCCTCCTTACAAGCTGCAAGACCAAAGGTACGAGTCTTATAAGCCTCCATCTCAAGGTTTTCATCAAGATTATGTGGTAAGACCCAAGTATCAGCCTCATAAATTTCAACTAAATCTGGGGTACAATCAGTAAATCCAACTCCTTTCACTCAATGTCCCACCCACGCCTAAACCTGCCCAAGAAGATGACATGAAGGCAGTACTACAAAAAATCTTAGAATGTCAGAGAAAAAGAGCAATGGAGATGAACAAAAAGATGGCTTAAATTAACAGAAAGGTAGACAATACTTTTGGAGAGCTCAGCGCCAAGTATGAACACCTCTTGTCTCATATTAAGGCACTAGACAATCAAATAGCTCAGATGACTTCATCTTCTTCTGCACCAAACGGTAAAATCTCTGGAAAATCTGAAGTAAACCCACGAGAGTACTGCCAAGCCAACATGATAAGTAGTGAGGAGGCACCCACATCTAGGGAGAGGTAGAGAAAACCGAGCCAAAAGGGAAAGAAGGCGATGATGAGCTTTTGAATGAAGAAAATGGCAACACGGTTGACCCTACCCTAGCAGAAGCTTAAAAATATTCCTCCCAGGGTTCAGGAAGTGAATGAGGAGGAGAGAGAACCCTACGATCTGGAAAGACTTAAGAAACTTCCATTTCTTGGGAGGTTTAAGGAGCAAATCCTCGAACTACAGTACAAAAAGCTCAGGAAACTACTAAACTCAATCACAGGGCCACTCCCAGGCCGGCTGGAAGATCATCCACAGATGAAAAATATCAATCAACATGAGAGATAAGAAAAAGGTTGTGGAGGAAGACAGGAAATGGACAATAATGAGTGCATTGCAATACTTCAAAGCACTACACATGAGAATTTTCAAGGTCCAGGTAGTTTCACTCTTCCTTGCATCTTAGGACCTTTGTCATTTGGTAAATGCTTGTGGATCTTAGAGCTAGTGTAAGCCTCATGCCTCTGACGGTTTCTCAAATACTAGATTTAACAGATTTCAAGAAGGTTTGGTTTAGCAATGCTAAGGAAGAAATCATCAATGCTAAGTTTAGTGAGAATAACAAGTTAGCCGATCGGAAGGAGGCAGATCGTGCCACATATCCGAGAGACCGGCCTTGACCGATCGCAGAAGAAAGTCCAAGATATTGGCCACTTGGCCGATCTCGGATGGCCGATCTTGGACTGGCCAATCGCCAAGAGCATGAACCTCTAGGATTCCCCTGGACCGGCACGGTCGATCGTGGCTCGACCGATCGTGGCACCATCGATCGCACATGATGGCAGAACTGGCCAAACTCCTGGACACTTTGTGATCAACCACCTGGCTGGTCTAGTTGGGGGATGATGAGATCATCGGCCCAACCCCCGGACCAACTGGCCGGCCGAACCAAGGAATACAAAGGCGCCCAAAAACGCGCAAAATGATACATGGGTGTATCTTCATGAATTCAAACTAACCAAGAAGCAGCCAGCAAGGACCAAACCTGGCCTATAATTCTGATTCACAGAGGACACGAGGCGACATGGGACTCACCTTAAAATAGGCCAGATAAAGTCATGCATCATTCATCAAGTTGGAGTTACCGAAACTTACAATATTTTGAACTTTCTTTATATGGAAGTCTCCAAACATTTTTTTGGCAACCAAGAGACGTTTTGGTACTTATTGGAGCTCCCATAAGCACTTCTTGAATCTAAAACATGCCTTGGACCAGGCGGTCCATCCATGCCGTCAAATGAACATATTGGAGCCGTTTACGGCAAGTGAGATGACTAGCTGGTTTAATCACTTGCAACCCAAAACATAGCATCAAGGAGACATTATTAAGGCCCTAAGCAAGCCCAAAATCAACCTACCATGTACCAGCCACCATAGGATCAGGCGCATCCCTTTTTCCAAGGCTTACCATATATGAACCGAAGTGCATTTAATGGATTCAGATTGCAATATCTCTATTCTTTGCCACTTGGGCACGTAATGAAGACTTTCCAAATCATACAGGATGTATCTAGACACCTTATATTCACCTTAAATCTCTCAAGATACAAGTATCTACACTTTCCTTGTTGGCCAAACTAGACATTAATGGCCAACAACCATATATTTAAATGTATGATTTTCTTTTCTTTTTTTATACGTTATGACCATTGCTATGAAAATTATATAAGCTCAGCAAGACCTCATTGTAAAGATAGACTACCATTGAAATAGAAAGTTGAATACAAAGTATTTTATTCAAAGCCTTGTCTTTGAATCTTGTTCTTGTTCTTTAGAATCGAAGTGTGTGATTCACTTCCTTTCTATTGAAGCCACGACCAGGTTAGTTTGAGAGATTAAAACTCTATTGGTTCATCTTTGATCGTGTGATTCGATCAAAATCCCCTGATTTTACTTTTCTTGTCCGCTTAAACCAAGAGAGATTCTCGGTCTTGCGAGTCATGGTCATACCGTTTGCAAGATTGATACTCAATCTTATATCATTTGGTATCAGAGGCAAGAGATCCTATATCAGGTTGTGTTAATTCAACCTTATCATTTATTTTTTATGCTTTTGTTTTGTATATTTTTTTTACATCTTATCAAAAAACTAATTAAAAATATTTGTTTTTATTATTTATTTGCATTGTTTTTTGTTGATTCTTGTTGTTTTTTTGTTTCTTCTCATATAAATCAAAATAAAAAAATTGCATTTCAGGTTTCCTCATCAGTTTTATTGGGAAAATGCTTATCTATAAGAATGACAAATATAATATGGAAAAAACTGCTCACAGTGCATGTTAGTACATTTTTTTCTTAATTATTACACTGTAAATACTTGTTGTCACAATAAATTGAGATCATCTCATATTCGAAGTACTAGTAGTTTAGGCTTTCATTGGTAGAGGTTTTAGAAGATTATTAATTTTTTTTATCATTTAACCAGTTCTTGTTAATAAAATATTTAGCAAAATGCAAATGCTTTCCAAATATTCCTTTTTCGGAGTTTTCATAGAACATTAAGTTCTAAGATAATAAAATAATTCAAAGTAATTTCATATAATTAATTTAGTTTGTTAATATAACATCAAAATTATGTGTATATTGAAGAGTAAATTTTACACTTTTAAAACTAATATTTACCGTCATTTATTTATCTACTATTTTAAAAATAATATTATAATAAGTAATAATTTAATGTATGAAAACTTGTAAAAGTTAAATTATAAATATAATATAATGCATATGAATAGCTATATTATATATATATATATATATTATAATAAGAAAATATGTACATTTTCATATCTTAATATCTTAATCTGAAGAGAGGGGGGCGCAGTAGTTAAATTTTATTGTTAATTACAAATGTATCCCTTCCCTTCAAATATAATAATTGGAAGATTAATAACCTAAAATGACCCACATTCATCACGTAAATGATACCATGTTATTTACGATTACTCATATGATCCGAAACTTTGGTTAAAAGTTATAAAAACCATTATAACACGCTTTATTTATAATTTTATTGGGAGGAGGGGCGGGGGACGTGGAAAGTTGGCAGAGTAGTTCAATTTTATTGTTAATTACAAATGTATCCCTTCCCTTAAAATATAATAATTGAAAGATTAATGACCTAAAATAACCCACATTCATCTCGTAATCACCTAAATGACAACATGTTATTCACGATTACTCATATAACCCGAAAATTTGGTTAAAAGTAATGAAAACCATGATAACACAATTTCTTTAAAATTATGTCATTATGTATTAAAAAATAAATAAATAAAATTAAATAAGTAATTATGTCTACGGTCCTGTCTTTTCAATCATTGGGTCGTGTCTTTTTAGTTTTAATAAATGTTATCGAAACCCTAAACCTTTCACCATTTCGACTTCAGATTTCCGAAACAAGAAAACTCTTTCACCATTCTTGGTGACATTTTCGTCTTTCTACGTGTTCGTGTTCATTTTCGGCGATATTTTCTACGTATTCGTGTTTTTACGTGTTTGTGTTTTCTCGCGTTGGTATTCATTCTCTATGAGTTCCAGTGTTTCTTCCGTTATGTTTTGCCGACTTTGTGTTAGTTTGAAGTTTTATTTTCTAGTTTTTCATCGCGGTAAGTCGTCTCTTCCAGCTTAATAATCGCTATTTTTTTATATATTTTTCATGTTTTCTTGCATGCATTGTGTAAAAATCGTTTTCTGACATAAATCGGCGAAACATTCGAAATTGAAACCTTATTATCTTTCTTTATTAACATATACATCGTTTGTTGTAGGTTTTCTGAAACTCCGACATAGAGTCCGGTAAGTTTTTATTCATTTAGATTAAAGTACAGTTTTCTAATTTCCCGCGTATTGAGAAATATATTGAGATGATGCCAGACTTATTTGTATATATAGCAGGTTTTTTGTATATATGGCACATTTATTTTACTTTAATGACATATTTATTTTCCTTTGATGGCAAACTTATTTGGCTTTGGTGTCAGATATTTTTTAGATTATAGGTTGAAGATAGAACCGATTTGTTGGCAAATTTACAGTTTTTATAGTAGATTTAAAATTCTTTATAACATATTTAATCGATATTTCATGAATTCTTTGAATCTTTGGTGGACAATTTTATATATATTTGACAGTAGACATGTTTTTATATGATGACAAATTTATTACTTTTGATATTGTTGAATATTGGTAGAAGATGTAATGGATATTATTGGCAGATTTACGAATTTCGTGAAGAAATAAATCGCTAATTAAAGTAACTTTTGTGGCACACTTATTAAAGATTTTGTTGGCAGATTTACTGAATATTTCACAACAGATAGTCATGGCAGACTTATTTGTATAGGATGACAAACTTATTTCTATTTAATGGCACACTTATTGTTCAAAAAAGTTTCTGTTTAGGTATGAAGAATTCAATGAAAAAAATTACCCCAATGCGTCTTTATCCAGAGGGTAAAACGCCAATTCAAAACCGGAGTATGATCCACAACTGTTTTCTGTCCAACTTAGAATTGATAGAGGAAGCAGTTGGTGTTGATGTTTGGAATTTCCTGAGAAATCCAGCAGTTGGTGTTTTTATCAAGCTAAAAGAAATATAGTTTATTTGGTATGTGAAAGTTGTCCATTACTTCCTAACACATCAGTTGGCGACTGAGGGAAGAAATGAGATGTGGTCCTTGATAAATGGTCGTCCAATCAGGTTTTCTCTCTACGAATTTGCTAAAATCACAGATCTAAATTGTGTTGAAATTGTTTCAGATGATTGGGATGTTGACCATAGAGAGTTTTGGGAAGAACTTAATGTTTCTAGTGTTGAAGGTCCAAGTCTTAGCCATCTGTTATAGGTGTTGGACGAATGTAAAAATTGGAGTTTTGAGAAGAGGAAAATGATAGGGTGCCTTGCCATTTTGTGTGTTGGGGTGTATGGCATTTCTTCTAACAGCAGAATTCCTTTGAATACTACTAAAAGAGTGTTTGATGCTGAGAGGTTTGATAGTTATCCTTGGGGTCGTGTTGCTTTTATAAGTTTGATTGAGTCTGTCAAAATGACTGTCTTTGATGTAAAGAAGACGTACACAATACATGGATGTGTTCATGCTTTGCTGATTTCGGCGTACGAATCAATTCTTGGATTGTGTGAGTTGTATGGAAACAAAAAAAAACAAAAAAAGTTCCTCTTCTTTCTTGGGGTGGATCCCATAAAAGGTTTGAGTTTGATGATTTTATCGCTGAAGAAAGGAAAGCTCACAATAAGGTACGTGTGAGACATTTAATTAGGAAAGAAGAAGAGATATATCCCAAATGGGATAATGAAGAAGAAGATCCAATGTTGGACAATTTGTTCATGGATATACTTTATGATCGATTGGATGAAACCTCATGGGATCAAGTAGATGTATCACCCATAATGACCAAGAAGAAGAAAAGTAAAGTTGTTGGTGATTATGAAAAAAATAAACCTCGTGAATCGTTGAAGAAAAAGAAAAATGAAAAAAAGAAACTTGTGATGAAGGAACCGGTGGGAAAATTTCTTGGAGTAATGGAATGATTCTCACTGGTGTTTCTGAAACTGTAAGGCTTATGGCTTCCAGAATTGAAGGTTTAGAAGCAAAAGTGAATCTAATTGATGAGAAAATGACTTCGTTGGAAGGAGAGTTTTGTGAAAAGATTTCAAATCTAGAGAAATATGTTGAAAATATCAATGCAGCTATGGGAACAAGAGATGATGCAATGTCGAGTGCTCATGAACCCGAAGAGGATGGAGCAAACAACAAAGAAATGGTACGTAGTTTTTTGTTTTTAAATTAATGGCAGTTTTATTATAGTCATGGCAGGTTGTTTACGTGACCGACTTGTTTTTGTTATATATTGTGACAAATTTGTTATTTTACTGTGGCAAATTTTGTATATATGTGGTAGCAGACTTGTTTGTCACATGTTTTATTATTATGTGATAGATTTCTTATTTTACTATATGTGGTAGCAGACTTGTTTGTCTTGTTTTATTATGTGACAGATTTGTTATGTCATACGTGGTGACAGACTTATATTTTGTTTACCGCAGTTTTGCTTGTACAATTTTTAATGTTGGCAGACTTATTGTTTTATTATGCGCAGTCTTGGATGGCAACAATGTGAGCTACATCAGACGACGAGACTCCAATTCGTTGTATAGTAAAGAAAAAGTACGCTCGATCTAAGAAAAAAGGAGAGAAGGTTGATGATGCAAGGACAAGAACTCTTGAGGAGAATTTGAGGACCCCAGACAACAAGAGTGGGTCAAAAAAGGATGCTAGATCTCCAAGTACAAGAACCCCATGTAACAAGAGTTGGTTAAAAGAGGATGTGAGAACCCCAGGTAACGTGAGAACCCCAGGTAACAAGAGTGGTTCACAACCAGATGTGAGAACCCCTATTGAAAAGAAATCCAATTTGTCAAAAAAGAAAGAACTTGTTGTTGAAAGTAACGAATTGTCTGCGAAAACTTTGTCTGATCCCAATATTCGGGATTCGAAAAAAGTATTTGGAAAAGCTCTAGATGTTATGGTAAGTCAAATAAAAGCTTTGGATGACAAAGCGGACTTAGGAAAACATCAACCGCAATTGGCGAGAACCCAAAGAAGCCCTTTTGAAGGGAATTCTAGAATTAAGAGAGTGGTTGTGAAAAGTGTAAACCCACCACCACCACCACACAAAAAACTTCAAATGTTTTGTTTGACCCGGTGCATAAATTTTTGCAAGGAGTAATCCATTCACCAACATCATACGATCCGTTTGTCCCAGTTGAACAACATTAACTGCGTAAATTAATGGAATTCATATAACGTGATGAGTATGTTATTGAATCTTATATTATTAATTTCTTATTATTAATCTCTTCCCGTATATAATTTCTTAACTTATATAGAAACAAACCAATTGGATCATGGGATTCGGGAGTTGAATTCTACAGAATAATTATTACTCCAAAGAAGAAATGGCCTAAATCTGACTATGGCTGGTTGAGTGACTCGGTACGTTATTACTTGGTTTACGTGATGGCAGTTTTGTTTAGGAGGAAAATTATTAAATGGCAGATTTGTTGTATTGCGATGATTTAATATATGGCAGATTTATTTTATTTTGATGGTAGATTTGTTTTATTTTGCTACAGATTTGCTGTTTTAGTGGCAGTTTTGTTTTTGATATGTTTTATATTACCAGCAGATTTATTTTACCATGGCAGTTTTGTTTAGGATATGTTTTATTTTGATAGTAGATTTGTTTAACTGTAGTAATTTGTTTGTTTTTTTTATTACAACATATATGTTCTTCGATGACTATGTTCCGTAAGTGGTCCATGCGCACTCCATCCCCATATCGGTCTTTACATATTGATTTTTTAGATCTTTGGTTCGTGAATTCTTGGGTACATGACTACGTGAAGTTCAATGAAAATCCCAAGAAATTTGTTTTCGAAGATAGCTACAAACAAATGGTTAATGGTGCCATACCGCATGATTAAGGGACGAATAAGAAATGGTGCATCGATGTGGACCATTTGTTCGCCTATGTTTTTGTTAACTCCAACCATTGGATAGTTGTGGACATTAACTTGCAGAAGAAAACAATCCATGTATATGACAGCATACCTCACGTGGTGTCAGATGACAAAAATATTCTTCAGTATTGTAGGCCCATCACCAGAATGATTCCCATTATGTTGAACAAATGGGTTTCTCCTAACATTTGGAAGAAGACTGAGAAGCAATTTAGGGTTACAAGATTGAAGAATGTTCCTCGAAACTTTGTTCCAGGAGATTGTGGTGTCTATGCTATCAAATATGTTGAGTGTCTTGCTCTTGGGGTGTATATTTGATGGTTTGAATGACGAGAACATCCAGACATTGCGTGAGAAATTGGCTGCTGAAATACTTGACGAGGTTGCGGAAACCTTGTTTCATTTATCGAACCCTTTACCGCGTGCTTCTAAGTTCAGAATTCCATTTCTGACATATTCACATTGATATACATTTTACAAATTTGGTGGGAGACTTAATTAATTTATTATCACAGACTTATTAGTTAATGATGACAAACTTATTTGTTTGGCTGTAGATTCGTAATATGTCATCGTTAGTATGACTTTCATGGTAGACTTATTGGATTTCATACCAGATTTATTGATTATTTTATGGTATAGCAATACCCTAAACATTATTTCGATGACATATTTATTTATAATTTGATAGTTTGTCATGACAGACTTATTGATTATTTGCTATACCATAAACAATATTTCAATAACAGACTTATTTATAGCTTGATATACCCTAAATATTATTGTAAAATAGCAATTACGATCTATAAACCTAAAAATATTATATCTAAACTCTAAAATCTACAATCAATTATAATATGTAATCCCTAAAAATCTCAATCCTAATGATAAGACTTACATAATCGTATCTCTTATTTTACAATCATGTAATATCTACAAATCTCAATCCTAATGATAGAATTACATAATCGTATATCTTATTCTACAATCAATTACAAATGTAATCCCTAAAAATTTCAATCCTAATGATAGACTTACATAATCGTATCTCTTATTCTATAGAATCCCTGTTGTATACCCAAAATTCTAATTATATGAACAGGGTGGGTCTCTATTTATTTTCCCCCAAATTATAGGGTTAGCTCATCTTCTCCTCTTGGGTCCCGAGTTTGTTTATTCTATTCGATTTGATTTTGGGATTTGATTAGTTATTCGCATTTTGGATTCGATTTATTGATTCGATTTCGGTATGTTCGATTATTGATTTGATTTTGGTAAGTTCGATTTATTGATTCGATTGTTGTAAGTTCGAGGTACTTGTGTTTTGGATTTGATTTACTCGAGGTTTTAATTTGATGTACTTACATTTTGGATTTGATTTACTCGGAGTTTTGATTCGATGTACTCGCGTTGTGTATTTTCATTGGTATGGGAAGATACAACTACAGCCAAAGCTTTTCCTGCAAAGGAACCATTAGCAGTGGATGTTACAAAGCTGATGCTGAATTTGGAATCTCAACTAGGTGTTCATGTGGTGGAGAAGTAGATGTTTTGAAATCTTATACATCAACCGATCCAAGGAGAAGATTCTTTACGTGTCAAATGCATGAGGATCCTTGATACCACATTCACAAATGGTGGGATGAAGAGCACACAAGGAGATGTCTTCGTGATACCAATTTGGAAATTATGCGTGTTAAGATTGAGAACAATGCCGATGAGATTGCAAAGCTGAAAACGATAGTGGTAGGTTTTATCTTGATTGGTGCTACATTTTTTTTACTTGTTTAAGCAGATATGGCAGATTTATTAGTTCACGATGCCAGACTTAGTAATTAACGTTGCAAACTTATTTAGTAATAGTGGCAGACTTATTAGTTTATGATGGCAGACTTATTAGTTAACAATATGTTACTGATGGCATACTTATATGTTACTGATGGCAGACTTATATGTTACCGATGGCAGACTTAATTGTTACTATAGGTAGAATTATTGTTACTATGGCAGACTTATTGGTAGAGATGGCAGATTTATATTAGAAGTTTAACATTACAAGTTTAACATTAAAAGTTTAACATTACAAGTTTGGCATTACAAGTGCAATCAAATGTTGGAAATCACAAAAATGGTTCTCGAGCCTTACACGTTTTATAATTATGTCCAGTTGCATTGCATTTGGAACATGCATGTTCTTTCCGGAGCCGTTTCTTCTCCACCGCTTTCTCTAAGGCAGATTTTATCCTTGAATTTTTGGGACGCCCTGGCTGCTGGTGAACCAAAGGTGGCAAACACACCTTCTCTGTGATATGGACAGGAGCAGATGATGTGACGTCTCTGGGTAGAACTGATGTCGCATACGTATTATACAAATAGATCATAAAGTAACAAGGAGGACAAAGTGATATACGACATATTTTTCATGCCTCCACTGCTGCAATTGCATGTACACATAGTAGTTTCTCCAAGTCAAATCTGTGACATATGCATTTTTTCTCCGTACAGTTTACTACATGCAAAGATGAGACACATCTAACCTGAGTCTCATCAACGTCGATCACTTGTACATTAAGTTGCTTAGCATATGGAAGCCGTCCCTAAGGAAAATAAAACATTAGTAAAGAAATAAAAATACATACAAATCTATGAACTTGTTCAATATTACCTCCAATATCTTTTCAAACACCACGAGTGAGAGTTGTTTTCATTCTACATGCATCATTCCTGCGTTCTACAAACCATCTTGTCATCATTAACCATACAATGTCTAGTAGTTCTAAAATAGGTAACGTCCTAGCTTCCGAAAGAACTTTATTAAGGGATTCACATATGTTTGATGTGGTGATGTTGTATCAATACCTAGAGAAATGAACATGAGACCAAATCTTCACGTCAACATTTACCAAATAGTTATGCAATGCTGGATTTAAGGCGTGTATTTCATCAAATATCATCTCAAAATAAAAAATTCGAAATGCATTCGCTGCCCTTTTCACTAAATGAAATACAGCAGCATCTCTATACCGTTGTATTATATTCTTGCAAAGATGATACGTGCAAATTCCACGACAACCCATCGGATATATCTTTCCAATTTCATTACCAATTGATCGATACTGATCAGATATAATTGCAAGACCTTCATCATCGGATATAACACAACTTATAAGCTGTCTAAAGAACCATTCACAGGAATCATCATACTCTATATCAACTACTGCAAAAGCTATGGAAAATATTTGAAAATTTCCATCCTGGGAATCTGTAATGAGAAGTGTCCCTTTATATGTCCCTTGCAGGAACGTACCATCCACCACAACAACTTTATGGATGAAAGGAAATCAATTCAAGCTAGCACTAAACGCAATAAAAACGTACTTGAACCTTTCGAGTTCATCAACGTCTAGACGAGTAAGCGTTTCAGGATTAGCTCTTCTGATCATATACAAGTGAGTAGGTAATTCTTCATAACTTCTTTCCGGAGAACCCCTTACCAAATATCGTGCATGTCTAAATTTCCGATACGCTTTCCAGTATGGCAACTACACCAAAACAAACTACCACCGTATTAAAATAAATATGTCATAACTACTAAAAACTTTGACTGTATAAAAATAAGGGCTGACGATCTATTTCTCCCTCCAAACTATCCTATAGCACCAAGTACCCCTAGAACTAATACTACGGTTTGTATATCCATGTTGGAGAAGTGGAAAACATATTTCTCTCTCAATTGAAAGTTGAAAACATATTTCCCCCACTATTGAAATTTGGAAACCTAATTACACATGATCGTGGTTCCTGTCGTAAACCAAGTAACTCTGCCACAACTACCAAACAACTGTCACCCACTATAATAAAATAAATTTGCCACAACTTCCAAAACTGTCACTCTATATATAATAAATAAATCTGGTATAATTATCAATAACTGTGACTGTATAAAAATAAATCTGTCACCGTTTACAATAAAACTACGACAGTATATATTAAAATAAATCTGTCAAAACTACAGAAAATTGTCATCAACTATAAATTAATTGTCAACATATTTATGAACCTTGATACCAAATCTCATATGCAAGCATCAACAACAATGCCATGGAAAAACTTTAGAACCAACACCACCTACAAAATCTTTGTACAAAGCACCAAGAATTTCAGGAGTTGCTTGTCGCATACGTCCTGATCGCATTGTAACAGAACATGTATGGTTTGAAACGAGCTTCCTAATTGTAAATTGTGGTGTGTTCCCAACCGGTGTAGCTCGTACTCTGCAACTGCAGTCTCTCACCCAACATTTTACGATTAAAATCACTGGAGTTGATTTATATACATCAAAATCGAATGGATGTAGAACCGATAAAATCTTCAATCTAGTAACTAATTCATCTTTTGTCTCATAAATTTGTCCTATAGCAAGATTCAATGAAGCCAACTCTATCAAATTAGCATTACCAATTTGTTCTTCGTTATTACAACCTTTGATAATCTTTTCATGGGCGGTAATTTTGGAATCTCATCCTCTTCACTTTGCGAAAGCCTTCCGTAAACACTAAATTCTTCATCCTCAGAGCTTGCTCCATCATAATCATCATAGTACTCAAATCGATACTTCCCATCTCCATCGTCTTCGCATGGTAAAACCACTTCAGCAGTTGGTTCTTCATCGTATTTATCTTCGCCAACCTCCTCGTGTCGATATTCGTAGTTAAAATATTCATCGTCATCACGATGAATTGATAGACTATCAATTTTTGCTTTTTTTCCTCTCTAACCACCACAAATAACTGAATTGGCTCGGTTTTAATCATACCCAAAAACCCATGAAGCTGTCGACAGCTTCCCACTTTCACCGGAGGTGTGTTTACCTGTAGTTTCAACAACGTCTTCTTTGGAAATATGTAGCTTAATTCAACATCATATTGATTTCTATCGATCTCGTATTCTTTGTAAACCATCATCAACAAATCTTCGAAACGTGTCTTAGCATTTGCGGATAAGATTTGACACCCTTTCTTGTTGTCGTCATTAAATGACCATCGATTTTTCTCGAAAATCTATTCACCACAAACAAGAATTATATCTTCCATCAAGAAAATTGGTATAGAAAAAGTTTTTTACGAGAACGAATGTGAAGAAAACGAGAAAAAATTAATGCTTTGAAGTTCATCTGAAAATTTTGATGTGCTCGAGGTTGAAAAATACGCGGCGGCTAACCCTAAAATCGCCTCATACATGATTTTCAAAGAGGGTTAAAATTGGTATTTTAAATATTAATAAGTCTGTCATTACATGTTTGTAATGACCCAAAAGTCTGCTATGTATATAAAATCCAAAGAGTTAGTTTAGTCATAATTAAATCTCCTGCTTAGTAGAGAAAATCCAACTGCCGTAACGGATAGATTTAATGAAAATCTATTTTGTCGTTAAAAAAAATCTGCTGAGTCGAAATGTTAGTCTAGTAATTATTTTGTGAATATTCTTCGATAGCAGATTTAATGTAAACTTGCCATTGGAAAAATAAATCTACGAGCTTGTTTTTCCAAAAATCAGAAAATAAATCTGTGGCAGACTTACTCTGCGTGACCATAGACATAATAATTTTGTTGTCATATGACATTATGTCTGCCGCAGACTTATAAAAACTGTATACGATTACGTAACACAAAATAAATCTGTCGTACACTTTATAAGTGTGATTTAATAAGTATGTGACAAACTTAATAAATATGTCACAAATTTAATAAGTATGTGACTATTACGTAAAAAATAGCGGCATATTTTCTGTACCAGATTTATTTCTATACCCCTGAATTTTCGTGGTATTTTCGTAATAACAACAATTTTCCCGCTGACGTGTCAACAAATCCTTGGAAATAGTAATGGCCTTTTGCGTAATTATGTTTTTTGTAACAAC
Source organism: Pugionium cornutum (assembly GCA_018901935.1). Lineage (NCBI taxonomy): Eukaryota > Viridiplantae > Streptophyta > Magnoliopsida > Brassicales > Brassicaceae > Pugionium > Pugionium cornutum. The sequence continues at coordinate 9,923,161 of CM032155.1, forward strand.
GCCGACAAATGATACACTCGATACCCAAATTATTCTATTAACTAACGAAATAATAGGGTCAAAAAAATAATTAATGACGAATTCAGCATCATTCTATTATTTCACCCTAATTGAAACGTCGTTATTTTTGCAAAACATTTTTTTCCATCCACGTTTCTAACTTCTAAACTATTTAGTTATATTATTTTGAAAAAACGAATGTTCATTCTCATACCTAATGATTTCTCTCTAAAAAAACAAATCGATTTTTTTTGTACTAGTATAGCCTTAATGCATCACATATTAGCGGATAATTTCTTACAAGATATTGGATATTTTTTTCATCCAAAATATTGAATATCTGTTTTCAACCCAAGATATTGGTCTTGTTTATTTGCTCGTCGCTATCGGCTATTATTACGGTCAACACTGTGGCTGCGACTGTGGTATATGTTATTCGTTTGTCTGTCATCGATATTTGTTGTTGATTGCAAATTTTTGGTTGTACTGCAGTTTTAACTAGCGATCAAAAATATTATAACGTAGGACACATCGTTTGACCGTTGCAATTGAGCATATATAATTACGGTAGCTAAACAAACAATAATCTACCGCAACCGTAGCCGTAAGAGGCTGTAACTGACAAACAAACATTACTATTGCATATTCATTGATGAATGAAAAACTGTGAATAACTATAAAACAATAACTAATAGCCAACCAATTCACATAAATAATATAAAAAATTCATGTATATTATATTATTTTTCCTTAGTCATTATATTCTGCCTATCATTTTTGTTTGTTTGATCACTTAAAAAAAATTCGTTAGCATATTTTATAATTTCAATTTAGTTTAAACATTTTTATTTGTTATTTAGTAAAAAGATTTTTTTTAATAATTTTATGGGTGAAACCCGTATTTGTATAAAAATCATCAATCATCCAAATAAAATAAAAATGATTATTGAATAACAATCAACAAGTTTTATATGCATCAGATTTTAAATTCAAATAATAATATTTGACGAATAAATATATTTGATTTTATAATGAAATTTATAATATAATTACTTAATAATCATTTCACAGTATTACATAACAATATAATTCTTATTACAACATATGGTCTTATTACATGCATGAATAATAGAATTCCCAATAAAAACTTTCCCGCCAATCTATTTAGAGCTCACCTCATTTAAATTGATCTTTCTCCTATTTATATTCTAACCCGTTAAAATCTATTTAGTCATAAAGCTTTAATAGGATGGTCCATTTAACCACACTATAATTATATTGATTCTCATTTAAACTTATTTAATCACACATTTTGAATCTCGTGTCCCCGTAACGTATGGGCCGGCCGCCTTCTCCGGCAGGCCCAAGAAAGCTGCTGCCAACAACGGCAATTTTTTCCAGCACGCGAGATGCCCTAATCAGAGAAACACTCGTCCTCGATTGCGAATTTTGGAAATTAATTGTCAATCGCCTTTCCCACTCGCCATTTCTGGATTATACGACTTGTCATATATCTTCACCAAAGATTCCATCAATAATGGTGGCCTTCATCGCAATATTCTTCTCTTTCACAGAGATGATTCTCGGCAAATCTCATTCAATGATTCAGATGGTTTTAAGAAAGAAGATTTTGTGTGATTGGAGGTATCCGATATGATTCTTAACCTCGATTAACCCTCGGGATGTCTCTATAAATCAGAAGATATCGGGAGTCTTTCTCCGCCACCAAAATCACAAAACCTTTCTTTCTCTTAGCCGATTTTTTACCCTCTATGCTTCTCCGTTTGACACTTCTCTTTGCCGAGTCTCACCCCGGTGCTTCGTCGCGGTTGTTCTTGTACCTCTGGTGAAGCCATCTGAGAGCTCCCCGCTTTGATTGATATCGGCGTATCTCGGGTTGAAATCGCGACCTCTAGTTCTCCCTCCTAGCTCAATCGGCCGGCAATCCATTTTGTTATGCCGATTGGGTATTAGGGTGCACTGTCGAAACCTTGATCATACTTCACTCCCGTTTTTTTGTGTTCTTTTTTTCCTCCTCTTTTCCCGGTGTGTGTTGTTGATTTTCTGTTATTGTGCCTTCCAGTTAACAAAATTTTATTCGTTCAACAAGACAACAGAAAGTCAATCATGATCATCTCTAGTTACCTCGTCACAAAAACTTGTGCTAATATCAAGAAAAGTGCGCCAATCAAGATTCGGGCATTCGATAAATCGGTTTGAATCCACTCTTGTGGGTAGGATTCTAAACATGACCATTCAAGGTCATAGGATCCGCACATTTATGATTCTTTTGCCAATGATTTGGCAATGTAAGGGTTGAATCCAAGGTAAAGAACTAGGCCATGGACGCTTTATGTTCTGATTTAACTCAGAATCCGATATTGATTCGGTACTTGAAAAACGTCCCTATCATTTTGATCATTGGATGACATCCCTTGAAAAGTTGGTACCAGTGTTCGGTTGGATTTTCCCTCAACCATATTATGTTGGGTAAGAATGGTTAGAAATCGTATTTGAGGAACCTTGGGTTCCCGACATATTTCCAAGACCTCCAAGAGAGCTAAACCAATCAAGGTCCCTCTGAGCTCAGGATAAGAGATCTCACTCATCAGTTAATGGTCAGTGAAATGTGTCGGAGATGAAAAAATGGTTCAGTTTGGAAGATGTGACACTAATTACCACCCTTAGAGCTAACTTAAGGGGCGTGGAAGGCAATTATTGTTGGTATTTCACTAAATCGAGAGCCTATATTGTCAAATCCGGGTACAAATCCTCCAAATTCTGGGGGTTCAAGATAATAAGCTCCTTCAACAGCCTTCACTTAATCCCGTTAAGCAGGTTTTCTGCAACATAAAAACTTTGAAGAAAATCCAGCACCTACTCTATCAGTCTCTATCCGGAACTCTAGCCACAAACGGAATATTAAATCATCGGCATATTAGAGAAGATGTAATATGCGAGATGTGTGGGGGAGACGAGAAGAGTATAAATCACATGTTTTTCTTTTGCCCACCTGTAAGATAGGTCTGGGTGCTATCAAATATTCCCTCTCCACATCCTCTTTTCCCACTCAATTCCGTATACGGGAACATTGATTATCTACTATGGCGGATTCCGAAGGCGATCCACTCTGATTTAGACTTCCACAGTTTCCCATGAATCTTTTGGTTCATTTGGAAAGTTCGAAATGATAGAATTTATAATTCTATAGATCGGACTGCTCCGGAGATCTTGGAAAAATCTCGCAGAGAATGCGATAACTAGTTTTCCTCTAATGAACAATAGGGGGAGAAGATAACAGAGTGCCCAGAGAATGGAAGCCAGGCTCCCCAAGCATCGGCTAAACCACCCTTTGAGTGCTATATAGATGGTTCATCGAAAGTTAGGGATCACACCGCTAGGATCAGGTGAATCCTTAAGTTGCAAAACGAAACAATGGACCTCTTGGGCATGCAAGGGGTGCACAAAGGGATGTCCCCACTACACATGGAACTGTTGTGCCTTCTTTTGGCCATGTCTTTCCTGAAGGAGAAACATTGTTATTGCTCTAGGTTTGTTACCGATTCTACTGACCTCACGCAGCTAGTTAACGAACCGAACGCATGGCCAGCATTCACCGCAGAATATAGAGAATTCGAGAAACTTCGGAAGCACTTCCCGAAGTTTTCAATTCTACACCAACCAAGAGGACGGAACTCCCACGCGGATAATCTTGCTAAACAAACCAGACGCCGAAAACCATTTTCTCATTTATCGGTACCTGCATCACATATTGGTTTGAAGATAAGCATGGTATCTTTTGATTTTTTGTAATAGAAGTACATTTATGAGTGACAAAAAAAACCTATTTAATCTATTTAAATTATATACATAATAATACATTTTTGACCTAACTAATTAAAAGCTTAATTTAGATATTTTGTATTTTATTGCAAAAAATACTAACTATTTATTTTCCCGTAAATCTCTAATTCCATGTTTTTCATCAATATCATAATTTTTTATCTTTTTGACAAAATTTTATTCATATTTTCTCATCAAAAATTTAAATTTAATTTTTCTATCAAAATATAATTAAAATATTTTCACCAAAAATATGATAATATATTTCTGTCAAAAACATAAATTTGCATTTTGCGTAAAAAGATATATTTTAGTATTTTTATGTCAAAAACATAATTCTATATTTTTGGTCAAATGTAATTTTACAGTTTTTGCCATATTTAATTTCATATTTTCCTGTCGAAAACTTAATTTCATGCAAAGTACGTAATTTATTATAAATTATTATTAAATATATATTATCTCTTTTGTTATAACAAAAATAATATTTTTTTAACAGAATCCTTATAATAAATGAATTTAATTATGTGTCTAAAATTTCGTTAAACTCAAATGTGATAAATGAGTGTATACGACTAGTATATATGACATATTCAAAACACATTTTACTTCTTTAAGTGTTATTTAATGAACTAATTATTTGGAGTGATTTAATTTAAAATAATAAATTCTATGTTATTTAAACATGTCTTCTAGTTTTTAAATTTTAGTGTATTCGATATAATATTTGCAAATGTTAAGAATATGGATTGACTCAAAAATATTTTAAAAAATATTTACAAATCATACATCAAATAATACAGAATTATGGAAAACGTTTTAAAATCCAAAAATAGGATTTATCATTTTATTATTTAATATTCTAAATACTTAGTTTAATACACCCGTAAAATTTGAAGTATTAAATAAAATAAAATAATATTTATATTGGAGAAAAATAATCACTATATATTTCGATACATATAGGTTGATTGTGAATCATATAAAATAGTTTCATCAATAATCATAATGAATTTTTGTAATTAAAATTACAATACTTTATTAAATTATTTTGCGGATGATGTGGAAAAGAATTGTAAGTGTAGAGAATGCAACAAAATAGAATCCTGGTTTGCAGTACGCAACGTTTGTATAGTATATTCTGTAAAAGTTAATATTTTATAAAGATTACATTTATTGAAATTTACACATTTAAATTTTTCTTTAGGTTGTTACAAGAAAAATTCTTTTTGATCCTAACCATCCTACCATAATACACAAGGAAAATCATAACTCTCACCTTCTCAACTTTCTATTAATCTTCGAAGAACAAATCTCTCTATCGGCGCTCAAGAGTATTAAGTCAACCCTTAACCTTCTTAGCCCCTTTTATACCAAATGAAATTTCTAGGTCTAACAACCCTAAATTCTTCATGCAATCTGATCTAGGAATAAAATTCTTGGTGCACAAGTTTATCCTTTCTAAAATATGTTCTTCAAATATTTTTTTAAGATCTCCATGTCATATTAGTTGATATTCTTTACATCTCAGCCTCTAGTTTCCATGTCAGTCCTAGATTTTTTGATATTGTCAAATCTTTTTCATCTGGTGCCATGTTAGCTTACTTCTTCAAGGTCAGTTTACTTCTACCATGTCATCAGATGAACATACTCATGTTCGGATAGCAATAGGCGTATGCTTTTTTAAAAACAAAATATATTTTTAAATAGCTGTAATTATAAATTAAAATATTTAGAAAATAATTATAAGATATCACTACTAGATTAGAAAAGTTATTCTCACAAATGCTAAAAAAGGCAAAGCAGGCTTTTAAAACGTAAGCTTCATTTATTTCCTATCAAATCCAACACTAATTAATGGATACTAAGTTTTTTTCTATCATATCCAACACTAATTAATGGATAAAAATTATTTTTCCTATCAAAATCCAACACTAATTAATGGATAATAATTATGATGTGAAAACCTATCATAATTATAAAATTACATAATGAATAACAATAAAAAATCATTTAATATATCAAAATTATATAATTATGAGTTTAATTAAAAAATTCCTAAGCATTTATTTATGCCGTAGTAAAATAATATTTTTAAAAGTAGTTTGAGCAAATGCATGTTGCTAATAGGAGGAATGTTTAAAAAGTATAATTGTTTTCTTTTTCCCTATAGTTGCCTTTTGGATCTACTTTGAACTGTTTCAATAATATTTAATGGCATAGAAAAATATAAAATGGAAAAGAAACTTTTACGAATGTATACATATATCGTATAAAATCTATATAACCAGAAACATATAAATTTAGTATAAATAATTATAAACAAAATGGCAAGAAGAATGTGTATGCTCATAATGATGATGATGACACTGGTAATAATGGGATGTCATATAGAAGCATATAATGGAATGGAATCTAATGAAAAAATTCCAAATTAAAAATCAAGGTTTGTTCGATAAATTGTATTATAGATTATGTGAATAACTTTGTTTTTAACTGATTCATGATCACATTATATCACATATATATTGTTAACGTTTGTGTGTGATCTTAATTTGTGCTAATAACAGAAAGGATTTACTTGTGGACTGTAGTAAAGTGAAAAAACAAATGTTTACTATATTGTTTGAAAAAGTGTAAGCCCCATGACGAGCAATGTGAAGACCGTTGTTCCGAAAGTTGCATAAACAATCTGTTTTATTCATGAAATATGATCTATATTTTTATTCATACCATAAAGATTTTATGTTGATTTACTAAGTGTATTTCAACTGTTTTAATAAATGTTATAAAAAAATTATAGTTATTTTTTGAGAGCCAAAACACTTCATAAGTCATAGAAAAAAAAATATTAATAGATTTTTGATGAATATCAATCGTATTTATTCGCATTTTCTCAACAAAAAAAATTAATTTTAATTTTTCTGTAAAAAAATAATTCAAATATTTTTTCACCAAAAATATGATAATGCATTTGTTCTTCAAAAAGCAAAATTTGCGTAAAAAATGGATTTAATTATTTTTATGTTAAACACATAATTACAAATTTTTGGACAAATGTAATTTACATTTTCTGTCAAATATTTAATTCCATATTTTTCTGTCGAAAAAGTAATTCCATATTTTTTTGTCAAAAACGTAATTAAGAACAATTTCACAACAAAAATATAATTTCATATTTTTTTGTCGAAAACGTAATGTTGTATTTTTTTGCAAGAAAACAAAATTTTATATTTTCCGTCAAAAACATAATTCCATATTTCTCCGTCAAAAATAAACCATTTTCTGTCAAAAATATAAATCTGTATCTTTCGGTCAAAACGTATTTTTGTTTTTGTTTCCAAAATTTAATTCTTGATTGTTATTTTATGCAAAGTATGTAATTCATTATAAATTATTATTAAATATATATTAAATCACTTTTGCTATAACAAAATTAATATTTTAAATAGAATCCTTTCAATAAACGAGTTTTAGTTATGTGTTTATATAATCACGTTAAACTCAAATACGATATGAGTGTATACAAATATTTAGTATATAGACATATTCAAAACAAATTTTAACTTTCTTAAGTGTTATTTAATGAACTGATTATTCGGATTAATTTAATTTCAAAAATAAGAAACTCTATGTTATTTAAACATGTCTTCTGTTTTTTAAATTCAGTGTATTAGATATAATATTTGCAAATGTTAAGAATATAGATTTACTCAAAATATTTTTAAAAATATTTACAAATCATATATCAAATAAAATGGAATTATGGAAAATATTTTAAATCCAAAAATAGGATTTGTCATTTTATTATTTATTATATTCTAAATATTTAATTCAATACACCCGTAAAATATGACGTATTAATAAAATAAAATAATAATTATATTTAAGAAAAATAATCAATATATATTTCGATACATACAGGTTGATTGTGAATCTTATGAAATAATTTCATCAATAATTATAATGAGTTTTTATAATTAAAACTACAGTACTTAATTAAATTATTTTGCGTATGATGTGGAAAAATATTGTAAGTATAGAGAATGCAACAAAACAAAATCCAGATTTGCAACACGTTAAGTCAACGTTTGTATAACATATTCTGTATAAGTTAATATTTTACAAAGATTATATTTATTGAAATTTACACAGATTTAAACCTCCTTTAGGTTGTTACAAATCAAAATTCTTCTTGATCCTAATCACCCTACCATAATACACAAGAAAAATCATAACACACTTTCTCACCTTTCTATTAATCTTCGAAAAACAAATCTCTCAATTGGCGCTCAAGAGTGTTAAGTCAACCCTTAACCCTCTTATCCCCTTTTATACCAAACGAAATTTTTTAGGTATAACAACCCTAAAATCTTCCTGCAATCTCATCAAGGAAGGAAAATTTGGAGCACAAGTTTATCTTTCGTAAAATATTTCCTTTAAATATTTTTCAAATATTCTCTTGATATCCCATGTCATATCAGTTGATCTTCTTTACATCTCAGCCTTCAGTTTCTATGTCAACCCTATATTTTCTGATATTATCAAATCTTTTTTATCTCGTGACATATGAGCTTGCTGCTGCCATGTCATCAAATGAACATACTCATGTTCAGATAGTAACAGGCGTATGATTCTTTAAAAATAAATACATTTTCAAATATTTGTAATTACAAATAAAAATATTTAGAAAATACTAACAAGATATCACTACTAGATTACAAAAGTTAGTCACACAAATGATAAAAAAGGTGAAGCAGAGTTTGAAACGTAAGACTCATTGATTTCTTATCAAATCTAACACTAATTAATGGATAATAAATATTTTTTTCTATCAAATCCAAGACTAACTAATGGATAATAATTATTTTTCCTATCAAATTCAAAACTAATTAATGGATAATAGTTATGATGTGAAAACCTATAATAATTATAAAATTACATAATGAACAACAATAAAAAATCATTTAATATATCAAAATTATATAATTATGAGTTTAATTAAAAAATGCCTAAGCATTTATTTATGCCGTAGTAAAATAATATTTTTAAAAGTAGTTTGAGCAAATGCATGTTGCTAATAGGAGGAATGTTTAAAAAAGCAAAAGTATGATAGTTGATTTTTTTTTAGTATAATTGTTTTTCTTTTCCCTATATTTGCCTTTTGGATCTACTTTGAACTGTTTCAATAATATTTAATGGCATAGAAAAATATATAAATGAAAAAAATCTTTTATGAATGTATAAATATATCGCATAAATTCTATATAACCAGAAACATATAAATTTAGTACAAATAATTATAAACGAAATGGCAAGAAAAATGTGTATGCTCATAATGATGATGATGACACTGGTAATAATGGGATGTCGTATAAAAGCATACAATGGAATGGAATCTAATGAAAAAATTCCAAATTAAAAATCAAAGTTTGTTCTATAAATTGTATTATAGATTATGTGAATAACTTTGTTTTTAACTGATTCATGATCACATTATATCACATATATATTATTAACGTTTGTGTGTGATCTTAATTTGTGCTGATAACAGAAAAGATTTACTTGTGGACTGTAGTAAAGTGAAAAAAACAAATGTTTACTATATTGTTTGAAAAAGTGTAAGCCCCATGACAAGCAATGTGAAGACCATTGTTGCGAAAGTTGCATAAACAAACTGTTTTATTCATGAAATATGATCTATATTATTATTCATACCATAAAGATTTTATGTTGATTTACTAAGTGTATTTCAACTGTTTTAATAAATGTTATAAAAAATTATAGTTATTTTTTGAGAGTCAAAACACTTCATAAGTCATAGAAAAAAAATATTAATAGATTTTTGATGAATATCAATCGTATTTATTCGTATTTTCTCAGCAAAACAATTAATTTTAATTTTTCTGTCAAAAAATAATTCAAATATTTTTTTAAGATCTCCATGTCATATCAGTTGATATTCTTTACATCTCAGCCTCAAGTTTCCATGTCAGTCCTAGATTTTTTGATATTGTCAAATCTTTTTCATCTGGTGCCATGTTAGCTTACTTCTTCCATGTCAGCTTATTTCTACCATGTCATCAGACGGACATACTCATGTTCGGATAGCAACACACGTATGCTTTTTTTAAAACAAAATACATTTTTAAATAGCTGTAATTATAAATTAAAATATTTAGAAAATATTTATAAGATATCACTACCGGATTAGAAAAGTTATTCTCACAAATGCTAAAAAAGGTGAAGCTGGCTTTTAAAACGTAAGCTTCACTTATTTCCTATCAAATCCAACACTAATTAATGGATACTAAGTTTTTTTCTATCATATCCAACATTAATTAATGGATAAGAATTATTTTTCCTATCAAATCCAACACTAATTAATGGATAATAATTATAATGTGAAAACCTATCATAATTATAAAATTACATAATAAAAAACAATAAAAAATCATTTAATATATCAAAATTATATAATTATGAGTTTAATTAAAAATTCGTAAGCATTTATTTATCCCGTCGTAAAATAATATTTTAAAAAATAGTTTGAGCAAATGCATGTTGCTAATAGGAGGAATGTTTAAAAAAGCAAAAGTATGATAGTTGATTTTTGTTTAGTATAATTGTTTTCCTTTTCCCTATATGTGCCTTTTGGATCTACTTTGAACTGTTTCAATAATATTTAATGGCATAGAAAAATATAAGAATGAAAAGAAATTTTTACGAATGTATACAGATATCGCATAAAATCTATATAACCAGAAACATATAAATTTAGTACAAATAATTATAAACGAAATGGCAAGAAGAATGTGTATGCTCATAATGATGATGATGACACTGATAATAATGGGATATCGTATAGAAACATACAATGGAATGGAATCTAATGAAAAAATTCCAAATTAAAAATCAAGGTTTGTTCTATAAATTGTATTATAGATTATGTGAATAACTTTGTTTTTAACTTATTCATGATCACATTATATCACATATATATATTGTTAACATTTGTGTGTGATCTTAATTTGTGCTGATAACAGAAAGGATTTACTTGTGGACTGTAGTAAAGTGAAAAAACAAATGTTTACTATATTGTTTGAAAAAGTGTAAGCACCATGACAAGCAATGTGAAGACCGTTATTGCAAAAGTTGCATAAACAATCTGTTTTATTCATGAAATTTAATTCATATTTTTATTCATACCATAAAGATTTTATGTTGATTTACTAAGTGTATTTCAACTGTTTTAATAAATGTTATAAAAATTATAGTTATTATTGAGAGCCAAAACATTTCTTAAGTCATTGAAAAAAAATATTAATAGATTTTTGATGAATATCAATCGTATTTATTCATATTTTCTCAACAAAAAAATTAATTTTAATTTTTCTGTCAAAAAATAATTCAAATATTTTTTCACCAAAAATATGATAATGCATTTGTTCGTCAAAAAGCAAAATTTGCATAAAAAGATGTATTTAATTATTTTTATGTTAAACACATAATAACAAATTTTTGGTCAAATGTAATTTACATTTTCTGTCAACTATTTAATTCCATATTTTCTGTCGAAAAAGTAATTCCATATTTTTTTGTCAAAAACATAATTAAGAACAATTTCACAACAAAAATATAATTTTATATTTTTTGTCGAAAACGTAATGTTGTATTTTTTTGCAAGAAAACAGAATTTTACATTTTTCGTCAAAAACATAATTCTATATTTCTCCGTAAAAAATAAACCATTTTCAGTCAAAAAAATAAATATGTTTTTTTTGGTCAAAACGTATTTTTGTTTTTGTTTCCAAAATTTAATTCTTGATCGTTATTTTATGCAAAGTATGTAATTCATTATAAATTATTATTAAATATATATTAAATCACTTTTGCTATAACAAAATTAATATTTTAAATAGAATCCTTTCAATTAACGAGTTTTAGTTATGTGTTTATATAATCACGTTAAACTCAAATATGATATGAGTGTACACAAATATTTAGTATATAGACATATTCAAAAAAAAATTTTAATTTCTTAAGTGTTATTTAATGAATTGATTATTCGGATTAATTTAATTTCAAAAATAATAAACTCTATGTTATTTAAACATATCTTCTGTTTTTTAAATTCAGTGTATTAGATATAATATTTGCAAATGTTAAGAATATCGAGTTACTCAAAATATTTTTAAAAATATTTTCAAATCATATATCAAATAAAATAGAATTATGGAAAATATTTTAAATCCAAAATAGGATTTGTCATTTTATTATTTATTATATTCTAAATATTTAATTCAATACACCCATAAAATATGACGCATTAAATAAAATAAAATAAAATAATAATTATATTTAAGAAAAATAATCAATATATATATATATTTCGATACATACAGGTTGATTGTGAATCTTATGAAATAATTTCATCAATAATTATAATGAGTTTTTATAATTAAAATTACAATACTTTCTTAAATTATTTTGCGTATGATGTGGAAAAATATTGTAAGTGTAGAGAATGCAACAAAACAAAATCCGGATTTGCAACACGTTAAGTCAACGTTTGTATAACATATTATGTATAAGTTAATATTTTACAGAGATTACATTTATTGAAATTTACACAGATTTAACCCTCCTTTAGGTTGTTACAAATCAAAATTCTTCTTGATCCTAATCACCCTACCATAATACACAAGAAAAATCATAACACACTTTCTCACATTTCTATTAATCTTCGAAGAACAAATCTCTCAATTGGCGCTCAAGAGTGTTAGGTCAACCCTTAACCCTCTTATCCCCTTTTATACCAAACGAAATTTTCTAGGTATAACAACCCTAAAATCTTCCTGCAATCTCATCTAGGAAGGAAAATTTGGAGCACAAGTTTATCTTTCGTAAAATATCTCCTTCAAATATTTTTCAAATATTCTCTTGATATCCCATATCATATCAGTTGATCCTCTTTACATCTCAGTCTTCAGTTTCTATGTCAATCCTATATTTTCTGATATTGTCAAATCTTTTTTTATCTCATGACATATGAGCTTGTCATCAAATGAACATACTCATGTTCGAATAGCAACAGGCGCATGATTCCTTAAAAATAAATACATGTTCAAATATTTGTAATTACAAATAAAAATATTTAGAAAATACTAACAAGATATCACTACTAGATTACAAAAGTTAGTCACACAAATGATAAAAAAAGGTGAAGCAGACTTTTGAAACGTAAGACTCATTGATTTCTTATCAAATCTAACACTAATTAATGGATAATAAATATTTTTTCTATCAAATCCAAGACTAACTAATGTATAATAATTATTTTTCCTATCAAATTCAAAATTAATTAATGGATAATAATTATGATGTGAAAACCTATCATAATTATAAAATTACATAATGAACAACAATAAAAAAAATCATTTAATATATCAAAATTATATAATTATGAGTTTAATTAAAAAATTCCTAAGCATTTATTTATGTCATAGTAAAATAATATTTTTTAAATTAGTTTGAGCAAATGCATGTTGCTAATTGTAGGAATGTTTAAAAAGTCAAAAGTATGATAGTTGATTTTTTTTTAGTATAATTGTTTTCCTTTTCACTATATTTGCCTTTTTGGATCTACTTTTAACTGTTTCAATAATATTTAAGGGCATAGAAAATTATAAGAATGAAAAGAAACTTTTACGAATGTATAAATATATTGCATAAAATCTATATAACTAGAAACATATAAACTTAGTACAAATAATTATAAACGAAATGGCAAGAAGAATGTGTATGCTCATAATGATGATGATGACACTGGTAATAATGGGATGTCGTCTAAAAGCATACAATGGAATGGAATCTAATAAAAAAATTCAAAATGAAAAATTAAGGTTTGTTCTATAAATTGTATTATAGATTATGTGAAGAACTTTGTTTTTAACTGATTCATGATCATATTATATCACATATATATTGTTAATGTTTGTGTGTGATCTTAATTTGTGCTGATAACAAAAAAGATTTACTTGTGAACCGTAGTAAAGTGAAAAAAAACAAATGTTAAATATATTGTTTGAAAAAGTGTAAGCCCCATGACAAGCAATGTGAATACCATTGTTGCAAAAGTTGTATAAACAAATTGTCTTATTCATGAAATATGATCCATGTTTTTATTCATACCATAAGAGTTTTATGTTGATTTACTAAGTGTATTTCAACTGTTTCAATAAATGTTATAAAAAATTATAGTTATTATCGAGAGCCAAAACATTTCAAAAATCATTGAAAAATATATATTAATAGATCTTTGATGAATATCAATCGTATTTATTTGTATTTTCTCAACAAAAAAATTAATTGTAATTTTTCTGTCAAAAAATAATTCAAATATTTTTTTAGCAAAACTATGATAATGCATTTGTTCGTCAAAAAACAAAATTTGCGTAAAAAGATGTATTTAAGTATTTTTTATGTTAAACACATAATTACAAATTTTTGGTCAAATGTAATTTTACATTTTCTGTCAAATATTTAATTTCATATTTTTCAGTCGAAAACGTAATTACATATTTTTTGTCAAAAACATAATTAAAACCAATTTCACACCAAAAATATAAGTTTATATTTTTTTGTCGAAAACGTAATGCTGTATTTTTTTGCAAGAAAATAGAATTTTACATTTTCCGTCAAAAACATAATTCCATATTTCTCCGTCAAAAATAAACTATTTTTTGTCAAAAATATAAATCTGTATTTTTCGGCCAAAACGTATTTTTGTTTTTGTTTCCAAAATTTAATTCTTGATCGTTATTTTATGCAAAGTATGTAATTTATTATAAATTATTATTAAATAAATATTAAATCACTTTTGATATAACAAAATTAATATTTTAAATAGAACCCTTTCAATAAACGAGTTTTAGTTATGTGTTTATATAATCACGTTAAACTCAAATACGATAAATGAGTGTATACAAATATTTAGTATATAGACATATTCAAAACAAATTTTAACTTTCTTAAGTGTTATTTAATGAATTGATTATTTGGAGTGATTAAATTTCAAAAATAATAAATTTTCTATGTTATTTAAACATGTCTTTTTTTTTTAAATTCAGTGTATTAGATATAATATTTGCAAATGTTAAGGATATGGATTTACTCAAAATATTTTTAAAAATATTTACAAATCATACATCAAATAATATGGAATTATGGAAAATATTTTAAGTCCAAAAATAAAATTTGTCATTTTATTATTTATTATATTCTAAATAATTAATTTAATACACCCTTAAAATATTACGTATTAAATAAAACAAAACAATAATTACATTGAAGAAAAATAATCAATATATATTTCAATCCATATAGGTTGATTGTGAATCCTATGAAATAATTTCATCAATAATTATAATGAATTTTTTTAATTAAAACTAAAGTACTTTATTAAATTATTTTGCGTATGATGTGGGAAAAAATTGAAAGTGTAAAGAATGCAACAAAACAAAATCCTGATTTGCAACACGTTAAATCAACGTTTGTATAACATATTTTGTATAATTTAATATTTTACAGATATTACATTTATTGGAATTTACACATACTTAAACCTCATTTACGTTGTTACAAACCAAAATTCTTCTTGATCCTAATTACCATACCATAATACACAACAAAAATCATAACACAGTTTCTCAGCTTTTTATTAATTTTCGAAGAACAAATATCTCAATCGGTGTTCAAAAGTGTTAAATCAACCTTTAATCCTCTTAGCACCTTTTATACCAAACGAAATTTTCTACATCTAACAACCCTAAAATATTCGTGCAGTCTCATCTAGTAAGGAAACTTTGGAGCACAAACTTATCTTTCGTAAAATATCTTCTTCAAATATTTTTCAAATATTGTCTTAACATCCCATTTCAAATTAGTTGATCCTCTTTATATCTCAGACTCCAGTTTATATGTCAAACCTAGATTTTTTGATATTGTCAAATCTTTTTCATCTTGTACCATGTGAGCTTCATGCTACCATGTCATCAAATGAACATACTCATGTTCGGATAGCAACACTCATATTGTTAGAACCGAATAAACAATTCAGCTCTCACACAAAGAATGATCTGAATAGTACTTGTTTATTTCTCAATGATTTTTGGAATGCCTTTACAAATGAGGTTCATCCTCCTTTTATACTACTTTTAAGCAATTAATTCTTAATGAATTAATTGCATTTTAAGTTACATATGTATTTATTGTGTCGGTTACAAACCAGATAAGTCAACCAAATCGGTTTGTCCTGGTTTGATTCGGTTTACTCGGTTCGATTTCTTTAAAAGAGAATATGGTGCCCACAATCTACCCCCCAAGTTTCCCGAATTGCTTTGGGGAAACTTTCTTCTTTTGATTTTCTGACTTCCCTTATATGACGATTTGCTCAGATTCCTATTTATTAAATTTTCCTTATTTTTGATGTCCTTTGCCTATTTAATCTAGGGTTCTCCTTCCCCTATTTAAAAATACTCCTGGAACCCTAAAGGTTAGCTCCTCTCTCTTTTTCCCTTTTTCTTCTCTCTCTTCTCGTCGAGCATCTCCTTCTCCTTCCCCTTATTTTTGTTTTTTTTTTTATTATTTTTTTGTTCTTCTTCTTCGACGACCTCACCCTCGTCGGCGTTTCCTTCCTCCGGCGCGCCCCCCCCAAGGTTCCCGCGCTCGGCGAGCTCTTCCGGGCAGCCTGCGCGCAAGGTGCCGCCGTCAGCTCGGCTCGCGCGTCCTCCGTCGGCGCGCGCACCCGCGTTCGGTGGGTTCTTACCCGTCAGCGTTTCTTTTCTCCGGCGCCCCCCCCAAGGTGCTCGCGCTCGGCGAGCTCTTCCCGGCAGCCTGCGCGCAAGGTGCCGCCGTCAGCTCGGCTCGCGCATCCTCTGTCAGCGCGCGCACCCGCGTTCGGTGGAGTCTCCCCGGCAGCTTGCGCGCGAGGTGCCACCGTCGGCTCGGCTCGCGCGTCCTTCGTCCGTGCGCCCACCCTTCCGTTCGGCGAGCTCTCCCCGGCAGCCTGCTCGCAAAGCACCATCGTCGGCTCGCGGCTCCTCTGTCGGCGCGCGCACTCGCATTCGGTGAGCTCTCCTCGGCAGCCTGCGCGCAAGGCGCCACCGTCGGCTCGCGGGTCCTCCGTCGGCGCGCGCGCAGATTCCCTTCCGGACTGAGCTCGTCTTCGGGTGACTAGGCTCGTGCGCACGTCTTTTCCTGCTCGTCGGCTCGGTTAGAGCTTACGGATCGAGCACGAGGCGCCCGAGCTCTCGGCGCGCTACTTCCTTCCCCGGGTGGTCTTCTCGCGCGTGCCTAGGCGAGCTCTTCTCGGCGCGTCGCCTTCCCTGTGCGCTTTCGCGTGCGTCGTACTGTGTTTCGCGCTCGGGTCCGCGTGCTACCGAGCTCTCCCCCAGCGCGCTCTGGTCTGCGAGGTGCCGAGCTTTCTGTGAGCCTCTGATTTTAGTAAATTTTTGCTATGGCGACACGGAATCGGTTCGGGCCTCACTTGAGGTCCGCTAGTTCCGAGTCCAGCATTCGCGACCTCCGTTCTTCTGGCCTGATTGATCGATCTACTGAGATTATCATTCCTGGCGTTTTCGATTCTCTTGAGTTTCCTCCTCCGGGTTATTGTTGCGCTTACGAGGTTTACTTTCGTGCTTGCGGGTTATCCTTCCCACTCCCCGAACTTCTTGTTCATATGATGCACGAGCTGGGACTTGCGCTACCGCAGTTATGCCCGAATTTTATCCGGATTGTGGTCGGGTTGCAAACGCGGGCCGAGGAGGAAGGGTTCCCCCTTGATGTTCCTACTGTTGCACATCTGTGTGGTGTTAGGGCTAATTCTTCCTGCTATGGCACCTTCTATTTGACCCCGAACCCTTCGCGAGCAATTCTTTCCGGTCTTCCTGACAAAGACGTGAAGTGGCGGAGTTCCTTTTTTTATTTTCGCATTGATAAACCTACCTATGGCGACTTATGTCCTCTGGCTTCGGCCAGTTGGTCGCAGCGGCCTGGTAGAGTTGTGTTCTTTGCGCCTCCTGCCTCGCCAATACTCTCGTTTCCCTGATGTTTGATTTATTCTTTGCAGTTGCGCTGAAGAGGGCTCCGGCGAGCGACGACCTCGAAGTGTTGGTGATTATCCTACGTGAGGGCTCAACGGATTGGAGTTCTTTTTCTAAGAGTCGTATTCGCAGGTCCCAGCATCGTCTCTGCAATCAGGATTTTCGAGTATTTCGGGACTCCGATTCGCTTGACACTGACCAAGGTTCGTCTCGTTCCGTCGTTTTTTGTTTGATTTACTTTGGCGGTTTAACTTTCAGTGTTCGATCGCCCTTTTTTTGTGTCAGGTATTCCCTCTGATTCTCCACCACAACCGATGTCGGGCCTTGGTTATCGCACCGAACGGAAGGCTCAGCGTGCCGCTGAGAGAGCTGTTGCTGATAGGGCTGTCGATGAGGCTGCTACAGACTTGGGTGAGGTTTCCCGACCTTCTTCCCTTCCTGATCCTCAGACAGCTCCCCGAGCTCCCCCTCCCAGCTCTGCGCCTCTTTCCTCACCTCCGCGCTCCATTGTTGCGGCTCTTCCTGCTTTGGGTGGTGACTTTTCTCGCGCTGTCGTTGATTTGGAGCCGCTCTCCCTTGTTCCTTCTACAACGCGGGTTGACAAGGCTCCTGTTGTTGTGGATTGCTCTGTGGATCTTCCAATTGATGGTGAGGCCGGTGACCGCCGCGGCATCAAGCGCAAACATCCAGCTCCGAATCGCGCGAGGTCTTTGGGTGGTGCGAAAAGGTTAAGACACTTCTTCCAGTTTGAGTATAATTCCGATGCTAACATCGTAGAGGACCCCGACGCCACGGCGCGCATCGCCCAACATTTCAGAAAGCCTGGATGTAAACTACCGTCGTTCGACACGTTAGGAAAGGAGCACGTGGAGAGCTATCTCAGTTTCTCGAAACGTCTTGGAGATGTAAGTTTTTTTTTTTGTTTCCTCTTCGTTTCATTCCCACCTTTGGAGATGTAAGAAAGCTTCTCTCTTTTTTTGTGTAGCTGATGGCAGAGTACAATCGCTCGATGGATTTGTACGAGAGACGCGTGTGGTCTCCCACCGAAGCGGAATTTCGCACAGCGATGGAGCGTATAAAGTCGTTAGAATCCGAAGTGAAGAATCTTTCTGCTCTCAGGGAGAAAGATGCTAATAAGGTCAAATCTGTTGATAAAGTTATCCTCCAATTGAATCGTTCCAAGTACGCGCTAAGGGAAGCAGAGATTTCTCGTGATGATTATGAGGTCAAGCTGTCGAATGCCATTGCCCAGAATTCAGAGCTTTTCGAGAAGGACGTTCAACTTGTTGCTGAGGTTAAGAGTGTGAAGATCAAATACAATGCTCTTCTTGAGGCTCGCAATCGAGATTTGAGTGCCGCTCGTGTTGCTCGGGCCGAGCTCAAGAACGAGGTAAAGGTTCACATTAATCGGTTTCGATCGTATCTTTCTGGGGTGGAGAAACTGCGTGGTTCCTTGTCTCGTTGCGCTGAAACGAGAGCGAATTCGGAGATTCTTGAGGAGATTATCAACGGCGAAATAGAGGATCTGAACGTTGAGCTTAAAGTTGTCCTCACGGACAAAGAGATCAGTGCTCGCGAGTTGCTCGATGTCGAGGGCGCACTTTCAGAGATTGATTTGTCGCGTTTGGAGTTTTTGACATTGAACTCTCCAGAGTTAGTCCCTGCTTCGGGGTCCGAAGTTCCGGAGTCTGAGCCCATGGATACATCGTTTGACGAGTTTGGTTCCAACCTTGGGGCCATCTGCCTCCCTGGAGCGTGTATCGGCAACTTTTGCATTCCAGCTCCCTCTTGCTGATATTTGATTTTTAATGTTGTATTTGTTTTATGTTTTGGCGACTTGATACGCTTCATTGTCATCGTCTAGTTTCCTTTTGTTTTGGTGCTTTGTTATTGTTGTCATTGGACGAAATCACGATGGACCTTTTATTATTTCGTTGAGTGTTTTATCATTCGACCCACGATGACGAGCGCGCTGTTCATGTTGTTTGCTCTTTCTCAGCATATGCCAAAATCGCATAGAGCTTTAAGTTCGGGACGGCTGAACTCCTTTTATGTTTGCTTTTTGTTCTTTTGCTTTGATGGTCTCGACGTCGTAGCGTCGAGATGAGCTGCGTTTGCACTGCCACCACCATGGGGCCGAGCCCATGTATTAGCTTATAATTTGTTTGTCTCTAGGTGAAGTGTTCCTCGTTTCTGTAACGGCTACTTGTCCGTACTCTTTTACGAGGAGCTGCTCGCGATCTTTTTATATTTCGGCGAAGTGTTCCTCGCCTCTGTGACGGCTACTTGTCCGTATTTTTTTTTACGAGGAACTGCTTGCGCTTTCTTTTGTTTTGGCGAAGTGCTCCTCGTTTTTGTAACGGCGACTTGTCCGTATTCTTTTACGAGGAGCTGCTTGCGCTCTTTTTATATTTCGGCGAAGTGTTCCTCGTTTCTTTAATGGCTACTTGTCCGTGTTTTTTACGAGGAACTGCTTTCGCTTTTTTTTTGTTTTGGCGAAGTGCTCCTCGTTCCTGTAACGGCGACTTGTCCGTATTCTTTTACGAGGAGATGCTTGCGCTCTTTTTATATTTCGGCGAAGTGTTCCTCGCTTCTGTAACGGCTACTTGTCCGTATTTTTTACGTGGAACTGCTTGCGCTTTCTTTTGTTTTGGCGAAGTGTTACTCGTTTCTATAACGGCTACTTGTCCGTGTTTTTTACGAGGAACTGCTTGCGCGCTTTTTTTTCTTTTTTTTTTTTTTTTTTTTTTTTGGCGAAGTGCTCCTCGTTTCTGTAACGGCGACTTGTCCGTATTCTTTTACGAGGAGCTGCTTGCGCTCTTTTTATATTTCGGCGAAGTGTTCCTCGCTTCTGTAACGGCTACTTGTCCGTATGTTTTACGAGGAACTGCTTGTGCTTTTTTTGTACTTTGGCGAACTGCTCCTTGTTTCCATAACGGCTACTTGTCCGTATATATATATATATATATATATATATATATATATATTTTACGAGGAGCTGCTTCGTTTTATTTGGTTTCTTGTTCACGTAGTGTTATCCGGGACATCATTCGTAGAAAAAGAAACTTTATTAATTTTCCGAATCAGATTGATATATTGAAATGAAAATGATTTAGCAAAAGTATTTCTTAAGATGGATCGCGTTCCACGATCTCATCACTGGTTTTCGGTCGAGGGTCTCTAGTCCGTATACTCCGTGCTTGATTATTTTTGCGATCTTGTATGGACCTTCCCACGTGGTACCCAACTTTCCGGCCCCGAGCTCCGCTGTATTCTCGAACACTCTTCGTAGTACTAGCTTGCCTATACCGAATCTCCGTGGTTTGATCCTTGAGTTGTAATATCTTGCTGCGCTCTACTGGTAGTTCTGTATCTGTATCAGGGCTTGGTCTCGTCTTTCGTTTATTACGTCGAGATTATCTTGCAGCATGTTTTCGTTAATTTCTTCGTTTTCCGGAGCTGACTCCCTTCGATGACTCGGGATTGCGACTTCGGCCGGTACAACTGCCTCGACTCCGTAGAGTAGGGAGAATGGTGTTTCGCTAGTAGACTTTCGCGGAGTAGTTCGATAAGCCCACAACACTCCTTGCAGCTCGTCTGCCCAATTTCCTTTGTGTGCTCCGAGTCTCTTCTTCAGGTTGGTTTATATCGATTTGTTTGTGGCTTCGGCCTGTCCGTTCCCCTGCGGGTAACGAGGGCTTGATTTACTTAGACGAATTTTCCATGTCTCGCAGAACCTTTCAAACTTTTTCGAGATGAACTGCGATCCGTTATCCGTGACGATCTCGTAAGGCAAACCGTGTCTGCATATAACGTTTTTCCATATGAAACTTTGCACCTTTGAATCCACGATCGATTTGTATGATTCTACTTCTACCCACTTCGAGAAATAATATGTCATCACTAATAGATATTTCACGTTTCCTGTCGAAGGGTGCAGAGGTCCGACGATATCCATTGACCATCTCATAAATGGATACGGGACTGAAAGTGATTGGAGCTCCTCGGTCGGACGGTGATTCACCGGTGCGTGCCTTTGGCAGCTGTCGCAATGCTTTGTGTAACGTTCGTAGTCTGCCAGCATGGTTGGCCAGTAATACCCTTGTCGTTTGATTCTGAGTGCGAGGTTATGGCCTGATGAGTGGCTTCCGCATAAACCTTCATGCATTTTTCTCATTATCGTTTCTGCGTCTTCTTTGTCGACACAATTGAGATACGGGCCGGCTATGCTCCGTTTGTATAACTTATCCTCGAGTACACAGAATTGGGCGCTGATTACTTTGAGTTTCCTTGCGTCCCATTTATTACTTGGCATTGTTCCCGTTGTTATGTACTCCTTTATCGGAACTCTCCAATCTTTGGCTTGATGTTCCTCTTCGATCAAAACAGACTGTTGACCATAGGGCAGGTTTTCCGTGTCTCCGTTGATCTCGAAGATGATGTTTGAATGAAACTTTATGCTTGGTGTCTCAATACTTTCGATCGGAATTACCCTTTTTATCATTGGTTCGGTTGTGGAAGCCAAGGTCGCCAGTGCATCAGCCTGGGCGTTTTCTGCTCTTAGGATTCGTTTGAGTTCGAAGTGGTCGAACAGTCGTGCGAGTCCTTGAACTATTCTGAGGTATAATTCCATTCGCTCGTCCTTGGTTTCGTAATCGCCGTTAAATTGACTAGCTACAAGCTGAGAGTCTGTGAATGCTTCTAGCTCGTCTACCCCAATTCCGCTCGCCAACCTCAAGCCGGCGATTCATATTCTGCTTCGTTATTGGAGGCATTAAACAATAGGCGAAAAGACTGTTCGATTACTTCCCCAGTCGGAGATGTGAGTCGTATTCTGATTCCAGATCCGTGATTCGTTGATGATCCATCCACGTGAAGAGTCCACCTCCCATTGCGGCACGATTCTCCAAAGCTTTCCTTGGGTAGTTCGATGACGAAGTCGGCAAGAACTTGGGCTTTGATGCTTGTTCTTATTCGGTATTCGATGTCATACTCACTCAGCTCGATTGCCCATTTTGTCAACCGTCCCGATTGATTCGGACTATGGAGTACCCCGCATAGCGGTTGGGTTGTCATTACGACAATCGTGTGTGATTGGAAATAGGGTCTTAGCTTCCGAGCTGCCGTTATCACTGCGAGAGCCAATTTCTCGAAGGCTGGGTATCGTGTTTCGGCATTGACCAATCGTCTGCTCACGTAAAAAACTGGTCTTTGTTCCCCTTTGTCTTCTCGGATTAGCACTCCGCTGACTGCTACGGCGGATACAGCTACGTACACGTAAAGGATATCTCCTGGCTGTGGTTTGACCAATATCGGAGGGCTGGAGAGATAGGCCTTCAGCTCAGTGAGCGCTTGTTCACATTCTTCGTTCCAAATGAATGATTTGTTTCCCTTTAGTATCTCGAAGAATGGGAGGCTCTTATCCGTTGATCGGGAAATAAATCTGTTCGGGGCTGCGATTCGCCCTGTCAAGCACTGACTTCCTTAATATTCCTTGGAGAAGTTATTTGCTGGAAAGCGGAGATTTGGCTAGGATTGGCCTCGATTCCTCGCTTCGTGACTAAGTATCCGAGGAATTCTCCTGCAGTTACGGCAAATGTACATTTCGTGGGGTTCAGCTTCATTCCGAATTGATTCAGGATATCGAAGCATTCTTTCAAATTATCCACGTGTTCTTCGGCACGCGCAGACTTTACGAGCATGTCATCAATATAAACCTCCATAGTTCTCCCGATTTGATTCGAGAACATTCGGTTCACCAGTCTTTGATAAGTGGCCCCAGCGTTTTTTAACCCGAATGGCATGACCTTGTAACAGTAGGTCCCCATATCGGTGATGAATGACGTCTTCTCCTGATCGTCTGGATGCATAAGAATTTGATTATATCCAGAGAACGCGTCCATGAAAGTTAGCAATTGATTTCCCGCCGTTGAATCTACCAGTTTGTCTATGTGTGGTAGTGGGAAGCTATCTTTTGGGCATGCTCGATTCAAATCTGTGAAATCGATACAGACTCGCCACTTCCCATTTTTCTTTTTGACTACCACTGGATTAGCTAGCCATTCTGGGTATCGGACTTCGCGAATCATTCCATTTTTGAGAAGTTTTTTTACTTCTTCGTTCACGGCTTGAGCTTTCTCCGGCCCTGTCCGCCTCCGTTTTTGTTTGATCGGCCTGAATGCCGAGTCAACGTTCAACTCGTGGGTGATTACATCGGCGGGGATCCCGATCATGTCCTCGGTGGTCCAAGCGAAGGTATTCTTGTTCTCTTTTAAGAAAGCCTCTAACTCTTGTCTGATCGCATGGTCCAAGTCTGCCCCTATGGCGACGCTCCGATCCGGGTTTGTTGGATCGAGAGGGACTTGAATTATGGAGTTGGACTGGGGACCCTTCCGACTTTCTGTCTTTTCCGATTTTTTGGACTCGTCCCCTCTTGTTAATTGCTATTGAAGTCGGAGACGGTGCCCGCTCATATAGCATATCCGTGAGCTCTTTTGGTTCCCTCGTAATACTCCTACTCCTGTTGGTGTTGGGAATTTCACACACTGATGATATGTCGAGGGGACTGCCTTCATTGCGTAGATCCAAGGCGTGCCGAGGATGACGTTGTAAGTTGCTGGTCTGTCCACCACCGTGAATTCGACCATTTTAGTCACCCCCTTAGCCGAGACGGGTAACCTCAAAGTACCTAATGACATCTCGGTCACCCCATTGAATCCGGTCAAGGGTAGGGGAGGTCCTTGAATTTCCTCCTTGTCGATTCCCATCTTTCGTAGTGTTTCTAGGAAAAGTAGGTCGACTGAGCTCCCGGTATCGATTAGGACTCTTGACACCTTGCAATTGGGTCCGATGTCTAGCTCGACGACTAGCGCGTCGTCGTGCGGGCTGTTGAGGTGAGCGGCATCTTTTTCGGAGAAAGATAAAACGGGCCCGGAGATTTCTTCAAACTTAGATCGTCCGAAGTCGGCTTTTCGTTGCCAAGTCTTTATTGATGTTATAGAGTCGCGGCAGTATTTTGATCCTCCCATTATGAAATCTATTCGTTTCTTCTGTGTTTGAATCCTCGTTTCCTTCTCGGAAGATGGCCTGCCCCGCTTATTATTCGCGTTTTCCTCTTCGTTGCGCTGGGCTTCTCCTTCGTCTATCTTGGCCCCGCAGCCCAAGAGCTCTCCTGTGAGATACTTTGCCATTAGGAATTCCCTTAGGTTGAAACAGTCCTTAGTGGCGTGTCCGCTACACTTATGGAACTCGCAGTATGCATTCTCGTCTCGGCCCATTCTTCTCGGACTACCCTCTGCATTTCTTTCAGGGTTCCGATCTATAGCGTATGTTAGTTTTCCATTGCCGTACGTACGGGTATCCTTTCCGTCTCTTTTCTCGAACCGCCTTTGGTTTGGGAAAGACTCTGCTCCACTTTTGCTTGGTTTGAACTTTCTGGCGAGAGCCAACTTCTCCTCTTCGGCTACTATCCAGTTCGTCGATCTGTGTAATGCGTCCTCGATCGTTTCTGGCTTATGAATTGTCAGATCAAAACGGAAAGGGGACTCGTGCCAGAGTCCGTGTTTCAGGGCGGCGAGTGCTGTCGAGTCGCTGACTCCAGCTATCTTGGCCTTCACCTTCTTGAAATTGTCTATATAGGACCGTAGCGACTCCGTTTCGGCTTGCGTGACATTCCACAGGTCCGCATCGGTCGCTCTGCTTCCCATAAAGATGGAATAATGCTTGATAAACACCGTCGACAACTGATTGAAGCTATCGATCGAGTTTTCTGGTAGTTGGGAAAACCAGTCGAGTGCAGGTCCCACTAAATTTTCTGCGAATAACCTGCAATATCCCACATCTTTTTCTTCCTTGCTGAAGTGGGCTCGGTTCGCGGCGATTCGGAATGCTGTCATATACGCTTTTGGATCCGAGTTTCCTTCGTAGACCGGCAATCTCAACTTGCCAGTCTCCTTCACTTGCGTGTTCGCTACCCGAGATGAGAATGGTGACTTCTCAGTTTCTTCGATCACGCGATCGATCTCAGGGGCTGCGCTTGATGCTTTATGAACTTTAGAGGTCATTGCCGCGAGCCCGGCGTTAGTTCTTTCAATGGATCTCCGGAGACTCTCGTATCTCACCACATTGGGGTTTTCCTGAGAGTTCTCGTAGCGTCCTCCAGGTAGGGCTTGATCACGGTCTACACCCTGTCCAAGAACGGGGAGTTCTTCTCGCGACAACCCCGTGTGGGGTTGCGATGGTAGTGGGGTTCCCGATGTTTCTCCTGGGAGGAGATCGGCGCGAGGAGTCGTGCTGAAAACGACTCGATCCTCGGGTCGGGTACCAAAGTCGAGGCGCATTCTAGCGGATCCCTGCTGAGGGTGTTCCTCGACTTGGAAACCGCTCGGTGCGGTGAGCGCCATTACTCTCGACTCGAGCTCGGCTTGAGCTGTCGCAAGCTTGTTGAGCTGCGTCAAGACTTGGGTTTTGTGTGCGTTAAACCGCGCCACGAGATTGTCATTGGATTCTTTTTGCTTGTCGGCAGTTGACTTGAGGTCAATCAAGAGAGCCTTAATCTCTGAGAGGGAATCAGAGCGATCATCGCCGGAGCTCGACATTGTGATTGATGATTTTTTTTTTTTTTACTTAGGGTGAATTTCTTTCCCACAGACGGCGCCAAATGTTAGAACCGAATAAACAATTCAGCTCTCACACAAAGAATGATCTGAATAGTACTTGTTTATTTCTCAATGATTTTTGGAATGCCTTTACAAATGAGGTTCATCCTCCTTTTATACTACTTTTAAGCAATTAATTCTTAATGAATTAATTGCATTTTAAGTTACATATGTATTTATTGTGTCGGTTACAAACCAGATAAGTCAACCAAATCGGTTTGTCCTGGTTTGATTCGGTTTACTCGGTTCGATTTCTTTAAAAGAGAATATAGTGCCCACACATATGATTCTTTAAAAACAAATACATTTTCAAATAGTTGTAATTAGAAATTAAAATATTTAGAAAATATTTATGAAATATCAATATTAGATTACAAAAGTTAATCTCACAAATGGTAAAAAAAAGAGGTGAAGCGGGCTTTTAAAACGTAAGGCTCATTGATTTCCTATCAAATTCAACACTAATTAATGGATAATAAATATTTTTTCTATCAAATCCAATACTAATTAATGGATACTAATTATTTTTCCTATCAAATCCTATACTAATTAATGGATAATAGTTATGAGTTGAACACCTATCATAATTTTAAAATTATGTACACAACATTAAAAATCATTTAATATATCAAAATTATATAACTATGAGTTTAATTAAATGAATCCTAAACATTTATTTATGTCATAGTAAAATGATATTTTTTAAAATAGTCAAGTTTGAGCAAATGCATGTTGCTAATTGGAGTAATGTTTAAAAAAGCAAAAGTATGATTATTGATTTTTTTTTTGTATAATTGTTTTTTTTTCATTATATTTGCCTTTTTTCGCCTTGCTTTGAATTGTTCCAATATTATTTAATGACATAGAGAAAGATAAGAACGAAAAAAAACTTTTACACGAATGCATAAATATATCATATAAAATCTATATAACCAGAAATATATAAATTTAGTATAAATAATTATAAACGAAATGGCAAGAAGAATGTGTATGATCATAATGATGATGATGACACTGATAATAATGGGATATCGTCTAGAAGCATGCAATAGAATACATTCTAATGAAATCATTCCAAATGAAGAATCAAAGTTTGTTCTATAAATTGTATTGTAGATGATGTGAAAAACTTTGTTTTTAACTTAGTTATGATCACATTATATCACATATATATTGTTAACATTTGTGTGTGATCTTAATTTGTGGTGATAACAGGAAGGATTTACTTGTGGTCTGTAGTAAAGTGAAAAAAAAAACAAATGTTTACTATATTGTTTCAAAAAGTGTAACCATGACAAGCATTGTGAAGACCTTTGTTGCGAACGTTTCTTAAACAATCTCTCTTATTCTTAAAATATGCTCCATGTTTTTATTCATACCATAAAGGTTTTATGTTGATTTACTAAGTGTATTTCAACTGTTTCAATAAATATTATAAAAAATTATAGTCAACCAAAACTTTAAGAAAATCATTGAAAAAAAAATTATTAATAGCTTTTTGATGAATATAATCAAATTTATTCGTATTTTCTGAACAAAAATTTAATTTTAATTTTTGTGTCAAAATGTAATTCAAATATTTTTTTACCAAAAATATGATAATGTATTTTTCCGTCAAAAATATAAATTTGTATTTTGCGTAAAAAGATATATTTCAGTATTTTTATGTCAAACACATGATTACACATTTTTGGTCAAATATAATTTTACATTTCTGTCAAATATGTAATTTCATATTTTTCTGTGTAAAACGTGATTCGATATTTTTTTTTGGTCAAAAACGTAATTTAAAACAACTTCACACCAAAGATATAATTTCACATTTTTTTGTCAAAAACGTAATGATATATTTTTTCGAAAAACAGAATTTTGCATTTTCTGTCAAAAACATAATTCTATATTTCTCCGTCAAAAATAAACTATTTTCTGTCAAAAATATAATTTCATATTTTTTATCAAAACGTATTTTGTTTTTGTCTCCAAAATATAATTTGTGTTCTTTATTTTATGCAAAGTATGTAATTTATTATAATTTATTATTAAATATATATTAAATCACTTTTGCTATAACAAAATTAATATTTTTAACAGAATCCTTTTAATAAACGTGTTTTAATTATATGTTTATATAATCACGTTAAACTCAAATACGATAAATGAGTGTATACGAATATTCTTTGTATAGACATATTCAAAACATATTTTAACTTCCTTAAGTGTTATTTAAAGAATTAATTATTAAGAGAGATTTAATTTAAAATAATAAAATCTATGTCATTTAAACATGTCTTCTATTTTTTAAATTCAGTGTATTAGATATATATTTGCAAATGTTAAGAATATGGATTTACGCAAAACTATTTTTAAAAATATCTACAAATCATACATCAAATAATACGGAATTATGGAAAATATTATAAATCCAAAAATATGATTTTTCATTTTATTATTACTATATTCTGAATACTTAGTTCAATACACATGTAAAATATGACGTATTAAATAAAATAAAATAATAATTATATTGAAGAAAATAATTAATATATATTTCGATACATATAAGTTGATTGTGAATCCTATGAAATAAGATATCATTACTATAATACAAAATTTAGTCTCATAAATGCTAAAAAAGTTAAATCACGTTTTTAAAACGTAAGCCTCATTTATTTTTTATCAAATCTAACACTAATTAATGCATAATAATTATTTTCTATCAAATCTAACACTAATTAATGGATAATAATTATTTTTCCTATCAAATCTACTATTTAATAGATAATAATTATGATATGAAAACCTATCATAATTATAAAATTATGTATCTACATAATAAACAATAATAAAAAATCATTTAATTTATCAAAATTTTATAATTATGAGTTTAATTAAATAAATCCTAAGCATTTATTTATGTCATAGTAAAATAATATTTTTTAAAAATAGTTGAAGCAAATGCATGTTGCTAATTGGAGGAATGTTTAAAAAAACAAAAGTTTGATAGTTGATTTTTGTTTGGTATAATTGTTTTTTTCATTATATTTGTCTTTTTGGCTTTGATATGAATTGTTTCAATAATATTTAATAAGATAGAGAAAGATAAGAACGAAAAGAAACTTTTACATGAATGTATAAATATATCATATAAAATTTATATAACTAGAAACATATAAACTTAGTACAAATAATTATAAACGAAATATTACGAAGAATGTGTATAATCATAATGATGATGATGACACTGGTAATAATTGGATGTCGTCTAGAAGCATACAATGAAATGGATTCTAATGAAAACATTCCAAATGAAGAATCAAGGGTTTGTTCTATAAATTGTATTACGGATGATGTGAAGGACTTTGTTTTTAACTGATTCATGGTCATATTATATCACATATATATTATTAACATTTGTGTGTGATATTAATTTGTGATGATAACACAAAGGATTTACTTATAGACTGTAGTAAAGTGAAAAAAACAAATGTTTACTACATTGTTTCAAAAAGTGTAACCATCACTACAAGAAAACTGCCAATTTGCGACTGCAATTTGCGATTACATACGTGGTCGCAATTTTTGCGACCACATTTGCCACGATTTAGCGACTAATTTGCGACTACGGCGAAGTAGTCTCAAATTGGTCGCAAAAATGTGACCAATAAGTGTAGTCGCATATTGGTCGCAATACGCAACCAATTAGCGACTGAAAT
This sequence comes from Pugionium cornutum, assembly GCA_018901935.1. NCBI lineage: Eukaryota > Viridiplantae > Streptophyta > Magnoliopsida > Brassicales > Brassicaceae > Pugionium > Pugionium cornutum. The sequence goes on from CM032155.1 coordinate 9,953,479, forward strand.
GCGACTGCCTTGAGACTGATCCAGGGAGTCGCTTATCAGTCGCAGAATAGCGACTGATTAGCGACTATATATGGAAAATCAGGTGGTAGTCGCTTATTGGTCGTTAAAAATGCGATCAATTTGCGACTACGTTATGTAGTGGCTCTGCAGTCACAAAGTGGTGGCAAAGTGCCAACATAAAAAACATGTGCGTGTTAGGTATAACAACATTTAAGCGACTACATTGCTGTGGTCGCAAAGTAGTGGCAAATCAGTGGCAAAATAGTCACAAAATATTGTATATATATGCACCATCCCATTCTCTCATTTGTGAAATCAAAGGTAAAAATTTATTTAAAACATGTGGGGAAATTATAACAATTCGAGAGATTGGATGTACAGAAAAATTGATAATGAAACAAGAAATATATCGGCGGAATTTGCACAAGGCATGGAGCAGTTTATGAATTTTGCAAGTAGTCAACCTGTAGCTCAAAGTAGCGGAGGTAAGTTTTTCTGTCCTTGTATTAATTGCAAAAATGATAAATTTATTCCGGGACGAAAAATATGGAGTCATCTATATAGTCGAAGGTTTATGCCAAATGATTATATTTGGTATAAACATGGAGAAGAGCTGAATGTTCATTTAGGGACGAGTACTAGTCGGGGTGATGTACAAAGAAATCAGGGACGTGATTGTAGTAGTGATGAAACAGTTGGTATATCCGGTAATAGATATGATGAAATGGTGACGAATGCATTTCGTGAGACAACGACTGATGATCATCAGTACTATAATCAGAACGAAGAAAATTATAATTATAATGAAGAAGAACGGCCTAATGAAGAAGCACAAAATTTTTACAACATGTTAGAGGCTGCGAAAAATCCATTGTATGATGGTTGTCATGAAGGGCACTCACAGTTATCTTTAGCTGCTCGGTTTATGAACATCAAGTCTGATTTTAATTTACCAGAAAAATGTATGGATTCTTGGGCAGAGTTGTTTACAGAATATTTATCCGAGGAGAATAAGGCAACGGGTTCATATTATAAAACCGAAAAATTGATGCGAAATTTAGGCCTCCCATTTTATACAATTGACGTGTGTGTTCAAAATTATATGATATTCTGGAAAGAAGATGAGAAATGGGAAAAATGCAAATTTTGCGATTCTCCCCGGTATAAGCCAAGCGAGGGCAGGACGAGAATACATTTCAATCGTATGTGGTATTTACCTATAGGTGATAGATTTAGAAGAATGTATCAAAGCAAGAAAACCGCAAGGGCAATGAGGTGGCACGCAGAGCATGAAGCAGAAGATGGAGAAATGAGTCATCCATCTGATGTTGCAGAGTGGAAAAATTTTCAATATCACATCCTAGATTTGATGCTGAATCTCGAAACGTTTATCTTGGCTTATGTACTGATGGGTTCAACCCATTTGGGATGTCTCGTAATCATTCATTATGGTCGGTGATTATCACTCCATATAATTTGCCATCGGAGATGTGTATGAAGAAAGAGTATTTGTTTCTAACTATTTTGAATTCGGGGCCAAATCATCCACGTGCTAGCCTGGACATATTTCTCCGACCTTTGATTGATGAGTTGAAAGAATTATGGTCTACGGGAGTTGATGCATACAATGTATCTTTGAACCAAAATTTTAATCTAAAAGTTATGTTACTTTGGACGATAAGCGATTTTCCCGCTTATGGAATGTTGTCAAGATGGACAACGCATGGAAGGTTGGCCTGTCCAATTTGTATGGATGATACGAAGGCATTTCAATTACCAAATGGGAGAAAGACGTGTTGGTTTGATTGTCATAGAAGGTTTCTTCCTAATGGTCACCCGTTACGGAAAAATAAAACAAATTTTTTAAAAGGGAAGCACGCTTTGAATGACTATTCTCCACAATCATTGACAAGAGAACAAGTTTTATACGAGCGAATAAAAACTGTCAATCCTTTAAGAACATCTGAGTGCGGCGAAAATGGTCATGAAAGTAAAGAAGAAGGTTACGGTAGCTGGCATAATTGGCACAAAGAAAGTATATTTTGGGAGTTGCCGTACTGGACGGATCTTAACCTTCGACATAATCTTGATGTGATGCATATAGAGAAGAATTTCTTCGATAACATCATTAATACTGTTATGAATGTGAAAGAGAAATCAAAAGATACAGTTAAGTCAAGGTTGGATATTGCGAATTTTTGCTCTAAAAAAGAGTTGCACGTGGATGGTCGGGGTAATGCTTCATTCCCTATATTTCGATTGACCCAAAAAGCGAAAGAACGGTTATTAGAATGTATAAAAAATGATGTCAAATTTCCAGATGGCTATGCGGCAGATTTAGCAAATTGTGTGGATATGGATGGACTAAAGTTGTCGGGCATGAAAAGTCATGACTGTCATGTTTTTATGGAAAGACTTCTCCCTTTTATATGTGCAGAACTTTTACCACGGAACGTTCATCTAACATTATCAGGTAAATATAGTAATAACTATATTTTTAATTGGAAATACGTAAATTACTAATAATTGCCTGAACTAATTAATTGTCGATGGTAATTAATATATATATATATATATATATATATATATATATATATATATATATATAGGGATTGGAGGATTTTTCCATGATTTATGCTCCAGATCATTACAACAAAACCGTGTCCGAATTCTGAAGGAAAACATAGTCATAATTTTGTGCAATTTGGAAAAGATCTTTCCGCCTTCATTTTTCGACGTTATGGAGCATCTTCCTGTACATCTACCATACGAAGATGAACTTTGTGGACCTGTGCAATATATGTGGATGTATCCATTTGAAAGGTTTTTTAAAAAACTAAAAAGCAAGGCGGAGAACAAACGATATGCTGCATGGTCGATTGTTGAATCATATGTGAATGATGAGATATCTTACTTCTCCGAACATTACTTTGCTGCGCACATACGTACGAAAAACAGGTAACCTAAATTAATTGTTATGTTTATGAATTAATTATTTTATTATATATGAATGTAAGTAATATAATATATATAAACAGGTCTACAAGATTCGATGAAGGTGACGTACCTGTATATCCAGATCCCGGAGTACCGGATATATTTACGCACATGGGTCGTCCAAGTGATAAATGTAAAGAAATATGGCTCTCCGAAAAAGAATATAAATATGCACATGCATATGTATTACGGAATTGTGAATATTTTTGGCCACTAGAAAGGTATATGAAAACAATTAATTGCATTTATTATATTTCAGTTCATTGTATTAAGAAATATATATTGATGTTTAATATTTACTGTTGTAGCATGTTTGAAGATCATATTCGATGTACGTATCCATATCTTTCAAAAGATGACATTTCATCGAAAATAGAGGAAGAGTTCCACATATGGGTTAGGGATTATGTATGTTTAATTAATTATTTGATATGTATATTATATTTTTTTTTATTAATTTGGAAATACTAATTAAGTTTAATTTTTGATATATGATCATAGGTCAATTCATGCACTTCCTCAGATTCACGTGTTTTTCCTATATGGGCTCAAGAATTAGTTCAAGATCCGATGAATAAAGCGTTCACTTGGCCGATGTATTTTACAAGATGTTATATGTTCCACACGAAGAAACATGGACATAGGAGAAAGACATGTAACTACAATATTTGTGTGAAGGGGGACAATTACTCAGATGCATCTGATGAAGCTGATTTCTACGGTATTTTAACAAATATCATTCAACTTGAGTATGTCGGACTCCTAAATTTGAAGATCACGCTTTTTAAATGTGAATGGTACGATCCTACACCTTCGAAAGGTACTCGGAAGTCGGAAAATGGCGTCGTTGATGTCCTATCATCGGGGAAATATTATAAATATGAACCATTTATTATCGGTACGTATTCGTTAATAATTTACTATATATATGATTTTTTTTTTACAAATTTATAACTAATTTATATTTCAGTACTTATGATGTATCAGCATCTCAAACAGATCAAGTTTTTTTATATTCCCTATCCGCACACTAAATCATCATCAAAACAAACATGACTCAATGTTTTGAAAGTTAATCCAAGATCTAACATTTTGGGGAAATACAAAAACAAAGACGAGATTGGTCTCTTGCAACAAGAAAATGATGAAGACGTAATGCTTGTTCAAGAGATAAAAGTAGATCGGTTGGTCGATAGAGTTAACCATACGGAAGAAATTGATTTCGATGTCGGAGATACGGAACTAGAAGATGAATTTCAATGTAATATTTTATCTTCAGATGATAACGAGAACGAAGAAATATAATAAATATAGTTATGCTATTATGTATTTTGTACATATGATTTTTATATAATTTAATGTATTAGAAATAACCATATAAATGTAATTTTTTTCAGTAATTGTGATTAATTTGCCACCACTTTGCTACTGCATTGGCAATATGGTGGCATTTCAGTCACAAAAATTAAACGTGGTTGCAAATCAGTCGCAAATTCACGACTGATTTGCGACCACATATGGTAAATTCACATTTCTCCTAAGTATTTTCCACATTTAAAACTTGTATTTCCATACTAATGAGACTGCTAACCATTATAAATGATAACATATATTGAAAAATTAAACGTAGTCGCAAATTAGTCGCAAAATGAACTACTATTTCCGTGGTCGCAAATTAGTCACAAATTTGCAACTGATTTGTGACTACTTTTTTTTGCGACTACTATTTTGCGACCACTGTCGTGGTCGCAAATACCACGTTTTCTTGTAGTGCATGACAAACATTGTGAAAACCGTTGTTGCGAAAGTTGCGTAAACAATCTCTCTTATTTTTGAAATATGATCCATGTTTTTATTCATACCATAAGGGTTTTATGTTGATTTACTAAGTGTATTTCAACTGTCTTAATAAATGTTATAAAAATTATAGTTAGTATCGAGAGCCAAAACTCTTAGTAAATCATTGAAAAAACTTATTAATAGATTTTTGATGAATATCAATCGTATTTATTCGCATTTTCTCAAAAAAAAACTTAATTTTATTTTTTTGTCAAAATATAATTCAAATAATTTTTCACCAAAATATGATAATGTATTTTTCCGTCACAAACATAAATTTTGTATTTTGCGTAAAAGGATATATTTAATTATTTTTATGTCAAACACATAATTACACATTTTTGGTCAAATGTAATTTTACATTTTCTGCCAAATATTTAATTTTATATTTTTTGTCGAAAGCATGATTCCGTATTTTTTGTCAAAAACGTAATTTAGAAAAATTTTACAACAAAAATATAATTTCACATTTTTCAAAAACGTAATGCTGTATTTTTTTGCGAATAATGAAATTTTGCATTTTCTGTCAAAAAATAATCCCATTTTCTCCGTCAAAAATATAGTTTTGTATTTTTTTTTTCAAAATGTATTTTTGTTTTTGTTTTGCAAAATAGAATTTTTGATCTTTATTTTATACAAAGTATATAATTTATAATAAATTATTATTAAATATATATTAAATCACTTTTGCTATATCAAAGTTAATATTTTTAATAGAATCTTTTTGATAAATGAGTTTTAATTATGTGTTTATATAATCACGTTAAATTCAAATATGTAAATGAGAATATACAAATATTCAATATATAGACATATTAGGAAGTGTTATTTAATGAATTAATTATTTGGAGTGATTTAATATAAAATAATAAACTCTATGTTATTAAACATGTATTCTGCTTTCTAAATTCAGTGTATAAGATATAATATTTGCAAATTTTAAGAATATGTATTTACTCAAAATATTTTTAAAAATATTTACAAATCATATATAAAATAAAATGGAATTATGGAAAATATTTTAAATCCAAAAATAGGATTTGTCATTTTATTATTTATTATATTCTAAATATTTAATTCAACACACCCGTAAAATATGACGTATTAAATAAAATAAAATAATAATTATATTGAAGAAAAATAATCAGTATATATATTTCGATACATATAGGTTGATTGTGAATCCTATGAAATAAGTTAATCAATAATTATAATGAATTTTTATAATTAAAACTACAGTACTTTATTAAATTATTTTGTATATGATGTGGAAAAAAAATTGTAAGTGTAGAGAATGCAACAAAACAAAATCCGGATTTGCAACACGTTAAATCAATTTGCAACACATTAAATCAATTTGCAACACGTTAAATCAACGTTTGTATAACATATTATGTATAAGTTAATATTTTACCGAGATTACATTTATTGCAATTTACACATATTTAAACCTCCTTTAGGTTGTTACAAATCAAAAATTTTCTTGATCCTAATCACCCTACCATAATACACAAGAAAAATCATAACACACTTTCTCACCTTTCTATTAATCTTCGAAAAACAAATCTCTCAATCGGCGCTCAAGAGTGTTATGTCAACGCTTGACCCCCTTATCTCCTTTATACCAAACACAATTTTCTAGGTCTAACAACCTAAAATTTTCCTGCAATCTAAACTAGGAAGGAAACTTTGGAGCACAAGTTTATCTTTTGTAAAATATCTCCATCAAATATTTTTTTAAATATTCTCTTGATATCCCATGTCATATCATTTGATACTTTTTATATCTCAGCCTCCGGTTTCTATGTCAATTCTAGATTTTCTGATATTGTCAAAAAATTTTATCTCGTGACATATGAACTTCCTACTGCCATGTCATCAAATGAACATATTCATGTTCGGATAGCAACAGGCGAATGATTATTTAAAAACAAATATATTTTCAAATAGTTGTAATTACAAATAAAAATATTTAGAAAATACTTACAAGATATCATTACTAGATTACAAAAGTTAGTCACACAAATGCTAAAAAAAGTGAAGCAGGCTTTTAAAACATAAGCCTCATTGATTTCCTATCAAATCTAACACTAATGAATGGATAATAAATATATTTTTTATATCAAATCCAAGACTAATTAATGGATAATAATTATTTTTCATATCAAATTCAAAACTAATTAATGGATAATAATTATGATGTGAAAATCTATCATAATTATAAAATTACATAATGAACAACAATAAAAAAATCATTTAATATATCAAAATTATATAATTATGAGTTTAATTAAAAGAATCCTAAGCATTTATTTATGTCATAGTAAAATAATATATTTTTAAATTAGTTTGAGCAAATGAATGTTGCTAAGTGGAGGAATGTTTTAAAAAGTAAAAGTATGATAGTTGATTTTTGTTTAGTATAATTGTTTTCCTTTTCACTATATTTACCTTTTTGGATCTACTTTGAACTGTTTCAATAATATTTAATGGCATAGAAAATATAAAAATGAAAAGAAACTTTTACGAATGTATAAATATATCGCATAAAATCTATATAACCAGAAACATATAAACTTAGTACAAATAATTATAAACGAAATGGTAAGAAAAATGTGTATGTTCATAATGATGATGATGACACTCGTAATAATGGGATGTCGTGTAGAAGCATACAATGGAATGGAATCTAATGAAAAAATTCCAAATGAAAAATCAAGGTTTGTTCTATAAATTGTATTATAGATTATGTGAATAACTTTGTTTTTAACTGATTCATGATCACATTATTTCACATATATATTGTTAACGTTTGTGTGTGATCTTAATTTGTGGTGATAACAGAAAGGATTTACTTGTGGACTGTAGTAAAGTGAAAAGAAACAAATGTTTAATATATTGTTTGGAAAAGTGTAAGCCCCATGATAAGCAATGTGAAGACCGTTGTTGCGAAATGTGCATAAACAATCTGTCTTATTCATGAAATATGATCCACGTTTTTTATTGATACCATAAGGGTTTTATGTTGATTTACTAAGTGTATTTCAACTGTTTCGATAAATGTTATACAAAATTATAGTTATTATCGAAAGCCAAAACACTTCATAAATCATTGGAAAAAAAAATATTAATAGATTTTTGATGAATATCAATCATATTTATTCGTATTTTCTCAACAAAAAAATTAATTGTAATTTTTCTGTCAAAAAATAATCAAATATTTTTTCACCAAAAGTATGATAATGCATTTGTTCGTAAAAAAAAAATTTGCGTAAAAAGATGTGTTTAAGTATTTTAATGTTAAACACATAATTACAAATTTTTGGTCAAATATAATTTTACATTTCTGTCAAATATTTAATTCTATATTTTTCTGTCGAAAACATAATTTTATATTTTTGTCAAAAACATAATTAAGAACAATTTCACACCAAAAATATAATTTCATATTTTTGTCGAAAACGTAATTTTGTATTTTTTTGCAAGAAAACAGAATTTAACATTTTCTGTCAAAAACATAATTCCATATTTCTCTGTCAAAAATAAACCATTTTCTGTCAAAATATATATCTGTATTTTTCGGTCAAAACGTATTCGTTTTTGTTTCCAAAATTTAATTCTTGATCGTTATTTTATGCAAAGTATGTAATTCATTATAAATTATTATTAAATATATATTAAATCACATTTGCTATAACAAAATTAATATTTTAAATAGAATTATTTCGATAAACGAGTTTTAATTATGTGTTTATATAATCACGTTAAACTCAAATACGATAAATGAGTGTATACAAATATTTAGTATATAGACATATTCAAAACAAATTTTAACTTTCTTAAGTGTTATTTAATGAATTGATTATTTGGAGTGATTTAATTTCAAAAATAATAAACTCTATGTTATTTAAACATGTATTCTGTTTTCTAAATTCAGTGTATTAGATATAATATTTACAAATGTTAAGAATATGGATTTACTCAAAATATTTTTAAAAATATTTACAAATCATATATCAAATAAAATGGAATTATGGAAAATATTTTAAATCCAAATATAGGATTTGTCATTTTATTATTTATTATATTCTAAATATTTAATTCAATACACCCGTAAAATATGACGTATTAAATAAAATAAAATAATAATTATATTGAAGAAAAATAATCAGTATATATATTTCGATACATATAGGTTGATTGTGAATCCTATGAAATAAGTTAATCAATAATTATAATGAATTTTTATAATTAAAACTACAGTACTTTATTAAATTATTTTGTGTATGATGTGGAAAAAAAATTGTAAGTGTAGAGAATGCAACAAAACAAAATCCGGATTTGCAACACGTTAAATCAATTTGCAACACGTTAAATCAATTTGCAACACGTTAAATCAACGTTTGTATAACATATTATGTATAAGTTAATATTTTACCGAGATTACATTTATTGCAATTTACACATATTCAAACTTCCTTTAGGTTGTTACAAATCAAAAATTTTCTTGATCCTAATCACCCTACCATAATACACAAGAAAAATCATAACACACTTTCTCACCTTTCTATTAATCTTCGAAAAACAAATCTCTCAATCGGCGCTCAAGAGTGTTATGTCAACGCTTGACCCCCTTATCTCCTTTATACCAAACAAAATTTTCTAGGTCTAACAACCCTAAAATCTTCCTGCAATCTAAACTAGGAAGGCAACTTTGGAGCACAAGTTTATCTTTTGTAAAATATCTCCATCAAATATTTTTTAAATATTTTCTTGATATCCCATGTCATATCATTTGATACTTTTTACATCTCAGCCTCCGGTTTCTATGTCAATTCTAAATTTTCTGATATTGTCAAATTTTTTTATCTCTTGACATACGAACTTCCTACTGCCGTGTCATCAAATGAACATACTCATGTTCGGATAGGAACAGGCGAATGATTATTTAAAAACAAATATATTTTCAAATAGTTGTAATTACAAATAAAAGTATTTAGAAAATACTTACAAGATATCATTACTAGATTACAAAAGTTAGTCACACAAATGCTAAAAAAGGTGAAGCAGGATTTTAAAAAATTAGCCTCATTGATTTCCTATCAAATCTAACACTAATTAATGGATAATAAATATTTTTTTATCAAATCCAATACTAATTAATAGATAATAATTATTTTTTATATCAAATTTAAAACTAATTAATGGATAATAGTTATGATGTGAAAACCTATCATAATTATAAAATTACATAATGAACAACAATAAAAAAAATCGTTTAATATTTTAAAATTATATAATTATGAGTTTAATTAGAATCCTAAGCATTTATTTATGTCATAGTAAAATAATATTTTTTTAAATTAGTTTGAGCAAATGCATGTTGCTAATTGGAGGAATGTTTAAAAAAGCAAAAGTATGATAGTTGATTTTTGTTTAGTATAATTGTTTTCCTTTTCACTATATTTACCTTTTTGGATCTACTTTGAATTGTTTCAATAATATTTAATGGCATAGAAAAATATAAAAATGAAAAGAAACTTTTACGAATGTATAAATATATCGCATAAAATCTATATAACCAGAAACATATAAACTTAGTACAAATAATTATAAACGAAATGGCAAGAAAAATGTGTATGCTCATAATGATGATGATGACACTCGTAATAATGGGATGTCGTGTAGAAGCATACAATGGAATGGAATCTAATGAAAAAATTCCAAACGAAAAATCAAGGTTTGTTCTATAAATTGTATTATAGATTATGTGAAGAACTTTGTTTTTAATTGATTCATATTCACATTATTTCACATATATATTGTTAACGTTTGTGTATGATTTTAATTTATGGTGATAACAGAAAGGATTTACTTGTGGACTGTAGTAAAGTGAAAAGAAATGAATGTTTAATATATTGTTTGGAAAAGTGTAAGCCCCATGACAAGCAATGTGAAGACCGTTGTTGCGAAATGTGCGTAAACAATCTGTCTTATTCATGAAATATGATCCATGTTTTTATTCATACCATAAGGGTTTCATGTTGATTTACTAAGTGTATTTCAACTGTTTCAATAAATGTTATAAAAAATTATAGTTATTATCGAAAGCCAAAACACTTCATAAATCATTGAAAAAAAATATTAATAGATTCTTGATGAATATCAATCATATTTATTCGTATTTTCTCAACAAAAAAATTAATTGTAATTTTTCTGTCAAAAAATAATCAAATATTTTTTCACCAAAAATATGATAATGCATTTGTTCGTCAAAAACAAAATTTGCGTAAAAAGATGTGTTTAAGTATTTTTTATGTTAAGCATATAATTACAAATTTTTGGTCAAATATAATTTTACATTTCTGTCAAATATTTAATTCTATATTTTTCTGTCGAAACGTAATTTCATATTTTTTTGTCAAAAATATAATTAAGAACAATTTCACACCAAAAATATAATTTCATATTTTTTGTCGAAAACGTAAAGTTGTATTTTTTTGCAAGAAAATAGAATTTAATATTTTCTGTCAAAAACATAATTCCATATTTCTCCGTCAAAAATAAACCATTTTCTATCAAAAATATAAATCTGTATTTTTTGGTCAAAACGTATTTTTTTTTGTTTCCACAATTTTATTTTTGATCGTTATTTTATGTAAAGTATGTAATTCATTATAAATTATTATTAAATATATATTAAATCACTTTTGCTATAACAAAATTATTTTTTTAAATAGAATTTTTTCGATAAACGAGTTTTAATTATGTGTTTATATAATCACGTTAAACTCAAATAGGATAAATGAGTGTATACAAATATTTAGTATATAGAAATATTCAAAATAATTTTTAACTTTCTTAAGTGTTATTTAATGAATTGATTATTTGGAGTGATTTAATTTCAAAAATAATAAACTCTATGTTATTTAAACATGTATTCTCTTTTCTAAATTCAGTGTATTAGATATAATATTTGGAAATGTTAAGAATATGAATTTACTCAAAATATTTTTAAAAATATTTACAAATCATACATCAAATAATATGGAATTATGGAAAATATTTGAAGTCCAAAAATAGAATTTGTCATTTTATTATTTATTATATTCTAAATATTTAATTTAATACACCCTTAAAATATTACATATTAAATAAAATAAAATAATAATTACATTGAAGATAAATAATCAATATATATTTCAATACATATAGGTTGATTGTGAATCCTATGAAATAATTTCATCAATAATTATAATGAATTTTTATAATTAAAACTACAGGCGTATGCATATGATTCTTTAAAAACAAATATATTTTCAAATAGTTGTAATTAGAAATTAGAATATTTAGAAAATATTTATGAAATATCAATATTAGATTACAAAAGTTCGTCTCACGAATTGTAAAAAAAAAAGGTGAAGCAGGCTTTTAAAATGTAAGGCTCATTGATTTCCTATCAAATCCAACCCTAATTAATGGATAATAAATATTTTTTCTATCAAATCCAATACTAATTAATGGATAATAATTATTTTTTCTATCAAATCCAACACTAATTAAGGGATAATAGTTATGAGGTGAACACCTATCATAATTTTAAAATTACGTAAACAACATTAAAAATTATTTAATATATCAAAATTATATAATTATGAGTTTAATTAAATGAATCCTAAATATTTATTTATGTCATAGTAAAATAATATTTTTTAAAATAGTCAAGTTTGAACAAATGCATGTTGCTAATTGGTGGAATGTTTAAAAAAGCAAAAGTATGATTATTGATTATTTTTTGTATAATTGTTTTTTACTATATTTGTCTTTTTTCGCCCTGCTTTGAATTGTTCCAATATTATTTAATAGCATAGAGAAAGATAAGAACGAAAAAACACTTTTACACGAATGCATAAATATATCATATAAAATCTATATAACCAGAAACATATAAATTTAGTACAAATAATTATAAAAAAAATAGCAAGAAGAATGTGTATGATCATAATGATGATGATGACACTAGTAATAATGGGATATCGTCTAGAAGCACAATAGAGTGCATTCTAATGAAATCATTCCAAATGAAGAATCAAAGTTTGTTCTATAAATTGTATTGTAGATGATGTGAAGAACTTTGTTTTTAACTTATTCATGATCATATTATATCACATATATATTGTTAACATTTGTGTGTGATTTTAATTTATGGTGATAACAGGAAAGATTTAATTGTGTTATGTAGTAAATTGAAAAAGAAACAAATGTTTAATATACTGTTTCAAAAAGTGTAACCATGACAAGAATTGTGAAGACCTTTGTTGCGAACGCTTCTTAAACAATCTCTCTTATTCTTAAAATATGATCCATGTTTATATTCATACCATAAAGTTTTTATGTTGATTTACTAAGTGTATTTCAACTGTTTCAATAAATATTATAAAAAATTATAGTCAACCAAAACTTTTAGAAAATCATTGAAAAAAAATTATTAATAGCTTTTTGATGAATATAATCGAATTTATTCGTATTTTCTGAACAAAAATTTAATTTTAATTTTTGTGTCAAAATGTAATTCAAATATTTTATTACCAAAAATATGATAATATATTTTTCTGTCAAAAATATAAATTTGTATTTTGCGTAAAAAGATATATTTCAGTATTTTTATGTCAAAACACATGATTACACATTTTTGGTCAAATGTAATTTTACATTTTTGCCAAATATTTAATTTCATATTTTTCTGTCGAAAACGTGATTCTATATTTTTTTTGTCAAAAACATAATTTAGAACAACTTCACACCAAAGATATAATTTCACTTTTTTGTCAAAAACGTAATGATATATTTTTGCGAAAAACAAAATTTTGCATTTGCTGTCAAAAATATAATTCTATATTTCTACGTCAAAAATATAATTTCATATTTTTTTTATCAAAAAGTATTTTGTTTTTGTCTCCAAAATATAATTTGTGTTCTTTATTTTATGCAAAGTATGTAATTTATTATAATTTATTATTAAATATATATTAAATCACTTTTGCTATAACAAAATTAATATTTTTAACAGAATCCTTTTAATAAACGAGTTTTAATTATATGTTTATATAATCAAGTTAAACTCAAATACGATAAATGAGTGTATACGAATATTCCTTGTATAGACATATTCAAAACATATTTTAACTTCCTTAAATGTTATTTAAAGAATTAATTATTAAGAGAGATTTAATTTAAAATAATAAAATCTATGTCATTTAAACATGTCTTCTATTTTTTAAATTCAGTGTATTAGATATAATATATTTTTGCCAAATATTTAATTTCATATTTTTCTGTCGAAAACGTGATTCTATATTTTTTTGTCAAAAACATAATTTAGAACAACTTCACACCAAAGATATAATTTCACTTTTTTGTCAAAAACGTAATGATATATTTTTTGCGAAAAACAAAATTTTGCATTTTCCGTCAAAAATATAATTCTATATTTCTCCGTCAAAAATATAATTTTGTATTTTTTTTATCAAAACGTATTTTTTTTGTCTCCAAAATATAATTTGTGTTCTTTATTTTATGCAAAGTATGTAATTTATTATAATTTATTATTAAATATATATTAAATCACTTTTGCTATAACAAAATTAATATTTTTAACAGAATCCTTTTAATAAACGAGTTTTAATTATATGTTTATATAATCACGTTAAACTTAAATATGATAAATGACTGTATACGAATATTCCTTGTATAGACATATTCAAAACATATTTTAACTTCCTTAAGTGTTATTTAAAGAACTAAGTATTTGGAGAGATTTAATTTAAAATAATAAACTCTATGTCATTTAAACATGTCTTCTATTTTTTAAATTCAGTATATTAGATATAATATTTGCAAATGTTTAGAATATGGATTTACTCAAAAATATTTTTAAAAATATTTACAAATCATACATCAAATAATACGGAATTATGGAAAATATTATAAATCCAAAAATATGATTTTTCATTTTATTATTACTATATTCTAAATACTTAGTTCAATACACCCGTACAATATGACGTATTAAATAGAATAAAATAATAATTATATTGAAGAAAAATAATTAATATATATTTTGATATATATAAGTTGATTGTGAATTCGATGAAATAAGATATCATTACTATAATACAAAATTTAGTCTCATAAATGCTAAAAAAAAGTAAAGCACGTATTTAAAACGTAAGCCTCATTTATTTCTTATCAAATCCAACACTAATTAATGGATAATAATTATTTTTCCTATCAAATCTAACACTAATTAATGGATAATAATTATTTTTCCTATCAAATCTAACACTAATTAATGGATAATAATTATGATATGAAAACTTATCATAATTATAAAATTATGTATCTACATAATAAACAATAATAAAAAAATCATTTAATATATCAAAATTGTATAATTATGATTTTAATTAAATAAATCCTAAGCATTTATTTATGTCGTAGTAAAATAATATTTTTTTAAGTAGTTTGAGTAAATGCATGTTGCTAATTGAAGGAATGTTTAAGAAAACAAAAGTTTGATAGTTGATTTTTGTTTGGTATAATTGTTTTTTTTCATTATATTTGTCTTTTTGGCTATGCTATGAATTGTTTCAATAATATTTAATGGGATGGAGAAAGATAAGAACGAAAAGAAACTTTTACACGAATGCATAAATATATCATATAAAATCTATATAATCATAAACATATAAACTTATTACAAATAATTATAAAAAAAATGTTACGAAGAATATGTATAATCATAATGATGATGATGACACTGGTAATAATTGGATGTCGTCTAGAAGCATACAATGAAATGGATTCTAATGAAAACATTCCAAATGAAGAATCAAGGGTTTGTTCTATAAATTGTATTACGAATGATGTGAGGGACTTTGTTTTTAAGTGATTCATGATCATATTATATCACATATATATTATTAACATTTGTGTGTGATCTTAATTTGTGATGATAACAGAAAGGATTTACTTATAGACTGTAGTAAAGTGAAAAAAAACAAATGTTTACTACATTGTTTCAAAAAATGTAACCATGACAAGCATTGTGAAAACCGTTATTGCGAAAGTTGCATAAACAATCTTTTTTATTTTTGAAATATGATCCATGTTTTTATTTATACCATAAGGGTTTTATGTTGATTTACTAAGTGTATTTCAACTGTCTTAATAAATGTTAAAAACATTATAGTTATTATCGAGAGCCAAAACTCTTAGTAAATCATTGAAAAAACTTATTAATAGTTTTTTTGATGAATATCAATCGTATTTATTCGTATTTTCTCAACAAAAAATTTATTTTATTTTTTTGTCAAAATATAATTCAAATATTTTTTTCACCAAAAATATGATAATGTATTTTTCCGTCAAAAACATAAATTTTGTATTTTGCGTAAAAAAGATATATTTAATTATTTTTATGTCAAACATATAATTACACATTTTTGGTCAAATGTAATTTTATATTTCCTGCCAAATATTTAGTTTCATATTTTTTTTGTCGAAAATGTGATTTCATATTTTTTTTTTGTCAAAAACGTAATTTAGAACAATTTTACAACAAAAATATAATTTCACATTTTTCAAAAACGTAATGTTGTATTTGTCTGCAAAAAAATGAAATTTTGCATTTTCTGTCAAAAAATAATCTCATTTTCTCCGTCAAAAATAAATCATTTTCTGTCAAAAATATAATTTTGTATTTTTTTTTCAAAACGTATTTTTGTTTTTGTTTCCAAAATATAATTTTTGATCTTTATTTTATGCAAAGTATGTAATTTATAATAAATTATTATTAAATATATATTAAATCACTTTTGCTATATCAAAGTTAATATTTTTAATAGAATCTTTTTGATAAACGAATTTTGATTATGTGTTTATATAATCACGTTAAATTCAAATATGATAAATGAGAATATACGAATATTCAGTATATAGACATATTAGGAAGTGTTATTTAATGAATTACTTATTTGGAGTGATTTAATTTAAAATAAAAAACTCTCTTATTTAAACATGTATTCTATTTTTAAATTCAATGTATTAGATATAATATTTGCAAATTTTAAGAATATGGATTTACTCAAAAATATTTTTAAAAATATGTTCAAATCATACATCAAATAATACGGAATTATGGAAAACATTTTAAATCCAAAAATAGGATTTGTCATTTTATTATTTACTATATTCTAAATACTTAGTTCAATACATCCATAAAATATGACATATTAAATAAAATAAAATAATAATTATACTGAAGAAATAATCAATATATATTTTGATACATATAGGTTGATTGTGAATCCTACTAGATAATTTCATCAATAATTATAATGAAATTTTATAATTAAAACTACAATACTTTATTAAATTATTTTGCTGATGACGTGGGAAAATTGTAAGTGTAGAGAATACAACAAAACAAAATCTTGATTTGCAACACGTTAAGTCAACGTTTCTATACCATATTCGGTATAAGTTAATATTTTAAAAAAATTACATTTATTGGAATTTACACAGATTTAAACCTTCTTTAGGTTCTTACAAACCAAAACTTTTCTTGATCCTAATCATCGTATCATAATACACAATAAAAATTATAACACACTTTCTCAGCTTTCTATTAATCTTCGAAAAACAAATCTCTCAATCGGCGCTCAAAAGTGTTAAGTCAACCCTTAACTCTCTTATTCTCTTTTATACCAAACAAAATTTCCTAGGTTTAACAACCCTAAAATCTTCGTGCAATCTCGTCTAACAAGGAAACTTTGGTGAACAAGTTTATCTTCGTAAAATATCTCTTTCAAATATTTTTCAAATATTATCTTTACATCCCATGTCATATCAACTGATTCTCTTTTCATCTCAACCTCCAGTTTTCATGTCAACCCTAGATTTTTTGATATTGTCAAAAATTTTTTTATCTCATACCATATCAAATTCCTGCTGCCATGTCATCAAATGAACATACTCATGTTCGGATAGCAACAAACGTATGTTTTTAAAAAAAAAATACATTTGAAATAGTTATAATTATAAATTAAAATATTTTAAAATACTTATAAGATATCACTACTAGATTACAAAATTTGGTCTCCCAAATTCTCAAAAAGGTAAAGCAGGCTTTTTCCTAAATTTATTTCGTATCAAATCCAACATTAATTAATGGATAATAATTATTTTTTTCTATCAAATCTAATTAATGGATAATAATTATTTTCCCTATCAAATCCAACACTAATTAATGGATAATAATTATTTTTCTTATTAAATCTAACACTAATTAATGGATAATAATTATGATGTGAAAAATTATCATAATTATAAAATTATGTATCTAAATAATGAACAACAATAAAAAATCATTTAATATATCAAAATGATATAACTACGAGTTTAATTAAATGAATCCTAAAAATTATTTATGTTGTATTAAAATAATATTTTTTAAAGTAGTTTGAACAAATACATGTTGGCAGTTGGAGGAATGTTTAAAAAAACAAAATAGTTGATTTTTGTTTGGTATAATTGTTTTTCTTTTCACTATATGTGCCTTTTTAGCTCTACTTTGAATTGTTTCAATAATATTTAATGGTAAAAAGAAAGATAAGAATGAAAATAAACTTTTACACGAATGCATAAATATATCATATAAAATCTATATACCGAGAAACTTATAAATTTAGTACAAATAATTATAAACGAAATGGCAAGAAAAATGTGTATGATCATAATGACGATGATGACACTAGTAATAATTGGATGTCGTTTAGAAGCATACAATGGAATGGATTTTAATGAAAACATTCCAAATGAAGAATCAAATTTTATTCTATAAATTGTATTATAGATGATGTGAAGAACTTTGTTTTTAACTAATTCATGATCACATTATATCACATATATATTGTTAACATTTGTCTGTGATCTTAATTTATGGTGATAACAGGAGGGATTTACTTGTGTACTATAGTAAAGTGAAAAAAATAAATGTTTACTATATTGTTTCAAAAAGTGTAATCATGACAAGTATTATGAAGATCGTTGTTGCGAAAGTTGCGTAAACAATCTCTCTTATTTTTAAAATATGATCCATGTTTTTATTCATACCATAAGGGTTTTATGTTGATTTACTAAGTGTATTTCAACTGTTTCAATAAATGTTATAAAAAACTATAGTTATTATCAACAACCAAAAATGTTAGTAAATGTTGAAAAGAAATATTATCAATAGAGTTTTGATGAATATCAATCGTGTTTTCCCAACAAAAATTGAAATTTTAATTTTTCTGTCAAAATATAATTCAAATATTTTTTCACCAAAATAATGATAATGCATTTTTCCGTCAAAAACATAAATTTTTATTTTGCGTAAAAAGATATATTTCAATATTTTTATGTCAAACTCATAATTACACATTTTTGGTCAAATATAATTTTACATATTTCTGCCAAATATTTAATTACATATTTTTCTGTTGAAAAACGTGATTCCATATTTTTTTTGTTAAAAACGTAATTCTGAACAATTTCAAACCAAAAATATAATCGCACATTTTGAACAATTTTGTAATAAAACTTTTATATGATCGAGGAAAGGATATTTTATCCAGGTTTGGTGTTCACGGAAACCAACTTTGGTGTCGAGGGAAACCAATTTTGGTGTCGATCGACATCCATTCTGTAACTCTAAAAAATTGCAAAAAATGATGATTTTTGAGCAGAAACAATGATGTAGTGACTCTTACTACTTCGTAACCATGGTTTCGTGATATTGCCAATTACCTCGCTGTAGAAGAGACATCTGAAGAGTTTATGAGATATGCTACAAAAAAGTTTATGTGCGAAATCCAGCGATATTTCTAGAATGAACCATACTTGTACAACCACTATTACGATGAGATTTACTTGAGATCTCTGCCAGAATCATAGGTTCAAAATGTGTTATATCATTTTCATGGATCTACTTATGATAGTTACTTTGTCACATTCAAAATTGTCTTCAAGGTTTTGCAAACAGGATTTTGGTGGCGACGATGTTCAAAGACGTTCACAAGTTTAATTTGCGGTCCGATGAGTGCTAGAGGAAAGAAAAGATTAGTAAGCGACATGAGATACCACAAAATTTCATCTTAGAGGTCGAGGTTGTTGACTACACGGGCACCGAATTTATGGGACCATTTCCTCCATCATATGCGAAAAGTACATCTTAGTTACAGTGGATTACATCTCTAAGTGGGTTGAAGCGATTTCTAGTCTAACAAATGATGTGTCAGTGGTGATGAAGATGTTTAAATCCATAATCTTTCCCAAATTTGGAGTGCTTAGAGTGGTGATCGGCGATGGACGTTCTCATTTCATCAATAATGTTTTCGAGAAACTCTTGAAAAATCATGGTGTTTTACATCGAGTGGCAACTCCTTATCACCCGCAGACGAATGGACAAGTTAAAGTCTCCAATAGAAAAATCAAAGAAATAATAGAGAAAACATTTAAGAAAACTTGCAAAGATTGGTCTGTAAAGTTAAATGATGCACTATGGGCGTACAAAACCACGTTCAAGACACCACTTTGCACGATACCATTCGATCTGTTATATGTAAAAGCTACATGACAATCTATAGGCAAGAAAAGAGCAACTACAGAATGAGATGATGTACATGTTGAGCAACCAGCGAGATGGAGAATCTTCCACTGCTTCCTCTCAATTACCATGGCCGAGAAAAGAAAATATTAAGATCAAGAATTCCATTGGAAACTGGGATCAACCACTTGAGGAGGTTGATCGTTCTGATTAGTGTGTGCGATGCGCAATACAAGAGACCTTCTTATACAATGCCTGGCTCTATGTGGAGATCTTGCTTATCCATTTTGCTTGTGAGAAAACAGTATGGAGAATCGGAATCAAAGACGAGATTGTCGAAAAGAGAAAAGGTTTGGGTACTATGGAAACGAAATATCACAAACTCTATCTAGATTTGGTCAGATAATTTTTGGCCACAGTGTGGGTTTATTATTATAATGAGATCATCAAGTATGCTTCTGAAGGTACTATCACCTTCATAGCCCATGGGACGCGCTATTGTTTGCCTTTGTGTAGTTTTTTCGCCTTTATGGATTTAATGAGCATGGGAAGGATGTGACTCTCTCTAAGAACTTCTCAGATGCTGATGTTTTTTGGTCTAACTTCGCTACTGTGAACTACAACTCGAAGACTAGTACACAGTCATATATCCTTCATCATATACTTCGATACTTGGATAAGATGATTGAAACATGTTGCTATGTAAGAGTGAAGTGGGTTCATGAGCTGATTCTCCTTCACTTTGCTTTTGGTCATTTGGTTGAGTATACTACAATAACGAATCTCCAGCCGCAGATCAATACAACATGAGTGTTGTGTTTCCTCATCATTTGGTAGATCTCAAGATAAAGCCTTTCAAAGTTAAGGGCACAAGGAAAAAGGTCGAGTTTGTTGGAAGTTTTCTTACCTAGATTTTTTGAGTATTTACGGATTGATCAGTCTGTTTTGAGGGTGGATATTCAAGCATTTTTTTTGGTGAGGAACATCTCAAGAGTTCTCTCATGCTCAAATATGATTGGTGGCACGTGTTTCGCATTGATAGGATCGAGTGTCTCATCAAACTACCTCAATGCGAGTACATTTCCATCGCTACACAGAAAGACTTCTCTTTTCAGCCTCTCCCAAGTGTCGTGACTGTTATACCTAGGACTCGGCGCCACTGCGGAGCTTCATTTCAGGCCGCACCGATTAAGCGAGAGCATGAGCCAGTTGGTGATTTTGCTGATTTTTTTGGAGATGCCATTACACCTCCTACAGAGTATCTTCTCCCTGCAGATTTCAGCGAGTTTATGCCATCACCTGATCCAACATTTAATGATCAAGATTCTGTGAACAAGTGGTTGGAATAAGAAGCAGAGTTCTATGTTGGGGAAGTTATGGGCTTCAATTTCTTGTATATGTAGATCCGATTTTCAGAAGACTCGCATTCCACTACTGAGAGCAGCTCCACTTGAGACAGATACAAAGGCTGCAGAGCCTTCTCGCACCTCTCGTTCCCACAATTCTACTCCTCCCGTCTAGACTTCTATCCATGTTACCATTTTCTACTTTTTTTTGTCTTTTTGTTTGTTTTATCTTATGTCTTTATTTCGAACCTCTTGTCTTGATCACACTGGGGATAGTATTGATTAAGTCTAGGGAGGAACATGCTAATCTTTCTTTTATTTTTGTTGTCTTAAGTCAATTTTTTAGTCAGTTATCGATATATTATGTCAACTTTTGTTGGAAACGCACTCTTTGTATTGGTTTAATGTGTTGACTATTTCATCTGAGTGACCATTGTTGCAGAATCAGTCTAGATCGGACTAATGAAAATCCAAGAGCTGGCCAATTAACTAGAGACGTCCAAATTTCCAGTGGAATCTACAAACCCCGAGCTAATTTCTGAGCTTTTCCTTCTATCTCATCAATGTGACTGATGTTTATAGGGTTTGAATCTTTGTTCAAACCCGACAAACGCAAACTCTGAAAAAACACAAAAATATGGTACCTCTCTTCCTGAGTCGAAATAGAAAATGAAAAAGATGACATGATTTTCTCTTGAGTAAAAAGATAGAAAAATTTCCCGTGATGTCATTATTTTACTTCAAAAAAAAATGATCACACAAAGGTTGGAAGCAAGGTTAGAAAAATTTCTTGGGACCCCATTATTCGCCTACACCTTTGACCAAAAACTAGAAAAAAGAACGAGAAAAGATTAGTCTAGGGAGAGAAAGTGTACCAAAAATATTGTATGGTTAGTTTGTTATGGTATTGTAATCTAGAAGGTTCTTAGCATTGAGATCATAGATAAGACCCAACGATGAAGGTTTATGGGCAATGTTGAGAGATTGTGGGTTGAATCTGGGAAACTGCAATTATCTACGAAGAAGTACATGACGATTTGAACTGGTCTTGTATCATGTAGATTATAAGTTGAGAAGTCATTGCAGTGCTCTAAGAGAAGGTGAGTTTCTGTGTTTTCAAACCGATTCAACAAGTTTAGTTATTTGTTTTGCTTGATGGCAGGCAAATGCTAAGTCTGGGGGAGTTGATATATCATGGTTTTATCAGTTTTTAACCATGGTACATGTCATTTTATCGAGTCTTTTTAGTGTTTTGGAGTAGTTTAGTCTTTTCATGAGTTTGGATGATTTGGACTAATCAAGGTATTTTAGAGTCAAATTGAACAAAGAGGAAACCTAGAACTTATGAAGCATAGTTCCACTCATGATTTTACACTGTTATTGATGGACACCACATCTGGTGTCGTGGTGTCGATCGACACCACGTCTGGTGTCGATTGACACCACGTTTGGTGTGTCGACACCCCAGGCAATCCAAGACTTTGGATATTGTATCTTTGGTCCAAATTTATTGAAAAACTTAAGAATGCCCCAATTCGTGTTTTATACTATAACTAGGTTTATTTTAGCCATCAGGGATGATTAGGTTTTATTAATCGTAGATTCATACAGAGATTTATTTTAGGGCTTTTGGAGAGACAATTCAGAGACTTCGTTTATTTCAGAGAAGAATTCAAACGCTTTTGTATCTTTAATTCATTTCTAGTATGCATTCTTTTTTCATTCATGATATTTATTACAATCCTTATGTTTGAGTAGTTTGTTTGTTAGGTTTAGAAATTTTCAAAAGTTAAAGATGAATTGTTAGATTAGATGGATTATTTGGATAATCACATAATTCTTCATCCAGATCGTTATAAACGATAATTCTAGTTTGATCACCTAGAATTTAAAATTTAGGTTAATCGATAGATACAAAGTATTATCGATTTTCTAACCTATATTAGATGAGCAAATTATCTAGGTGAAAAGAAATTTAGTTTGGAAATTTTGTGATCCATTGAACCTGAATTTTACTATATTCCTAAGAAATTACAAAAAAATTTGAAATTCTAAGATTAATACACAGTTAATCTTCGCAACAGAATTTGGTGTATTTGCAATTATGTTTTGAGTTCGAGAACGGTTCTTAATTAAAATCTTAACGATTTACCCAAAAAATTTTCAAGGCCTAACGTTTGTGTCATTGAATTAAACTTTGTTTTCAACAAATTTTCATTCGATTTTCTTAATAATTTTATTTGTTATTATATTTGCTTAGTTGAATTTAATTTTCAAAAAAATTGAACAATATTAGATCTTTATAAATACTATAATGTTTCATGCTATAATTGCGATTATATGCACTTATAAATATGTTTTTAGAGTAAAACTAGAACTACCAAAAAGATACTTACATAGATGATGGCTCCACAACATATGCGGCTGTACTGGTGGGAAACCATTTGTATGTTGCAAATTGTTGGCCACGAGAGGACAACAGTTTCTAAAGCTGGAGAAGGCCAATATTTTGTGATCTAAAACAATGTGGCATATCACTTAAAGATAATTGGACGCTTCAGCCAAAACTGAGTTCAGGAAATGGAATCATGCGATTCATAAGAGATCATTTAGTCTTTAGTTGATAGTCTTTGTTTTTTCTTTTCATCAAGACTTTCTTTTCAAACTTAGTGTTTTAAGTTGTGCAGCGGTCACAAAGCGAATTGAAAGTGCTTGCGGTGTTATCATGTGGGCAGGTAATCTAAAATTATAAGAAATTGTCCCTTTCTTGTGGCCGTCTAATTGGTTATAGATTGTGGCTGATAATTACTTTTTATCGTATTTATATCCTACTTGCTTTTCAAAATTTTGATTTTTCCATTTTCTGTTTCTACTTCCCGTTCCTTTTTTCAGTTTTCATATCCGTTTCAGTACAACCTAGGATTACAGAGAACTTCCTCTTGAGTTAGATCACGGGCTATGCTTGATATTTCCTTCTAATTAAGTTTTATTATATGATATTTTGATTGGTTTCTTTTCTTTTATTTTTGTCTGGTTTTAGATTTAATACTATCATTAAGAGTTGGAAAAACAAGGTTTTTTTTAGGCCTGTCTTTAGATTATCTTCTAAATTTTTTTAACCTAAGTCATGTTCTTCTATCAGCCGTAATTTTATTTGGTTGCGGCTGCGATACATTATTATTCATTTATGAGCCACAATTACATGTAGCCAATTGTAATAGTCAAATATTGTGTTTTACATCGCAATTTTTTTACCACTGACTATAACAGTGATACGATTAAAAATCTGCGATTAACCGTAACCGTTGGCATCAGACAATGAACAACATATACTGCACCCTCAACCGTAGAAGCGACAGACAAACGAGCAAAGGCTCTAGGCTTTTTCTATTTGTTGGTACCAATCAAATAAGCGGCTACCAATCAAATAAGCGGCTAGCAATGAAATAAACGGCTAGCAATGAAATAAGCGGGTAGCAATGAAATAAGCGGCTATCAATGAAATAAGTGGGTAGCAATGAAATAAGCGGATAGCAATGAAATAAATGGCTAGCAATGAAATAAGCGGATAGCAATGAAATAAGCGGCTATTAATCAAATAAGCGACTAGCAATGAAATAAACGACTAGAAATGAAATAAGCGGGTAGCAATGAAATAAGCGGCTACCAATCAAATAAGCGGCTAACAACCAAATAACTAGCTACCAATCAAATAAACTACTACACAATTAAAGAGTGAAAACTATTGTGATCAATACTGTATACGACTACCAATCAAATAAGCGCCTACCAATTAAGAGTGAAAGTTATTGTGGTCAATAGTGTAGGCGGTACCAATCAAATAAATAGTGTAACATGTGGTTTATAAAAACCTGTTGCTATTCGCTTTTGGTCTTCTGTAGATTGAGCTACAAATCACACGTAGCATGTAGGTGCAGACCTGGAGGACTGGCGCTGTTCATCACTTGTTACTCACTTCCAGCACATAATCCTGACAACAACAATCTTTGAGCTTCTCTCTATCCACACAAAGGAGCGATATGTTTAATTTATTCATGATACCATTAAACAAATCTTGAAAAACTATTTGTAGAAACACTATTTCTACAATATGGGGAATTAAATAATTATAAAAAATTACATAAATAAAACAAAAATACCGATATAATTTGGAAAAGACCGACGAAATACATTTTTCTTAATTTTGAAAATACTTTGTAGTATAACGGTTATATGGCGTTCTGAATCTTATGGTACAACTGAAATTTTTTTTGTCTTGCATAACCTAAAAACGGAAGTTTTTTCTATGTTGCACTTTTTGAATTAATATAGTAAAGAAGATTAAAATATGAAAGAATTTTTTTGTGTTTATATTACATTGTTAGAATAAGAAAACAAAGGTTTGTATTTATAGCATTAATGCACATATGAGGTATAGAGAGGTTATCCCATTTTCACGAGAATTGATTTTTTATTTAAAACCCTTATGATTTCATGTTACATGACAACAAACCAATTAATTTGGTTCTAACTTAACTCAATTAAAGGCTTAGGGTCGGTACAAGGATACGCTGGGAGAAGAGAAATCCTAGAATTTTTCTAAGGCAATATTCGATAAGGGTTAGATCGAGTGAGGTAGAGATCGTGAACCTTGGATCGGGAAACCAACACTGACGGTACACGATTAAGGGCTAGGCGTGGTAAGTGAGTATTCCACTCCCCTTTTATGCTTGGATTCCTCTTCACCGGTGGTTCGGCGAGCAAGGCAATTCAAGGCGGGATTGTTGGGTAAACTTGGCCGAGTGATCGGGATTGGGTGAAACCTTTCCGGTCAGATCATCGGCTTGGACTGCCTGATGAGGACATCAGGTCGTACATCCGGCCAGGAGATCAGACTGACCGACCAGGAAGCTTGCCCGAGACAGCAGGACCATCTGGCGCGCCTGCCGGACCAGACAGTACCGCCGGACCCTCGACCTATAGGACCAGACCGGTCAACATCGCCGGCGGAGAGGCCCAAGCTTCCGGCACACTTGGTGGGGACGTGAATGACACCGCCGGTCCCCCTGATGACACCGCCGACTCCGGGATCAACTTGGCCGGTCCTGAAGTCATTCCGGCCAGTACCGCGCACAATCCAGCCGGTACAGGCCATCCAGCCGAGTACACGCACACTTCCACTTCTACACAAGAGGACTCGGACCAAATGAGCTACCAGCTCCAGGACATGCACTTAGAGGAAGTATCTACACCAGTGGTACCTCCAGGAGCAATGACAAGAAGCAGATCAAGAGCACTCTTCCACAAATTCAGCTTATGGGTCGACAAGCTTCTAGAGGAAGAGCAGCTAAGGACAATGGGCCAGAAGAGCAAATTAGAGTCCAAAGGCTTCTCAACAACACAAGGAACATCAGAGACTTGGGCTTTAGTGGCAAGAGAGGTCAGGGCCCAAAGATATTTAACCCTACTCCAAGTCGAAGACTAGGAGCAAGGCGCGTGCATGCCACAAGGACGGCCACCTTCCATTTCTTGGCCGTGAGGTGAGTTAAGGTAAGTTTACATTCGAATATATGCCTCTTTCGGTTTTTCAGGGTAGGATCTAGTTGCTTTACATTTTTGAGTCAAGAACATTTTAGGAATAGGTCCTTTTTCGGTTATACACTTTTGTATTTTTTCCTTTTGTGCACTTTTGTAAACTTTCCTTTTTCTTATTGAGTCGACCCTAGTAGGTCAAGCTGTCGAGCATATTAATAAGGCTCCTTCCAGCATTGTAGTTCGACAACCTTTTTGATTATTAATAAAGTAGAACTTTTTCCCTACAAGTTTTCTCTCTAAGAATCTTGTGCGCTTAGAACCTAGTTGAGACCAGCCCTCCTAGCTCTAAGTTTGTGATTTATCACGAGGTTCATCACCCCTCGTGTGGTTCACTTCACCCTTCCATCGTTTACCAACCAGAAAACCCCTATCCAGAAGCCTAAGGTTGAGTTTCTCACCTAATCTTCTACAAACAGCCCACGCGCATACATCCTTGAATCAAGGCTTGTATCATTTTGGTATCAGAGCTTAAAGCTCCCAAACCAGGTTGTTTCTATCCTTTTGCTTGTCTTATTTCTAGTTCTTTCATTAGTTTAAGTCGCATTCAAGAAAAATAAAAAAAACAACATCAAACTCCAAACCGAGTGCATCTAGCCTCCTACGTGTATCACTAGGGTTTAGGTTCACTTTTGCATTATCATTCACGTTTTCCTTTTTGTTTAAGTCATATTTCCTTTATTTTTTAGTTTAATTAAAAAGAAAAGAAAAAGAAAATAGAAAAGATACTAAAAGAATTCGAATTGGACAGTTAGCACAAGTTGTCTAGGAAGTTTCCTTTTTTTCGAATTTCCTTTCTTTAGAATTTTTCCTTTTTGCATTTTTTCAAACCACATATAAAAAGAAAACTCTCCTAATAATTTAGGAGCACCCTAATTGTCTTCTTTCTTTGTAGCACACATGGGAGAAGAGAATAGAGACGCAGCTGAAGCCATGATGGCCATGTTCACCACACTCCAAACACAACTCGCATCCATAGGCGAGAGGTTGGAGCGCGTGGAGAGACCAGTAAGATTCCAGGCCATAAGGCACGTGAGAGCTGATCCAGATCGTCCTGAGGGTCCTGAGTACCTTAGGACACGGCACGAACAGGAGGAACCCCAGCCAGATGGAGATGAGGACACGCAACCTCATAACTATCACCATAGGCCGAGAGGACCTCCACGGCAACCAGAGGCAGAAGATGATGGCTTTGAGCCATATGGTCTTCACCAGAGACTAAGAATGCCTCCTAGACATCATGAGGATAGAGATGAACACGCCTATAACCGGGTAACTCATCCTGATGTTAAGCTAACTCCTCCAAGTTTTGCAGGAAAAGTAGACCCCGAGGCTTACCTAGATTGGGAGAGAAGAACGGATCATATCTTTGATCATTACAACCAACTAGGACCTAGGAGAGTCTCAACGGCAGTAGCACAACTCACGGACAATGCCCTCATCTGGTGGGATCGTGAGGTATCTGACAGAAGGAGGAAGAGAATGAGACCCGTAGACTCATGGGTCGACATGAGACAAAGGTATGTTCCACCTTACTTTCATAGGGATTTGCAACGACGTTTTCGTACTCTTAAGCAGGGTACCAGATCAGTAGAGGAGTACTATGAAGAGTTCGAGAGGTTAAGGAACAGATTGGAGCTCAATGATGATGAAGAAGCATTGATGGCACAATTTTTGGACGGACTCCAAGAAAGGATCAGCTGCAAGGTGGAAAGGAAAATCTACAACGACTTCAAGGACTTGTTCCACCTATCTGTGCAAGTTGAACAGCACATCAAACGTAAGAGCCAAGATATCCGCAGCAAGCCTAAGACACCTTGGGCACCAAGCAACATGCCTAAGACCGTAGACAAAGGCAAAAGCGTAGAGATCGAGTCAAGGTTCAAGAGCAAGCCTCCTGAACCCACCCGTGACCAGAGAGAGCCTGGTAAGTCTTCTAACCCTCAAAGATCACGTGACATAACTTGTTTCAAGTGTAGGGGACGTGGACACATCTCAAGGGAGTGCCCAAACAACCGAGTCATGCTGATTACGGAGGCAGGAGAATATGAGTCCCAAGATGAAGAGGACAATGAACCAGAAGGAGAGTACGGTGACATTGAGTACCCTGATGTGGGGGAAGTGCTGGTCACTAGACGTATCCTCAGTGCAATGGTGGATCCTTCAGAGACCATCCAAAGGGTGAACATCTTCCACAGCCGTTGCACCATAAAAGGAAAGGTATGTAACCTCATCATAGATGGTGGTTCTTGCACTAACGTTCCTAGTGCGTATATGGTTGATAAGCTAGGTCTAGAGAGGACACGGCATCCTCGACCATATAGACTGAGATGGCTCGATGACAAAGTGGAGCTCAAGATTCATGAGCAAGTCATTGTGCCATTCAGTGTGGGCAAGTATCAAGACCAAGTCGTGTGCGACGTGGTGCCCATGCAAGCTGGCCATCTTCTACTAGGAAGACCATGGCAGTTTGACAAAGAGACCCGGCATGATGGCAGAACCAATCTCTACACCTTCGTGCATGACAAGAGAAAGGTCAGCCTAGCTCCTCTTACACCTGCCCAAGTACATGAGCTACAACTCCAAATGAGTAAGGAAAAGAAACTTGTCAAGTCTAACTTTCTTATTCAACCTAGTCATGTCCGGAGAGCTTTAGCCTCAAAGGACTTAATGTTACTAATGGTTTTCAAGGAAGTGTTGAGTATAGAACAGGGACAGGTAGAGCTACCTCATGAAGTAGCAACACTCCTCAACAAATTCCAAGATGTATTTCCAGAGGAGATACCAGCAGGCTTGCCTCCTTTACGTGGCATAGAACACCAGATTGATCTAGTGCCCGGAGCAGCCCTGCCCAACCGGCTAGCCTACCAGATGAGTCCAGAGAAGTCCAAAGAGCTTGAGAAGCAAGTCAAGGAGCTCCTGGAGAAAGGATATGTTCGAGAGAGCCTCAGTCCATGTGCTGTACCAGTGCTGCTAGTGCCCAAGAAGGATGGGACTTGGCGCATGTGTGTGGACTGCCGAGCCATCAACAACATCACAGTCAAGTATAGGCATCCAATACCACGACTGGATGACATGCTAGATGAGGTGAGTGGAGCCACGGTCTTCTCCAAGATAGACCTCAAAAGTGGATACCACCAGGTAAGAATGAAGGAAGGTGATGAGTGGAAAACCGCTTTCAAGACAAAGCAAGGACTCTACGAGTGGACAGTCATGCCATTTGGCTTGACTAATGCCCCAAGCACCTTCATGCGCCTTATGAACCAAGTTCTTAGGGCGTACATCAGTAAGTTCGTAGTAGTTTACTTTGATGACATTTTGGTTTATAGTAAGTGCCTACTGGAACACCTCACACATCTTGAGATGGTACTTAAAACCCTTCAACAAGAAGAGCTTTATGCCAATCTCAAGAAGTGCACCTTTTGTACTGATAAGCTTGTCTTTTTAGGTTTTGTTGTGAGTTCACAGGGCCTACAGGTTGATGAAGAGAATATTCGAGCCATACAAGAATGGCCAACACCAGGAAACATCAGCCAAGTAAGGAGCTTCCACGGACTGGCCAGCTTCTATAGGAGATTCGTGCCCAACTTCAGCAGTATTGCCTCACCACTGACGGCAGTAGTGAAGAAGAACGTGGGATTCAGCTGGGGAGAAGCTCAGGAGAAGGCATTCAAGGCCTTGAAGGACAGCCTTACACACGCACCAGTGCTAGTCCTTCCCGACTTCAACAAGACGTTTGAAGTGGAGTGTGATGCCTCTAGAATAGGCATAGGAGCAGTGCTAACTCAAGGAGGGAGACCAGTGGCATACTTCAGTGAGAAGCTAGGTGGTGCCTCACTGAACTACCCCACTTATGACAAGGAGCTCTATGCCCTTGTCCGAGCATTGGAGACTTGGCAGCATTACTTGCTGTCCAAGGAGTTTGTGATCCACACTGATCACGAGACTCTCAAACACCTCAGAGTGCAAACCAATCTCAAGAGGAGACATGCCAGGTGGATGGAGTTCATATAAACCTTCCCGTACATCATCAAGTACAAGAAGGGCAAAGACAATGTGGTAGCCGATGCACTATCAAGGAGGTTTGCCTTGATATCAACCATGGAGGCAAAAGTCCTAGGATTCGAGCACATCAAGGATCTATACAAGGATGATCCTGACCTTGCTGAGAGCTACAAGGAGTGTAGCACAGGGAGTCATGGCAAATTCTACATCCATGAGGGATTCTTGTTCCGAGAAAGAAGGTTGTGCATACCACAGGGATCACTAAGGGAGCTTATCATCCGAGAAGCTCATGGAGGAGGACTCATGGGCCACTTTGGTGTCGACAAGACTCTAGCAGTGGTCAAGGAGCACTTCTACTGGCCACACATCAAGAGGACAGTAGAAGCACATTGTGCAAGATGCACCACTTGCAAGAAGGCAAAGTCCCGAGTGCAACCTCACGGGTTGTATCTCCCACTGCCCATACCAACACATCCATGGGTGGACATCTCGATGGATTTTGTTCTAGGTCTGCCCAAGATCAACCACAAAGATGCAATCTTTGTAGTGGTGGACAGATTCTCCAAGATGGCACACTTCATCCCATGTGCCAATGTCAATGATGCCACGCAAACAGCTGAGCTGTTCTTCAGAGAGGTAGTACGGCTTCATGGAGTGCCAAGGACCATCGTATCAGATAGGGACACCAAGTTCCTCAGCCATTTCTGGAGGACCCTTTGGAGAAAACTAGGCACGAAGCTACTCTTCTCAACCACTTGCCATCCTCAAACCGATGGCCAAACTAAAGTTGTCAACAGGACACTATCAACCCTTCTCAGAACTACACTAGGGAAGAACCTAAAGACTTGGGTGGAGTGCCTGCCATTCATTGAGTTCGCCTACAACCGAGCCGTGCACTCAGCAACCAAGAAGACACCATTTGAAGTGGTATACGGCTTCAACCCTCTCACGCCATTGGAGCAAACACCACTGCCACCAGCTGAGATGACCAACCTCAACAGAGCATCCAAAGCAGAGTTCATAAGAAGGTTACACCAGAAGGTAGCAGAAAACTTGGAGAAGAGGACCGGATAGTACGTGACTCATGCCAACAAAGGAAGAAAGGAGGTAATCTTTCAACCAGGCGATTGGGTGTGGCTACACCTACGGCAGGAGAGGTTCCCAAACCTAAGGAGTTCCAAGCTAGCACCAAGAGGAGATGGACCATTCAGAGTGCTCGAGAGGATCAACAACAACGCGTACCGGATCGAGCTGCCAGGTGAGTTTAATGTGTCCAATACGTTCAATGTTATTGACTTAGCCCCTTTCCATGCAGATGAACCAGTTTTGAGGACAAAACCTACTGAAGAGGGAGGGAATGATGAGGAAATCAGGTCGTACATCCAGCCAGGAGACCAGACTGGCCGACCAGGAAGCTTGCCCGAGACAGCAGGACCATCTGGCGCGCCTGCCGGATCAGACAGTACCGCCGGACCCTCGACCTATAGGACCAGACCGGTCAACATCGCCGGCGGAGAGGCCCAAGCTTCCGGCACACTTGGTGGGGACGTGAATGACACCGCCGGTCCCCTGATGACACCGCCGACTCCGGGATCAACTTGGCCGGTCCTGAAGTCATTCCGGCCAGTACCGCACAATCCAGCCGGTACAGGCCATCCAGCCGAGTACACGCACACTTCCACTTCTACACAAGAGGACTCGGACCAAATGAGCTACCAGCTCCAGGACATGCACTTAGAGGAAGTATCTACACCAGTGGTACCTCCAGGAGCAATGACAAGAAGCAGATCAAGAGCACTCTTCCACAAATTCAGCTTATGGGTCGACAAGCTTCTAGAGGAAGAGCAGCTAAGGACAATGGGCCAGAAGAGCAAATTAGAGTCCAAAGGCTTCTCAACAACACAAGGAACATCAGAGACTTGGGCTTTAGTGGCAAGAGAGGTCAGGCCCAAAGATATTTAACCCTACTCCAAGTCGAAGACTAGGAGCAAGGCGCGTGCATGCCACAAGGACGGCCACCTTCCATTTCTTGGCCGTGAGGTGAGTTAAGGTAAGTTTACATTCGAATATATGCCTCTTTCGGTTTTGCAGGGTAGGATCTAGTTGCTTTACATTTTTGAGTCAAGAACATTTTAGGAATAGGTCCTTTTTCGGTTATACACTTTTGTATTTTTTCCTTTTGTGCACTTTTGTAAACTTTCCTTTTTCTTATTGAGTCGACCCTAGAAGGTCAAGCTGTCGAGCATATTAATAAGGCTCCTTCCAGCATTGTAGTTCGACAACCTTTTGATTATTAATAAAGTAGAACTTTTCCCTACAAGTTTTCTCTCTAAGAATCTTGTGCGCTTAGAACCTAGTTGAGACCAGCCCTCCTAGCTCTAAGTTTGTGATTTATCACGAGGTTCATCACCCCTCGTGTGGTTCACTTCACCCTTCCATCGTTTACCAACCAGAAAACCCCTATCCAGAAGCCTAAGGTTGAGTTTCTCACCTAATCTTCTACAAACAGCCCACGCGCATACATCCTTGAATCAAGGCTTGTATCACTGCCCATAGACCGGATCGAGTCTTTCAGGGCAAGTATCGGCTGGCCAAAGGATTCGGGTGATTCCTACCATGGCCGGTTGGTCGATCAGATCTGCCCAAGTCCGAACCGAGTCTGTCTTGGTTGAATTCTAAGTTAAACTTAGAGAATTGACGGGTTTTGCATGAGTTGCATTCATTCATGCATTTTTCTTAAGCCTTATCGAGTAATATTGGTTAAGTCTAGGATAATTATGTGGCTTTAGCCTTTTTCAGGAAAAGATGGTGATCGTGGTAAGGATTTGGCTTGAGCGCAAGGCTGGTGGCCCGATTATATGGGTGGTGTATTAGTCCGGGTAGTTAGGATTGTTGAATATGTAAGCCTTCGGGCAAATTATCATGTTGTAACGAATCCTACTCTTATACTTCAATAAAATTCCGAATCTTTTATATTATGACTCTATAAATGACTCTAAAAACTCATGAATCTTAGAATAACTTGAAATTGAACTTAAACTAAATAAAAGACCCTAAAAATATGGACCTTGGACTCGGAATTCCTTGGTGAATCCGAAAGGGAACAACCTCCTCGGACGGATAATCCGGGAAGGGTGTTTCAAGTTGGTAGCAGAGCATGCTTGGTCCTAGGACGGGTTAGATTTGGGTTAAGTAGACACCACTCATCGGGCACCAGATCTTGCGCATGTTAAACGTTGAGACTAACTGATGAGGACATCATGTCGTACATCCAACCAGGAGACCAGACAGGCCGACCAGGAAGCTTGCCCGAGATAGCCGGGCCATTTGGTACGTCTGCCGGACCAAGCAGTACCGCCGGACCCTCGACCAATAGGACCAGACCGGTCAGCATTGCCGGCGGAAAGGCCCAAGCTTCCGGCACACTTGGTGGCAACGTGGATGACACCGCCGGTCCCCTTGGTGATGCCACCGACTCTAGGATCAACTTGGCCGGTCCTAAAGGCATTCCGGCCAGTACCTCGCACAATCCAGCCGGTACAGCCGATCCAGCCGAGTACACACGCATTTCCACTTCTACACAAGAAGACTCGGACCAGATGAGCTACCAGCTCCAAGACATGCACCTAGAGGAAGTCTCTACACCAGGGGTACCTCAAGGAGCAATGACAAGAAGCAGATCAAGGGCACTCTTCCACAAATTCAGCACTTTTGAGTCTTTCCTTTTGTGCACTTTTGTAAATTTTACTTTTCTTATTTGAGTCGACCCTAGTAGGTCAAATTGTTGAGCATATTAATAAGGCTCCTTCCAGCATTGTAGTTCGACAACCTTTTTGCTAATTAATAAAGATCGAATTTTCTTACAAGTTTTCTCTCAAGAATCTTGTGCGCTTAGAACCTAGTTGCGACCAGCCCTCCTAGCTCTAAGTTTGTGATTTATCACGAGGTTCATCACCCCTCGTGTGGTTCACTTCACCCTTCCATCAAATACCAACCCAAAAACCCCTATCCAAGAAGTCTAAGGTCAAGAAGAGCAGCTAAGGACAATGGGCCAGAAGAGCATATTAGAGTCCAAAGGCTTCTCAACAACACAAGGAACATCAGAGACTTGGGCTTTAGTGGCAAGAGAGGTCAGGGCCCAAAGATATTTAACCCTACTCCAAGTCGAAGACTAGGAGCAAGGCGCGTGCATGCCACAAGGACGGCCACCTTCCATTTCTTGGCCGTGAGGTGAGTTAAGGTAAGTTTACATTCGAATATATGCCTCTTTCGGTTTTGCAGGGTAGGATCTAGTTGCTTTACATTTTTGAGTCAAGAACATTTTAGGAATAGGTCCTTTTTCGGTTATACACTTTTGTATTTTTTCCTTTTGTGCACTTTTTCCCCAACAAGTTTTCTCTCAAGAATCTTGTGCGCTTAGAATCTAGTTGAGACCAGCCCTCCTAGCTCTAAATTTGTGATTTATCACGAGGTTCATCACCCCTCGTGTGGTTCACTTCACCTTTCCATCGAATACCAATCCAAAAACCCCTATCCCAGAAGTCTAAGGTCGAGTTTCTCACCTAAACTTCTCCAAACAGCCCACGCGCATACATCCTTGAATCAAGGCTTGTATCACCATACCTACACATCCATGGGTGGACATCTCAATGGAATTCGTTCTAGGCCTGCCCAAGATCAACCAAAAGGATGCAATCTTTGTAGTGGTAGACAGATTCTCCAAGATGGCACACTTCATCCCGTGTGCCAATGTCAATGATGCCACGCAAACAGCCGAGCTGTTTTTCAAGGAGATAGTATGGCTTCATGGAGTGCCAATGATACAAGCCTTGATTCAAGGATGTACGCGCGTGGGCTGTTTGGAGAAGTTTAGGTGAGAAACATTACCTTAGACTTCTTGGATAAGGGTTTTTGGGTTGGTATTCGATGGAAAGGTGAAGTGAACCCCACGAAGGGTGATGAACCTCGTGATAAATCACAAACTTAGGGCTAGGAGGGCTGGTCTCAACTAGATTCTAAGCGCACAAGATTCTTGAGAGAAAACTTGTTGGGGAAAAAGTTCTATCTTTATTAATATCAAAAAGGTTGTTGAACTACAATGCTGGAAAGAGCCTTATTAATATGCTCGACAGCTTGACCTACTAGGGTCGACTCAAATAAGAAAAGGAAAATTTACAAAAGTGCACAAAAGGAAAAGATACAAAAATGTATAATGGAAAAAGGACATATTCCTAAAATGTCTTTGACTCAATAAATGTAAATATTCTAGATCCTACCCTGCAAAACAGAAAGAGGCAAATATTCTTATTGAAAACTTACCTTACTTACCTCACGGCCAAGAAATGGAAGGTGGCCGTCCTTGTGGCATGCACGCGCCTTGCTCCTAGTCTTCGACTTGGAGTAGGGTTAGGAATCTTTGGGCCCTGACCTCTCTTGTCACTAAAGCCCAAGTCTCTGATATTCCTTGTGTTGTTGAGAAGCCTTTGGACTCTAATTTGCACTTCTGGCCCATTGTCCTTAGTTGATCTTCCTCTAGGAGCTTGTCGACCCATAAGCTGAACTTGTGGAAGAGTGCTCTTGATTTGCTTCTTGTCATTGCTCCTGGTGGCACTATTGGTGTGGAGACTTCCTCTAGATGCATGTTCTGAAGCTGGTAGCTTATCTGGTCCGAGTTTCCTTGTGTAGAAGTAAAAATGCTCCTGCACTCGGCTGGATCGGCTATGCTGGCTGGACTGTGCGAGGTACTGGCGGGAATGTCTTCAGGACCGGCCAAGTTGATCCTGGAGTTGGTGGCATCACCAATGGGACCGGCGGTGTCATCCACGTCGCCACCAAGTGTGCCGGAAGCTTGGGTCTCTCTGCCGGCAATGCTGGTTGGTCAAGTCCTATTGGTCGAAGGTCCGGCGGTACTGCTTGGGCCGGCAGACGTGCCAGATGGCCCGGCTGTCTTGGGCAAGCTTCCTGGTCAGCCAGTCTGGTCTCCTGGCTGGATGTACGACCTGATGTCCTCATCATCCTGATGTAAGATTGAATATCAATATCACAAGCGGTACGGCCGTGACTCGCAAGACCAAGAATCTCTCTTGGCTTAAGCGGGCAAGGGAACTAAAAGAAAGGGGTTTTGATCGAATCACACGATCAAAGGTGAACCAAGGGAGTTTGAATCTCTTAAACTAACCTGGCCGTGGCTTCAATAGAAAGGAAGTGAATCACACACTTTTTTTCTAAAGAACAAGAACAAGACTCAAAGACAAGGCTTTGAAGAAAATACTTTGTATTCAAATTTAATTTCAATGGTGGTCTATCTTTACAATGAGGTCGTGCTGAGCTTATATAGTTCTCCTAGAAACGGTCCTAAACCTAAAAAGAGAAAAGGAAATCATATATTTAAAATATATGGTTGCTGGCCATTAATGTCTAGTTTGGCCAACAAGGAAAGTGTATATGCTTGAATCTTGAGAGCTTTGGGGCGAATGTAAGGTGTCTAGGTACATCCTGGATGCTTTGGAAAGTCTTCAATACGTGCCCAAGTTGCAAAGAATAGAGATATTGTAATCTGAACACATTAAGTGCACTTCGGTCCATATATGGCAAGTCTTGGAGGAAAGGGATGCGCCTGATCCTCTGGTGGCTGGTGCATGGTAGGTTTATTTTGGGCTTCGTTAGGGCCTTAATAATATCTCCTGGATGCCATGTTTTGGTTTGCAAGTGATTAAACCAGTTGGCCATCTCACTTGCCATAAACGGCTCCAATCGGTTCATTTGAAGGCATGGATGGACCCGCCTTGTCAAAGCCGTGTTTGAGCTTCTAGAAGTGCTTATGGGAGCTCCTAGAAGTACCAAAAAGTATACTGGTCGCCAAAGAAACGTTTGGAGACTTTCATATAAGGAAAGATCCAAATATGGTAAGTTTCGAAAACTCTAATTTGATGTATGGTGCATGAATTGATCTGGCCTTGTTTGGGGTGAGCTCCATGTCGCCGCGTGTCCTATGTGAGTCAGGATTATAGGCCAGGTTTGGTCTTGGCTGGACGCTTCTTGGATAAGCTTGGATTCATGAAGATACACCCATGTATCCTTTTGCGCGTATTTGGCCGCCTTTGTGTTCCTTGGGCCGGCCGGGCCAGGCAGTTGGCAGGGGGTTGTGCCGATGACCTCATCACATCCCCTCCCTCTTCAGTAGGTTTTGTTCTCAAGACTGGTTCATCTGCATGGAAAGAGGCTAAGTCAGTTACGTTGAACGTGTTGGAGACATTAAACTCACCTGGGAGCTCGATCTGGTAGGCGTTGTTGTTGATCCTCTCAAGCACTCTGAATGGTCCGTCTCCTCTTGGTGCTAGCTTGGAACTCCTTAGGTTTGGGAACCTCTCCTGCCGTAGGTGTAGCCACACCCAATCGCCTGGTTGAAAGATCACCTCCTTTCTCCCCTTGTTGGCATGAGTCACGTACTGTCCGGTCCTTTTCTCCTAGTTTTCTGCTATCTTCTGGTGTAACTTCCTTATGAACTCTGTCTTGGATGCTCCGTTGAGGTTGGTCATCTCAGCTGGTGGTAGTGGTGTTTGCTCCAATGGGGTGAGAGGGTTGAAGCCGTATACCACTTCAAATGGTGTCTTCTTGGTTGCTGAGTGCACGGCTCGGTTGTAAGCGAATTCTATGAATGGCAGGCACTCCACCCAAGTCTTGAGGTTCTTCCCTAGTGTAGTCCTGAGAAGAGTTGATAGTGTCCTGTTGACAACTTCAGTTTGGCCATCGGTTTGAGGATGGCAGGTGGTAGAGAAGAATAGGTTTGTGCCTAGCTTCCTCCAAAGGGTCCTCCAGAAATGGCTGAGGAACTTGGTGTCCCTGTCTGATACGATGGTCCTTGTCACTCTATGAAGCCGTACTATCTCCCTAAAGAACAGCTCAGCTGTTTGTGTGGCATCATTGACATTGGCACACGGGATGAAGTGTGCCATCTTGGAGAATCTGTCCACCACTACAAAGATTGCATTTTTGTGGTTGATCTTGGGCAGACCTAGAACAAAGTCCATTGAGATGTCCACCCATGGATGTGTAGGTATGGGTAGTGGGAGATACAACCCATGAGGTTGCACTCGGGACTTTGCCTTCTTGCAAGTAATGCATCTTGCACAATGAGGTTCTACTGTCCTCTTGATGTGTGGCCAGTAGAAGTGCTCCTTGACCACTGCTAGAGTCTTGTCGACACCAAAGTGGCCCATGAGTCCTCCTCCATGAGCTTCTCGGATGATAAGCTCCCTTAATGATCCTTGTGGTATGCACAGCCTTCTCTCTCGGAACAAGAATCCCTCATGGATGTAGAACTTGCCATGACTCCCTGTGCCATACTCCTTGTAGCTCTCAGCAAAGTCAGGATCATCCTTGTATAGGTCCTTGATGTGCTCGAACCCTAGGACCTTTGCCTCCATGGTGGATATCAAGACAAACCTCCTTGATAGTGCATCGGCTACCACATTATCTTTGCCCTTCTTGTACTTGATGACATACGGGAATGTCTCTATGAACTCCATCCACCTGGCATGTCTTCTCTTGAGATTGGTTTGCCCTCTGAGGTGTTTGAGAGTCTCATGATCAGTGTGGATCACAAACTCCTTGGACAACAAGTAATGCTGCCAAGTCTCCAATGCTCGGACAAGGGCATAGAGCTCCTTGTCATAAGTGGGGTAGTTCAGTGAGGCACCACCTAGCTTCTCACTGAAGTATGCTACTGGTCTCCCTCCTTGGGTTAGCACTGCTCCTATGCCTATTCCAGAGGCATCACACTCCACTTCAAACGTCTTGTTGAAGTTGGGCAGGACTAGCACTGGTGCATGTGTAAGGCTGTCCTTCAAGGCCTGGAATGCCTTCTCCTGAGCTTCTCCCCAGCTGAATCCCACGTTCTTCTTCACTACTACCGTCAATGGTGAGGCAATACTGCTGAAGTTGGGCACGAATCTCCTATAGAAGCTGGCCATTCCGTGGAAGCTCCTTACTTGGCTGATGTTGCTTGGTGTTGGCCATTCTTGTATGGCTCGAATCTTCTCTTCATCAACCTGTAGGTCCTGTGAACTTACAACAAAACCTAAAAAGACAAGTTTATCAGTACAAAAGATGCACTTCTTGAGATTGGCATAAAGCTCTTCTTGTCGAAGGATTTTAAGTACCATCTCAAGATGTGTGAGGTATTCCCGTAGGCATTTACTATAAACTAGTATATCATCAAAGTAAACTACTACAAACTTACTGATGTACGCCCTAAGAACTTGGTTCATAAGACGCATGAAGGTGCTTGGGGCATTAGTCAAGCCGAATGGCATGACTGTCCACTCGTAGAGCCCTTGCTTTGTTTTGAAAGCAGTCTTCCACTCATCACCTTCCTTCATCCTTACCTGGTGGTACCCACTTTTGAGGTCTATCTTGGAGAAGACCGTGGCTCCACTCAGCTCATCTAGCATGTCATCCAGCCGTGGTATTGGATGCCGGTACTTGACAGTGATGTTGTTGATTGCTCGGCAGTCCCCGCACATTCGCCAAGTCCCATCCTTCTTGGGCACTAGTAGCACTGGTACGACACATGGACTGAGGCTCTCTCGAACATATCCTTCCCCAGGAGCTCCTTGACTTGCTTCTCCAGCTCCTTGGACTCCTCTGGACTCATCCGGTAAGCTGGCCGGTTGGGCAGGGCTGCTCCGGGCACTAGATCGATCTGGTGTTCTATGCCACCGAAGGAGGCAAGCCTGCTGGTATCTCCTCTAGAAACACATCCTGGAATTTGTTGAGGAGAATTGCTACTTCAGGAGGTAGCTCTATTTGTTCCTGTTCTATACTCAAAATTTCTTTGAAGACCATTAGTAACATTAAATCCTTTGAGGCTAAAGCTCTCCAGACATGGCTTGGTTGAATAAGAAAATTAGACTTGATAAGTTTCTTTTCCTTACTCATTTGGAGTTGTAGCTCGTGTACTTGGGCAGGTGTACAAGGAGCCAAGCTGACCTTTCTTTTATCATGCACAAATGTGTAGAGATTGGTTCGGCCATCATGCATGGTCTCTTTGTAAAACTGCCATGGTCTT
Organism: Pugionium cornutum; assembly: GCA_018901935.1. Taxonomy (NCBI): domain Eukaryota; kingdom Viridiplantae; phylum Streptophyta; class Magnoliopsida; order Brassicales; family Brassicaceae; genus Pugionium; species Pugionium cornutum. The sequence goes on from CM032155.1 coordinate 9,994,976, forward strand.
CCTAGCAGAAGATGGCCAGCTTGCATGGGCACCACGTCGCACACGACTTGGTCTTGGTAGTTGCCCACACTGAATGGCACAGTGACTTGCTCATGGATCTTGAGCTCCACTTTGTCATCCAGCCATCTCACTCTATATGGTCGAGGATGCCTTGTCTTCTCTAGACCTAGCTTATCAACCATATATGCACTAGCAACGTTAGTGCAAGAACCACCATCTATGATGAGGTTACATACCTTGCCCTTGATGGTGCAATGGCTGTGGAAGATGTTCTCCCTTTGGATGGTCTCTGAAGGATCCACCATTGCACTGAGGATGCGTCTAGTGACCAGCACTTCCCCCACATCAGGGTACTCAATGTCACCATATTCCTCTTCTGGTTCATAGTCCTCTTCATCTTGGGACTCATATTCTCCAGCCTCCGTAATCAGCATGACTCGGTTGTTTAGGCACTCCCTTGAGATGTGTCCACGACCCCTACACTTGAAACAAGTGATGTCACGTGATCTTTGGGGGTTAGAAGACTTACTAGGCTCTCTTTGGTCATGGGTTGGCTCAGGAGGTTTGCTCTTGAACCTTGACTCGATCTCTATGCTCTTGCCTTTGTCTACGGGCTTGGGCATGTTGCTTGATGCCCAAGGTGTCTTAGGCTTGCTGCGGATGTCTTGGCTCTTATGTTTGATGTGCTGCTCAGCTTGGACAGATAGGTGGAACAAGTCTTTGAAATCATTGTAGATTTGCCTTTCCACCTTGCGGCTGATTCTTTCTTGGAGTCCATCCAAGAATTGTGCCATCAATGCTTCTTCATCATCATTGAGCTCCAGCCTGTTCCTTAGCTTCTCGAACTCTTCATAGTACTCCTCTACTGATCTAGTACCCTGCTTTAGAGTACGAAAATGACGTTGCAAGTCTCTATAAAAGTAAGGTGGAGCAAACCTTTGTCGCATGAGGTCTTTCATGTCGAGTCATGAGTTTATGGGCCTCATTCTCTTCCTCCTTCTGTCAGATACCTCACGATCCCACCAGATAAGGGCATTGTCCGTGAGTTGTGCTACTGCCATTGAGACTCTCCTAGGTCCTGGTTGGTTGTAGTGATCAAAGATATGATCCATTCGCTTCTCCCAATCTAGGTAAGCCTCGGGATCTACTTTTCCTGCAAAAGTTGGAGGAGTTAGTTTAACATCAGGATGAATTACCCGGTTATAGGTGTGTTCATCTCCATCCTCATGACGTCTAGGAGGCATTCTTGGTCTCTGGTGAAGACCATATGGCTCAAAGCCATCATCTTCTGCCTCTGGTTGCCGTGGAGGTCCTCTCGGCCTATGGTGATAGTTATGAGGTTGTGTGTCCTCATCTCCATCTTGCTGGGGTTCTTCCTATTCGTGTCGTGTCCTAAGGTGCTCAGGACCCTCAGGACGGTCTTGCTCAGCTCTCACGTGCCTTATGGCCTGGAATCTCACAGGCCTCTCCATGCGCTCCAATCTTTCGCCTATTGATGCGAGTTGCGTTTGGAGGGTGGTGAACATGGCCATCATGGCTTCGGTTGCTTCTCTGTTTTCTTCTGCCATTGTGTGCTACAAAGAAAGAAGATAAGTTATGATACTCCTAAATTATTAGGAGGGTTTTTTTATAAGGGATTCAAAATAATGCAAAAAGGAAAGTTCTAAGGAATGAAAAATTCGAAAATATGGAGATTTGAATAAAAGGAAATTTTCTTGACAACTATTGTTAGATGTCCAATTCGAAATCTTTTGATATTTTTTCTATTTTCTTTTCTTTTCTTTTTCTTTTCTTTTTAATTTAACTTAAAAATAATGGAAATATGAATTAAACAAAAAGGAAAACGTGAATGGCAATGCAAAAGTGAATCTAAACCCTAGTGATACACGTAGAAGGCCAGATGCACTCGGTTTGGAGTTTGATGTTATTTTTTTATTTTTCTTGAATACGACTTAAACTAATGCAAGAACTAAAAACAAAATAAGCTAAAGGATAGAAACAACCTGGTTTAGGAGATTTAAGCTTTGATACCAAAATGATACAAGCCTTGATTCAAGGATGTACGCGCGTGGACTGTTTGGAGAAGTTTTTGTGAGAAACTCGACCTTAGACTTCTTGGCTAAGGGTTTTTGGGTTGGTATTCGATGGAAAGGTGAAGTGAACCACACGAGGGGTGATGAACGTCGTGATAAATCACAAACTTAGGGCTAGGAGGGCTGGTCTCAACTAGATTCTAAGCGCACAAGATTCTTGAGAGAAAACTTGTTGGGGAAAAAGTTCTATTTTTATTAATATCAAAAAGGTTATCGAACTACAATGCTGGAAGAAGCCTTATTAATATGCTCGACATATTGACCTACTAGGGTCGACTCAAATAAGAGAAGGAAAATTTACAAAAGTGCACAAAAGGAAAAGATACAAAAGTGTATAATCGAAAAAGGACCTATTCCTATTGAAAACTTACCTTACTTACCTCACGGCCTAGAAATGGAAGGTGGCCGTCCTTGTGGCATGCACGCGCCTTGCTCCTAGTCTTCGACTTGGAGTAGGGTTAGGAATCTTTGGGCCCTGACCTCTCTTGCCATTAAAGCCCAAGTCTCTGATATTCCTTGTGTTGTTGAGAAGCCTTTGGACTCTACTTTGCACTTTTGGCCCATTGTCCTTAGTTGATCTTCCTCTAGGAGCTTGTCGACCCATAAGCTGAACTTGTGGAAGAGTGCTCTTGATCTGCTTCTTATCATTGCTCCTAGTGGCACTACTGGTGTGGTGACTTCCTCTAGATGCATGTCCTGAAGCTGGTAGCTTATCTGGTCTGAGTTTCCTTGTGTAGAAGTAGAAATGCTCGTGCACTCGGCTGGATCGGCTGTACCGGCTGGACTGTGCGAGGTACTGGCTGGAATGTCTTCAGGACCGGCCAAGTTGATCCTGGAGTTGGTGGCATCACCAAGGGGACCGGTGGTGTCATCCACGTCGCCACCAAGTGTGCCGGAAGCTTGGGTCTCTCTGCCGGCAATGCTGGTCGGTCTGGTCCTATTGGTCGAAGGTCCGGCGGTACCGCTTGGGCCGGCAGACGTGCCAGATGGCCCGGCTATCGCGGGCAAGCTTCCTGGTCGGCCAGTCTGGTCTCCTGGCTGGATGTACGACCTGATGTCCTCATCAGCCAAGGACCATCTTATCATACAGGGACACCAAATTCCTCAACCATTTTTGGAGGACCCTTTGGAGGAAGCTAGGCATGAAGCTACTCTTCTCTACCACCTGCCATCCTCAAACCGATGGCCAAACTGAAGTTGTCAACATGACACTATCAACTCTTCTCAGGACTACACTAGGGAAGAACCTAAAGACTTGGGTGGAGTGCCTGCCATTCATAGAGTTCGCTTACAACCGAGCTATTGACATAGGAAAATCAAATAAGACCTATCTTGACCTACAAGGCAAGTGTGAGCACGAAAATTCAGTTTGAATAACAAGGGAAATGAAAAAGGATGGGTTATTATTAACCACATGGTTGAAATGGTTAAATAGCTACCTTGGGAGAAGAATCAAGGTGGAGAAGTCATGCCCATGCTGCACACAGTCTTGGCAACCACACCAAACAATCATGCCCATGCTGCACACAGTCTTGGCAACCACACCAAACAGTCATGCCCATGCTGTCTCCTCTCTTCTCATTGGTTGTTGACAGGCTCCTCCTCTATTCAAACTCATCCACAAGTTTGAATTCGTTTTCTTTTGTGTTCACATTGTAAATCCTCTATAAAAGGGCTGTAAAGACTCAATGTATAATATACTCTTAGGAGATTCTTCTCCATAAGTCTAAGTCATTTCTCATTTTCTCATACTTCTCTTTGAGTTTTCAGATTCAATTCTTCACATTTCTCCTCTATAATCTCAATATTCTTTCATGGTATCAGAGCATAAGATCATTCTCTTATCTTTTCTACTCAAATCTCTCAGTTTCTAATCTAAAATTCTGTCAAAAATCTCTCAGTCTTTAGACTAAAAACTCACGGTTTCATTCAACCATAAAAGCTGCTTCCTTTGAGCTCTTCAAAGCCTAACAATGGAGGATACAGTTCAAATTAGTTCCAGCCTGAAACCTACGGTGATAGCAGTAGTTCTCAAAGGCTTGAACTACACATTATGGTCAAGAACCATCAAGACAGCCATTTGTGGCAAAGGACTTTGGAATCACATCTTGGAGGATAATACTCCATCTATAGATGATCCAAAGGAGAAGAAGGATGAGGCAACAAGAAAAGAAGAAGCTAGGTGGTTCCAAGAAGATCAATCAGTCCTTGGATTCCTCCAAAATTCATTGGACCCATCCATTCTTGAAGCTTATTCACATTGTGAAACTGCCAAGTCTCTATGGGACACTCTCAAGAGGGTGTATGGGGATGTTTCAAACCTCAGCCGTGTGTATGAGGTTAAGAAGGCTCTCAATGATCTACACCAAGAGGATATGGAGTTCACAAAATTCCTGGGCAAGTTCCAGTCAACATGGTCCGAGCTTGACATGTTGAGACAAAGTTCTATGGATCCAAAGGTGCTTAATGAAAGGAAGGAACAAGACAAGATATTTGGGCTCCTTCTCAACCTAAATCCAGCCTTTAAGGATGTGATTAAGTCCATCCTGAGAGAGCCAAAACTCCCTGATTTCGAAGAGGTGTGCTCACAGATTCAAAGGGAGCAAGGCAACATTGGTTTGTTTGGTGGTAAAGGAGAACTAGTCATGGCCAACAAAAGCGTGTTTAAGCAAGAGGATAGGAAGAGTGTGATGTGTGAGCATTGTAAGAGGAATGGCCACATCAAGGACAAGTGCTGGATACTTCATCCTCATCTCAAGCCAAACCGGTTCAAGGATTCAAAAACTAACATCTCTCAAATGGTTGCGACTGAACCGGCAAGTTCATCCAACCAAGGAGGGGAGCTAGCTATGAATGTATCCATGGAGTATGTTAAGAAGAGTGACTTGGAGGATCTCATCAAGGCCTATGCCTCAAAACTCTCCCGTATCACACTCTACTCCCATAAATCGCTTGATAAACCAGATCATAAGTTGGTAGTGGATTCAGGTGCTTCTCACCATATGATTAGCAATGCTAGGTTGTTAAAGAACATTGAACCATGTCTAGGACAAGTAACTATAGCTGATGGTAAGGGTATTCCAATTGAAGGAACCGGAAAATTAAGACTATTTGACAAAGAAACTAATGCATTCTTTGTACCTAAATTTAAGTCTAATCTAGTTTCTGTCAAAAAGGCTACTAAAGACCTCAATTGCAATGTTACATTTGGGCCTAACAATGTTTACTTTCAGGATATTAAGAGTGGTAAGATACTTGGAGGTGGTGTAACTCAAGATGAGCTCTATGTTCTTGAAGACCCTCCAAGCAATTTGGATTCCTTAGCTTTCAAATCCTGTGTTTTTGCTAATAAAGATGTCTTATGGCATGCTAGATTAGGTCATCCTCATGCTCGTGCTTTAAGCTTAATAATTCCTAATGTCGCTTATGATCACTCAGTTTGTGAGGCTTGTATCCTTGGCAAACATTGTCATGTTGTTTTCCCTAAATCGTCTACAATTTATGAGCATTGCTTTGATTTAGTACATTCCGATGTTTGGACCTCACCTTACATGTCTAGAGATAGGAATAAATACTTTGTGACCTTTATAGATGAGAAATCGAAATATACATGGGTTACATTACTTCCATCTAAAGATAGGGTTTATGAGGCATTTATAAACTTTCATAATTATGTTACTAATCAATTCAATGCCAAGATCAAAGTGTTAAGATCAGATAATGGAGGGAATACACAAGTCAAAGATTCAAAGCTCATCTAAACAAACATGGAATACTACATCAAACTAGCTGTCCACACACACCACAACAAAATGGAGTTGCTGAAAGGAAGAACCGACACTTAATGGAAGTAGCAAGATCCATGATGTTTCATACCAATGTTCCTAAAAGTTTTTGGGGAGATGCAGTCTTGGTTGCTTGCTACCTCATCAATCGTATTCCAACCAAAGTCTTGCAAGATATATCCCCATTTGAGGTACTCAATAAAACTAAACCTTCCATTGATCATTTACGTGTATTTGGGTGTGTGTGCTTTGTGTATGTTCCAGGTGATCTAAGAAACAAGTTGGAGGCAAAGAGCATCAAGTGTATGTTCCTTGGATATTCGACAACACAAAAGGGTTATAAGTGCTATGATCCGAGCAACAACAGGACATATGTGTCTAGAGATATCAAGTTCATAGAAGAACAAAGCTATTATGATCAGAAAGATTGGGAAGGATTGAAAGATCTCTCAAGGTCACCTTCTGATTTGGCTACGAGTTTGAGGTTTCACTTGAATCATTTGGGAAATGATCTGCCAAAGGATTCAAGACACGAAGAAACAAGAACCTTAAGTAGTTCACAAGATACCCAAGAGAATGAACAAGGGGTGGTAACTCAAGAACCAACTCCAATCCAAGAAGAAGCTATGGCCCAAAATCAAGAACAAGACGACTTGGAAGTGGGTATAGAGGAACCTATTTACCAAATGGAAGAGGAAACGGTTGTAGAGGAGGCTGCACCACCTGTTCAGCATTTAAGGAGGAGTACTAGACTTAGGAACACTAGGGTATTCTACAACAACCAGGCCATGGCTCATCCCATACAAGCTGTTTGTTCCCTTGACCTCTTGCCATCCAGTCATCAAGCATTCCTTGGAAAGATTGAACAAAGTCAGATTCCAAGGACTTATGAAGAAGCTAAGAGCAAGAAAGAATGGTTAGATGCAGTAAGAGATGAGAAGGGAGCTATGGAAAGGAATCATACATGGGATATACAAGAACTTCCCAAAGGCAAGAAGGCTGTGAGTTCCAAGTGGGTGTTCGCCATCAAGTATAAGAGCAATAGGGACATAGAAAGGTACAAGGCACGTCTAGTTGCTAGAGGTTTTACTCAGACATATGGAGAGGACTAATACTGATACATTTGCACCGGTGGCTAAGCTACACACTGTAAGGGTTGTTCTTTCACTAGCTACGAATCTGACTTGGGACTTATGGCAAATAGATGTCAAGAACGCATTCCTACAAGGAGAACTTGAAGAGGAAGTGTATATGACTCCACCACCAGGCCTTGAAGATTTTTGCAAAGAGGGACAGGTTCTAAGACTTAGGAAGGCAATATATGGGTTGAAGCAGTCACCAAGGGCCTGGTATCACAAATTAAGCTCCACACTTACTGATAATGGGTTTAGGAAATCCCAATCAGATCATACTTTGTTCACTCGTCAAAACTCCAAAGGAATCGTGGCGGTCTTGGTTTATGTGGATGACCTTATCATCACAGGAGATGATAAGGAAGGAATTCAGTCCACAAAGGCCTTCTTAAAGAGATCATTTGACATCAAGGATCTTGGAGAGTTGAAGTACTTCTTGGGTATTGAAGTGTGTCGGTCTCAAGAAGGGCTCTTTCTATCCCAAAGAAAGTATGCTCTTGATCTATTGACAGACACGGGAAAGCTTGGGGCTAAACCGGCCAAAACTCCTCTTGAAGATGGCTACAAGGTCAATGGAAAGGGGGAGAAAGCTGATGAGTTATTTAAGGATGTTTCTCAGTATAGGAGACTAGTTGGGAAGCTGATCTACCTCACCCTCACACGACCAGACTTGTGTTTTGCTGTGAATCAAGTAAGTCAACATATGCAAAAGCCTACTGTATATCATTGGAGCATGGTAGAAAGGATCCTTAGATACATCAAAGGATCTCCTGGTCAAGGTATATGGATGGGCAAGAATGGGAACACTGAGATTGTAGGGTATTGTGATGCGGATTGGGCTGGTGATAGGGTGGATAGGAAATCAACCACTGGGTATTGCACCTTCGTTGGTGGGAACTTAGTCACTTGGAAGACTAAGAAGCAGAAGGTGGTATCATGTTCTAGTTCTGAAGCAGAATATAGGGCTATGAGGAAGCTGACAAATGAAGTAACTTGGCTCAAAGCACTCTTGAAAGATTTCGGTATTGCACAACCAGGGCCAATTACCTTCCATTGTGATAATCAGGCAGCCATTCACATAGCTTCAAACTCAGTGTTTCACGAGAGGACCAAGCACATAGAGATCGACTGCCATAAGGTTAGGGAGAAAGTTCAAGATGGAACCATTCTGCCATGATATACAAGGAGTGAAGACCAACTAGCTGACATCTTCACAAAGGCAGCAAGTCTCAAAGTTTGCAAGAACATCTTTAGCAAACTTGGGCTTGTTGATTTATCACACCCATGATCAAAGGTCTCCTAATCCAAGAGCAACACACTCTTTTTCCCTTATTAAGGTTATGTCCCAAGTGGTTTTCCTTAATAAGGTTTTTAATGAGGTGTTGCCTTGGGTTCCCAAGCTTAAGACTTTAGGGTGATTCCAAAGTCTTTAGCTTGAGGGGGAGTATTGACATAGGAAAATCAAATAAGACCTATCTTGACCTACAAGGCAAGTGTGAGCACGAAAATTCAGTTTGAATAACAAGGGAAATGTAAAAGGATGGGTTATTATTAACCACATGGTTGAAATGGTTAAATAGCTACCTTGGGAGAAGAATCAAGGTGGAGAAGTCATGCCCATGCTGCACACAGTCTTGGCAACCACACCAAACAGTCATGCCCATGCTGTCTCCTCTCTTCTCATTGGTTGTTGACAGGCTCCTCCTCTATTCAAACTCATCCACAAGTTTGAATTCGTTTTCTTTTGTGTTCACATTGTAAATCCTCTATAAAAGGGCTGTAAAGACTCAATGTATAATATACTCTTAGGAGATTCTTCTCCATAAGTCTAAGTCATTTCTCATTTTCTCATACTTCTCTTGGAGTTTTCAGATTCAATTCTTCACATTTCTCCTCTATAATCTCAATATTCTTTCACGAGCCGTGTACTCAGCAACCAAGAAGACACCATTTGAAGTAGTATATGGCTTCAACCCTCTCACCCCATTAGAGCAAACGCCACTGCCACTAGCTGAGATGACCAACCTCAACGGAGCATCCAAGGCAGAGTTCATAAGGAAGTTACACCAGAAGGTAGCAGAAAACTTGGAAAAGAGGACCGGACAGTACGTGACTCATGCCAACAAGGGAAGAAAGGAGGTGATCTTTCAACCCGGCGATTGGGTGTGGCTACACTTACGGCAGGAGAGGTTCCCAAACCTAAGGAGTTCCAAGCTAGCACCAAGAGGAGATGGACCATTCAGAGTGCTTGAGAGGATCAACAACAACGCCTACCGGATCGAGCTCCCAGGTGAGTTTAATGTGGCCAACACGTTCAACGTAACTGACTTAGCCCTTTTCCATGCAAATGAACCAGTTTTGAGGACAAAACCTACTGAAGAGGGAGGGGATGATGAGGACATCAGGTCGTACATCCAACCAGGAGACCAGACTGGCCGACCAGGAAGCTTGCCCAAGACAGCCGGGCCATTTGGCATGTCTACCGGACCAAGCAGTACCGCCGGACCCTCGACCAATAGGACCAGACCTGATACAAGCCTTGATTCAAGGATGTATGCGCGTGGGCTGTTTGTAGAAGATTAGGTGAGAAACTCAACCTTAGGCTTCTGGATAGGGGTTTTGTGGTTGGTAAACGATGGAAGGGGAAGTGAACCACACGAGGGGTGATGAACCTCGTGATAAATCACAAACTTAGAGCTAGGAGGGCTGGTCTCAACTAGGTTCTAAGCGCACAAGTCTCTCTTGAGAGAAAGCTCATAGGGAAAAAGTTCTACTTTATTAATAATCAAAAAGGTTGTCGAACTACAATGCTGGAAGGAGCCTTATTAATATGCTCGACAGCTTGACCTTCTAGGGTCGACTCAAATAAGAAAAAGGGAAGTTTACAAAAGTGCACAAAAGGAAAAAATACAAAAGTGTATAACCGAAAAAGGACCTATTCCTAAAATGTTCTTGACTCAAAAATGTAAAGCAACTAGATCCTACCCTGCAAAACAGAAAGAGGCATATATTTGAATGTAAACTTACCTTAACTCACCTCATGGCCAAGAAATGGAAGGTGGCCGTCCTTGTGGCATGCACGCGCCTTGCTCCTAGTCTTCGACTTGGAGTAGGGTTAAATATCTTTGGGCCCTGACCTCTCTTGCCACTAAAGCCCAAGTCTCTGATGTTCCTTGTGTTGTTGAGAAGCCATTGGACTCTAATTTGCTCTTCTGGCCCATTGTCCTTAGCTGCTCTTCCTCTAGAAGCTTGTCGACCCATAAGTTGAATTTGTGGAAGAGTGCTCTTGATCTGCTTCTTGTCATTGCTCCTGGAGGTACCACTGGTGTAGATACTTCCTCTAAGTGCATGTCCTGGAGCTGGTAGCTCATTTGGTCCGAGTCCTCTTGTGTAGAAGTGGAAGTGTGCGTGTACTCGGCTGGATGGCCTGTACCGGCTGGATTGTGCGCGATACTGGCCGGAATGACTTCAGGACCGGCCAAGTTGATCCCGGAGTCGGCGGTGTCATCAGGGGGACCGGCGGTGTCATTCACGTCCCCACCAAGTGTGCCGGAAGCTTGGGCCTCTCCGCCGGCGATGTTGACCGGTCTGGTCCTATAGGTCGAGGGTCCGGCGGTACTGTCTGGTCCGGCAGGCGCGCCAGATGGTCCTGCTGTCTCGGGCAAGCTTCCTGGTCGGCCAGTCTGGTCACCTGGCTGGATGTACGACCTCATTTCCTCATCATTCCTTCCCTCTTCAGTAGGTTTTGTCCTCAAAACTGGATCATCTGCATGGAAAGGGGCCAAGTCAGTAACATTGAACGTATTGGACACATTAAACTCACCTGGCAGCTCGATCCGGTAGGCGTTGTTGTTGATCCTCTCGAGCACTCTGAATGGTCCATCTCCTCTTGGTGCTAGCTTGGAACTCCTTAGGTTTGGGAACCTCTCTTGCCGTAGGTGTAGCCACACCCAATCACCCTGTTGAAAGATCACCTCCTTTCTTCCCTTATTGGCATGAGTCACGTACTGTCCAGTCCTCTTCTCCAAGTTTTCTGCTACCTTCTGGTGTAACCTCCTTATGAACTCTGCCTTGGATGCTCCGTTGAGGTTGGTCATCTCAGCTGGTGGCAGTGGTGTTTGCTCCAATGGGGTGAGAGGGTTGAAACCGTATACCACTTCAAATGGGGTCTTCTTGGTTGCTGAGTGCACGGCTCGGTTGTAGGCGAACTCAATGAATGGCAGGCACTCCACCCAAGTCTTTAGGTTCTTCTCTAGTGTTGTTCTGAGAAGAGTTGATAGGGTCCTGTTGACAAATTCAGTTTGGCCATCATTTTGAGGATGGCAAGTGGTTGAGAAGAGTAGCTTCGTGCCAAGTTTTCTCCAAAGGGTCCTCCAGAAATGGCTGAGGAACTTGGTGTCCCTATCTGATACGATGGTCCTTGGCACTCCATGAAGCCGTACTATCTCCCTGAAGAACAGCTCAGCTGTTTGTGTGGCATCATTGACATTGGCACATGGGATGAAATGTGCCATCTTGGAGAATCTGTCCACCACTACAAAGATTGCATCTTTGTGGTTGATCTTGGGCAGACCTAGAACAAAATCCATCGAGATGTCCACCCATGGATGTGTTGGTATGGGCAGTGGGAGATACAACCCGTGAGGTTGCACTCGAGACTTTGCCTTCTTGCAAGTGATGCATCTTGCACAATGTGCTTCTATTGTCCTCTTGATGTGTGGCCAGTAGAAGTGCTCCTTGGCCACTGCTAGAGTCTTGTCGACACCAAAGTGGCCCATGAGTCCTCCTCCATGAGCTTCTCGGATGATAAGCTCCCTTAGTGATCCTTGTGGTATGCACAGCCTTCTTTCTCGGAACAAGAATCCCTCATGGATGTAGAATTTGCCATGACTCCTGTGCCTCACTCCTTGTAGCTCTCAGCAAAGTCAGGATCATCCTTGTATAGGTCCTTGATGTGCTCAAATCCTAGGACCTTTGCCTCCATGGTGGATATCAAGGCAAACCTCCTTGATAGTGCATCGGCTACCACATTATCTTTGCCCTTCTTGTACTTGATGATGTACGGGAAAGTCTCTATGAACTCCATCCACCTGGCATGTCTCCTCTTGAGATTGGTTTGCCCTCTGAGGTGTTTGAGAGTCTCGTGATCAGTGTGGATCACAAACTCCTTGGACAGCAAGTAATGCTGCCAAGTCTCCAATGCTCGGACAAGGGCATAAAGCTCCTTGTCATAAGTGGGGTAGTTCAGTGAGGCACCACCTAGCTTCTCACTGAAGTATGCCACTGGTCTCCCTCCTTGGGTTAGCACTGCTCCTATGCCTATTCCAGAGGCATCACACTCCACTTCAAACGTCTTGTTGAAGTCGGGCAGGACTAGCACTGGTGCATGTGTAAGGCTGTCCTTCAAGGCCTGGAATGCCTTCTCCTGAGCTTCTCCCCAGCTGAATCCCACGTTCTTCTTCACTACTGCCGTCAGTGGTGAGGCAATACTGCTGAAGTTGGGCACGAATCTCCTATAGAAGCTGGCCAGTCCGTGGAAGCTCCTTACTTGGCTGATGTTTCCTGGTGTTGGCCATTCTTGTATGGCTCGAATCTTCTCTTCATCAACCTGTAGGCCCTGTGAACTCACAACAAAACCTAAAAAGACAAGCTTATCAGTACAAAAGGTGCACTTCTTGAGATTGGCATAAAGCTCTTCTTGTCGAAGGGTTTTAAGGACCATCTCAAGATGTGTGAGGTGTTCCCGTAGGCACTTACTATAAACAAGTATGTCATCAAAGTAAACTACTACAACTTACTGATGTACGCCCTAAGAACTTGGTTCATAAGGCGCATGAAGGTGCTTGGGGCATTAGTCAAGCCGAATGGTATGACTGTCCATTCGTAGAGCTCTTGCTTTGTCTTGAAAGTAGTCTTCCATTCATCACCTTCCTTCATCCTGACCTGGTGGTATCCACTCTTGAGGTCTATCTTGTAGAAGACCGTGGCCCCACTCAGCTCATCTAGCATGTCATCCAGTCGTGGTATCGGATGCCGGTACTTGACTGTGATATTGTTGATTGCTTGGCAATCCACGCACATTCGCCAAATCCCATCCTTCTTGGGCACTAGTAGCACTAGTACGGCACATGGACTGAGGCTCTCTCGAACATAACCTTTCTCCAGTAGCTCCTTGACTTGCTTTTCAAGCTCCCTGGACTACTCTGGACTCATCCGGTAGGCTGGTCGGTTGGGCAAGGCTGCTCCGGGCACTAGGTCGATCTAGTGTTCTATGCCACGTAAAGGAGGCAAGCCTGCTGGTATCTCCTCTGGAAACACATCCTAGAACTTGTTGAGGAGAGTTTCTACTCCAGGAGGTAGCTCTACCTGTTCTTTTTCTACATTCAACACTTCTTTGAAAACCATTAGTAGCATTAGATCCTTCGAGGGTAAAGCTCTTCGGACATAACTTGGTTGAATAAGAAAATTAAATTTAATGAGCTTCTTTTCCTTACTCATTTGATGTTGAAGCTCACCTGGACAGGTGTGAGAGGAGCTAGGCTGACCTTTCTCTTGTCATGCACGAAAATGTAGAGATTGGTTCGGCCATCATGCTTGCTCTCCTTGTCAAACTGCCATGGCCTTCCTAGCAGAAGATGACCAGCTTGCATGGGCACCACGTCGCACACGACTTGGTCTTAGTACTTGCCCACACTGAATGGCACAGTGACTTGCTCATGGATCTTGAGCTCCACTTTGTCATTGAGCCATCTCAGTTTATATGGTCGAGGATGCCTTGTCTTCTCTAGACCTAGCTTATCAACCATGTACGCACTAGCAACGTTAGTGCAAGAACCACCATCTATGATGAGGTTACATACATTGCCCTTGATGGTGCAACGGTTGTGGAAGATGTTCTCCCTTTGGATGGTCTCTGAAGGATCCACCATTGCACTGAGGATGCGTCTAGTGACCAGCACTTCCCCCACATCAGGGTACTCAATGTCACCATATTCCTCTTCTGGTTCATAGTCCTCTTCATCTTGGGACTCATATTCTCCAGCCTCCGTAATCAGCATGACTCGGTTGTTTGGGCACTCCCTTGAGGTGTGTCCACGTCCCCTACACTTGAAACAAGTTATGTCACGTGATCTTTGAGGGTTAGAAGACTTACCAGGCTCTCTCTGGTCACGGGTGGGTTCAGGAGGCCTGCTCTTGAACCTTGACTCGATCTCTACGCTTTTGCCTTTGTCTACGGTCTTAGGCATGTTGCTTGGTGCCCAAGGTGTCTTAGGCTTGCTGCAGATGTCTTGGCTCTTACGTTTGATGTGCTGTTCAGCTTGCACAGATAGGTGGAACAAGTCCTTGAAGTCGTTGTAGATTTGCTTTTCCACCTTGCAGCTGATCCTTTCTTGGAGTCCATCCAAGAATTGTGCCATCAATGCTTCTTCATCATCATTGAGCTCCAATCTGTTCCTTAACCTCTCGAACTCTTCATAGTACTCCTCTACTGATCTGGTACCCTGCTTAAGAGTACGAAAACGTCGTTGCAAATCCCTATGAAAGTAAGGTGGAACATACCTTTGTCGCATGAGATCTTTCATGTCGACCCATGAGTCTACGGGCCTCATTCTCTTCCTCCTTCTGTCAGATACCTCACGATCCCACCAGATGAGGGCATTGTCCGTGAGTTGTGCTACTGCCATTGAGACTCTCCTAGGTCCTGGTTGGTTGTAGTGATCAAAGATATGATCCATTCGCTTCTCCCAATCTAGGTAAGCCTCGGGGTCTACTTTTCCTGCAAAAGTTGGAGGAGTTAGTTTAACATCAGGATGAATTACCCGGTTATAGGTGTGTTCATCTCCATCCTCATGACGTCTAGGAGGCATTCTTGGTCTCTGGTGAAGACCATATGGCTCAAAGCCATCATCTTCTGCCTCTGGTTGCCGTGGAGGTCCTCTCAGCCTATGGTGATAGTTATGAGGTTGCGTGTCCTCATCTCCATTTGGCTGGGGTTCCTCCTGTTCATGCCGCGCCTAAGGTACTCAGGACCCTCAGGACGATCTGGCTCAGCTCTCACGTGCCTTATGGCCTGGAATCTTACTGGTCTCTCCACGCGCTCCAACCTCTCGCCTATGGATGCGAGTTGTGTTTGGAGTGTGGTGAACATGGCCATCATGGCTTCAGCTGCGTCTCTATTCTCTTCTCCCATGTGTGCTACAAAGAAAGAAGACAATTAGGGTGCTCCTAAATTATTAGGAGAGTTTTCTTTTTATATGTGGTTTGAAAAAATGCAAAAAGGAAAAATTCTAAAGAAAGGAAATTCGAAAAAAAGGAAACTTCATAGACAACTTGTGCTAGCTGTCCAATTCGAATTCTTTTAGTATCTTTTCTATTTTCTTTTTCTTTTCTTTTTAATTAAACTTAAAAATAAAGGAAATATGACTTAAACAAAAAGGAAAACGTGAATGATAATGCAAAGGCGAACCTAAACCCTAGTGATACACGTAGGAGGCTAGATGCACTCGGTTTGGAGTTTGATGTTGTTTTTTGATTTTTCTTGAATACGACTTAAACTAATGCAAGAACTAGAAATAAGACAAGCAAAAGGATAGAAACAACCTGGTTTAGGAGCTTTAAGCTCTGATACCAAAATGATACAAGCCTTGATTCAAGGATGTATGCGCGTGGGCTGTTTGTAGAAGATTAGGTGAGAAACTCAACCTTAGGCTTCTGGATAGGGGTTTTGTGGTTGGTAAACGATGGAAGGGTGAAGTGAACCACACGAGGGGTGATGAACCTCGTGATAAATCACAAACTTAGAGCTAGGAGGGCTGGTCTCAACTAGGTTCTAAGCGCACAAGTCTCTTTTGAGAGAAAGCTTGTAGGAAAAAGTTCTACTTTATTAATAATCAAAAGGTTGTCGAACTACAATGCTGGAAGGAGCCTTATTAATATGCTCGACAGCTTGACCTTCTAGGGTCGACTCAAATAAGAAAAAGGGAAGTTTACAAAAGTGCACAAAAGGAAAAAATACAAAAGTGTATAACCGAAAAAGGACCTATTCCTAAAATGTTCTTGACTCAAAATGTAAAGCAACTAGATCCTACCCTGCAAAACACAAAGAGGCATATATTCGAATGTAAACTTACCTTAACTCACCTCACGGCCAAGAAATGGAAGGTGGCCGTCCTTGTGGCATGCACGCCTTGCTCCTAGTCTTCGACTTGGAGTAGGGTTAAATATCTTTGGGCCCTGACCTCTCTTGCCACTAAAGCCCAAGTCTCTGATGTTCCTTGTGTTGTTGAGAAGCCTTTGGACTCTAATTTGCTCTTCTGGCCCATTGTCCTTAGCTGCTCTTCCTCTAGAAGCTTGTCGACCCATAAGCTGAATTTGTGGAAGAGTGCTCTTGATCTGCTTCTTGTCATTGCTCCTGGAGGTACCACTGGTGTAGATACTTCCTCTAAGTGCATGTCCTGGAGCTGGTAGCTCATTTGGTCCGAGTCCTCTTGTGTAGAAGTGGAAGTGTGCGTGTACTCGGCTGGATGGCCTGTACCGGCTGGATTGTGCGCGGTACTGGCCGGAATGACTTCAGGACCAGCCAAGTTGATCCCGGAGTCGGCGGTGTCATCAAGGGGACCGGCGGTGTCATTCACGTCCCCACCAAGTGTGCCGGAAGCTTGGGCCTCTCCGCCGGCGATGTTGACCGGTCTGGTCCTATAGGTCGAAGGTCTGGCGGTACTGTCTGGTCCGGTAGGCGCGCCAGATGGTCCTGCTGTCTCGGGAAAGCTTCCTGGTCGGCCAGTCTGGTCACCTGGCTGGAGGTACGACCTGATGTCCTCATCAAGACCGGTCAGCATTGCCGGCGGAGAGGCCCACTGATACAAGCCTCGATTCAAGGGTTATATGCGCGTGGGCTGTTTGGAGAAGGTTAGGTGAGAAACTCGACCTTAGACTTCTTGGATAGGGGTTTTGAGTTGGTATTCGATGGAGGGGTGAAGTGAACCACACGAGGGGTGATGAACCTCGTGATAAATCACAAACTTAGAGCTAGGAGGGCTGGTCTCAACTAGGTTCTAAGCGCACAAGATTCTTAGAGAGAAAACTTGTTGGAAAAAGTTCTACTTTATTAATATCAAAAAGGTTGTCGAACTACAATGCTGGAAGGAGCCTTATTAATATGCTCGACAGCTTGACCTTCTAGGGTCGACTCAAATAAAGAAAAGGAAAGTTTAGAAAAGTGCACAAATGGAAAAGATACAAAAGTGTATAACCGAAAAAGGACCTATTCCTAAAATGTTCTTGACTCAAAAATGTAAAGCATCTAGATCCTACCCTGCAAAACAGAAAGAGGCATATATTCGAATTGAAACTTACCTTATCTTACCTCATGGCCAAGAAATGGAAGGTGGCCGTCCTTGTGGCATGCACGCGCCTTGCTCCTAGTCTTCCACTTGGAGTAGGGTTAAAAATCTTTGGGCCCTGACCTCTCTTGCCACTAAAGCCCAAGCCTCTGATGTCCCTTGTGTTGTTGAGAAGCCATTGGACTCTTCCTTGCACTTTTGGCCCATTGTCCTTAGTCGATCTTCCTCTAGGAGCTTATCGACCCATAAGCTGAATTTGTGGAAGAGTGCCCTTGATCTGCTTCTTGTCATTGCTCCTTGAGGTACCACTGGTGTAGAGACTTCCTCTAAGTGCATGTCCTGGAGCTGATAGCTCATTTGGTCCGAGTCCTCTTGTGTAGAAGTGGAAATGCGTGTGTACTCGGCTGGATCGGCTGTACCGGCTGGACTGTGCGAGGTACTGGCCGGAATGCTTTCAGGACCGGCCAAGTTGATCCCGGAGTTGGCGGCATCACCAGAGGGACCGGCAGTGTCATCCACGTCGCCACCAAGTGTGCCGGAAGCTTGGGCCTCTCCGCCGGCAATGCTGGTTGCTCTGGTCCTTGTGGTCGAGGGTCCGGCGGTACTGCTTGGACCGGCAGGCGTGCCAGATGGTCTGGCTGTCTCGGGCAAGCTTCCTGGTCGGCCAGTTTGGTATCCTGGTTGGATGTACGACATGATGTCCTCATCACCCACGCTTCTGGCACACTTGGTGGCGACGTGGATGACACCGCCGGTCCCCTTGGTGATGCCATCAACTCTGGGATCAACTTGGCCGGTCTTGAAGACATTCCGGCCAGTACGTCGCACAATCCAGCCGGTACAGCCGATCCAGCCGAGTACACACGCATTTCCACTTCTACACAAGAAGACTCGGACCAGATGAGCTACCAGCTCCAAGACATGCACCTAGAGGAAGTCTCTACACCAGTGGTACCTCAAGGAGCAATGACAAGAAGCAGATCAAGGGCACTCTTCCACAAATTCAGCTTATGGGTCGAGAAGCACCTAGAGGAAGATCGACTAAGGATAATGGGCCAGAAGTGCAAGGAAGAGTCCAAAGGATTCTCAACAACACAAGGAACATCAGAGACTTGGGCTTTAGTGGCAAGAGAAGTTAGGGTCCAAAGATTCCTAACCCTACTCCAAGTCGAAGACTAGGAGCAAGGCGCGTGCATGCCACAAGGATGGCTACCTTCCATTTCTTGGCCGTGAGGTAAGTAAGGTAAGTTTTCAATAAGGATATTTGCCTCTTTCTGTTTTGCAGGGTAGGATCTAGAATATTTACATTTATTGAGTCAAATACATTTTAGGAATAGGTCCTTTTTCGATTATACACTTTTGTATCTTTTCCTTTTGTGCACTTTTGTAAATTTTCTTTTTCTCATTTGAGTCGACCCTAGTAGGTCAAGCTGTCGAGCATATTAATAAGGCTCCTTCCAGCATTGTAGTTCGACAACTTTTTTGCTAATTAATAAAGATCGAATTTTCTTACAAGTTTTCTCTCAAGAATCTTGTGCGCTTAGAACCTAGTTGAGACCAGCCCTCCTAGCTCTAAGTTTGTGATTTATCACGAGGTTCATTACCCCTCGTTTGATTCACTTCATCCTTCTATCAAATACCAACCCAAAAACTCCTATCCAAGAAGTCTAAGATCGAGTTTCTCACCTAACCTTCTCCAAACAGCCCACGCGCATATAAGCCTTGAATCGAGGCTTGTATCACTAACTAAACGGTTTTGCACATGGGCAAGAGTGGCAAGACTGGGAAGAGCAAGAAAGATAAGGCAAGGGGTGGTGAACCAAGCCAAAACATTGGAGCCTTGCCGAATCCGAATTTACTTGAGCCTTCTATGGCGCATGTTGCGGCAATTGAACAGGACCATCCGGAAGGTGCAGATGAAGAGTCTACTGCTCATCGCACACATGCGGGTGAAGAAGGACAACATGACCAGGAAGCCACGGATGTAAATCGTAATGCGGTTCTGAGCCCACAAGAAATGTGGAACACAATAAGAACCGTGATAAGTCAGTTGGTTATACTGACTGAGGCGGTTAAGCCCAAGGCACCGGTTCCTGAGGTGCCACACATGGGCGAAGAACCGGTTCCTATGGAGAACCAGGATGTGGTAATCCTAGATGACGCACCTAAGTCCGCTAGAAAGAAGGTGGGGTATTTGAGCATCCTTGAACACATGATACACCTGAACACGGGTAGTTTTGTTGGGGGCTCTGACCCAATTAAGGCTGACGAGTGGAAGAATCGATTGGTGAGGAATTTTCAGTCAACTAGGTGTCCTGGTGACTACCGCAAAGATATCGCAGTCCAATTCCTGGAAGGGGATGCGCATAACTGGTGGGTTGCCATGGATAAATGGTTGGGTGAAAGGATTCGAACCTTCGAGGAGTTTAAAGGAGAATTCAATAAGAAATTCTTTCCACCAGAGGCGTGGGACCGATTGGAGTGTTCATACCTGGAATTGGTTCAAGGGAACCAAACTGTCCGGGAATATGAAGAAGAATTTAACCGCTTAAGGCGTTATGCGGGAAGGGATCTTGAAGATGAACTCGGGCAAGTGCGCCGGTTCATGCATGGACTAAGGGTCGAAATCCGTAACCACTGCTTGGCGCAGAAGTTCGGATCAGTCACTGAATTGGTGGAAAGGGCTGCCTTGATCGAGGAGGGGATCGAGGAGGAGAACCGGTTGAAAGAATCCAAATTCCCAAATCGATACAGCCTGTCAAGTGGTGGTGATCGGAAAAAAAAGTGGGATAAGGTTGATGACTCCAGCAAACCCCTAGGAAAAGCTAGGGAATGCAAGACGTGTGGTAGGAGGCACGGTGGAGAATACTGGAAGGCGATGGGAGCATGTGCACGTTGCGGTAACAAGGAACATGCTACCCGAAACTTCCCAAAGATGGATTACGGACAGCAAGGACTGCTGAGTGATGACTCGAGGACTTGCTTCAACTGTGGTAAGTCAGGCCACATCAGGAAGGATTGCCCAAAAGGGATAGCCGAAAGGCAACTCGAACGAAAGGACTACCGTGGGGTAATTGAGCCAACGGCTAAGAGGCAGGCCGTAACACCATGGGTTTATGAGCTATTGCAAGACATGTGCGATACGGGCACGTACAGCTCGATCACTGGTACGTACATAACCCTAAATGTTAAATAAAATCGAGCATTGCATGGCATGCATAACAATAGGGTACTTACCATTCAGGATGAATGTGTAGGGACCTTGGTTGTGGGCGGTGTTGAAACACACGTCCTGTTTGATTACGGGGCTTCACATTGCTTTGTAAGCCCAGAATGGTTTAAAAAGAGTGGGATTCAAGGAGAACCCATCTCTGGAATGAGTAAAGTACAAGCGGCTGGAGGGCAAATAATGAATTCCCTGGGAATTGTACGGAACATCCCGGTTATGATTGGGAATGTCAGTTTGCCGGCCGACTTGGTAGTCGTCCAACTCAAGGATTACGAGGTAATCTTGGGTATGGACTGGCTGGGAATGAACAAGGCGACCCAAGAGTGTCATAGGGGCCGAGTTCGGTTTGAGAAAGAGGGAGGGAGATTGGAGTTCCAAGGGATCCAACCGACCTCAGGAAGTTTGGTAATCTCAGCAATCCAGGCAGAACGGATGCTAGAGAAGGGGTGCGAGGCCTATGTAGCCACGATAAACACCGAGGAAAATAAGAAGAGTTAGGAGTTAAAGGATATCCCAGTGGTCAATGAATTCGCGGATGTGTTTCAGGCCTTGTCTGGGTTACCGCCTGATAGGTCGGATCCATTCACGATTGAATTGGAAATAGGAATTGCCCCAATCTCGAAAGCGCCATATCGTATGGCTCCAGCCGAGATGGCTGAGTTAAAGAAACTGTTGGAAGAACTGTTGGATAAAGGATTCATCAGGCCGAGTGAATCACCTTGGGGTGCACCAGTGCTGTTTTTGAAAAAGAAGGATGGAAGCTTTAGGCTTTGCATCGATTATCGGGGATTGAATCGGGTTACGGTAAAGAACAAGTACCCATTACCCCGAATTGATGAGTTGTTCGATCAACTCAGAGGTGCGACCTGGTTCTCAAAGATCGATTTGGCCCAGGGATATCACCAAATTCTGATTGAGTCATCGGATATTCGGAAGACAGCTTTCCGGAAGAGATATAGACACTACGAGTTTGTAGTGATGCCATTCGGTTTAAACAATGCACCGGCAGCCTTTATGAAGATGATGAATAGTGTACTTCGGAATTTTTTAGATGAGTTTGTTATCATTTTCATTGATGACATCCTCGTCTATTCATGGGGCCATGAAATGCACCAAAATCATCTAAGGGTGGTGATGGAACGGTTAAGGGAGCATAAGCTTTACGCCAAGCTAAGCAAGTGTAGCTTTTGGCAGAGAAGTATTGGGCTCTTGGGACACATTGTGTCGGACCAAGGGGTGTCAGTAGACCCGGAGAAAGTTAAGGCTATCAAGGATTGGCCGAGGCCTCGGAATGCAACTGAGATTAGGAGCTTCCTATGTTTGGTCGGATACTATACACGGTTTGTCAATGGGTTTGCAAAAATGGCTTACCCCATGACCTGTCTAACCGGGAAAGATGTTAAGTACGAGTGGACAGACGAGTGCGAAGAATGTTTCCAACGGTTGAAGGGGATGCTGACGACTGCACCAGTCTTGGCACTACCTGAACCAAATGAGCCTTATGCAGTATACATAGACGCATCCAGAACTGGGCTGGGTGTTGTTCTGTGCAAAAGGGTAGGGTGATTGCCTATGCATCAAGGCAATTGCGGAAACATGAAGGAAACTATCCCACTCATGACTTAGAAATGGCGGTAGTAATCTTTGCATTGAAGATTTGGCAGCCATACTTGTATGGAGCCAAAGTACAAGTTTTTACCGACCATAAGAGTCTGAAGTACATTTCCACTCAACCCGAATTGAATCTTAGGCAAAGAAGGTGGATGGAATTTGTGGCTGATTATGACCTAGATATTGCCTACCATCCGGGAAAGGCAAATCTTGTGGTGGATGTCTTGAGTAGGAGGCGTTCGGATGTTCATGCGGAAAAGGATGCGCAGACCCTTGTCAGACTGGTTAAGATGATGCATTTGAATGCAATATCAAGTGAACCAGAACCGTTAGGTATAGACGCAGCAAATCGGGCAGATCTATTGAGTAAGATCCGAATAGCCCAAGAAAGAGATGAACTGCTGAACCAAGCGGTCCAGAACAATCAGTCCGAATATGGGAAATCAAACAACGGAACAATTGTGATAAGAGGACGAGTGTGTGTCCCTAATGTACAGAAATTAAGAGAAGAAATCCTAAGGGAAGCACATCAGTCCAAATTTGCAATTCACTCGGGTGCGAGTAAGATGTACCGAGACTTGAAGCGGTACTACCATTGGGCAGGACTGAAGAGAAATGTGGCTAAATGGGTGGCTAAGTGTCCGACTTGCCAACTGGTCAAGGCAAAACACCAAGTCCCGAGTGGACTGTTGCAAAACTTACCCATTCCGGAATGGAAGTGGGATCATATCACAATGGATTTTGTGAATGGGTTACCAAGGACCAAGGCACGGCATGATGCTATCTGGGTAGTTGTGGATAGGCTGACCAAGTCGGCACACTTCCTAGCTATTCAGAAAACAGATGGGGCTGAAAGAATTGCAGCACGTTATGTGGAAGAGATAGTCCGATTGCATGGAGTTCCGGTAAGCATTGTCTCCCATCGAGATCCACGATTCATGGCCCATTTTTGGAAGGCATTCCAAAAGGCCTTAAGAACAAAGGTGAACATGAGCACAGCTTACCACCCCCAAACAGATGGGCAATCCGAACGAACCATCCAGACACTCGAAGACATGTTGCGTGCATGTGTTTTGGATTGGGGTGGATCATGGGAAAAATATTTGCCCTTAGCCGAGTTCTCATACAACAATAGCTTCCAGCCGAGCATCGGAATTTCTCCATATGAAGCATTATATGGGTGGCCTTGTCGGACCCCATTGTGTTGGACCGAAGTGGGGGAGCGTAGGACCCTTGGACCAGATATTGTGGATGAAACCACTGAAAAGGTCAAATTCTTAAGGATCAAAATGAAGGAAGCACAAGACAGACAGAAAATTTATGCGGACAAACGAAGAAGGAATTTGGAGTTCGAGGTAGGTGATTGGGTATATTTGAAAACAATCACATTTAAAGGAAGGAATCGAACTTCGAAGAGTGGAAAGTTGAATCCAAGGTACTTCGGCCCGTTTAAAATCATAGAAAGAGTTAGATTAGTGGCATACAAATTGGACTTACCACCCGAAATGGACATGTTCCATAATGTCTTCCATGTGTCGCAACTGAGGAAGTGCCTATCGGACCAAGACATAGTCATTTATGTACCACCTACTGAACTAAGGGAAAATCTAACCTTAGAAGCTATTCCAGTTCGGATCATCGACCGAATAGAAAGAGTTACCAGAAGGAAAGTGGTTCGGATGGTCAAGGTAGTATGGAAGTGCAATGGGACCGAAGAAATCACTTGGGAAACCGAAGACAAAATGAAGGCCGAATTTCCTAAGTGGTTCGAGGAGTGGGAAACCAATCAGATACTTGGCCTGGATTTGGGGACAAATCCACTTCAAGTGGGGGAGACTTGTAACACCCCCGATCCTCGGTAAGGATCGGTTGGGCGAGCTGGCCGGCAGTTGGGCGAGATGGCCGGCAGTTGGGCGAGCTGGCCGGCAGCTGGGCGAGCTGGCCGGCAGCTGAGCGAGCTGGCCGGCAGCTGGGCGAGCTGGCTGGCAGCTGGGTGAGCTGGCCGGCAGCTGGGAGAGCTGACCGGCAGTTGGGTGAGCTGGCTGGCAGTTGGACGAGCTGGTTGGTAGCTGGGCCAACTGACCAACTAGCATTGGCTTGGGCAATTGGTGTCGAACCAATGCCACGACCAGGCACAACGGTTCGACTAGAAACGTTGATTGGTCGAGCAAGAGCCATGACTGTTCGTGAAAACCCAACCACGGGCCCTATAAATATAAGGCTTAGGGTCGGTACAAGGACACGCTGGGAGAAGAGAAATCCTAGAATTTTTCTAAGGCAATATTCGATAAGGGTTAGATCGAGTGAGGTAGAGATCGTGAACCTTGGATCGGGAAACCAACACTGACGGTACACGATTACGGGCTAGGCATGGTAAGTGAGTATTCCACTCCCCTTTTATGCTTGGATTCCTCTTCGCCGGTGGTTCGGCGAGCAAGGGAATTCAAGGCGGGATTGTTGGGTAAACTTGGCCGAGTGATCGGGATTGGGTGAAACCTTTCCGGTCAGATAATCGGCTTGGACTGCCCATAGACCGGATCGAGTCTTTCAGGGCAAGTATCGGCTGGCCAAAGGATTCGGGTGATTCTTACCATGGCTGGTTGGTCGATCAGATCTGCCCAAGTCCGAACTGAGTCTGTCTTGGTCGAATTCTAAGTTAAACTTAGAGATTTGATGGGTTTTGCATGAGTTGCATTCATTCATGCATTTTTCTTAAGCCTTATCGAGTAATATTAGTTAAGTCCAGGATAATTATGCGGCTTTGGCTTTTTTCAGGAAAAGATGGTGATTGTGGTAAGGATTTGGCTTGAGCGCAAGGCTGGTGGCCCGAGTATATGGGTGGTGTATTAGTCCAGGTAGTTAGGATTGTTGAATATGTAAGCCTTTGGGCAAACTATCATGTTGTAACGAATCCTACTCTTATACTTCAATAAAATTCCGGATCTTTTATATTATGACTCTATAAATGACTCTAAAAACTCATGAATCTCAGAATAACTCGAAATTGAACTTAAACTAAATAAAAGACCCTAAAAATATGGACCTTGGACTCGGAATTCCTTGGTGAATCCGAAAGGGAACAACCTGCTTGGACAGATAATCCGGGAAGGGTGTTTCAGCTACTATAAAGGACCTCATGTCTTTAAGGCAAGACAGCCTTATCGGCCATCATATGGTTGGCAGAGTATTTGATCGGCTAAAGATTTGGTAGACAGAGGAGCAACGAAAATCATTGGTACCGAGCTCCATGAGAAAGTTTTGGAGGAACCTTGGGCTTCCTGACATATTTCCAAGACCCCTAAGATGGTTAAAGCAATCACGGTCCCACTGAGCTCAGGATAAGAGATCTCACTCATCTAGTTAATAGTCACTAGAATGTGTCGGAGATGAAAAAATGGTTCACTTCGGAAGATGTGAGACTAATTTCCATCCTTATACCTAATTTAAGGGACGGTGAAGGCAATTACTGTTGGCATTTCACTAAATCGGGAGCCTATACGGTCAAATTCGGGTACAAAATCCTCCAAATTATGGGGGACTCAAGATAATGATCTCCTTCAACAACGTTCGCTTAATCCCTTTAACCAAGATGTCTGGAAGATAAAAACCCCGAAGAAAATCCAACACCTACTCTTGCAGTCTCTATCTGGGGCTATAGCCACAAACGGAATATTAAATCATCAGCTTATTAGAGAGGATGCAATATGCGAGATATGTGGGGGAGACAAGGAGATCACATGTTTTTCCTTTGTGCACCTACAAGACAGGCCCGGGTGCTATCAAATATTCCCTCTCCACATCCCCTTTTCCCACTCAATTTCCTATATGCGGACATTGATTATTTATTATGGCGTATTCCGAAGGCAGCCCACTCTGATTTAGACTTCCGTAGTTTTCCATGGATCCTTTGGTTCATTTGGAAAGCTCGAAATGATAGAATTTATAATTCTATAGATTGGACCGCTCCAGAGATCTTGGAAAAACTGGTAGAGAATACGATTACTGGTTTTCTCTAATGAACAACAGGGGAGAAGATTAACGAGTGCTCAGAGGACGGAAGCCAGGATCCCCAAGCATCAGCTAAACCGCCCTTTGAGTGCAACATAGATAGCTCATGGAAAGTTAGCGACCGTACCGTTAGGATTGGGTGGATCCTTAAGTTGTAGGACGGAACAATTGACATCCTAGGTATACGAAGGGTGCACAAAGGCATGTCCCCACTACACATGGAACTATTGGGCCTTCTTTGAGCCATGTCTTGCCTGAAGAAGAAACATCGTTACTGCTCTAGGTTTGTTACTGATTCTACCGACCTCACCTAGCTAATTAATGAACCGGACGCATGGCCAACATTCACTGTAGAATATAGAGAATTCGAGACACTTTGGAAGCACTTTCCGGAGTTTTCAATTCTACACCAACCAAGAGGACATAACTACGACACGGATAACCTTGCTAAACAAGCCGGATGACGAAAAACCATTTTCTTATTTATCGGTACTTCCATTGCATATTGGTTTGAAGATAAACATGGTATCTTTTGACCTTTTATAATAGAAATACATTCATTAGTGACAAAAAAATCTATTTAATCCATTTAAGTTATATATATAAATAATAAAAAAATTTACCTAAATAATTAAAAGCTTAATTTAGAAATTTTTTTTATTTTATTACAAAAATATTTATTATTTATTCCTCGTAAATCACTAATTCTATATTTTCCATCAATATCATAATTCTTTATCCTTTTGCTGAATTTTTATTCGTATTTTCTCAACAAAAATTTAATTTTAATTTTTGTAAAAATATAATTCAAATATTTTTCGTCAAAAATATGATAATGTATTTTTCGTCAAAAACATAAATTTGTATTTTCCATTAAAAATATATTTCAGTATTTTTATGTCAAACACATAATTATACATTTTTGGTCAAATGTAATTTTATATTTTCTGTCAAATATTTAACTCCATATTTTCTGTCGAAAACATGATTCCATATTTTTCTGTCGAAAACATGATTCCACATTTTTTTGTCAAAAACGTAATTCTGAACAATTTCACAGCAAAAATATAATTTCACATTTTTATCAAAAACATAATATTCTATTTTTTTTAAAACAGAATTTTTGCATTTTCTTTCAAAAACATAATTCCATATTTTTCCGTCAAATATAAACCATTTTCTCTCATACATATTTTTCTGTCAAAACATACTTTTTTATTTCCAAAATGTAATTATTGTTCTTTATTTTATGCAAAATACGTAATTTATTAATAAATTATTATTATTATCACATATATATATATATTAAATCACTTTTACTATAACAAAAATAATATTTTTTAATAGAATTCTTTTAATAAACGAGTTCTAATTATGTGTTTATATAATCACGTTAAAGTTAAATATGATAAATGAGTGTATATGAATATTCAGTATATAGAGATATTCAAAATACATTTTAAATTTCTTAAGTATAATTTAATGAACTATATGGAGTGATTTAATTTAAAATAATAAAATTTATGTTATGTAAACATGTATTCGATTTTTTAAAATCAGTGTATTAGATATAATATTTGCAAATGTTAAGAATATGAATTGAGTCAAAAATATTTTAAAAGATATTTACAAACCATACATCAAATAATATGGAATTTTGGAAAACGTTTTAAAATCCAAAAATAGGATTTCTCCTTTTATTATTTACTATATTGTAAATACTTATTTCAATACATCCGTAAAAATAAGATATAAAAAAATAATTATATTGAAGAAAAATAATCATTACATATTTCAATACATATAGGTTGATTGTTAATACTATGAAATAATTTCATCAATAATCATAATGAATTTTTATAATTAAAATTGCACTACTTTATTAAATTATTTTGCAAATGATGTGGAAAAAAATGTAAGTGTAGAAAATACAACAATAAAGAACTGTGACTTGCAATACGCCAAATCAACGTTTTTATACTATATTCTATATAAGTTAATATTTTACAAAAATTACATTTATTACAATTTACACAGATTTAAACATCCCTTTAGGTTGTTACAAACCAAAATATAGTATAAACCAAATTCTTCTTGATCATAATGACCCTACCGTAATACACAAGGAAAATCATAACACTCACTTTTTTAACTTTCTGTTAATCTTTAAAGATTCAATCTCTCAATCGACGCTCAAGAGTGTTAAGTCAACTTTTAACCTTCTTATCCTATGTTATATCAAACAAAATTTCCTAGGTCTAACAACTCTAAAATCTTCGTGCAATCTCGTCTAGGAAGGAAACTCTTGGTGCATAAGTTTATCCTTCCTAAACTATCTCTTTCAAATATTCTCTTAAAATCCCCCATGTCATATCAGTTGATACTCTTTACATTTAAGCCTCCAGTTTATGATGTTGTCAAATCCTTTTCATCTCGTGCCATGTCAGCTCCTTGCTGCCATGTCATCAGATGAACATACTCATGTTCGGATAGCAACAGACATATGTTTCTTTAATACAAATACATTTTAAAATAGTTGGAATTAATATTTAGAAAATATTTATATGATATCATACTAGATTACAAAAGTTATTCTCACAAATGCTACAAAAGGTAAAGCCGGCTTCGAAAACGTAAACCTCATTTATTTCATATCAAATCCAATACTAATTAATGGATAGTAATTGTTTTTTGTCGAAATGCATGATGTGAACACTTGAACTATATTTAAAATTATTTCATATATCAAAATTATATAATTATGAATTTAATTAAATGAATCCTAAACATTTACTTATGTCGTAGTAAAATAATTTTTTTTAAAATAATCAAGTTTGAGCAAATGCATGCTAATTGGAGGAATGTTTAAGAAAACAAAAGTATGATTATTGATTTTTGTTTGGTATAATTATTTTTCTTTTCACTGTATTTTCCTTTTTGCTCTGTTTTAATTTTTTCAATAATATTTAATGGTATAAAAAAGATAAGAACGAAAATAAACTTATATGATGCATAAATATATCATATAAAATCTACATAACCAGAAACATATAAAATTAGTACAAATAATTATAAACAAAATAGCAGGAAGAATGTGTATGGTCATAATGATGATGATGATATTGGTAATGATGGGATGTCGTCTAAAAGCATACAATGGAATGGATTCTAATGAAAATATTCCAAATGAACGTGTTCATCAAAACTGGTTCATCTGCATGGAAAGGGGCTAAGTAAGTTACGTTGAACGTGTTGGACACATTAAACTCACCAAGGAGCTCGATCGGGTAGGCGTTGTTGTTGATCCTCTCCAGCACTCTGAATGGTCCATCTCCTTTTGGTCCTAGCTTGGAACTCCTTAGGTTGGGGAACCTCTCCTGCCGTAGGTGTAGCCACACCCAATCGCCTGGTTGAAAAATCACCTCCTTTCTTCCCTTGTTAGCATGAGTCACGTACTGCCCGGTTCTCTTCTCCAAGTTCTCTGCTACCTTCTAGTGTAACTTCCTTATGAACTCTGCATTGGATGCTCCGTTTAGATTGGTCATTTCTGCTGGTGGCAGTAGCGTTTGCTCCAATGGGGTGAGAGGGTTGAAGCCGTATACTACTTCAAAGGGTGTCTTCTTGGTTGTTGAGTGCACGGCTCGGTTGTAAGTGAACTTTATGAATGGCAAGCACTCCACCCAAGTCTTGAGGTTCTTCCCTAGTGTAGTCCTGAGAAGAGTTGATAGTGTCCGGTTGATAACTTCAGTTTGGCCATCGGTTTGAGGATGGCAGGTGGTAGAGAAGAGTAGCTTCGTGCCTAGCTTTCTCCAAAGGGTCCTCCAGAAATGGCTGAGGAACTTGGTGTCCCTGTCTGACACGATGGTCCTTGTCACTCCATGAAGCCGTACTATCTCCCTGAAAAACAGCTCGGCTGTTTGCGTGGCATCATTGACATTGGCACACAGAATGAAGTGTGCCATCTTGGAGAATCTGTCCACCACTACAAAGATTGCATCCTTGTGGTTGCTCTCGGGCAGACCTAGAACAAAGTCCATTGAGATGTCCACCCATGGATGTGTAGGTATGGGCAGTGGAAGATACAACCCGTGAGGATGCACTCAAGACTTCGCCTTTTT
Organism: Pugionium cornutum; assembly: GCA_018901935.1. NCBI lineage: Eukaryota > Viridiplantae > Streptophyta > Magnoliopsida > Brassicales > Brassicaceae > Pugionium > Pugionium cornutum. Next base: position 10,025,296 of record CM032155.1, read on the forward strand.
GCAAGTGATGCACCTTTCACAATGGGCTTCTACTGACCTTTTGATGTGTGGCCAGTAGAAGTGCTCCTTGACCACTGCTAGAGTCTTGTCGACACCAAAGTGGCCCATGCGTCCTCTTCCATGAGTTTCTCGGATGATAAGCGTCTTCACACTCCACTTCAAACGTCTTGTTGAAATCGGACAGGACTAGCACGGGTGCATGTGTGAGGCTGTCCTTCAAGGCGTGGAATGCCTTCTCCTGAGCTTTTCCCCAGCTGAATCCCACGTTCTTCTTCACTACTGCCGTCAATGGTGAGGCAATACTACTGAAGTTGGGCACGAATCTCCTGTAGAAGCTGGCCAGTCCGTGGAAGCTCCTCACTTGGCTGATGTTGCTTGGTGTTGGCGATTCTTGTATGGCTCAAATCTTCTCTTCATCAACCTGTAGGTCCTGTGAACTTACAAAAAAACCTAAGAAGACAAGTTTATCAGTACAAAAGATGCACTTCTTGAGATTGGCATAAAGCTCTTCTTGTCGAAGGATTTTAAGTACCAACTCAAGATGTGTGAGGTGATCCCTTAAGCATTTACTATAAACCAATATGTCATCAAAAAAAACTACAACAAACTTCTTGATGTACGTCCTAAGAACTTGGTTCATAAGGCGCATGAAGGTGCTTGGGGCATTAGTCAAGCCGAATGGTATGACTGTCCATTCGTAGAGCTCTTGCTTTGTCTTGAAAGTAGTCTTCCATTCATCACCTTCCTTCATCCTGACCTGGTGGTATCCACTCTTGAGGTCTATCTTGTAGAAGACCGTGGCCCCACTCAGCTCATCTAGCATGTCATCCAGTCGTGGTATCGGATGCCGGTACTTGACTGTGATATTGTTGATTGCTTGGCAATCCACGCACATTCGCCAAATCCCATCCTTCTTGGGCACTAGTAGCACTAGTACGGCACATGGACTGAGGCTCTCTCGAACATAACCTTTCTCCAGTAGCTCCTTGACTTGCTTTTCAAGCTCCCTGGACTACTCTGGACTCATCCGGTAGGCTGGTCGGTTGGGCAAGGCTGCTCCGGGCACTAGGTCGATCTAGTGTTCTATGCCACGTAAAGGAGGCAAGCCTGCTGGTATCTCCTCTGGAAACACATCCTAGAACTTGTTGAGGAGAGTTTCTACTCCAGGAGGTAGCTCTACCTGTTCTTTTTCTACATTCAACACTTCTTTGAAAACCATTAGTAGCATTAGATCCTTCGAGGGTAAAGCTCTTCGGACATAACTTGGTTGAATAAGAAAATTAAATTTAATGAGCTTCTTTTCCTTACTCATTTGATGTTGAAGCTCACCTGGACAGGTGTGAGAGGAGCTAGGCTGACCTTTCTCTTGTCATGCACGAAAATGTAGAGATTGGTTCGGCCATCATGCTTGCTCTCCTTGTCAAACTGCCATGGCCTTCCTAGCAGAAGATGACCAGCTTGCATGGGCACCACGTCGCACACGACTTGGTCTTAGTACTTGCCCACACTGAATGGCACAGTGACTTGCTCATGGATCTTGAGCTCCACTTTGTCATTGAGCCATCTCAGTTTATATGGTCGAGGATGCCTTGTCTTCTCTAGACCTAGCTTATCAACCATGTACGCACTAGCAACGTTAGTGCAAGAACCACCATCTATGATGAGGTTACATACATTGCCCTTGATGGTGCAACGGTTGTGGAAGATGTTCTCCCTTTGGATGGTCTCTGAAGGATCCGCCATTGCACTGAGGATGCGTCTAGTGACCAGCACTTCCCCCACATCAGGGTACTCAATATCACCGTATTCTCCTTCTGGTTCATAGTCCTCTTCATCTTGGGACTCATACTCTCCAGCCTCCGTAATCAGCATGACCCGATTGTTTGGGCACTCCCTTGAGATGTGTCCACGACCCCTACACTTGAAACAAGTGATGTCATGTGATCTTTGAGGGTTAGAGGACTTACTAGGCTCTCTCTGGTCACGGGTTGGCTCAGGGGGCTTGCTCTTGAACCTTGACTCGATCTCTATGCTTTTGCCTTTGTCTACGGGCTTGGGAATGTTGCTTGGTGCCCAAGGCGTCTTAGGCTTGCTGCAGATGTCTTGGCTCTTACGTTTTATGTGCTACTCAGCCTAGACAGACAGGTGGAACAAGTCTTTGAAGTCGTTGTAGATTTGCCTTTCCACCTTGCGGCTGATTCTCTCTTGGAGTCCTCCACCTTGCGGCTGATTCTCTCTTGGAGTCCATCCAAGAATTGTGCCATCAACACTTCTTCATCATCATTGAGCTCCAGCCTGTTCCTTAGCTTCTCGAACTCTTCATAGTACTCCTCTACTGATCTGGTACCCTGCTTAAGAGTACAAAAACATCGTTGCAAATCTCTATGAAAATAGGGTGGAACAAACCTTTGTCTCATGAGGTCTTTCATGTCGACCCATGAGCCTACGAGCCTCAATCTTTTCCTCCTTCAGTCAGACACCTCACGATCCCACCAGATGAGGGAATTGTCCGTGAATTATGCTATTGTAATGGAGACTCTCCTAGGGCATGGTTGGTTGTAGTGATCAAAGATGTGATCCATCCTTCTCTCCCAATCTAGGTAGGCCTCGGGGTCTACTTTTCCTGCAAAACTCGGAGGAGTTAGTTTAACATCAGGATGAGTTACCTGGTTGTAGGCGTGTTCATCTCCATCCTCATGATGTCTAAGAGGCATCCTTGGTCTCTAGTGATGTCCATATGGCTTGAAGACATCACCTTCTGCCTCTGGTTGCCGTGGAGGTCTTCTCGGCCTATGGTGATAGTTATGAGGTTGTGCGTCCTCATCTCCATCTGGCTGGGGTTCCTCCTGTTCGTGCCGTGTCCTAAGGTGCTCAGGACCCTCAACACGGTCTTGCTCAGCTCTCACGTGCCTTATGGCCTGGAATCTCATAGGCCTCTTGATACAAGCCTTGATTCAAGGATGTATGCGCGTGAGCTGTTTGGAGAAGTTTAGGTGAGAAACTCGACCTTAGACTTTTTGGATAGGGGTTTTTGGATTGGTATTCGATGGAAAGGTGAAGTGAACCACACGAGGGATGATGAACCTCGTGATAAATCACAAACTTAGAGCTAGGAGGGCTGGTCTCAACTAGATTCTAAGCGCACAAGATTCTTGAGAGAAAACTTGTTGAGGAAAAAGTTCTATCTTTATTAATATCGAAAAAGTTGTCGAACTACAATTCTGGAAGGAGCCTTATTAATATGCTCGACAGCTTGACATACTAGGGTCGACTCAAATAAGAAAAGGAAAATTTACAAAAGTGCACAAATGGAAAAGATACAAAAGTGTATAACCGAAAAAGGACCTATTTCTAAAATGTTCTTGACTCAAAAATGTAAAGAATCTAGATCCTACTCTGTAAAACAGAAAGAGGCATATATTTGAATTGAAACTTACCTTAACTTACCTCATGGCCAAGAAATAGAAGGTGGCAGTCCTTGTGGCATGCATGCACCTTGCTCCTAGTCTTCGACTTGGAGTAGGGTTAAGAATCTTTGGACCCTGACCTCTCTTGCCACAAAAGCCCAAGTCTCTGATGTCCCTTGTGTTGTTGAGAAGCCATTGGACTCTTCCTTGCACTTCTGGCCCATTGTCTTTAGTCGATCTTCCTCTAGGAGCTTGTCGACCCATAAGCTGAATTTGTGCAAGAGTGCCCTTGATCTACTTCTTGTCATTGCTCATGGTGGCACTACTGGTGTGGATACTTCCTCTAGATGCGTGTCCTGAAGCTGGTAGCTTATCTGGTCCGAGTTTCCTTGCGTAGAAATTGAATTGCTTGTGCACTCGGCTGGATCGGCTGTACCGGCTGGAATGTGGGAGGTACTGGCCGAAATGCCTTCAGGACCGGCCAAGTTGACCCTGGAGTTGGTGGCATCACCAAGGGGACCGGCGGTGTCATCCACATCGCCACCAAGTGTGCCGGAAGCTTGGGCCCCTCCGCCGGCAATGCTGACCGGTCTGCTCCTATTGGTCGAGGGTCCGTCGGTACTGCTTGGTCCAGCAGACGTGCCAGATGGCCCGGCTGTCTCGGGCAAGCTTCCTGGTCAGCCAGTCTGGTCACCTGGCTGGATGTACGACCTGATGTCCTCATCATCCCCTCCCTCTTCAGTAGGTTTTGTCTTCAAAACTGGTTCATCTGCATGGAAAGAGGCTAAGTCAGTAACGTTGAACGTATTGGACACATTAAACTCACCTGGGAGCTCGATCCGGTAGGCGTTGTTGTTGATCCTCTTAAGCACTCTGAATGGTCTATCTCCTCTCGGTGCTAGCTTGGAACTCCTTAGGTTTGGGAACCTCTCCTGCCGTAGGTGTAGCCACATCCAATCACCTGGTTGAAAGATCACCTCCTTTCTTCCCTTGTTGGCATGAGTCACGTACTGCCCGGTCCTCTTCTCCAAGTTTTTTGCTACTTTCTGGTGTCACTTCCTTATGAACTCTATCTTGGATACTCCGTTGAGGTTGGTCATCTCTGCTGGTGGCAGTGGCGTTTGCTCCAATGGGGTGAGAGGGTTGAAGTCGTATAATACTTCAAATGGTGTCTTCTTGGTTGTTGAGTGCACGGCTCGGTTGTAAGCAAACTCTATGAATGGCAGGCACTCCACCCAAGTCTTAAGGTTCTTTCCTAGTGTAGTCCTGAGAAGAGTTGATAGTGTCCTGTTGACAACTTCAGTTTGGCCATCGGTTTGAGGATGGCAGGTGGTAGAGAAGAGTAGCTTTGTGCCTAGCTTCCTCCAAAGGGTCCTCTAGAAATGGCTGAGGAACTTGGTGTCCTTGTCTGATACGATGGTCCTTGGCACTCCATGAAGCCGTACTATCTCCCTGAAGAACAGCTCAGCTGTTTGCGTGGCATCATTGACATTGGCACACGGAATGAAGTGTGCCATCTTGGAGAATCTGTCCACCACTACAAAGATTGCATCTTTGTGGTTGATCTTGGGCAGACCTAGAACAAAGTCCATTGATATATCCACCCAGGGATGCGCTGGTATGAGCAGTGGGAGATACAACCCGTGAGGTTGCACTCGGGACTTTGCCTTCTTGCAAGTGATGCACCTTGCACAATGAGCTTCTACTGTCCTCTTGATGTGTGGCCAGTAGAAGTGCTCCTTGACCACTGCTAGAGTCTTTTCGACACCAAAGTGGCCCATGAGTACTCCTTCATGAGCTTCTCGGATGATAAGCTCCCTCAATGATCCTTGTGGTATGCACAGCCTTCTCTCTCGGAACAAGAATCCCTCATGGATGTAAAACTTGCCATGACTCCCTGTGCCACACTCCTTGTAGCTCTCAGCAAGGTCAGGATCATCCTTGTATAGGTCCTTGATATGCTCGAATCCTAGGACCTATGCCTCCATGGTTGATATCAAGGCAAACCTCCTTGATAGTGCATCGGCTACCATATTGTCTTTGCCCTTCTTGTACTTGATGATGTACGGGAAGGTCTCTATGAAATCCATCCACCGGGCATGTCTCCTCTTGAGATTGGTTTGCCCTCTGAGGTGTTTGAGAGTCTCATGATCAGTGTAGATCACAAACTCCTTGGACAGCAAGTAATGTTGCCAAGTCTCCAATGCTCGGACAAGGGCATAAAGCTCCTTGTCATAAGTGGGGTAGTTCAGTGAGGCACCACCTAGCTTCTCACTGAAGTATGCCACTGGCCTCCCTCCTTGGGTTAGCACTGCTCCTATGCCTATTCCAGAGGCATCACACTCCACTTCAAACGTCTTGTTGAAGTCGGGCAAGACTAGCACTGGTGCATGTGTAAGGCTGTCCTTCAAGGCCTGGAATGCCTTCTCCTGAGCTTCTCCCCAGCTGAATCCCATGTTCTTCTTCACTACTGCCGTCAGTGGTGAGGCAATACTGCTGAAGTTGGGCACGAATCTCCTATAGAAGCTGGCCAGTCCGTGGAAGCTCCTTACTTGGCTGATGTTGCCTGGTGTTGGCCATTCTTGTATGGCTCGAATCTTCTCTTCATCAACCTGTAGGTCCTGTGAACTTACAACAAAACCTAAAAAGACAAGTTTATCAGTACAAAAGATGCACTTCTTGAGATTGGCATAAAGCTCTTCTTGTCGAAGGGTTTTAAGTACCATCTCAAGATGTGTGAGGTGTTCCCGTAGGCACTTACTATAAACTAGTATGTCATCAAAGTAAACCACTACAACTTACTGATGTACGCCCTAAGAACTTGGTTCATAAGGCGCATGAAGGTGCTTGGGGCATTAGTCAAACCAAATGGCATGACTGTCCACTCGTAGAGCCCTTGCTTTGTCTTGAAAGCAGTTTTCCATTCATCACCTTCCTTCATCCTGACCTGGTGGTATCCATTCTTGAGATCTATCTTGGAGAAGACCGTGGCTCCACTCAGCTCATCTAGCATGTCATCCAGCCGTGGTATTGGATGCCGGTACTTGACAGTGATGTTGTTGATTGCTTGGTAGTCCACGCACATTCGCCAAGTCCCATCTTTCTTGGGCACTAGTAGCACTGGTACGGCACATGGACTGAGGCTCTCTCGAACATATCCTTTCTCCAGGAGCTCCTTGACTTGCTTCTCAAGCTCCTTGGACTCCTCTGGACTCATCCGGTAGGCTGGCCGGTTGGGCAGGGCTGCTCCGGGCACTAGATCGATCTGGTGTTCTATGCCACATAAAGGAGGCAAACCTACTGGTATCTCCTCTGGAAACACATCCTGGAATTTTTTGAGGAGAGTTGCTACTTCAGGAGGTAGCTCTACCTGTTCTTTCTCTATATTCAACACTTCTTTAAAAACCATTAGTAACATTAGATCCTTCGAGGCTAAAGCTCTTCGGACATGATTTGGTTGAATGAGAAAATTAGATTTAATGAGTTTTTTTTCCTTACTCATTTGGAGTTGTAGCTCGTGTACCTGGGCAGGTGTAAGAGGAGCTAGGCTGACCTTTCTCTTGTCATGCACGAAAGTATAGAGATTGGTTCGGCCATCATGCCTGGTCTCCTTGTCAAACTGCCATGGCCTTTCTAGTAGAAGATGGCCAGCTTGCATGGGCACCACGTCGCACACGACTTGGTCTTGGTACTTGCCCACACTGAATGGCACAGTGACTTGCTCATGGATCTTGAGCTCCACTTTGTCATCGAGCCATCTCAGTCTATATGGTCAAGGATGCCTTGTCTTCTCTAGACCTAGCTTATCAGCCATATATGCACTAGCAACGTTAGCGCAAGAACCACCATCTATGATGAGGTTACATACCTTGCCCTTGATGGTGCAACGGCTGTGGAAGATGTTCTCCCTTTGGATGATCTCTGAAGGATCCACCATTGCACTGAGGATGCGTCTAGTGACCAGCACTTCCCCCACATCAGGGTACTCAATGTCACCATATTCCTCTTCTGGTTCATAGTCTTCTTCATCTTGGGACTCATATTCTCCAGCCTTTGTAATCAGCATGACCCGGTTGTTTGGGCACTCCTTTGAGATGTGTCCACGACCCCTACACTTGAAACAAATGATGTCACGTGATCTTTGAGGGTTAGAAGACTTACCAGGCTCTCTCTGGTCACGGGTGGGTTCAGGAGGCTTGCTCTTGAACCTTGACTCGATCTCTATGCTCTTGCCTTTGTCTACGGGCTTGGGCATGTTGCTTGGTGCCAAGGTGTCTTAGGCTTGCTGCGGATATCTTGGCTCTTACGTTTGATGTGCTGCTCAGTCTGGACAGATAGGTGGAACAAGTCTTTGAAGTCATTATAGATTTGCCTTTCCACCTTGCGGCTGATTCTTTCTTGGAGTCCATCCAAGAATTGTGCCATCAATGCTTCTTCATCATCATTGAGCTCCAGCCTGTTCCTTAGCTTCTTGAACTCTTCATAGTACTTCTCTACTGATCTAGTACCTTGCTTAAGAGTACGAAAACGATATTGTAAGTCTCTATGAAAGTAAGGTGGAACAAACCTTTGTCACATGAGGTCTTTCATGTCGGCCCATGAGTCTATGGGCCTCATCCTCTTCCTCCTTCTGTCAGATACCTCACGATCCCACCAGATGAGGGCATTGTCCGTGAGTTGTGCTACTGCCATTGAGACTCTCCTAGGTCGTGGTTGGTTGTAATGATCAAAGATATGATCCATTCTTCTCTCCCAATCTAGGTAAGCCTCGGGGTCTACTTTTCCTGCAAAACTTGGAAAAGTTAGCTTAACATCAGGATGAGTTACCCAGTTATAGGCGTGTTCATCTCCATCCTCATGATGTCTAGGAGGCATTCTTGGTCTCTGGTGAAGACCATATGGCTCAAAGCCATCATCTTCTGCCTCTGGTTGCCGTGGAGGTCCTCTCGGCCTATGGTGATAGTTATGAGGTTGTATGTCCTCATCTCCATCTGGCTGGGGTTCCTCCTTGTTCGTGTCGTGTCCTAAGGTGCTCAGGACCCTCAGGACGGTCTTGCTTAGCTTTCACGTGCCTTATGGCTTGGAATCTTACCGGTCTTTCCACGCGCTCCAACCTCTCGCCTATTGATGCGAGTTGTGTTTGGAGAGTGGTGAACATGGCCATCATGGCTTCGGTTGCTTCTCTGTTTTCTTCTGCCATTGCGTACTACAAAGATAGAAGACAAGTTATGCTACTCCTAAATTGTTAGGAGGGTTTCCTTTTTATAAGGGATTCGAAAAAAATGCAAAAAGAAAAATTCTAAGCAATGGAAAATTCGAATATATGGATATTTGAATAAAAAGAAATTTTCTTGACAACTATTGCTAGTTGTCCAATTTGAAATCTTTTGGTATTTTTCCTATTTTCTTTTCTTTTCTTTTTCTTTTCTTTTTCTTTTTTTTTTCTTTTCTTTTTCTTTTCTTTTTCTTTTCTTTTTCTTTTCTTTTAATTTAACTTAACAATAATAGAAATATGATTATAATAAAAAGGAAAGTCGAATATAACAATGCAAGAATGATTCTAGAACCTAGTGATGCACGTAGGAACTAGATGCACTCGGTATGAACTTAGATTTTTTTTTGATTTTTTGAAATGAAACTTAAACTAATGCAAGAAAAAGAAACAAGACAAGTTAAAGGATAGAAAAAACCTGGTTTAGGAGCTTTAAGCTCTGATACCAAAATGATACAAGCCTTGATTCAAGGATGTATGCGTGTGGGCTGTTTGGAGAAGTTTAGGTGAGAAACTCGACCTTAGACTTCTTGGATAGGGGTTTTTGGATTGGTATTCGATGGAAAGGTGAAGTGAACCACACGAGGGGTGATGAACCTCGTGATAAATCACAAACTTAGAGCTAGGAGGGCTGGTCTCAACTAGACTCTAAGCGCAAAAGATTCTTGAGAGAAAACTTGTTGGGGAAAAAGTTCTATCTTTATTAATATCAAAAAGGTTGTCGAACTACAATGCTGGAAGGAGCCTTATTAATATGCTCGACAGCGTGACCTACTAGGGTCGACTCAAATAAGAAAAGGAAAATTTACAAAAGTGCACAATAGGAAAAGATACAAAAGTGTATAACCGAAAAAGGACCTATTCCTAAAATGTTCTTGACTCAAAAATGTAAAGAATCTAGATCCTACCCTGCAAAACAAAAAGAGACATATATTCGAATTGAAACTTACCTTAACTTACCTCATGGCCAAGAAATGGAAGGTGGTCGTCCTTGTGGCATGCACACGCCTTGCTTATAGTCTTCGACTTAGAGTAGGGTTAAGAATCTTTGAGCCCTGACCTCTCTTGCCACTAAAGCCCAAGTCTTTGATGTCTCTTGTGTTGTTGAGAAGCCATTGGACTCTTCCTTGCACTTCTGGCCCATTGTCCTTAGTCGATCTTCCTCTAGGAGCTTGTCGACCCATAAGCTGAATTTGTGGAAGAGTGCCCTTCATCTGGTTCTTGTCATTGCTCCTGGTGGCACTACTGGTGTAGATACTTCCTCTAGATGCATGTCCTGAAGCTGGTAGCTTATCTGGTCCGAGTTTCCTTGTGTAGAAGTTGAATTGCTTGTGCACTCGGCTGGATCGGCTATACCGGCTGGAATGTGCGAGGTACTGGCCGGAATACCTTCAGGACCGGCCAAGTTGATCCTGGAGTTGGTGGTATCACCAAGGGGACCGGTGGTGTCATCCACGTCGCCACCAAGTGTGCCGGAAGCTTGGGCCCCTCCGCCGGCAATGCTGACCGGTCTGGTCCTATTGGTCGAGGATCCGGCGGTACTGCTTGGTCCGACAGACGTGCCAGATGGCCCGGCTGTCTCGGGCAAGCTTCTTGGTTGGCCAGTCTGGTCTCCTGGCTGGATGTACGACATGATGTCCTCATCACCTCTCCACGCGCTCCAACCTCTCGCCTATTGATGCGAGTTGCGTTTGGAGGGTGGTGAACATGGCTATCATGGCCTCGGCTGCATTTCTATTCTCTTCTGCCATTGTGCTACAAGAAAGAAACACAAGTTATTTTGCTCCTAAGTGGATTAGGAGGGTTTTTTTATAGGGAAATTCGAATTTGTAAAAAGAAAAAAGTTGAGAAAAAAGAAATACCTGAAAAAAGGAAAGTTTAGAAAAATGGACATTTCCTACAACTTATGCTAGCTGTCCAATTCGAATCCTTTTGGTATTTTTTCTATTTTCTTTTTCTTTTCTTTTTAATTTAACTTAAAAATAATGGAAATATGATTTGAACAAAAAGAAAAACGTGAATGGCAATGCAAAAGTGAATCTAAGCCGTAGTGATACACGTAGAAGCTAGATGCACTCGATTTGGACTTTAGTGTTATATTTTTTATTTTTCTTGAATGCGACTTAGACTAATGCAAAAACAAGAAACAAAACTAACTAAAAGATAGAAACAACCTGGTTTAGGAGCTTTAAGCTCTGATACCAAAATGATACAAACCTCGATTCAAGGCTTGGATGCGCGTAGGCTGTTTGGAGAAGTTTAGGTGAGAAACTCGACCTTAAGCTTCTGGATAGGGGTTTTCTGATTGGTATTAGATGGAGGGGTGAAGTGAACCACACGAGGGGTGATGAACCTCATGATAAATCACAAACTTAGAGCTAGGAGGGCTGGTCTCAACTAGGTTCTAAGCGCACAAGTCTCTTGAGAGAATAACTTGTTGAAAGAAAATTCAATCTTTATTAATTAGCAAAAAGGTTGTTGAACTACAATGCTGGAAGGAGCTTTATTAATATGCTCGACAGTTTGACCTTCTAGGGTCGACTCAAAGAAAGAAAAGAAAAGTTTACAAAAGTGTACAAATGGAAAATGTACAAAAGTGCATAACCGAAAAAGGACATATTTCTAAAATGTCTTTGACTCAAAAATGTAAACAATCTAGATCCTACCCTGCAAAACAGAGACATATATTCGAATTGAAAACTTACCTTTCTTACCTCACGGCCAAGAAATGGAAGGTGGCCGTCCTTGTGGCATCCACGCGCCTTGCTCATAGTCTTCGACTTGTAGTAGGGTTAGGAATCTTTGGGCACTGACCTCTCTTGCCACTAAAGCCCAAGTCTTTGAAGTCCCTTGCATTGTTGAGAAGCCTTTGGACTTTTCTTTGCACTTCTGGCCCACTGTCCTTAGTCGATCTTCCTCTAGGAGCTTGTCGACCCATAAGCTGAACTTGTGGAAGAGTGCTCTTGATCTGTTCCTTGTCATTGCTCCTGGGGGCACCACTGGTGTAGAAACTTCCTCTAGATGCATGTCCTGAAGCTGGTAGCTTATGTGGTCCGAGTCTCCTTGTGTAGGCTGAAATGCCCGTGTACTCGGCTGGACTGTGCCAGGTGCTGGCCGGAATGCCTTTTGGACCGGCCAAGTTGATCCCGGAGTCGGCGACATCACCAAGGGGACCGGCGGTGTCATCCACGTCGCCACCAATTGTGCCGGAGGTTTGGGCCTCTCTGCCGGTAATGATGATCGGTCTGGTCTTGTTGGTTGAGGGTTCAGCGGTACCGCTTGGGCCGGCAGATGTGCCAAATGGCCCGGCTGTCTTAGGCAAGCTCCCTAGTTGGCCAGTCTGGTCTCCTGGCCGGCCATACGACCTGATGTCCCCATCATCCGGGAAATGCCTTTTTAGCTCTTGAAGCTTCCATTTTCCATTATTTGCCTCTACCAGGCCTGCTATCCGTAGATCGGGATGCCGAGGCTGGTTGAGGTTTTCGGTGGTCTGGGGAACGTATCAGGGATCCATGGATCCAACCATATATTCACGTCATCATGCGTTCCCATTATTTTCCGTGTCCCTTTCTCTAATAGGTCTCGCGCCGATATAATACTTCTCCAGCCGTATGAGGCCCGGTATGGCTTCTTTGCTTGGAATACATGGTAGTTCTTGAAGTATCGTCCCTTTAAGACTCTTGCCACGAGTGATTGGGGGTATTTTTCCAACCGCCACAACTGCTTTGCCAACAGAGCTTTATTGAAGTCGGCTACATTTTTGAAGCCAATTCCCCTTTCTGTTTTGGGTAGACATAATGTTTCCCATGGGATTCAGTGAACTCCCGACGTAGAATCCCCTCTGCCCCACCAAAATTTACTGATTGCACATGTGAGCTGTTTGCACAGTGATTTTGGTAGAAGGAAGCATGATATCACATATGTCGGAATGACCATTGCCACTGCCTTTATCATAATCTCCTTCCCGCCTCGGAAGAGTAATTTTGATGACCATCCATTTCTTCTCCTATTGATTTGGTCCCTCACGTATGCAAAGATGGTTGCTTTTGACCCCTTAAGATTGTCCGGGATTCCCAGGTATTTCCCTATTCCGCCCACTCCTTGAATCCCCATCTTCGCCATTATAGCTGCTTGGGTAGCACTCGGTATTTTCTTTCCAAAGACTATGATGGACTTGTCATAGTTGATCTGTTGGCCAGATGCGTGACAATATGTGTCCAGTATTTTGGAGATTGTATCACATTGTTTGATAGAGGCTTCACAGAAGAACAAGTTGTCGTCTGCGAAGAAGAGGTGTGATATTGGCGGGCTTGATTGCGCCACCCGGATCCCCATTATGTGTTTCTGGGATTCCACCGCTGATAGGCTGGCGATTAATGCTTCAGTGCATAATATAAACAAATATGGGGATAGGGGATCTCTTTGTCTCAGTCCCCGGAAAGGGACTATCCTGCCTTTCGGTGTTCCATTAATTAGGACCCGATAGGTAACCGTCGTGACACATGTCATTATCCAGTCCGTCCACTTCTTTGAGAACCCGAGCCTCTTCATCAGCGCTATTAAGAAGGACCATTCCACTCTATCTATGCTTTGCTCATATCTGTCTTGATTGCCATATACTTTGATTGACAATTCAGCTTTGCGGTGAGTGCATGGAACGCCTCTTGTGCAATGATAATATTGTCTGAAATGACTCGTCTTGGCACAAAAGCCGACTGCGTCTCTGAAATCAGGAGTGGTAGGATTTTCTTCATTCTGTTGCATAACACTTTGGAGATGATCTTGTAGCAAACATTGCACAGACTGATAGGTCTGAACTCAGTCATCAAACGGGGTTTCTCTTTCTTCGGGATAAGGCATATATTTATCTTGTTGAGTGTTGGGTCGAATCTTCCACGTATCATAAAATCTTTTACCAATTTCAGCAGATGGTCTCCCAATAGGTCCCAGTATTTTTGGAAGAACAGGGCTGTCATCCCATCCGGCCCCGGGGCCTTTTCTGGGTTCATCGAGAAGAGGGCATCTTTGACCTCCTCCTTTGTTGTTGTCCTTTCGAGACGGATATTCATCTCTGGTGACACCCTAGTGGGGAGATGGGATAAAGATGATTCGATATCACTGGTTTGAGAAGCGGAGAATAGGTCGCGAAAGTATTCCACAGCTATTGCTTCCACTTTTATCTCCTTCTCCATCCACACCCCTTCCTTGTCTACTAGTCCTTGGATACGGTTCCTTGCACGTCGCTGCTTTGTGGTGGCATGGAAGAATTTGGTGTTCTGGTCCCCTTCTTTCAACCATATCGCCCAGCTTTTCTGTTGCCAAAAGATTTTTTCCTCTTGGTAGGCTCTGTAGAGTTGCTCCTTTAGTGCTACCACCTCCTCGATAGCTACTATGTCTGATGATTGTGCTTCCTCCCGCTTTTGCTTCAAATCGTCCATCTCTTTAGATGAGTTCGACATTTCTTGTCTTCTCCATCTTGATATTGAACGTCGGCACTTGGCTATACGATCCGCTATTGGCAAATCATCATCTTTAGGTGAGCCAAGCCATCCTGTTAATACTATTGAGTCGAAGTTTGGCTTAGTGATCCAACACTTGTCAATGCGAAAACTATAGACCTGCTTCCTTGTCTGGGCAAGAATTTGTACCCAGACAGCTCGGTGGTCGGATCCACAGAATTTTAAATATTCTACTCTGGTGCGAGAGAATGAATTATCCCACTTCTCATTTCTCATTGCTCTATCCAGTCTACATCGGATAATTCTTGACCCTCTTTGGCCAAACCACGACATGATGTTTTCCTTATGAAGGAAATCAGTCATACCACAATTCTCATACATGAGACAGAAATCCTGAAAAGAACTTTCTGGGCAGATTTAAATTTACTTATAACTTAGTTTAATTGAAAAATGGTCAAACTATATTTGTACTCTTTTATATTTATCTATAACATATTTTAATTTTTACACCAAAATATTTACTTATCTTATTAATGGTTTTAGTGCAATCACTTATATTTTATTTTAATTTTTATTGATTATCAAAATATTTCTTAAGTAGAAATTTTTTTAAAATTTCAAAATCTTCAAATCTTTTTACATATAAAATAAATTTTAATTCATATAAAATAATGTATAAGATTATATTTTAAATTATACATAATATAATTATGATATATTATTTTATCATGTGTTTAAAATTTTCAGAATATGTAAACTAATTATATATATATATATTATTTTTATAAAATTTTATTATATAAAATATAATAAATAGTTTAATGCGTACAATCAAAATCTAGGGGAGTTATTATTTTATAGTTTTTACTTTTCTGGCAACTTCGAGAATTAGCCACTAAGCGCTTAGCCCCAAACAAGCAAAAACTCCTTGTAAACTTGGCGACACCATGAGAAGACTATAAGATCTCGAAAGCCAGAAAAAGGGTTTTGATCACTTGGAGCGCTGCGATATTCGAATTGGATTCTGGTTTTCTTCCTCTGAATATTTTGTAGACAATGGAAGAAATAAAATCGGCGATGGAGCAGCAAATGGATCTCATGGCGGATCTGGTCCAGAAGATCTCTGGAGAGCTACGAACGGGATTACAACCTGCGTACGAGAATTTCATGGGATTTTTCCACGCGATTGATTGGAAGGTAATAAATCTCTTTTCTTTTGAATTTTCTGTTTGATTCTCGTGAAACTCGAATGAGAAACGACAAAGAAGGAGAATACTTCGCTTTCCAATTCGAATTTAGAACTCTGTGATAATTTGGGATTGGATATTCTATACTCATATACATTACGTGGTTAGTTTTTCACATCTGGGTTTTGTTTGTTTCTTGGTCCTCATTTTAGTTGTTTTGGCAGGAACCTTGGATCATAGGATTAATGGCGTTTCATGCTATGTTGCTACTGGTGACTCTTCTTTCTAGAAGGCATCTCAACTTCCATATGTTCCTGTTCTTATTGGCATGTAAGTTCTCTTTGAAACTGTTTGAAGTACACACAGTCTAAAGTTTGTTTCTTGTTGATTACAGTAGAGTTATTGAGGCAATTCGGGATCCATTGTTAGAGAATCATACTGTTAGTGAAAGTTCTACATCCATAGTTAGGGAATTTGCAAAGTAATATATAAGATACGTAGGCCAATTTTCACTCGTTGCCAAATACTTTTGAGTTGAAAATTCCCTCGATTACTAATAAGTACCATCAAATTATTCAAGGAATGGTGCAATCACTATGCACATTATCTCCTAGTTTCTCGATCACATTCAATGCTATTTGCCACAATTAACATACCTCTAAATACTTAAAACATAACAATCAAAAGTGTTACGTATTGATTACCTAACAGTAACAGTCTCGGAGACGATGGTTGGTGAAAGGAAAAATATTTGATACCCATTTGGCTAGGCAACAGTTGATAGTAGTTTAAACTATGAAGTTAATGACCGGCATCTATATAATACTGTTTTCTGATGTGAGTTGTTATTGTTTCTGTTCGAGTATTTCTTTTCTCAGTACACGTTATTGAGAATGATGTAAATTATTTTCTTTTGCAGTGTCTGGGGTATACTTTGCAGAGAATATCAACGGACTTTTGAGAAAAAACTGGAAGAGCTTCTCAACTCAAAACTACTTTGACCCGCACGGAGTCTTCCTATCGGTTCTCTGGTCTGGACCACTTCTGGTCATTGCAATGATAATCCTGGTATGTGTTCAGCAATGATCCTCTCTCTCTTTCCCTTTATTTGCTGCCTAATATATAAGAGTAGATTGGTTTTATGAAACTGAAACTGATTTTGTTAGCAGTGTATATTTTGTTCTAAGTATGAATTAGACCCATGATTTGGTTAAGTAACTAAGAATTCGAGGATCTGTTTCATGAAACCAACTATGTACAAAGTGAACATGGAAAATCTGATGGAGGTGTTGTGTTTTTACAGATAAACACACTCTTTTCGCTTTGCTATCTAATCGTAAAATGGAAAAGAGCTGAGCTCAGACATCGTGCAAGGCTTGATCGTACCAAACAGGAATAGATCCTTCGCTCTCTCTCTTATCAGATCCTTACTACACATTCGTGTATACTCTCACTTTGCAAGAATATGTTCTCTATTTTATGTTTCCGTTTTGCATCGAACCAAACAAGCTAAACCAAGCCAGATTATTCTATTTCGGTTTGTTTTGAAACCGGGAATTTTGAAATCAGAAGTACATGTTTGGAGAACCCTAACCAAGAGAATTTTACACCCAGTGGTTTGGTAAAGTGTAATTAGCTTTTTTCCACCTGGTAAAGTGAATTAGAGCAAATAATATGATATGATTTGGGATTTAAGATTTAATGATATGAATTGGGATTTAAGATTTATAATGGATAATGAATATTGATATAAAAATTAATAAAAGGTTTTAAACAATATTGATTATCCATGTTTATGAAAGTTCTGGAAAATTGATATTTACTTATTAGGGTATTTGTTAAATTAAACTAAAATTTGTATTCAGTTATTTTTGCAAAATTAAACTAAAACTTATTTTTACAAAACTAATTTTCTATCTATTTTTAATCTTTCAACAATAATTTTATTTATAATTTTGTAATTACCATAAAAACAACAAAAACACCTTTATAAAAAAAAATTAAAAATATTACGAAAATGTTATCTTGTTCATTGCACACAACCACCATAGTCGTAGTTGTTGGGAGTTCTTAATTCCATCGACACACCCACCATTTACCTATATTCTTTAATCAAATCTCATTCATATCAACCTTTTTCATTTTCTCTTTTATTTTCTTCCAATTTCTCTTCACACTACATTTAAAAGCTTCTAACTTCCTTTTTTGAGATCTTCATCACTATCTTCATCTTTCAATTTAGCGTAAAGACTGTAATCCTTATTTTCCGAGTAAACTTTATTCTCATTTTCAGTAACAACTAAATCTTCATCATCATCAGAGACATCATCACCCTCAGACGAATTATTTTCACGCTTCACAGAGACACAAAGACGTATAACATGATTTTTGCATAACTCAACCAAGTTACGAACTTGTCTATCATTTGTTACTTTCATTGGAGGAGTATCGCACGGGATTTTATCTAACAACGCAAGAGGTAGAACATAACTTATCTCCAACACATCATATTGCCTTTCGAATCCGTAATCATCTTGTATCATTTCGATAAGCTTTTGATGTTTGCAATCATCCTCAATTACAAACATTTTACCTCCTTTTATACTATACACATAAAAATTCCAAATCTCTCATATAGTACACTCCCCACAAAAAACACAGATTTGGACCATTATATGCGGTACAAATTAATGAATTTGATTAGATCATTGTATACATACTAAATTTTCTCACTGAAGCAGACTTCGAAGAAAGACGCTTTGTATTTTTACATAACCCTAAACTCGAAATTGAAGGAAACCGGTTTAGTTACATTTAATTTCCGGTTTGTGCAGACTTCTCGAGAAATCTGCTTTGTTAAATCTACGACAACATTTCGAGAAGTTTGCGTAACCCTAAACTCTAAATAATAAGATTCATTAAATGTGCGAAAGTTTTGTTAAAAATTGGATGAATATGTTGAAGATAGTTAAATAAATGCAAAATTCAAACAATTTTCTCTTAAAAATTTGTAAATCTAAATTTTCAAGCTTAACACATGATATTTCAAATTCTAACATGAATTCTCTACACAAACATCAACTATTAACCCA
The DNA here is from genome assembly GCA_018901935.1 of Pugionium cornutum. Taxonomy (NCBI): domain Eukaryota; kingdom Viridiplantae; phylum Streptophyta; class Magnoliopsida; order Brassicales; family Brassicaceae; genus Pugionium; species Pugionium cornutum. Next base: position 10,043,713 of record CM032155.1, read on the forward strand.
CAACATATAACAATAAAAATTAGCAAATATTTGATACCATTAGATCGAATCTAGTCTCTTTATTTTTTAATTCATTATAACTTTTACGTGCTTTTGATATATATATAAATTGTGTTAATAACAATTTTAAAATTTTTAAAAATATTTCACGATTTTTATTTGATTTAAGTAATTTATTTACAAAACACACTTCGAGAAGTCTGCTTTGGTGAGAAAAAAAGTTTATTCCGCCTGAAGCAGACTTCTCGAGAAGTCTGTTTTGGGGAGAAAAACAGTTTATTCCGGCTGAAACAGACTTCTCGAGAAGTCTGCTTTAGCGAGAAAAACAATTTATTCCAGCTGAAGCAGACTTTTCGAGAAATCTGTTTTGATCCCAAAAAAGCATGCAGGGACTGAAACGTAATTGACATTTCTCTATTATTTTTTAGTCAAAATGAGTGTTTAATAATTTCTCTACCATCATAGGTTAGTTTTGGAAGAATATTTTCATGGAGTAAACTTGCATTTGTAGTCAAGTTTTAGATCATTTTTAACGATCTCCCCTTGTTTATTTGTTGCAGTCATTTACAGTTCGTCGTAACGATTAAATATTATGTTCAACTTTATAATTTTTTGACCGTAACATTGTTATTTTTTACATCCGGTGGTTTAACTGTAGGTTGTACTATTGTCACCTAATAAATAAAATAACTTAAATATATTCAATTATTTGTTTATTTGTAGAAACATGATCGAATATTTTTTTACTAAAAATTATAAAAAAATTCTCATATTTTGAAATTATACTTGTTTATATGTTATTTAATTAAAATTTTAAAACAAGTAATATAATATCGGTTTTGAAATTTAAGATGTACAATGGATAACAAATATTGATATAAAAAATTAATAATAGGTTTTAATCAATACTGGTTATGTTCGTTTGTTACCCGAAATTTTATATACCTACGAAACGGTAGATTGTTATTCGTTTACCTGTCGTAGTCACTATGGATAGTCGTAGTGTTCAGACATTGCATTCAACACCGTATTTTTTTACTATTGATTAAAATAATCATATAATTAAATCTATGATTAACTACAATCGCCAACAATAAACAAATGAACAACATATACTACAATATTAACCATAACTACCGATAGAAAACAAAAGTTGTTATTATGGAAATAGAAGTTGAAATACATCCGATTTTAAAAATATACATGGTTCTGTAATGATAAAGAAACATCAAAATGATCTAAATAAAAAAAATTTAACCTAAAGTTAAGTATGTCTTATTTACTTGACAATGTACTGATAATTAAGATTATATCAGATATTTTAATATAGATTTTAGTTTGCGTAAAATATATCAAAATGATATATTTTGTCTCGGAAAAAAGAATTAATGTGAGATGATAAAATCATTCTCTTTTCTTCTTTTCTATATCTTAGCCATAAAATATTAACCACAATCCTCTCAAAATTATTCACATAAATATTTTTCTATGTGGATAAAATATCAAATCTATATATTATATTATATTATATATACCAATAAACTGAAGAATTTCGGGTCTCTCCCATGTGTCTACCTAAAAAAAAAAATATGTTCAACAATAATACCACATGACGTTCTTCAGACAAAGGTAAAAAATAAACGTTAATGTTTAATATATTCGTGTCTTTTTGAATTTTCTTTTGAATTTATCAAATCACATAGAAAAGTAACCCATGTGTTTAGATACTTTTTTTGTAAAACTCTAATATATATTTCCTACCTTTAGTCTTTCTGCTATTTATTAGGTCTACAATATTAAGTAAAGATCGTAGAAAAGTAATTAAGGTCTTTGGATAAAATAAATAAGAACCTTAACAAGGCATAATATATGAACAAATATATTTAATGATTGTATATTAGCCGTGGAAGAATAATATATAATTACTTTATTAAAGTTTCTCCATTAAATAGCACTGATTAAAAAACAATTTCCAGGATAAAATCTGAATATGCCATCCTTGTTCATTTTTCGAATTGTTTGTAAAATATTTTCACACGAGAAATATCATATCATATTAGATGTCTCACAAACTAACACCTAGTTTCATATCGTCATAAAATAAAAGTTAAATACTTATATCCATCTGAATCGAAAGTTCGAAAGCAATTTCCCCATCATTTAAAATTTCGAAATTACTTTTTTCAAATCAATTGGTTTACTGTAGCACAAAACCATTTAACCCAATTATCAAGAATTAAAATCGATTATAAATCAATTAAACCGATAATATATCCAATTTACCCGTTAAAACCCGACCCATTAAAACCGGTTTGTTAAACCGAAAACACTTAAAATCAAAATTCTCCATAATCGACAACCTTAGAAAAAAATCCAAAAATTGAAAACTCCTAAATCGTGAACCTTAGACGAAAATCGTGAACCCCAAATCATGAGAAAATCCCAAAATTGAATTTTGAAACTGTCGCATAGGCTTCCATTGGAGATGGCGTTAGTTATTCGCGGAGATGGAGGGGATGTCAAGTTCGACGAGGAAGTTGGAGAACGGGATGAGTCCGAAATCGAAAGATTGGTGGAAGATTTTGTTGACGAACCTTCCATTCGGCATGGTGCGTACCCATACAGCGAAGAGGAAGAAGAAATCGACACAACGCCGAAAGAGAAGACACACATCAGGCGTGGTGATGGGCGTTTATACAAAAGCCAAATATTTTTCAATGGCGTTGCTTTCAAGGAGTGCGTTCTAGACTACGCACTGAGAACCGGTCGAAATATCAAATAGTACAGATATGATAAAAACAAGATTGGATTTAAATGTGTTGGTGATAGTGAAGGTGAATGTTGTAATTGGCAGATTTATACATGAACTTTGCCTAAAGATGCAATGTGGAAGGTTAGAGTTTATGTAGATATTCATAACTGTGTTCCTAATGGGAATGTGAAATGCTAAAGGTACCATAAATGGCTAGGTTGTTTCTTGATAAAATTCGGGAAGAACCTGACTATTTTATGCCTATGAAGATTGGAGAAGTGATTAAGGATAGATGGAAAATTAGTGTATCTAGGTCTCAATGTCATGCAGCTCGCAACAAGGCATTAAAGTGGATTGAATCCGAGTATGATCTTCATTTTGCCTGGCTCGGAGACTATGCAACTGAATTGGTTTACTCAAACAAAGATTCTACGGTAGAAATAGAAACCTTAACAAATGACAAAGGTAAAGAGGAGTTTAACATATTGTATATATGTTTTGATGTGTTTAGAAGATCTTGGAAATACACATGTAGGCCTTTAATAGGACTCGATGGGTGCTTCCTAAAACACAAACTAAAGGAACAACTGCTTGTAGCATTAGGTAGAGATACAAACAATGCTATTTACCCAGTAGCATGGCGTGTGGTTCAGGTAGAAAACGGTGATAATTGGTTATGGTTTGTGAGGAAGGTAAAGGAAGACATTGGACTAAATGATGGTGAAGGCTACATTATGATATCGGAAAGGCAGAAGGTATGGTTTAAATGATGGTAAATGGTTGTTGTTATGGTTTAAATGATGGTAAATAGTTGTTATGGTTTAAATGTTATGTTTTGTGATATTTTATATTATGTTTTAGGGATTGATTAAATATGTGGAGAAAGAATTACTAAAGATTGAACATTGTATGTGTGTTAGGCACATCTATTGCAATCTCACGAAGAATCATGGGAGTAAGAAGGACATGCAACCATTTATATGGAATATAGCATGGAGTTACAACGAACCAGAATTTTTGGAATGTTTGGACATGTTGTTCTGTTACGGCATTGGAGTCTACAATAGCGTACAGAAGACAAACCCAAGGAGTTGGTGTAGAGCGTTTTACAAGTTAGACAATTTCTGCGAGGACGTTGAAAACAATTCAACAGAGTCTTTTAACAGCACCATTACCAAATCAAGAGAGATCCTTTTGTGCTGATGTTAGAGACAATTAGAAGGCTAGCTATGGCACGTATTGTTAAAAGAGATGCTATAGCAAATAGTCATAAAAGTATTTTTCTGTTTTTGGTTTATTTCTTTGTGACTTTTGTGTTTCTGTTTTTGATTATGTCTTTCTGTTTCAGGGATTTGTACACCGTATGTTGCTCAATTTCTTGCTGAAGAACACAAGAAGGCCTCGGAATGCAAGATTACTATGAGTACCAATGGAATGTATGAAGCAAGGCTGAGTGGATGTTCTTACCGTGTGAACTTAGAGAGGAGAACTTGTACCTGCATGAAATTTCAGAACTGTGGAATACCGTGTGAGCATGCCTATGGAGTGATTATGATGAAGAAGCTTGTACCTGAAATTATATGTGTCATTGGTTTCGAACCAATATGTGGAGAAGAACATATGACGAAAGGATTGTACCTGTGAGAGATTCCAAGTTTTGGTCTTCAACTACCGAATGTCCACATTCTTCCTGCACCACCACAACCTGGGAGGAAGAAGATCACGAAAACAGATAAGGCAAGGAAGAAATGAGTTAACGAGTCTCCTACGAGAAGCAACCAAAACAGAAAAAACGAGTAATACATTATGGTATATGTGGTGTTGCTGATCATAACTCCAGATTCCACAAGAAAGAACAAGCACAAGTTTGTCAAGAAGCATTCACATGGATTAAGTAGATTCAAATCGAGTAATTCTTGATTTGTTTTGCACGATTCTCAAAGTCAGCCATCGCAACAATCCTTATCGCAACAAACCTCTAGTCAAGCTGAATTTTCTCAAGCAATGTCATTGCTTTGATTACATGTTTTAGGTTGTTTTTTATCCATATTTAAGTACATTTACCATGTGGAAGGATTGGTTTTGTAGTACATTTGCACATGGTGGTGTTGGTTTCTAGATCCATATTTAAGTACACCATGTGGAGGAGTTTGATTTTTAGTACATTTTGCACATGGTGGGGTTTGTTTTTGTCGGGTGTAAATATATTTTAAATTATTGTGCCCACTGCTTTTTCTTTTGGATTGACTCGATGCAAATTAAAATTTCAAAAGGTTCTTTCATTCATTACATAATACAACCAAACACAACTTTAACAATAGCCACTTCAAACTTATACACTTATATAATAACAACCGAACATTTCAAACTTACAAACTTACGAAGCCTTAACCGAACACAAAATTGGCTTCTCCGATACATCTAACCCCACCTAGTCTTAACCGAACACAACCTTAACCTACAAGCTTGATGCGAGCAACCATAATCACACATCCAACCAGAACTCCAATAATCATCTTTTTCATCTAAGCATTGGTTTCTAGCACCATATCTTCAACCCTATCAAAAAATTCGTTCTCTACCTTTATCTTCTCAGACACAATTTTCTCCAAGACTAAACTCTCTATTCTAATCTCTCTCAGCACACGTTCACATCTATTGTTTTTGAATTGCAGTGTTTCAATCTCATTCAAGAGTGGTTCATCAAACCACTTGAAAACATGACTATCATTCAAAAGTTACAATACATAATCGACATTAGTCATAAGCATCAACAAAAACTAAGCCACACATTCAAATTACCTTCTTTGATGGAGCATAACCACACCGGAAGTAGCAACGACACATAATCAACTCGGATTTCGATGTCAAAGCCACCACATGTTTACCACACCAATACCTCTTAAGAACTTCCACAACTCTACCATTTCTAGTGTGAAAGCTCGTTGGACCACTCGAAGCTCCAAATACAATACTCAATTCTTCACAAGTAGACATCACGCCAAATTCCCAATTTGATTTTTTGGCTGTCGATTTTTTAGGGTTCTTCATTTGCAGAAAAATTTATAGGGTGTTTTATTTAGGGAAGATTTGTGGCTACACGGGTCGGTTCGGGTCGGATTTCACTTCTGGTTCAAGTTTTTTCATTGGTTTCTTTTGGTTAATTTTCGTGTGGTTAGGTTTACTCTTGGTTCTGTTCACAAACCGACCAATTCGACATCGATGGAGAAATTGGTTTCGAACTTTCGATTCGGATGGATATAAATATTTAACTTTCATTTCATTGGAATATGAAACGAGGTATTAGTTTGGGAGACATTTGATACTATATGATATTTCTCGTGAGAAAATAGATCGTCAGTTTAAATATTTTCGAACAACTCCCTCGTTCTTCAATGAAATTGTTTTGGAAGTCCAAAGGTTGAAAATAAAACATTAAATTTGTGGCATGGTAACAACTTATTTGACATCTTTTGTTTTATTCATCTAACATACAATTAAGAATGTTATCAGAGTATTAATGCTTATTACAAGATTTTAATTCTTATAAAATCAATTATAACGTACAATTAGATTACATGATTTTTAATTTTCAAATTTCAAAAACTGATAATTTATTTCAAAAAAAAGAATTATATAAATTATGATTCATTTAAATTCACTAATAATTTTTTTTCCTGCAACACAAAAAAAAATCATTATAACCATTGATTGTTTTTACACCAAATTCAATAAAAAAAATTGTTATGTGCTTGTTATTGTTTAACAAAAAAGTATGTTTTCTTCAATTTTTAAAACAAAATCTTACTTTTAAATTAAAAAATACATTTAAATATCAAATATATAGTTAAAATAGTAGTACAAATTAAAAAACCATGCATAACATGTGATAATCTCTAGTATAATTTAAAAACGTTTAAGTTTTTGTTTATGTATAACTGATAACAATTTTTTGTTAAACAAATGGTTATTCTGATGTATAACTATAACTGTACGGATTTTTTTATTAGTAAGAGATTTCTAACTATTTTATTATTAAATTTATGTTATTTTTAAAAATTTAAATGATTATTGATATATTTAGAACAAAAACTTGAAATTTTACTATTTTAAACAATTGCTATTTAAAATTCTAAACAAACATAAATTATTTTTTAAAAATACATATTTTAAATAAATTCCAAATATAATTAAAATATTATATTTAGATTTTTTTCCTAATTTAGGGTTTAATTTTTATTTAATTTTAAAATATTTTAATATAAATTTATGATATTTTTAAAAATTTAAATTAGTAATATTATATTTAAAACAAAATTTAAAAAGATAATATTTTTATCAATTATCCATAAAATAATCTTGAAGTAGCATAACCACTTCCTTATATATATACTAATTTTATTTCCTCTAAGTATTGTATGCTAACATAAACATCAAAGTCTAAAGCCCATCTCAGCCACACAACCCCCTTTTCACTTTAATTATTTTTTTGTTTATAATGATAAAACAATTTAGTCTAACTAATCAAGTTTAAGTAAAAATATAACTTAGTTGAAATAAAAGATTCATAATTATTTGAAGTGATTTCCTTACTTGTCAGATAATGGTGAATACATGACCATAACTGTTCATCTCTTATAATAATTTAAACTAGATTTATACCCACACCAAAAAATATTTATAAACTATATAATATTGTTTATTAATAAATATAAATTAAATATTTATCTAGTTGTAATTATTCTACTAACTTAATATTATTTATATATTTACTTAAAATTTTATGGTGATTACACGTCATCATGTTATTTCTGTTAATAACACGTCTGAGTAACATTATTTTGTTAAAATATTTCTCAAATAATATATTAGGAATTATTCAATATTACTATTAAATTCGATATATATATATATATATATATATATATATAGTTAAATTTAATAGACATTTCCATCTGTTGTTTGGCGGTAGAAAAAAAAATGTACCTAAGTTTTGTAAATTTTAACCTATAACTTGTAGTAACTAAGATAATTAATAAACTGTTAAATAGGTAAAAAAAATAATACATGAAGTATTAAACTCTGTTATAATATGTATATGAACTATAAAATTATATAGAATTGAATTATTATTATTTTTAAACTTCATATCTAAACTATTATAAATCGGTTTATTCATATATTGATTAAATTTTGGTTAATCCAACCGTTATCTATGTTGAGTTAGGTGCTTAGTCAGCTGACATGTTAGTTAAACATTTAAATTTGCTGAATCAAATGCCACATAATATTTTTAAATTAATCAAAATTATTTCTAATTTTTTTCTAAATTTTTACTATTTCAATAATTAATAACCTAATAAATATTTTATTTAAATATCAAATACTACATAAATATATATCTAGTTTTAATATATCATATAAAAACTGAAAAGTGTAGTGGAAACCAAATGTATAATGATTTGTATTTTTCATTTTTAGAATTATTGCAATATAAGAAATGTGATAAATGAAAAAATCACCCAAAGAAACTTTTTTTACTCGATAATGAAAATATTAAAGGAAGGTTACCAAATAACGTATAAATGATACGCGATAATTTAGTTTTGGTTATGTTTAATTTGATTTGTTTAAATTTTTTGTTTCTTTTAATAAAAAATATGGATGATGAATATATTAGTTTAATTACATTTTATTTTATGAATTTTATTTGGGAGAATTGCTAAAAATGACCTAAAATTTGACTGCAAATGCAAATCTAATCCACATGAAAACATTTTTGCAAAACTAACCTATAAGGGTGGAGAAATTAATGGACACTCATTTTGTCTAAAAAATAATGTCGAAATGTCAATTACGTTTCAGTCCCTGCGTGTTTTTTTGTTATCAAAGCAAACTTCGTGAAGTCTGTTTCAGCCGCAATAAACTGTTTTTTCAACCAAAGCAGACTTCATGAAATCTTCGAGGTTTATTCCGATCTGCTTTGATAGGATTAAACCTCTCAGACTTCTCGGAAAAGTCTGTTTTGGTGAGAAAAACAGTTTATTCCGGCTGAAGCAAACTTCGCGAAATCTGCTTTGTAAATAAATTACCTAAATCAAATAAAAATCATGAAATATTTAAAAAAAAATTAAAAATGTTATTAACATAATTTATATACATATCAAAAGCACGTAAAAGTTATAATGAATTTAGAAATAAGGAGATTGGATTCGATCTCATGGTATAAAATATTTGCTAGTTTTTGTTGTTATGTGTTGTGGGTTAATAGTTGATGTTTGTGTAGAGAATTCATGATAAAATTTGAAATATCATGTGATAAATTTGAAAATTTAGATTTACAAATTTTTAAAGGAAATTTTTTTGAGTTTTGCATTTACTTAACTATCTTCATCATATTTATCCAATTTTTAACAAAACTTTCGCACATTTAGTGAATCTTATTATTTAGGGTTTAAGGTTACGCAGACTTCTCGAGATGTTGTCGTAGATTTAACAAAGCAGAATTCTCGAGAAGTTTGCACAAACCGGAAATTAAATATAACTAAACCGGTTTTCTTCAATTTAGAGTTTAGGGTTATGTAAAAATACGAAGCAGACTTCTCGAGAAGTCTACTTCAGGCAGAATAAACTGTTTTTTACTAAAGCAGACTTCTCGAGAAGTCTGCGCAAACCGAAAATTGACAACTTTTAACCTAACCAAATTTAACTCTCCATATATAAAGAAGGTAACCCTAAAATTTTATCATAATTTCATTTCCAAAAAAAACGTGGGAGTCTCCATCCTCCAAAAATGACTACAAGGTAAAAAAAATTTTTCTTCTCTTTTTACCTCCCCTCTTTTCTTTTTTTCTTCTCTTCTCATGTTCATTGTCATCTTGTTATTTTGTAGATCTGGAAAAAAATCATGAGATATGAAAAAGGTAACTTTTTTTTGTTTATATGGTTTTGAGTTTGTGATTTTAGAATATTTTTATTGTTTAGATCTTTTGTTATTTTTATAACACTCTTTCTCGTCTTATAGTGTGGTAGATCTGGAAAAGAAAGTGAAGAGATCTAAAAACGTAAGCTTGTTGCTTTTATTAGTTTTTAAGTTTTTCGTAATTTTAGTGATTTTTGTTGTTTTTGTTGTTTTCTTAAGTTTTTTTCCTATATTTTTATCTCATTTCTCATCTTGTATTATTGTAGATCTGGAAAATGAAGTCACGAGATCTAAAGATATAAGTTTGTTATTTTTACTAGTTGTTACGTTTTTCGTGGTTTTGGAGATTTTGTTGTTTTTTGGTTTTTTCTTAATTTTTTTCTTATATTCTTATATTATTTTTCATTTTATCTTGTTGTAGATCTGGAAAAACATTAACAAAAAGTAATATTATTGTTTTAGTAGTTTTAAAGTGATTTTTAATGGTTTTTAAAATTTTAGATTGTTTTTTTAAGATTTTCAATAAATGTTTAAAATTCTCCTTGAAATTTATGGTGGTTTTACTGTTTTTTGTGGATGTTTTTGAGTTTTTTTCTTACATTTTGAATTTAACTTTAGTTTTTGAATCTATGGATTTTCGTGTTGCAGACTTCATTACATGTTGCACACTTCAGTTGCAGACTTCATAACACGCTTTCATTACAAGTGCAAACTTCACTTGCACACTTCATTACTAATTACAGACTTCGTTTGTATTTTTGATCATATTTTAAATGACTTTTTGTAAACTTTATTGTATCTATCACTAGCTCCCATCACTCCACCTTGTCAGTCAGTTTTTAATTAACTTTTTCAAAATTATAATAAACTATTAGTTGTATGTCAATCACCTTTCAATGAGCTCAAGTCAAATCATACTTATAAAATTATAAAATGACAACAATTAAAAACACAAATATTACTAGAAATTTTTATAAACACTTTTATACATAATTAAGGACTTAATGCATATTTAAGATACTTAATGCATACTTCTTAATAACAAGAAAAAACAAGAACTGAATGAAAATCAATAAATCAATCTGCAAAATATAAAGATATGTCTTAACAATTCCATCAAAATATTAAGTTAACAGGTTGTGTTGGATGTTGTTGTAATCAATGTATATGTTATAATTATGGTGCAAGATAATGTTGGATGTTTTTGTAACACACCATCGATGACATTGTGGTTCTAATTAATTGAAATGATTGATTCCATGTTCCAGAAAATACATACTTATATGGGCAAACTTTGTTGTATAAATCTTGTAGACTTCTTTACATACTTCTCGGCAGGCTTCTTCGCAGACTTCTCGGCAGACTTTGTACTTTGTCCTTGCTCGCAACTTAATTTTCTGAGATACTCAACACTAAAACTGAATTTATTCATCTTTCACTTTACCGTAAAGAATGTAATCTTCACCATCCGAGTAAACTTTATTCTCATCTTCATGAACAACAAAATCATCATCGCCAATTACAAACATTTTACCTGCTCTTATATTATCCACAGAAAAATTCCAAATCTCTCTCATAATCCACTCCCCACAAACAACACAGATTTAAACCATTATCATTATAGCATTGTACACATACTAAATTTTCTAACTGAAGCACATTTCTCAGAGAAGTTTGCTTTAATCAGAATAAACTGTTTTTGTTACCGAATCAGACTTCTCCGAGAAATCTACTTCAATGAGAAAAATAATTTATTCCGGCTGAAGCAGACTTCTCCGAGAAGTTTGCGACGTTTATTCCTATTAAAGCAGACTTCTCGAAGTCTGTGGTGTTTATTCCTATCAAAACATACTTCTCCGAGAAGTCTGCTTTGATCGGAATAAATGTCGTAGACTTCTCGGAGAAGTCTGCTTTGGTGAGAAAAACAGTTTATTCCTATCAAAGTAGACTTCTCGGAGAAGTCTGCTTCAGCCGGAATAAACTGTTTTTCTCACCAAAGCAGACTTCTCGCAGTCTCCAACGTTTATTCCTAAAGCAGACTTCTCCGAGAAGTCTATTTTGATCGGAATAAAATTCGCATACTTCTCAAGAAAAGTCTGCTTTGATAGGAATAAACTATTTTTCTCACCAAAGCAGACTTCTCGCAGTGTGCGATGTTTATTCCTATCAAAGTAGACTTCTCCGAGAATTCTGCTTTGATCGGAATAAACTTCGCAGACTTCTCAAGAGAAGTCTGCTTTGATAAGAATAAACTGTTTTTCTCACCAAAGCAGACTTCTCGCAGTCTACGACGTTTATTCATATCAAAGCAGACTTCGCCGAGAAGTCTGCTATGATCGGAATAAACTTCGCAGACTTCTCAAGAGAAGTCTACTTTGATAGGAATAAATTGTTTTTCTCACCAAAGCAGACTTCTCGGAGAAGTCTGCTTTGATCGGAATAAACGTCGCAGACTTCTCTGAGAAGTCTGCTTTGATAGGAATAAACTATTTTTTTCGCCAAACCAGACTTCTCGTAGTCTACGACGTTTATTCCTATCAAAGTAGACTTTTTGGAGAAATCTGCTTTGATCGGAATAAACGTCGCATACTTCTCTGAGAAGTCTGCTTTGATAGAAATAAACTGTTTTTCTCGCCAAAGCAGACTTCACGAAGTTTGCTATTTTTATTCTTATCAAAGCAGACTTCTCCGAGAAGTCTACTTTGATAGGAATAAACGTCGCAGATTTCTCGGAGAAGTCTGCTTCAGTGAGAAAAACAGTTTATTCCGGTTAGAGAGAGATTTATTCCGATTAAAGCAACTTCTTGAAGTCTACTTTGTAATATATTTACAAAGAAGACTTCGAGAAGTCTGCTTTGTAAATATATTACAAAACAGACTTCTCGTAACTGTATGAACTGAAAAAATAACCAAAAGCAAAAGACGAAAATTAACCTTTGATATTGATATTTTAGATACGCGACTTAAATGATGACCGATATAAACTCCCAAAAGCTTGTTTTAACGGATAATGATGAATATTTGCAAAGTTGGAAGCTTTTGAATGTAGTGTCAAGAGAGAAATTGGAAGAAAATGAGAGAGAAAATGAAAAAAGTTGAGATGAATGAGATTTGATGAAGGAATAGAGGTACAAAGGTGGGTGTGTCGATGGAATTAAGAGCTCCCAACAACCACGACAATGGTGGTTGTGTGCAATGAAAAAGATGACATTTTCGTAATATTTTTGAAAAATTTGTTCATAATAGTCTTTGTGTTGTTTTTGTTTTTTTTTAAGTTAATGACAAAGTTATAAATAAAGTTATTGTTAAAGGATAAAATAGAGATAAAAAGTTAGTTTTGCAAAAAAAAAGTTTAAATTATCAAAATTACAATTGAAGACAAATTTTAGGTCAATTTTGCAAATGTCCCATTTTATTTTGAGTAATATCTTAATATAGCATTTTTTAAAGTTTTTTTTTTCAAATCTAGTTTAAAATTAAAATTTCAAAAATAGCACACATAATTATATGAAGATACTTATTTACTTTAAATAAATTATACATAAATTTAAAATATTATATTTGAATTTATTTTTTTCCCATTTATGGTTTATTTTTTCTGTTAAAATTTTTTTAATGTATTTTAATGATAGCTATTATTGGAAATTCAAATTAATGATGTTATTTTTGGAAATTTTTCTAAAAAGATACTATTTTTAAAAATTGCTCTTTTATTTTTATCTTAAAATAACTATTTGGATTTAATAGCATGATATTATTTGTATTAATGTAGATATATTCTTTTCTTAAGCTAATATTAACATTATTTGATATTTTTACATAATTGATATTTTTGGAATATTATATATTTAGTAAAAAATCTAAAATAATTTTCATTTTCGGTTTTAAAAAAAAATTATGATGTGAAAGTTGTCGTGACATGTAAATCAGCAATTTTAAATATTGTACATTCGGTATCCATGTCAAAAAAGTGAACAGTTTGTCTAACGAAAATTAACTAAAATATAAATACACGAATTTACAATAATTTGAGCATGAAATCTAAAAATAATAATAATGATTGAGATATATACGGACATAACTTCATAATTTATGTACATCTTGTAACGAAAATCTGGATATGAAATAGCCGTTGTCTTTCAATGTTTTACCTATCCTAAAATATTTGATAATGCATTTTTTAAATGCTTTAGTTGTTTAATTGAAAGTAGTAAATTGAGTTATTGTAACTCACACCAAAATCAAATCAAATGAACGATTAACGACTGAATTTCGGTCAGGTTTTAAAAACCCTGAATTGAAATCGAATTATGTTTAGAAAAATCATAACCGTACGATTAAGGATTTGATTTGTTATGTGAATTTGAAATGGTAAGTGAGGAGTGAGGACGCTCTATTAGCCGTTACAAGTCGTCGATTCAACGGACTCTTTTTCGAAAAATCACGAAAAAGTCGAGACAGAGAGAGAGAGAAAGAGACGATTTGACTCTCTGAATCTTCTTTATCTCCTTCGTTTGTAGAACTCAAACTTAATAATCTTTACTCTTTTTCGCTTTTAAACTTATCCATGGAAGAGAGACCAATGGAGGAGCAAGTGCGGGAGAAGACGATCCCTGTATTCACCGTTGTGAAAAACGGTGCGATTCTCAAGAATATCTTCGTCGTCAACAGTCGCGATTTATCGTCGCCTGAGAGAAACAGTAACACTGTATGCGACGATGACGATGTAGAGGAGATTCTCGTAGTCGGTCGGCATCCAGACTGTGATATTCTGCTAACGCACCCTAGCATTAGCAGATTCCACTTAGAAATTCGCTCTGTTCCTTCTCGTCAGAAACTCTTCGTCACCGATCTGTCTTCTGGTATGAATCATCTCTTACTCCAGCTCGATTTCTAGGGATTATTCGGTCGTGTTTCTATTCTCACGGAATTTTGTTATCCGCAATGGATTTGTTATTTCAGTGGATCTCAGTATATGCGTTTCTGGTTGTTGTTAATATGATTTTGTTCCTCGATTTAGTGCACGGCACATGGGTTATGGATCAGAAAGTCGAGCCAGATGCTTGTGTCGAGGTGAAGGAAGGTGATGTTATTAGGATTGGTGGTTCAACAAGGATCTATAGGCTACACTGGATTCCACTGAGCCGCGCATATGATATCGACAGTCCATTCGTTTCACCACTCGACATCTCTACAGCGATGAAGCAAGAAGAAGAGGATAGAATGCTAGAAACAGAAAATCCAGAGGCTGCACATCAGGTTCAACCTTCTTTCATATGTTTCTTGATTTTAGCAGTTGAGAGATCTGTTCTTATTTTGCTTAGATTTCTATTTTATCTCCTGTTTTTTGCTTAGCCTGAAAGTGTAACCTGACTTCACTGCAGTCACTAGAGAAAACTGCATTAGGTGATGACGGAGCATTGCATCTGGATGTGACGTCGGAAGAAACTGGATCATCAGTCCCTAGTGAGGATGAGGATACAAATATTACAACAAGAGAGATTTCTTTGGCACTTGCATCTCATAGTGTTTTGCAGGCTTCAAAAAAATGGGATTCAGATGTTGTAGAAGCTGTTGCAGAGAAGCCAAGTAGAAGCTGCTCTCCAAGTAAGCAGCAGAGTGGTGTGTACGCAGAGGGCTTAGATTGTACTGAACTTGAAGTTGCTGCGGAGGCTTATGAACGCGATTTCAGAGGAGAGGGAGGTCTGCATCTGAATGTGATGTCAGTGAGGATGGAGACATCAGTCCCTAATGAGGATGAGGATTCGTTTCTTGCTGCAAAGGAGAATTTATCGCTTCCATTCACAACAGATTCCACTGAGACAGAAAAACTACATCTCACAGAAGATGTTCTGGCTTCAGCAGAATTGGCTATAAATATGTTAGAAGCTAACGCAGAAAATCCAAGTAGCAGCTGCTTCCCCAGTAAGGGACAGATTGATGGCTGCTTTGAAGCCTCAGGTAGTAGTTCTGTTGAAGAAGCTGTAGCAGAGAAGCCAAGTAGAAGCTGCTCTCCAAGTAAGCAGCAGAGTGGTGTATACGCAGAGGGCTTAGATTGTACTGAACTTGAAGTTGCTGCGGAGGCTTATGAACGCGATTTCAGAGGAGGAGGTCTGCATCTGAATGTGATGTCAGTGAGGATGGAGACATCAGTCCCTAATGAGGTTGAGGATTCGTTTCTTGCTGCAAAGGAGAATTTATTGCTTCCATTCACAACAGATTCCACTGAGACAGAAAAACTACATCTCACAGAAGATGTTCTGGCTTCAGCAGAATTGGCTATAAATATGTTAGAAGCTAACGCAGAAAATCCAAGTAGCAGCTGCTTCCCAAGTAAGGGACAGATTGATGGCTGCTTTGAAGCCTCAGGTAGTAGTTCTGCGTTTGATTTGG
This sequence comes from Pugionium cornutum, assembly GCA_018901935.1. Taxonomy (NCBI): domain Eukaryota; kingdom Viridiplantae; phylum Streptophyta; class Magnoliopsida; order Brassicales; family Brassicaceae; genus Pugionium; species Pugionium cornutum. The sequence goes on from CM032155.1 coordinate 10,059,780, forward strand.
CTTCAGAGGTTAAGATTCTGAGCCTTGGTCGGGAAGTCAATGGAGGAACTGAATTTGTCACGGAGAAAGTAATGGAAGTATCTGCTGAAACTTGGAGTCACGAAGACAATGGAGAAACTGAGGTCTTAATGCAAGTTATCGCAGCATCTCCTAGTTCCTTTTCTCAAGCTAAGCCAACTTTAGAAACTTTTACTAACGAAGCCCAAGGCCTCGTAGGTTCTGAATTCCAGAGTGAAATGGCCATAGAGACTGAAAATGAGAACTTACAAAGTACGGGAGAAATGAAGGTTGGTTCAAGGCAAGCCAATGCAGTTTCTGATTGTTTCTTTACTGGAAATAAACGTCTTTCAAGAATCAATACAGAAGATATCCAAAGTATGTGCTCGAGTTGGCAGCCACTGTCCGAGAGTGAACTCGGGGTTCCATCTGAGATCTGGAGTGAAGTGAATCCTCATGAAGATCAGAATAAAAACTCAGGAATGACCAGAGAGACTGAAAAAATATTAGAGGAAGGGAGCAACACATGCCTTTCTGAAGACCTTAGACAGAGTGGTACACAAAGTTTGTTGTTAACACCAAATCAGAAAGCCAAAATAAAATTGTCAATTGGTTCTGGGAGATCTGAAGAATCGTACAGCCCAAAAGAAACAGAGGGTAAAGAAAATGCTGATAACGAGAGAGCAATTTTTTCAACCTTGGCTGCAGAAACATCTGAGGATACAAAACTGATTAAAGAAAGGCCTTCTGATTCTACTGGAAGTCGAGAAAACCAATTCACTCAAAAACGTGATGTTCGAGATGATGTACTGTCTGAGATGGATAGCTCAAGAAGCTCCCAGATAAGATTGAACACATGCAATATTTGGTCTAGAAGGGGAAAAGCTGCTTCTATTCTTCAGCTCCGAACCAACAAGAGTGGGAAAAAAATTGAGAATCAACCAAAAGCCCAGTTGCATAGAAAACAGGCTCTAAGTGACAAGTCTGTTTCTCTGGCGGTTCATCATGTTGCAGAGAAACTGGAACCAGAGATCTTCACTCCTGACAAGGAGAATCTCTCTCCAAGTTCTCATATGTTGAAAAGGTTACAAAATATTGGTGACGTAAAAGATAGCAAGATTTCTTCAAGTTTTTCTGGCAATTCATCCGCGTCAAAGATTCCTTCTAGCTTTGCTATTGTTACTTCAGGGGCGTTAACAGAACCAAAAATATTTACCCCAGATAAGGAGAATCTTACCCCAAACTCTCATAAGCTAAAACGCTTGCGAGAAATAGGTGAGATTAAGGAAACAAAAGGCTCCTCCTCTAAAGCAACACGTAAACCATTCTGTGATATTCATGTGGAAGAAAGCGTGATGGAGGAACAGAAACCATATCTACACAGCATGAGCAGCAAATCTAAGGTGAATCATGAGCCAGTGGAACTGATGGTGAAATCTGAACGGGTGCCTTTTCAACCTCGACTTGATAAACCTTCATCCCAAAGCCAATCACACACCGAGGCTTTTTTTACTGCATCAGCAAGAAACAGCATTTCTAGGGGCATCCGTTCTTCTTCTGTAAGTCCTAAATAATTTGATCGTCCTTGATTCTCTGTTTGATTTTTATATTAACCATTAGTTCACTGTGTTTTAGATACTTTCTGATGCAAAGAGCAAGATGAAGTGGACAATTGTGTTGGACACTTCTTCACTTCTCGACAAAGAGTCTAGAAAGCCACTGCACTTACTACAAGGTCTCAAGGGTACGCATCTAGTCGTACCAAGAACAGGTAAAAACTAAAAACCATAACAACCTTAAACTATATTGTAACGCAAATTCTATCATTAACCGAAACAAATTTCTATCTTCATCTAGAAATTGGCTTTGGATTAATTCGGTTTGGTTTGATTCGAGTTTTTTAGATTTAAAAAAATAGATAATAGTCGAATTTAAATTATATTCATTTTTAATTTGGATTTTTCAGGTTTTAAATTATATTTTAGTTTAATTTGATTTTGAACAAAAAAAAGTAATAATATTAATTAATTTTTTACTACTATTATAGATTTTAATATATGTTAATATGTTTTTTTCTTTATGTTTACTAAAAATTATTAATCTCAATGAATTATTTTAATATATGTTAATATGTTTTTTCTTTATATTTAGTAAAAATTATTGATTTCAATGAATTCTTTCGTTTTTGTTTTAAAACGAGTTTAGTTTGGTATTGGATCGGTTGATTCGGATTATAAATTTTTATTCGGATAAGAAAGGCTGTAATTGCAAAGTCCGGAGTTTTTGCAGACCAAGTCTTGATTTATCATATACTGATTTCAGTGTTAAGGGAGCTAAATGAGACAAAGCTCAGTCGCAGTCTTCTGTATAGAAGAAGAAGAGAGATTGCTTCATCAGCTATGGATTGGATCGAAGAATGTAAGGTTAATACGAAATGGTGGATTCAACTTCAGAGTCCATCAGAGGAAACCAAAGCAACTGCAACAACCCCACCAGTTACTCCTCAGTCAAATGGCTCATCGGCATTCCCGTTTTCACTTCAATGGAACAATAATAATGCACCAGAGATCGATTCTCCTACATCAGAAGATCAAGTTCTAGAATGTGCCCTTATTTATCGAAACCGTAACAGCGACGAAAAACTTGTTCTTATTAGCAACGATGCGAGTCTCAAGATCAAAGCCATGGCAGAGGTAAAATGTAGAAGACTAGTGTTTTTACGTGTTTGTTGTTGTGTTTACAGAAACTAATAAAGCATTTTGGTTATGGATTTAGGGTGTGATTTGCGAGACGGCACATGAGTTCTACGAGAGTTTGACGAATCCGTTCTCGGAAAGGTTTATGTGGAGAGAGAGCTCGGCCAGAGGACGGACTTGGAGTCATATAGACGACGTCGTGTTGAGAGAAAGGTACAAGAACAAAACTTGTTTTCCTTACAGGAAAAAGTCAACATATGATGGAGGAAGAGGAGGAGAAGTTGGTGCAGCAGCTAAAGGTTTAAAGCTCATTTTGCTCCATAACTCTCACTATGGACACATTCAGTAATGATGCATCATCATTCTCGTTGTTGCTCCTTAATTTCCAAGTAAGTGAAATTCAATTCAATTCGATTGCATATTACCGGTAACATTGATTTAGAAGTAGTGAGAGATTTTCATTTTTGTTGGGTGTAACAATCATATTTGCCCACATTGCCCAACAGTTACTACATTTTTCCTCTCTTATTAATTAAAATCGTTATTGGTTTTCACTCTCTAACTACCTTTTCTTTCTGATCAAGTTATTGTCTTTGTGTTTGTTTTAAATGGAAAAAAAGATTCTAAACATAGTAATTTTTTTGATACATAGATCAAACTGAATGTTATTATCCAGTGTCCATATAAATAGGTTGTGTGACCTTTGTTAGTTGGACACATATTTTCGTTGGACAAATATATGTTTAAGCCCTTTTTCCTTGTTATTTTTTACGCATTTCCCTTAAATTTTTTGTAAAATAAAACAAATTAGTGCGCATTTAACAATTAAGGTTTTGGTTGTAAACTTGTAGGTATGAAGAGAAGAAATATCAAAGCGAAAATGAAGGGAATTTGTCACTGGATAATCTTGATGTACTCTTATTTTCATTCTCAGTAAAGAGATGTTTTATATCATCATTTAAAGTCAGGCTCGGTTCTTGGGAATGACGAGAGAGGGGCCATATGCCATTAATATTTTTATCAAAATAAAATTTTAATTGTCTTAAAAGGAGATAATTCGTTAATGCCAAAAACTAGAAAATCCTTAATGCCGGAAAACGAGAAAATTACTTAGTAGTTTTCAGTTTTCGTCTTTGAGTGAGTGCATGAACCAACCTCCGGTTATCGACGGTTTTCTTTCTCTTCCCTTTGTCGGAGTGCTTTTCTCTTCGATTTGAAGAGTTTCTCTGGTCGGTTATGGATGATTTTTGTGTTGATTTTGCCCGTTAAGTATAGTTATCACAAAAATAGGCGGTAAAGAGAATCTTATTTGTAGCGAGAGAAATGAACTGGTTAATTGCAACTTACTTTTCGAGTGTCGTCTCTTTCTTGTTATCTCGGGCATCAGTTAGAGAGGATATGACCATATGGTGTTTTGTTCCTCTAAACAGTATAAAAGAAAATTTTCTTCTTGGTTATCTTGAGCATGGTTAGATGGGATATGACCCGATGGTGCATTGTTTCTCGAAATAGACGAGTAAAGTAAAGAAAAAATCTTCTTTTTATTATCCCGGGTATGGAGGGGTGAGGAGTAATCCTTTGGTCTATTCCTCTGCCTTCACAAAAGGGGATTGGAGGCCGGGAAAAGGGGAAATTACCTGAGTCGACAGATTTCAAGTCGACAGATTTTATTCTTTGAAATCGATTAGTCGACATGTTTCCAAAAACCAATTGTTGATAGCTATGGTACGCATTTGCGTGCGATATTTCCGCCGAAAATGAGTTTTGATGTCTCATCTATCATAAATGGGTTTTGATGTCCCATCTATCATGGACCCACGAGAAAACGCGATACATCGCGCTTATTTGACATGTGAGGGCTTTCATGTTGTGATGCGTTGACATGTTTCGTCTGAAACCGGTTAGTCGACCATTTGCAAATCTATTACATAAGATTTCAAACATGAATTTTCTAAGAAAGAAAAATCATCGAGTTGGCAGGTTTTTTAAACCAATGAAGCAACTCGCGAATTTCGTTTTTTAAAAAATAATAAACAAACCAACTTTTCAGGTATTTGCGAACTGTTCAGGTATTTGTTTGATGTCATGTATTTGTTTGATGCAGCTGTTCTTGTTGGAGGATCTACCGGTTCAAGTCCGGTAGCAGTTTGGGAGCTGAAGAAGCCCTGCGGTGATAGGTATACGGAAGAATACTACAGACTAGAGGTTATTAGGGTAGGAATATATGCGACGGTGCAGCGAAACTGTCGTTCGGTCGGGCGTGAGCCTTTGGAAACTATTTGGTTTTCCCGGGCCTCAAAAAATCTGATAATTACCGCCTTTTGAGCCTTTCTGTCAGCAAGGTTGAGATTCCTAACTTTTTTCTTTTTCTTTTTCTCTCCCTCATACGTCTGGCCTCTCCACTCTGCTTTTGGGGCGACGCAAAGAGGCCAACGGTGGAGGGAGAGAAAGAGAAAAAGAATGTAGCGAGAGAGTACCGGCAGGTACGAATGAGCGGCTAAAGTTCATAATAAGTGTATGCCTCTAAGAGTAAGCCCTAAGGTAGAAACATCAGAGACTAACTGGCGTTCCTCTCCTTTTAGTCGAGTCACTTCGTGCCTCTCGTTTCACTCGAGTCCCTATGGACCTCTCGGGAGGTACAAGGGCTTTGATAGAGAGGGAAAGCAGACTCAACAACCACAACCCATTTATCTATTTGAATCAGGAGATTCCGATCCCATCCCTTCAATCACCGTTACTCGATCCGAACTTGAACCCACAATCGCTTCTCTTGCTATTTATCTTTCTTCCTAGAAATCACTTCCTCATCTTTCTTCCTATAAATCACTTCCTCATCTTTCTGCCGATTTACTATATCGGATTTTTTTTTTTAAAATGCAAAATATTAGTCTCGGCCTTGAAGATCTATTTCAGTACCGTCGGAGTTATGTGTAGAGGCGACGAATGAGACCCGATACTCTCTTATTGAAAAATCGGTTAACCAGAGGAAGTAAAACCTCCGGGCAATGATGACGACTCTCCCTCGTCTCTGTGGTGTGGGTGAAGTAATTGTGGCGAGGATTATTGAAAGTAATTGTGTCGAGGATTATTGAAAGTAATCATGTTCAATTTCTTTTTCAATCCGAAGAAGGATTGATTTCGGTTTTACGCTGTGGACCGTGGTCGTTTAACTACTGGATGTGTATTCTCCAAAAAACTGGTCATCGGCACTCACTAATAACGATCTCAAACACATTCCTTTTTGGGTCCAAATTAGAGGTATTTCGATCTAATTTCTTACCTATAGAATGGTTTTGTATATCGGAAGTACTATGGGGGTCCTCCTTGAATCAGATTTTAACGCTGACTGCACCCTGCGTGTGGAGTTTTTTGTGTTCATGTCTTCATGAACATTGACAATCCCCTTCGATTTCAACGTGTTTTTCGATTTGGGAGACAATGATGTTGTTATGAAATTCTGCTACAAAAAACTCCGGAATTTTTGGTCCCGATGTTGATTCCTCACCCATGACGTGCTGGAATGTCCTTTTCTTGTCATTTCTCCGAGAGATGATCCAAGTGAGGGCGATGATGATGATTCTCAGAATGAAGAAAATGAAGGACCAGTACACCCTCTAGGATTTCCGGAGCCATTATCGACGATTCCCCATGGCGATGTACCGAGTATTCAACCGGATAATGTGGAAGAAGACCCTACTCATGATACAAAAAGGAGGAAAGGGAATCTATCTAATGCCACTAAAAGTATGCCCAAAAATTCAATTTCTCCTCCTCATGTTGCAAGCGAAGAATCGAGAAATGGGCCACAAGTTTTCCCGGAAAATCTCAAAGTGTTCTTTTATGATTTTTGCCATAGCTTTTATGATGAAGATTGATTTGAAAATTCTTCCAAAAAGAGGCGTGTCCATGCTGAGTTTGCTCAGTCAAGGAATTTGATTCCAATTTTCATTTATCAAGGTGAATCGTCTAGGATCTCAAGTGAAGGTCCGGTGGGCATAATCCACCAGATAATATATGAATATCGCTTTTTAGAACTGTCAGAATTTGGGAGGGTTCTTGGTAGTTCGACCTCAATGGAAAAAAATTTATTTCCCGGACATACTTTTCTTGGTGGAAACTAAAAATCTTAATAATGTAGTACATGATGTAGCATCTATATTAGAGTACGAATGTGTTATGTGTGTTCTTCCGAATGGTATAGGTGGTGGGTTAGCGTTGTTATGGAAGAAGTATGTTAATGTATGTTTTGAATGTGTTGATAAAAGACTCATGAGTTGTAAGATCAATCATAATGAAGGCTTCATTTTCTATTTTCTTGTGTTTACGGCCATCCAATCCAAAAATTCAGAAATATTCTATGGGAAAGATTGCAAAGAATTGCTATCTCAAGAAAAGGTCCATGAGTAATGTGTGGGGATATTAATGAAGTCTTTTATACAAATGAGAAAAAGGTGGACGTAGTAGAGATCAATGGAGTTTGGCCGATTTTCAAAGTATAGTTTTGATGTGTATGGTCTCGGATTTATCTTTTATCGGGAACAACATGACATTGGTTGGAAGAAGAAACAATCATAAGACTGAAATCTGGTTAGATAGAGCCATGAGTAATAATGAATGAAATACTCTTTTTCCTGTATTTATTGTTTAGTATTTAGATCTGGTTGATTCCGATCATAGACCCGAAGTTATTAAAATGCAAGAAAATTAGAACATGGACGGAGGTTATTTCGCAATGATACTACATGGGTGCAACACATAAATTTCTCAAAAGTGGTACATGATAGCTGGAATGATGTATCTGCTACATCTCATTCAGGTTTTTTTTGTCTAGATTACGTTCTTGCCGCAAGCAGATGTCTATATGGAAAAGGTATTCATTTTTAAATTCTCAAAAGCGTATAATGGAGATTACTACTGCCTTATATCAGGCTCAAACTAGTGGCGATTATGATCCGGTGTATATCTCTTCCTTGAAACGAAATTTGGTACAATCGTACACTGATGAAGAAACATATTGGAGATTAAAAAGTAGAGATCAATGGTTTAAAGAAAGAGATAGGAATACGCACACTATCATTCTGCTACCAGAAATCGAAGATCCAGGAACAACATTCTTCCCATTAAAAACTCGAGTAGAGTTGATATCATTGGTAATGAGGCTATTGCTCAAAAAGCTCAAAGTTATTTCTCTCTTTTATTTCAAACAACTCTAGAGATGTAAGATATGGACTTAGTGCTCCCAAATGTAAGACATGTTGTTTCTCCAAAAATGAATGTCAATTTAACAAATGAATGACTAGAGCTCAAGTTTTTGATGTTCTATCCTCAATAGGAGCCAATAAAGTACTTGGACCTAATGGATTTACTTCATCCTTTTACCACCAACATTAGAATATTGTGGGAGATGCAATTTTTGAGAAAGTTAGAAGGTTTTTTTTTTAATACAGGGCAAATGATTCAAGAATTGGATCATTTGTCCTATGTCACTCAAAGATTTTTGGCTATTGCATTTTGTAATGTTATATACAAAGTTATTTCTAAGAAAGTTATCTCCAAGATACTAGTTTTGCGGTTGAAAAAATTCCTTGATGTTATTATGTCTGAACACCATACTGCATTTATCTCAGGGGGATTAATAACAGATAATGTCTTAATAACACATGATGCTTTACATTCTCTACTGGTATGAAGACATGTGCCATTTCTTTTATGGTGGTAAAAAGAGATATAAGCAAAGCTTATAGAATAAAAATTCTTGGAAGATGTTCTTTTGAAAAAAGGATTTTCAATTCAGTGGATTCATTGGATTATACAATATATTTCTACGACTTCTTTCTCCATACTCATTAATGGTAGTCCATACGGTGCGTAACATGGGTTAATGCAAGGAGACCTTTTATCGCTTTATTTGTTTATACTGTGTGCAAATGTTTTAAGCTCCATGCTACAAAATTCTGAAAATCACTGACATATTCAGCGACTACAAATTAACCGAGGAGGATCCCAAATTTCTCATCTTTTATTGGTAGTTGATTCCTTGTTTTTATTAGAGCTGATAAGAAAAATGTTATGAACCTCTTCAATATTTTGCGTGAATATGGTAGAGTGTCGGGACATATTATCAATTTGGAGAAATCATCTATTATCTTCGGTAATAAAGTTTTTGAATATACAAAATCAGCTATTCAACAGCTGCTCGGTATATCAAATATTGGTGGGGTGGAAAATATTTCGGGTTACCACAACAATTTGCTCGGAGTAAACGTAATATGTTTAAATATATTACGGAAAAGATATACTCACGAATCTCAGGATGGCATTCTAAATTTCTCTCCTCTGCTGTGAAAGAAATTTTAATTACGCCAGTCGCTTTTGCTATGTCAGTCTTTTTAATGAATGTATTAAGCTTTTGGTAGAAAATTACACTGTTATCGATGAATTGTTGGCAAGGTTTTGGTGGGGTTCTACTAGAGATGTTAATATGGGTTTTTCAACCCTGCCCAAGTTAACCATAATTAACCGAACCCTATATTAGTCTTAACTCAATTTTAGTCCATTAGAATTTAAAAATGGGGTTAACCCTAAATAACCTATTTTAAACCTGTTTATTTTAGTTTGTAATTCATTTTTTAAATTCACCAGCTTTTAATTTTTTTTAATTATTTTCTAATAAAATTTTTAGAAATTCATTTTAAACCTATTTATCTTGTATAAATTAAAATATTGAGTTTATAAATTATAATCATTTAAAAAGTAAAACCCAAAAATTAAACTCAAAAATATATTAATAATAGTGTTTGAACAAAAATAAAATACTATCAATTTATAGAAAATAACACATTTAAACACCAAAAAATCAAAAAAAAAATTCAACAAATTACTCATGAGCTATTTGTAATAGAAATAGCATCATTGTCTTCAATATCAAAGTTGTCTTCAATATTCCCTATAACTTAAAAACATTAGTTAAAAAAAAACCTAAAACCTAATTTTAAAATTTTACCTTCAAACTCTGCAGATCCACATAATCAGTTGCGAGTACAAATTAATGTTTGTATATTTTTTAGAAGAAGACGATTTTTATAAGGATTCAATACCCGACCTCCAACACTGAAAGCTGATTCTGATATTACTATAGTGATTGGTATACTCAGTAAATAGGATGCCATGGAAGCTAAATCACCGTACCGTTGATGGTTTTCTTTCCAATAACTTAAAACTTTCATATATGTAAAAGTCTTCATCTCTAGTCTAGGTCCATCCAAGTAAATTTCCAATTTTGATTTGGTATTAGCTAAACCAAATTTGAGACTACTTTCAAGCTCAAAGAGGTCTTGTGATATACAAATACATACAAAATTAGTTATATATATAATGATTACGAATAAGATTATACACTTATAACTTATCAATAAAAAATACTTACATCATTCATATAATCTTCAAGTGGTGATTTAGTGAGAAGCTCATGTGGAGCTAGTGTTGTTGAAGACTTTGAAGAATTTTCACACTTGGTCTCATATTCTCCATAAATCAAAATCAGATTTTTCCTAACAATCTCAACTTTTTTCTCAAGAGCATTCTGATCTACTTTATCATAAACTGACTTAAGAATCTGTAATTTTAATCTTGGATTTAAACAGCTCCCATAGCAAGAATGATGCTATATTGATCCCAATACTTTGCAAATTTCCTTTGCATTTTATGAGCCATTGATCTCACGTCAACATCATCACAATCAACATATTTCTTCAATAGCAACTCAATTTTCCATACTTGAATGAAGCATAGGATATTTCACACCTGAAAGATATGTGGCAATGGTATTAAAAGGCTTTAGGAAGTCATTATTTTTCTCCATGATCTCATTCATCCTCTGAAGGCAACGAATTGTAATTGTGTTCATACAAGTTCAGAATAGCAAATGTTTTTCTGAATTTCAAAGCTCTAGCAAACATCTCATATGTTGAGTTCCAACGAGTAGGGACATCTAAAGATAAACCAGCACCACTTTTAATTCCTACACTCTCAACGCATGTTATAAATGAGTTTTTCCTTCTTTCATATGTTTTTACAAACTTAACACTATCACGAATATTCTTTAAAAGACCACTGGCTAATTCTAATCCTTCCTTCACTATCAAATTCAGAATATATGCACAACATCTCACATGCAAAAAAATTTCATCACACAATAGTCCATTACCACTATGAAGACGATGTTTAATAATCGTTTGCATATTGTTATTAGCAGAAACATTATCTAATGTGATGGAAAAAACTTTTTTTTCCTAAACATCATTCCTTCAAGGTGTTATAAACTTTCTTTTCATAGTTTCTCTTCTCAAATCGTTTTCCACCAAGAACACAAAGTCACAAAAACAAATGAATCAGATCCACCTAATCTGTATATAAACAACTAAAATTTCTCTTATAGCAAATGAATTGTATGTGAAGAAAGAATTGCCACCTAATCTACACTAACACCTTAACAGCCACCTAATCTACACTAACACCTTAACAGCCACCTAATCTACACTAACATTTTAACAACCACCACCGAGAATTTCTGAACAAATTTCGAAACCGTTATGATTTACCTAATGGTTTGTGGTTGTAGATTCTGCTGAGTAAGTTCTCGCATATTGGTAAGTTGATTAATTGTTGGACACGAAACAAAATCACTGATAAGTTCCGGACTTCTTGTATGCAAACATCGCAGATTCGTGTTCCCTTTGTACTAAATCAGAGCGACTTTCATTTTTGTATACATAATCAGAGCAAAAAAAATTTCATCATTAAAGAACGAAAATTTTAAAGGAAAACGGTCAAATCCAGATATTTAATTTTCTGGAACAAACTTGAGAATATGGATATGGGATTTTGGAGAAGTTAGGGGAAGAGGAAGGGAAGAAGAAACAGAGTAAAATTTCCGATATATGTTTTCCCAGAAAATTTAAGATGCTCAGGGTTATTAAACTTATTTTAACCTTAAATTTTTTAAATCCAGCCCTAAATTAATCTAAAATTTTTTCTATACAATAATTTAGCGTTAGAGTTTATATTTAAATTTTAACGGGTCGGATTAACCCTAAATTTCTAAACCCTTTTTAACATCCCTAGATTCTACGGATAATACTCATAAAATATCATGGATTTCATGGAAGAAAATTATTATACCAAAATTGATTGGTTGTTTAGGATTTCGTGAATTAAAAAAATTCAATCAAGATGTTTTAGCTAATCTGTGCTAGAAACTTTTGCGAAGACCGAATAGTCTCCTATCAAGAATTTTTAAAAGTCGTTATTATTCAAAAGGCGACTTGATTTCTCCAAGAAAATGTTCTCGATCTTTATTTGGTTGGCAATCTATTTTACATAGACATGAGTTACTAAAATTTGGTCTCTAACATATTCTCGAAAATGGTACATCTATCCGCATTGGTGACAACAATTGACTTTCACTTCTCCACCACGTGCTCTGAATCTTCTCCCTTATACAAATCTTCTATTAGCAGTGGAATTTCTCATATAAGAAATCAGGGCACGTAAATGAGGAAATGATTAATGATTTAACTGCGAAAAGGTCATCATCTCGTTTATAAGATCTATCTATCCTTTGATCAAGTACTTGATGATTGGTATTAGAGATATACATATGATGGAATTTATTCAATTAAATCTGGTTATCATCATGCAGTTGATTTAGGCAACCAACATTCCATTGCCAGTCTACCAGTCCTAGCATCTTATCTTGATCTTGCAAATGACATCTGGGTCTACATGTCATTCCAGAAATTAAAAAATTTCTATGGAGGCTATTATCTAAGGCACTTGGGGTAAAATCAAATCTACTTTATCGGAAAATCATATCAAATGATAAATGCTCCTGATGATGTGTTCAAGAAGAAACAGAGATTCATACTCTTTTAGATGTTCTTTTGCCCAAATGATATGGAGACAATTAGATATTTCGATTACATCTATATGCGATCTTGGGAGTAACATTCAAGATAATATTCGATTCCTAATTTCCAACTACAAACAACTAGATTCGTCTTCCATTCATAAGTATCTTCTTTTTGAGATTATGGACGGGTCACAATGATCTCATTTTTAATAAGAAAGTTGTTTTATTTGATGCGCTTCTAGAAAAATGCTATGACAGATGTCCACGAATGGTTAAATCAGTTTGATAATTTGGATGCTAATCGCGCCCATGCCCCCTTCCATGTTGAGAAGAGTTTGAAAGTCACCTCTAAAAGATTAGATAAAATATAATTATAATGTTTCTCATATAACGGGTGTGAATCATTCAGGTTTAGGTTGGATCCTTCGCGATTATCATGGTTCCTTCTTGAATACTGGTATGATTAAATTCCATGGTAGACATACGGTTATTGAAATAGAATTTACTACATTTATTTGGGTTTTACAAGTTATTTGGTCTTTGGGCTATCGTAAGGTTATCTTTGAAAAGGATCATTTGATGCTTCATAATCTTTTCAAAGAGAAGCGCTCTAATCTTTGTCTACAACACTACATCCACACTATTTATCATCTCTAATATATTATTTGAGAAACTTTTTAACAAAGTAACATTACTATTACGTGTTAATAACAAAAATACCATGTTGACGTGTCACCAGCACAACGATTTTCAGCTTAAATATATAAAAGGGTTTAAATTACTAGAATAATTATAATAAATGCCACTGATATTAATTTGGTTAGATAAGCGGTATATTTTATTCAACTAACCAAAAAATAGTATTACATTTGCAAAAACAATAATTTTTATTTCTTTAAATTTTTAATACGTTAATTTATAAATAATTTCAAATAAATATAAATAGATTTAAGTTATTACCTAATCCCTAATATATTATTTGAGAAACAATTTAAGAAAATAACTTTACCCTCACGTGTTATTAACAAAAATATCATACCTACGTTTAATCATTACAGTAAATTTCAAATAAATATATAAATAAGCTTAACTTATTCGAATAATTACAATATATGTCATTGTTATTAATTTGATTAGAGTATTAATATATTTTATTAAACTAACTAAAAAATACTATCAAATTCATAAAAAATAATTATTTTTCTTTTCTTAATTTATATATACAAAATTAATGTTAAAAGTAATTTTAAATAAAAGTTAAAATTATATAAATATTTATTTTATATTTACTAATAAAATATAATTTACGAATATTTTCTCCATACATGGCGTGGGTATAAATCTAATTAGATCTTAAAGTTTGATAAAATCGATTTTCTTCATCAATCCAAAACATTCCAATAAGACTGCTGATACATTGGCGAAACATTCAATTTTATCGGATGTAGACTGAAATTTAATTTTTGTTTGTCCAAAATTTTTACGCACATTTGTAATCTTTAACCAATATGATTAATGGAATTCAAGGAAAAAAAGAAAGAACCAACCTTCGTGGCAACCTCAGTTTGATATTGAAAGCACTAGAATATAGAGAATACCAAGAACTTTGTATAACACACACAAATTCTATTAGAAATCACTTAAACACACTTCTACAATAGTATTTAATCACATTTACGCACTACAAACACTTAGCATGCGACTGACCAATTCCTAATCTACCCAAAACTCACCCACAACAATAGTTATGTACACTCTTTGTTCACTCACCAGAGAACGTGTGCAACACCTTGCACACAAAGCCTCCCTTTCTTTTCCAGAGCGACAACCGCAGCTGCCAGTCGACATCTTCTTTTTATATATCACTTGCACTAGGGTTTCCTCTTTCCGAAATGAATATTCAGCAATATTCTTTGAATATCCTTTCTTCCTTACACAGTTTGATATCTCATTCCCAATGAGATCGCGCCACGTCAGCACTTTCAAACTTCCCGCATCCAGACTTACGTGTTGCACACCGTTCCATCTGTTTAGCCACAATCTTTGTGCTAACAATCTCCCCCTTTTTGTCTAAATGTGAGATCTCCAGAAACCTGCATCATCATTAACAACCTCCACACACACACACAGAACATGCATCACACAAGTAGTCTTAAACCAAAAGAAATCGCATTGTCTCGTACACACTGATAACAGACACAATGGCTCCCCCTATCTATTGGATCCTACATAGGAACACATTAGCCACTTTCCTCTCCGGACTCGTGTCCTCCTTCAGACGTATCCTCACCATCTTGGCGTTTACCTCCAGCTGTGTATTCTCCCCCTTCTTGAGATCACAATTAGACAAAAACACACATAAGAGAAACACATTAGTGCACAGCAGCAAAATAGAGAAAATACCAATAACCCTCAGTTGCATGGCCTTAACCAATCGACCAAGCTCTCTCAAGTCATCTAAAAGTCGTGGTGTAGATGGACCACCATTCTCTTTCTTCACACTTTTGCCTTGTTTCGGATCAAGCACCATTGGAAGTGGAGGCCGAGAAGAAGTATCACCTCGATGACCGGGGACATGTCATTGGTACATAAGGAGGTTATGGATCAAGTTGGGAAAAATGAGCCGCGTGGTTCTGTCCGGGGTGACCAATTTTCAGAATTTGGTCGTAAACAATCTTCCCGAAGTCAAAAGGTTTCCCTTGGAGTAACATAAACAGGAATTGCACTCGCCTTTGATCATTGAGGTCTTGTTCGAGGTACGCCCGAGGTGTTAATGCTCATCCCGCGTTCAACATATAAAAATAAAACACTTAGTATCATAAATAACAGAACACATTTAACTGTTGCACACCTAGAAATGTACTAGTGCTCCAATAGCAAAAGAAACTTTCAGACACTCAAAGCACAGGCAATTTGACTCAAGGAACCGATGAAGAGATATAGGCTGTCAGAAACTGCATATCACACTAAAAATTTAAAAATAAAATTAAAAGAGAACACAAATTACTTAACCAAACCCACAGAAACGTATGATTTCAAACTGCACTATGCACAAATGGGAATTATAGTCACATAGATGATGCAGTCACGTTGAGAAGGTCAATCCAAATAGTATACCAAAATACTGTACCAACTAATCATCTCATTAATCTTGAACACATAGGGAAGTTACCTTTCTTCCACTTTTATGGGAATAGTCTTATCTTTTCCTTCCTTTTCTTTTTTTTTGTTTTTTTTTTTGTTTCCTCAGAAGGGACTTAACCTCGAATTGGATCTATTTCAGTCTAGATTGTGGTAGCAACCTAACCCGAAAACACTTTTTCTCGATTAAGTATTACCTTCTGCCCAATCCAGACAGTGATCAAGCCTAGAGTAAAATGTGGTAGCATCTTACGCCAAGTTGAGTATCCTATCATCTCAGGCCTTTGTATGTGCCATCACCTCTCCTTTTTTTTTATTTTTATCAACTTTTCATCCTTATATTTTGTTTGTCGAGTATGCATGGCACATCACTATCTACTCCCTTCCCCGAGTGTTCATTTGTACCTAGAGACTCATAATTGTCACAATCTACCTGCCATACAACTGGAAATACCCTCTCTCATTATTGTGACATACATACACACATTTGAAACTTCCTTCCCCACTATTGCACAAGCAGTCATAGCTCACACATTCCGAGTGCCTTTCTTAATGAGATAAATGTGTTTGCATCTAATGCCTTAGTAAAGATATCAGTAAGTTGTTTCTCAGATGTAACATGAATAATCTCAATAGTCTTATCTTTCACCAGTTCCCTGACAAAGTGATGCCTTACATCTATATGCTTAGTCCTAGAGTGTTGTACCGGGTTCTTAGATATGTTTATCGCACTCATATTATCACAGTGTATAAGCACATGTGCAGTATTCATACCGTAGTCAGCCAGCATATGTTTCATCCATAGTAGTTGAGTACAACAGCTACCCAGGGCAATATACTCTGCTTCCGCGGTAGACAACGTCACACAGTTCTGCTTCTTGCTATGCCAAGAGATCATATTATTTCCAAGAAAGAAACATCCACCTGAGGTACTTTTTCGATCATCAGTGCTACCTGTCCAATCTGCATCACAAAAACCAGCTAAGTTAGTATTCGTCTCTTTTGTGTAACACATACCTAGGTTTGCTGTCCCTTTCACACATTTCAGTATGCGCTTGACAGCCAACAGATGTGATGCGCGTGGATTGGCTTAGTATCACACACTCCCACACTGTAGCACAGATCTGGCCTGCTTGCTGTCAAGTAGAGTAGACTCCCTATCATTGCTTGATATAGTTTTTCGTCAACCAGTGGTCCTTCCTCATCCCTGGACAGCTTGTTGGTAGTGCTCATAGGCGTTATAGCAGCTTTACTTGTCTGCATATCAAATCGAGACACAAGATTTCGCGCATAAGTGCTTTGTGATGTTTGCTTTACTTGCAGTCCAAGAAAGTAGTTAAGCTCTCCCACCATACTCATCTCAAATTCTTGCGTCATATTCAGCATAAATCGGTCTACAAGTGCTTTGCTTGTTCCTCCAAATATGTATCATCAACGTAGATTTGAACTATCAACATATATCCCTTTTCTTTTTGAATGAACAAGGTCTTATCTACGTTACTTCTTTTGAAGTTAGACCTTAACAAGAATTGAGTTAAGTGCTCATACCATGTCCTTGGTGCTTGCTTAAGTCCATATAGAGCTCGCTTGAGTTTGTAGACATGTGAGGGAAACTTAGGATCTTCAAAACCTTTAGGTTGTGTGATGCGAACCTCCCAAGGAATGCACTTCTGGATGCGGTTGAGATAGGCTTTGCAACAGAATGAATCGAAATTCAATATGTTCAAAGGTTGTGGATTGAAGGGTCACATAGTAGTTGCGGAAAGACTACTGATTTACCTAAGATAGTAGCTTAGATATTACACACTAAGGCTACTAAATGTTGACTGAAGGATATTACACACCAACAATCAGATTAAGAAGAGAATCACTCTCAAACTTAAGAAAAGAAGTTGTTTTTATTTGAAAAGTTGAATTGTCAAGTTTACAACTGAAAGCCCCTATTTATACTATAAGGACGTAATATGAGGAGCCTACAACATTAAATTGGTTACAATTACAAGGGAAGACTTGACCAAAGACCTTGACCAAAGACCTTGACTTCATTAACTCTTATTTTGACTATGAATGTAGACACTTTTCCCCCCTTTTGATGACGCCAATTTTGAGCTTTTTAATTGAACTCCTTTTGATTTTACACAACAAATTGGGTTGGTTGTAATGTGATTCATTTGCCTCATTAAAAACCTTACCAAGAAAACCCAATGGGAGAAAACTTGGATAAGGGAAAAAGAGTACAAATGGATCACATACCCATTTGTATGTTGTCTTGAGCTTGTACTAAAATCAGAGTGCTTTTAGGCACTTCTCCAATCAAGCTCAAGTGAATTTGTTGTGCATTCTCCTTGTTGAGCATGCAGCTGATTGCCTCTTTGAGTTTCTTGGCCTTGGCTCGGGTTAATGGTCCAGCTGGTAGTGCAAGAGCTTCTTCATGTTCTACTGGTTCATTTCTAGCCATGAGCTTCTCCTTTTGTGTGCTTTCCATGCTCGTATCATTGTGTCACATACACTTCCTCCTGGAGTAATCCATTCAGAAACGCACTTTTTACATCCATCTGGAATAGCTTGATGTCCATCTTGCATGCTATGCCAAACAATAGACGTATCGATTCCAGACGTGCCACTGGTGCGAAGGTCTCGTCAAAATCCATTCCTTCTATCTGGCTATAGCCTTGAGCAACCAATCATGCCTTGTTTCTAACAATGTTCCCATCTTCATCAATCTTATTTTTAAAGACCCACTTTGTTCCCACAACATTGACATCGCTTGGTCTAGGTACCAAATCCCATACATCGTGTCTGGTAAACTGCTCCAGTTCTTCATGCATTGCTCTCACCCATGATTCATCCTTCAATGCTGCACTCACATCCTTCGGTTCTATAAGTGACACAAATGAGGCCAGTTTAACCATATTCTTGAAATCAATCTGAACTTTCCTGGTTCTTCTATCACCATGAATATCTCCTATTATATCATCTACTAAGTGGTTACGGTGCACCTGCTGACTGTCTGCCCGTGTTCTCACTTCTATGACCTTATCTTTAACTTCCTCCTCCTTCGGTAGTGTTACATCTGCTCTGTTCTGGTCGGCTTGCACACCTTCTTCCTGTGTAACTCTCTCAGCTGTTAATATGCTTCGATCATCAAACACCACATTTACTGATTCAACAATCATCCTGAAATTTTTGTTGTAGACTCGATAAGCCATGGAATGATTCGAGTAACCCATAAACAGCCCCTCTTCACTTCTAGAGTCAAATTTCCCAAGGTGATTTCTTTCATCAAGTATGTAACATACACATCCAAAAACATGAAAGTAGCTCAAGTTTGGAGTCTTCCCTTTCCAAATTTCATATGGTGTAGTCTTAGTACCTGGCTTAACATAAACCTTGCTGATATTATAGCACGCCGTGCTAATTGCCTCAGCCCAAAACCATGCAGCCACGTTGTTTGCATGCATCATCGCTCTTACCATCTCCTGTAGGGTTCTGTTCTTTCTCTCTACCACTCCATTTTGTTGTGGAGTCCTTGGTGCTGAGAATTGATGTCTAATTCCATACTTGTGACCGAAACTCTCAAACATCACGTTCTAAAATTCTCCACCATGATCGCTTCTTATTTGACCAATGTTCCTTTCATCATTGAGCATTTGTAGTGTGAAGATCTTGAACTTCTCAAATGCTTCAGATTTCTCCCTCAAGAAATTCACCCAAGTAAATCGTGAGAAATCGTCTACCATGACCAGAATGTACCTCTTACCGGCTATGCTTTCTGTCTGTATTGGGCCCATTAAATCCATGTGTATCAATTCCAAAACTCGCTTAGAACCGATTTCAAGTACCTGTTTGTGTTGTACTTTTATTTGCTTTCCCTTGCAACACCCTTTGCATATGTTCCCGATTTCCTTTTCAAGCTTGGGAACTCCACGAACCACTTCTGCTTGCACAATACGTTGAAGCCCATGTATGTTCATGTGTCCGAGTCGTCTATGCCAAAGTTCCAACTGAGGCTCAACCACTGAAAGGCACTTATCAGTCGCATTCCACATGTAGCAATTATTACTCGATCTAGACCCATGTAGTACCAGATTCCCTTGAGTATCCATCGCTTGGCACTCATCCTTAGTGAAGAATACTTTTAGCCCTTCGTCACACAGTTGGCTCACACTGATAAGATTTGCCTTGAGTCCTTCTACATAATAGACATTCATCAGTGAGGGTTGCAAGTCATTGCCAATCATTCCAACTCCTAATATTTTTCTCTTTGCACCATCTCCGAAAGTTACTTTCCCAGCCTTGACTTCTGTGTACGATCTCAGAATCTCCTGATTACCAGTCATATACCGTGAGCAACCACTATCAAAGTACCATGGTGTCGACTCCTTATCAGTTCCTGAGATGTAAGCCACTTTACCACACATTCCTTCCTCCTCTGTTCTGTTTGAGCAGAGAGTCTGTTCTAGAGCACTGCATTGTTTTTCCCTGTTCAACTCAGACAAACTAGAACAGTGCAAGTAATTCTTGTCAATCCACACTTTCTTAAATTGACTAGGTTCAAGAAAGCACTTACCTGACTTCCAAGCCTGCCTTATGCGATTGATCAGTCTATAGCAATTGCGTCTAATATGCCCACTCTTCCCGCAGAAGTAGCACCCCTTAAATTTTGGATCTCTAGCCCTTTGGATTTCATCTCTGCCACTAACTGTAGGTTCCTTGTGATCAGAGTCTCCATTTTGCACTTCTGCGACTTTCACTTTCTCGCTCTGAACAAAGTTCTTGAGATTCGTGTAGTCAGGACTTTCTGTGACACAGCTGCTCTCTGTGTATCCTTTGTAACTAAGGCCCCATGTACGTCCAGTGGGTGTTCCCATCTCTAGAAGTCTATCCAGGTCCTTTGAACCCTGATTCAGCATCCTAATCCTTTTGTAGTTCTCTGTCAAGCTGTGTTCCAGCGTCTGATTGCATTCCCTTGTTTGAATCAGAAGATCTTTCAATTTGATCATTTCTGCTTCTAGCTTTTGGATCCTCTTCGCATCAGATAGTTCTTCGTTTGACCTAACTGTTTTTCTTTCATCAGTATCGCATTCAGGTTTACCGCTCTTTTTATTACTCGACTCCATTTCCATGATGTTAATCTTCGCTTCCAGCATGGCCTTATCCTTGAGGAGTCGCAGGTTGGTATTGCTTAACGCCACCCAATTATCATAGAGGCGTCGATATTCAGCATTTGTATCAACTTCACCATCATCATCTGAGTCAGTCTCTTGGTCGGATTCCTTGGTTGCTTCGCTCGTGAATGCCACAAAGTTTAGCATCTCATCATCTTCTTCATTATCGTCTGACTCGGTCTCACTGAAACTTAGTAATGACTTATCACTCCGCTTCTGAAGGTTTGGGCACTCTGATTTAATGTGGCCAACTCCTTTACACTCATAGCACTTCAACTCCTTGCGTTTGGTGAGAGAGCACTCAGCCTTGAAATGCCCATATCTTTCACACTCAAGGCATTGCACATTCTGTCGTTTGCTTAACTTTCCACCTTCCATCCTCTGTGGTTTATTGCTGAAGCGATTCTGAGATGTTCCCTGTTCGTGACTGTGAGACTTTGGTTGTCCCTTCTCAATGCGATTTAGTGCCTTCTTAAAGCTTCTTGCCATCAAGCTCATACTTTCCTCCAGCTTCTGATTCAGGTTGTCTTCAAGTTTTCTCATCCGATATGTATCTTGTTCAACACTGAATGCTATTCCTTTTCCCAGCTTCTGTAGCGCTCTCCATCTCTTCAGCCTTCAGCATCCCTATCAATTGCGAGAATTTCATGTCATCTGTGTTCATGGCAATCTTCAGTACTGCCTTATGCGGTCCAAATTTTGCTGGAAGGCATCTCAATAGTTTCTTGACAAGCTTTTTGTCCTTATATACTTTCCCTAACACAGCTGCTTCATTTGCGATTGAGCTTAGCTTTGATCCAAAGCTCGCTATAGTTTCATCACTTCCCATCCGCAAGTTTTCAAACTGTGAAGCTAGATGATCAAGTCGCGTCCTCTTGACACATGATGTACCCTCATACGAATTCACAAGGATGTCCCACGCATCCTTCGCAGCCGCACATCCCTGAACAAGCTTGAATTGCTCAAGGTCGATTGCACATAATATTTCTGTGAGGGCCTTTGAATTGAACTTAGACACACTTTTATCACCATCTGTCCACTTCTCTTTGGGTTTTGGAATTTTCTCACCTTCATGGTTCAGTATCCATGGTTCTTTCCAGCCGTCCTCCACTGCTGTCCATGCATGTTCATCTATTCCCCGAATTCTCTGTCGCATACGCACTTTCCAATGCCCAAAGTTGTTTTCATCCAAGATTAGTGGTTTTTGCACAACAATGAGTTCTTTGGGTGTCTCCGTACTCTGTCTCAAGACCTCAACCTATTGATAAATCTCAGATTTATACTAGGTGACCCGCTCCGATACCAATTGAAAGCACTAGAATATAGAGAATACCAAGAACTTTGTATAACACACACAAATTCTATTAGAAATCACTTAAACACAATTCTACAATAGTGTTTAATCAGATTTATGCACTACTAATACTTAGCATGCCACTGACCAATTCCTAATCTACCAAAAACTCACCCCAACAACAGTTGTGTACACTCTTTGTTCACTCACCAGAGAACGTGTGCAACACCTTGCACACAGAGCCTCCCTTTCTTTTCCAGAGCGACAATCCCAACTACCAGTCGACATCTTCTTTTTATATATCACTTGCACTAGGGTTTCCTCTTTCCGAAATGAATATTCAGCAATATTTTTCACCACGAACTTGCCTTCTTTGAATATCCTTTCTTCCTTACACAGTTTGATATCTCATTCCCAATGAGATCGCGCCACGTCAGCACTTTCAAACTTCCCGCGTCCAGACTTACGTGTTGCACAATCCTTGTGCTAACAGATATTTCTCTATTTTTAATTAAAAAATTCTCAATATTTAAGATATACTATTACATTAGTTCTAAAAACTAATTCACGGAACTATAGGATATATTATTTGGTATCTTATTTTTGGTTATTTAAACAATTATGTTTAAGTGACAAAAAAAAAACAATTATGTTCCAAGGGAAGACTACGTGGGTAAATGGTTGCACTTGGAAGAATTTCATAGTTTTAATAAAATTTATAATATATTAGACATAAAATTTGTCTTCATTTCTGATGTGTTTTTTTGTTTTAATTTTGAACATAATCTTATACCAAAACTAGGAATTTTAATCATTAACATGTTTCTAGATCCAACTACGGAAATTGTGATAATAGATTTAGAAAAAAGAACTAATCATCTCTCTTGAATCTTTTATGCATTAATACCATAAAAAAAGAATAAAATATGAACTACAATGTCGATAATTAGTTTTAAGGTTACTAAAACTTGTTATCATTTGTTCTTGAGCATAAGTGGGTTGATTTGTGTCCATTCATGTTCAATCTTTGAATGGTTAAAAGAGAAAGCTTGAGCTTCTCAGTATCATCCATGCAAGATTGAGAAAAAGCTTGACAGTACTTCAGAATCATTGCTTGTATCTCTCTCAACCAGCCATTCCTCTTGGATTTGTACCCTCACATCTCTATGATAAATGCATGATTACAGAATTAGCACTAATATCTTAGAAAAGCGATGCGTAATAATGAAATCAAAGGGATCTAAAATGCGAAAGATGGAACCTTTTCAAGGCAAGAACTTGATAGTTTCTTCTCAAGTAATCTGCATATTTCGTAAGGGCCTCTTGAGCATATGGTCTTCCCACGGTTCTCACAGCTGCTGCGTTTAGTAAACTCTCCAAAGATCCATGCTTTCTCACAAGTTTCATCGCTGTTTTTCTTCCAAACGCAGGAACCACATGCTGAATCCCCGGAACTCCATCAACTTCATCCCCCATTATACATCCTATCACAACATTCATAGACCGGATTAGTAAGTCAAGAACTAGAATAATTCTGTGGCTAAAACCACACTTGTTTTATCTTTGGCCAAACAGCCGGATGGAATTGGGTTTCACACTTCACAAAGCAAAAATGCACAGAAGAAAAACAAACGTAAGAGGCAATTTTGAAGAGATAAGTCGGTTTAGGCACTCACGAAAGCTCAAATCAGACTGTGGATCACAGTTATATTGAGCACGGTAGTGTTTTAATGTATAAAAGGACCATCTCCTGAGATCCGTCAATGGAATGACAATCTGAACATTTTCTGAAATCAACTGCTTAAAGTCTTTGTCAGGCGATGCAATAACTGCCCGATATCCTCTTTGCACGGCTTGTTCCATCAATGTAGCCACCACATCGTCTGCTTCATGCCCTTGTATTCTAACAACCTTGTGTGCATTAACAAGTTTCAAGTCAGATCATTCATCCACTTCTATGGCTAATTCAAGTACCAGCATTTCCTAAATGTGTTCTTCTCCTAATCGCTTCAACTATATCAAATAACTGTAAGGTACCCAAAATATCAAAAAAATTATGCTAATTAATTGAACATTAAGTAGAATAATAGGTTTTACCCACTGGCACATTGCATTTTCTAAGAACATCTTCGACGAATTGATGTGGCCTTTTGGAGTATCTCACAGAATTTGGTAATCTCCTATGTGCTTTATATGAAGGTAGTAACTCTCGACGTCTCTGATTACCTTCTTCTCCATCGAGAACCTAGAAAGGAACAGCTTCAGGCACTTCCATGTATAGGATAAAGAGAATAAAGAACTTGCGCAGAAGAGAGTGTTTACGGCTATAACAGGATCGGAGAGGCTGACTTGAGAGAAGAAGAGTGAGATCCAATGACCAAAAGCGTGCGAACTAGGCTTGTTTCCTTCGTAGCAAAGTGGACTAACGTCCAAGAAAAAGACCCTTTTCTTTTTATTCCTGAAATCTTCGCTGAGACCACAGAGAACATCTTTCTGAATAACTTGTCTATGATCTGTTCGATAAAATGTCTCCGCGGAAGAGGATGGATGAGAAGAAGAAGGAGAAGAAGAAGAAGAAGAAGAAGAGACCCATTTGTTCCGAGGATTTTGTGCCTTTTCGGTGGATTTACTATTGAAGAACAAGAGAGATGAATTCGGTTGAGCAAATCCTACTGTTGCCATCATCTTCTACCTCAGTCCGCGTCTGTTCTGTTGAAATTTTGCGTTCAATTAATTATCCAAAGACGTTTTTCTTTTCCCAGGAAATTTTATTTGGATCAGGCTTAGTATGGGCCTTAAGTGGCCTTTCAGCTTAAGCTTTATTTTTACAAACTTGCACGGCGGTTCTTCCTTTTATAGTTTTTTTTAATAATATCCTAAAATAATACCATTTTAAATTTATTTTCTAAATTTAACATATTAAAATTAAAATTTTCAAAATAGTATAAATTATTATGTAAAAATTATTAGAGTAATACCCTAAAATAGCACCATTTTAAGTTTATCTTCCAAATTTAGCACACTAAATCAAAAATTTCAAAAATATCACAAATTATTATGTAAAAATAATTATTTACCTTAAATAAACTATATATAAAATTAAAATATAATGTTTGGATTCACTTTTTCCAATTTAGGTTTTAATTTTTTTCATTAGGAAGAAGTTTTTAATTATTTTACTATTAAATTTGTGCTATTTTTAGAAATTTAAATGATTAGTGCTATATTTAGAATAAAAACTTGAAATAGTGCTATTTTAGTCAATTGCCCAAATCATTATTTACCTTAAATAAAATATATATAAAATTAAAACATAATGTTTGGGTTCATTTTTTCCAATTTAGGGTTTAAATATTTTTTATTAGAAATAAGTTTTCAATTATTTTAGTATTAAATTTGTGCTATTTTTAGAAATTTAAATGACTAGTGTTATATTTGGAACAAAAACTTGAAATGGTGCTATTTTAGTCAATTGCCCATTTTTTTTTCAAGTAGTTACACTTCTATTAGAAAAGGTCAAAAAAAACATTATGCGTATCTTCAAACTACACTAGAATTTAAGTACCTATGTATGAAAAATGAATGAAAAAATAGTATTCACCGCTGGGCTTTCTTAGTAGGTTGTCCGCGTGAGAGTTTTTCTCTTTCGGTTGATGAACAATAAAAAAATCCGGGAAATATTTTTGCAATGACTCGAATTCTTTGAATTCTACGGTGAAAGCTAGCCATCCTTTTAGTTCGTTGAAAAAATGGATGAGATCAATAGAATTGATAACGAGCCTGGAACAATAGCGATGTTTCTCATTTAGACAAGCCATGGCCCAAAGAATGCCCAACAACTCCATATCCAGAGGGGATAGACCTCTGTAAACTCCCCGCATACTCACTATGAGAATTCAACTTGAGAATTCATCTAACCCCGTCACATTTCCACGAGTCGTCTATATAACACACAAATGGGGGTTAAACCAGTAATTGGGGATCGTGGAGATCAGCCGTTGATTTCACCTTCAACTCCTTCCTTGTTGTTGAGTACCAATAATCACATTCTCTACGAGCTTTATCCAAGATCTCTGTTGCGATCTTTTATACAGAATTGTAAATTCTATCGTTTCAAGCTTTTTAGATGAATCATAGGATCCATGGAAAGCTGCGGAAATCTAGTTCAGACTAGAACTTCTTTGGAATACGCCATAACAAGTAGTTAAGATTCTCATGGAGAGTATTGAGTGGGAAAATAAGAGGTGGAGAGGGGGCATTTGATAGCGCCCAAGCTTGACGTGCAGGTGGGCGAAGAAAAAACGTATGGTTTATACTTTCCTTGTCTCCCCCACAAATCTCACATATTGCATCTCCTCTAATATGCCAGTAGCTTAATCTCCCAATAGTGGTTAGAGCCCCCCGACAAAGCCTTCCAGAGGAGATGTTGGATTTTCTTCGGGGTTTTACCTTCTAGACAGACTGCTTAAGCGGGTTAAACGACGGTTTTTGAAGGAGATCGTTATCTTCACCCTCCAAATTCTCCAGATCTTATACCCAGATTTTACTGTGTAGATTTCCGACTTAATGAAGTGCTAGCATTAGTTCCTTCTTCATCCCTTGAGTTAGGTCTAAGGGTGGAGACCAATCGTACATCTTCCAGGATGAACCATTTTTTCAGCTCTGAACTATTTCAATAGACATTGCTGGATAAGTGAGGTCTTCTATCATGAGCTCAGGAGACCCTCTAGGAGGCCTTCGGAATATGCCAAGAACCCATGGCTCCTCCCCAAACTCTCTCGTGGGGGACCATATCCAACAATTGTTCTTCTGTCTACTAAATCTTTAACATACCAAATGCTATGCCAACCATATGACAGCTTATATGCGACCCTTCAACACTCGTGCTACCAGCGACAAAGGATATCTCTTGAGTCACCATAACCGTTTCACTAAGAAAGCTTTATTGAAATCATCAAAGTTTTTTGAGGCCTAATCTTCTTTTTGATTTGGGTAGGTATAATTTTTTCCATGGAGCCAATGGATACCTGGGGCCTCCTGAATACCACCAAAAATTTTATTCACAATTATTCAGTTGTCCAAATTGTACAAATCGCGTTCTTACTAAAAAAATATATTTGTTGCAATCTGCATAGCTTGAGACACTTCGATCCTGTTGTTGCTAATTGTGTTGAGGATATTTTGTATTGACTATAAAAGGGCTAAAGCTCATAAAGCACGCATTTGAGACGCCAAATAATAAAAATATTTTTTTAATATAGCAAGAAAAAAATATACAACTAAAAAGCATTAATTTTTTATGTGTATGGGGCATTAAATGATATCGAGCCGACCCTGTGAAAATGAAATATTAAAAGTGTTACTTTGATGCTCGCCTATTTTTTATATTACTTAAAAATATTTTATATAGGTTTTATTTCCTCTACAATTTTTTTTTTATTTTTCGATAAAAAAATTACTAATCATTTATTATCAATTTAATATTTGCTCCAAGTTTTTTTCTCAACCTTGTATAATTTCTGAATTAAATACAATGATTTTTAACACATTTTTATATACAAAATATAGTCGTACAACATTTTTTGGCAGATTTATTTTCAACCAACGGATTTAACTTATAATTTTGGTGATAAACTTAATGTACATTATAGTAGATTTTTTAGTATGAGTAAAAATCTATTTTAAAAGTAGATTAATTTGAAAGCATTGAAAGACGATTAAATGTATACTGTGAATAAAGTTGTTTGGTACGTCGATGAAGCCAAAGTTTATTGCATTAAATTTCTAGTTGTGAAGGAGAAGGAACGAGTGGAGAGATTTCTATAGCATATTATCTTATTAAATGTATTCCACTAAAAATCTTTGATGAACATATTGCTGGAATAGGTGTTTCACTATTTGATGATCATTTGGTTTATTGGGAGTTAGTCATTCAGTTTTGGGTTCTATGTTATATGTATTGGTTGTGTTTATACACTTTTCTGATTAGAAAATTTTCAAATTACAATAAGGAACAATAAAATTTAAAGATCTCAATAAAATAGGATCAATTGAAAATCGACATGTATTAATCATCTTTTATGTAATTTTTTATGCTACTCTTTTATAATTGATTTATGTCATTTGTGTATAACAATTTCAGTGATTATATAATATTTAGTTATGAATGATCACAATAGCAACCGATTGATCTTATGTTGTTATAGTTGATGGACGAAATTTGTTAAACCATGATATATAATGGAAAATTTTGAGCTTATAGAATTATTATATTTTTACTATACATATGTGACACTGACAATGGTAGAGATTTTAAGATCTATTTGGGTCACATATGTATTAAGTAATGTGTTAGCATCTTTATTTAATTAGTCAAATATTAAATGGTCATTTTGAAATAAAATTAATAACTAAATCGCATAAAGTGTTATGAAAAATCAAGTTGTAGATAAATTCAATGATTTCTAATTTGATGAGCTACTGAATTAAAAAAAAAAAAAACTTCTCTATAAATAGATAAGGTAATGTCTCCCAAAGTAACCCTCACTATTAAAAACTATTTGCATCCTCATCACGAAAGATCGAAGGCTTTTCAAGATTTATTTTGAAAGATCTAATCCCGAAATCAAAACTAAAACTATGGATTCATTAGGTATATTACCTATCTATTGTTATTAATCAGAAACTAACACCTATTTAGATATATGGATTTATAATAATTGAATACAATATAGCTTGTCATACTAGGCTTGACGTTTATACCTTCTTCTTTCAAGCCAACGATTATCACTCATGCAGTGAGAAATTATAGAAAAATATTTACATGGGGACAACAAGTAGAATTTAGATATTGCATATGTGAGGAATATGCAAGCCAAGCTTTTAAAGATTGTCACCAGATTAAAATAGTTACAATTGAGAATATTCCGTCTTCCAAAATGTGGCTTAGTCATCAATTGGAAAACAATTTCTGAGATTTTGGTTTAAGCAATCACATTACATAGATCACAGTACGTCGATTTCGGTTTAAGCAATTTCCAAGATTTCTCCTACTTAACTTGCATAATAACAGGACGTCGCGATTAATTTTACAAACGATTAACCGGAACTGTTTAAAAGTTGGCAAATTCGGCCAAATCTCAGCAAAGCCTTCTTTTGCTATATGCAATGTGGAATTTTTTTGAGATGATTCATGCACTTCTTTTTAAGATGCAAATCATGGAAATGCCATCATCTGTTATCTCTTACTTCGAGGTTAGTATCTCTAAAATTATTCTTTTAGTTTGTTAATTATCTTCGTTTGGTTTGGGACGTTTTCAAAATTGGTAAAGAGTTATTTGATTAGGATTTGGTTTATGTTTTAACTGATAAATTTTGTGCAATACTTTATAAATTTTGGTTTTTAATTTTTTGTCAGTTACTCTTTGATGAATTTGTAAATTTTTTTCACTACACTCTTGGTTAGTTAGATCTTCAAGAGTATAAAGTTACGTGTTATCATTTCATGAGTTTAGATCTCTTTAATTTTGAAGTTTCTTTGTGAAACGAATATGAGTTGTGCTTTCTTTTGGTATATGCATTAGTGTCTTTGTTTGAAAATTTAGTATGATTTTGTATTTAAGATTTATAACTTTCTGCAGTTATTAAAAGCTATGGTTATACAAATTATTTTTTACTAGTTTTTCTAAAATATGTGATAGAGATAGTCAAATAAATCATATATATATATATATAAAATAATTTGCATTTTTTAATATTTTATGATGAGAAAGATGAAAGAGTTAATGTCTTTTTTTTGTCTTTCTCTTTATTTACCGTTTAGCTTAATTTTAGTTTGTTTGGTTTCACAAACCTGATTATTGTTCTCATTGTTTACCGTTTGTAATTTTGTTTATAATTTATGTCTTTTTGTCATTTTTTAACGCTATTCAAATTAATACTCTCCTCCAAAATCTTTTTTTCAAGTGTTACGTGTAAGTGTACTTAACAAATTTTAACTTCTAACACATCTACAAACACAAAGTATGGTGTTTACTTAAATGTGTGTTCTTTTGAT
Organism: Pugionium cornutum; assembly: GCA_018901935.1. Lineage (NCBI taxonomy): Eukaryota > Viridiplantae > Streptophyta > Magnoliopsida > Brassicales > Brassicaceae > Pugionium > Pugionium cornutum. Next base: position 10,090,042 of record CM032155.1, read on the forward strand.
CAAGACAATTTCTATTATGTTTAAAACTTATATTTTGTATTTTTAATCGAAGTGAATTAGAAAGAAAACAAAAATTATTTGTTACCACAAGTTGTTAATGAATATTGAAAAAAATCTATGTACAACATGTTTTAATTTAGATGTTTTACGAAATTTACATGCAATATTTTCTTAATGTCATAAACTATTAGTAGGTTTAAAATACATTATATAGTGCAAAAATTAGTTTATGAATAGTTCATGTTTAATCTCCAATTTTTGTTTATGCGCTATTACTTGACTAGTCCCTAAATTTTCTCCTAGATTCTCAACAAATGGAAAAATCACATATCTATATATTTTTTTATCTATTCTGTCCCAATTATTGTAGTTCTCAATAGAATGGATATTTCTCAAGATAACTAGTAGTCAAAGCTCGTTTCATTGTCAAGAAGAATGGTTTGAATAGAGAAAATTCTTCTGCTTTCATTTTTTGGATTTATTTGTGATTAGGTTTTCTTCTCTGAAATAGATTATTATAATCCCATTTGGTTTCATATTCTAGAGATGTTTTCTTTACTTGATATGCGTGTTATAATAATATGATTGAAACAAAGATTCATGGTATTCTATTGTTATTTTAAGTGATAACCAGTCTTTTATATATTGGTTTGGTGTTTTTTTGGATATAAAGACAATCTAAATAATTATTGGTATTTCACTAGTGTTGATGGGAATGTTTGCTTCTTTTGCAGTGATTATTGGAAAAATTGCTAATTTTGGTGTTTATATCTTTGCACCTGATATTTTAGTAACTCCTCTTGGAACCCTTAGCATAATCACCAATTTTGAATACTTTAAGAAACATATTGTAATTAGGTGGCCTAGTTCAAATTTTACGATTGACAATGATGATAACATTGAACTAGAAAAAGTTGTGTATTCGAGTAATAGTAGCAAAACTTTTTTCGACTATGAATTTTCTAGTGCTACTCTGCCTATATCATGATCCTGCATAAAAAGTTTCATATTTTGGGGATTATTGGTTTTGTCTTACGTGTCGTCGGTTTGATAACGATTGTGTTACATGATCCTCAAGAACAAGAGATTGATTTTGTTTTACAAGTATATAAAATCTGATACTCTTGTATCTATTTCTCAAACATGATTTTTTCCAATGTTATTAGTTTTTGATTACTGTATTCTAAGAAGTGGTGATATATGCACATCCTAACTATTTTTATAAGATTTTTAGAATCTTTTGATTTATTTTGTGTCTAATTTCACTTAAAACGTCCAATGATGAATTGAAGTAATTTGGAGCAACTAAGAGCGAGAAAGAGTTCTTCACAATTGATCACATTGTGTCTTAAGTTTGTGAAGTAAGAGGATCGACCAGATATGCATGGATCGATCATCATTTAGTATATCGATCAATCCGTTGTTGTCGCAAAGTATTGGCATCGATCATTTCACTATGAGATCGATCGATTCAGATAAATCAGATCGTGTGCGCAAATATAAATTTTTTTTTAGGTTTTCCTATTTTGAACCTAGAAAAAACTTTAGATGACACAAGATGTATTCATATGATATTTTAGCCACTTTTAGAGTGTACTCATTATTTTTTTTCAGATTTTTTTGGTTTTTCGAGACTAGTAAGTTTTGGGAAAACGAATATTTGACTTTGCATTTTTGAGATGATTTACAAATCCAATCTATTTTTTCTATTACATAGGTTTTTACATCTATTTGTAATTTCTCTACAACCAAATGTTAGTAGTCACATAGTTAAGTCTTTTTTTTAAAAATTTCAAGTTTTTTTAAAATTTCAAGTTTTTTTTTTAAAATTTCAAGTTTTTTTAAAATTTCAAGTTTTTTTTAAGAATAGATAGATTATGGTTATTCATTTAGATGTTTATCTAGATTGTTGTACACTTATCACCTAGATTACTGATTTTAATATTAATAAAACGCATCAAAAGTGTAGTTTCATTTCCTGAAAGAAAATTAAATGAACAAAGTTTTTTTTTAGCAAATGAAAGCTGATGTTAAAACGCTTTTTAACCGACTAGAACTTTAAGGATAAGACGTTGAGTAATCTAAATTCAAACAACAATTTAGAATGATAGATTACAATGATCATTTGCTAGCTATGCATTAGTTTTATAAGTTTTACTGTTCGTAATAAGTTTCCTAATCATTAACTTGCTTTGCAATTGTGAATTTCTGCACATTTTCTTGTGACCTAATGTTTTTATACTTTCTTAGATAATTTATTCATTATTATTTTAATTTATTTTAATTGCTTTAAAAACGACAAATCTCTAGAGTATTACAACATTTGATGTGCACTTGCAGTAGTTCTATAGGTTAAACTCTGTATATCAAGTTTTTTGTGCCATTGTTGGGAACCACTAGCATTACCTACAAATATAAGACTGAAATTTTTTTTGTTACTAACACAATCTACTCTTGCTTTTTGTGTGGTTCCATTGTATGACCAAAACCAAAAGTTTTGAAAAACGGATTGCATTTGGCAACCAATAACTTGCAAGGCTCAAAAGATCTAACATAAAACTATGTCAAAACACGCTAACATAGGTGATAAATTTGAAAAAGTGGACGAATGTGCTTCAATTCAGCAGGTGAGATATGTAGTTTGGATTCACAAATGCGGAGACATCAACATACTTATGCTCGTCAAACTTTGTGAGAGTTTGATATGGTTGATTTGTTCTCTGCTCGATCAGCGATTGCATCTCTTCTTACTGCGGGAAACAACTTTTAGATCATCAATTTGGTGAAGCAGAGCAAATTCTGTGGGCTGGCTTCTGAAAACTCAAAAATCATATTGAGACTTTTGAGGATATTTGTGCCACTATCAAGGTAAATGAGGGCACTTGTTGACTATTTGATGTGCATGTTGTTCAAATTTTCTCTTTGGCAGACATTACAACTTACTGACTGAAGTAATTTTCTAATTGATCACTCTAACTTTTATGATCATTCTAACAAATTTTGGCTATAGATTTACATGAGTGGAAAACCACAAAATAGATCAACTAATCAAGATATTCATACCACTTGACAGTTCGAATGACCCAACACTAACTACAGCCAAGTGAATTCAATTTTCTCATCTTGAGTTTGGTATGTATTGATCTAGATTCGCCTTTTGAGCCTAACAAGAAAATTCCATGTGGTGAATTATGGTTTCTTTCTTTATTTCCTTCATGTTTATGAACATCTTGTACAAAATTTACATAAAAATGTAGATGAAGATTAGATAAAGAAAAGGCTAATATGCATTAGGTGGACATGGATTGGGAGCATGGCATAAAATTGCATCTTTTAGACTCTTGGGAATTTGTTCATATGATGATTGATAAAAAATACAATGATACCGTAGAAAATTTTGGAAATTATCAATCATCAAGAGAATGATTCGATAAATATACAATGATATCCTAGAAAAATAGGAAATATCGATCATACTGAAGTTAGAAAAGGAGAGGAAAAGAACCGGAAGATAAAAATAATTATCTTGTTTTGGGAAAATTTAAGAGGAATGAGATCGCATGCTAAAATTATTTAGGGATGAGCAAGGTGATTTTAAATTTGTGAGCGTAGTTTTAGATTTGATTGGGATGGTTGTGATTACAGTGAAATACATGAATTTTTTTTATTAAAGTTGATGTGGATTATAGAGTTATGATTGATGCAACATTCTAAAGTTATAAGAGTTTTTACATTTTTAACTACCTTTCTATATTTTGATTCTTTGAATTCTACCACGACAAACAAAGATATAAGTTTGGGAAAGTTGATGAGTTTTGGTTTTAACATATTTTAACAATTGTTTTGTAGGTGTTATTGAGTTATCAATTTTTTTGGATTTTTTATGAGTTCTTATATGTTTTTAGGTCATTTTAGATGAAAACAAACAATTTTGTAAATATTGGAATGCATAACCATAGTGAAGCATATGAAGTTTGGCATTATTTTATTATGCAAATCTTTTCTTTGGTATGCTTTTATTTTTTTTTATCATGTCTGAATAGTTTCATAGCTCGCTTTTAAGGTTTTAAAAGCGTTTTCATGAATTTATAAATTAAATATATTAGCATTATGGTTAATCATATGGATCTTCCTCTAAGTTTTTTCAATGTTTAATTTGGATTGATCATCTAGATTGTTGATCTTAAAACTAATTAGATTCATCAAAAATGTAGTTTGATGTTCTAAAATGAACTTAGATGGGCAAGTTTAGAAAGTTGATGGTAAGGAAATTTGTGAATATACTAGATTTTATTGATTAATGCATGCTTAATAACCTGAGTTAAAACCCAAATTTTGAAAAATATGTTGTTAAACACAGTTTAGTACAAAGACAATTGACTAGATATTCATTAGTGTAATCGGTTATAAAAGGTACTTAAACCAATTCGTGACTGAAACATATGATTTATAATTTTCATGCCTTACAAATGTTTTTGAAACCTCACATTTTTAATTATTTCTGTAAATATTATTTCGCTGTCATTACTTTTAAATTAATTCGATTATCATTCAATATTTATTTCCGTGTAAAGTTAGTTCAAATCTTATAGATTCGTAATGTAACATTGGTATTTGTATATTTCACTAAATTAATTCGACTACCATTCACTCTTTATGATTGTCTTTGCACCTGTAACAATTTTTTGTATTACTAAAATACGAGATATCAAAAATTACCAAATCTTATTGATCACAAGATGTCAAAAATAGGCAAGCTTTGTTGTGAAAAGGTCATGTAGATGGAGACGAAGTTTTGTGATCCACAATCACACACACATGAACAAGAGGCTTGATTCCACAAGCAATCTAATCAAAAAAATCAACATTCCACATTTAGTTTCTAAAGACAAAAACAAGAACACAAAGATACATTTTTTTTAATGATGAGAGGTGAAACACAATTAAACAAAATTTGACTTTTATAGGCTCATTATTGACATCTCTAAGGCGTAAAACAATAAAAAGCCCAAAATTAGAAACTAGTAGAAAAATTGATAGGAAATCGGTCCAACTAAAGAAAGTGTCCTAACAATTTGAAGTAGACTTCGGCATTCTAATTTTTTGTTCGGTTTTAGTCGGTTATTTTTGGTTTTGATTTTTTGTTTGGTAATATTAAATATTCATTCGATTATTTTTCTATTTTGTTTTAGTTTAGGTTCGGTTATACTTCGGTTTTGGTCGGTTCAATTATTAAATTTAAAAACCAAATATAACTGAAATAACCAAAAATAACTGAAAATAACCGAAATATAACTAAAATAACTAAAAAATAACAAAACAATAATCGAAAATAACCGAAAAATAACCAAAAAGTAACCCAAAATAATAAAAAATAACCGAAAATAATCGAAATGTCCAAAATATTTTTGGATAACCAAAAGATAATTTATTTGTGGATTTTATTTTAGTTTTTTGGTTCGGTTTCGGTTAATAACCAATAACTATGGTTTTCTACAATAATATCCGTTTGGTTATTTTTTATAACTGAATATCAACAAAAAAAAATTTAATATTCGGTTTCGGTTCGATTTCGGTTCCTTTTATTCGATTCAAATTATTTTCCCAGGCCTAATTTGGAGAGAACTTCTGTTTTGTGCAAAAACACAAAGGAAAAAAGCGATCTTACATTTGTGGCTTTAAGGTGAATGAATATGAAAAAAGGAAAATAGATGAATGAGATGATTCATCTAATCTTATGAAAAAAGAAAAAAAGAAAACTGTTTCTTGAAACCTTTAAATGTCTAAAAATCTTTCATGGTATTCAATGAAATACACAAAATAATCCGTTTAAGGAAAGATCCATTTCGATGGGTAAATGGCACGTGCCGCATGAGGGTAGGGCTAATGGGCCATCTCTCAAACCAACTTGATTCAAGCTCGTTTTTTCATACCACTCTCTTCAAAAATAGTTGGTTTATTGATGAATAACAAATGAATCGTACTTATTTTCTCATCAGAACTCCAAATGGAAAAAATCCTCGTTCGGTTTTGGATAATACGTGTATAGATTAGTCTAGTTAAATTTGATCTTCGAATAGTTTTGATGTCCTCATAACATATTAATAGATGTTCTATAGGTACCAATTATTTGAATATAGGTTTCATTCTCATTTTTTTGCTATCTTAATTTTGATTTATTAGAGGCCAAACATCATTTAATTAGCCATATGTAATTAATAATCAATGCTATGTTAGCATTTTTTATCTTTACCAAAAGGATGCATAAGACAAACAAACTTTAGTGTGGCATATTGAGCAATTCTTGATGTTTTTGGTAGCAATAATGTTGAAATGACGTTATTTTCGTATTTTCCATTCTTTTATAGCAAAATTTTTGACTAGTCTTCATATAACGGAAAGTATTTGTTCAACTAAATTTTAAATGGTAAAAACATGAAGAGTGTTATTGAAATTTATCGAATATGGATAATCCATAGATACCCAAAATTTCACCTAGACCAGCCAATAGTGTGGTTCTTAACCCATACCTAGATTAATTTGCAAGTTGTGGATCTCATTGAAAGAAATGATTAGAATTGAAATGTAGAGGAAGTAAGACAATGAATACATTGGGAAGATATTCCTCTAATAGTGACCATAAAACTAATTTGTAATATTGTAATGACGGGTAGTGTTGATATTATACGAAATCAGGTATGTATTCGATCAAATTCTAGTATGAGATATTTCAAAGGAATATGGCGGAAGGGTACATTTTTTTACTATAGGAACCTTCAATTAACCTTCTCAAGGAGGCCGTCTGGAGAGCTATGACCTCAAAAATAAAATTTATCTTTAACAAGAAAAGTCAAGAACTATTGCTATAAATGAGATGTTCTTGTACAAGCATATACAATTTAGTGGGGACTACCAATATTGTGGAGAGAAATAAAAAGAAAGAAAAATTAGTTCAAATACTCTAAAATATACCCATAATTATTAGTTTACCAGGTGAAAAACATGTTGTATTAGACTACTATAAATTTTGTGGAAAAATTATTTTAATCCTTATAATTATATTTTAATTAAAAATATAAAAAATTGAATTAGTTCAAATTAGTTAATAAAAAAAATTAAGGAAAAATATAAAAAAAAATCAATCGTCATTTTTCTTATTTTCTTTCATTACGATATTTTCTCAACTCTCAACTCTCTCTCTCTCTCTCTCTCTCTCTCATTTCTCCTCTCTCCCATGATTTCTCTCTTTGCCATCGCCGTGCTCCTCTCGCCGTTGTTCTGTCGCCGTCGTCCTCTTGCCGTGGTGCTGTGTTTTTTTCTTGCATATCATAGTAAGTTTCTCTCCTTTCATCTCTGGTTTTTATTTCTTCTTCTAATCTTCTCGGTTTTTTCTCCTCTTTTCTTATTTGTTGTCGTCTCCTCATCGATGTACTTGCCGTGACTCACTCAAGGTAATGTTTTCGTTTAGTGTCTTTTCATTTTCTGTTTTCGCGGTTTTGGTTCATTTTCCGATTTGAATGTCTTTTCATATTCCACCGTAACCCAGCACCATGTAATCTTCAGTTCCGAAATCGTCTTGAAAAATCGTGAGTAAAATCGTTTCCACACTCGTTGTTTGCATTTTTTTTCAGATTTTAGTGCTTTTTCACTAAAATATCGTATAATTTTTTGGAAAAATATGACAAATTTATCATGTAGTTTTTGCACATTTATGATTTACAGTACCAGATGTATGATTTTATTGTCACAGATTTATATTAATATGGTTCTTATAATGACAGACTTATTAATTCTATTGGTTTTTGTGGCAGATTTATGTCGAGGAAATCTTACTTATATGGCTGACTTATAGTAAGTTGGCAACATACTTATATATTTTATTTAGTTATTATTGCGAAATAATAGCGGTAGATTTAAGTTCATAAATTATATAAATTTGGAAGACTTATAATTATATAGTGGCATACTTTTTTAAATATTTATGGCAGATTTAGATCAAGGAGAACACACAGATATGGCTGACTTATAATCATTGAACGGCAGACTTATGTTTTTGTTGTCTTCACCGCAGATTTAAATTCACAAGATATTTAGATATGGCTGACTTCTAGTTACATAGCGACATACTTATATAACTGTATAATCTATATGTGGCAGACTTATATAATTATACATAGCGACAAACTTATATAATTATTGTTCGTCAATAAAGTGGTTGACTTAGTCAGTATACGACATACTTAATGAATAGTTTGACAGATTTATGTATTTAAAAATATCAATTTTCTTGCTTTTCAGAATTTCAAAGATGACTCTAATAATGTCAAAAAGTATCCACGAAAACTATATGAAGAAGGAAAAGCCCCTATGCAAAACAAAAGCATGAACCACAAATGTTTATTAGATAATCTTGTTTCGATTAGGGAAGCAATAGGAACCGATGTGTGAAATGCGTTGAGGGAGTCAGCTGTTGGAGTTATTTTCAAGCTTGTTGACAGTAACTATGTCTGGTCTAGTAAGACTGTTCATTATTTCCTAACGCATTAGTTGGCAGTAAATATGTATCATGCGATATGGTCGTTGGTTGATAAGATTTTCTTTACATGAGTTTGTACAGATCACTGGCTTAAATAGTGATCCTGTTCCGAAAGAATAATTAAACGTTGAATATAGGGAATTCTGGAAGTTAATAGACGTTGGGAATGGCCAGACTTACGATGAATTGGTTTTAGCTTTGCGAAGATGTAGAACTTGGAGTTTTGAACAGAGACAAATGTTGGGATGGTTGTTTGTTCTTTCTATTGGTATATATGGTTTGCACCATAATTCTAGAATTCCACTTGAAGTTGCCAAGCGGGTTATTGATGTCAAAGCTTTTAAAAGTTATCCATGGGGTCGTATCGGGTGCATAGAGTTGGTAGTCTCTATCAAGGTTGTCACATATGGCAACAATTCTTACATTGTTCATGGTTGTGTTCATGTGTTGCTTAGTTGGATATACGAGTTAGTAGCGGCATTTGAAGAGCGTTTTGGAAACAAGATAGGGGGAACTAAGGTACCCTTGCTCGCGTGGGGCGGATCAAGACCTAAAATAAGCTTCGGGGTCGTGATTCAGAAGGAAGTAGAGACGTAAGGAGAGGTACATTTTATTTTTCGGCAGACTTACTTATTTCATTGTGCTTGAGGAGATCCCATATATATGGCTAACTTACGCTCAGTTGGTGACAAACTTAGGTATTAAGTTCATAAGAATAAATAGTCGCGTGGGGCAGATTTAGGTTAATATATTTCGATGATCTACGAATTTATTTATATAAAGTCAATACACAACATACATATGATAATTTGTTAAGTGTATTGCGGCAGATTTTTAGTTGACTGATATTATTGATCACTTAATTTCAAGTTCGAGTTAGAAACCCCATACTGAAGCATGAAGAGGATATTTACCCCGAGTGGGATGAGGATGTGATCGATCAAGAGTTAAATAATTTGATCGATGACTTGATGAACAACTGCTCAATAACATCAAATTGAGATGCTGTGAAGAAGCAGAAGAAGCGGAGACATCGTAACAACGACCAGGCTGACGATTTGTTTTTTTGAGGACAAAACCAAAAACGCAAAGGAAAAGAAAAGAATCACACCAATTACTTTCTTTTTTCATGTGTGAACTTCGATTCAATATGTTGCTGACTATATTTACATAACAAATTATAGGTTTGTTCAAAAGAAAGAGAAGAGGAGGAGGCAAAGGGAAAATCCTTGATGCTGATGTTGGGGTTGCTGGTGTAATACTTTTAGTTGAAAACTTTATGAAAAATTTGACACCATGGAGAAGAAACTTGGTGAAAAAATATTTGAGAGTGTTATCTCTCTTGAGAATAGGCTAGGTACGAAGATTGCTACTTTTGAGAGTGAGGTTAAACATCTCAGAGGTTTTATTGAAACCGCTCCTCCGAAGCAAAAATCAAACTCAAACGCCGAATTTGAAGATGAGTGAAATAGCAATGTCCCGGTATGTTCTTAAATAAATGTGGTGGCAGATTTAGTTTTACATGAAACATTAGTTTTGGTAGAGTTTTATTATTGTGTGGCAGATTTTTGGTTATGAAGTTGTGACATATATATTTAAACTTTGTGAAAGATGTATTGCTATTTATGGAAGAATAAGATGTTGAATATGGCAGCCATATCGATTAATTATGACGGACTTATTTCAATATTGTGGCTGATATATTGCTATATTTGGAAGACCTATAATGTAGTTAAATAATGTGGCAGACTTAATGTTGCATAAAATAAAATCATTTGTTCTTATTTTATCATAACTTGGCAGGTGAAAACGAAGATCACCTCGCAAGATAAGTTTCATGTGCGCTATGTTGTTAAAGTTCCCAAAACAAAAAAAGCCGGAAGGAAAAAAGCGCAAGTTCTGGAGATTGTTGATATTCCGAAAGATAAGTTGATAGGAGTTATGTACGACCGGAGGACCACTCGAAGGACAGCCAAAATGATTGGCACACCATTTGCACCTCAATTGCGTTATGACTAATGTTTGTGATATCACAAAGGAAGTGAGAGAGGAGGAGATGAGAATGTGTTCTACGTCAAGTGGAAGATTTCACTCCACTGACGAAATAAAACTGAAGGCAACAGGTGATGCCTTAGATGCACTCGCTGCTAAAATGCGAGGTGAGAACATTCCTACGCATCCCAAACGAGTTCCCCAATTGAGTCATACTCAAGTATCTCCATTTGTCAGAAATTCAACAATGAAGAAAGTAATAGCCAAAGAAAAACTCTTAAAGGCTACGTACGATCCATTTGAGCCTGTTGATTCTAAAAAACTGAACACTTTGCACCAATTCATTCGTGAACATGAGTAAGTAGACAAACATTTTTTCACTTTTAGTTCTTATACTATGGCAGACGTATGACTATATTATGATAGACATAATGCTATAATGTGACAGATATATTATGGTTGACATATAGTATGACAAGTATTATAGTATATTAGGGGAGACATAGTTATATATTATAGCAAATTTAATGATATATTATGGCAGATATATGATAGATATCATGGCAGGCATAAAGCTATATTATAACAGATATATGATACATATAGTGCTATATTATGGCATACATAAGGTTATAGTATGGCAAACATATTTATATATAATAGCGGAGTTGTTCTTACGTTATAACAATTTTTAGGGAGCAACCTATCTCAACAATTGATTCTGAAGTCGAGTTTTGCAAAATTATAATTACTCCGCGGAAGGAATGGAGTAGCGATACTTACGGGTGGCTTGCTACACATGGTTCTACTCTATTCAACTCTTTATTACTAAAAATTGTGCTTACTATGCTTTTGTTAAAAGGTTGTACTCTTCTTTCACAGCATCTTTCAGCTTGTATGACTATGCTCCGCAAAAAACAAATGCGGGATCCATCACCATTCAAATCTGATCGGATTACTTTTTTGGACCAATGGTTTGTAGGTAGTTGGGTTCCTCACTACTCCCAGTTTGAAATAGACCCACATAATTTTCTTTTCCATTCAGCATATTCCAATGTTTTCAATGGGAAAACTCCTTATGACAACCAAACAAACAAGAAGTGGTTACAGATGTGAATCACTTGTACTTTTTTCAGAACGTCAAACCATCGCACTGGATAGCTATTCACGTCAACCTCATTAAAGAGAAGCTATTCGTCTACGATTCCATACTATACATGACGACTGACAAGGAAATCGTAGAAGCATTCATGCCTTTCACAAGGATGCTCCATGCAATGTTGAATTCGTTCGTGCCGCCTCAGGTCAGGAAGAGAAGAACCAAACAGTTTGCATGCCACCGATACAAAAATGTTCCGCAAAACCAAAACCCAGGCGATTGTGGTGTGTTTGCATTCAAGTACTTTGAATGCCTAGCTTTGGGATTACCCTTCGATGGTCTAAGCGACAACAACATTCAAGCCATACGGGAGAAACTAGGAGCTGATTTATTTACCGAGGTACCAAATTTGACATGCCAACTATCTGATCCACTAACTCGAGATGAATATGATGATAGGGTACCACTAATGTCCAACACCCAAGTGTAGGCAGACTTTCGTCGTTTTGGAAGACATTTTAACTTAGTTGCCACATTGCGACAAACTTGTTAGCTTAATTTTTAAAATATAGCAGACTTATTAAGTTCGATTATGTAGCAGACTTATCTTTTTATTATCTATTTCACTGCAAATTTATGAATTTGATGACAGAGTTATTAATTTTCATTTGGTATTCTGGGAGACTTATGATTTGATTTTACCATTCAATGGTCTTATTCAACCCATGCAGGAGAAAGTATGAGAACATCCAGTAGGTCAAGGTGTAAATGACAATATGTCCACAAACCAAATGTAGGAAGAGTTTTAAACTGCATTGTGACAGACTTTCCAATTTCTTAACACATTGTGGCAGAGTTATCGCTCTTTGTTCGCATACTCATTAAGATAAAGTTTGTTGCAGATTTATGAACTAAGTATTTAAATGTTTTTACAAAGTAACAATACAACTTTTGCAATTATGTCCAACTTGACTACAACGCAAACATTTATTCTCCTTTCCGCGACGTTTTTTGCCCATTGAAATTTCTAAAGTGTACTTTATTCGCCCACTCTTTGGCCTACCAAGCTGTTGACGAACTAGAGGTGGAAAACACACTTGAGCAAGAACTTCTGGAGGTGCATGCAAAGTTGCATCAATAGGCATACGTGAGCTACTGTAAGCATTAACCAAATACTCTTTATAGTAGTATGGATGAAAAAGCGATATTGATGTGACTTTCTTTAATTCTGCCGCAATCGCATGCACACATGGTAATTTCTCATACTCAAACCTACAACATGTACATTTTTTGTCAAGCAAATTGACGACCTACAAAAAATGTCTGTTGGTGATTTATATGTGGTGGGCATCAACTGCTTGCACCGTTAGCATTCTAGCGTGAATTACATGATCTTGAATTAGAGTGAATGAGTAATTTATGTCACGAATTCATTATGCAAAGAAATAAAATTAGAAACTTACAACCAACAATTTTTCAACTCCACAAGTAAGCATTGTCTTCATTGCATTTGCATCATTCCTCAGAGAAGAAAACCATCTAGTCATCATTGATCTAATCTCTTCTAATAAACATACGATCGGCAAACTTTGAGAAGATGATACCACCCTATTAATTGACTCTGCAATATTGGTAGTTGTGATGTTGTATCTATCATCCAGGAAATAGACTCTACACCACATGCCTATATCTGCTCATTGTAGGTAACTATGTAGAACATGATTAAGCACTCCAATCTCAGCAAAAACAGTTTCAAATTCAGGAAGTCGAAAACAATTAGCCGTTTTCTTAACCAATTTGAAAGCAACTCCACCTTTATAACGGACAATAATATTCTTATACACATGGTACGTGCAAATTCCGTGACTCGCCTTCGGATAGATCTTACCTATTGCTTATCTGATAGACTTGTGACGATCCGAAATAATTACAAGTTCCTCATCTTCAAGAATCACAAAACTAAGATGATGAAAAAACCATTCCCAAGATGCATCGTTTTCAGTATCAACAATTGCAAAAGCAATTGGAAATATCTGAAAATTCCCATCTTGAGAAGAAACTATAAGAACATCCCTTTGTATTTACCTTGCAAGAATTTGCCATCAACAACCACAACTTTTCTCATGAAAGGAAATTCAGTAAGTGTAGCACCAAACGATAGAAATAGGTATTTTAACTTCAAGCCTGGTGTAAGTTCTTGGGTTTGCTCTTTTAATCAAGTACATGTACGTAGGCAAATTCTCATATCTCTTTTCTAAAGTTCCAATAAACAACTCCCTCGCACATCATAACTTCCTATGAGCCTTCGATTAGTTAATCTGTATATATCGGAGGAAATCACTCCATCAGCATAAATTTAGAAAGTAAGTATGCCATTATGTTATTTTTGATCTCGCGTTAATCGGTGGAACTTAATGAAAACGTCTCCCATCAATATAACAATGCTAACTTAAGTCAGCCACCTATATAATAAAATCTGCCATCACATTACAGTAAAACTCCGCCGTAACTAAATCAACTTAATAATAAGTCTACCATGACGATAATGTAACTACGTAGTAATAAACAAAAACTCTGCCATCAATCTATGAAAAATCAATGATCAAACAAAAATAAATCTGCCAAATAAAACCAAAAGTCTTGCTCAAAAAGTTTAGTACATTTATAAATTTCTTGATAAGAGCTACTGCTACGTGAGTGAGCTTAACCGTTGGTCCAACATCGCCAAGATAATCTTTGTATAATAAACCAAGTATTTTTGGTGTAACGTCATGATCGTTCTGTTACCATCCAGTTTGGCCATCGTTCTGAGGATGGCACATGGTGGAGAACATAAATTTAGTGCCTAGCTTCCTGCAAAGGGTTCTCCAGAAATGAATCAAGAACTTGGTGTCTCGATCTGACATAATGGTCTTTGGCATTCCATAAAGTTTTCTTTAAAAAAATCATATCATTAACGTAGTTTAGTAAGTTTTCCTTAAAAAAATCATATTATTTTCTTGTGTAAACAGTACGTCAAACATGCACCCTTATCTAATACTCCTTCTCCCCCTAACTTTTTTTTTTCCAACAGAAAGTTTATATTATAATTTAGACCATCTCATTTAGAAAATTTCGATTATCTTCCAATCAGGTATGGATCTTCATGAATTTCCTTAGATTTTATGATTTTTATGGAAAATAAGAAATAATAAAACTATCAATGAAAACTAATAACCCCAAAGAATTTAGAAAGAGCAAAGAAGAAAAGTAATGTTTGGTACAAATCAAACTGTTCATCTATCCTACACGAGAATGTTATAGCGGGAGGAAATCCACTTGTGGTATCTCAGACGGACTCGCAACAAACAACTTTTACGTGTTTTTTATGGATCCTAGAAAGAAGATGATCATACCTCAATGGCAGTTTGGATCCTTAAATTGCATGTTGGTTCAATCGATTTACTCGAATACAAGATAGTTATCATAGGGCTTAACATTACATATGAGTTGCATATTCTTATATAGGCGATGCAAAGCTTTAAGAAGAAGAAGAATATGCACCAATTTTGTCACAGACTCTATAGAACTCATGCAGTTAGTGGACAAATCAGTGGAATGGCATGTATTCGCCTCAGAATTGTGAGAATTTATGATACTTTGTAACAACTTTCTGGAATTTACATTTATCCAACAATGACGCGAGACGATTGGTTAGAAAAAAAGCGAGATTAAGAAAATCAAAATTTTCATTTATTAGCACTTAATAGTCCGTATTGATTTTTAATGGTACACTTGATGTATTTTTTATTTTTTGAAGTGTGTTGTATAAAAAAAACAAAATGATGCCTAATAATATATCAGGCTTTAATTCAAAGAAATTTGTTGCAAATACACAAGCAAACACAAAAGTACTTAGGGATTGAATCCACAATGAGCAATTGTTACTGTATAAATTTCGAAATAAATAATTTTACTAAAAACGAAAATATAATTGTTTTATGGGTAAATAATGTAAATGACAAAAACTCCTACTAATTTAAACTTATAATATGAAAACGCTAAATTTAGAAAAATTCGCAAGAAATCAATATCGCTAATTGGATTTCTATTGAGAATTTGATTAACTGTTGTCTAGAGCTTAAAACACGAATATTTAGCTAGTCAATTGTCGTTGAACTAAACTATTGTCTCTAACAATCTATCTTTCTAAACTGTCGTTTGAATTCAAATAATTTCTTTAGCATTAGGATTCTAGAAAGCTGGATCGGTTGGTCAATTCCTAGACCGACTAATCATGCTACTTTCTGCCAAACATCCCATTTCTTCCATTTTCATCAAAACCTCCATTAAATCATAAAACCTGAAAAAATCCTTGCAAAAGATCCAAAAACGTCGGAGAAACCCATAACTCCTGCTAAACGATAAATACCATATGTTAAATATGACACATATTAGCTTCCCCAGACTTAGATCTTTTTTGTCCTCAAATAAAGTAAGAATATGAAATATTGGAAAAGCTGAAGAAATTCACACGCTTTTCAGTAAAACTGTATCGATACGAATCTTACACCTTTAATAGTACTGACATGAAACTATAACTTCCGTGTAATTCCCGTTCATTTGCAACAAACCCGTTCCACCTACAGCCAAATTAGAGATATTCATTCGCCGTGTTTATTGAACCTATTAGAACTTTCAAAATATATCATCATCTAGGGAGTTGATCAAAGATACTGAAATTCATCCCCCTTAAACTTATTAACAAGATACTGATGTACTTTTTAAATTTCATTATCCTCTCCTCTTTTTAGGATCGATTTTTCTTAATTTTTAGGATATCATTGTATTTTTTTTCATTGAAATCTTTACTTGATTATCAATTTTTTCCTATTTTTCTAGGGTATCATTGTATTTTTTCATTGATCCTCTTATAAATTTTCCGTGCGATCTAAAAGAGCAAATTTATGTCCTGCTCCAAATTAACTTCCATTCAAATCCCATCTAATTCAACACACGAGATTTAAAACTGAAAAGGGTAGAGCTGAAAATTCTTACTTTACGAGATGGTATATCTTATGAGTTTTGAAAGGTAATTAAAATCTAATGCATACCAAGCTTCTAGACGAGTTCTTTTTCTTCTCTTCTTTTTAGTTTCTTTTTTTTGTCAGCTTGTTGAGTAATATGTACTTCTTTGGCATTGTGTTTAGGAAGTTGCTCAACTCACGGGACTTCCATTCAGAAATGATTGTAGATAGTAAGTGTAAGAGATGTCACAAGATAGCATTAGTGTAAATAATAGTCACAAAAATCATGATCATAATTTCAAAGGCAAGTTTTAACATGTTGTATAACATCTCAGTTTAGATAGAAACGAAATGATAAAAACATGAAAAATAAAATCTAATATGCTACTACTTGGCGATTCTCCCTCAGACTTACTTCATGCCATCCCGGTGTGTAAATTAACATGAAAAAGAAAATAAATAGTAACTAAAGGAAATGTGGTTAGCTCATAAATCGGGGCTAACGCTCTCACGATGTCTTCCTCCTCCTTCTCCTTTTCATCCGCACCCTTAAATCTGATATGTCGGGTGTTGTGGACTCTCTTGGCAAGTTCTCGGCACCTTCACGTTGACATTCAGTGCCGGAGAACCGGAAACAAATTGGCACTCGTATCATGGAGAGGACGCTCCATAACTTTGTGATAACCATGGTTTTTACATTGTTTCACATCACCACCTTTTTCGTGTCTTCATTAGAATTTTAGGCATTCTATCCATCCATTTACATTCATTGGCATTTGGCATTACATTACATAGGTTAGTGCATGCATTTCTACATCTTGCATACCTTCTGAATGATTTCAGGTACAACAAGATGTTAGACGGGATAAAGCATGGAAACCAAAGAGTCTCTTGGAGGGCACGAGATCGGCCATCTAGCCAATCTCAATCGACTAGGATCTGCTGCCCATGCGATCGGCCATCCGGCAGTACATGTAATTGTTGTTTGGTCACTTTTTATGACCAATATGCTACCATTTTGTGACCAGTAGATGTAGTCGATGTTTCGTCGCTTTTTGCAATCAACGTTCGACCACTACGCGAGTGGCACTTCAGTCCCAAAGTTGTGGCTAAAAAACAATGTGGAAAATATATGCGTGGTAGGTGTACCTAGAAACAAGCAACCAAACTACCGTTGTCACAAAATAGTCATAAAGTAGTGGCAAAATCTTTTATATATATATAACCATGTATCTCCTCTCATTTGTAGAATCACAAATAAAAAAATTGCAAACATGTGAGGTAATTACATTAATTCGAGAGAGTAGATGTACAAAAGGATTGATAATGAAACAAGAAATATATTGCCATAATTTGTACAAATGATGAAGCAGTTCATGAATTTTGCAAGTAGTCATCCAATATCACAAAGTAGTGGATGTAAGTTTTTTTTGTCTTTGTATTAATTGCAAAAATGATAAATTTCTTCCGGCACGCAAAATTTAAAATTATCTGTATAGTCAAGGATTTATGGCAAATTATTATGTTTGGTATAAAAATGGAGAAGAATTGAATGCTAATTTAGGAATGAGTCATTCTGATGATGTGAATAAAAATCAAGGAGGTACATGTGGTAGTAAGGAAATAGTAGGCGGCTCTTGTAATAGATATGTAGAAATGGTGACTGATGTATTTCGTGGTACTATGACTGATGAGTATTATAATCACCACGAGGAAACCTTTAATAATATATAAGAACCTAACTCAAAAACACAAATTTTTTACAACATGTTAGAATCTGTGAAAAAATCATTGTATGATGGTTGTCACGAAAGACACTCGCACTTATCTTTAGCCGCTTGGTTCATGAATATTAAGTCTGATTTTAATCTTGCTGAAAAATATATGAATTTGTGGGCGGAGCTATTTACGAATATTTGACTGACGAAAATCAGGCGACGAGCACATTACAAAACCGAAAAACTGATACAAAATTAAGGCCTCCTATTTTATACAATTGATGTATGTATTCACAATTGTATGATCTTTTGGAAAAAGATGAAAATGGGAAAATTTAAATTTTGCGATTCACCATGATATAATCAAAGCGAGGGTAGAACGATAATGCCTTTCAATCGTATGTGGTATTTATATATAGACGACAAGCTGAAAAGAATGTACCAAATCAAGAAAATTACATCGGAAATGAGGTGGCATGTAGAGCATGAAGTAGAAGACAGATAAATGAGTCATTCGTCATCTGCTGTGGAGTAGAAAATTTTCAACATCAACATCGAAGATTTGCTATTGAATCTCAAAATATTTATCTTGGATTATGTATTGATGGGTTCAATTCATTTGGGATGTATCGTAATCATTCATTGTGACATGTGATTATTACTCCCTATAAGAAAGAATACTTGTTTTTTACAATTCTAAATTCGGGGCCAAATTATCTTCGCGCTAGTCTGGATATATTGCTACTATCTTTGATTGATGAGCAAAAAGATTTGTGATCTACGAGAATTGAGGCATATGATGTGTCAATGAATCAAATTTTCAATTTAAAAATTATGCTACTATGGACGATAAACGATTTTCCAGCGTATGAAATGCTCTTAGGATGGACAATGCATGGTAGATTATCTTGTCTAATTTGTATGGATGATACCAAGACATTTCAATTACCAAATGGTACAAAGACGTGTTGGTTTGATTGTCATATAAAGTTTCTTCCTCAGGATCATCCATTAAGGAAAAATAGAAAAAATATTTAAAGGGCAAACACGCTTTGAATGACTTCCCACAGGAATCATTGACACGTTAACAAATTTTATACGAGCGAATAAAATATGTCAATCCTTTAAGAATACCTGGCTGCGGTAGAAGCAGTTATACAAGCCTCGATTCAAGGCTTATATGCGCGTGGCCTGTTTGGAGAAGGTTATGTGAGAAACTCGACCTTAGAATTCTTGGATAGGGGTTTTTGGGTTGGTATTCGATGGAGGGATGAAGTGAACCACACGAGGGGTGATGAACCTCGTGATAAATCACAAACTTAGAGCTAGGAGGGCTGGTCTCAACTAGGTTCTAAGCGCACAAGATTCTTAGAGAGAAAACTTGTTGGAAGAAAGTTCTACTTTATTAATATCAAAAAGGTTGTCGAACTACAATGCTGGAAGGAGCCTTATTAATATGCTCAACAGCTTGACCTTCTAGGGTCGACTCAAATAAAGAAAAGGAAAGTTTACAAAAGTGCATAAATGGAAAATATACAAAAGTGCATAACCGAAAAAGGACCTATTCCTAAAATGTCTTTGACTCAAGAAATGTAAATATTCTAGATCCTATCCTGCAAAACAGAAAGAGGCAAATATTCGAATTGAAAACTTACCTTACTTACCTCACGGCCAAGAAATGGAAGGTGGCCGTCCTTGTGGCATGCAAGCGCCTTGCTCCTAGTCTTCGACTTGGAGTAGGGTTAGAAATCTTGGGCCCTGACCTCTCTTGCCACTAAAGCCCAAGTCTCTGAAGTCCCTTGCATTGTTGAGAAGCTTTTGGACTCTTCTTTGTACTTCTGGCCAATCGTCCTTAGTCGATCTTCCTCTAGGAGCTTGTCGACCCATAAGCTGAACTTGTGGAAGATTACTCTTGATCTACTCCTTTTCATTGCTCCTGGTCGCACTACTGGTGTAGAGACTTCCTCTAGATGCATATCCTGAAGGTGGTAGCTTATCTGGTCCGAGTCTCCTTGTGTAGAACTTGAAATGCTCGTGTACTCGGCTGGATCGGCTGTACCGGCTGGACTGTGCGAGGTACTGGCTGGAATTGCCTTCAGGACTGGCCAAGTTGATCCCTGAGTCGGCGGCGTCACCAAGGGGACCGGCGGTGTCATCCACGTTGCCACCAATTGTGCCGGAAGCTTGGGCCTCTCTGACACAAGCCTTGATTCAAGGATGTATGCGCGTGGGCTGTTTGGAGAAGGTTAGGTGAGAAACTCGACCTTAGACTTCTTGGATAGGGATTTTTGAGTTGGTATTCGATGGAGGGGTGAAGTGAACCACACGAGGGGTGATGAACCTAGTGATAAATCACAAACTTAGAGCTAGGAGGGCTGGTCTCAACTAGGTTCTAAGCGCACAAGATTCTTAGAGAGAAAACTTGTTGGAAAAAGTTCTACTTTATTAATATCAAAAAGGTTGTCGAACTACAATGCTGGAAGGAGCCTTATTAATATGCTCGACAGCTTGACCTTCTAGGGTCGACTCAAATAAAGAAAAGGAAAGTTTACAAAAGTGCACAAAAGGAAAAGATACAAAAGTGCATAACCGAAAAAGGACCTATTCCTAAAATGTTCTTGACTCAAAAATGTAAAGCATCTAGATCCTACCCTGCAAAACAGAAAGAGGCATATATTCGAATTGAAACTTACCTTAACTTACCTCACGGCCAAGAAATGGAAGGTGGCCGTCCTTGTGGCATGCACGCGCCTTGCTCCTAGTCTTCGACTTGGAGTAGGGTTACAAATCTTTGGGCCCTGACCTCTCTTGCCACTAAAGCCCAAGTCTCTGATGTTCCTTGTGTTTTTGAGAAGCCTTTGGACTCTACTTTGCTCTTCTGGCCCATTGTCCTGAGATGATCTTCCTCTAGGAGCTTGTCGACCCATAAGCTGAATTTGTGGTAGAGTGCCCTTGATCTGCTTCTTGTCATTGCTCCTTGAGGTACTACTGGTGTAGATACTTCTTCTAGGTGCATGTCCTGGAGCTGGTAGCTCATTTGGTCCGAGTCCTCTTGTGTGGAAGTGGAAATGTGCGTGTACTCGGCTGGATCGGCTGTACCGGCTGGATTGTGCGTGGTACTGGCCGGGATGCCTTCAGGACCGGCTAAGTTGATCCCGGAGTTGGCGGCATCACCAGAGGGACCGGCGGTGTCTTCCACGTCCCCACCAAGTGTGCCGGAAGCTTGGGACTCTCCGCCGGCGATGCTGACCGGTCTGGTCCTATAGGTCGAGGGTCCGGCGGTACTGTCTGGTCCGGCAAACGTGCCAGATGGTCCTGTTGTCTCGGGCAAGCTTCCTGGTCGGCCAGTCTGGTCTCCTGGCTGGATGTACGACCTGATGTCCTCATCATTCCCTCCCTCTTCAGTAGGTTTTGTCCTCAAAACTAGTTCATCTGCATGGAAAGGGGCTAAGTCAATAACGCTGAACGTGTTGGACACATTAAACTCAGCTGGGAGCTCGATCCGGTAGGCGTTGTTGTTGATCCTCTCGAGCACTCTGAATGGTCCATCTCCTCTTGGTGCTAGCTTGGAACTCCTTAGGTTTGGGAACCTCTCCTGCCGTAGGTGTAGCCACACCCAATCGCCTGGTTGAAAGATCACCTCCTTTCTTCCCTTGTTGGCATGAGTCACGTACTGTCCGGTCCTCTTCTCCAAGTTTTTTGCTACCTTCTGGTGTAATCTCCTTATGAAATCTGCCTTGGATGCTCCGTTGTGGTTGGTCATCTCAGCTGGTGGTAGTGGTGTTTGCTCCAATGGGGTGAGAGGGTTGAAGCCATATACCACTTCAAATGGTGTCTTCTTGGTTGCTGAGTGCACGGCTCGGTTGTAAGCGAACTCTATGAATGGCAGGCACTCCACCCAAGTCTTTAGGTTCTTCCCTAGTGTAGTCCTGAGAAGAGTTGATAGTGTCCTGTTAACAACTTCAGTTTGGCCATCGGTTTGAGGATGGCAGGTGGTAGAGAAGAGTAGCTTCGTGCCTAGCTTTCTCCAAAGGGTCCTCCAGAAATGGCTGAGGAACTTGGTGTCCCTGTCTGATACGATGGTCCTTGGCACTCCATGAAGCCGTACTATCTCCCTGAAGAACAGCTCAACTGTTTGTGTGGCATCATTGACATTGGAACATGGAATGAAGTGTGCCATCTTGGAGAATCTGTCCACCACTACAAAGATTGCATCTTTGTGGTTGATCTTGGGCAGACCTAGAACAAAGTCCATCGAGATGTCCACCCATGGATGTGTGGGTATGGGCAGTGGGAGATACAACCCGTGAGGTTGCACTCGGGACTTTGCCTTCTTGCAAGTGATGCATCTTGCACAATGAGCTTCTACTGTCCTCTTGATGTGTGGCCAGTAGAAGTGCTCCTTGGCCACTGCTAGAGTCTTGTCGACACCAAAGTGGCCCATGAGTCCTTCTCCATGAGCTTCTCGGATGATAAGCTCCCTTAATGATCCTTGTGGTATGCACAGTCTTCTTTCTCGGAACAAGAATCTCTCATGGATGTAGAATTTGCCATGACTCCCTGTGCCACACTCCTTGTAGCTCTCAGCAAAGTCAGGATCATCCTTGTATAGATCCTTGATGTGCTCGAATCCTAGGACATTTGCCTCCATGGTTGATATCAAGGCAAACCTCCTTGATAGTGCATCGGCTACCACATTATCTTTGCCCTTCTTGTACTTGATGATGTACGGGAAGGTCTCTATGAACTCCATCCACCTGGCATGTCTTCTCTTGAGATTGGTTTGCCCTCTGAGGTGTTTGAGAGTCTCGTGATCAGTGTGGATCACAAACTCTTGGACAAGTAATGCTGCCAAGTCTCCAATGCTCGGACAAGGGCATAGAGCTCCTTGTCATAAGTGGGGTAGTTCAGTGAGGCACCACTTAGCTTCTCACTGAAGTATGCCACTGGTCTCCCTCCTTGGGTTAGCACTGCTCCTATGCCTATTCCAGAGGCATCATACTCCACTTCAAACGTCTTGTTGAAGTCGGGAAGGACTAGCACTGGTGCATGTGTAAGGCTGTCCTTCAAGGCCTGGAATGCCTTCTCCTGAGCTTCTCTGATACAAGCCTTGATTCAAGGATGTATGCGCGTGGGCTGTTTGTAGAAGATTAGGTGAGAAACTCAACCTTAGGCTTCTGGATAGGGGTTTTCTGGTTGGTAAACGGTGGAAGGGTGAAGTGAACCACACGAGGGGTGATGAACCTCGTGATAAATCACAAACTTAGAGCTAGGAGGGCTGGTCTCAACTAGGTTCTAAGCGCACAAGTCTCTCTTGAGAGAAAGCTCGTAGGGAAAAGTTCTACTTTATTAATAATCAAAAGGTTGTCGAACTACAATGCTGGAAGGAGCCTTATTAATATGCTCGACAGCTTGACCTTCTAGGGTCGACACAAATAAAGAAAAAGGAAAGTTTACAAAAGTGCACAAAAGGAAAAGATACAAAAGTGCATAACCAAAAAAGGACCTATTCCTAAAATGTTCTTGACTCAAAAATGTAAAGCAACTAGATCCTACCCTGCAAAACAGAAAGAGGCATATATTCGAATGTAAACTTACCTTAACTCACCTCACGGCCAAGAAATGGAAGGTGGCCGTTCTTGTGGCATGCACGCGCCTTGCTCCTAGTCTTCGACTTGGAGTAGGGTTAAATATCTTAGGGCCTTGACCTCTCTTGCCACTAAAGCCCAAGTCTCGGATGTTCCTTGTGTTGTTGAGAAGCCTTTGGACTCTAATTTGCTCTTCTGGCCCATTGTCCTTAGCTGCTCTTCCTCTAGAAGCTTGTCGACCCATAAGCTGAATTTGTGGAAGAGTGCTCTTGATCTGCTTCTTGTCATTGCTCCTAGAGGTACCACTGGTGTAGATACTTCCTCTAAGTGCATGTCCTGGAGCTGGTAGCTCATTTGGTCCGAGTCCTCTTGTGTGGAAGTGGAAATGTGCGTGTACTCGGCTGGATCGGCTGTACCGGCTGGATTGTGCGTGGTACTGGCCGGGATGCCTTCAGGACCGGCTAAGTTGATCCCGGAGTTGGCGGCATCACCAGAGGGACCGGCGGTGTCTTCCACGTCCCCACCAAGTGTGCCGGAAGCTTGGGACTCTCCGCCGGCGATGCTGACCGGTCTGGTCCTATAGGTCGAGGGTCCGGCGGTACTGTCTGGTCCGGCAAACGTGCCAGATGGTCCTGTTGTCTCGGGCAAGCTTCCTGGTCGGCCAGTCTGGTCTCCTGGCTGGATGTACGACCTGATGTCCTCATCATTCTCCCCAGCTGAATCCCATGTTCTTCTTCACTACTGCCGTCAGTGGTGAGGCAATACTGCTGAAGTTGGGCACGAATCTCCTATAGAAGCTGGCCAGTCCGTGGAAGCTCCTTACTTGGCTGATGTTTCCTGGTGTTGGCCATTCTTGTATGGCTCGAATCTTTTCTTCATCAACCTGTAGGCCCTGTGAACTTACAACAAAACCTAAAAAGACAAGCTTATCAGTACAAAAGGTGCACTTCTTGAGATTGGCATAAAGCTCTTCTTGTCGAAGGGTTTTAAGTACCATCTCAAGATGTGTGAGGTGTTCCCGTAGGCACTTACTATAAACTAGTATATCATCAAAGTAAACTACCACAAACTTACTGATGTACGCCCTAAGAACTTGGTTCATAAGGCGCATGAAGGTACTTGCCCACACTGAATGGCACAGTGACTTGTTCATGGATCTTGAGCTCTACTTTGTCATCGAGCCATCTCAGTCTATATGGTCGAGGATGCTTTGTCTCCTCTAAACCTAGCTTATCAACCATATATGCACTAGCAACGTTAGTGCAAGAACCACCATCTATGATGAGGTTGCATACCTTGCCCTTGATGGTGCAACGGCTGTGGAAGATGTTCTCCCTTTGGATGGTCTCTGAAGGATCCACCATTGCACTGAGGATACGTCTAGTGACCAGCACTTCCCCCACATCAGGGTACTCAATGTCACCATACTCTCCTTCTGGCTCATAGTCCTCTTCATCTTGGGACTCATACTCTCCTGCCTCCGTAATCAGCATGACTCGGTTGTTTGGACACTCCCTTGAGATGTGTCCACGTCCCCTGCACTTGAAACAAGTTATGTCACGTGATCTTTGAGGGTTAGAAGACTTACCAGGCTCTCTCTGGTCACGGGTGGGTTCAGGAGGCTTGCTCTTGAACCTTGACTCGATCTCTATGCTTTTGCCTTTGTCTACAGGCTTGGGCATGTTGTTTGGTGCCCAAGGTGTCTTAGACTTGCTGCGGATGTCTTGGCTCTTACGTTTGATGTGCTGCTCAACTTGCACAGATAGGTGGAACAAGTCTTTGAAGTCATTGTAGATTTGTCTTTCCACCTTGCGGCTGATCCTTTCTTGGAGTCCATCCAAGAATTGTGCCATCAATGCTTCTTCATCATCATTGAGCTCCAATCTGTTCCTTAACTTCTCGTACTATAAACTAATATATCATCAAAGTAAACCACTACAAACTTACTGATGTACGCCCTAAGAACTTGGTTCATAAGGCGCATGAAGGTGCTTGGGGCATTAGTCAAGCCGAATGGCATGACTGTCCACTCGTATAGCCCTTGCTTTGTCTTGAAAGCAGTCTTCCATTCATCACTTTCCTTCATCCTGACCTGGTGGTATCCACTCTTGAGGTCTATCTTGGAGAAGACCGTGGCTCCATTCAGCTCATCTAGCATGTCATCCAGCCATGGTATCGGATGCCGGTACTTGACTGTGATGTTGTTGATGGCTCAGTAGTCCACGCACATTCGCCAAGTCCCATCCTTCTTGGGCACTAGTAGCACTGGTACGGCACATGGACTGAGGCTCTCTCGAACATAGCCTTTCTCCAGGAGCTCCTTGACTTGGTTCTCAAGCTCCTTGGACTCCTCTGGACTCATCCGGTAGGCTGGTCGGTTGGGCAGGGCTGCTCCGGACACTAGGTCGATCTGGTGTTCTATGCCACGTAAAGGAGGCAAGCCTGCTGGTATCTCCTCTGGAAACACATCCTGGAACTTATTGAGGAGAGTTGCTACTCAGGGAGGTAACTCTACCTGTTCTTTTTCTACATTCAACACTTCTTTGAAAACCATTAGTAGCATTAGGTCCTTCGAGGCTAAAGCTCTCCGGACATGACTCGGTTGAATAAGAAAGTTAGATTTAATGAGCTTCTTTTCCTTACTCATTTGATGTTGAAGCTCATGTACCTGGGCAGGTGTAAGAGGAGCTCAGCTGACCTTTCTCTTGTCATGCACGAAAGTGTAGAAATTGGTTCGGCCATCATGCCTGATCTCCTTGTCAAACTGCCATGGCCTTCCTAGCAGAAGATGGCCAGCTTGCATGGGCACCACGTCGCATACGACTTGGTCTTGGTACTTGCCCACACTGAATGGCACAATGACTTGCTCATGGATCTTTAGCTCCACTTTGTCATCGAGCCATCTCAGTCTATATGGTCGAGGATGCCTTGTCTTCTCTAGACCTAGCTTATCAACCATATATGCACTAGCAACGTTAGTGCAAGAACCACCAACTATGATGAGGTTACATACCTTGCCCTTGATGGTGCAACGGCTATGGAAGATGTTTCCCTTTGGATGGTCTCTGAAGGATCCACCATTGCACTAAGGATGCGTCTAGTGACCAGCACTTCCCCCACATCAGGGTACTCAATGTCACCGTATCCTTCTTTTGGTTCGTAGTCCTCTTCATCTTGGGACTCATATTCTCCAGCCTCCGTAATCAGCATGACCCGGTTGTTTGGGCATTCTCTTGAGATGTGTCCACGACCCCTACACTTGAAACAAGTGATGTCACGTGATCATTGAGGGTTACAAGACTTACTAGGCTCTCTCTGGTCATGGGTGGGTTCAGGAGGCTTGCTCTTGAACCTTGACTCGATCTCTATGCTCTTGCCTTTGTCTACGGGCTTGGGAATGTTGCTTGGTGCCCAAGGCGTCTTAGGCTTGCTGCGGATGTCTTGGCTCTTACATTTGATGTGCTGCTCAGCCTGGACAGATAGGTGGAGCAAGTCTTTGAAGTCATTGTAGATTTGCCTTTTCACCTTGCAGCTGACTCTTTCTTGGAGTCCATCCAAGAATTGTGCCATCAATGCTTCTTCATCATCATTGAGCTCCAGCCTGTTCCTTAGCTTCTCGAACTCTTCATAGTACTCCTTTACTGATCCGGTACCCTGCTTATGAGTACAAAAACGACGTTGCAAGTCCCTATGAAAGTAATGTAAAACAAACCTTTGTCGCATGACATCTTTCATGTCGACCCATGAGTCTATGGGCCTCATTCTTTTCCTCCTTCTGTCAGATACCTCACGATTCCACCAGATGAGGGCATTGTCCGTGAGTTGTGCTACTGCCATTGAGACTCTCCTAGGCCTTGGTTGGTTGTAATGATCAAAGATATGATACATTCTTCTCTTCCAATCTAGGTAAGCCTCGGGGTCTACTTTTCCTGCAAAACTTGGAGGAGTTAGCTTAACACCAGGATGAGTTACCCGGTTGTAGGCGTGTTCATCTCCATCCTCATGATGTCTAGGAGGCATCCTTGGTCTCTAGTGAAGACCATATGGCTCGAGGCCATCATCTTCTGCCTCTGGTTGCCGTGGAGGTCCTCTCGGCCTATGGTGATAGTTATGAGGTTGTGTGTCCTCATCTCCATCTGGCTGGGGCTCCTCCTGTTCGTGCCGTTTCCTAAGGTGCTCAGGACCCTCAGCACGGTCTTGCTCAGCACTCACGTGCCTTATAGCTTGGAATCTCACAGGCCTCTCCACGCGCTCCAACCTCTCGCCTATTGATACGAGTTGTGTTTGGAGGGTGGTGAACATGGCCATCATGGCTTCAGCTGCTTCTCTATTCTCTTCAACCATTGCGTACTACAAAGAAAGAAGACAAGTTATGCTGCTCCTAAGTTGATTAGGAGGGTTTTCTTTTATAAGGGGATTCGAAAAAAATCCAAAAAGGAAAATCTGAGAAATGGAAAATTCGAAAATATGGAGATTTGAATAAAAAGGAAACTTTCTTGACAACTATTGCTAGCTGTCCAATTCGAATTCTTTTGCTATTTTTTCCTATTTTCTTTTTCTTTTCTTTTTAATTTAACTTAAATTTAATGGAAATATGATTTAAACAAAAAGGAAAACATGAATGGCAATGCAAAAGTGAATCTAAACCCTAGTGATACACGTAGAAGCTAGATGCACTTGGTTTGGAGTTTGATGTTATTTTTTTAAATTTTTCTTGAATGAAACTTAAACTAATACAAGAACTAGAAACAAAATAAGTTAAAGGATAGAAACAACCTGGTTTAGGAGCTTTAAGCTCTGATACCAAAATGATACAAGCCTCGATTCAAGGCTTATATGTGCGTGGGCTGTTTGGAGAAGGTTAGGTGAGAAACTCGACCTTAGACTTCTTGGATAGGGGTTTTTGGGTTGGTATTCGATGGAGAGGTGAAGTGAACCATACGAGGGGTGATGAACTTCGTGATAAATCACAAACTTAGAGCTAGGAGGGCTGGTCTCAACTAGGTTCTAAGCGCACAAGATTCTTAGAGAGAAAACTTGTTGGAAGAAAGTTCTACTTTATTAATAACAAAAAGGTTGTCGTACTACAATGCTGGAAGGAGCCTTATTAATATGCTCGACAGCTTGACCTTCTAGGGTCGACTCAAATAAAGAAAAGGAAAGTTTACAAAAGTGCACAAATGGAAAATATACAAAAGTGCACAAATGGAAAATATACAAAAGTGCATAACCGAAAAATGACCTATTCCTAAAATGTCTTTGACTCAAGAAATGTAAATATTCTAGATCATACCCTGCAAAACAGAAAGAGGCAAATATTCGAATTGAAAACTTACCTTATTTACCTCACGGCCAAGAAATGGAAGGTGGCCGTCCTTGTGGTATGCACGCGCCTTGCTCCTAGTCTTCGACTTAGAGTAGGGCTAGAAATCTTTGGGCCTTGACCTCTCTTGCCACTAAATCCCAAGTCTCTGAAGTATCTTGCATTGTTGAGAAGCCTTTGGACTCTTCTTTGCACTTCTGGCCCATCGTCCTTAGTCGATCTTCCTCTAGGAGCTTTTCGACCCATAAGCTGAACTTGTGGAAGAGTGCTCTTGATCTACTCCTTGTCATTGCTCCTAGTGGCACTACTGGTGTAGAGAATTTCTCTAGATGCATGTTCTGAAGCTGGTAGCTTATCTGGTCCGAGTCTCCTTGTGTAGAAGTTGAAATGCTCATATACTCGGCTGGATCGGCTGTACCGGTTGGACTGTGCGAGGTACTAGCCGGAATTGCCTTCAAAACCGGCCAAGTTGATCCTTGAGTCGGTGGCGTCACCAAGGGGACCGGCGTTGTCATCCACGTCGCCACCAATTGTGTCGGAAGCTTGGGCCTCTCTACAGGCAATGCTGATCGGTCTGGTCCTATTGGTCGAGGGTCCGGCGGTACCGCTTGGGTCGGCAGACATGCCAAATGGCCTGGGTGTCTCGGGCAAGCTTCCTGGTCGGCCAGTCTGGTCTCTTGGCTAGACATACGACCTGATGTCCTCATCAAGCAGTCATGAAGTAAAATAGGAAGGATATGAAGTTGGCATAACTGGTACAAAGAAAGTATATTTTGAGAGTTACCATACTGCACGGATCTTAACCAACGACATAATTTTGATGTGTATATAGAAGAATTTCTTCGATAACATCATAAATACTGTTATGAATGTCAAAGATAAATTAAAAGATACAATTAAGTTAAGGTTGGACATTGCAAAATTTGCTCTCGAAAAGAGCTGCACGTGGATGGTCGGGATAATGCTCCATTTCCTATGTTTAGATTGACTAAAAAAGCCAAAAAGCGTTTATTGGAATGTGTCAAAAATAAGGTTAAATTTCCAGATGGATACGCGGTAGACTTAGCGAAATGTGGATATGGATGCACTAAAGTTCTCATGCATGAAAAGTCATGATTGTCAAGTTTTTATGGAGAGACTCCTACCTTCTATATTTGCAGAACTTGTAACACAAAACGTTTATTTGACATTATCAAGTATGTAAAATTAAATATTTTGATTTGTACATATATATAATTATAATAATTGCAAGTAATAATTAATTACTTGATTAAAATTTGAGTAAAACATGGATTGGAGGATATTTCCATGATCTATGCTTCAGATCATTGTAACAAAGTACTGTCCGAATTCTGAAAAAAAAATATAGTTATAATTTTTTGAAATATTTCCTCAAAATTCACTTAGATCCGAAAATTGGGAGGTATATTCTTTGTTTGATCCACAAAATGGCTCATTAAGTTGGTTTATATAATTTTTGGTTTAAAATTAGTAAAACTGAACCGCATTGGAATGATTTAAATTGAAATTGTGCGGGACCAACGTATTTGTGCATGGAATCGATCAGTCTGGGAAAGAACCGATTGGTCCAAGGTCCTGTCACTAGACTGATCGATCTACTTGCATATAATTTTCTTATAAATAAGAAAAACCTTAGAATATTAGTATAAAATAAAATGAAATAAAAAATGGACCAAATTTTAGTAGACTTGTTCGATAGGTTGCCTCCCATCTTGCGATTTTTTATTGTCACTAACTTGACCGTTTGATGTCATCAAACGTTGGGTGCATCTGTGAGGGGAACTGATGTTTTTGTAAGAATAGATTTGTGTGCCATATATTTTTTAGCTGTTGATCATTCACCTTGATTTTGCCGTTATTGTTGTGAAATAGCACACAACACCATAGATCTCACTTCCTTGATGGTGAAAGATCTTGGCCACCTAGATCGCAACTTTCCTAGAAAAAACTTAAGATGCAAGTTAAATAGGAGTACCTTATCTTGGCAACAAATTTTCTAGTAATGATTTTTTGTCATGTATTTTCTTTGCTATTTTCTTGTAGATTCTTGAGTTTTCATAGGTATTTTGACGATTTGCATCAAGCTCGTTGAGTTGGATCATCCTTCTTTCAGTGGTGGCGTTGATGTCATAATTAAGTAGGTTAACCGTCCATGCAGCTTTGTACTCGGGTTTAACCAAAAGATGACAAGATTTAGCATATACCAAATGGTAAGGTGTAGGGACCGAAGACGTCTTGTAGGCTGTTTTATATGCTCGGATTTTATCGTCTAACTTGGTAGACCAATCCTTTCTTATCTTCCTGACAGTGTTCTCGAATAGCTTTTGATTTCTCTTTTATAAATCTTAACCTTGCCACTAGTATGGGGATGATATGGGATTGCTACCTTGTGTTGAAAATCCTATATTTTCTCCATTCCACCATCACTAATTACTACCCTTGGAACTCCAAACCTGGGAAAGATCACAAATTTAAACATATTCATCACTACCATAACATTATTGGTAGGACTGGCCATTGTTTCTACATATTGCAACATATATCCGCAACAACTAAGATGTGTTTGTTCTGATGAGGAGGAAAGGGGCCCATGAAATGTATGCCCCAACAATCGAATGTCTCAACTTTGAGAATAAAGTTATGAGGCATCTCGTTCTTCTTATTGATGTTCCCTCTGACATGAATAACATTGCGAGACAAATGAATAGGCGTCTCTAAACATGGTGGGCTACCAAAATCCAGCTTGTAGTATCTTAAAAGTTGTCTTAAAAGTGGTAAAATGATATGCATAATTAGAACAATGACAGTGAAAAAGAATACCCTAAGCTTCCTCTTAAAGAACACAATGCTTGATCATTCTCTCAAGAACTTTTATGTGTAAATTTTACCGGTTCTTCATTCACTACAAGGTCGTTAGCTATCTCACAATACCAGGGAAACTTTGCTGAGATTGTGTTTATCTGCAGACATGATTAAAAACTCATAAATAATCTTTTCGGGAAAATTGTCATCTAAGGGTAAAGTCTCATCCACTCTCAACTTAGATAGGTGATCAGCAACCCCATTGTAAATACCTTTTTTGTCTTTAATCTCCACATCAAATTATTGTAACAACAAAATCCATCGAAGGAGTCTTGGTTTTGTGTCCTTCTTAGACAACAAATGTTTTCAAATCATCATGATATGTATGCACCTTAGAACCAACCAAATACGACCTGAACTTTTAAAACACAAATATGATAGCTAGAAGCTCCTTTTCAGTGGTCGCATAGTTCTTCTAAGATTCGTCTAGAGTAGATAGCATGCAACTTCTTGTTTGTTCTTTGTCCCACGACTGCGTCTGTCGCATAATCATTGGCATCACACATCAGCTCAAAAAGCAAATCCCAGATTGGGTGGTTGCACTATTGGAACGCTTACTAGAGCTTTCTTGATCATATGAAAGGATTGAAAACAATCGTTAGTGAATCTAAATTTAACATCCTCACAGAAACGTTGAGTGACGGGTTTGGGCTTGATGAATCTCCTGTAGAAACCACCATGTCCTAGGAAGCTACGAACTCTCTTGATTGAATCAAGAGGTTGCAGGCTTGTCATCACCTCGATCTTGAATCTATACCCTTGTTTGATAATCGATTTCCAAGAAAAATCCCATCTCGCATTATGAAATTGACATTTTCTCAATTAAACACTAAGTTTTTCTCCTCGCACCTTTGAATTACCGTGCACAAATTCTCAAGAATGTTTTCAAAGGAAGAGCTATATACAGAGAAATCATCTATAAAAACCTATATGATGTCTTCAATTAAGTCAGTGAAAATAAACATCATGCATATCTCAAATGTGGTTGGGGCATTATAAAGGCCAAATGACATTCTGCGATATGTAAAAATACCACTAGGGCAAGTGAATGTAGTCTTCTTTTGATCGTCTAGGTGTATAGGAATCAAAATAAACCATAATAACCACCAAGAAAATAGTAATATGAATGGTTGGCTAACCGTTTGAGCATCTGATCAATGAAGGGT
This sequence comes from Pugionium cornutum, assembly GCA_018901935.1. Lineage (NCBI taxonomy): Eukaryota > Viridiplantae > Streptophyta > Magnoliopsida > Brassicales > Brassicaceae > Pugionium > Pugionium cornutum. Next base: position 10,123,353 of record CM032155.1, read on the forward strand.
AAAGGAAAGTGATCATTTTTTTGCAGCAGTTAGTTTTTTGTAGTCGATACACATTATGTGCCATGTGACACTCCTTGTTGGAATCAACTCGTTCCTATCGTTCTTTACTATGATCAAACCTCTTTTCTTTGGCACTAAATGCACATGACTCATCCAAGGTTGTCGGATATTGGGTAAATATCCCAACCTCTAGAAGTCTCAATATCTTTTTCTTACAACATCTTTTACAGTTGGATTTAATCTTTTTTGATGTTTTATAGAAGTCACATATTCATCTTTCAGATGGATCTTATGCATGCAGAAGTCCGAAGAGATACCTATTATATCATTAAAAGAATATCCAAACCCCCTACAAAATCTTCTTAGATTTCTCAATAATAAAGCAGATTCTAGAATTAATGATAACATGATAGGTGGAATTGGGTCCAAGAAATGCGTACCCGAGCCCAAAAAAGAGTTGCTTGAGTTTGATTTAGCTCGCTCTAATTTTCGCGCGTGTTGGTCTGCTGAGAAATGTCTTCTAGCTAAAAGAAAGCCAACATCTTGTTGACAAGTTTTTTGGAATCCAACATCTTTGTAAACCCTGTGGTGGCATAATCCATATACCCGTAGTCCCTTTCAGCCTAGAGGATCCTCGGTATAAATCTCATTGAATACATCGGTAATAAAATCTGAACCATGTATACACTGAACATCTAACTAGTTATTGTTGGTCGCTTCATCATCTCAAGAACATCAAAGTGCATGACTAATTCGCCCAAATGGAGGTCAATAACCTTATTCTTAACGTCAATGATATCACCAGCTGTAGTAAGGAGTGGCCTACCCAAGATGAGGGGATCCTTGGGCTCTTTATCCACCTCTTGAACCAAAAAATCGGTGGAAATGTAGCAATTCTCCCATTTGAGTTGGTAAATCTTCCAGAATCATTTTTGCGTCGCTTTTAGAGCGATCAAAATGTACCAGTTAGATTGTGGTAGGCTTGAAATTTGCATTTCTAATCATTGAGCCACAAAGTAAGGCATGACGTTGACATTTGAACCCAAATCGTACAAAGAACGTTCAAATACTTGTTTCCAAATTGGACAAGCCAAAATGAAACAACCAGGGTCTTTGAGCTTTTTTGGCAATTCTGTTTTGTAACACATTACTATAATCTGAAATGATCATCATGATGCATTCCTCATAATTTAAATTGTTGGTGACTATTTTCTTGATGTACATTCGAAAACTCAGCATCATGCCACATGCATTGACAAATGACAATTTAAGCATGTTGTCCTCAAGCATTGCTTTGCATCTACTCTCTTCAGACTCCTTCTTAGATGGTCTAAGGCAGCTCGAGTAAAGTTTCTTAGGCCTGTAGGCCTGTTTTGTAGGCACATGCTGCGAGAAATTCTTGCCAGCAGCTGGATCGATCGATCCAGGAGAGGATATGATCGATCTGCTTGCAACCTGATCGATCGAGATCCGAATACACTAGATCGGTTGCAAGACCAGATTGATCAGTCTTGTGATTGGATCGATTGATCGGTCTTGTGCGCTGGATTGATCAATCTTGTGCCTCACTGCTCTGTTCCTTCTTTTTCTGCCAACTCGACGTCTACATATAATGTTTTGCCCTTTTTGCCATTGGGTTCACCTCACACCCGCTCCTAAGTGTAGTGGCATTATAATACTCATTTCAAGGTTTTTGTTCGGGTTTCCTAGGGAGAACGCCGACATGCTTTTTGATTTCCTCTGTAGTTTGAGCTACTTGAACGTCTAGTTTCTTCACGTGTGAAAAAGTGCATCAAATTTACCGTTCAGATCCTTGTACATGAAACCTTAGCGTTGAAGTCTTGGGTATTCTTATCTTGCCCTTCTAGGAGTTATTAAAACATTAACTAGATTGTGTTTTCAAGAGAAGCGAGGGCAAGCACTGATGCTTGATAGGTCTTTTGGAATCTCCTGTTGAAATTGTTGTTTTGTCCTTTGTTTGGGAATTATTGACAAAAATCGCTCTAATATCCATGCTTTGGTTGGAAATTTTGCTTAGGGGTATAAACCTGATTTTGGAGGTTCTCCACATTCTTGCTCCTATATGACAGATTTGGATGGTTCCTATAGTTCGTGTGGAAATAATTTCCTTTCAAATTGTTATCCTCTTCTGATGTAGCTCACTTCAATCTGATATTCCATGTCATTACCCATGTCTCCTAAAAACGGATCAACCTCGTCACAAAACCGACTAACTTCAGTCACTTTCTTTTCAATATCATGTTCATCTTTGCATTGAGCTCATACTCTACGATTTCATGCTACTGACATTTTGTTGCCTTTTGTCAAAATATTGGTAGTGGTTGTTGTTACTAACAACCAAGTTGTTAAACAGAGCGTAGCCTTAATCAACTTGTATGGTCATGAAATCTCCATTGCTAACAGGGTCTAATGTTATCTGAAATTTTTTCTCGATAGTGCAATAAAAGGTGATCAAGAGATTTGACTCACTGAATCCTTGATGAGGGCAATCCCTCGTATACTATTTGAATCTCTCATATGCTTCATAAAAAGATTATGCACCAGCTTTATGAAAGTTCAACATCTTGTTTCTCAGAAGGTTGGACCTAGACATGGTAAAGAAATGGTTCAAAAACACATATTTGGTCCCATCGTAAGTGGTCAGAGATCCTAGAGCTAGCTATTCTTAGACCAACGAATCGCCTTGTTTTCTAGAAAAATTTGAAGAAAGTGCACATCAGGTAATCAGCCAGCACTCCTTTTTCCTTGATCGTGCTACAAATCTCCTCAAACGTCTATGTGGCATGATCTCAAAACCATTCCTCGCGACTATAAGAGGCCTAATCGCAGATCGATTGGCATAAAACGCATCTGGAATGTCATAATCTCATAAAGTACGATGATCACCAGCTAATGTTGTCTCCTTTGGTTAGCTTCAGCTCTCTGTGCATGGGGTGCTGGAAACTAAGTTTGATTATCCACATTTTCAAAGTTGTCAGCCATGTTGAACTATCTTGCCTTGGATTTTTGGTTTGTCTTTCTATTCTTGCAAGCTCTTGGTTGTCTAAAATAAGATTGTCAAAAACTTTGGTTCTGATCATACACTGAAACGCGCAAGAACAAGAAGTGTGATATATTAGTAACAAGATTTCTTATACAACATATCAATCCTAGATTTATAGGCAACGTTATTGGTCCCCGGTGGCATTCAAAAATTTGATATCTCAGGTTTTAACCCAAAGAAATTTGCTACAAATGCACAACCAGGCGCTAGTACTTGTGGATTGAATCCATGAGGACCAATTGTTATTCTATATTTCTCGGAATATTCTGCTAAGAAGAAAAATATAATTTTTTATGAGTAAATAATCTAAATCGAAAAAAATCCGATTGATGTAATCTTATAATATGAAAAACGCTAGGTCGAGAGAAATTTGTAGGAAACCAGTACCTCTAATCGAGTTTCTATTGAAGATTTGATTAAGTGTCTTCTAAAACTTAGAACGTGAATATCTAGCTAGTTAAGTGTCGTTGCATTAAACTATTATGTCTAATAATCTATCTTTCTAAACTATAGTCTGAATTCAAATTTTTAAACATGCATTATTTTTTAAGTCCCAATATGCTCACAAATTGCTTTAACATTAGCTTTCATTGTTAAGAAAAGGAAATCTAACATCACTTTAGATGTGTTTGATTATTTCCAATATCGTAGTCTAATTGATCTGGTTATACTAAGTAATAAAAACAACATAAATGAAGATTCAGGTAAAAATCCCTAATTCTAACACCATAATCTAATGATTGTTGAAATATCTTGAAAAACACTAAACCTAACTAGGAATTTGCTCAGTACTCCCTTAACCGAGCAATCTGCCTGGGTTCTGGATGACTAGATCGATTTTTCAGAATCTAGACAACTGAATCAAGCGTTCTATCTACTCGGTTACTGGACAGACCAACCTCAATCACTTACAACAAGACCGATCAATTTCCGGTTGGATCCATCAATCCTACAAGGGGTTTTGAAAGCTTGATCGATCAATCCACTCCCAGAATAATCAATTCTGTTACTTTCTGTCAAAAAAAAATCCATTTCTTCTAATTTTCACAAATACTTCCATTAAACCGTCAAATTTGCAAAAATCTTCGAAACAATTCAAAAACCGATGTGAAAAAACCATTTGCTAAACAATTTATACAACTGATACAATACGTTAATTATGATACATATCACCTGAGCAGATGTTACACATTTAGAAGTATATTCATCTCATAAATAAATCTTTATTAGAAAATGCCAACTAATTGGTTTTTTTTCTCATTCAATACACTACAAAAAAAACACACGTTTTGCTACTACACATGCGACCACAATCTATGGTCGCAAAAGTGTTCGTCGTAAATTTTTGTGCTCGCAAATTGGTCGCAAATTTACGACCATGGTAATAGTTGTACATTTTACGACCAATTATCAATCACGACATTATCACAAAATTTGTGACTAATTTATCACTCCATTGTAGTTAGAAAATTTACGACCACTTTTCCATTATGTGTGTGGTCACAAAAGTAGCGGTCGCAAATTAGTCACAAACGTTTGTGACTAATTTACCACCACGTTTTCCACCGTGGTCGCATCTCGGTAACAAAATTTTGTGATCAATTTGCGACTACTATTACCCCATATTCGTAAATCGGTGACAAAATTTTATGACCGATTTGCGACTGCACCTATTTTGAAAATCGGTTGTGGTCGCAAATCGGTCACAAAAACTTTTGATCAATTTGCGACTACATGTAAGTGTGGTCGCAAATTGGTCACAAGGATTTGTGACGGATTTATAACCACCATATTTTCGAAATCAACTGTCAAATATATTTGTTACCAATTTGCAAGCACAAAATAACTTTAAAAAAATAATTTATTAAAATATTTAAAATTAAAAAATATTAAAATTTAAAATAATCGATTTTAATAAAATATTAAATATTTTTATTAAATATTTTTTATTATTAAAAATTATTTTATAATTAAAATATATAATAATATATGAATTATTTGTAATATTTCATAAATATTAATTAGTACATTATATATATTTTTAATAAGTAACAACTATAATTTTAAATTAAATGATTAATTATGATTTAAATTAAAATATAAATAAATTATTAAAAGAAAATTAATAAAATTTCTTAATTATAAAATTCTAATTACATAAAAAGGAAAAAAATCTAAACATTATCCGGATGCGGAAACTGTAAATCGGAAGGTGAAAATATTGGTGACGCGTTGGATGGTCTGGATGGCGCATTATTATTCTGCATAAACGTTGTAAAAGCGGAATCCATCCTTTGGAAGTAGCTGACAAGCATTTCCAAGTTGTTTATATGGCTTTGGTTTTCTTGATTCTGTAGTTCACATTGTCTTCGTTTTTCATCCAATTGGGAAACTCGTTCGTCCATTCGAGCATTGGCTTCTTGCATTCGCCCATTTACTTCCTCCATCTGCGCATTTCTTGCGACTTGTTCTTCAATATGTCGCTGCGCGACGAGTAGTTGATTTTGAATCGAAACAAAGTCGGAGGTTGTGGATGAGAAGCCACTGCGCCCAACCCGTGGATCCGGTTAATACTAGCGAGTCCGTAAAGACGTCCTCTGTCATCTGCAATAGAGGATTTAAAAATAATTAAAATAAATAAATTAGCAAAAATAAAATTGATGTAAATAAAAGAAAAGTTAAAAAATAATTTATATCTCAATGAATATCTCATTCTTTCTCTCTTGGGTCAGCTCTAGTCGGTGGGAAGTACCGTCCGACGTTTCACATGGATCGACCTCAATGATCGCCATCTTTTTTGGATGTTGCGTTCTTATGCTTCACCGATTTATTTTGCATTCAAATCGACATACGTATCATCCTCCCGAGTGTGAGTCTTTATAAAGATTTCACCAGTTGAAACAGATCGTCCAAAATTATTTTTCTAATTTTTTAATAAATAAATAATTAAATTTAAATTTAAAATTTTTAATTAAGTTAAAGTACTTACCATTTTCTGCTAAATCTAGATGTAGGATTTTTGGCCCGAGAAATGCTTATGCGGACCAACGCTATCCCGAGAGAAGTTCTGATTGTTGGAAAATTTGTTACTCCTCTCATTCGCCGTTTCTGTGTCCTAGTAGTTTGTCATTGTTTTGTATGAAACCGGAGAAATCTACCTTGAACATTTGACGGTTGTATAAACCGTGCTCACCATCCTTTTCATTTGTCTAATACAGACGAATTCAAATTCTTTTCTTACCACCAAGGTGATCAAAGGATCCCACATGTACGATTGCTTGTAAATTTTAATTTTCTTAAGATTAGTAATTAATAATTTTTATTAAATAAAAAATTAATTAAAAATAATAATAAATAAAAAATACTTACCATAAATTCTATAAAGTACTTTTCCTGATGTTTAGTTGGCATGACCGTCCAATAATAGTAAGGGTCGTCAAAATTGTTTTTTAAATTTTAGAAATCTTACGGGTTATACTCCATTTTGTTCTGGTCAAACCTAATAATTTAAATATATTAAATATTTAGAATTTCAAATAAATTTTTAATAAATAATAATTTTAGTAATTTTTTAATAAATAATAAATAATAATTTTATTAATTTTAATTAAATAAATATGTTTTTCGTGCTAATTATGCGAGCTTCCATTACCTTTCCGTTTAGTTTCATGACCGTTTCCACCGTATAAAACTTGTTCGCATGTCAATGATTGTGCAGGATAGTCATTCAAAATGTGTTTGTCCTTAAAATTTTCTTTTTTTATTTTTCTGTAACAGATGACCCTTAGGAAGAACTATCTGACAATCAAACCAACACGTCTTTCTACCATTTGGTCATTAAAATGCCTTAGAATCATCCATACAAATTGGAAAAGACAGTCTACCATGTGTTGTCTATCTTGACAACATTCCATACGCTGGAAAATTGCTTATCGTCTATAGTAACACAGCTTTTAAATTGAAATTTTGATTCAGCGACACATCGTATGCCTAAACTCCCGTATACCATAATTCTTTCAGCTCATAAATCAAAGGTCGGAGGAATATATCAAGACTAGCGTGTGGAAGATTTGGCCCCGAATTCAGAATTCTAAGAAACAAGTACTCTTTTTTCATACATATATCAGATGACAAGTTATATAGAGTGATAATCACCGACATAATGAATGACTACGAAACATTCCAAATGGATTGAATCCATCAGTACATAACCCACGATAAACATTTCGAGATTCAACAGCAAATCTTGGATGCAAATATTAAAAAAATTTCCACTCCATAGCATCAGATGGATGACTCATTTTTCCGTATCCTGCTTTATGCTCTGCGTGTCATCTCATTGCCGTTGCGGTTTTCTCGCTTTGATACATTCTCTTAACTCTATTGCCTATAGGTAAATATCACATACGACTGAAAGGTATTCTCACCCTACCCTCGCTTGGCTTATATCTGGGGAAATCTCAAAATTTATATATTTTTTTATTTTTCATTTTCTTTCCAAAAGATCATACAATTGTGAATACACACGTCAATTATATAAAATAGGATCCCTAAATTTTGCATCAGTTTTTTGGTTTTATAATATGAATATATTGCCTGCTTCTCTTCGGGCAAATATTCAGTAAACAACTCCACCCATGAGTCCATACATTTTTCAGCAAGATTAAAATCAAACTTAATGTTCATGAACCGAGCAACTAAAAATAAATGTGAGTGCTCTTCATGATAACCATCATAAAATGGATTTTTGGCAGCTTCTAACATGTTGTAAAAATTTTGAGCTTCTAAATTTAGTTCTATTATATTATTAAAGCCTTTGTCGTGCTGATTATAGTACTCATCCGTCGTAGTCTCATGAAATACATCCGTCACCATTTCAACATATCTATTACTGGATTTACCTACTATTTCGTCACTACTACCACATGTACTTCCTGATTTCTATGAACATCACCACACCAACTATTCGTACCTAAATGAACATTCAGTTCTTAACTATGTTTATACCAAATATAATAATTTGATATAAATCCTTTACTATACAGATGATTTCAAATTTTTTGTTCTAAAAGTAATTTATCATTTTTGCAATTAATATAAGGACACTATTTTGAGCTATTGGTTGAGTACTTGCAAAATTTATGAGCTGCTCCATGCCTTGTGTAAATTCCGCTGATATATTTTTTTTTTATTATCAATCCATTTATATATCCAATTTCTCGAATTATTATAATTTACTCACATGTTTGAAGTTTTTGTTTCTTTTGATTCTACAAATGAGAGAATAGACATGGGGATATATATATATATATATATAAGATTTTACCACTATTTTGTAACTATTTTGCGACCACAGTAGTGTGGCTGCTTATTTATAGGTATATCTACCTCGCACATGTTTTACATGTTATCGTTTTGCCTCATTTGGTGACTTAAGTGCCACTCCCAACGTGGTCGTAAATTGATCGCAAATTTTACGACCAATATACGATCAACACATGGATCTACCACATGTAGTCGCTAATCAGTCGCATATTTGAGACTGATTAGCGACTACACGCACTGGTCGCAAGTTAGTCGAATATTGGTCGCAAGTTAGTCAAAATATTGGTCGCAATTTGGTTGCGTATTGCGACCAATATGCGACTACGAATTTTAATATTAAAAGTACAACCAATATACAAGTACGGCTTCGTAGTCGTAACCATAAATGTGATCATAAATTCGTGACAGTTAGATTACAAAATTTGCAACCATAAATGTGATCGTAAATCAAAATGGCCATTTGACAGTTTTGTTATTGTGATATTTGGTCACAACTAAAACATTGCATGCTGCAACTGTCTTTAAGTCCTCCCAACCAAAACTGAGAACACGTGACGAACAACCATTATCTTATTTTTGTTTCGTATGGAATTTTTTTTCTATGAATGTTATGTTTTGTACCTTTTTTTTTAGTTTTTGACTAAAGTTACAAAGATATATTAGAAGAGAGAAAGAAAGCCCAATCAATGTATAGGATCTCCACCTCAAAACAAAGGGATAGAGAACAAAAAGAAAAAAAAAACAAAGGAGAAAGATAAAAAAAAACGAAGAAAGTGGATGGAAGAGTCCAGCGCCGGCGTTAAGGAGAGCCGTCGACGCCGGGAACGAGAATAGCAATTTTTCTTCGTGTGGCCACAGTTTGTTTTGAAACCAGTTTTGTTTAAGGGTTTTTAGGATGGCGAAGGAAAACGGGTTGAATAATTTTGTGTTGGAAATTTTGAGTGCAAAATTTTGTATGGAAATTTTTTTGGTTTTGATGTATCTTTGTTCTCTGTCCCTCAAAGTCCTTTTCATAGTCATCTTATACTATACCCAACTCTATTACGTTACCTTCCACATATAGAAGAAAGTAAATTAGTTAATTACATTTATAGGTCATGCAATTAAATAAGAGATGAGTTGTTGCACACTTGCACCATCAAGTCACCATGCAAACTAACAAGTGACTCACCAACAATCCCACTTCAATGTATTCTCTTTTGTTCACTTGTTTTTACAACAAGAATAGAAAATACATTGCTAAAGACATAAGCAAAAATGCCTATGGGAGGATTAGCTCTTGAAGTCCCCGGCACCGGCAACATAGACGCAAAGATCACAGCTGTGGTTGTCATGACTTGCATTGTGGCAGCCTCAAGCGGTCTCATTTTTGGCTACGACATTGGGATCTCAGGTTTCTATTCAAACACAAAAGAGAATACGTTTTTCATAAATTTATTTAATAAAGAAAGACAATTAAGTTTCAAATGAAACAAAAAATTAGTTTAATTTATGTTTGAATTATTAATTTAACAAAGGTGGTGTGACGACGATGAAGCCATTTCTTGAGAAATTCTTTCCATCGGTTCTTAGAAAAGCTTCGGAAGCCAAGACGAATGTTTACTGTGTCTACGATAGCCAACTTCTAACGGCCTTCACATCTAGCCTTTATATCGCCGGTTTAGTCGCTTCCTTAGTGGCTAGCCGTCTCACGGCGGCTTACGGCCGACGCACAACCATGATCCTCGGTGGTTTTACTTTCTTCATTGGTGCTGTCATCAACGGCTTAGCCATCAACATCGCCATGCTTATCTCCGGTCGGATATTGCTCGGATTTGGTGTTGGCTTCACCAATCAAGTAGCTACATTTTTCAATATCTTTAATTTCCATAATATATTAGTTTCTTTTTACTTTTTTGTGGGGATATATAGGAATGGTTTATCTCGGTTTACGTGTTTGCAAACATTTCTGTTTTTGTTTTGGTTTTACAAAACCCAAATATAATAATCTGGTTTGCTCAAGTTTCTACTTTGTTTTAAAAATAATATTTTAAAATAACATATTTTTTGGGCGACACAATTTTACCATATGGTTGTCCACGGTTTTTCCATTTGAATTTCGGATTTCTCTATTAGAACACACAAACTAATAACGTGCAGATTAATTTTACATGAACTATTGACATGTTTTCACAATTTCACAAATCGTTATTTTTTTGATAAATTGTGATCAATTGAAACTAATTGCGTCTATCCATAACCCACATATCTAAATCTTCATAATTACGTTTACTCAATTGATCAGAAAAAGTAAATTCGTCAGCCGCAATTACTCAATTAGTCGATTTTTGGGTTATATGGTAAATACAATTAGTTCAATTAATAGCAGTTTATCAAAAAAAAAATAATGATTTGTGGAATTGTGAAGAAATATCAATATTTCGTGTAAAATTAAGCTACATGTTGTTAGTTTGTGTGGTCTGATAGAGATATTCGAAGTTCAGATGGAAAAAGCGTGGACATCCATAGTGTGTATGGTAAAAGAGTGTCGTCTCCATATTAAGTTTTTGTTTCAAATTTAACATTTTAAACTTAAAATTTTAAAAATAACATAAATTATTTTGTAAAAATGCATATTTACTATAATAAATTATAAATATAATTAAAATAGTATATTTGAGTTTTTTTTTCTAATATAGGATTTAATTTTTTGTTATTAAAAAAAAGTTTTAAAATATTTTAATATTAAATTTGTGATATTTTTGGAAATTTAAACTAATAATATTATATTTAGAACAAAATTTAAAAAAATATTATTTTAGTGATTTGCCCTAAATTTAACTACAAATGTGAAGTCTGAATTTTTGTTTTCCGGATTTGATTTAACCCATTTCACTTAAAAACAGTCTCGCTCTGCATTGTCAAACAAGTTCCGGTCTGCTTTAGTTTATTTTAGATACCATTATTAATATTGCTCATATATACTACATTTTAAAATGGAAATGTTTTGAGGAATTTGCTAAATTTTAAATGTGAATTCACTAGGCCGCTCCTGTGTATCTATCAGAGGTAGCACCACCACGATGGCGTGGAGCTTTCAACTCCGGTTTTCAATTCTTCATAGGTGTCGGAGTTGTAGCAGCCAATATGTTAAACTACAGTACGGCCAACCACCGCAACGGCTGGCGTATCTCATTAGGCCTCGCTGCTTTACCAGCCGCAATCATGACCGTCGGATGTCTAACCATTTCCGACACACCTTCTAGTCTCTTGGCGCGTGGGAAACACGAGCATGCTCGATCGTCGCTGCTAAGCCTACGTGGCACCCAAAACATAGCTGACGTGGAAACCGAGCTAGGTGAGCTTGTTAAGTCGAACCAGTTAGCTATAGAAGTTACAGCCGAGCCGTTTAGTACGATACTCAAGAGACGGTACAGACCTCAGCTTGTGGTTGCGGTGGTGATACCTTGTTTTCAACAATTAACCGGAATTACGGTTAATGCGTTTTACGCACCGGTTCTATTTAGATCAGTCGGGTTCAGTTCGGATCCTGCTCTTATTGCCACATTGATACTCGGACTGGTTAATCTCGGTTCGATTCTTATTTCAACAATGGTTATCGATCGGTTCGGTAGACGGCTCTTGTTCATTGCTGGTGGTATTCAGATGTTTGTTTGTCAGGTACGTTCTAATTAAGTTATGAATATTTAAAAGCAAATATTTTTTGACGTATATAAATGCTAATTATGTTTATAACTTTATGATTTTTTTTCTTCTCTCAATAGCTTTATGGTAGCAGCCATTATTTGTCATAAATTGTATGAATAATTTTAGTGCATAAAAATTTCTATATCATATCTTTTAGCTAAGTTCGACTTTATGAGCGAACCCTAAATTTTTCTGTTGATCTTCAATTTTTTTTTGGTCTTAAAGATTTATATATTCTTCAACTAATCTCTGAAAATTTAAGATATTGTACATAATTAATTTTCTCTATCTATTATAATAAGTTCTTTTTTATTCTTTTGGTTATCGTCCATTTAAACTAATTTCTATAAATAAATAAAAGAAACTATGTGACAAAATAACAAAAATCAGAAATGGAACATTTTTTAATAATTTTTTGATTTAACTACAATCTCTAAAATATAATTCTGCCAAAAAAAGAGCCAAATATAAATTTAGATACTAAAATTTAATGAGTAACATTCTAAAATAATATTTTTAATTTTTTTTGTTTCAAATTTATCATCTTTTAAAATTTTAAAAATAACACAAATAATTATGTGAAAATATTTATTTAATCTAAATAAATTTTACATAAATTTAAAAAATTATATTTATATTCTTTTTTCAGTTTAGAGTTTAATTTTTTTTCTAAATTTTTGGTACTACTAAAAAATTAAACTAATGATTGTAGAACAAAACTTAAAAAATGTTATTATCCATAACTAATGGAGACTAAAAAATATAAATGTCGTTTGAAAACCTGCTGGGACGAGGCGGAATTGGTGCGCATGGCCCATTACCATTCAAAAGCTTGTATATGGAGGTGGTCCTAGTTTCAGAGAGACTATAAAGAAAAACATGGGTCATTTTAAATATGCTTGGCCTCAATGCGTACTCTGTTAGAGAGATCGATCAACAATGAACTCGCTCTTGTATAGGTGGCCGTGGCCGTTCTGCTAGCCGCGACAGTTGGAGGCGGGAACGGAGAGATGACCAAGGGCTACGCCATGACGGTGGTCGTGCTGCTTTGCATTTACGCGGCTGGGTTCGGATGGTCATGGGGCCCATTGAGCTGGGTAGTCCCGAGTGAGATATTCCCACTGAAGACGCGGCCGGCTGGTCAGAGCTTAAGCGTCGCTGTGAACTTTGCAACAACGTTCATTCTCTCTCAGACGTTCCTTGCAACGCTCTGCCGTTTTATGTATGGTGCTTTCTTGTTTTACGGCGGTTGGATCTTGTTAATGACGGTGTTCATAGTGATGTTCTTGCCGGAGACTAAAGAGATTCCTGTGGATTCCATGTACCAAGTTTGGGAGAAGCATTGGTTTTGGCGACGGTTTACTAAATCGACTTCAACTTGAAAACCTTGCGAAACAAGAAGATGATGTAGTGGTTTAAATCTTTCCATCGAAATTGAAGATGTATTTTCTAACTTAATTAGGAAAGATATAAGACTTGTTGGACCAAATTGGGATCGTTTATATGTTCTCAGTCTTCTGATCACCAGAATGTTTATGGTTATTATGCTGTTGTGTGTTTTGATGTTGTGATTCTATAGCTTTTCTTTGTTTGGTGTTTTGGGTGTCAGCTAACTCGTAACATATATTAATACGTATAAGTACTGTTTAAGTTTAATTTAGACATAATCACATTATGAAAGATATATGTGTAAATTGTTATAGTTTCTTATTTGGTTGTGAGTTATGAATTGTTTTATTACTCATCAATATGGATTTTTTTTCTAAAATTTTGAGTTAATTAAATGCAATGCATGATAGCAAACAAGTGTAAAACTAACAAGAATTTTAAGTGGTAATGAGCGATTTATATCACAAGAATTTTAAGATGTATTGTGATTGATTGGTAGTATTAAAAATAATAGTTGAAATTTTTTATATTTATTTGTTTTTTGTTGTAATTTTTGTGAAAAAAATCTTTAAAACGGTAGATTTTAAAAGATTAAAATGGTTATTTTTGAATGTGATATTTAAAGAGATTAAATTTGTATTTGAATTTTAATATTGAGTTACTCATCAAACTATAGTTTTAATTAGATTGTTGTTGAAAATTGTTTCAATTAAATGTTAGAAAAATCAAAACGTAAGGATTTATATGGTTTATAAGGATATATAACATATGTTTATAAACTATATAAGATTTAACCGTCTATAAATTTTTATAAGATCGAAATTACATAATTTACAATACAATCAATAAGTCTTCTTTGAAACATTTGTTCATAATTCAAAAATATACAGTAATACATGGTGATGATGGGAAGCCTAATATGAGAAATGAAACATATAAAACATAAAAATAAAAATGAAAGACTAAAAATTTGGAAATAATAAAACTGGATTATGAATTTGGAGATAATTGTGATTTATTTGCAAACTACAGATTCTGATTTTTCTGTATATGGTGTTCCGTCAAATACGACGAAATCTTACGTACCATCAACTAAATCACCAACATTTTTCATCTGAATTTTCATTTATACCCACAATAAACGATAACTAAATTTTATCTTGTATGATTTTCCATTTTTAAATATTTATGTAAACAAATATTTTAATTTACGAATTTATATTACGAATATAATTATTATTGCTTTCAATTATTTTTATAAATTTAAAATAATTTTTAATATTTATTTTACATTACGAAAAATTGATTACTCATATAATTCTAAAAATTAAATTAGTCACACTATGATTGAATATATTTTTGACCAGTAAAAAGCGCTATGAGGTTCGAGGAAGACAAGAGGGTTGTCCCCAACCGCAGAGAAGGAAGAGGACAATCTGAGTATCGTGGGAGAAGCGTCCCGCAGGAGTGGACCAAGAAACCAATGGTGGATGCTACAAGGGATGACGAAAAGGTGAGAAGGAGAGCGGAGAAGAGACCGGCATGGTTCAAAGACTTAGAGGAGGAAGTTCACCAATTAAACGGTCGTGAGAAATTATTTGGAGAAGCCCGTTCAAAGGTGCAAGAATTAAGAGACAATCGACTTTGATCCTAAGAGAGATAAAAAATTATGTGAGCGCAAGCTCCGAGGGGAATAGAGATAAGATACCGTCTTCCTCAGAGATGGCTCCATCCAAGGGGGGAACGTCTGAGGTCTCCAAGGATCCGGTGGTCAAAGAGAGACCACTGGAGGACGTCTAATGCTTCTTAGTTGTAATTGCTAGGGAGCGGAAAGTTACCTAGCAATTCGACGATTGCAGAAGAAGGATGGCACCAATTTGACAAATCAAAGGAGGTCCCAATCCACGCTCGTATTAAAAATGTCGTAGAATGATATCTCGATGGCAAGTTGGACTCACCTCGGGCAACAGACGACCTAAAAGAAAATGTCGAGAAAGCCCAATCCGACGATTCGATTTCAGCCGTTGAGATTACTGAGATAAAACAACGTTTATGTGGTGCTATCAACGAAGAAAAAATCTACGGGCAGCTAAAAAGTCGTGCTCTTTGGCTTAAAGAAAGAGATCAGAATACAAATTTTTTCATGTATCTACAAAACAGCATCGAGCAAGGAACCATAGGACTACTGAAAAAATTCGGCGATTGGGTCGAGGAGGAATCCAAAATCGAACAGATAGCTCAGGAATACTTCCAGGAGCTATTTGCATCCTCTTCGGTTACAAATTTAGAGACATCCTTGGCCCATTTTAGTCCTCGCTTCTAAAACGAGATGAATAATCGTCTGATTAGGGAGGTTTCCAAGAAAGAGGTAAAAGAGGCCCAGTTCTTGAGTCATCCCAAAAACACGATAGGCCCGGATGGCATGACAGTTTTCTTTTTCTAGAAATTATGGCATCTGTTAGGGGATCACCTCGTGATAACAATTAAAAATTTCATGGCAAGTGGGCAGATGAACCTTATACTTAATGAGACAAACATTTTTCTCATCCCAAAAGTAGAAAAATCTCGTCTGATGTCTGCTACAAAATATTATCAAAAGCCCAGAGCTACATAATGAAGGAATTAAATCATCTAATTTGGGAAAATCAATCCGCTTTTGTAGCGTGAAGATCTATCTCTGACAATATCCTTATTGCTCATGAGGTCTTTCACGCGTTGCGCTCAAAATAAAACTGTCAGGCAGGATATCTGGCAATCAAGATAGACATGAGCAAAACATATGACAGAGTAAAGTGAGGATTCTTAGCAGCCCTGATGGAAAAAAGGATTCACTAGACGGTGGATCAACTGGATTATTAATTGTGTTGCCACGGTCTCATACCAGGTGCTAATTAACGGATCCCCAAAAGGGTGCATAATCCCAAGTCGAGGCCTTCGCAAGGGAATTATCTATCACCATACTTGTTCATTCTATGCATTGAGGTCCTAATTGTCAATCTACAAGTGGCAGAGGCCTCAAAAAACATCTCCGGAATTCGTGTAGCTACTCCAAGTCCACCAATCTCCCACCTGCTTTTCGCTAAAGATAGCTTATTCTTTTGTAAGGCTTCAATCGATTAGATTAGCTCGCTATCTAATTTCTTTTCTGTCTACTGCAATGCATCATGACAACAAATTAATTATGAAAAATCGATAATTACATTTGGCAAGAAGGTACCGATGAGTACCCAATTAGCTATCAAGGACAAACTGGGAATTGTGCGGGACGGAGGAGCAGGAAGATATCTGGGCATCCCTGAAGAACTCAAGGGGTCAAAAACCAAAATATTTGCATATATCATAAATCATATGCAACAGAAAATTAACGGATGGTCTGCAAGGTTTCTCTCCAGAGGAGGAAAAGAAGTTATGATAAAAGCAGTAGCAATGACTATACTGACCTATATAATGTTATGTTTTCTTCTGCCTAAATTATTATGCAGAAAACTTACCAATGCAATCAGTAATTTTTGGTGATCCTCAAGGGACTCATCAAGATGTATCAATTGGTTTTCATGGGAAACATTATGCCTCTCGAAAGCTAAGGGTGGGCTCGGTTTCAAGAACATGGCAGATTTCAATAAAGCCCTCCTAGCGAAACAACTTTGGCACATGGAGAGGTTCCTTACATTGCTGGCAGCTCGTGTCCTTAAGGGCTGGTATTTTAGAGACTCTCATGTGTTTAAAGCAATCAAGTTTCACCGACCGTCCTATGGCTGGAGGAGTATATGGTCTGCAAAAGATCTAGTAGGCAAAGGGGCGAGAAAAATTATTGTATTTGGTCTTCATGACCTAATATGGATTGACCCGTGGATCCCGGACACATTCCTCCATCCCCCTAAGGGGACCAATCAATCTTAGTTTCCTTATCTCAGGATCTCAAAGTTGATCCATCCAACAAATGGGGGTTGGAAGATTTCAGAGGTGATAAATTATTTCCCTTCGGAAGACGTGAGATTGATCGTCACCTTGAGACCCAATCTCAGGGAGATAGGGAATAAATACTGCTGACACTTCATAAAATCGGGAGTTTATATAGTTAAAACTAGATATGACACCCTTCAAACAATAGGAACTTCAAACTCCAAGTTTCTTCGCCAGCGACCTTCGCTTAACCCACTCAAATAGGTAGTATTGCGACTACACATGTGGTAAAGATTAAAATCCCAAAGAAAATTCAACATTTTCTCTGGCAATCCTTAACAGGGATGCTAACCACTAACAAGCGGTTAAAATACCAAAATATCCGCACATACGCCACATGCGAGTTATGTGGAAGCAATTCGGAAAGTATTAACCATGTGTTTTTCCTCTGTCCTTCTGCATGCCAAACTTGGGCCCTATCAAACATCCCCTCACCACCCACTACATTCCCCCTAAATAGTCTTTTTTGCTAATGTAGACTATTTACTATGGTGCAACAGGG
The DNA here is from genome assembly GCA_018901935.1 of Pugionium cornutum. Classification (NCBI taxonomy): domain Eukaryota; kingdom Viridiplantae; phylum Streptophyta; class Magnoliopsida; order Brassicales; family Brassicaceae; genus Pugionium; species Pugionium cornutum. The sequence goes on from CM032155.1 coordinate 10,141,283, forward strand.
ACCTCCAGGTAGCCGAGTCTGATTTCCATTGCTTCCCATGGATCTTTTGGTTCATTTGGAAAGCATGGAAAGAGAAAGTGTACAATGGTTCAGACAGGACCGCCATAGATATCCTAGCGAAAGCCGGAAGGGAGAGTGACTAATGGTTCTCCTCCATTGAAAAGATAGACGTAGAGACAGAGCCCATACTAGAGAGAAATGTCTCAGACCAAACCCCATTCGTCAGCTTCACGGACGGTTCATGGAAAGGAGATGTCCAAATGTTAGAGGTGAGATGGATTCTAAAATTACAGGATGGAACAACGGAACTCATGGGTATGCAAGGTACTTACAGATGCTTATATCCTTTACATATGGAGTTACTTAGCCTTACATGGGCTATGTCCAGTATTCATAGGATGCAACGTTATTGTTTGAGGTTTATAACCGATTCCACCAACCTCATCAACCTAGTTGGTGAGCTGGATGGATGGCCAGCATTGAAAGCGGAGATTAAGAAATTCGAGTCAAACAAACAGCACTTCCTGGATTTTACCCTTACCCGTCTACCAAGGGATAAGAACGCTCACGCTGACACGCTTGCAAAGCAAGCCCGAAAAAAAATAGAATTTTTTCTCATATTAGCACCTCAACCCCTTACTAGTTTAAAGATACTTTAGGTATCTTTAATCTCAAGGCGTTGTAGTTTTTTTCTACCAAGTGACATAAAACTATATTTGTGACTCTTTTGTCACTACAATGTAAGTGTAATGTGGGTCGCAAATTCGTAATGAACTATTGTGACTACTTTGTCACTACATTTTAATATGAGTAACAAATTGGTCATAAACATACACCAGATGTACTCGTTTGGTAGTCGCAATAATTTGTAAGTATTATGCGACTAAAATAATCACGACCACTCCATGAGTCTGATACAGGTCGCAAATATGTAATAACGTAGTAAATATTTATGACTATGATGCAATACCACAGTGATAGTTGCATATTGGTCGATACACTTTGCTACTTATATGTGACTCCGTATAAACGACTAAGACCTTGGTTGCATGTTAGTTGCACATTCTGCAAGTATTTTGCAACTATATTTTACAGTGATAATAACTAATCAGTTGCAATTTAGTCGCAAAATGTGCAACTACAAAATTGTAGTGGCATATTGGTCGAAAACGAATGGGACAACAGAGCAGTCATAAAAGTAATGGCAAATATGCGACTATGGCTATAGCATTTGTCTCAATTTAGCGACCATAATGTGATGCTTGACGTTCACGACGATTGATTTGAGATGACAGACCATAGTCGCAAAATAGTCACTAAGTGGAAAAATGCGACTGATTTGCAACTTAATGGCGTCGTGGAAAAATGCCTATTTTCTTATAGTTGCCTTGGATGGTAGTATATTAGTTAACGCATCTTCTACCATCATATCCCTTCTTGCTCAAATGACAATCTACGTTTATTTACCTCTTCTTTCACAAACAAGTACTTTAATTCCATGTGTTTAACACCATTGAATATTTGTCATTTTTGTAAAGAAGATAGCTTTATAATTATCACAATAAATTTTCAGGGGCCTCGCTATACTGTTGACAATTCAAAGTGGTGTGATAAAGTTACACAACCATAATGCGTGAACTATGGCCTCTAAGCATACTACAAATTCCACCTCGATAGTGGAATTAGCAATGGCATATTACGTTCCACTCTTTTATAATACTACTCCCTCAGCTAATAGGAACAAGTATCCAAACACAACTTATCTGCTATTAACGCATCCGACATAATTTAAATTTCAATCCAAGACTTCTAGGTGATCGAGGCTTCTATAGGTAAGTATGTGCTCTTTGGTGCTTTGCAAGTATTTGAAAACCTTTTTTCAGCTTTCCAATGGTCCATTTTCGGATTATTTTGATATCAAACCAACATACCAATAACAAAGTTGATATCCGGTACATTACATGGCTGAATATAGTTCAAGCTCCAAACCATTGATGCATAGGAACTTTTTCCATTTCCTTACGTTCTAATTCATTTTAGGATATTACATTTTACTAAAATTGTCTCCTTTTGAATTAGAGTTATCCATCATGAGTATTTTTCTATTTTATATCTCTATAAAATATACTTATATTATTTCTAAGAAAACTTTAACATTCCTTATGATATAACTTGAAATATTTTTATTCTAATCAAATAAGATGCTTTTTTATTTTAAAGTTCTTAAAGAGATACTTTTATATCATGTAACATGCCCATGTTAATTGCAACAATAAAAATATAATCAACATATAAGACCAAAATTATAAACTTGCTCCCACTGACCTTAATGTAGATACGCGATCAACAATGATCTCAACAAAATTGTATGACGTGATGATATCATTAAATTTTAAATACTATTTTTTGTAAGTTTGTTTTAGTCCATAAATTGATTTTCTCAATTAACATACCGTATGCTCTTTTTGTAGCTATGAAACCTTTAGATTGGTCCATATATACTTTGTCCTCAAGTTCTCCATTCAAAAAGGCGATTTCCACATTCATTTGGTGAATCTCGAGGTGTTAATGAGTAACCATACCCAACAATCCTTAGAGAAAACTTCTTTGAAACTTGAGAGAAGGTCTCTTTATAGTCAAGATCATTTTTTGGGGTGAAACCCTTAGCAAAAATGGAGAACCTTGTATTTTCAAGTATTAGCTTTCGAGACGCGTTTAGTCTTAATGACCATTTATAACCAACGGTTTCAAAACAGTCATAGAAATCTAATAAGTCACATACATTGTTATCATCCATAGATTTTATATTTCTTTCAAGGCAACCAACCATTTTTACAATTTTCAATTTTCATGGTCTTTTGAAATGAGCTCGGGTCTTCATCAGTGCTTAGGTCATATTCACTTTCAATAGCGTAAACTAAAAATAGTAATTTGAAATGGTAGACCTTGTTTTCCTTAGAGATCAAAGTAATGGTTGTGTGGTACACTATTTTCTTCTTAAATTGCAATAGGCTCATTAACTGAACTTTCTGCTAGTAGGATTGGCCATCATGTTGTTGTATTGTATCATGTAATGTGATACAACAATATGAACAACAACCTTATGTGCAATGATATGTGAAATAATTTCAATATGGATTTCCTGAATATATACTTACCGTGGTTCACCACTCCCACTAATTTTCTCAATCAGCACAGTACCCGTCTCAACTATTTTTTGTACTATGGTTAGGGTAATAAAATGTATATCCCTTTGATCTTTTAGGATAACCAATGAAAAATCTACTGATAGTTCCAAAATAAAAGTTCTACTAGACAATCCCATACACGTAGATGCTTTAAGCGTGTCCTTCATGTCCATAATTCATAAAGGGTCTTGGGAACTGTCTTAGTAGGAACCGATTTCAGTACATACGTCGCCGTATTTGATTCATATACCCACAGCAAAAAGAGATAGAGAACAATTACTTAACATATTTCTACCATATCAATTAAAGTATTATTGCGCCTCTCATCTACACCATTCTATTGTGGAGTATCAAATGTTGTATATTGTGCAAAAATGTATTTACTTTCACGTAACTCTACAAATAGACTTGAAAATTGTCCATGTTGGATGAATTTTTGAAAGAACTCACCACTTCTATCAAATATTATAACTTTGATTTTTTTATCTAACCGCCTTTCCACTTTTTCAATGAAAACCTCTAGGGCATTCACGGATTTAGACTTTTCATACATAATATATTTATATCTATAACGTGAGTAACCATCGATGAAAGTGATAAAGTATTTTTCACTACTTCAAGAAGAAGCACCTAAGAGTCACATATATTGGGATGTATTAACTCAAGAAGCTGAGTGTTTCTTGTGGCTGTTTCTTTATTATATGTTTAGTCTACTCTAATTTAATACATTCTGTATATACATTTAGATCACTAAAATCAAATGGAGGAAGCATTTTATTCTCTACCCACTTTAGAATATATTTGGAAATATGAACTAATCTTTGATACCACAAACATAAATTTCATTTGATGCATTAGGTTTAACGCCTCGAACTTCAATAGTTAATAGAAATTAGAAAACTTTGCATTAATATTGAATTTATATAGCGAATCAAACAAAGTACCACTATCATATAAGTTATCATTTCATTACAATGAGAAAACACCATATCCAACCTTAAAACCAAAACAAGATTTCTAACACGTTCATGTACATACATACACCATTGAAGATCTACATGACACCGAGTGTGTAAAATCAATATGTAAGTCTCAATGATTTCAATTCGTTCCTTCATAATGTTTTCCTTAAACATGTATTGTTAAGCCTTTCTTATGGGATGGAACAAATTGAATTTCTTTCTTATCGAACCATGCCTTTATTTTTTGGAAAAATTCTTTCTTGTAGTTTATTTTTTTCTTAAGAAAGAAACAATTTATTTCTTTATGGACTTGACATTCAGAACTTTTCACAAAAAATATCCTTCCTTTTCTCCTTTTTACTAGGTTTTCCCGTATACCAGCTAGAATTTTCAAGACCTATGAGACTTGCAACTTGATCTTACATCTTCTCTAATATGGTTTTCTATTGAACCAACATAGCTTTTAATTAATTAAAATTCCATTTTTCCGAATGGTGTTGTAGTTCACCTAGAACTTGTTGAACTCAATAAGTAGAGAGTACATAATGAATTAGACCAAACATTGCTCATAAACTTCCATTCCAAAATCGTTAACTTGACTGTCAAGTTAGAAATTTGCATCACATGATCATGGATTGGCTAAGATTTGTTAAACTTTTTTCGTATTAAGCTCACTCACTAGGTTTCATAGTGTTGTCTTATATAAGCCAAATTCGATTGTGAACATTACTTAATTTATGTATGAATTTCCTTGCTTTGTATTTCTGAGATATATATGGATTAATATTGTCCATCATCATCATCGTCATCAAGTTTATCCTATGAGACTGATCTCAAGCTTATCCTATTAGATCGCTCTTAAGCTTCATACCATGTTTTTCTATTTTTAGAACTATCATTTGTAATGACTGAGGTATCCTCATCCGTTGGGATTGCAAGGTCCAGTTCTATAATACAAAATATGAACCATATTTTTTTGAACATTGAACTTCATGATAGAGTGAGCGGATGCATACAATCTTGATGAAGTTGAAATTTTTAATAAATGCTTACCTAGTAGTACTTTAAGACTTTAATACATATTCAGAAGCTTTAACATAAACTCTATCGCATGTATTTGTGCAACATTTGAGTAATATTTTAAATACAAACACTTTCAACGATGCTAAATTTATTATTTAACAATTTATCATATCATACATAATTGAATAATATACTATTTTGAGTATATATACTATCGATTATAGTGAAAAACAGTTAATCTTTTTCATATTGTTAACTATATGTGATAATTCAACTTTTGGTTTAGTAAAATAATTAATCAATTATATTATTATGTCATTTATAACATTTTTTAATGGATAAAATTTACCATATTAATTTGTTACCTTAATGACTAATATGATATTTATATATAATCATTAAGATTTATGAATAAATTTTCCTTGATATTATGTTAATATTTTGTAACACAATGACAATAAACAAGTGAAATCATTATTAATACGTAAGACTATATGTTACAAACTCTTAATTCACTCACATTTTATTATACAAGAAATATTTTTTTCATTTGTCCTATCAAAGTGTTTCTTTATACCTTTACTACAATAATGAAAAACCTCAACTAATTGTATAATTGTTTTTGGAGAATTACTAAAAATGATTCAAAATTTGTCTCCAAATGCAAAAGTAATCTGCATAAAAACAATATTTCAAAACTAATCCATGAGGATAAGTAAATTACAAAAAACTTTTTTGACTAAAAAATAATGTAGAAATGTCAATTACGTTTCATTCCTCGTAAAGTTTGGGTGTTTTTTCGAGATCAAAGCAGACTTCTCAATAAATTTGCTTCAGTAAGCAAAAACAAAACAGACTTCTCAAGAAGTCTGCTTAATAAAAAAAATCCACACACTTCTCAAAAAGTTTGTTTTATTAGCCAAATACAAAACAAACTTCTCGAGAAGTTGTTTTGTTTCTGTTTATCGAAGTAGATTTTTTGATAAGTCTGTTTCGTTAGTAAATTACCTAAATCAAATAAAAATCAGAAAGTATGTAAATTTTTTAAAAAATTTTATTAACACAATTTATATACATATCAAAAGCAAATAAAAGTTATAGTGAATTCAAAAATACAGAGATTGGATTTGATATAATGATATCAAATGTTTTATAGTTTTTGTTGTTTTGTGTTGTGGGTTAATAGTTGATGTTTGTGTAGAAAATTCATGTTAGAATTTGAAATATCATGTGATAAATTTGAAAATTTAGATGTACAAATTTTTAGTGGAAAATTGTTTGAGTTATGCATTTACTTACATATCTTTACCATATTCATCCATTTTTTAACAAAATTTTTGCATATTTAGTGAAAATTATTATTTAAGATTTAGAGCTACGCAGACTTCTCGAGAAGTCTACCGTAGATTTAACAAAACAGACTTCCCGAGAAGTCTGCATAAACCATAAATTATATTCAATTAAACCAGTTTTGTCACTACAAAAAAACTGCCAAAATGCCACTTTATTTTGCAACTACATATGAGTCGCTAAATTTGCGACTACGGTTGCCACTGTTTTGCAATAAATTTGCGACTATGGAGAAGTAGTCACAAATTAGTCGCAAAATTATGACGAAAATAGTAGTCGCATATTGGTCGCAATATGCAACCATTTTGCGACCAATATGTGACTAATTTGCGACTGGTGGTGTCAGTCGCTAATCCATCGTAAAGTAGCGACTGATTAATGACTGCATGTGGAAGAACCACATGTTGGTCGCATATTGGTCGCAAAATATGTGACCAATATGCGACCACAGTGGGAGTGGCTCTTCAGTCACAAAGTGGTGGCAAAGTGACAACATAAAAAACGTGTGCGTGGTAGGTATAGCAATTTTTAAGCTACTACATTTTTGTAGTCGCAAAGTAGTGGCAAAGAAGTGCAAAGTAGTGGCAAAATCTTATATATATGCCTCTCATTTGTAGAATCGAAAGGAAAAAACTTCAAACATGTGGGGAAATTATAATAATTCGAGAGATTGGATGTACAAAAAGATTGATAATCAAACATGAAATATATTGATGGAATTTGCACAAGGCATAGAGCAGTTCCTGAATTTTATAAGTAGTCAACCAATAGCTCAAAGTAGCGGAGGTAAAATTTTCTGTCCTTATATTAATTGCAAAAACGATAAATTTATTCTCGGAAGGAAAATATGAAATCATCTATATAGTCAAGGATTTATGCCAAATTATTTTATTTGGTATAAACATGGAGAAAAGCTGAATGTTCAGTTAGGAACGAGTAGTCGGGATGATGTCCAAAAAAATCAGGGAGGTACATGTGGTACTAGTGAAGAAACAGTTGGTAAATCTGGTAATAGATATGTTGAAATGGTGACGAATGCATTTCGTGAGACTACGACTGATGAGTACTATAATCAAAACGAGGAAGAATATAATAATGTAGAAGAACCAAATTTAGAAGCAAAATTTTTTTACAACATGTTAGAAGCTGCGAAACATCCATTGTATGATTGTTGTAATAAAGGGCACTCACAATTATCTTTAACTGGTCGGTTCATGAACATTAAGTCTGATTTTAATCTACCAGAAAAATGCATGAATTCTGGGGCGGAGTTTTTTACAGAATATTTGCCCGAGGAGAATCAGACAACGGGTTCATATTATGAAGAAAACCTGATGGGAAATTTAGGGCTCCCGTTTTATACAATTGACTTGTGTGTTCACAATTGTATGATCTTTTGGAAAGAAGATGAGAAATGGGAAAAATGAAAATTTTGCGATTCCCCCCAATATAAGCCAAGCGAGGGCATGGCGAAAATACCTTTCTATCGTATGTGGTATTTACCTATAGGCGACAGACTTAAGAGAATGTATCAAAGCGAGAAAACCGTAGAGACAATGAGGTGGCACGAAGAGCATGAAACAAAAGACGGAGAAATGAGTCATCTATCTGATGCTACGGAGTGGAAAAATTTTCAATATCTACATCCAAGATTTGCTGCTGAATCTCGAAACGTTTATATTGGTTTATGTATTGATGGGTTCAATCCATTTGGGATGTCTCAAAATCATTCATTATGGGCGGTGATTATAACTCCATATAACTTGCCACCGGATATGTGTATGAAGAAAGAGTACTTGTTTTTAACAATTCTGAATTTGGGGCCAAATCATCCGCACGTTAGTCTGAATATATTCCTCAGACCTTTGATTGATGAGCTGAAAGAATTCGGGGCCAATTCTGAATTCGGGATCAAAATCCAGTTTTGCGATCACTTTGCGACCACATACGTGGTCGCAAATGCCTTATTTTCTTATATTGCGTTCAATCTAGAGTTTAGGGTTGTGTAGACTTCTCGAGAAGTGTACGCAAACCAAAATTTAACAAACCCGTTACGTATTACGTCTTCAAAGAACACTTCTACAGAAGTTTGCATAAACTAAGAATTTCACCAAACCGGAATTTCAGTTTAACCTTACCAAAATTTAGGAAGCATTGGAAAGAAAATACAAAGCAAACTTCTCGAGAAGTCTGCTTTGTAAATTTTTTTCTGTTAAATTAAAATTTCACCAAACCGGAATTTCAATTTAACCTTACCGATATGTATAAAGTAGACTTCTCTGGAAATATGTTTTGTATTTTCGTTCCAAATCATACTTCCCGAGAAGTCTTATTTGTATTTCATATAGAAAACATACTTCTCGGGAAGTCTACACAAACCAGAAATTGAAAAAATCGTAACTTAAATTTAACATAACCAAATTTACAGTTTTTAACCTAACCAAATTTTACTCTCCCTATATAAAAAAAGGTAACCCTAAAATCCATAATTTCATTTCCAAAAAAAAATTGGGAGCTTCTATCCTCCAAAAAAATGTATACAAGATAAATCTTCTCTTCTTCTCTGTTTATCTCTCCTATTTTCTCTTCTTCTTTTTTTTTTCATGTTTTTTCTTATCTTGTTATTTTGTAGATCACGAAAAAATCATGAGATAAAAGTTAAGTGTTTTTGTTTATATTGTTTTGTCCTTGTGGAAAAACACTTGGTCAATTACAAATTATCGGAAAAAACCGGTTTGATGCAAAGAAAAGAAAAAGTTGTAATTGGCCAAATATTTTTTTAAAGTAGATTTCTTAAGAAATCTGTTTTGTCGGAAAAAAAATTGTTTTGATGACAAAAAAGAAGAAAAATTTGTAGTTGACCAAGTGTTTTTCCAAAACAAACTTCTCGAGAATGCTCATTTGTCGGGAAAAAACCATTTTGATGCAAAAAAGTAAAATTTATAATTGACCAAATATTTTTTCAAAGCAAACTTCTCAAGAAATCTGTTTCATCGGGAAAATAATTGCTTTGATAACAAAATAAGGAAAAAATTGTAATTGATCAAGTGCTTTTTTTCCAAAATAGACTTTTCAAAAAGTGTAATTTGTCAGAAAAAACCCGTTTTGCTGAGAAAAAGGTTAGTTTTATTGTAATTGACCATAATGTTTTTTAAAGTAGACTTCTCGAAAAATCTGTTTTGTCCGCAATAAATTTCGCAGTGTTTTGAGAAGTTTGCTTTGGTGACAAAAAATGTTAGTTTTTTTTTGCAATTGACCATGAATTTTTTCCAAAGTACACCTTTTGAGAAGTTTGCTTTGTACAAAATAAATTTCGCATACTTCTCGAAAAATCTGTTTTCGTCACAAAAAAAGTTAATTTTGTGTAATTGGCAATGAATTTTTTCCAAAGTATATTTGTCGAAAAGTATGCTTTGTCCGAAATAAATTTTGTAGATTTCTCGATAAGTATGATTTAGTGACAAAAATGTTAGTTTTCTGCAAGTCACCATAAATTTTTTTCCAAACAAGACTTTTCGAAAAGTGTGATTTGTCCGGAATAAATTCGCAAATTTCTTGAGAAGTTTGTTTTGGTGACAAAAAGATTAGTTTTATGCAATTGACCATGAATATTTTTCAAAACAGATTTCTCGAAAACTCCGATTTGGCCGGAATAAAACACGCAGACTTATCGAGAAGTTTGTTTTGATGACAAAAAAAATTTGTTTTTTTTTTACAATTGCCGATGAATTTTTTCAAAACAGAAAATCTGTGAGTTTTATTCGAAATATTTAATCTAATAAAACCGTATTGCTTCCCTAAATCTACGAGCTTAACAAATATTTTTTTCCAACCACATAGTAATACTTAATCTAATAAAATTTTTAGTTTCAACGAATTAATGCCTCTTAAAATCTTCAGATATATTTTTTTCTCAAAAAAGTAAAGAATTCATTTTTTATTTTTTGACTTCATCATCGTTCTACGGCTCTTTATCTTTCATACCTATTTTTCTTCTGTTTTTATACTAACCGCACCATATTATTTTGAGATATTGAGCAACTTTAGCAATATTTTCAAACTGAAAAAAAAAACTGAAACACAAAAAAAATCCATAAATGAACATGCAATTACACGATCTTCTCTTTTTATGTAACTAAAAATATTTATATTTATAGTTTTGTCATTATTATATATTTTATTTAGTAAATACATAATATAATTACATACACATATTTTCAAATATTTATGAAAATATCATCTTTTTAATTACTGCAACATTGTCAATTACCTATAAACTCTTAACGCATCTATCAACTACATTTTATCTTCAATACTTCATTAAAATCATATTTCAACTAAATTTCTTATAATTTCTCTCATAATACTATGTTATAAAGCTTGCAATTTTGAAAACAATCACTTTCTACAAAAAAAGATTGTGAAATTTGATATTGTTCATCCTTAAAGTTAGACGAAGTCACTCTGGTGAAAAATCAAGATCCAAAATAATTTTCGTTTTTGGATCCAAAATAATGGTTTGAAATAATTTGACTTTCTTGTTACAAAAATCTGCTTTGTGTTTCATTGCTTTTAGATAAAAGTTAGTTTTGCAATTGACCCAAATTCGCATTTACAAATTTGATTTTTCAAAAATTCTGTTTTGTATTTAAATTTTTGCACACACTTTTCGTGATTTCTGATTTATAAAATAAAAGATTAGTTTTGTAATTGACCGAAGTTCGCATTTATACAGTAGACTTCTAAAAAAATCTGCTTTATAAAACAAAAATGTTAGTTTTACAATTGATCGAAGTTTGTCTTTTCAAAGGAGACTTCTCGAGAAATATGTTTTGTAAAATACAAATTTTTTTTTACAGTTGACCAAAATTGACATTTACAAAAAAAAACTTCACGACAAGTGTGTTTTGTATTTAAATTTTTACGGAGACTTTTCAAGAATTCTATTTTGTAAAAAAAAGGTGTAATATTGCAATTGACCGAAGTTTGTATTTTCAAAGCAAATTTCTTTAAAAGTCTACTTGCATTTACGTTTTCAAAACAGACTTGTCAAAAATTCTGTTTTGTAAATGCAAACTTTGGTCAATTGAAAAATCACCGATTCAAAAAATAACTTATATTTTTTAATTCTCTTGACTTCCTTTTCTAAATTTAAAACAAAAGAATATGAGAAAAAAAGATGAGAAGATGATAAAGAACATTAGGATTACAACAAAACATCTAAAAATCAAAAATCTCCAAAAGCACAAAAATTAAAAGCTCCTAAAAGAACAAACTTACTCTTTAGAGATCTATTGACTTCCTTTTATAGATCTATAACAAGAAAATATGAAAAAAAAGTTAGGAAAACAATAAAACATAAATAATGAAAACAACACCATAAAAACTACAAAAGCAAAACCATCTAAACAAAAAGCAACACCATATCTCATGAATTTTTTTAGATCTACAAAATAAAAAGATGAGAAAAAAATAAGTAAAGAAAGGAGGGAAGAAAAAGAGAATAAGAGAAGATTTACCATTTTTTTCAGATTTTTGGAGGATGAAAGTTTCCATTTTTTTTAAATATTATGGGAGAATTTTAGTGTTGATTTATTTAGATATTAGGAGTAAAATTTTGTTAGGTTAAAAACTATAAATTTGGTTATATTAAATTTAAGTTCTGATTTACTCAAATTTTTGGTTTGTGACGACTTTTGTAGAAGTTTATTTTGTATTTTTTTTACAAACCAAACTTTTCAAAAAATTTGATTTGTACTTTTTTACAAAGCACAATTTTTGAAATTTTTTTTATATTTTTTTTACAAAGCAGCCTTCCCGAGACCAAACCGAAGTTTTAATTTAACCTAACAAAAAATATAAAGCATACTTATAAAAAATATAAAGCAAACTTCTCGAGATGTTTGCACAAATCAGAAATTTTACCAAACCGAAGTTTTAATTTAACCTTACCAAAAATACGAAAACAAGATTATTTCTGGTTTGTACAGACTTTCCACAAAATCTGCTTTGCTATTTTTTTACAAAACAAATTTCTCGAGAAATTTGTTTTGAATTTTATTGATTAGGTCCAAATAAAATTCTGATTTGATCAAATTTTTGGTTTATGCAAACTTCCCAATAAGTATACTTTATCCTGTTTGGTCAAATTTTTGGTTTGTGCAGATTTCTCGAAAAGTATGCAAGATCCTAAACTCTAAATCAAACGAAACTCTGCTTTATAATTTTCCCTACAGACTTCTCGAGAAATCTAGAAAACTCCAAACCCTAAACTAATAAATTTTTACTAAATATGCAATTTTTTTATAAAAATTATATGAACATAAGTAAGTAAATAAAGAACTCAAACAATTTGTATTAAAAACTGTAAATCTATATTTTAAAACTTATCTCATGATATTTTAAATTATAACATGGATTTTCTACACAAATCTATACTACTAAACCTTATAGCACATAACAACAGAAACTATCAAACATGTTATACCATTAAATCTAAACTACCCCTTATGTAGTTCGAATTTTGTATAAATTTTATATATTTTTCTATGTATATGAATTTAGATAATAAAATTTTTTAATACATATTTCTTGTTTTTAGTTTGATTTAGATTGATTATATGAGAGGACACTTTAATTTATTTATGTAAATTTGTTTATTTTATGATTATGAATCCAAATTTTGGTTTCAATTAACTATATTAATTTAAATTATTTATTTTATTTCATATTGAATCTTTCAATCTAAACAGATTTTTCGAAAAATCTGCTTTGTAATTATTTTAACAAAGAAGACTATCCGATAAGTCTACTTTGTAACTATTTTAACAAAGCATAGTTTCCGAGAAGTTTGATTTGTAATTATTTTAATAAAACAGACGAGAAGTTTATATTTCATTTCACAAAACATATTTTTCAAAAAGTACGTTTTATAATTCATTTTATAAAGCACACTTCATCATTACAATAGAAGACTTCATAGTAATTATAACATAATTGACATTTCTAAAATAATTTTGTATTTTAAGGAGAATTTTGTAATTTCTCTATTCTCATGGGTTATTTTTGTAAAATAATTTTAAGAGAAGTTAGTTGTGCATTTAAAAGTAAGTTTGAGTCATTTTTATCAAGTCTCACCCCAAGATAAAAGTACATAAATAAAAGAATCTAATTTCATTAAAAAGATAAAATAAATTGTAAACTATAAAAAATAAGTCAAAACAAAATATTGGACAATTGACAAATACAACATTCTTTTTGTTCCAAATATAGCAGCATTAGTTCAAATTTCCAAAAATAGCACAAATATAATATTAAAATACTTTAAAACTTCTTTTTAGTAAAGAAAAATTAAGTCCTAAATTAGAAAAAAACCCAAATATAATATTCTAATTATATTTATAATTTATTTATGATAAATATATATATTCAGAAAAATAATTTGTGTTATTATTAAAATTTTAAGTTTAGAATACTAAATTTGGAATAAAAACTTAATAAACTATTTTAGAGTATTATTCAAAAAAATTTATAACAAATAAACAAAATATAAGAAAAGGAACTTAACACTCGAACAATAATGGTAAGTCTATAATTATTAATTATTATATGATAAAACTATATAGTGTTAAATGGAAATTATATATTGGAAATAAATTAAACTCTTTTATCAAAACATAAAAGAAAAGTAAATTAAAAATGGAAAAACACATTGTGAAATTCTACAAGAAAAATGACTAAAAATGAAAACAACACATTGTGAAAATCCAAAAGAAAAATGACTATAATTATTTACTCATATATTAATTATAAACATTTTAATCAAAGAAAAACTTTTAGAGGTAATTGGCAAAATGACAATGAAAAATCTCAAAATTAAGAAAATGGCAACAATGAATCAATACTTTATTTTAAGTGTTTATTTTTGCCTACTATAGACAAAAATGCCTTTACACGTAATCCAACAACATGTGACAGCTGATTTGGTTGTAACTGTTATCATTACTTCTACGAGATACTATTCATCTTCGATTTACAAAACCAAATGTGGACCACATGATTGCAACAATAGAGAGCATTCATTAAATACATTGTATTTTTGGTAGATTCGTGTGTAACATCCGTATAAAATATCACAAACTAGTGTATATGTTATGATTTATTTTACAATGTATATAAAGAGTACTGTTGATAACATTCATGTTAACGGTGCAAATAATAATGTATATCGTAATACATGTGGTGATATTTACTATGATATTTGTTTGTCATCCGATCAATTCTAACAGTTTAAAAATTCTCTCTCGGGAGAAATGGGCCGTTACAGATTTTAAAGCAATGACCGGTAACGGCTGGCCCCCTCTTCCCCGGCGAGACTGTGGAAGCGGTCCCTCTCGTGGATCATCGCCGGAAATGAAAACCACCTTCGATGCGGAAGCGGTCCCTCTCGTGGATCATCGCCGGAAATGGAAACCACCTTCGATGCGGAAGCAGAATCGGGAAGGAAGTAGACGACAAGGGAAGGATCCAAAGAGAATATTCTCCCTTTCCTCTTTCGATCCAGACGAATACTAGTTCTTTCCATGTCTATGTCTCAAATCCAACAGGAATAATGTGGGAGACAAGGGAGAAATCCTCGGGATTGCGTGAATCAAGCCCCCGAGTTATTTGGGGAAAGAGAGAACTGATTCTCGCCGAGGATGGTGCACGATTCACACCTATAAGTAGGTGTTCCCTGCATCAAATCTTCCTCACCGAAAAACCCACAACCTCCCTCTCGATTCCTGCCTCAAAATTTGCCCGCAATCTTTGTTGGTTTTTTTGCAAGATTCCCACCCGGTTTTCCTCCGGTGCCTCTTATCGGAGCACACAACACCTTATCCCTCTTTCGCTTGGGCTACCGTAACTTTCCCCTTCTCAGATCCACCCAAAACCGCCAGCACTTCTCTCTCCTCGAAGCAGCGTGTGTGAGAGCGGTGCTTATCGGATCCGTTTTTCCCGGTAACCTACTCAGTCCCACCGGATTCCCCACCGGACTAAATACCCGATGACTGTCGCAATCCCCACGGTTTAAGGGAAATCAGTTATTACTCGGGAGGATTATCCCGGTGAGAATTAACAGCTCAACCAGATATATACCGGTTTACTGGTTTAGGGTCTTTGGTCTGGGCTGGTTCAATTGTGTCGGTTATTTTGCTACCCAAAACACTCCACCAAACCAAACCATGAAAATTTCAGGATTCCTGGTTGCTAAGTATTGTGGGGACATCAAAAAGCCGTCTCCCATAAAAAAATAAGGGCCTTTGATAACTCGGCCGTTCTGAAGCGGTTTGAGTCAACTCTTGTTGGAAGGATATTGAACATGACCATGCAAGGTCATAGAGTCTAGACCTTCATGACCCTCCTACCATACATTTGGAATTTTGAGGATCGGGTACAAGGGCAGGAGCTGAGCCAGGGGCGGTTCATGTTTTGATTCGACTCAGAGTTGGATATCCAAGCTGATGTAAGATTGAATATCAATCTCACAAGCAGTACGGCCGTGACTCGCAAGACCGAGAATCTCTCTTGGCTTAACCGGGCAAGGGAACTAAAAGGAGGGGGTTTTGATCGAATCACACGATCAAAGGTGAAACAAAGGAGTTTGAATCTCTCAAACTAACCTGGCCGTGGCTTCAATAGAAAGGAAGTGAATCACACACTTTATTTCTAAAGAACAAGAACAATACTCAAAGACAAGGCTTTGAAGAAAATACTATGTATTAAAATTTAATTTCAATGGTGGTCTATCTTTACAATGAGGTCGTGGTGAGCTTATATAGTCCTTCTACCAATGGTCCTAAACCAAAAAAGGAGAAAAGGAAATCATACATTTAAAATATATGGCTGTTGGCCATTAATGTCTAGTTTGGCTAACAAGGAAAGTGTATATGCTTGTATCTTGAGAGGTTTGGGGCGAATGTAATGTGTCTAGGTACATCCTGGATGCTTTGGAAAGTCTTCAATACGTGCCCAAGTTGCAAGGAATAAAGATATTGCAATCTGAACACATTAAGTGTACTTCGGTCCATATATGACAAATCTTGGAGGAAAGAGATTCGCATGATCCTCTGGTGGCTGGTGCATGGTAGGTTTATTATGGGCTTCCTTAGGGCCTTAATAATATCTCCTGGACAACATGTTTTGGTTTGCAAGTGATTAAAACAGTTGGCCATCTCACTTGCCATAAACGGCTCTAATCGATTCATTTGAAGGCACGGATGGACCCGCCTGGTTCAAGGCGTGTTTGAGCTTCTAGAAGTGCTTAAGGGAGTTCCTAGAAGTACCAAAAAGTCTCCTGATCGTCAATGAAATGTTTGGAGACTTTCATATAAGGAAAGTTCCAAATATGGTAAGTTTCGAAAACTCCAATTTGATGTATGGTGCATGACTTGATATGGCCGTGTTTTGGGTGAGCTGTATGTCGCCGCGTGTTCTCTGTGAGTCAGGATTATAGGCCAGGTTTGGTCTTGGCTGGCCGCTTCTTGGTTAAGCTTGGATTCATGAAGATACACCCATGTATCCTTTTGCGCGTATTTGGCCGCCTTTGTGTTCCTTGGGCCGGCCGGGCCGGGCAGTTGGCTGGGGGTTGTGCCGATGACCTCATCATACCCTCTCCCTTTGCAATGTTTTGCCCTAAAAACATTTTTGGCCTGCACATAGAGAAGGCATGTTAATACCATGATTTACTTGTGGGTTTAGGGCATTACCTCAGTTTATGGCCCTTATATGGTTCGGATGTGGCCATAGTGAATCTGGCGGTTTCTCCCTGATAAGAAAGGAATAAATTACTCCTTTCCATTGCAGCTGGTTGCTTTGCTTTGCCTCCAAGGTGTGGGGTTCTCCATGGTCTCCTCTTGATTCCGAACATCGGTTTAATGTAGGAGGTGGGTCTTCTTGATCTTTGTTGAATCCTTGTTTTGTTAGACCTGTTTCAACAATTTTTGGCAAAGACAAGTGCATTATGCTAGTACTGGAAATTTCAAATTGAAGCTCCTTTATTGCCTTAACACTTTTAGGCTTAATATTTTCGAGTTCTACTTGTAAGCTTGTTATTAGTTGTCTAGTTGGGCATGTCTTAGCAAAGTGTCCTCTTTCTTGACATCTATAGCATATAATTTCATCTGTTTTCACATTGTTAGAGGACTTACCTGGCGTTTCCTTGACGTGTATTCCAAGCAATGGCTTTGATGGTTTCATGTGTGCTATGGCTTGAGGCTTTTGAACTTGCTGGTCAATTTTTGGTTTGACCATCGGCTTAGCTACCTTTTGTCCTTCTAAGGTGTTTGAAAACACGTTGTTATGTTCAGAGCAGTAGGCAAGCTTGGGCTTATGAAAGGGCTGCATGTTTGGTGTAGACATCTCACTCCTTGATGTTGTTGGGTGCATAATTTGTGTGATGATGTTTCTACGTGTTTGGTACTTCTTCACAAACTCCCTATACATTCGTGCCTTAAGGTCTCCCCAATCAAGGATTGGTTTGTTGTAGAAGGTCCGTGCATTTTCCTTCAACCACCAATTGTAGGCATCTCCAACGAGCATATAAACGGCATATGAGAGCTTCTCTTCTTTGGGGATGTTGTTTGAGCGCAGCCATTGTTTCATGTTGGTTTCCCATCGGAGGTATTCATCTGGGTCCTTGCTATACCCTAAAAAGTTTAGAGATTTGGAATTGTAAATATATACCTTACTAGTCCGATTCCTTGATCTAGTTGGAGTGGTGTAGGTTGGCACTCAGCTTGACACAACAAAGTGGAAAGGTGTGATTGTCTTTGGCCAGCTTCTATCAGTGGAATAGTAGTCTGGTGGCTCTGGTCCAGTTCTTCAACTCCTGTTTCATTGTCAAAATCATATTCTGAATAGTCTTCATACCAGGTCTCATATCCATAGGAATAATCTACATCGGACAAATCTTGGTCATAGTCCGGTGGTTCTGATTCAAAGTTTTCTCCATCTGATTCTTCCCTAAAACCAGTCTCCAAATAGTGTTGATTCCATGACTCTTCTGCATAGTCACACTCGCTGGTCCTTAGGCATTGATCATAGTCATTGTCTAGACTACAATCAGTTTGTGGTATGCTAATGGTGTTTTCTTCTTCATCATAGTGCTCCATCATTAAATTTTGTACCTTGCACGAAAATAAGAAGAGATATCACACTCAAATCAACAAATAAGGAAACTACACTCTAGTGAATATATGATATTAACATGAAAGTAGTAGTAAAAAGAAAATCGACACAAGTAAATATTTTTGAGTTTTTTTGTTTTTGTTTCTTTTGGAAACTAACTTTAAAACAAACTAAAAGACAATATAGTTTTTGGTTTTTGATATTTTAAATTAATTTAGGACAAAAAAAACAATATTCTATGAATCTCTCTTTTTTTTTAACTTTACTAGTAACTAAATTCGAAAATAACAAAATGAGTGATGCTTATATTTTTGGTTTTTTTTCTTATGATGAACGAAAAAAAGTAAACATGAAATACATTTTTTAGTTGGTTTTAGATTTATATGAGAGGAGACAAAAGAAACAAGAAAAATCAACAAGAAACAATGCAAATGAAGAATAAGAACAAATATATTTTTTTGGTTTTTCGATAAGATGTAAATAAGAAAAAAGCTAAACAAAATCATAAAAGATAAATGATAAAAGGTTGGATGAACACAACCTGGGATAGGAGCTTTTAGCTATGATACCAAATGATGTAAGATTGAATATCAATCTCATAAGCGGTACGGCCGTGACTCGCAAGACTGAGAATCTCTCTTGGCTTAAGCGGGCAAGGAAACTAAAAGGAGGGGGTTTTGATTGAATCACACGATCAAAGGTGAACCAAAGGAGTTTGAATCTCTCAAACTAACCTGGATGTGGCTTCAATAGAAAGGAAGTGAATCACACACTTTATTTCTAAAGAACAAGAACAAAACTCAAAGACAAGGCTTTGAAGAAAATACTATGTATTCAAATTTAATTTCAATGGTAGTCTATCTTTACAATGAGGTCATGCTGAGCTTATATAGTACTCCTAGCAATGGTCCTAAACCTAAAAAGGAGAAAAGGAAATCATACATTTAAAATATATGGCTGTTGGCCATTAATGTCTAGTTTGACCAACAAGGAAAGTGTATATGCTTGTATCTTGAGAGGTTTGGGGCGAATGTAATGTGTCTAGGTACATCCTGGATGCTTTGGAAAGTCTTCAATACGTTTCCAAGTTGCAAGGAATAAAGATATTACAATCTGAACACATTAAGTGCACTTCGGTCCATATATGGCAAGTCTTGGAGGAAAGGGATTCGCATGATCCTCTGGTGGCTGGTGCATGTTTTGGTTTGCAAGTGATTAAAACAGTTGGCCATCTCACTTGCCATAAACGGCTCCAATCGATTCATTTGAAGGCACGGATGGACCCGCCTGGTCCAAGGCGTGTTTGAGCTTCTAGAAGTGCTTAAGGGAGCTCCTAGAATTACCAAAAAGTCTCCTGGTCGCCAAAGAAACGTTTGGAGACTTTCATATAAGGAAATTTCCAAATATGGTAAGTTTCGAAAACTCCAATTTGATGTATGGTGCATGACTTGATCTGACCTTGTTTTGGGTGAGCTGCATGTCGCCGCGTGTCCTCTATGAGTCAGGATTATAGGCCAGGTTTGGTCTTGGCTGGCCGCTTCTTGGTTAAGCTTGGATTCATGAAGATACACCCATGTATCCTTTTGCGCGTATTTGGCCGCCTTTGTGTTCCTTGGGCCGGCCGGGCCGGGCAGTTGGCTGGGGGTTGTGCCGATGACCTCATCACAAGCGGTCTTGGAAAAACATCCATACTACTTTGACCAATGGATGACAACCTTGGAAAGGTGGGTCCCGAGTGTTAGGCCCGATTTTCCCTCAACAATTTTGTTTTGGGTTCGGATCGTTGGAATTCCAACGCATTATTGGGCGGAAGAGACTATAGTGGACATCGGCACTACAAGAAAACAGCCGTTTTGCGACCACGGAAGTGGTCGCAAAGTAGTCGCAAAACTGTATTTTGCGACTACTTTGCGACTACGTGATGTGGTCGCAAAATAATAGTCGCAAAAAAAAATTAGTCGCAAATCAGTCGAAATTTTGCGACTGATTTTCGACCACGGTCATAGTGGGTATTTTGCGACTAATTTGCGACCACAACCGTGGTCGCTTTTTTGCGACTAATTTGCCACTGAATTTCCGTAACAAATTTTGTTACTGTTTTGCGACTACGGTTGTGGTTGCTAAATTTGTAGTCGCAAAACAGTTGCAAATTTTTGTGACTGATTTGCGACTACGGTAGAACCGCAGTTGCAAATCAGTCACTGTTTTTTGTGACTGTTTTGCGACTACAGGTGAACCGTAGTCGCAAATCAGTCACAAAAAACAGTGACTGTTTTGCGACTACAGGAGAAACGCAGTCGCAAAACAGTCACAAATATTTGTGACTGATTTGCGACTACAGGTGAAACGCAGTCGCAAATCAGTCACAAAAATGTGTGACTGTTTTGCGACTACAGGGTGAACCGCAGTCGTAAATCAGTCACAAAAATTTGTGACTGATTTGCGACTGCACGTAGCTCGCAGTTGCAAAGGAGTCGCAAATCGGTGGCAAAAATTGCGACTGATTTAAGACTAATATGTGACTACACCGTAATTAGATTTTAAAAAAATAATATTAATATATTTTTTATTTTTATTATTGAAATAATATAATTAATAATTTAAAAAATATATATATATATTTTTACTACTGAAATAATTTCGTATATTAGTGAAATATAATATTAATATTTTTTAAATTATTTTTAAAAAATGTAAAATAATATTTAAAAATTAAAATTTCAATAATAATTTAGAAAATTAATTTCAATAATAAAAATAATTATTTGAAATTAGAAATATTAATAAAATAATTTAGATTAACTATTAATATAATTGGTTTAAAATATTATTATAATATTTATTAGAATATTTATTAATTTTTATTAATAAATTAAAAATTTTATTATAATAAATGAAAAAATATGTAAACTAAATATTGAATTAAAAAATATACAAATTTAAAATTTAACATTTATTATAGAAAATTTTTAAATACAGAAAAACAAATTTTAATTGTCCGGTGGCGGAAATTGGAAATCTGATGGCGAAAATGGGGTGGTTGGCGGAGCCGTCGATGGTTCCCCTGTACAATCGTTATCCCGCAATAAGGAGGCGAATGCGGGATCCGTCCATTGGATATATCCGAGGAGCATCTCCAAGCTCGAGATCTTCTTCTGGTTTTCTCTGTTCAGCTCTTCAATCTTCTCATATTTTTCCTTCATCTCCACGTTTTGTGCTTTAATCAACGCGTTTTGTTCTTGAAGAATAACGTACTCGGGTGAATGGGTTTGTACCCCACTACTTCTACCCGTAGACTGTACGCGGTTGAGGCTACCGAGTCCATAAAGACGGCCTCGTTCATCCGGAACATATGACTATAAAATTACGAAAACGTAAATTATATAATAAATGTAATTATTTTGTAATTAGGAAAATATGTAAAAAGGAAAAAGTTTGAAAATTTTTTTTACCTGTAAGAAGATCTCATTCTTCTGTGCTTGAGTCAGCTCAATTGGACGGGAGGTTCCATCGGATGTTTCTGTTGGATCGACCTCCACGATCGCCATCTTCTCTTGGATGTTTCGTTCGTATGTTTCACAGATTTGTTTTGCTTTCAAATCTACATACGAACCATCCGGTCTTGTGTGAGTCTTTATAAAGACCTCACCTCTTGAGACTAGTCGTCCCAAATTATGTTCCTTCACAGATATTAAAATATTATTTAATTATGAGAAAACATAATAATATGAAAAAAAAAGTTTTACTTACCATTTCCTGCTGGACCTGAATGTAGGATTTTTGGCCCGATAAATGTTTATGCGGGCCAAGACCGTCCCGAGCGGAGTTGCGGTTATGAGAGGATTTCGTACTCCTCTCGGTAGATGTTTCGGTTGCCCAATGTGCTGTCATAATATTGTATAAACTTGGGGAAATCCATCTGGGACGTTTTCCGGTTGTATGAACCATGCTCACCATCCCTTTCATCCGCCTTACGCAGATGGCCTCGAACTCTTTTCGTACCACCAAGGTGATCAGAGGATCCCAGGTGTACGATTGCTTGAAATTGAGTTAAAAAATATTAGTATATATTTTTTATATTTTATTAAATATTTACACAATTTAAAAAAAATACTTACCGCAAATTCTATAAAATATTTCTCCTACCTCTCAGGAGGTACGACGGTCCAACTGTAGTACGGACCGTCAAATTTATTTTTCAAAATTTTTGCGATTTGACGAGTAATAGATCCGTTATCGCGGTCAAACCTAATATTTATTACAAAAATGTAAAATTATATTAATATAATTTAAATTTTAATAAATATTTATTAAAAAATTAGCTATTAATAAACATGCTTACCACGTTGTATTTGGAGCCGCATCTGGAGAAAGCACAGTCAAATACTGTTCGCGGCCCGGAGTTTGTAACAAACTATCAAGAGTGATAGTTTGTTCATCCGTTCCCGTTTTGCAATCGGGAATTTGTTCATCCTCATGTTCATCCGATTCTTGAAACCGTGGAGGTGTTTGGGTTTCAGGAACGGAGTGAAGAACAAAATTGTATTGCGGAGGGAGCCGCGATGCCGCTCTATTAGCGGATGGTGAAAGGTTCGAGGAGGCCGAAGAGGTTCCTCGGCTGGAAGACGATCCGAAAGATCGTCTTCCACGACCTCTCAACGACCTACCACCACTTGCCATTTATAGAAATAGTGTTTTTCTAAAGTGTTTAGGAAGTGTTTTTGAGAGAGTTTTGTAAAGTAGTTTGAGAGATTTGTGAAAAATGAGGGAAAACCATCGGGTATTTATAGATTTTTTTTGCGACCACGGATGTGGTCGCAAATCAGTGGCAAAATACATAATTTGGTGGGAACCAAAAACGTTCAAACTCCCTCCAAATTAATTGGTAGTCGCAAATCAGTCGCAAATTTACGACTGATTTGCGACCACAGGTACATTTATCGAAACTGTAATTGTGGTCGCAAATCAGTCGCTAATTTGCGACTGATTTGCGACTACCAATTAATTTGGAGGGAGTTTGAACGTTTTCGGTTTTTTCAACCTCCCTCCAAATTAACTGGTAGTCGCAAATCAGTCGCAAATTAGCGACTGATTTGCGACCACAATTAAATTTATCAAAACTGTAAATGTGGTCGCAATTCAGTCGCAAATTTGCGACTGATTTGCGACTACCAGTTAATTTTGTGGGAGTTTGAAAGTTTTCGATTTTGTCAAAGTCCCACCAAATTAAATGGTGGTCGCAAATCAGTCGCAAATTAGCGACTGATTTGCGACTACATCAGCATTTCCGACTGATTTGCGACTGCACATCAAATTTTTAGAATGTGGTCGCAAATTAGTCGCTAATTTGCGACTGATTTGCGACTACATTAAATATTTGTGACTGAAATGCGACCACATTGCAAATGCAGTTGCAAAGTGGTGGCAAATCAGTCGCAAATAATACCCTAAACCCTAAATATTGAGATTTTGAGGAATGCATATAATTATATAAGATTGAGTCATTGATTATAAGTTATAAAAATTTCAATTACTATGAAAACAATAACATTTCCCAAATTTTCAAATAACTTACCTAAATCCTTAACAAATTTACTTAACCTTATACTTCTTATATACATTCCAAATGTTATCTAAATATGAAATCATTACAAATATGGTTTCCAATATATGTTATCACTTCTAATGGTTAGTAGTCTTATAGAATAGAAATACAAGTTTTAAATGTGGAAAATACTTAGGGAAAATGTGAATTAACCATATGTGGTCGCAAATCAGTCGCAAATTAGCGACTGATTTGCGACTGCACATCAAATTTTTAGAATGTAGTCGCAAATCAGTCGCTAATTAGCGACTGATTTGCGACTACATTAAATTTTTGTGACTGAAATGCGACCACATTGCCAATGCAGTTGCAAAGTGGTGGCAAATCAGTCTCAATTACTTAAAAAATCTATATATATATGGATATTGGTAATACATTAAATTATATGAAAATCATATGTACAAAATACATAGCATAACTATATTTATTACATTTCTTCGTTCTCATCATCATCTGAAGATGAAATATTACATTGAAATTCATCTTCTAGTTCCGCATCTCCGACATCGAAATCAATTTCTTCAGTATGGTTAACTGTATCGACCAACCGATCTACCTCTATCTCTTTAACATGCATTACGTCTTCATCATTTTCTTGTTGCAAAAGGCCAATCTCCTCTTTGTTTTTGTATTTCCCCAAAATGTTAGATCTTGGATTAACTTTCAAAACATTGAGCCATGTATGTTTTGATGATGATTTTGTGTGTGGATAGGGAATATAACAAACTTGATCTGCTTGAGATGCTGATACATCGTACGTATTGAAATATAAATTACTTCTAAATTTGTAAGAAAAATATATAGTAAATTATTACCAAAAACGTACGTACCGAGAATAAATGGTTCGTATTTGTAGTATTTCCCCGATGATAAGACATCAACGACACCATTTTCTGACTTCCGAGTACCTCTCAAGGGTGTAGGATCGTACCATTCACATTTAAAAAGCGTGATCTTCAAATTTAGGAGTCCGACATACTCAAGTTGAATGATATCTGTTAAAATACCGTAGAAATCAGCTTCATCAGATGCATCTGAGTAATTGTCCCCCTTCACACAAATACCATAGTTACATGTCTTTCTTCTATGTCCATGTTTCTTCGTGTGGAACATATAACCTCTTGTAAAATACATCGGCCAAGTGGATGCTTTATTCATCGGACCTTGAACTAATTCTTGAGCCCATATAGAAAAGGCACGTGAATCTGTGGAACTGCATGAATTGACCTTTAATCATATATCTAAAATTAAACGTAATTAGTATTTCCAAATTAATAAATAAAATATAATATATATATATGTATGTCAAATAATTAATTAAACATACATAATCCCTAACCCATATGTGGAACTCTTCCTCTCTTTTAGATGAAATGTCATCTTCCGAAAGATATGGATACGTACATCGAATATGATCTTCAAACATGCTAGAACAGTAAATATTGAAAATTAATATATATTTCTTAATACAATGAACTGAAATGTAATAAATACAATTAATTGTTTTCATATACGTACCTCTCTAGTGGCCGAAAATATTCACAATTCCGTAATACATATGCATGTGCATATTTATATTCTTTTTCGGAGAGCCATATTTCTTTACATTTACCACTTGGACGACCCATGTGCGTAAATATATCTGGTACTCCGGGATCTGGATATACAGGCACGTCACCTTCATCGAATCTTGTAGACCTGGCACTTTGCCACCATTTTGTGACTGCAGAGCCACTACATACCGTAGTCGCAAATCGGTCGCTATTTTGCGACTGATTAGCGACTACCACCTGATTTTCCATACGTAGTCGCTAATCAGTCGCTATTTTGCGACTGATTAGCGACTACCAGGGTCAGTCTCAAAGCAGTCGCATCTCAGTCGCTAATTGGTTGCATATTGCGACTGATTTGCGACCACACGTATTGGTCACTTATTTGCGACCAATTTGCGACTACTTCGCCGTAGTCGCAAATTGGTCGCTAAACCATGGCAAATTTGGTCGCAATATTTGCGACCACATATGTAGTCGCAAATTGCAGTCGCAAATTGGCAGTTTTCTTGTAATGGGTTATGCCATGGGGGATTTCCAGCAATACGACGTCGAGGAGTCCAAAATTAGGGTGTCAATCTATGTGGATGACCTTCTAGTGTTTGTAAGGGACATGGAGTTTGCAAATGCAGACGTAGTCACGGTAACTTTTGATTATGAGAAGCTTATAAAATTCTGTGACCGATGCTTCCGAATTACGCACGATGAAAAGAATTGCCTAAACGAGAAGGAGGGGAACCGTTCTGAGTTGCCTCCCCCTCCCCCACCTCTGGCTGAGAAGAAGGAGATCAAAACACTAAATTCTCCATGCCGCTACCAAGCAGCAGAGAACGAGAAACCGAATCACAAGGCTGATTGACAGAAATGGAGTATGAGTAGAAAATGATTCAAAGGTTGAGAAGGTGGTGACGGAATATTTCACTGATCTCTTCACGTCCACAACCACCTCAAATATGGAGGCATCACTTTCACATTTAGAACCTAAAATAAGCGCGGAAATGAATTCCCGCCTGGTCAGGCCAGCATCGAAGGAGGAGGTGAAATTTGCTCTGTTCTCAATGCACCCGGAGAAGGCCCCCGGGCTAGACGGTATGAGTGCCCTTTTTTATCAAAGGTTCTGAAACATTGTGGGTGACCATTTAGTGGACTTAGTCACAGGCTTTATGGAAAAAGGATCGATCGACCCAGCCCTAAATGTGACCAACATATGCCTAATCCCTAAAAAGAACCACTCGAGACAGATGGCTGACTTCAGACCCATTAGTCTCTGCAATGTGTGCTACAAAATTTTCTCGAAAGTCCTATGTCATAGAATGAAGGAAATCTTACCATCGCTAATATCAGAAACCTAGTAAGCCTTTGTGGCCGGCCGTGTGATTTCCAACAAATTCTTATTGCACAAGAGGTCTTCCACGCCCTGAGAACAAAGCCAAACTGCCAATCAAATTTCTTTGCGATCAAAACAGATATGAGCAAGGCATACAATAGGGTGGAGTGGGGCTTCCTATCGGCCTTGATGGAAAGGTTGGGATTCACGAAAAAATGGATCGATTGGATCATGCTCTGTGTTTCAACCATAACTTATCGAGTGATCATCAATGAAGTTCCGAAGGGACATATAAACCCTAAACGTGGTCTACGACAGGGTGATCCCTTGTATTCATACCTATTTATTCTGTGCACAGAAGCCCTAATAGCTAGTCTGAATGCGGCTGAGGATTCCATAAAAATCACTTACATCCGGGTAGCACCTACAAGTCCACCAATCTCACATCTACTCTTCGCAGATGATAGCCTTTTCTTCTACAAGGCCACTGCGGAGCAGTGTGAGTCTATCGTCGGCATACTAGAGGTTTACTGCAATGCATCAGGACAGCATATAAACTATGATAAATCATCAATTGTCTTTGGCAAAAAGGTCCTGATTGGTACCCAATCAGCCATAAAGGATCAGGTAGGCATTCAGAGTGATGGAGGAGTCAGAAAATACCTGGAGATCCCAGAAACTCTGAAAGGCTCTAAAACCCAAATCTTCGCCTATGTCAGAGAACACATTCAACAAAGAATAAATGGCTGGTCGTCAAGACTCCTATCTCGAGGAAGTAAGAAAGTCTTGATCAAATCCGTGGTCATAGCAATATCGACATACGAGATGCCATGTTTTCTATTCCCCAAGGTCATGTGCAAAAAAATGAACAACATTATCAGTAACTTCTGGTGGGCCTCTAGCGTATCAAGGAGAGACATCCACTAGCTCACGTGGGAAACCCTATGCCTACCTGAATCGGAGGGTGGTATAGGATTTAGGAGTCTGGAGAACTTCAACAAGGCCCTCCTGGCAAAACAATTGTGGCGGCTAGAGAGATCTCCCACGTCATTAGTGGCTCGTATTCTGAAGGGTCGATACTTCAAGGACACACATGTATTCCAGGCAAGCACCCCAAACAGGGCATCCTACGGATGACGAAGCCTCTGGTCTTCCAAAGACTTAGTAGGAATAGGTGCAAGTAAGATTCCGGGATCCTCCTCCCAAGATAACATTTGGACGGATCCCTGGGTCCCGGACAGATTATCAAGAGGCCCAAATATGGACAACTCTAGGTTCCCTAATGTGAAGGTAATTGATCTTATCTGCCCAGGGAATGGTCGATGGAATATTCAGGAACTCATGAAGCTGTTCAACCCGGAGGATGTAAGACTAATCACCTCTATCTCCCCAAACACTAGGAGGAAACACAACATGTTCTGCTGGCACTTCACTAAAGAGGGGGAGTATTCAGTCAAATCTGGCTATGAGACTTTTCAGAAGTTGAATGTACCAAAACTGAACCTCAGTCTTCAGCGACCATTTGTAACGCCTTTAAAACAAGCTATCTGGAAACTGAGAATTTTGAGGAAAATTCAACATTTCATCTGGCAAGCCCTGTCCGGAGCATTAGCAACACACGGGCGTCTACACTATCCGAAGTGAACCCTCGTGTGAGATCTATGGCAATGCCTCGTAAGACATCAATCACGCGCTATTCCTGTTCCCACCAGCATGCCAAATGGGGGCACTATCAACCGTCCCCTCATCACCTCCTATCTTCCCTCTAAATTGTATTTTTGGGAACATAGATTACCTCCTATGGCAATTACCAGACGAACCCCAACTGGATTCCGATTCCAGAATCTTCCTATGGATTCTTGGTTCATTTGAAAGCTCACAAAGACAAGGTCTATAACAATATTGACCACACCCCCCCATGGAGATTCTAGATAAGGCCCGGAGAGAAAGCAAACTCTGGCGGCTATCCACAGAGGTGAATCCAACAGGAGAGCCCGACGACGAAGGCGATGCAGCTCTGGAACCCTCACCAGTGGTCTGCTTCGTTGATGGCTCATGGAAAGAGGGAGAGCCCACATCAGGTGTTGGATGGATCCTTAAACTGAAGGATGGGACGAGTGACCTCATTCGCATGAGAGGCACGTACATAGGACAATCTCTGTTACATACAAAGTTTCTTAGCCTTCGATGGACGATGTTTAGCCTACATAAGAGGTGAAGATTCTGCGAGAAATTCCGCACGGACTTAATGGACCTAATTCAGTTAATCAATAATCAAGACAAGTGGCCTGTATTTACAACAGAGATAGAAGAATTCAAAAAGCTCCAACAGCACTTCCCAGAGTTCGCGCTCATCTACCAACCAAGAGAGAGGAACACACAAGCGGACAGGTTGAGCAAGCAAGCACGGGAAAAGAACACTATCTTCTCACACATAAACACTTCGATATCATACTGGTTTGATGATACGGCATATATCTTCTAATCGGTTGAAGATTGTAATGCTTATTGAAATGTGGAAAAAAAAATCTTATATCTAAGTCATCATTTTTCTCAATACTGGATTGTACTTGTATATATATAATCACATTGTTAAATTTGAATTATTAGTTTGACATTGTAAGGTGTATGGTAACGTTAAACCATATTTAAGCTACTTTGTTTTACATATACAACATATGCGTTACATATCATCTTTGCTTTCTTATAATCAAATATATTTCAATTTTGTACCTACAACAGATGTGTTATATGATTTAGTGTGTGATATTTGTATAATAACACTGATAAAGATTTAGAAATTATTTTGATTATACAAAATATATGATAATCATGTTGTTAAATTATTAAAAATCAGTTTAACTATGTTTACCACGTTTTCATCTTATTCATCCTCTTACCAACCAAACTTTTTTTCGTCGAGCTCTGCATCATCTTGAAAATTTTTTAAAAACTAATAGCACTTGGGAAAATGTGAGAATCTCAATACAAAGTATTACAAATCTTGCAACTTTTTAAAATTTATTTAAATATTTAGAATATTTAATGTAAACAATCTTTTATAAGATCCAGCGGTCTGTTAGTATACATGTTACAATAAGATTTAAACGATATATAAGGAAGATTAGTGTTGGTGTAAAAACTAGTGTATATGTTATAATTTCTTTTAAAATATATATAAAGAGTACTAGTGGTAACATTTATGTTAATGGTACAAGTAATAATATACATGGTAATACATGAGGGGCTATTGATGATGTTTATGTTTGTCATCCAATCAACATAAATCTTATATCTATAATAGCATTGTTAAATGTTAAATGTTAACTCTTATTTTGATATTAGATTGTACTTGTATATGTATAATAGCATTGTTAAATGTTAACTCTTATTTTGATATTAGAACATATGCATTAGATATCAACTTAGTTTTCGTATAATCAAAGAATATTTTGAATTTGTAGCTATAACAATGTATTATATGATTAATCTGTGATATGTGTATAATAATACTGATAAATGTTACAACATATTTTAATCATAAAGATACATAATAATCGTGTTGATAAGTCTCTAAAAATCAGTTTAACCATATTGGCCACGTTTCATCTTCTTCATCCTCTTACCAACCAAACTCTTATTCGTCGAGCTTTGTTTCATCTTTAAAACAACTTTTATCCACTAACAATGCTTGGGTCGACGACAGAGATCTAAATAGAAACTGTCATAAATCTCGCAATTATGGCCTAACAAAGAAACAACTGTTAAAATTATAATTTAACAACAAATTAGAACATAACGATTGAGGAATCAAATTAAATCGTTAAAAAACCAAATTGGTAACTAAACTGTTACATGATACATGATGAGTTTACAAATAAAAGCTGTTATGTGATAAAATTCATGGATGGATTGCAAAAAATAACTACAAATATTACCGGGAGTAGATATGAAAACAATGTTTTGGAAAATTAAGAAATAGTCATAAAATCAGAAATCAAAAACTAAAATAAATTGGCAAAAACAATTGAAAGGAATATCAAACCATGTAGAAAACTTATAATTCGGGTTTTAAACCCAACTTTAATACGACATAATAAATATGGCTGGTATTTTAACCGATAAAAGGAAGTGATTCGAGTAAAAGCAATATAAACAACATATGAAATTGGAATTTCTTGAAGCCAAAAAAAAAATCACATTTAACTTTCAACGTGGAGTTAACTAGATAGTCGTGCATCTTATAAGTTGCGTTGGATGATAAACAGTTATTCCTACACCTTCAGCGGTCGTCATCATTTTTGCAGCAAATGTTATCGTATTTGCAGTAGTTATTATACCGTTACGCGGTAGAATCCAATAATAGAATGAAACCATTTCTACAACAAAAAATGTCTGAAAAACCGATTCACACATGTTTGAAGTTCTAGACACATAGAGATGTGTTGAGAAACCTTATTATAAAACAAAGAGTTCTACATCTATAAAATAAAATCGAAACATTTGCATACCTTTGTTTCGTGACCGTTGTCGGTCATCATGGCTTTTGGCAATATCTCTGACGTCGAGTAAGGTGTGTTGTGCAGACGGTGGTTGAGAATAACTAATGAATTTTCTTGGAGAATACGAGAGAATTGATGGAAGTTGGAGAACCGAGGACATGAGAAAAATGAGAAACTGATTTTTCTCTCTTATCTTTATAAAATCGCATGCACTATAACTGTTTATGATGAGATGGTAACTAACACAAAGTGATAAGGGTGTCAATGCATTGTAATGTAGTAATAGGGGTAATGTTGTATTAACAAGAAAATGGACAGTGTTACAAACAGTGTTTTGTTATTTTGCATATTATTTTGTCATATTATGGTTTTAACTTTGAAATGACGGAGTTCATACGCCTTCGTTTACTACTCTGGAAAAAAGGGGAGTGATTAATGTTGACTATTTAATGATTTTTATAGTTATAAAACTCATGCTAATTTCTTAATAATAAGGAAAAATAGCGGAATCGTACTTTTTGGATCCATGGCTTATGATAATAAAGTTGGGAATGGTTCTTTCACGATGAATCCAGAGTTGAAGGTCTTTGTTGATGGGATACAAAGATGTGGCTGAATTTCTGACTAGGATTGTCATGGAGACCATAACCCTTCTATATATATAGAAAATAATTTCTAATTTGACCCTTTATCAAATTAAAAATTACATAATGCATCCACACATAAATTTTCCATAATACTTATGTCTCATAGTCTTTTATCTTTACAAATAAGTGACCACATAATTTTGACTACTTTAAATAATGACCCTAACACATTGATTATACATGTGTAATCCCAAAATAATTATTACAATCTCCCACTGGATCACATATGTATTTTGAAAATATGATATACTTTATGAGCTCAAAATTGGCATTATATAGCAAGGCATAAACAATCCCGTCCATTGACTATAGTAACATACGATAATAACGGTCTTTGTTATAATAATAAATAACTAAACCTTACATGGTCACTAAATTAATATAGACAAACAACGTAAATCAATTATGAAAAGTGTGGCATGAAAATCACATGAAAAGTGATTAATACATGTCGATTTGCAACTGGTCCTACCTTATTGAGATGCTTTAACTTTATTGTACAAAGAGTAAACCAAAAACAAAATTTTATTTCTAATCAGAAAATAAATGTGCATAAACACAACTAAAACATAAAATCCAAAACCAAATGAAAAACAATATAGACAAACAACATAAATCAATTATGAAAAGTGTGGCATGAAAATCACATGAAAAGTGATTAATACATGTCGATTTGCAACTGGTCCTACCTTATTGAGATGCTTTAACTTTATTGTACAAAGAGTAAACCAAAAACAAAATTTTATTTCTAATCAGAAAATAAATGTGCATAAATACAACTAAAACATAAAATCCAAAACCAAATGAAAAACTCCCACTAAACCAAATAATCTTCAAACATTGAAACATTCATTCAAGCAGTATACTCAAGAAAGACCTTAGGTGGAATGTCCTTTGTAAGACGATCTTCTATCATTGAGTTTGTACCATAAGTGTTATATGGAAATCTCTACACTTTGTACCCTCTCTTGAACGACGAGGAAGTTAATGTCAATAAACCTGGACTTTGTTGTGCTGCTATTTTTGTTGGAGTACAAAACAACTGATTTATTGTCACAATATATCTTTAATAGTCTTTCAATTCCTTCAAGAATTCACAGCCCAATGACAAAATTCTTCAACCAAAGTCTATGATTGGATGTCTCAAAAACTGCCACAAATTCTGCTGCCATTGTGGAGGAAGCTACGAGTATTTGTTTTGCACTACGCCAAGAAATAGCTCCACCAACAAACAGAAAAAACAAAACCTGATGTAAACTTTCTACTATCTTGACATCCAACAAAATAAAAATCAGAATATCCAATGATCTCCAAGTTATTTGATCTTTGATATGTGAGCATATAGTCTTTTGTGCTCTTCAGATACCTCATGACCCTTTTTCCAATTGTCCAAACTTGGATTACTTAAGTATCTGTCCAAAACTCCAACAATGTAAGCTAAATCTGGACGCGTACAAACTTGAGCATACATTAGACTCCCTATAGCCGATGCATAAGGAATCTTTTACATCTCCTGAATTTCTAAATTTCCTTTAGGGTACTGATTAAGACAAAATTTGTCTCCTCTAGTGACTAGGGTATCACCTGGTTTGTGATCCTGTATGCCAAATCTCTTGAGTATTTTATCGATATAGCTCTTTTGAGATAATCCAAGAATTCCCCAAGTTCAATCTCAGTGAATCTGAATTCCTAATACAAAAGATGGTTCACCAAGATCTTTCCTTTCAAATTTACCCTTCAAAAATATCTTGATCTCATGTAGCATGCTCATATCGTTAGTGGCTAGTAGTATGTCATCGACATACAAAACCAGGAAAATACACTTACTCCTACTGAACTTCTGATACATAGTCTTCGACTAAATTCACCTCAAAACCTCAATACACCTTAGATGATTACCTCATGAAATTTGTGATACCATTGACGAGAAGCTTGTTTTATCCCATAGATGGATTTATTTAATTTGCATATCATCTTCTTTGAATCACTTATTACAAAGTTTTCTGGTTGCTCCATATAAATTGTCTCATCAATGTCACCATTGAGAAACGTTGTCTTGACATCCATCTAATGAAGCTCTAAGTCATAGTGTGCAACAAGGACCATGATTGTCCTAAAAGAATCCTTTGATGAAACTGGAGAAAAATTTTCTTTGTAGTCAATTCTTTCTTCATGAGTATAGCCTTTACCTACAAGACGAGCCTTATACCTTTTCACATTACCACTTGAATGCATTTTGGTCTTAAATATCTATTTGCAACCAATGGCTTTCTTTCCTTTTGGCAATTGGACAATGTTCCAAACCTTATTGTCTAGCATTGACTGATACTCTTCTTTACTAGCTTTGATCCACTTATCTGAAATAGAACTACCAATGGTCTCACAGAAGTTGATAGGATCATCTTCCAATTGGATTTGATTTTTCTCTTGTTCCATAATAAATACTATGTAATCATACAGAATAACACTTCTCTTTTCTCTAGTGGATTGCTGAAAAAAGCACTTGTTCTTGTTGCACAAGTTCTTGAGGATTTTGAATTAACTTTCATGTTCGATAACATCGTCATCTTGATTTGGAAGAAGAACTTCAGTGTCAATTTGAGGTTCCAAATTTGCTTTATCAAAAGCAACTATATGAATCGGTTTAGAAACTGAATTTGATTCTTCCTCGAAGATGATGTCTCTAACATCATTTTTTCCCCCAAATTCAACATCCTCAAAGAACGTAGTTGTTCCCGTCTCAAAAATGTTCTTTTATGTGGGATCATAAGACTTGGAGTCCCAAGATCGCTTATAATAACCAATAAAATAACTACTCACAATCCTAGAGTCCAGCTTTTTCTCAAATGGCTTGTAAGACCTAGCTTGATGGGGACATCAGGTCGTATGGCCGGCCAGGAGACCATACTGGTCGACCAGGGAGCTTGCCTGAGACAGCCAGGCCA
This sequence comes from Pugionium cornutum, assembly GCA_018901935.1. NCBI lineage: Eukaryota > Viridiplantae > Streptophyta > Magnoliopsida > Brassicales > Brassicaceae > Pugionium > Pugionium cornutum. The sequence continues at coordinate 10,176,550 of CM032155.1, forward strand.
TTTGGCACATCTGCCGGCCCAAGCGGTACCGCCGGACCCTCGACCAATAGGACCGGACCGATCAGCATTACCAGCGGAGAGGCCCAAACCTCCGGCACAATTGGGGGCGACGTGGATGACACCGCCAGTCCCCTTGGTGACGCCGCTGACTCCGGGATCAACTTGGCCGGTCCAGAAAGCATTCCGGCCAGCACCTCGCATAGTCTAGCCGGTACAGCCGATCCAGCCGAGTACACGGGCATTTCAGCATCTACACAAGGAGACTCGGACCAGATAAGCTACCAGCTTCAGGACATGCATCTAGTGGAAGTCTCTACACCAGTGGTGCCCCTAGGAGCAATGACAAGGAGCAAATCAAGAGCACTCTTCCACAAGTTCAGCTTATGGGTCGACAAGCTCCTAGAGGAAGATCGACTAAGGACAGTGGACCAGAAGTGCAAAGAAGAGTCCAAAGGCTTCTCAACAATGCAAGGGACTTTAGAGACTTGGGATTTAGTGGCAAGAGAGGCCAGGGCCCAAAGATTCCTAACCCTACTCCAAATCGAAGACTAGGAGCAAGGCGCGTGCTTGCAATAAGGACGACCACCTTCCATTTCTTGGCCGTGAGGTAAGAAAGGTAAGTTTTCAATTCGAATATATGCCTCTTTCTGTTTTGCAGGATAGGATCTAGATTGTTTACATTTTTGAGTCAAAGACATTTTAGGAACATGTCCTTTTTCGGTTATGCACTTTTGGACATTTTCCGTTTGTGCACTTTTGTAAACTTTCCTTTTCTTTCTTTGAGTCGACCCTAGAAGTTCAAGCTGTCGAGCATATTAATAAGGCTCCTTCCAGCATTGTTGTTTGACAACCTTTTTGATATTAATAAAGTAGAACTTTCTTCCTACAAGCTTTCTCTCAAAAGAGACTTGTGCGCTTAGAATTAGTTGAGATCAGCCCTCTTAGCTCTAAGTTTGTGATTTATCACGAGGTTCATCACCCCTCGTGTGGTTCACTTTAGCCTTCCATCTCATACCAACCAGAAAACCCCTATCTAAAAGCTTAAGATCGAGTTTCTCACCTAACCTTCTCCAAACAGCCCACGCGCATCCAAGCCTTGAATCGAGGCTTGTATCATTTTGGTATCAGAGCTTAAAGCTCCTAAACCAGGTTATTTCTATCCTTTAGTTATTTTTGTTTCTTGTTCTTGCATTAGTTTAAGTCGCATTCAAGAAAAATAAAAAAATAACACTAAACTCCAAACCGAGTGCATCTAGCTTCTACGTGTATCACTAGGGCTTAGATTCACTTTTGCATTGTCATTCACGTTTTTCTTTTTAATCAAATCATATTTCCATTATTTGTAAGTTAAATTAAAAAGAAAAGAAAAAGAAAATAGAAAAAATACCAAAAAAATTCGAATTGGACAGCTAGCACAAGTTGTAGGAAGTTTTCATTTTTCTAAACTTTCATTTTTTCAGGTTTTTCCTTTTTCTCAACTTTTTCCTTTTTGCAAATTCGAATTCCCCTATAAAAGAAAACCCTCCTATTCCACTTAGGAGAAAAATAACTTGTGTTTCTTTCTTGTAGCACAATGGCAGAAGAGAATAGAGATGAAGCCGAGGCCATGATGGCCATGTTCACCACCCTCCTAACTCAACTCGCATCAATAGGCGAGAGGTTGGAGCGCGTGGGGAGGCCTGTGAGATTTCAAGCCATAAGGCACGTGAGAGCTGAGCAAAACCATGCTGAGGGTCCTGAGCACCTCAGGACACGGCACGAACAAGAGGAGCCCCAACCAGATGGAGATGAGGACGCACCACCTCATAACTATCACCCTAGACCGAGAGGACCTCCACGGCAACCAGAGGCAGAAGGAGATGGCTTCGAGCCATATGGTCATCACCAGAGACCAAGGATGCCTCCTAGGCATCATGAGGATGGAGATGAACACGCCTATAACCGGGTAACTCATCCTGATGTCAAGTTAACCCCTCCTAGTTTTGCAGGAAAAGTAGACCCCGAAGCCTATCTTGATTGGGAGAGGAGGATGGATCACATCTTTGATCACTACAACCAACCAGGCCCTAGGAGAGTCTCCATGGCAGTAGCACAACTCACGGACAATGCCCTCATCTGGTGGGATCGTGAGGTTTCTGACCGAAGGAGGAAGAGATTGAGGCCCGTAGACTCATGGGTGGACATGAAAGATCTCATGCGACAAAGGTTTGTTCCACCTTACTTTCATAGAGACTTCCAACGACGTTTTCGTACTCTTAAGCAGGGTACCAGATCAGTAGAGGAGTACTATGAAGAGTTTGAGAGACAAAGGAACAGGCTGGAACTCAATGACGATGAGGAAGCTTTGATGGCACAATTCTTGGATGAACTCCAAATAAGAATCAGCCCCAAGGTGGAAAGGAAAATCTACAATGACTTCAAGGACTTGTTCCACCTATCTATCCAGGCTGAGCAGCAGATCAAACGTAAGAGCCAAGACATCCGCAGCGAGCCTAAGACGCCTTGAGCACCAAGCAACATTCCCAAGCCCGTAGACAAAGGCAAAGGTATAGAGATCGAGTTACGGTTCAAGAGCAAGCCTCCTGAGCCAACCCGTGACCAGAGAGAGCCTAGTAAGTCCTCTAACCCTCAAAGATCACGTGACATTATTTGTTTCAAGTGTAGGGGTCGTGGACATATCTCAAGGGAGTGCCCAAACAACCGGGTCATGTTGATTACAGAAGTTGGAGAGTATGAGTCCTAAGATGAGGAGGACTATGAACCAGAAGGAGAATGCGGTGACATTGAGTACCCTAATGTGGGAGAAGTGATGGTCACTAGACACATTCTCAGTGCAATGGTGGATCCCTCATAGACCATCCAGAGGGAGAACATCTTCCATAGCCGTTGCACCATCAAGGGCAAAGTATGTAACCTCATCATAGATGGTGGTTCTTGCACTAACGTTGCTAGTTCGTACATGGTTGATAAGCTAAGTCTAGAGAAGACAAGGCACCCTCAACCATATAGACTAAGATGGCTTGATGACAAAGTAGAGCTCAAGATCCATGAGCAAGTCACTATGCCATTCAGTGTGGGCAAGTACCAGGACCAAGTCGTGTGCGACGTGGTGCCCATGCAAGTTGGCCATCTTCTGCTAGGAAGGGCATGGCAGTTTGACAAAGAGACCAGGCATGATGGCCAAACCAATCTCTACACTTTTGTGCATGACAAAAGAAAGGTCAGCCTAGCTCCTCTTACACCTGCCCAAGTACACGAGCTACAACTCCAAATGAGTAAGGAAAAGAAACTTATCAAGTCTTATTTTCTTATTCAACCAAGCCATGTCCGGAGAGCTTTAGCCTCGAAGGATTTAATGTTACTAATGGTCTTCAAAGAAATTTTGAGTATAGAACAGGAACAGGTAGAGCTACCTCTTGAAGTAGCAACTCTCCTCAACAAGTTCCAGGATCTGTTCCCAAAGGAGATACCAGTAGGCTTGCCTCCTTTACGTGGCATAGAACACCAGATCGACCTAGTGCCCGGAGCAGCCCTGCCCAACCGGATGAGTCCAGAGGAGTCCAAGGAGCTTGAGAAGCAAGTCAAGGAGCTACTGGAGAAAGGCTATGTTCGAGAGAGCCTCAGTCCATGTGTCGTACCAGTGCTACCAGTGCCCAAGAAGGATGGGACTCGGCGAATGTGCGTGGACTGCCGAGCAATCAACAACATCACAGTCAAATACCAGCATCCGATACCACGGCTGGATGACATGCTAGATGAGCTGAGTGGAGCCACGGTCTTCTCCAAGATAGACCTCAAGAGTGGATACCACCACGTCAAGATGAAGGAAGGTGATGAATGGAAGACTGCTTTCAAGATAAAGCAAGGGCTCTACGAGTGGACAGTCATGCCATTCGGCTTGACTAATGCCCCAAGCACCTTCATGCGCCTTATGAAACAAGTTCTTAGGGCGTACATTAGTAAGTTTGTTGTAGTTTATTTTGATGACATTTTAGTTTATAGTAAGTGCTTAAGGGATCACCTCACACATCTTGAGTTGGTGCTTAAAACCCTTCGACAAGAAGAGCTTTATGCCAATCTCAAGAAGTGCATCTTTTGTACTGATAAACTTGTCTTGTTAGGTTTTGTTGTAAGTTCATAGGACCTACAGGTTGATGAAGAGAAGATTTGAGCCATTCAAGAATGGCCAACACCAAGCAACATCAACCAAGTGAGGAGCTTCCACGGACTGGCAAGCTTCTACAGGAGATTTGTGCCCAACTTCAGCAGTATTGCCTCACCCTTGACAGCAGTAGTGAAGATGAACGTGGGATTCAGCTGGGGAGAAGCTCAGGAGAAGGCATTCCAAGCCTTGAAGGACAGCCTTACACATGCACCAGTGCTAGTCCTGCCCGACTTCAACAAGACGTTTGAAGTGGAGTGTGATGCCTCTGAAATAGGCATAGGACAGTGTGGTAGCCGATGCACTATCAAGGAGGTTTGCCTTGATATCCACCATGGAGGCAAAGGTCCTAGGATTCGAGCACATCAAGGACCTATACACGGATGATCCTGACTTTGCTGAGAGCTACAAGGAGTGTGGCACAGGGAGTCATGGCAAATTTTACATCCAAGAGGGATTCTTGTTCCGAGAAAGAAGGTTGTGCATACCACAAAGATCATTATGAGAGCTTATCATCCGAGAAGCTCATGGAGGAGGACTCATGGGCCACTTTGGTGTCGACAAGACTCTAACAGTGGTCAAGGAGCACTTCTACTGGCCACACATCAAAAGGTCAGTAGAAGCCCATTGTGTAAGGTGCATCACTTGCAAAAAGGCAAAGTCTCGAGTGTACCCTCACGGGTTGTATCTCCCACTGCCCATACCCACACATCCATGGGTGAACATCTCAATGGACTTCGTTCTAGGTCTGCCCAAGATCAACCACAAAGATGCAATCTCTGTAGTGGTGGATACATTCTCCAAGATGGCACATTTCATTCCATGTGCCAATGTCAATGATGCCACGCAAACAGCCGAGCTGTTCTTCATGGAGATAGTACGGCTTCATGGAGTGCAAGGACCATCGTGTTAGACAGGGACACCAAGTTCCTCAGCCATTTCTGGAGGACCCTTTGGAGAAAGCTAGGCACGAAGCTACTCTTCTCTACCACCTGCCATCCTCAAACCGATACCCAAACTGAAGTTGTCAACCGGACACTATCACCTCTTCTCAGGACTACACTAGGGAAGAACCTCAAGACTTGGGTGGAGTGCCTGCCATTCATAGAGTTCGCTTACAACCGAGCCGTGCACTCAGCAACTAAGAAAACACCCTTTGAAGTAGTATACGGCTTCAACCCCCTCACCCCATTGGAGCAAACGCCACTGCCACCAGCAGAAATGACCAACCTCAACGGAGCATCCAAGGCAGAGTTCATAAGGAAGTTACACCAGAAGGTAGCAGAGAACTTGGAGAAGAGGACGGGCAGTACGTGACTCATGCTAACAAGGGAAGAAAGGAGGTGATTTTTCAACCAGGCGATTGGGTGTGGCTACACCTACGGTAGGAGAGGTTCCCCAACCTAAGGAGTTCCAAGCTAGCACCAAGAGGAGATGGACCATTCAGAGTGCTGGAGAGGATCAATAACAACGCCTACCGGATCGAGCTCCTTGGTGAGTTTAATGTGTCCAACACGTTCAACGTAACTCACTTAGCCCTTTTCCATGCAGCTGAACAACTTTTGAGGTCAAAACCTACTGAAGAGGGAGGGGATGATGGGGAAATCAGGTCGTATGGCCGGCCAGGAGACCAGTCTGGCCGACCAGGGAGCTTGCCCGAGACAGCCGGGCCATTTGGCACGTCTGCTGGCCCAAGCGGTACCACCGGACCCTCGACCAACAGGACCGGACCGATCAGCATTACCGACGGAGAGGCCCAAACCTCCTGCACAATTGGTGGCGACATGGATGACACCGCCGACTCCGGGATCAACTTGGCCGGTCCAGAAGGCATTCCGGCCAGCACCTCGCACAGTCCAGCCGGTACAGCCGATCCAGCCGAGTACATGGGCATTTCAGCATCTACACAAGGAGACTCAGACCAGATAAGCTACCAGCTTCAGGACATGCATCTAGAGGAAGTCTCTAAACCAGTGGTGCCCCCAGGAGCAATGACAAGGAGCAGATCAAGAGCACTCTTCGACAAGTTCAGCTTATGGGTCGACAAGCTCCTAGAGGAAGATCGACTAAGGACAATGGGCCAGAAGTGCAAAGAAGAGTCCAATGGCTTTTCAACAATGCAAGGGACTTCAGAGACTTGGGCTTTAGTGGCAAGAGAGATCAGGGCCCAAAGATTCCTAATCCTACTCCAAGTCGAAGACTAGGAGTAAGGCGCGTGCGTGCCACAAGGACGGCCACCTTCCATTTCTTGGCCGTGAGGTAAGAAAGGTAAGTTTCAATTCAAATATATGCCTCTTTCTGTTTTGCAGGATAGGATCTAGATTGTTTACATTTTTGAGTCAAAGACATTTTAGGAATAGGTCCTTTTTCGGTTATGCACTTTTGTACATTTTCCATTTGTGCACTTTTGTAAACTTTCCTTTTCTTTCTTTGAGTCGACCCTAGAAGGTCAAGCTGTCGAGCATATTAATAAGGCTCATTCGAGCATTGTAGTTCGACAACCTTTTTGATATTAATAAAGTAGAACTTTCTTCCTACAAGCTTTCTCTCAAAAGAGACTTGTGCGCTTAGAACCTAGTTGAGACCAGCCCTCCTAACTCTAAGTTTGTGATTTATCACGAGGTTCATCACCCCTCGTGTGGTTCACTTCACCATTCCATCTCATACCAACCAGAAAACCCCTATCCAAAAGCTTAAGGTCAAGTTTCTCATCTAACCATCTCCAAACAGCCCACGCGCATCCAAGCCTTGAATCGAGGCTTGTATCATAGCTTCAGCTGGACTTCCCCATATGTGGAAATTCTTTGTACTAGGTTTTCTTCATGTCCAAAGCTCATAAGGTGTTTTTGCAGTTTTCTTAGTTGGTACCCGATTAAGAATATATGTTGTAGTCTTTGATGCCTCTCCCCAAACTGATTCAGGTAAGGTGGAGTGACATATCATACTCATCATCATATATTTAAGAGTGCAATTACATCTGTATGACACATCTTTCATGCTGGGAGACCCATGCATGGTCTATTGTCGGAAAATTCCACACTCCTCTAGGTATCTGGCAAATAGTCCTGGATGTTGTTCACCTGAACCATCATACCGACCGTAATACTCACCACGACGATCAAATTTTATAGATTTTATCCTTTGGTCGAGTTGATTATAAACTTCAGCCTTAGATTTCTTGAACACGTCTAAAGACTCCGACTTTTCATGAATAAGAAACAAGTATGCATACAAAGAGTAATCGTCTATGAATGATAGAAAGTATTGTTGACCGTTCCGTGATGCCGTAGGAAAAGGTCCACAAATGTATGTATGTATCAACTCAAGGACTTTTGTAACTCTATACGCATCCAATCTCTTATGTTCAGTCTATTTTCTTTTAATGCAATCCACACAGAATTCACAATTTGTGAAATCAACAGAATCCAATATACCATCATATAGAAGTCTCTCAATTCTATTTCTAGAGATGTGACCTAAGCGTATGTGCCACAGAGTTCCTGAACTTGCATTTTCGAATTTACGTTTTGTACCCCTTGATTCAACATTTAAGCTTTCATCATGATAAGCTATAGTGCCAAGCATATCAAGATTGTGATTATCCATGAGTGTACCAATTCCAATTAAAACTAAATTCAAAGACAAAATAGCTTTTCCATGCTCAGTTAGACAAGAATAACCAGATTTGTCAAAATAAGGAACATAAACTATATTCCATCCAAATGATAGTGCAACAAAAGTTTCTGCCTCCACATCCACTGGAATGTACTAAAAAACTAGCACTAAAAAACAATCTAAAATGTGCAACTGCCTCCACATCCACCGGAATTCCATTAGCCATATCAATGCGTCTTTTAACATCAGTTGATTTTCGGTAGCTCAGACAACCCTGCAATGAAACAATGATGTTAGTAGTTGCTAACCACCAAGTGTTTATGGGTACTTCAGAACAGAGCATTACAAGGAACATACCTTTCCTTACACGCCAAACGTGGTACTTTTGGCAGTCATTCTTCATATATCCAAATTTCTTATAAAAGAAGTCGGTATCTTCAACCTTAGTCTGCTTTTTTGTGTTGGACCTTTAGCAACATCATTCTTAACATCCTTCATTTTTCTTCTTTTACCCTGACTCGTAGAGGTGTTAACCATATGAGCACTTTCAGACTTTTCTTGTTTCATCTCATCCTCCTCTTGCACACAATATGAAATAAGCTCATTAATAGACCATTTCTCCTTTGTATATTGTAACTGGATTGCAATTGATTGAAACAAGGAGGAAAAAAGTTCAAGACAAAAAAATATGAGCACTTCTTCTAGAAGCTTAGTCTTGAGTGTCTTAAGTTTTGAAACAATATTAGACATTTCCAAAATATACTCCCTTATGTTTCCTTTGCCGTGATACCTTATGGTACTAAAGCGATACAAAAGCGTACTTATTTCTTCCTTATCGCTTTTTGCAAAATGCAAGTCCATTTCAGCAAGGAACTGTTTGAGATCTTGGATCTCATCATCACCTCTAAAGGTTTCCGGAATGGTGTCCATAGTGATCATTAAACCAATGCAATTAGAACGTTTCCACTTCTCATAAACCACCTTATACTCAACAGTGCTAGTATCTGTAGGAGAATTATATTGTTCCATCCTTAACGCAAGGTAAAGATCCATACACCCAAGTGCAATCTTAACCTTACTTTTTTATTTCTTGTAGTTGGAACTAGTAAGTGTTGGAATTGAACCTAAGTTAGTAGATAATATAGTGAAATTTGCCGAAAATAGAACAATTCTTAATTAGTAACTCCCTATTTAACCAAATAATAATCAACAAATAAATTATAAAAATTTATACAATCCATCTCAAGATAACAAGTTGCAACATTAATAACAAGTTTTTGGACAATATTATTAACTGCTAGTGATACTCTTATTGTACAAATCAAACACTCATAATAATGCATTATAAATGATAAACCTTTTTGGATCGATTTATCATTCACATGCTAATTCCTAAAAATTGTCACATGTTTATCATCACATGTATGTATGCAATTCGGCCAAATACAAATCTACGTTTAGGTTGATTGAATATTCGCATGAATATACATACACACACCATTCAAAACTATTCATGGAAAAATATCCACAAGATAAGTCACTTTGGCGACATCTTATATCAATTAATCCACTTCAAAAATTAAATTTGCACAATAAAATTTATTTTATTGATTAAAAATCCTTTTTTATAAGTTGTTGGGCTAATAAGTCTAAAACAAAAAATTATTAAATGAAATAATAATTTTTTTTCTTCTATTTTTCTTCTTCAAACTTAACTGTTACGTTTAGGATTAATAATGAAACCAACAAAAGAAAAATGAACAGCCACCAAGGTTTTTGTGGATTCGATATTGATTAGATTGGTCTAAAAAAGTTTCCGAAAATACTAGAATTTCGAGCAAATTTTTACGAGCATAAAATCGACTAAAAATCTAATTTAATTCAAAAATTACTCCACAAAAAATTCAGAAAACCTATGATTTATGATTTCATCCAAATTCCAGAATATTTTTTTATTTATCTCATATCTAAACATGTTTTTCACTGTAATCCGATCTAAAACGATAAACATAATTTCAGATCTTTGAACAATTTAACCACATATCATATAATATATACTTAATCTCTAAACTTTAACAAAAAAACAGATTCAACAATATGAAATTTTCAGCATATTATTAATTCTAAATTTTAACAAAAATAATATGATTATTATATAGAAACTAGAAATGATGGCTCTAATACCCATTGTTACTATTTTATGATTTTTATAATCATAAAACTCATGACAATTTCTGAATAATAAGAAACAATAGCGGAAGCATACATGTTAAATTCATGGCTTATAATATTGAAGTTGGGAATGCTTTTTCTACGACGAACCCAGAATAGCTGAAGATTTTTGTTGATAGGATACAAAGATGTGACTGAATTTCTGATTTGGGTTGTCATTGAGACCATAACCCTTCTATATATATAAAAAAATAATTTTTAATTCGGCCTTTTATCAAATTAGAAATTACATAATGTAACCCTTCTATATATATAAAAAAATAATTTCTAATTCGGCCTTTTATCAAATTAGAAATTACATAATGTATCCACAAATAAATTTTTCATAAAACTTATGCATCATAATTTTTTATCTTTACAAATAAATGATCACATAATTTTAAATACTATAAATATCGACACTAACACATTAATTATACATGTGTGACCCCAGAAACATAGAAAAAAAGGAATTTATGCACTAGTATTTGCCAATAAAGGTCGAACCCTAACATATGAAAATCTATACAAATCAATTGCGACATACTTATTTTGCTATTGCTCTTCATTAGAAAAGTTGAATATTTGTAGTCATCTCTATCCAACTAGTCATATCTTTAATCTTTTCAATTAAAATTTTCATTTTTCCCCATTGTCCTTCCAGTTGCTCGAGTCCTTCCTATTGCTATCTTAGGTCTACCATCTATGTCTTGTTTGTAACCATTAATAAAGACTGGCTCTTGGCTTTCCCCTCCAGCCTTTACCATATTTGACCCACAAAACTTCTCTAATCACATTCTTTTCATGATTGCAAAAATATCTAGCCCATGAATCTTGAGAAAAAACCCTTCAAGTTTCTTAATCATCTAACCAGTCACCCAAACTTCCTTCTGTGTATCCAATCCTCTTGGGAAACTCTTGGAGACTTGTCTCTCACTCTCTAAATTCTCTACGCCAAACAAAATTTACTAAAACACTATAAAAACTGAATTGAAAGAACTTTAATGATAACCAAAAAAGAGTGAAGACTGCTAATGATTTGTTTCATGTTTTGAATGATCCAAGCTCTTAACACACCCTTCGAGGATTCCTTCCTAAATGTGTAAGAAAATCCAAAGCATGAAATCACCTCTGAGATACTGAAGAAATCTATGTCAAACAAAGATTGCAATTGCACTGGCTTCAAGTGACTGCAACAACACCTATTTCTACAACATGTTTCTGTCCCATCTAACTATTATCAAACTAAGTGATGGTACAATCATCATAGATATGCATCGTATAAAGGAAGAAGTTTCCTCTTACTTCCAACATTATTCCTAAACCCTCCTCTGGTTGTATCCTCTCCAATTGTCTTTCATAGGCTTCTTGGTCACTTTAAACGCTTAGTAGAAGCTAAAACTTCGTTTGGGGAGATTACTGAATTTGAGCTCACATCTACAAAAGCCTTGGACCAATGGATACACATCCAAATTCTACCAAGCTTGCTAGCTTGTCTTGGGAAGAGATGTTAGAGAAGCATCTCTTCACTTCTTCAAGGATGGATTCCTACCCTCAGCCATAGATGCTACAATTCTAATACTCGTTCCTAACCGACATAGAGCATCTTCCTTCAAAAAATTTAGGCCTACAGCTGTTGTAATATCTTATGAAACCCATCTTAAAAATCATGGTGAATCGATTAAAATGCATCCTCTGACAGCTGATTCTTCCTACATAGAAAAGTTTTTCAATGGGCGGTTACTCGTAGAGAATTGTATTCTTGAAGCCGATTTAGTCTCTAGTTATGAAAAATTCTCGTAAAGGAAATGCATCGCACTCAAAGTAGACCTCACAAAGGCCTTTGATTCTATTGGGATTCTTACTACTATCCTCCATTCCATAGACACATGCCTTCTCATCTCATACACTTTAAAAGATCATGCTTTATAACTTCATATTATCTAGTGGATGTAATAATGGGGTACTTGTAGGCTATTTCAAATGAAAAAGAAGTTTCTGCCAAAGAGATCCCTTATCTTCCTACCTTTTCGTTATTAGTATAAACATTCTTTCTCACATGATTAACAAAGTAGCTGTTGCGGGTATCTTCAAGTACCCTGAAAAGTGTGAACCATTCCAACTTACATAATTTCGCTTCGTAGATGACCTTTTCATCTTCCTTCATAGTTGTTTACCCCTCTAAAAGGAGTGTTAAGGATACTGAAAGGGTTCAAGAACTTATATGGTTTTGAAATTGATGTTTCTAACAATTATATTTTCCATTCGGCCTAACTCATTCTAAGCTAACAATATATTAAAAACTTTATTGTTAAAACCGAATAAACAATTTATCTCTCACACAAAATAATTATCTGAATATTTATAGTTTATTTCTCAATGTTTTGGAAATGAAATTTATAATGGGGTTCTCCCACTATTTATACTCTCTTTTGCAATTAATTCCTTTACAATTAATTGCAAATTTTTAAGTTACAAATATAATTAATTTGTGACTGTTTTTATAATAAAAATTTCCATTTTGGTTTAGGGTCAATGGGTTTGGATATTCGGAACAAGATTTGGTGTGCAGAATCTGCCCCCAACTTTTCCGAGCTGGTTTTAGAAACTTTTAATTTGTGATTTTCAAACCTTCCATATATGAAAATATGCTTATATTTCTATTTATTGATTTTCCATATTTTTATGTCCTTTACCTATTGGTTCTCTTTCTCCCCTTTAAAAATAGCTTTAGCACTCTAAAGGCTGATTTTTTCCCTCTCCTTTTCTTTTCTCTCTGTCGAACAACCCCTTTTTTATTTGTTTTGTTTGGTCGCTCCTCCCTTTTCCGACGGCCGCTCCTCCTCTGGTGACCTCCGGTCCGCCTGTGCCTGCCTCGCGTGCCGCTCTCGCACTGCCTGAGCCGTGCACAGTTCTCCTCGGGTGAATCCCCATGCTGTGCACCGCCTTTGGTCTGCCCGCGCCTGATCTCGCGCGAGCTCCCGTGCCGTGTTTGCCCCGCACGTGTTCTTCTCGTGCGTCCCGTGCTGCACGCTCGCTCTGGTCCGCCCGCGCCTGACCTCGCACGAGCTCTTGCATCGTGCTCGCTCCTCGTGTGCTTCCTCTCGCGCGCATCACCCAGCAACTCGCTCCGGTCCGCCCGTGCCCTTCCTCTCGCGCGCGCTCCCGCGTTATGCTCGCTGCCTCTGGTCCGCCCGCGCCTCACCTTGCTCGAGCTCCTGTGCCATGCTTGCCCCGTGCGTGCTTCCTCTCGTACACCCCGTGCTGCGCACTCGTTCCGGTCTGCCTGCTCCTGACCTCGTGCGAGCTCTACACAGTGCTCGCCCCATGAGTGCTTCCTCTTGCCCGCGCCACCTTGGGTGCCTCTCGTTGCCTCGCGTGCGAGTCCCCGCACTGCGTGTTGCCTTATGTTTGCCCCACGCACTCGTTCCATGCGCTCGACCCAACTCGCCCAGCGTTTGACCCAGCTCACCCCGCACCCCGTGCTTCGCGCGCTCGACATAGCTTGCCCTGTGCTTTCTCTCGCGCGGTCTATTTCGCATGGCTCCATGCTGTGTGCCACCTTGCGCGCTACTACAGCTCGGTCACTTCGACGGTGCGATCTTCTTGAGTTGTCGGATGCTCTAGTGTTGTTGCTTGTCTTGCTATGGCGACACGGAAATAGTTCGGGCCTCACTTGAAGTCTACCTGCTCTGAGTCTAGCATTCACGACTTTCGATCATCTCGCTTGATCGATCGGTCTACTGAGATCATTATTCTCGGCTGGTCTAATTCTCCCGAATTCCCGTCTCTAGTATACTGCTGTGCTTATGAGGTTTTCTTCCGATTGTGTGGATTATCCTTCCCACTTCCCGAGATTCTTATTCATCTGATGCATGAACTTGGGCTTGCGTTACCGGAGTTGTTCTCCAATTTTATCCGGATTATGGTCGGATTGTAAACACGGGCAGAGGAGGAGGGGTTCCCTTTCGATGTACCCATTATTGCGCGATTGTGTGGTGTGAGGGCTAATTCTGCTTGCCACGGCACTTTCTATCTGACCCTCAATCCATCGTGCGGAATACTTTCTGAGTTTCCTGACAATGACGTGAAGTGGCGGAATTCGTTTTTTTACTTTCGCATTGATAGGACTATATATGGTGACCTGTGTTCCCTAGCCTCTGCTAGTTGGTCACAGTGACCTGGTAGACTTGTGACTTTCGGACTTCTTTCCTTATTGGTATTATCGTTTCCGTGATGCTTGTTTTATCTTTTGTATTTATGCTAAAGAGGGCTCTGGTGAGTGACGATATTGAAGTGTTGGTGAATAGCCTACGTGAGGGCTCGACGCATTGGAGTTCATTTTCTCGCAGCCACATTCGCAGGTCTCAGCATCGATTTCGTAATCAAGATTTTTGAGTGATATGGGATTCCGATTCTCTTGACGTTGATCCAGGTTCAACTCAGTGTGTGGTCTCTGCCTGATTTATGTCACTCTTTTCTTTGCTTTCCATCACTTCAGGTCTTCCTCTTGATTATCCACGATATACGATGTCAAGTCTTGGTTATCGTACCGAGCAAAAGGCTCAGCGTGCTGTTGAGAGGGCTAGTGCTGAGAGAGCTACCGATGAAGTTGCTACGCGACGGGATGGGGACTCCCAGCCTTCTATCCTTCCTGATCCTTAGAGTATGCCCCCTGCTTTGCCTCTTCGCTCTACGCCCCTTGCTTTGCCTCTTCGCTCTACGCCCCCTGATTTGCCTCCGCACTCTATTATCGCGGCTCTTCCCGATTTGGGCGGTGATTTTCCTTGTGAGGTTGTTGACCTGGATTACCCCTGTCCTGCCTTCTTCTGCGCGAGTTGATGAGATGGTCGTCGACGGAGAGAGCTCTCAGGATCCTCCTATTGATGGCCAGGTCGGTGATCACCACGGCATCAAGAGGAGACATCCTGCTTTGAACTACATGAGGCCTTGGAGCGGGGCTAAAAGGTTGAGGTAATTCTTCTAGTTTGAGTACAATTCTGATTCTAATATCGTTCAGGATTCCGATGCTACGGCCTGCATCGTCCAACAGTTCAGGAAGCCTGGATGTAAACTTCCTTCATTCGATACGCTGGGGAAAGAGCATAAGGAGAATTACCTCAATTTCTTGAAACGTTTTGGAGACGTAAGTTTCCTTCATTCCTTCTCCTGTCATCATGTCTTACTTTATCGTTTCTCATATATATTTTTTGTAGCTCATGGCTGAGTATAGCCGCTCTATGGACTCATACGAGAAGCGAGTGCGCTCCCCCACTAAAGCGGACTTTCGCACGGCAAAAGAGAGGATAAAGTCGTTGGAGTCCGAGGTGAAGAAGCTTTTTGCCGTTAGAGAGGTTGACGCTGAGAAAGTCAAATCTGTTGACAAGATCATCCTCTAGTTGAATTGCTCCGAGTACGTGCTCAAAGAAACGGAGATTTCTCATGATGATTACGAGAACAAGTTGTTGAACGCCCTTACCTAGAACTCAATAGCTAGGTGAAGGCGCACGTGGCCTAGTTTCGATCATATATTTCTGGAATGGAGAAGTTGTGGGGTTCCTTGTCCCGCTCTACTGAAACGAGAGCAAATTCAGAGCTTCTTGAGGAGATTATCAAGGGTGAAATAGAGGAATTGAGTGTTGAGCTTGATGTTGCCACTCGCGATAAGGAGATTAGTGCATGTGAGCTACTCGATGCGGAGGGTGCGCTTCCGGAGATTGACCTATCACGCCTGGAGTTTCTTATGCTGAATTCTCTAGATTTTGTTACGGTTCCAGGGTTTGAAGTTCCGGAGTCCGAGTCCCTTGATCCTTTGTTTGATGAGTTTGGTTTGATCCTTGGTTCCATCAGCCTCCCTAGGTCGAGCTTCGGCACCGTTTGCATCCCAGCTCCCTCCTGCTGGTATGATGTTCTTTTTAATTTCTTTTTGCTTTGGAGATTTGATACGCTTTGTTGTCGCTGCCGTTTGATGTTCTTTTTAATTTCCTTTTGCTTTGGCGATTTGATACGCTTTATTGTTGCTATCGTTAGACGAAGTTGTGCTGCTTTTTCCTTTATTATTCCGTTGAGTACTTTATCATTTGCTTTACAATGTCGATGTGCTGACGAGAACTTTCTTAATTCGTTTATTCTCTTTTCTTCTCAATGGACTCGATGTCGTCGTGCAGAGCTGTGCTAGCTTTATTACTTAATGAAGTTCTCCTTATTTCTGTAACGGCTACGTGTCTGTGTTCTTACGAGGAGCTGCTTACGCTTTTATTCCCTTTTAGGACTCGTGCCTATCCGTGGTGGCTTTATTATTTTATCGAAGTGATCCTCGTTTCTATAATGGCTACGTGTCCGTGTTTTTATGAGGGGCTTCTTGCGCGTGTCGAGCTGTGTTGGCGTTACTATTTAGCGAAGTGTTCCTCATTTCTATAACGGCTATGTGTCCATATTTTTACGATGATCTGTTTGCGCTTTTATCCCCTTTTGGGGTTTGTGCCGATCGGTGCTGGCTTTATTATTTTAGCGAAGTCCTCCTCGTTTCTATATCTGCTACGTGTCTGTGTTTTTACAAGGAGCTATTTGCGCGTGCCGAGCGGTGTTGGCTTTATTATTGTAGGGAAGTGCTCCTCATTTTTGTAACGGCTACGTGTGCGTGTTTTTAGGAGTAGCTGCTTACGCGTGCCGAGCTGTGCTGTCTTTATTATTTAGCGAACTGCTACTCGTTTTTGTAACGGCTACGTGTCCGTGTTTTTATGTGGAGCTGCTTGCGCATGCCAAGCTATGATGGCTTTATTATTTAGCGAAGTGCTCCTCATTTCTATAACGGCTACGTGTACATATTTTTACGATGATCTGTTAGCGCTCTTATTCCCTTTTGGGGTTTGTGCCGAGCGGTACTGGCTTTATGATTTTAGCGAAGTGCTCTTCGTTTCTGTAATGGCTATGTATCTGTGTTTTTACGAGGAGCTGCTTACGCGTGCCGAGTGGTGTTGGCTTTATTATTGTAGGGAAGCGCTCCTCATTTTTGTAACGGCTATGTGTCCGTGTTTTTACAAGTAGTGGCTTGCGTGTGCGAGCTGTGCTGGCTTTATTATTTAGCGAACTGCTACTCGTTTTTGTAACGGCTACATGTCCGTGTTTTTACGTGGAGCTACTTGCGCGTGCCAAGCTATGATGGCTTTATTATTTAGCGAAGTGCTCCTCGTTTCTATAATGGCTATGTGTCCGTGTTTTTATGAGGAGCTGCTTGGGCGTGCCGAGCTGTGCTGAACTTATTATTTAGCGAAGTGCTTCTTGTTTTTGTGACAGCTACGTGTCTGTGTTTTTACGAGGAGTTGCTTGCGCTTTTTATATGATCTTTCGTTCACATCCTGTTATCTAGAACACAACTTGTGAAAAGAAACTTTATGAATTTTTGAATTAGACTGATGATAAAATGGGATAACTTAACAAAAATATTTCTTTAGATGAATTGCATTCCACGATCTCATCACTGGGTTTTGGTTAAGGGCCTCTAGTCCGTATACTCCGTGCTTAATTATCTTCGCGATCATGTATGGACCTTCCCATGTAACCCCTCAGCTTCCCTGCTCCAACCTCTACAATATTCTCGAACACTCTTCGCAGTACCGGCTCACCTATTCCAAATTTTTGAGGTTTGACTCTCGAATTATAATACCTTACTGCGCTCTACTGATAATTCGGCATCCGTATTAGGGCATGATCTCGTCTTTTGTTTATTATATCGAGATTGTCTTCTAGCATCTCTTTGTTCGCTGCTTCGTTTTCCAGGGCGGACTCCCTTCTTAGACTTGGATTTGCGGCTTCAGCAGGGACAACTACTTTGACTCCGAAAAAGAGGGAGAATGGCATTTCTCGTTGGTTGACTTTCGCGGAGTAGTTCGGTATGCCCATAATATTCCTTGTAACTCCTCTACCCAGTTTCCCTTGTGGGCTCCAAGTCTCTTCTTTAGGTTTCTCAGTATCGATTTGTTTGTAGATTCGGCCTGTCCGTTCCCTTGCGGATAACGGGGGCTTGATTTACTTAGAAGAATTTTACATGTCTCGCAGAATATCTCAAACTTCTTTGAGATCAACTGCGATCCGTTATCCTTGACGATCTTGTAAGGAAAACCATGTCTGCATATCACATTTTTCCATTTGAAGCTTTTCACCGTCGAGTCCACGATCGATTTGTATGCTTCTGCTTCTACCCATTTCGAGAAGTAATCTTTCATCACTAGAAGATATTTCACGTTTCCTGTTGAAGGATACAAAGGTCCGACGATGTCCATGGACCCCCTCATAAATGGATATGGGGCTGAAAGTGATTGAAACTCCTCCGTCGGACGATGATTTATAGGGGCATTCCTTTGGTAGCCGTCACAATGCTTTGTGTATCGCCTGTAGTCTGCCAGCATTGTCGGCCAGCAATATCCTTGTCGTTTGATTCTTAGTGCGAAGTTATGACCTGATGAGTAGTTCCCTTATAATCCTTCATGCATTTCTCTCATCACCGTTTATGCGTCCTCTATATTGATACAATTGAGATACGCCCCGCCCATGCTTCGTTTGTACAGTTTGTCTTCAATCACACAAAATTGGGTGCTAATTACTTTGAGTTTCCTTGCATCCCATTTATCGCTTAGGACCATTCCCGTGGATATGTATTCCTTTATCGGGAGTCTCCAATATTCGATTTGATGTCCTTCTTCGATTTGAGCAGATTGCTGCTCATCGGATTGACTTTCAGTGCTACACCCAACCTCGAAGATGAAGTTTACTTGAGAATGAAACTCTATGCTTGGTGCCTTGATGCTTTCGACTGCGATCACCCTTTTGACTAACGGTTCGGTTGTGGATGCCAAGGTTTTCAGCCCGTGGGATCCGCTTAAGTTCAAAATGGTCAAATAAGCGCGTTAGTCCTTGAACTAGTCCGAGGTATGCTTCCATTTGTTCATCTTTAGTTTTGTAATCGCCGTTAAATTGGCTTGCCACGAGCTGAGAATCCGTAAATGCTTCCAGCTCGTCAATCCCGATCCCACTCGCCAACCTTAACCTGGCGATTAACGATTCGTATTCTGCTTCATTATTGGAGGCATTGAACAATAATCAAAAAGATTTTTCGATAACCTCTCCGGTCGGAGATGTTAGTCGTATTCCAATTATGGACCCATGGTTTGTTGATGACCCGTCTACGTGGGGAGTCCACCTCCCACTGCGGCATGCTTCTCCGAAGCTTTCTTTAGGTAATTCGATGACTAAGTTGGTGAGAACTTGGGCTTTAATACTTGTTTTTATTCAATATTCAATGTCGTACTCACTTAGTTCGATCTCCCATTTTGTTAACCGGCTTGACTGGTTTGGGCTATGGAGTATCCCTCGTAATGGCTGGGTTGTCATGATGAAAATTGTGTGCGACTGGAAGTAGGGACTCAGTTTCCAGGCTGTTGTTATCACTACGAGGGCTAGCTTCTTGATGGCTGGATATCGTGTTTCGGCCTCGACCAACCGCCTACTAACATAGAAGACTGGCCTCTGCTCCCCTTGCTCTTCTCGGATTAGCACTCCGCTGATTGCTACTGCAGATATAGCCACGTACAAGTATCGGGGGTCTCCTGGCTGCGGTTTGGCCAATATCAGAGGATTGGAGAGATAGGCCTTCAGCTCGGTGAGCGCCCGCTCGCAATCCTTGTTCCAGATGAACGTTTTGTTTCCTCTTAGTAATTCGAAGAATAGGAGGCTCTTGTTCGTTGATGAGGAGATAGATCTATTTAAGACCGCCATTCGTCCTATCAAACATTGGACTTCCTTCGTGGTTATAGCAGAGCTCATTCGCAAGAAAGTGGAGATCTGGCCAGGATTAGCCTCGATTCTGCGCTCCGTGACTAAGTATCCGAGGAATTCTTCCGAGGTTACCGCGAATGTACACTTCGTGGGGTTGAATTTCATTCCGAATTAATTCAGCACGCTAAAGCATTCTTCTAAGTCCCCCACGTGTTCCTCAGCACGGGTAGATTTTACGAGCATGTCGTTTATGTAAACCTCCATTGTCTTTCTGATTTGATTCGAGAACATTCGATTCACCAGCCTCTGATAAGTGGCTTCGGCGTTTTTAAGACCGAGTGGCATGACCTTGTAACAGTAGGTTCCCATGTTGGTGACAAATGATGTCTTTTCTTGGTCGTCTAGGTGCATAAGAATTTGATTGTACTTAGAGAACGCGTCCATGAAAGTTCGCAGCTGGTTTCCCGCCGTTGCCTTTACCAGTTTGTCTATGTGTGGAAGTGGGAAGCTATCTTTAGGGCATGCTTGGTTTAGGTTGGTGAAGTCGACGTAGAACCGCCACTTTCCGTTTTTATTTTTCACCACCATTGAATTAGCTAGCCACTCCAGATATCGAACCTCACGGATCATTCCATTTTTAGAAGTTTTTTCACTTCTTCATTCATGGATTGAGCTTTCTCCTGCTCTATCCGTTTTTGTTTCTATTTGACTGGCTTGAACGCCGAGTCGACATTCAGCTCGTGGGTGATTACCTCTGTGGGAATTCCGATCATATCCTTTGTGGACCACGCGAATGTATTCTTGTTCTCCTTCAAAAATGTTTCTAACTCTTCTCTGATTGTTTGATCCAAATTCGCTCCTATGCCGACGCTTCTCTCCGGGTGCATTGGATTGATGTAGACTTACTCAATTGAGTTAGCCTGGGGACCTTTATGAATTTTTTATTTCTCCGCTTATTTAGAATCGTCCCCGCTCGGTAATTGCTATTGAAGTCGGAGTCAATGCCCACTCATATAGCATATCCTTGAGCTCTTTTGATTTCCACGGAGCACTCCTACTCCTGTCGGTGTTGGGAATTTTACACATTGATGATATGTTGAGAGCACTACCTTCATCACATAAATCCAAGGCATCATGAGGATGACATTATAAGTTACCGATCTGTCCACTACCATGAATTCCACCATCTTAGTCACTCCTTTAGCAGAGATGGGTAACTTCAAGGTCCCCAATGACATCTCGGTTATCCCATTGAATCCTGTCAAAGGAAGGGGAGGTCGTTGAATCTCCTCCTTATCGATTCCCATTTTTTGGAGTGTCTCGAGGAACAGGACGTCAACGGAGCTTCCAGTATCGATTAGGACCATCGATATCTTGCAATTAGGTCCGATGTCCAGCTCGGCTACTAGTAAATCATCGTGCGGGTTGTCGAGGTGAGCGACATCTTCCTCAGAGAAAGATATGACTACCCTAGAACTTCCTGCGAACTTGGCCTGTCAAAAATCAGCTTTTCGTTCCAATATTTTACTGACATTACAGAATTGCGGCTGTACTTTGACCCTCCCATTATGAAGTCGATTCGCTTCTTCTGGGTTTGACCACTTGTTTCTTTCTCATAGGGAGATCTGCCTCATTTACTATTTGTATTTTCCTCTTCGTTATTCTTAGCTTCTCATTCGTCATGCTTGAATTCGCAATCCGGGAGCTCTCCTGCGAGATATTTTGCTGCTAGGAAGTCTCTCAAATTGTAACTTGTGGATCTCACAGTACGAGCTTTCGTCCCGATCCATTCTTCTTGTTGGGGGACTCCCACTGCTGCTGTCCGGGTTTCGATCTACAAAGTATTTCTGCTTAGTAGTCCCGAACGCCCAACTATCTTTTCCATCTCTTTTCTCAAATCGCCTCTGACTTGAGAAAGGTTCTGGACCACTTTTGATCGGCTTGAATTTCTTGGCCAACGCCAACTTCTCCTCTTCTACGGTTATCTAGTTTGTTGATCTGTGTAATGCATCTTCGATTATCTCGGGCTTATGGATCGTCAAATCGAATTGGAAAGGGGACTCATGCCAAAGTCTGTGTTTCATCGCAGCAAGGGCTATCGAGTCACTGACTCCTGCTATCTTGGCCTTGACCTTTTTGAAATTATCAATGTAGGACCGCAACAACTCTGTCTCGGCTTGCGTAACATTCCAGAGGTTGGCATCTATTGTTCCATTTCCCATAAAGATGGAATAGTGTTTGATGAACACCATCGATAACTGATTGCAATTATCGATGGAGTGTTCTGGCAATTGGGAGAACCATTCGAGCGCTGGTCCTACTAAACTTTCCACAAAAAATCGACAATATCTAATGTCCTTTTTTTCCTCGCCGAAATGCTGTCATATACGCTTTCGAATTCGAGTTTCCTTCGTAGACTGGCAATCTTAGTTTGCCAGTCTCCTCTTTGGGAGAAACTCGGCACGAGGAGTCGTGTTGAGTATGACTCGATCTTCGGGCTGAATCCAGAAGTCAAGGCGCATTCTAGCAGATCTTTGTTGAAAGTTTTCCTCAACTTGAAAAATGTTCGGTGCGTTGAGTGCCATCACTCTTGACTCGAGCTCAGCTTGTGCCATCGCAAGATTGTTGAGTTGCGTCAAGACCTGGGTTTCATGCTCGTTAAACCGCACCACGAGGTTGTCATTGGATTCTTTCTGCTTGTCATCAGTTGATTTGAGATCCATCAGCAGAGCTTTAATCTCCGATAAAGAGTCAGAGTGATCGTCACCGGAACTTGACATCTAGATTGTTGAACTTTTTGTGGATTGTCCCCACAGACGGCGCTAAATGTTAGAACCAAATAAACAATTCAGCTCTCAGACAAAAGAATTATCTGAATAGTTCTAGTTTATTTCTCAATATTTTGGAAATGGAATTTACAAATTGAGGTTCTCCCACTATTTATACTCTCTTTTGCGATTAATTCCAAATGAATTAATTCCAAATTTTTAAGTTACAAATATAATTAATTTGTGATAGTTTCTATAATAATAAATTCTATCTTAGTTTCGGGTCAGCAAGTTTGGGTTTTCGGAACTCGATTTGGTGCCCACATCTCTATAGAGTTGGAAGTTGTTGTCATCCCTATTTTTCTAGGGCTCCCAGTTAGCACAAAAGGTTCAAATTGCTCTCCATTCTAATAAAAATAAAATAAAAATGTCTTGAGACGATTAGGCATTTATCTTATAAAGATCATTCGTGGCATTTATCTTATGAAGATCGTTCGTTTTTTCATGATTGTAGTTGGAAAATTGTTAAATTTCTAGAGCTCGGCTTATGTCCTACCCAAGAAAACATTTAAACTATTGACAATCTGGAGAATCATCAAGGAGCCCATGTTGTAAGTGTTGACTTGTTCAGCACAGTACAGAAATTTTCTTTTTTATTCTTTAGATTTTTGATTAAGTTAATCATTTACAATAATACTCGAATATTTGACACACTTCTCTTTTTTTAAATCGTACTTAAAAGTAAATTTTAGTATATCTAAAAATATCCTAACCTTTCTTGTTCCGATCAAACCAGCAGGAACAGCTCTTCCTAGTTTTGACTCGCAACCAATCACTTAGCTAACCCTGTTGTGCATGCCTAAGCCTCTTTTTCGTTACCTTAGGTTTTCTTTAGTCTCATGTATTTATAGTGAGACTAAACTTAAAATTTAGAAGATTCCCACCCATCCAGTTATGGAAATCTTCCTTAATCCTTTGATGCAATTTCCTCTACAACATCACCTTGCCTTATCTACTCAGATGCAATCTTCTCACATCTCCAGTTTCATTATTCACCTTGATGTAATTTTCTCACATCTTCAATCTCCCCCTTTTTAATTTGGTGTGATACTCAAACATTTATGTCCTATAAGCATGAAACAAAAAATGCAGCAAGCCTAGCCAAAAACATGTACACTATTTTTTCGCACACCAACATCTTGATTAAGTTAGCGACAAAAAAATAAAATGAGCTCCCCCAACAACTTAGATCCCCCATGAACTAAGCTTCTCTGGAACCAGAGACTTCCACCTTGTTGTCACCATCATCTCCCTCTACTTGAATGCACATAGAAGTTAAAAAACAACACAGAGAACTTGACATTTGCGTCTCTTCAAATGAATAGTCACATTCATTGACCATTGAGAAGATTGAGTCAATACAACACTCCTAAGCACCTTACTCAAATTTGCATATTGTGAGTGTATCAGAACATTACTAGAACCTAGCTTACAACTGCATATTGTGAACCACACAAAGCTAGCCTACACATAGCGAACTTATGAGAGAGATCAACCGATGTGAAACCACAATGAATACAGATCAACACCGCACTAAAACCAGACAACAAGCAGACAAGAAAAAAATGCACACAAAGCATGTGTTCTGTTATGAACTAGACAAACCATATATTGATCCAGAACACAGACAGAAATATCCATCAAATATCCAATTCATCCAAAACTTTGTAACACGAAATGACTACACTTTTACACCCTCATACCTTTATTACCACAAAGTTCAAATAAAGAGGCAGTTGTACTATAGGGAAGCGCTTGCATGAGTTGCAATGCTCTTGACAGATGAGGATGTCACCTTTTTCCTCTTTTTTCCTTTTTTGATTTTGATTTTCATCATATTTCGCAAATTCAAGCAAACTCCAAGTAGTAACACTTGGTTTCTCAACTACAAAAATGTTGACCTGTTCGTCTCAGAACATTGATTATTTCAGCTCTTTGACTTTCTCCGTACAGAACGCATGTGAGTGACGGTAGGAGGGGCATTTATTTTTCATTCCAAATTTTTTGTCAGTTCTAGACAGTACCAGAAACATCCATGGAATCCTAGGTTGCATTCTTGTCTCAAATCAAGACACACACAGACAACCAGATTAGAGTTCACATATGCCTATGGATTTTCTCAGACTGATAAATCTATTGAAGTCCAATGGTTTGGTAAATATGTCTGCCAATTGTAGATCTGTGTTCACATGGTATATCTTAACTAGCTTATCCTCAAGAAGATCACGAATGAAATGATGTCTTATATCAATGTGTTTGTTTTGTGAGTGTTGTACCGGGTTCTTTGCAATGTTGATAGCGCTCTCATTATCACAATGAATCAAGAGTGAGTTAAAGCTAGTACCATAATCAGCGGCCATTTGCTTCATCCAAAGAAGTTGAGTGCATCTACTCACAAGAGCTATGTATTCAGCTTTAGTAGTTGATAGGGAGACACTATTTGTTTTTTGCTATGCCACAAGATCAGATTGTTACCGATAAAGAAACACCCACCACTACTGCTTCGCTTGTCATCCAAACATTCTGTCCAGTCTGCATCACAGTATCTTTCCATATGCTGATTGGTTTCCCTGGAGTATAGAAGACCTAGTTCTGTGGTACCCTTGACATATTTGATTATCCTTTTTACAGCTTGCAAATGGGACAACATGGGTTTACCTTGATATCTAACACAAATCCCTACACTAATTCAAAGATCAGGTCTTCTAGTTGTAAGATACAACAAGCTTCCAATCATCCCCCTATAAAGTTTAGGATCTACATCTTCACCTTGTTCATCACAAAACAGCTTGGTGTTTACTCCCATGGGTGTCTTAGCTGGTTTGCTCTCTTGAAATCCAAATCTGGTGGCCAAATTTTTCGTATACCTGCTTTGAGAAATAAAGAATCCATTGTTCTTCTGCATGATATGCAACTCCAAGAAATAGTTCAACTCTCTTACCATGCTCATTTTAAATTTATTTGTCATGCTCTTGACAAACCCATCAACCAACCTCTGATCTGTTTCCTCAAACACAATGTTATCAACATAGATCTGAATTACCATGAATTTATCACCACAATTCTGAATGAATAGCGTCTTGTCAACATTTCCACGTTGATAGCCTTGTAATAGTAGAAATGAGGTCAGCCTCTCATACCATGCACATGGTGTTTGTTTCAATCCATAGACAACCCTTTTTAACCTGTATACGTGACCACGATGCTCACTATCCTCAAACCCTTTGGGTTGTTCAACGTAAACTTCTTCTTAAAGAACTCCATTCAAAAAGGCACTATTGACATCTAACTGTTATAATCAAAGCTTCATAACACATGTCATGCCAATAAGAAATCATATGGATTCAAGTCTTACAATTGGTGCAAATGTTTCATCAAAATCTAGTCCCTCCACTTATGAGTAACCTTGAGCAACCAGACGAGCTTTGTTCAAGTACCTTGTTTTTAAAAACCCACTTAGTGCCTACAACATTGACATTTGGTTGTCGAGATGTCAGTTCGCAAACATCATTTCGGCTAAACTGTTCAAGTTCTTCTTGCATGGCTTGTATCCAGTAATCATCTCTAAGGGCTTCAGTGTGATTCTTCGGTTCAATGGCTGATATAAAATACACAAACCTTACCATCTCCTTGAAGTCAATTTGTTTCTTGCAAGTCACACGTCCACTGGTGATATCTCTTATTACATCCTGTTTTGAGTGGTTTATATGAACCCGAGTTATGTGCTCGTGTTCCCTATCTACTTCTGCTTGTAATCTCGTTTCTGGAACCACTGTTTCGTGCTCAGTTGCTTTCTCTTTCTCTGATCCAATGGGTTCATGAACAAACTTGAAGATCAGTCCCTATGGTGATAAATCATTAAACACTACATTCCCAATCTCCTGAACCATCCTTTCCCGCTTGTTGTATACTCTATAGGTTGTACTTGTTCCTGAGTGCCCAAGAAAGATTATTTCATCACTTCTTGAATCAAACTTACCTAGCTGGTCCTTCTTATTCAAGATATAGCAGTCGCAGCCAAAAACATGAAAGTAGCTCATAGTAGGTGATTTCCCTTTCCAGAGTTCATAAGGGGTCATCTCGGTGCCCTTTCTAACATACACATGATTAATGATGTAACATGTTGTATTGATAGCATCTGTCGAGAAGTGTTTGGCCACTTGACTACCATGCAGCATCGCACGTGCCATTTCTTGTAGTGTTCGATTTTTTCTTTCCACAACACCATTTTGCTGAGGTGTGCGTGGTGCAGAATACTAATGGATAACACCTAGTTCTCCACAGAATTTTTCAAACATTTCATTTTGAAATTCACCTCCATGATCACTTCTGATCGCCTTGATATTGCTTTTCTTCTAATTCATGAGATGATATGCTAGTATCTTAAAGATGTTAAACGTCTTTGACTTTTCCTTCAAGAATCTTACCCATGTGAATCTTGTAAAATCATCAATCAACACAAATATGTACCTTTTCTGGCAATGCTCTCTACTTGAATTGGTCCCACCAAGTCCATGTGTATCAGATCTAGAGCTTCCTTTGTTTGTACATGTGGTACGGCTTTGTGATGAACTTACTTGCTTGCCTTTAGCACACGGTTCACAAACAAAATCAGGCTTCAATTTTAGCTTCGGAATCCCTCGAATAATTTGTTGCTTTGTTAGTTTCACCATGGTATGCACATTTATGTCCCCCAACTTATGTTGCCATAGTTCTATCTTATCAAGCTTTGTTGCTGTAAAATACTTTTTTGTTGGCTTCCACACATAACAATTATTGTATGTCCTGACACCCTGAATTTTGATGAGATTTTGATCATATGTAGCTCGATACTCAGTTTTCGTGAATGAGACAAATAGTCATTCATCACACAGCTGAATGAGGCTTATCAGATTTGCTTTCATACCATCAATAAGATACACATTTTCCAATTTTGGGGAACTTTCCCCTGTGGTTATCCCTTTTCCTTGAATTTTTCCCTTAGCTTCATCTCTAAAAGTGACCTTTCCTAGTGCTGATTTTTCAAGTCTTTGAAGATGTCCCTGGCTTCCTGTCATATGCCTATAGCCACCACTATCAACGTACCAAGCAGAATCTGCTTCCTGGTGCTTCCCTACACTGAAGGAGACATATGCATAAAAATTATATTTTCTCACCCATCCTAGATTGTGTCTTTGCCAATCATATAAGACTCGATTCTGATTAATGAGACTTCCTATCCTTTTCTGAAAACGATAGCAGTAGGCTTTGATATGTCCAAACTTATTGCAGTAGTAGCATCTAGACCTTGATATGTTTGCCTCTCCGGTGGGTATATTGTTGGCACATTGTGGTTATCTGGTACAGTCGCACTTTTGACAATGGTTAAGTTTCCTTTGGTTGAATTTCTTTGATATTCTAAGCCACACTCTTCTTGACTCATTCTTCCTACTGATAGCAGCTTCTCTAGATAATGAGTTCCTTTGCTTAACATCTTGATGTTCCTCAGTTGACCATCCAACTTTCCCTCTAGTTCTCTAGATTTTTCAGGCTCCTTTCCAAGATCAACTTTAAGAACTTGTATTAGATTCTCCAACTCCTACTTCTCTTGAATCAGTTTCTTCATATCTTAAAGTAAATATTCATTTTCTTTCATTTTCTTGACCAGTGACTCACATCGAATTTTGTTGTCATCAAAGAGTATGAGTTCCAGATTATCATCAAAGTCTTCCTCTTAATCAACAACTCCTAGATATGCCAGAAAGTTTAGCATCTCAACGTTGTCATCACTCAATTCTTCTGATTCGGTCTCATCGTCATAATGACAAGAGATTTTTCTTTTCTTTTAAACACTCCAACACACTCTGATCTGATGTTTCCAAACCCATTGCATTCCTTACATCTGATGGTCTCTCGCTTCTTTGTTGTGGGATATTTTGATTTGAAGTGTCCTATTCCTTTGCATTTATGGCACTTCACTTCTGATTTCTTAAAGTTTCTCTCATATCTGGATTCTCCTTCTTCCTTTGATGTGTTGAAACTTGCACTTCTCTGATTTTTCTACATCTTCTTAAAATACCTTCTCATAATCAGGCTTACCTTTTCTTCAAGATATTCCAGCTGATTTTTTCCTAGATTAGCTACAAATGCTACACTTCTTTCTCTGGATTCACTTTTTTGTTTTGTTCTAACTCATAGGCTTGCATCATCCCTACAACCCGATCAAATCTCATCTCATGAGAATTGAGTGACACTTCGATTGCTGACATGTGTGCCTGAAACCGTTCAGGAAGATACCGAAGAAATTTTTTTACTAGTTTCTTATATTTGTACTTCTTTTCTAACACAAGAGCTTCATTTGCAATTGAGCTAAGCTTACCACCGAAGGATTCAACAGTATCATTATCAACCATTTTGAGGGTCTCAAATTGTGATGTGAACATATTAACCCGAGTTCTGCGAACATTGCTTGTTCCATCAAATGATATGTGAAGTGCATTCCATGCTTCTTTTGTTGTAGCGCACCCCTTAACTCTTTTAAACGGATCCTTGGTCAATGAAGTCCAAATCACTGAAAGAGCCTTTGAGTTATATTTTGACATAAGTTTCTCATCGGTTGTCCACTTCCTTTTAGGTTTTGGAATCCCCCCCCCCCCAATGCCTTTCTTTAGGAACACTCTATTTCCTTCTTCATTTGTGACAATTAGCTCTGTCCAACCTTCTTCCACCACTGTCCAGACATCTTCATCAATGCCTTTAATCAGAGCCTTGATTTGAACTTCCCACCATCCGAAATTCTCAGCGTCCAACAGTAGTGATTTGATCGATCCAAAGTGTTGTGAACTCTCCATCTTTGTCCCTAGAGCTCACTTGTTTTTTTACTTAAAGAAATATATGTGTTTCTTACCAGATGTATGCTCTCATATCAATTGTAAGTGTTGAGTTCTTGAGCACAGGACAAAAACTTTCTTCCAATAAGATATTTTTTATTCACTAGATTCTTGATTAAGTTAATCCTTTACACTCAATCGAACCTTTGACACACTTCTATTTTCTTATAACATGCTCAAAGGTAAATCTTAGTCTACCCAAGAATATCATAACCTCACTTGTTCCGATCAAACCAGGACAAAACAGCTCTTCCTGATTTTGATTCGCAATCAATCACTCAACTATCCTTTTTGTTCACTCTCAAAGATGCAGCTCAGTAACCTTGCACGCCTAACCCTCTTTTTTGTGACCCTAGGTTTTCCTTAGTCTCATGTATTTATAGTGAGACTAACCTTACCATTTATAAGATTCCCACCCATCCGGTTATGAAAATCTTCCTTAATCCTTTTGATGCAATTTCCTTTGCTACATCACCTTGCCTTATCTGCTCTGATCCAATCTTCTCACATCTCCAGTTTTCTTACTCACCTTGATGTAATTTACTCACATCTTCACAAGTTGCTTCGGAAACAATAGCCAAAAAAAGGCCGAGGGGTGCTTGGAATAAAAAGTTGTATATCATAAAATAACTTGTGGCTTAAAACTATTTGCATGGTTCTGTTTAATGCAAGATCTACAGGATAGCTTTGGTGAATCAAAGCTACATCCAACATGGCACAATCTAGGAACTAAATCCTATAGGTGCTTAGGTGATAAGGGAATCTCAATAGATCAACATGTAGACGAGGCAAGGCCAAACCTCGTGGAATCAAAGGCCAGCCATAAAGGAGCACCTAGGGCCAAGGAAAATTCCACAGAGCCAACTTAATCACAAGTCAACCTGATATTCTTAATCCTTTCATATGGATCATTTCTGTCTACTTAAGGAAACATCATCCTATCTCTATTTCTATGAGTATTTCTTTAAATGTTTGGAATCAAAGAAAGATATTCAGCTAAATCTTCCTAACCAAGTTCTAGCAGAAAATTGGATCAACCATTGGTCCACTCTTCTTATTTGGCACCTAGATCAGCCATTCTAAATGGCTAGCTCTCATGATTAGAGACTTTTCAAACCTTAAAAACATCTTATCGTCCAGATAGTTATCCAGCCCCTTTATCACACAAAGATATTCATAATGCTATTCATTTGCCTAATCTGGACCATCCGAATTTAAAGCCCAACTGCTATGAAAAATAAGTTCCATGTTTTTTAAATTTATGAAAATGATCTATTTCCCATTTTTGTTCAATTTAACTGTTGGAGTTATGTTGTAAATGAGCCTATATACGCTCTTTTTGTATAAGTTTCTTGCATGTTTTTATCAATCAATCAAAAAATTTGTTTTTAAATATTGTTTTGATTATAATATTTGCGAGTAATGGTAGCTTCCGGAATCAAAATAGTTTAGTTTCATGGAATATAATCTTAATATTTGTGAGGAAGAGATTCTGCATTAAGATTTTTCCACTAATATATTAAGATGGACGCATAATCCGAATTTATTATTTTCTATTTTCCTCAACCGTCATTCCATGTAGCTGCTAAGTCTTGAGACCGATGATCAATTAAATGAATAATTTATGATCTTATATCACTTGGTATTAAAGTTTAAATGCTTGTATCTCTAGTAATTTCAATTATTTTTTAGTTTTATTTAATTTTCTGATAAGCCCCTGATAGCTTACTACCGGAGGAAGACGTCGACTGAAACAGAGGATATGGAGCAAACTGAGAAAATGGTGGGAAGGAGGTCTGAAAAAAAATTGACGTGGAGGGAAGTGCACGAGCAAGGCACGTGAGAAGGAAAAAAAGAGGCAAACCTTAACTAGAAGGTTTGCCGTTTTACGTTTTAATAATTTTCTTTTAAATGAAGATGTTGTTGTTTACTTTTTCTTTATGCATTTTGTTGGTTGTTGTTGCCGAGTCTCCGTACTCGAGGAGAGAGTTGAGAGAAAGAGACTCTGTGAGAAAATCTGTTTTTGAAGGAGAAGAGTTTTATCGACATTGTTAAGGCTTTGGAGTTATTCAAGTATTATTTAGTAAATCTTTAGGTTTCTTCTTAACATTTGGTGTCTTTGTGACAAAGGAAGAACACGGTTGCCAATGGAATAGTCACACGATGAGATTCTGACGACCCCACCGGGTTTCTCACCGTCACCGCAGCTCACCGGCAGCTTTGACGAGATTTTCAAGCATTTGGATCCACTCAACAGTGGCTACAGAGGTGTGATTTTGAGGAAAATATTGTTGGAGGACTCTCTGCGTCGTTTAGAAATGAAATGGGAGTCTAAACTTGACTCCAAGCTCGAAACGTTTCAAGCTTCGATGGAGAAATTCTTCCATTCGCACCTCGATCGTCTCTTTCAGACGTTGTCGTGGCTGGAGTCACAGAAAATCTAGGGAGAATCCAGCCAAACGCCTTGGGCTCATGCGCAACACGGTCCTCCTCCTACGATCAACACCGATTTTCGGTCATCCATGTTGGGTTCTTGCGACAGTTTGGTAAAAAAGGTGGAACTCCCGATTTTTGAAGATGTGAATACATTTGGTTGGCTTTCAAAGGTTGA
Organism: Pugionium cornutum; assembly: GCA_018901935.1. Classification (NCBI taxonomy): domain Eukaryota; kingdom Viridiplantae; phylum Streptophyta; class Magnoliopsida; order Brassicales; family Brassicaceae; genus Pugionium; species Pugionium cornutum. Next base: position 10,208,620 of record CM032155.1, read on the forward strand.
GCGATTTTTCAGGTTGGGAGGATACAATGACAATGATAAACTTGAGATGATCTCGATGAGCCTTGAAGGAGATGCCTTTGGCTGGTTTAACTCGGAGATGACTCGTGAACTGTTTGCAACGTGGGATCAATATAAACATCATTTAATGATCCATTTTGGAAATATTAACAACAAAAGACCAAGCCAAAACCTCTTTTGTTTGTCGTAAAAGAGCACCGTCGTGGAATACGTTCATGAAATTAAAGAGTTGACTGTCCAAGTGACAAATTTAGCAAGCCACCAATTAGAGGGCATCTTCCTCAATGGACTTAAGCCAGAAATCAGAGCAGTGGTTCATCTCATGAAACCTCAATATCTTCCAGAGATGGTTTCGGTTGCTCTCTCAATGCAGACGGATGTCTTGACCTGCGTGGTGAGTAAAGAACTTCACACGGATCAAGACAGACACGCCAATTGGCTACAACTTATCACCATCATAATAGTTGGAGGATAAAAACAATCATCACAGACAATGAGAAATCAGTCACTACGCTGCCGCAAAAACCTGCACCGCAACCACGGCTGAACTGCTCTGATGCAAAATTAGACGAGAAAAGAAGGCGTGGTTTGTGTTTTAAATGAAATTCTAAGTAGTTCAAAGGGCATGATGCAATCTCTCCGAATAAGGAATTAAAAATTCTTACGGTTGTAAATGGCTATGAGTTGGAAGTTCTAGATGACAACATGATCGAGATTCTGGATGATGAGCCAGCCGAGCAGAATACATTAATGGAGCTGTCTTTTCAATCTTTTATTGGCAATTCGAACCCAACTACTACGAAGTTATTGGGTCACATGGGGAAAACACAGTTGGTATTCATGCTGGATAGTGGGGCAACCCACAATTTCATCACTCCAGCTGCAGTTAAGTCCACGCGAATGCAACTTCAGCACGCTCCGAATCTTAATGTCGTCTTGGGCATTAGGGTAACGGTAATGGGTTTGGGGGTGTGTAAGAACGTACCTTTCACACTTCAGGGCTTGCAATTTAGTGCGGACTTCATCTCCTTGGAACTTGGTGGCGCGGATTTGATACTTGGGGTGCAATAGCTGCGGACATTGGGTTGTTGCGAAGTTACTTGGGCTTCCCACGAACTGCAATTCCTACACCAGGGATGTTGGTCACGGATGAGAGGAGAAGCCAACCTGCACACCGACAACTTGTCTCTAAAGCGCAGGGGGTCAAAGTGGTCGGATTCTGTTGTGGGTGGGGCTCTTGCAACCACACACCTGTAGACCACACAGCCACCTCAGGTACCGATTTCACTAACAATCTCTTACGTACTCGATCGTTTTCAACATGTTTTTGCAGGGCCAGTTGGATTGCCCCCATTCTCGGCCATGAGCATCGGATAACATTGTTACCGGGTAGCTTAGCAGTTAGTGTACATCCATACCGCTATCCCCATGCACAGAAGGAGGTAATGGAATAATTAGTGGCAGGTATGTTAGCTACCAGAGTGATCAGACCTAGCACAAGCCCTTTTTAAGCCCAGTTTTGCTTGTAAAAAAGAAGGATTCCTCTTGACGATTTCGTATTGATTACAGTGCTCTGAATCGCGCAACAATTCTGGATAAATTTTCGATACCGGTCATTGATGAGTTATTGGATGAACTCAAGGATGCGAAGTTTTTCTCCAAGTTCGATTTTCGCACTGACTACCATCAAATAAGGGTGCATGAAAATGACATTCATAAAACGGCTTTCAGAACCACAGATGGGCACTACGAATTTCTAGTAATGCCTTTTGGTCTCGTGAATGCTCCATCCACCATTCAAGTTCTGATGAATGATATTTTCAGACCTTATCTTGCTGTTTTATCTTGGTTTTCTTTGACGACATACTCATCTATAGTCGCTAGGAGAACGACCACGCGGCGCACTTGGATGTGGTTTTAAAGCTCTTTACCGATCACATGCTCTTTGTCAATCAAAAGAAGTGCTTATTCTGTCAACCACAAATGGATTACCTCAGGCATATCATATCGGGTGAGGGTGTCTCAACAGATCCATCAAAAACCTCGGCAATGTAGAATTGGGCAGCCCCAAAATCTGTCAAAGAACTAAGAGGATTTCTTGGATTAACGGGTTATTATCGACGTTTTGTACGCAATTATGTACTGCTTGCCAAACCTCTGACCTCGTTACTCAAAAAAGACCAGTTCACATGGAAAAATGAGGCGCAACACTTCTTTGATACTCTGAAAAATGTGATGGTGTCTACACTAGTTCTCGCCCTAGCGGATTTTTCCACTCCTTTTATTGTGGAGATTGATTCTTCCAATTCGGGTGTGGGTGCGGTTCTTGTGCAGCACGATCTATTGCATTTTTCAGTCATGGATTCACTCCACGGGAACAACTTAAGCTGGTTTATGAGCACGAACTCATGGCAATCGTGCTTGCTATTGTGAAATGGAAACATTACCTTTTTGGCAGAAAATTCATTGTTCACACGGATCAAAAGAGCCTCAAATTTCTCTTGGAGTAATGGGAACTGAACCTTGAATACCAAAAGTGGCTTTACCGGATCATGGGTTACGATTTTGACATTTTGTATAAACCCGACATTGAAAACAAGGCAGCATATGGTCTTTCAAGAATGCCTCAGCTTTCTTCGTTGCTGTCCAAGTTGTTCGGTTTGATGGTGCCATTTGTGCTTCAGCTCCAAGACATATACAAAGAAATCAATGGAGATATTGAAATTCAGAAATCGATGGGGATATTGAAATTCAGAAAGCAATTACAGAGATTCATGCGGGTGTAACAAAACCGGGTTATAGCATTGTGGATAACCGGTTATGGTTTAAAATGCGTCTGGTCATTCCCAAGACTTCTTCATTTATTCCTTTGCTTCTCAATGAATTTCACAACAGCAAGATGGGTGGTCATTCCGGGGTGTTAAAGACATTAAAACGGGTACAACTTGTATTTCAATGGAAAGGGATGTGGGACGATATTCAGAAATTTATTGCTTCTTGCGTGGTTTGTCAAGCCGACAAGTATTCCACACTTTCTCTGGTAGGTCTTCTCCAACCACTCCCGATTCCATCATGCGTTTGGGATGAAATCTCTATGGATTTTATTGAAGCTTTACCTATATCTCAGGGCTTCAATGTTGTGTTGCTGGTGATAGAAAGAGGGAAAATCGCATAAAAACCTCGAATTTGGCAGCCACTAACACTTTAAACCTCAAGATTTTGTCACTTACATTTTAAATATTCAAACATTTATTTGGTACAGTATTAACCTTAAACTGTCACTTTGGAAACATTTCGTTATAAATCGGAAACGGACTTCATAACGCCGTTTAGGTTGAGCAAGTATGTTTATTTCCTCAGCCTTCGTCACCCTTTTACTGCAGCGGACGTGGCAACCAAATTCATATCGGGTGTGGTTCATCTTCACGGTTTTCTTGCTGGAGTTATTTCAGACTGTGACAGAATTTTCCTGAGTAACTTTAGGCACAAGAATTTCAAACAGGCGGGCACACGTTTCAAATACAGCACCGCGTTTCATCCCCAAGCCGACGGGCAATCAGAAGTGCTAAATCGTTGTCTTGAAACGTACCTCTGTTGTTTCGCTTCTGTGAAGCCTCGATTGTGGCATTAGTACCTTCCCTGGGCGGAGTACTTGTACAATTCCAGCTATCACACAGCCCTGAAAAACAACCCCTTTCAAGGTTGTCTATGGCTGGGATCCGCCAACGATTGTTCGCTTTGAATCAGGGAGCACAAATAACTTCAACTTGGAACAAATGGTTCGGGAAAGAGATAATCATTTGCTTATCATCAAAACTCATTTACAACGTGCCCATGAGATAATGAACAGGCACACTGATAAACATAGGCGTGAGGTTGAATATTCTGTGGGAGACAAGGTGTATGTCAAATTGAAGCCTTATCGGCAGAATTCAGTGGAAAAGCGGGAGTATCAGAAGCGGCCATTGGTGATCGTGAACAGCCACTACAGCTACCTTCATCTTGTTTGATGTAGGCGTTCCCTCACCAACTCCGGAAACAGTCCTGGACACTCGTTATGATAACACGGGTAATCTCAAAGTTCTCATTTCTTGGACAGGTTTGGAGGATCACGAAAACACATGGCATCTTGCAACCTCGATCAAAAGAAGGGATTTTCAGATTTTAAATTTGGGGACAAGCTTCTAAAATGGGAGAGTATTAATAAGCCCTTGAGAGCTTACTACGTCGACCGAAACAGAGGGTATAAAGCAAACTGAGAAAATGGCCGGAAGGAGGTCTGAAGAAGAAGAACAGTGACGTGAAAAGGAAAAAAGAGGCAAACCTTTAGGGAGAACTAGAAGGTTTGCCATTTTATGTTTTAATAATTTCTTTTTAAAAGAAGATGTTTGTTTACTTTTTCTTTATTCATTTTGTTGATTATTGTTGTCGAGTCTACCTACACGAGGAGAGAGGTGAGAGAAAGATACTCTGTGAGAAAATTTGTTTTTGAAGGAGAAGAGTTTTAGCGACATTGTTAAGGCTTTTGGAGTTATTCAAGTATTATTTAGTAAATCTCTCTAGGTTTCTTCTTAACATTTTCATTCACTTATACCTTAAGAATAAAAAGAAAATCAAATACGAAATGAATATTCACTCATTTTCTTTCTACTTGCTTTGTTTTTTATTTCGATAAAAATTATAAAACTATAAAAGTTATTTTATTGCTTTAGTTTCGTTTTGATTGTCATTGCATACTATCAAAAACCATAAAAGGAAATTATTTGCATTTTTTTTCTTTGTTTTATCTTGCTTGACATAAAAAATACTTTGATCTATTCTTGTTATTTTCAAAGACTGTTGAGATAAACACAAACCAAAAATATGCAATGATGTAATTCATAAATTCCCTAAGAGAAACATTGGAACCATAAGATACGATTAGATTGTTTTGAAGAGAAAAATCCTCCCAAAGCTTGCTTATGTAAAGAACATCAACCTTGTTCAAGACATAACAAAAGCCAATAATACGCCAATGCAAGATGAAAAGCCACTTAATACGGATTCTCTACAACAAACTCAAGAGCATAGAATATAGGATATAAAAAGAGATATTGTTCATAGGAACAAATATGAGAGGAGAACTCTCTTTGATGCCGTCATCAAACCAAACCTCGACCATAGTACAATTCAAATATATTTGAACTAGTCAAAAAGGCCAATGAGATCTTACCAGAACAAAGGGAGCCACCTGACGTAAAGATTATGAAGACTCATCCTAAGATCACTTTTGCTCGAGAGAACCAAAAAGATGGCTAAGAGAATACTAGGAATGGCCGAGAGACTTTATTCAGTCGAGTAGCGAGATGAGCCACCCGATCAGCCTTGGTCACAACACTAAATCCTCATTCATGGAACCACTCCACTCGAACCATGAACCCGGGCTAGGGATTCATCGACTGGCCTACCTCCATGAGTATATTGGTTGAAACATTTTATCTTTGTCTCAGACCAGAAATGAAAATAACCCATGCATGCACCATAGGGTCAACAATCAATCATACCGCGATTACAATATAGCCAGAAAGATACGGAGGCCTGCTTTGTTGAAATTTAGCCCAACCACGAAAGCATCTTTACAAACCCGATCTGACATATGTTCTTGACCCATTAGGGACCAACAAAAAATAGAATCAACTCAGGCTAGACAAGACCCGACCGTGAACCACACATTTCTAAAACATGAGATACATCTCTGAACCGTCAATGATCATTATACAAGCACTAACTTGCTCGAACTCCTAGCATATAAATTATTTTCATGGACTAGACGTCTTCAAGGGGAAAGTGTGTTGAGAGCATCTCACCCGAAGGCCTATTTTCTGAGGAGGCAAGACCAAGCCTAGTTGAACTCAAGACCGACCAAAAAGGAGCACTAGAGCTAAGGGAAAACCCACAGAGCCACCAAGTAGAAATTATCCTGAAAGAATGAGGATTTACTGACACACACCCTTAAAAGGAGGATTGGTCGAGGAACTCCTCCCTAGGAACGTTCAAAATCACAAAATGGCCAAGATTCAAGCCCATGACCCGACCATGGCCCAATTTATCGGTGAGCTTAAAAACCTGAGAATTCAAAGCTTTTGTCATGGCATTCAATGCCGGACTCGACGTCAATGCGCACCCTCTTAGACCTGATCCATGTCCAATCGAATACACTTAATATCCTCAATTTTTCAACTCAATCTATTTGTGTCGGCTTAAGAAAATATCTCTACCATGACACGTATTTATTCTTGTAAATGCCCAAACTATTTTTTCCTGGTATTGGGCCATGAAGCCCAATTTGCTGAATAGAAAAGAGAACCCTATCACGAGCAGTCATCAATCGAAAAATCGGTCGTTTCATACCCCAACTATTCTCGGATGTTCAATTTATACACAAATTTTGGAGCAGTGTAAAACCATACATAAATTTAAGTAAAATTCAAATTACATACGTATAGATTTATTATTGTGCAAATTCATACATAATCCATAACGGGTTAAGTTTCCGTTAACGGATACTTACGTGGCTGCCACGTAATACCGACGTGGGTGCCACGTAATGCCGACGTGGCTGCCACGTAATGCCGACGTGGCACGGAAAGTGTGACATCACATGTCAATGTCAAAACGACGTCATTTTGAGATAATATCAAAACGACGTCGTTTTGATATTAAAAAAACGACATCGTTTTAACTCCGTTTAAAAAAAATTAATCGATTTTAAAAAATAGAAACGACATCGTTTTGATATTTCCCAAAACGACGTCGTTTTCAAATTAAAGAAAATCAAACATACAAAAATCAAACAAAAAAATCAAACAAAAAAAAAACGAAAACATATCGTCTTTTTCATATTAAAGATAACCAAAGCAGGTTTCATTGGGGATATTCATAAATTTACAAAGATGACACCCAAAATAGAAGGAAATTCAATCATAATACCAATACCGAAAAGACAAAAATATACAATCCAAATAGCTGGTACAATTGACTTCATTAGACACCAAATGAAAAACTTGCACCATCGAATTCAAAAACTTCATAACACTGAAATAGCAAGAAAAACATTCTTTTAGAACATTAGTAATCCAACAAAGCTGAAAACAATTATCGAGTAATTACCTTAATCGAAATGTGAATTTTGAGATGGCTGACTTTGAGTTGGATTATCTGCGTGGACAGAATCATTTGTGGACTGCCTCCTTTGTCGATTTACCGGACAGCCATAGTTAGGACAGCTTCTACTATTATGTCCGTTCATACCACATCTCCCACAATGAATTGTGCGGCCTTCCCGTGTAAGTTTAATCACTTTTTCTGAAGGTTCTTCCATCGTTTTTTTCTTCTTCTTCGGGGACTCATTCTTTCCTTTCATTCTCTTTTGTTTCTTTTTCGGTCCCTGAGATGGTTCTCTTGGTGGTGGCTGTATCCTACTTTCCTCAGAACTTCTCCAAAAATTAATGCCATTAACCGGAAGAATGGGATCTTCGTATTGTTTTCTCCATGTCGAAGTGAAATACCATGAAGATACATAATCAAGAGGATCATATTTTTTATAGAGAATGACACGTAGAGCATGGCGGCAAGGAATACATGTCATGCTCCATCGCCTGCATGCACATGTCCTTGCATTCATATCAACCTTAAAACCATGACCGTGTTCAGTTACCTCATACTGCCCATTTCCACTTGGAATCACTCTACAGTACATTCTATGTTTCTCTTCTTCTTTGATAGTTGCAGCCACTTTTAAGCTGAACATACCTTGATGCTTGTTTCCCTTCTTTCTTCTTATATCCATACGAATCATAGCTTGTCTTCGTATTGTCTCAAGCATCTCAATTAATGGCATTTCTCTTGCCTTGTTGATAATGTTGTTATACGACTCGGAGAAATTGTTGGAGACATCTTCACATGCAGAAGTAGAAGTGAAGAATGCACGGCTACAGTTTTGGGGGTTTTTCGCCATCACAGCTTCATAGACACCAAGATCGAATGACTTCAATGCTCCAATAGCCTTCTCATACTCGCCAATGTTGTAACTTTTTGCAACTGCCAAGTCTTTCGGCAATTCTTTACCTGGATATACTTTCCTCAGATTTCCATAGATGTGACGTGCACACATACGGTGTTCCACTTGAGGCAATTCTTGCTCAACCGCATTAATCAAACCCTGTAAAAGTAACAAGTAATCATACTCATGTTCATATGAATTGGAAGTATATAATACTTACTTTCTGCCTATCTGAAATTAAGGTAAACTCTTTGCCATCTTCAAGTTCCAAGTCATCTTTCAAATGCCGAATGAACCACAGCCAACTATCTGTATTTTCAACTTTGACAATAGCCCACGCTACTGGAAAAAACTGGTTATTAGCATCGCGTCCAACAGCTGCCAAGAGTTGTCCTTTGACATTGTTCTTGAGAAAACACCCATCTATACCAATAATTGGGTGACAATGCGAAATCCATGTCCTCTTTAAAGCAGCAAAACAAATGTAGAACTTGTCAAATGTTTCTTTACCATCTTCAGAGGTCGATGTACTCACCTCCACAGTTGAGTTTGGGTTAGACCTTGCATTAACAAACCATAGTTAGAATTAGCTATTCTTCATCTAAAAATCCAGAAGTAACAAAAATAACTTAATGTAGTGAAATCACAAATCCATAAGTGAAAACAGAAGATAACTTACTCTAACAACTCTTGTGTATAGTCCTTGATTCTCGCAAATTGCTCATCATGTTCGTTTTCGATCATTAGAAGTGCATGTCTCTTAGCTTTCCTACATTGGTCATTGGATACAACCAAGTTGTATTTCTCCTCAAGTGCTTCTTGCATTGCTTTCGGCTTTAGATCGGGGTCTTTTCTAATGTCATTCAATAGCAACTTCGCTATGACTCTACCTTTCAACACCTTGCTATATCCATCACTGATGCATGTATGCTTGTCATTGAAGGTTTTCACTTTAAACCTTCCTATTGGTTTTTCATAGGAGCAATATATCCTAAACTTGCATCCTCCTCCAATTGTACATCTCACTTCTGATTTTTCAGATCCCCATCTAGTGAACTTGACGTTATAACCTTCCTTGAGAGAATATTCTACCACAGCTGCCTTGAATTGAGGTATACTTTCAAATTCTTGACCCAACAGTATCTCTCCTGGACGTTGCTTACACGCAAGAACATGTCGTCTCCCACTATCCTCGCAATCTGAATTTATAGGAGTATCCTCAGCATTATCATGCTCTTCTTCATCCACAAAGCCAGCTACATTTTCCTCAACACGAGCTTCTTCTTCAAGTCTTTCATCATCTTGCCCATGTCTTTCATCATCTTCTCGATGTCTTTCATCATCTTCCCCATTCTCATCAGAAATAGGGACATCACCATCATCTTCTTTTTCCATAAACACATCAGCTGCTCTTGTCCACAACATTGCTTCACACATTCTCTGAAAATTTGGATCTCCATGAGTCATCAGCTTCAACTCTGTCAGATTCTCGTATGGAAGTTTGTACCATATTCTTTGCCCAAAAAAAGAAATGCTTGAGGATTCCAATAAATTTGCAAACATCGTTTCCGGGTTGCATGTAAGTGTGTGAACCTCTCCTCCAACATAGCTAAACTTATTTCCCTCTGAAATTACAAACTTCCCATTATAGTAGATTTGAAACGTTCCATCCTCACTGTAAAAAACAACAAATCATATATATATATATATATTCAGTCTTACTTATATCAAAATATAAATATTTACACATAACACCATCCTATGAAAAAGAAGCTATTGCACAAATCAACTATCTTTTACTGTAACGATTGAGGAAATGCTTATGCTTCTGTGATTATAGAATCCGATATTACTATTATTAATAATCAAAAGAAACCTAAACTAATTACATCCAAGATGAAAATTGTCATTTCATTTCTGTTTAAAAACCCATGAATTAAAACTAGACAACATCTTTGTCAAACTCAAACAGTTACCATCCTGCACCCTTACTGATATCTTTCTCAGCTATAATTCCAGTGGAAATATTAATTTCACAAGAGGAAATAAACATGAATGCTTTCACAAGGTAAAAGATGCGAGGAATATCATTTTGAAGATAGAGTCGATCTTTCTTGTTATTCTTTCTCAAACACCAGGCATATTCTTTTCGTGGTTCATATATCCTACATATATTTACATATTTACTATCTCCAGAAAAGGGTTTGGATTTGTCCCTATTCTCCTTATATGCAGAGTTGCTATGAAGATCTAAGGAGGTAGGTCACTAAACATTAAGTAAGGTTCTGCTTTCCAAATAAGAAAAAACTACAGAAAGACTTCTCTCAGCTTTAAAGTACATCGCTTCGTCAATGCCAAGAGATAAAGAGCTAAAACACATCCTTTCACAGAACTACACCATATATACTTTGATTAATTATAAGTATCAGCAATCCAAATGCCCAACCAAACCGACCTAAGAAAACGCATTCTCCTAGCTCAACTTTAGACCTTTAGCCCCTCAACTAACTAACTCAAGGGTACGCTTACTAGAAAAACAAAACTAGGTACAATAGTCCTGCATTAAAACAATAAGAAAATCTTATGAGCATCATCAAGGCCAAGACACTAAGTGCCAAAACACAGCCCCGCCGTTTTACTATAAGATGGATCCCACTAAAAAGATGTTGTCGGGAGAATCAGATTTGAGCCAATATATTATTAAATAGTCTCGACTCAACTCTTTATAGAAAATCTGTGGGCCACTTCTTTACTTTTTCTTGAAACTATTTAGAAATTTATTGGTTTGTTGATTGAAACTATCGGCCAAAAAACACATAGAATAAACAAAGCTAAGTAACTACATAAAAACTACATGATATGCACACGTAAAAACAAAGCTAAGTAACTACATAAAAACTACGTGATATGCACACGTAACTACATAAAAACTAAGAAATTAAAAACCATTATTCTTTTCCGAAGATGAACTAATAAAAAACAAAGAAAAAACTCCATAATTATTCTCGAAAAATACTATTGATTTGGGGAAAATACCGATTTGGGGAAAAGACTGTCGATTTGGGGAAAACTAACAAAATCGAACCCTAAATCGAACCATAAATCAATCCCTAAATCAAACCCTAAATCGAACCCTAATTTGAACCCTAAATCGAAATCTAATTTGAATCCTAAATCGAACCCTAAATCGAACACTAAAACGAAAGAGTTATGAAGGTTACCTCATTTTGCCTAAATCAATTCTCCCAAAATCGATTCCCCAAAATCGGTGCCCAAAAAATCGCCACTTCGAGATCTCTAAATCGAGGAGCCTTCTGTGAAAAACGACAGTATACGAGCTTTCAATTGCGAAACCCTAATCGCATACGAAGGTGAAGGTGAGAACAGATGCAAAACCCTAATGGAAGGTGAAAGTGAAGGTGAAAATCGGTGAAGGTGAAAAGAGATGAAAGTAAAATGTGATAAAGTGAAATCGATGACAATGGAAGTGTTAAACACGAGTTCTCAAAACGACGTCGTTTTGGTACTTCTCAAAACGACGTCATTTTGATAAGTGTCGTTTAATCCGAATTAATATCAAAACGACGTCGTTTTTATACTTCTCAAAACGATGTCGTTTTGGGATTTACCTGCGATGTCACACTTTCCTCGCCATGTCAGCATTACGTGGCAGCCACATCAGCAGTAGTTAACGGAAGCCTAACCCCGTTACGGTTTATGTATGAATTTGCACAATAATAAGTATTTGGGTATGAAATTTGAAATTGACTTAAATTCTAGTATGTTTTTGCACTACACCAAAAATTGGGTATAAGTCTAACATCCGAGTAAACATCGGGTATAAAATAGCCGATTTCCCGTCATCAATCGGATATAAAATCATAACTCCTAGGGCGGCATAAGCATACTGCAATAGAGAGAGATAAAACAAAGAGCATTGTTTTTCGATTTCTTTCTTAGACATTGTCGTTTATAAAACTCTTCTTTATATAAAAGTCTTTTTCGAGAGATACGTAAGAGAACTTGGGTTCAAATTGTTATGCTAATCAGAAAAAGCCAAAGATTTGATCGTGATCAACGTTGACAATCAAGTTCTAAGGCAAAATATCAAACTGCGAAACCGCCACAGCCATGTGTGTAACTCTAAACAAACTTTACATGGAAAATTCTCTACCAAACATAATCTACCTGCAGCTCAAATTCTATACATTCAAAATGGATGATTTTAAAAACATCGATGTGAATGTGGATGACTTTCTAAAGTTGGTGACTGACCTAAACAACATAGGAGTCGAAATTTCAAAAGAAATACATGAAATTCTTCCTCTAAGTTCTCTGTCCAGCAGGTATGATCAACTTAAAGAAACTATTAAGTATGGTAGAGACACTCTAAAGCTGAACGAGATCACAGCTGCTGCCACGTCTAAAGAAACAGAACTGATAGAAAGCGGAAAATTTTCTAAGTCACAAAGTGAGGAATTGATTGTGGAATCACGTGGAAGACCCAACAATCGATTTGAGAAAGGAAGCATCAGCAATTGTAGAGGGAGATCCAAAAGCAAAGGAAGGTCCAAGTCTAGACCAAGTTACTCAAAAAAATCAAAGGGATGTTTTGTATGTGGAAAAGAAGGACATTGGAAGAGGAACCGTCCAGAGAGAAAGAACCGAATGTCAGAATCAACGAACATGGAAACCAAGTCCAAACAACCTATGGTATTAACAATTATTACACAAGACACAAAGGAAGAATGGGTTATGAACTCAGGATGTTCATTTCATATAACTCCAAACAAGGAAGTGTTGTATGACCTAGAAGAATTTGATGATGGCAAAGTTCTAATGGCAAACAACACTCACATCAATGTAAAAGGAGTTGGAAAGATCATAATCAAGAATCTGGATGGATCCATTGTGATCTTAATAGGAGTCAGATACATGCCAGAAATGGGACGGAATTTGATATCCTACGGGATGTTAGAGAAAGCAGGCTGAAAATATCAAGAAGAAGACTTCATGATTAACTTTTACAAAGAAAATCAGAAAGTACTTTCAGGTAAGTATCAAACGGCCTATATTACCTTCAAGGAATTGTTGTAAAAGGTGAAGTTAACATCTCAAGAGCTGAACCAGATATGACAATAATATGACACTCAATATTAGGTCATGAGTCAGAAAAACAATGTGCTAATACATGAAGGATATCTGTCAAAGAATCAAGTTGATAAATTAGAGTTCTGTTAGAGTTGTGTACTCGGAAAATCTTACAAACAAAGTTTTCCATCAGGAAAGCACACTTCCAAAGGAGTACTAGAATATGTAAATTTAGACTTATGGGGATCACTTTCAACACCAGAAAGTCTAGAAAACTACAAGTACTTCATCACTTACATTGATGATTTTTCCATAAAAGTTTGGATATATTTTTTGAATTCTAAAGACGAAGTATTTCAAAATTTCAAAGATTGAAAAAAGGTAGTGGAAAATCAAACAGGGAGAAAGATCAAATGCCTAAGAACTCACAATGAGGTGGAATTTTGTAATCAGCGTATGGATAACCTATGTCGAGAATCGGAAATCAAGAGACATATGACTTGCACGTATACTCCACAACAAAACAGAGGATCTGAAAGGATGAAAACAACTATTATGGATAAGATTAGATGCATGCTTGCTAAAACAGGTTTAGAACAAGAGTTTTGGGCAGAAGCGGCATCTACTACTGTCTATGTGATAAATCGGTCACCAAACTCTTCCATCAACTACAAGCTACTAGAGAAAATGTGGATAGGATCAAAACCCGAGCTGATACATTTAAAACATTTTGGGTGCTCGGTGTTTGTTCACATAACCCAAGAAAAGACGAGCCCCGGAGAAGTTAAAAGGATCTTCATGGGATACCCCTTTGGAGTGAAAGGATACACAATCTGGTTACTAGAAGAAGAAAGATGCACAACAAGTAGAAATGTCATCTTCAATGAAGAAGAAGTATTCAAAGATACTCTTACTTCTGCGAACACTAGAAACGAAAGCAAAGACAAGAAAAAAAAGTATCATTTAGTGATGACTTGATACAAGGACCAACTCTCCATGTAACAAAGCAAGGAGATACATCAGTTCAAGGTGGAGACAATTCTTTTGAAGAATCTGAAAGTTTAGAAGAAAATGAACCAGAATACATCTCAGAACCAGAGCAAGGAGTGACTGATTACTTGCTGGCGAGAGACAAAGCAATGAGAAACATTCGACCTTCTTCAAGGTTCGAGGACACAGATTTCGTGGCCTATGCTCTAGCAGCAGCCGAAAAACTAACACTACAAGAAAACAATCGATTTACGACCACATAAGTGGTCACAAAGTGGCCGCAAATCGCATATTTGCGACCATGCCCTATGGTCATAAATCTTTCGTCGCAAATTTTTGTGATCACATATTGGTCGCAAATTTGCGACTATTTTGTGGCTACTATAATAGTTATATATTTTACGACCAATTTACGACCAAAATGTTGTCACCAAAATTGCGACTAATTTGCCACTCCCAAAGAGTTACAAATTTTGCGACCAGTTTACTATTACGTGTTGGTCACAAAAACCGTAGTAACAAAGTGGTCACAAAAAATTGTGACCAACTTGTGATTACATTGTTTAAATAAACAATGTGGTCATAAATTGGTCACAAAAAATTGTGACCAATTTGTGACCACACTTGTTATTTAAACAGTGTAATCATAAATTGGTCACAAAGCAACCACACTGTTTATTTAAACAGTGTGGTTGCAAATTAGTCATAATTTTTTGTAACTAATTTGCAACCACATTATACAAGTTAACATTGTGGCCGCAAATTGGTTACAAAAATTTAAAAAAAATTGTGACCAATTTGGGATCATCGCGTTTAAATAAATAGTGTGGTCACAAATTGCTCACAAAAATGTGACCAATTTACGACCACGGTTAAATATTTTAATAAAACAATTATAATAATAAAATATTTCAAAATAAAAATTATAAAAAAATTTAAGATAATCGATAATTTAAGAAAATAGTTATAATTTTTATTTTTTTAATTTTTAATTAATTAAATATTTTTTTAATATTTATTAGTTATTAATAATATTTATTTTAATTATTTATTAATTCTTATCAATTAAAAAATATTTCTAATAATTATTAATTATTAATATATAAACTACGAATTATTTTTTAATTATTATATTAAATTAATTTATTAATTAAATAATTATTTATAAGATTTGTTAAATAATTATTTATAGTAGTTATTAATTAGTTATTAATTTTATTTATTAAAAGAAAATTCAAAAATATATATTAATTATAATTTAATTAATAGTTGTAATTAAAATAAAATGAAAACTAAGAAATGTGTACACTAATAAAAACTAAAAAACACTTTACACATTTCTTTATAATCTTATAATACAACATATTGTGGTTTATAATTGTATATTTGGATTTATAATAATTTGCACATATATAGTATTGAAATTAAAATCTAAAAATATATAAAATACTTGAAAAACATGTAAAATTACACTCGTGGTTGCAAATTGGTAACAAATTTACAATCAATTTACGACCACCTAAAAACTTTAATATCATAGTCACAAATTAGTGACTCTTTTATCACCAATTTGTGACAACGACTTATTTTTTGACCAATTTGCAATCACACTCTAAATATAGTGGCAATGTGGTGTCAAAATAGTAACAAATATTACCATAAATCCTAAATTTAATGAATTTTTAAAAATTATAAATTAAATGAGACTAATTATAACATTATAAATTGTATAAAATTAAATTAGTAAGTACACAACAACAATTAACAAATTTATCAAATTTGTAAATCATTTTACTAAAATACTTTACACATTTCCGTTATCTTATACTACACATTATAAACCTTATATGTTTCATAATTTTTGTACAACATATTTGTGGTTTTAATTGTATATTTAAATTTATAATGATTTTTACATAAATAGTATTAAAATTAGAAGTTTGAAATGTATAAAATACATGAAAAACATGTAAAACTACACCCGTGGTCGTATATTGGTCGCATATTTTGCGACTAAAATACAATCACTATAAGAGTGCCGGATACGTAGTTGCTATTTGGTATCAAAAACGTGACTGAGTAGCGACTAGACGGTTCAGCCGCAAACTAGTCGCACATTGGTCGCAAATTACGACTAATTTGCGACTATGAGTTTTAGTCCCAAAGTGCGACCAATTTGGTAATACAAGCTTTTAGTCGTAAATTGGTCGTAAAATAATCCCAAAAGAGTCGTTAAATTTGCGACCACGTATGTGATCGTAAATTGGAGTGGCAAAATGATTGTTTTCTTGTAGTGATAACTTGGAAAACCCCAAAACATTTTCAAAGGTCAAAGTCAGTAAGAATAAGAAAGTGTGGGAAGCCACTACTCAAGAGAAAATAGATTCAATATTGAAAAACCAAACGTGGATCCTAATTAACAAACCTGAAGGCGCAAAACGATTGGTTGCAAATGAGTTCTCAAGTTAAAACCAGGAATTCCAGGGGTAGAAAAACAAAGATACAATGCAAGAATAGTAGCAAAAGGATTCTCTCAGAAGGAAGGAATAGATTATAATGAAGTGTTTTCACCAGTTGTGAAACATGTATCAATATGATTGATCCTATCATTTGTAGCAAACAAAGACTATGAATTGGAACAAATGGATGTCAAAAGCGCGCTTCTGCATGGAGAATTGGAAGAAATGAACTCATGCAACAACCACAAGGATTCATCAAGAGAGGAGATGGAAATGTTTTTTGCTTACTCAAGAAGTCTCTATACGGATTAAAACAGTCACCTAGACAGTGAAATCTGAAGATCGACAATTTCATAAAGACTTAGAAATTTATGAGAAACAAATTGGACCTATGTGTACATGAGGAGTGTACAAACAAAACAGGCACTTTACCTCCTATTTTATGTGGATGATATGTTGATAGCCTCAGAAGACTCGAGAGAAATAAAGAACGTAAAAGAAAGCCTAAATCAAGAATTTGAGATGAAAGATGGGAATGGATATTATCAGAGACAAACAGAAAGGAATCCTGATTCTATCTCAAAAAGGCTATCTAGAGAAAATATTGAAAACGTTTGGAATGTCAGAATCAAAAGCAGTAGTCATCCCGACGTTTACGCAATTCAAAATAAGAAGTCTAGCTACTGAAAAAAGAAAAAAGAAGCCTAGCTGCTGAAGAAAGAAAAAAAGAAGCCTGGCACATGGAAAAGGTACCATATGCAAGCACAGTTGGAACCAATAATAGAACACTGGTCTGATATGAAATGGGTTCTAAAGTACCTAAGAAGAGCTATTGGGAGATGTCTAGTGTTTAAAAGAAATTCAGATTTCAGTATTGAAGGATATTCAAACTATGCACTTGATCTCGACATAACGAGTTTAGTTACTCGTTTTACATTCAAAGTTTGGGAAAACACGGTATGCTGGAGATCTAGTATATAGTCAGTGGTAGCACTGTCAACAACTGAAGTCGAGTACATGGCACTCGCCTTAGTTGTCAAAGAAGCAATCTCGTTAAAAGGTTAATGTGAGGAACTAGGATTTGCTCAAGAAAGCATTGTAATTTACTTTGACTCTCAAAGTGCCGTATCGCTAGCAAGGAACTCAGTTCATCATGAAAGTACTAAACACATTGACACCAAATATTATTTCATCAGAGATATCGTAAGTTAGGAAAAGGTTCACCTATCTAAGATTCACACCAGGAAAAATCCAGTCAATTTCTTAACTAAAGGCTTGTCTGGCCAAAAGTTTGAATTGTGTTGCGAGCTGTTGAATCTCAGCTAAATGCTAATGGCATCGCTCTAGGTAACACCACGGTCAAAGGTATCATTCTCGCGGAGACAAGAAAAACAAAAAAGGTTAGTAAACAAAATGATATTGGAGGAAAATTAATAAAAGAAAACTATTTATTTCGTTACCTACAAGCATATAAGAAAGAAAAAGGAGGTTAAGAGAATGTGGCAAAACCGAAGCCCACAAGATGGAGCTCACAAGATGTAAGCAGACAAGCGACCTAAAAAAGAAAAGGGGAAAAAGGGTTAAAGCGGATTCAAAGGTGCGTGTAACGGTCGTGTCACGGCGGCGCGCACGTATAACACATATACAAGCCCAGTTGACACAAGGGCGCATGTAAGGTACGCATCACGCACGTATTACATGCGCATCACGTGCAAACATATTTAAGATATGGAAACTGAGGCGCGGTTGTATGGGGAGCAGATCAGAAATCTGCATCGGAATGAAAAACAGGCGCTTAGGTCGATCTAAAGATCTTAGCGAACCAGATCGAAGACAGGCAGCGGAAAATAGGCGCGACTGTACATCGCGAAAAGTCTCGGCGAACCAGACCGAAGACAGTTACCGGAAAACAGATGCAGATGTCTATCAGGCAAAAGCGAATCAGATCGGGGACATGCACCGGAAGAACACGTGCATGACGCGATCCAAGTTTTGCGGATAACAGATCAAAAAAAAAAAGGGTAACTGGTGGGTCTGTAGACCGATTATCGGAAAAAACAAGAAGTAAACGAGTCACAAGAGAGAGGGAAAAAAACTGAAAAAATACTACAAAAGGAAGAAGAGGCGACATGCAAGGCTGACAATAGTACGCCGGAAATTGCAAAGTTGGATACTACGAGATCCAGAGATTAAAGACCGAAAAAAGCAAAACCGGAAGACACAGGAACCGGAAATGCTAAGGCGAGAAATGCAAAATCGGAGAAACAAGGCCGGAAATGCAAGAAAGCCACAGAGGAACATTCTAGAGAGGGAAAACGAAAAATGGCGAACAGGTCAACGGAAATTGGGTTTTGGAAGTCACAAAATGACTTAAATAACTCAAGCCCACAGATGTGTTTTGGGCCAAAATTTGGAAGCCCAAACCCGAATTATGAAAAAATGGAGTTTGTAAAGGGCCAAACTGTTTTTTCCATTTGTAGAACCAAGGGAAAATATTCCACCAAATAACGCCAACCAGCTTCTAAAAAAAAGAAGCAACCATTCCAAATTGTAAAAACTTTCAAAACCACCTTATGGACGAGTGTTTGCTGGCCCCTTCATGCATAAAGAGATTCATGGTTCCATTCACTTGCTTATAGTATGGACTATCCGCATTCAAAGTCCAATTATTAGGATAATTTAATTCCAAGTTTTGTTCACTCATGTCCAATGATTTATTTCATTTTCTCACCATTTAGACCGTTAGAGTTCTCTTGTAAAGGAAGCTATATAAGCTATTTTCTTGTATTTGAAACGATCTCAAAACCTTAAACGAAGATAGGCCAGCATGGTCAGTGTCATACTAGAACACTGCCACTAATGGTACCACCGGTGTAGATGGCCTTCTAGCCATACCTTATGAGGCCTCCAGTGATCTATCCAAGCCTTAAATTGTGAGCATAACCATCTAGAACAATGTCAGTCCTCTATCTCTACACACATTCTTAATGTTTTGCACCAAGTGTAGGACAAAACCACTCATAGGTTTATGACGGCCACATTGAACAAGAACTGATTAGATCAATGCCAAATGCCCTAGATCATCAAACAAGAATAATACATGAGAAAAAACTTTAAGATCAAGATCCTACTACCTCAAAAGAATACATAAAAGATATACAAGACAAAGACAAAGACCCTAAACATGCCACACACTTAATACACTCGGAACCAAACCCTTAGTGCACCTAGATGGCTATTTGCAAGCAATACTAAGCTATAAACTATATATTATTTTTGGCAGATTCAGGAGGCCTCAACAATGGTCTAAAATGATTTTAAACACTACAAGAAAATATGTGATTTATGACCACACATGTGGTAACAAAGTGGTTGCAAATCACCAATTTGCGACTACTTTGCGACCACAACCTGTGGTCACAAATCTTTCATCGCAAATTTTTGTGCTCGCAAATTAGTCGCTAATTTGCAACCAATTTACGACCACGGTAATAATTATACATTTTGCGACCAATTACCAATCAATTTTTTGTCACGGAATTTGCGAGTAATTTGTGACTTCTCTGTAGTAAAAAAAATTGCTACCACTTTGCCACTACACCGGTACATTATAGTCGCAAAATATTGTGACCGATTTGTGAATGCAAAAAAAAGTATGGTCGCAAATCAGTCACAAAATCTTGTGACCGATTTGCGACTATACTTAACAGTGGTCGCAAATTGGTCACAAGATTTTGTGACTGATTTGCGATCACCTTTTTTTGATAACTGTGATCGCAAATTGGTCACAAATTTTGCAACCAATTTGTGACCACAATTATTTTTAAAAAAAACAAATTATCCCGTGGTCGCAAATTGGTCACATATATTTGTGACCAATTTACGACCACAACCAAATTTTTTTTAAAAAAAAGAAATAATTTATTAAAATATTTTAAATTTAAACTTAAAAAATATTATAAAATTAATAAATATTTTAATCTATTTTAATAAAATTAATGAATAATTTATTCGATTAATAAAATAATAAATATTTGTATTTTATTATTTGTTATAAATGAAGCATAACGCATAACATCACGTAGTTTAGGATATATTAGATTACTTGGACGCTTTATCGTATCTATTTCTGTCTCAAATATTGTACAAATATAAAAATTAAGCCAGATTAACGTGTGCTTTGGATTCGTGTCATACTGAGCTCTAAATCAAAGGTTATAGACGGTTTAGTGTGCATATGTCAAGTTGATCGGTGAGTCATTATGATTATTCTAAACTGATAATTGGTGATCATTGAGTATAGACTTATAATTGAAGCATAATACATGACATCACGTAGTTTGGGATAGATTGGATTACTAGAATACTTTGTCGTATCTATTTCTCTCTTAATTTTTATCAAAATATAAAAAATTGAGCTACCTTAACGTGGACATTGGATTCGTGTCATTCTTATCTTTAAATCAAAAGTTACACACGAATTAGTGCGAACATGTCAAGTTGATCGGCCAATTAAAGTGATCATTGTAAACTGATCATTGGTGATCATTAAGTAAAGGATTATAAATGAAACATAATGCATGGCATCATGCAGTTCAGGATAAATTATTTGTTATTATTAAAATTATTTTATAATTTAAATAACTAGTAATATATGAATTATTTGTAATATTTAATAAATATTAATTATTAAATTACATAAGTTTTTAATAATTAATAATAATAAATCTAAATTAAATTAGTAATTAAAATTTAAATCAAAATATAAACAAATTATTAAAAGAAAAATAATAAATTTTATCAATTATAAAATTCAAATTATATAAAAAAAGAGAAAAAACTAATTATCTGGAGACCAAAATTGGAAATCCGATTGCAAAAATGTTGGTGAACCGTTCAATGGTCCGAGTGGCGCATTGTTATCCCGCATAAACGTCAAGAAAGTAGAATACATCCGTTGGAAATAACTGACAATCATCTCCAAGTTGATTATGCGGTTTTGGTTTTCTTGATCCATTAATTTCCATTCTCTACGTTCTTCATCGAACTGGGAAACCCGTTCCTCCACTCGCCGATTTGCTTCAAGCATTTGCGTATTTTGTTCTTGAATCCGTGCATTTCTTGCGACTTGTTCTTCAAGTTGTCGATACGCGACGAGTAGTTGATCTTGAAATGCAAACGAAGTCAGAGGTAGTGGATGAGAAACCACTAAACCTGCCCGACCCGTAATGCGGTCCAGACTACCGAGTCCGTAAAAAGATGTTCTCGGTCATCTGCAACAGAGAACTAAAAAATTATTATAAAAAAATTACTAAAAATAAATTTAGTGTCAATAAAAGAATTTTTTAAAAAAAAATATGTTATACCTTAATGAAGATCTTATTGTTCTCCTCTTGGGCCAGCTCTATTTGGCGGGAAGTAGTGTCCGACGTTTCACACGGATTGACCTCAACGGTCGCCATTTTTTCTTGGATGTTGTGTTCGTATGCTTCACCGATTTGTTTTGCTTTTAAATCGACATACGAACCATACTCCTGAGTGTGAGTTTTTTTTATAAAAACTTCACTAATTGAGACCGGTCCTCCCAAAGTATTTTCCTAAATTTTGAATAAATTATTAATAAATAAACAATTAAATTTGAATTTAAATTTTGTAATTAACTTACCATTTCGTGTTAAATCTGTATGTAGGATTTTTGACCCGACAAATATTTGTGCGTACCAAGGCTATCCTGAGAGGATTTGCGGTTGTTGGAGGATTTTGCTACTCCTCTCATTCGCCGTTTTTGTTTCCTAGTAAGCTGTCATTCTTTTGTACAGACTCTCGAGGAAATCTACCTTGGACTTTTGCCGGTTGTATGAACCGTGCTCACCATCCCTTTCAACCGTCTAACACAAACGGATTCAAACTTTTTTTGTATGACCAAGATGATCACATGATCTCAGATGTACGATTGCTTGCAATTTTAAAATTAATAAGTTTAGTAATTATTAATTAAAAAATTAATTAAAAATAATAATAAATAAAACAAATACTTACCATAAATTCTATGAAGTATTTCTCCTGTCTTTCAGTTGGCACGGTCATCCAGCTGTAGTAGGGACCGTCATATTTGTTTTTAAGAATTTTTAAAATCTGACGGGATATAACCCTTTGTCTAGATCAAACCTAATAATTTAAATATATTAAAAGTTTTGAATTTCAAATAAAGTTTTATAAATTTTAATAATTAATAATTTCAGTAATTTATTAATATATTAATTTTAATAAATAAATAATAATAATTTTATTAATTTTAATTAAATAAATTGAAATAAATAATTTAAAAATTCTTACCAGATCGTGTTCGGTGCTAGCACTAGAGACATCATTGTCAAGTACTGGTCCCGCTCTAGGATTTGTAACAAACAATCTAAGGTGATAGTTTGTTCCTTTATTTCCGTTTCGAAAAGCGGAATCTCTTTCTTTTCATGCTCTTCCGATTCTTGAAATCAATTAGACGATTCAGTTTCAAAAACCGAGTGAGCAGTGAACATATACTGGAGTGGTAGGCGGGATGCCGGTCTATAAGAGATGGGTGAGGGGTTCAAAGAGGCCGATGACTTACGGCCGGAATATAACTGGATTTGTCGTCTTCCATGACCTCTCAACAACCTACCGATACTTGCCATTGGATATTGTTTTTGTTGGAATTTGGTTGAAGTGTTATTGAGAGAATTTTCGAAAGTTGAGGATTGTTTGAAGTGTGAAAATGAGGGGGAAAGAGTCACATATACATAGAAAATATTTGTGACCACGTATGAGGTCACAAATGAGTCGTAATTTGAAAAATTAAATATATGGTTGCAAATTGATCAAAAATCTGCGACCAATTTGTGACCACCAATTAATTTGGTCAGAGTTGAAATTTCCGAAAAACTTTCAACTCCCTGCAAATTAACTGTAGTTGCAAATTGGTTGTAAATTTGTGACCAAAAATTTTCAACTCCCACCAATGTAAATTTAGGCGTGTGCGCAAATTAGTCGCAAAAATTGTGACCAATTTGGGACCACCCTTCAAAATTTCGGCGTGGGTGCATATTGGTCACAAAAGTGTGACCAATTTGCGACCATGTATGAAAAATAAGAGGTGGTCACAATTTTTGTGACCAATTTGCGACCACATCAACAATTTTGTTATGTGATAACAAATTAGTCATAAATAATATTTCTAATCCTAAATTATACGAATTTGGTGAAATTATAAATTATGTGAGATTGATAACATCATTATAAGTTGTATAAACTTCAATTACTAAGTAAAACACAACAATTTACATATTTACCAAATTTATATATCATTTACCTAAAACACTTAACATATTTCCTTAACTTTGTACTACTTATATACACTTCATATATTTTATAAATTTAGATCAATACAATTATGATTTTGTTTATATTTTCCAGCTAAAATGGTTTGTACATATCTAAGATTGAAAATATAAGTTTTAAATGTGAAAAATACATAGAGAACATGAAAAATTACATCGTGGTCGCAAATTAGCGACCAATTTCCGACCACAAGCAATTTTCAACCCGTAGTCGCAAATTGGTTGCTTTGCGACCAATTTGTAACTACACCTTATTTTTGTGACCAATTAGCCAATACATTGATTGTGGTGGCAAAGTAGTCACAATTAATACCCTAAACCGTAAATTATAAAATTTTTGTACAAATTATGAATTATATGAGATTAATGGCATCATTATGAGTTGTATAAACTTCAATTACTAAGTAAACAACAATAATTTACACATTTACCAAATTTACATATCATTTACTTAAAACACTTAACACATTTGCTTATACTACTCATATACACTTCATATGTTTCATAAATGTAGATCAACACAATTATGGTTTTGTTTATATTTTTCCACTTGAAATGATTTGTATATGCCTAATATTGAAAATATAAGTTTTAAATGTAAAAAAATACATAACAAACATGTAAAAAACACTTGTAGTTGCAAATTGGTCGCAATTGTGCGACTAATTTGCAACTACTGTGTAAATTTTTTGATGTAGTCACAAATCGGTCAGATAATTGTGAGTGTCCTTCATGAAAACCATAATATAATGGATTTTACACAACTTCTAACATGTTGTAAAAAATTTGTTCTTTTGAATTTCATTCTTCTACATTATTAAAGTCTTCCCTGTGCTGATTATAGTACTTACCAGTCGTAATCTCACAAAATACACCCATCATCATTTCAACATATCTATTACCGGATGTACCTATTTTTTCTTCACTAGTACCACATGTACCTTCCTGATTTCTATGGACATCATCACACCAACTACTCGTACGTAACTGAACATTCAGTTCTTCTTAATATTTATACCAAATCTAATAATTTCGTATAAATCCTCGACATGATTTCAAATTTTATGTCCTAAAATTTTTTTTATCATTTTTGCAATTAATATAAGGACAAAAAAACTTACATGCGCTACTTTGAGCTATTAGATGACTACTTGCAAAATTTATGAGCTGCTTCATGCCTTGTGCAAATTCCGCCGATATATTTCTGGTTTGATTATCAATCATTTTGTGCATCCAATATTTCGAATAATTGTAATTTCTCCACATGTTTGAAGTTTTTTTCTTCTGATTCTACAAATGATAGAAGAGACATAAGGGCATATATATATATAAAGATTTTGCCACTATTTTGCCACTACTTGTGACTACCTTGCAATCAAAATAGTGTGATCGCTTATTTGTAGGTGTGCCAACCACGCACATGTTTTTCATGTTGTGGATTTGCCACCACTTTGTGCCGGAAGTGCCACCCCTACCGTGGTCGCAAATTGGTCATAAATTGGTCGCATGTTTTGCGACCAATATGCGACCAACAAGTGGGTCTACCACATGCAGTCGCTAATCAGTCGTAAATTGGCGAGTGATTATCGACTGCAAACTCTGGTCGTAAATTAGTCGCATATTGGTCGCAATATGGTTGTGTATTGCGACCAATATGCAACTACGAATTTTAATCCCAAAAGTACGACCAATATGCGACTACTGCTCTGTAGTCGTAAACTGGATGCAAAACCATGACAAATGTAATTGTAAATTGGGGTGGCACTTTGGCAATTTTGTTGAGTGAAATTAAAATATATTCACACCAAAAGAGAACCAAGATAAATGGTCATACTTTCCATTTTTAAATTACACATTTTTTAATTTTTTTTGTTGTTGCGATTTTTTTTTTCCTATTTGATGTAATAGTTTTATTTATTTCGATTAATAAGTCTATCTGAAAAATTATTATATAAGTTTTTTTCTATAACCTTATACTATTTACATTTTTGACATTAATCAAAATATGCAATTGTTTTCTAAAGAAAAAACCTAAGGATGAAGCCACCTTTGATTGAACTTTTGTGCTGCTACACTTTGTGGTGCATCACCTCCACCATTACAATCTCTATTTTTATCTCATGAGACAAAGTGACTGCCAACTCGCAGGTTCTCCATACCACATCCTAACCGACCTAAGAGAGAATCACCACCAACCAGATTTGGTTAATGGTTCTCTTTGGCTTCCACTAACGATGTTACATTATACACATGTAATATCAAACATGATTTCTTTTAATAATAATAATTAAAAAAATATAATATCTAAACAACGGTGTTTTAATATATATTTTTTTTTCCAAATTTTCACCGGAAGAGTAAACATAAAAAAAAAATACATTAGCCCGTTTGCTTTCGTTGTTTTGCGATTTGTTTTGGTTTTGACCAAATCTCATCGTCTATTTACCGATTTAATTGTCGGAAAGTGATGTTTCCAACCTACCATGTATTTGGTTATCGTTGCCAGCTCTAGTAGATGAACGTGTGCTTTTGGCAACTGTTGAAAAAGATTAAATAAGTTGTCACGTTACTTTATTTAAATCACATGAATGTATAATAAACAAAATTCAAATATTAGTTTTCACAGAAAAAGGCGTCAAAGTTGTTGCAAAAAAGTAAGTAACATACATTTGACATGAATATATATGTGTATATATATGAGAATGACGTTGATTCACAAGGGTAAGGTGAGCAAAGGGTTTCTTGTGATACCATAAAATGTTGTGAGTCTGTGATTAGGTTAACGATTTTAGGACTTATAAAAGTCAAAAATTGAAATTAAGTCTAAGTGATGTTTCAATTCTTACATTGTAGTGACTAGAGGGGACAATCTTGATTCATACGTTACCTCCACCATTATTAATTTAAACAAATTAGGCGTGTTTACTTCCATACATAATACTCACAAATGAAAAGAAGACAAACACTAAATAATCAACGCAATTCTGAATCAATTATGTTGGACTGGATTTAGTTCTGCGGGAACCAAATCTGCAAAGTGAATTATTTACCGTTCTCAATGGAAGCGTCGTGAAATTGCAATCAGGCCAGAGTTGAAGATGCCTAATGCGTGCATATCTCACAATTGAAATTAGAAATATGCAAATGGAAAAGATATTAGTCATATTCATTTGTCAAACGCAATTTTCTTTGGTCGTGGTTGTAGTTGCGGCAGATTTTGTTTAGCTGTCGGAGTTATATCTGGTCAATCTTTTTTATCGCTGATTAAAACAGCGGTACGACTAAAAATCTATAATCAATTGCAACCGCCAAACGCAGACAAATGAACAACATATACCACAATCATAGTGTTGACCGCATCCACATCCACGACAACGAACAAACGCACAAGACTATATATAATAAATGCGAATTATAGAATTAATTAAATATCAAGAAATAAATATGTTAATAGAAGAAAAACCAGAAGAAGATTTTTTTGGTCTTGAATACAACTTCTCTTTTTCCTTTCAGACTCAATTTGCATAGATCTTTTTAGAAATTTTATAGATGGCGATTTATTTATCATATATTATGAAATGTTTACCGAACTAAGGTTTATATTTTTCTCAAAAATAAAACTTACAAACCTATTTTTCCTTAAAATAAAAGTTTAAAATCTATTTATCTACAAACACGAGTTTTAATGGTTGGATGAGCAATTTATGTGCTGATATATATGTGAGTTTACCTTTTGAATTTTTAAATCGAATAAATGGGTTTCAAATTTTTATCACAAAGATAAATATTTCAAATTTTTATATCAGAAAAATATAATGTCATTTTAGATCAGTGTCCATCTTTTGTTATATAATAGTATTGATGGAGAAATAGATCGCTAGTTACGATTCTTATGGACTCAGTTCTCTGAACTCAATTTCCAAACTTTGGAATCGGTTTCCATTACTCCAACTAATAAAGCATAATAATTCGATTACAGCTACAATTTTGAGAAAATAAATGTTATATCCATTAGTGTACAACATAATGAAAGAATGGAGAACATGATAATAACAGTTTATAATATTTACATCATTTGTAATCAGATTGTTTTTAGCAAACCCGTAAACCTCCATTGTATATGCCTTGTTTTTGTCGGTTTTGCTTGCTATACATAAAAAAAATTCACAGGGGATAACAATTGTGGAGTTAGGTTCAATCAGTGTGTAATCTTTTGTGAAGTTGGGATCGATCAGTGTGTATAGTCTTTTGTGGAGTTGGAATCGATCAGAGTGTATAATTTTTTGTTAAGTTGGGATCGATTAGTGTGTAAGCAAATAGAAAAAAGAATGCAAAAGTTACATACATAACTTGGCCAATTTTACATAAAATCTACAAGGGATAACAATTGTGGAGTTAGGTTCGGTCAGTGTGTCAAATCTCTTGTGGAATTGGGATCGATCAGTGTGTAAGCAATTAATAGAAAAAAATATAGCGATTATACCGCATTCAAATTGATTTAATCCAGATTGATGTAACTTGAATGAATACATTTCTTTGGATTCTTTATAGATATGTGATCTTTCTCGGATCTTGAGTACTTCTCAGATTTATATATATATATATATATATATATATATATATATATATATATATCAATTGTTCCATATACCTATATAGTCACGATATCAATAAAATTTATTTCTAATTTTTAGATGATAACAAGCTCATTAAATATCTGAATATAATTGTATATATAACCACAGAATAAGTTTATTCAAAATCTATTTCTTGATCTTTGAAAAAAACATTGTGCCACAAGGTGGGCTATATTTCTCGTGACCTCATTTTTTTATTTTCTTTTCCTACAAAAACTCACTTGCACCCCAGTGGCACGACATATTCAGATGTAGTGACAATAGGTCCGAAAATATTTCTTATTTGTAAGGAGAATATTTTATTTCTCCTAACTATTTGCCATTTTTCCTAATGAGATCTTTTTTTGACATCTGATATAGACATTGGATATGTATCATCATTTTTATTCTCAATTTTTTTTAGATACAGAGAAGAAAAACATTCCACCAATATCCTCTATTTAATTTTTTTCCCATAATTTTCTATTTTAGATATAATTAATGGAAATCTCATATTTTCTATATCACGTTCGTCTTTTGAACAAATTTTTTCTCGGGGTCTTTAAGAACCCTCTTACATATGTCTTTTGGACATTCTTTTTGATATAGTTCCTTTCTATCTTTTTCATAAATATTTTCGAGACGTTTTTTAGACTCTTTAGGAACTTTTTCATGTTGGTCTGCCAACTTCTTTTTCTTGTGGATTTTTTTTAATCTTTTGAATCTATTGGTCTCCCTCTCTTTAAATGAATTTTGGGTTCATTCTCTTTAGTGGCATTAATATGTTCTAAAAGAACATTAATTATTAATGGAGTATTCACAATGGGTATATTTCGTCACTCTATATAACTAATTTGCAATATTTTACAAATGTTCAATTTTTTGAACTTTCATATCACGTTATTTTGTGGGAAGATCAAGATATACTAAAGATGGCGTACACTATTTAATATCTTCTTTCACTTGTTTAATTCCTCCCCCTAACCACTACAAGAAAATATCCATTTTGCGACCACGGAAGTGGTTGCAAAGTGGTCGCAAAACTCAAAATTGCGACTACTTTGCGACCACCAGAAGTAGTTGCAAAATCATATTCGCAAAAATATGTAGTCGCAAATCAGTCGCAAATTTGCGACTGATTTGCGACCACGGTAATAGTGGTTCAATTTGCGACTGATTTGCGACCAATTGGTGGTGACTATTTTTGCAACTACTTTGCGACTGAATTTCCGTAACAAATTTTGCCACTGTTTTGCGACTACATATGTGGTTGCAAAACCCGTAGTCACAAATCAGTCACAAAATTTTGTGACTGATTTGCGACTACATGATGAACCATAGCAGTCGTAAATCAGTCACAAAATTTTGTGACTGATTTACGACCACAGTTAACACGTAGTCGCAAATCAGTGGCAAAAAGTGCGACTGATTTGCGACTACAACGAAATTAGATTAAAAAATTTTTAATTAATAATATTTTTAATTAATAATATTATGAATTTTTAATACAATAATTTTTAATTAATTTTGTAATAATATAATTAATATTATAAATATTAATTAATTTTAAATAATTTTTAATAATAATTTTTAATAATATTTCTCAAAATTATTTTCCAAATAATTATGTTTTAATAATATTTATATTTCATTATTACCCCTTCTTACCATTTGTGTTTTTGTGGTTTTTTGGATTGGAAGAGATTTTATAAGTGTTTAGAGAGGTTTTAGAAAGTAGGAATGTTTGATTGTGAAAAATGAGGGAAAACCATCACGTATTTATAGAATTTTTTTGCGACGACGTATGTTGTCGCAAATCAGTGGCAAAATTCGAAATTAATGACGTGGTCGCAATTGCGACTCATTTGCGACCACCAAATAATTTGGTGGGAATCGAAAATTTTCAAACTCCCTCCAAATTAATTCGTGGTCGCAAATCAGTGGCAAATTTGCCACTGATTTGCGACCACGGTTAATTTATTCGGAAAAAAACATTGTGGTCTCAAATCAGTGGCAAATTTGCCACTGATTTGCGACCACCAAATAATTTGGTGGGAATCGAAAATTTTTAAACTCCCTCCAAATTAATTCGTGGTAGCAAATCAGTGGTAAATTTGCCACTGATTTGCGACCACAGTTAATTTATTCGAAAAAAATATGATTGCAAATCAGTGGCAAATTTGCCACTAATTTGCGACCACAGTTAATTTATTCAAAAAAAACATTGTGGTTGCAAATCACTGGCAAATTTGCCACTAATTTGCAACCACAGTTAATTTATTCAAAAAAAATATTGTGGTTGCAAATCAGTGGCAAATTTGCCACTGATTTGTGACCACGGTTAATCAATTAAAATCATATGGTTGCAAATCAGTGGCAAATTTGCCACTGATTTGCGACCACGGTTAATTTATTTGGAAAAAAATATTGTGGTCGCAAATCAGAGGCAAATTTGCCACTGATTTGCGACCAAGGTTAATTTATTCGGAAAAAATATGTGGTTGCAAATCAGTGGCAAATTTGCCACTAATTTGCGACCACAATTAATTTATTTGAAAAAAACATTGTGGTCTCAAATGAGTGGCAAATTTGCCACTGATTTACGACCACGGTTAATTTATTCAAATAAAATCATATGGTTGCAAATCAGTGGCAAATTTGCCACTAATTTGCGACCACGGTTAATTTATTCGAAAAAAAATTATGGTCTCAAATCAGTGGCAAATTTGCCACTGATTTGCGACCACGGTTAATTTATTCAAATAAAATCATATGGTTGCAAATCAGTGGCAAATTTGCCACTAATTTGCGACCACAAGTAATAATTGTGACTAATTTGCCACCACATTCTCAATACAGTGGCAAAATGGTGGCAAATCAGTCACAAATAATACTCTAAACCCTAAATTTTTTAATTTTGGTAAATAAATTGAATTATATAAGATTGATAACTTGATTATAAGTTGTATAAACTTCAATTACTAAGAAAATAACAACATTTATCAAATTTACCAAATTTATAAATCATTTATCTAAAACATATAACACATTTACTTAACCTTATATCTCTTATATACATTTCAAATGTTCTCTAAAATTTAAATGAAAACAAATATGATTTTTTATATATGTGGTCATTTATAATGGATAGTACTTTCCTAAAACTGTAAATAGAAGTTGTAAATGTGGAAAATACATAGAGAAAATGTGAATTTACCCTATGTGGTCGCAAATCAGTCGCTATTTTGCGACTGATTTGTGACTGCAGTTCAAATTTTGATCTTGTGGTCGCAAATCAGTGGCAAATTTACGACTGATTTGTGACCACAAGTAATAATTGTGACTGATTTGCCACCACAATCTCAATGCAGTGGCAAAGTAGTGGCAAATCAGTCACAAATAATACCCTAAACCCTAAATTTTATGATTTTGGTAAATAAATTAAATTATATAAGATTGATAACTTGATTATAAGTTGTACAAATTTCAATTAATAAGAAAACAATAACATTTACCAAATTTTCCAAATTTACAAATCATTTACCTAAAACACTTAACAAAATTCTTTAACCTTATATCTCTTATATACATTTCAAATGTTCTCTAAAATTTAAATGAATACAAATATGATTTTGTATATATGTGGTCACTTATAATGGTTAGTAATCAAATAAAAATGCAAATAGAAATTGTAAATGTGAAAAATACTTAGGAAAAATGTGAATTTACCCTATTTGCGACTAATTTGTGACTGCAGTTCAAATTTTGATCTTGTGGTCGCAAAGTAGTCGCAATTTAGTCGTTTAATGGTTGTGCATTGCGACCAATATGCGACTACAAGTTTTAGTCACAATTTTGCGCCACTTTGCGACTACATCTCCGTAATCGCAAAATGGTCGCAAAATTGTGGCAAATGTGGTCGCAAATTTTGCGACTACGTATGTGGTCGCAAAATGCAGTGGCATTTTAGCAGTTTTCTTTTAGTGAACGTAGAAAATTAATCTTCGTTAAAATGACAACGCAAACCACACCGTAAACATGTCACCAGTTCACAGTTCAAGATATCAAATAATACTCGGTGATGTATATCCAATATATGTTCTTAATCTTCTTTGGGCCTTCATCTTTGTTCTTTGTGGTGGGACTATAAGAACATAAATCGTACATCCAAAAATACGGAGATGACATACATCGAACTTTTGACCAAATGTCAATTGTAATGGGGAATATACATGATATGCACTTGGTCGTATGTGGACCAATTTTGCTGCATTCAATATAGCATGACCCCATAATGAAATTGAGAGATTTGTTTTGAAAGTTAATGGTCTATAATATGTTGTTAATGTTTGATCAACGACTCAACCATTTCATTTGGTGTATGAGCATGCAGAATCGGATGTTCAACATCGATTCCTATAGCCATACAATAATCATTCAAGGTTTGTGAAGTGAATTCACCAACGTTATCAAATCTTACGTTTTTTACAACATAATCAGGAAATTGCACTCTCAACCTGATTATTTGGGCAATGAATATTGCAAAAATATTGCATGTGGTTAATAAACACACATGTGATCATCTATTAGATGTGTCAATCAAAACCATAAATATCGAAATAGTACGTATTGTGGGTGAACAGACCTACATATATAACCATGTATTATCTCTAACTTTGGCTGGTGATAGCCGGGTAATGAGTTTTCTTTGAGAACATGTTTTACATGAAAACTCGTGTTATTGAAAAATCTTATGGTTTTTAATGGATAGCTAATAGAATTTTGCACATTTTCTCTTATAATGACTCATCTAAGATGTCCTAGTCTTTCATGCCAAACTTTGAACGTATTAGTAAACTTCTAGTTCACTGTAACATAAGATTCGATCATATTTACTTTTGTGCAATATAATCTAGAAGACATCACTCATAATTCTTCCAATTGTTTCTGTTCCCATGTAATGCAAAGATATTCATATTATTTTTGCTCATTTTTATATGATATCAATTTTTACAGATTTTTTTGAAACTTAATAAATTTCTATGAGATTTGGGAGAGTATAAAGTATCATTTATTTCAAAATTTGTTCCCTTTGGCATTGAAAGCCTAGCTCTTCTGGAGCCTATGATAATATTTGCATTGCCCAATATGATGTTTATGCTTCCGGCGGAATCTTTCATTTTGATATAGGAGAAAACTTTTAATCTTTAAGTATTATGTGTGTTGTAGCACTGGATGTTAGACATATATCTCCATTTTGATTCTCAAAATGATATATTTTTTGGATTAAAAATATTGATAAAAGTGCATTAATAGACGTTAAACACAAATATTTTTAGATAAACTTATATTATAACAAAACTATTTTACATCATATTATTAAAATTCAAAATTATATATATCTCTCAAAAAGACAATAAGTTTTGTTTTTGTTTTGAAGGAAAATAAATACAACTATATATATAATATTAAAATTATCTTGTTCTTTGATATTCTTGAAATTAACCAGAAAATCAACATCATCGTGATATGCATTTCCATGGAAAAAAGGTTCGGATGCATCCGAGATGAAGTTGGTTTTATTTTATTTTCCTTTTTATTTTTGTGATTCTTGATATAGAATCGGCCAAATGTGTTGGTGTACGACAGGTACGAGAACAATATACTTTCATGCCACATTTGTAACAAACATTTTCATCTTGTATGTTTTACCGTACGATAGGTATGTGACCAACTTTATTTTCGTAGATTATATTCTTTTTCCCAAATTTGAACTCATTGGTACGAAAACCTCTTCGTTTTTATCGTCCATGTCCACGTCCTCGATATTATTGTTCAACAATAAGGAAAAATTGCATTAACTCTGAATAACGAGTGTATCCCTTTGCTCGATATTCTTTTTGCAGGGTTACATTTCAAGGATGAAATGTTTCACGATTACTCTAAACTTGCATTAAGATCTTTTGCTTTTAAATGCATTTTTGCAGCTACTATCCGTGTCATGTAAGTTTTTCCAGATATATCGAGGGCAGCAATCTCAAGTTTTTTCAAATATATCAAGGACAATAATATCGAATTTTTCCAAATTTGACATTATAAGTATACATATAATAAAAAAATGTGTTAAGCATAAGTTTTATAAGAATATTTTTATAATCATTTTTAATAAAAAATGTATGGTAAAATTTTGGGTATAGATTTTAATTTAATAAATATATATGATCAATTTTAAAACATTTTAGGTATAATGATGACATAAATTAAAATAATTATATAAATAATTGTGATAGAATTTTGAAATATTATTGGATATAATAACACATAAATTAAAATAATTTCAGGAGGTATAATCTTCCATATGAGTGAGGAGAGAATGTCTTCCATAGCTTTTTTAGGACACAAAACATTCCATATATTGAGACAGAGTTTTCTATAGATTTTTGGTAGGAGGAAGAGCCTTCCATGGATTTTTAGGAGGCATGACCATCTATAAATTTATAGGAAATAAACCTTCCATATTATATATGCATGTATTAATAAAACGAAAACTTATCTTGTTTCAAAGTTTCAGGTAGATGGTAGAAGCTCGTGCTGATAACGTGTTAAATAATATTACATATGAGAGAAGTGGAGGTTTTATTATGAACTCTTGAGAAATTTTTATTTCCATGTCATCTTATTATGTACATCTATATTTATTGCATGATTACTGACTTTATAAGTCAGTAATGTGGTGGATAATTATCTACAACACTCTCCTTTGATTTTCCATCATCATTATAACATAATACATATTGTCTCGTTAAAAAACTTATCAAGAAAAAACTTATTAGAATAAAAATCATGACAATAGAAAAAGAATATAGATACACAATCTCCTTCTTGAGAAGATGAATGTATTTCTCTTTATAAATCTCGCAAATGACGCATTCCAATATTCTGAACATATTTTTCAAATGTTGTTGTAGGAAATGCACTTTGTAAGAAAATCTACTGCATTATCGCTTGAATGAATATACTCGATACCAAGTTCTTGATTTTCTCAAGATTCTTGATTTTCTCAAGATCTTGATTTTCTCAAGTTCTTGGATATAAGAGAAAAATCTCGGAGGAATATGTTTTTTCTGATCACTCTTGATATAACTTGATTTGGGTAACATATGCAACATTATCTTCGAATAATTTTAATGGCTCTTTATTATTGATTAGTTCACTTGCTCTTTCTATATGTTAGATCATAGATATGAACCATACACATTCTTTACACGGTTCATGAAGAATAATAATTTCTGCATAATTTGAAAAATTAACAACTAAAATTTTCTTTTGACAACATCATATCATCTTTATTCCCATATCATCTTTATTGCCATATCATCTTTATTCCCATATCATATTATTATGTACAGGTATATTTATAGCAAGATTAACAGACTTTATAAGTCCGTAATGTGGTACATATCAAATTCATTGCAATAAAAAACCCGAATCAATCAGAATTAAAGTTGATATGCGCGTGTAAATAAATAAGTCACGAAGTCAATAAAACACAAGACATAAAAAGGTTCAAAAGCCTTGGAAATTGTAATTTGTCACCTCACAAGGATATATTGATTGACGATACAACCATTTTTGATGGGTTATCACCATTGACATCAACGATATTTTCATCATCGATAAGGTCATTGACATCAACAAGACCATCTTAATCAACAAGGCAATCGCACCGAAGAGATCGTGGTCACTAACGAGGTTTATGAGATCATCGTCTCCAACGGATCAACGCAGCCTACCATAGTAATGTCTCTCACGTAATACCATCATGACTGACCTTATCATCGTTATAAATCAATATCTTTTGAGTAATAAAATCTTTTTCGTCGTGTCATTTCTGAGAATTGTCTATGTAACCGACTAAAATTTGCGAGAAACACTTTTTGCTTAGAAAGAGGGGATTGTTGGGATATTTACCCAATAATACTTTCGTGTGATGAAGATGGGTATTAGAAATTAGTAATAGAAAGAGAACTCTTTTATATTAGGAAAGAGATTTTACAAAGGTGGTTCAAGAACACTCTCTAATCCTTATCTATTCATCTAGTTAATCCTTATCATTTTCTAATTCTTTACACAATTCCTTTATGCTCCATAATTCTAGATTTTTCTTATTCTTATATTTGGACTTTACTTTAGGCTAATACTTAATTATGATCATTATTTGGACTAATGGAGGAAATATCCGATAATCTACCCCTTCCTGAATTAGCTCGAAGTTGTCACGATGCTGGTGCCTTCACAACAAGTGGTATACATACCGGCTTTGCCTTGTGCATGTTGAATCTCCCCAACACTTTTTAATATATATCTTTTTTGGGATAGCCACAATAATTTTCTTGATCTATCACGACTGATCTTCATCCCAAGAATTTGTTTTGTTGGTCCCAAGTTTTTCATTGCAAAACATTTGTTTAAATCTTTCTTTATAGCATTTATCTTGGTGCGTTCATGTCCTACAATCAGCATGTCATCAACATATAGCAAAGTTATGGGAAATTCATCACCATTGTACCTTTTTATGAAGACGCAATGGCCATTCATGGTTTTTTTGAAGTCATGATCCACCATGAAGGAGTCAAACTTCTTGTACTATTGTCTTGGGGCTTGTTTGAGGCCATAAAGACTTTTCTTTAGTCGACACACAAAATTTTCTTTTTGGGGGGCTTTGAAACCTTCAGAGTGCTCCACGTAGATCTCCTCTTCTAGATCACCATGCAAGAATGCGGTCTTGACATCAAGTTGTTCAATCTCCAAGTCCAAAACAGCTGCTAAGCCAAGAACAACTCGGATAGAACACATCTTTACAACTGGAGAGAAAATTTCTTCAAAATCTATGCCTTTGTTCTAGTTGAATCCTTTTACAACGAACGGAGCTTTATATCTTGGCTTTGAGCTTCCATCTTCAGATTTTATCCGATATACCCATTTGTTATTCGGAGCTCTTTTCCCTTTTGGTAACTTCACCAACTCGAATGTGTGATTCTCATGCAAGGATTGCAGTTCCTCTTGCATAGCTTTTAACCACTCATCTTTATAACGGTCAACAATGGCCTCCTTATAGCTTTGAGGCTTCTCCTCATCCGTAAGGTTCACATACGCATCTGGAGTATATCTTCTAGATGGTATTAATCCTCTAGCTGACCGTCTTAGTTCATGCTTTGGAAGATCGTCATGCCCCTCTTCTTTGGTATCATGATTACTATGATTAGATATAGTGTCACCTTTTTCTGGGTCAACATCATCATTCTCAGCTGCTTCTTCTGATTCGTTATGCGATTGATGAGGTTCTGCATTTTTACTAACCCTTTGTTTTGATTTTTCCGATCTCTGAATATCTTCGATTGTCTGATTCTCAAATAACACAATATCCCGACTTCTGGCGATATTTCTATTTTTCGGATCCCAAAGCCGATAACCAAATTCGTCTCTTGGCGATCCAAAATAGATACACTCCTTTGACTTTGAGTCTAATTTAGCTCGTTCATCTTTAACAATATGGACGAAAGCTCTAGACCCAAATACCTTTAAATGGTTGTAAGAGACGTTCTTTTTGGAAAAGACTTCCACGGGTATTTCACCATCCAAGGAAACTGATTGCGTGAAAGGTTGATGATGTCAACCGCAGTCCTTATCGCTTCTTCCCAAAATGACTTGGGTAGTTTTGCATGAGAGAGAGCATACAATGAACTCTTTCTCTAATTGTACGATTCATTCTTTCAGCAATACCATTTAGTTGTGCTGTCTTAGATGGTGTCTTTTCTATCCTAATTCCATAAGTTTTGCAAAATACCTCGAATGCACCTCTATACTCACCACCATTATCTGATCGAACACATTTGAGTTTTTGGCCCGTGCTTTGTTCCATTTGACCTAGAAACTCCTTGAAAGCATCAAGAGCTTGATTTTTCGATTTCAACAAGTGAACCCATACTTTCCTTGAGTGGTCATCAATGAAGGTGACGAAATATGATCCACCACCAATGGATTTCCCAGACATGGAGCATACGTCGATATGCAAAAGATCAAGAATGTGCTTTCTCCTCATAGATATGGAAGATCTTTGAAAAGCAAGTCTATGTTGTTTTCCAGCTAAGCAATCAAGACATGGTTCAATGGATATACCTTTCATATCAGGGAGAAGTTTCTTCCGAGCAAGGATGTCTAAACCCTTTTCGCTCATATGCGCTAGTCTCCGATGCCATATCTCCATGGCATCACTTGCAAAATTTACTTCCTCCTTCCATAGCTTAGCTTGTGTCACATTAATGATCATTCTTTCTTTCCTCGAGCCATGACCAAACTTCCTTTGGTTACCTTCCACTTGCCTTCACCGAAATGATTTCCCAAACCATCATCATCAAGCTTTCCAGTTGATATGAGATTAAGTCGCATGTCTGGAAGATGCTTCACATCTTTAAGAACAAGCTTACATCCTGTGTTTGATGTGAGAATGACATTTTCCTTTCCAAAAATCTTGCATTTTCCTTGATTTCGCATTTGAAGATTACCAAATTCACCACATTGGTAGGTTGTGTAGAAGCTTCTATAGGGGGTGACATTAAAGGAAGCACCATAGTCAATGATCCATGAAGTATCATTAGAGGCAATGTTTAGTAGATTGCATTTTCCAACGAGATATACATCCTTATCCTCATCTTCAACAATGGTTGTGGTCTTGTCATCATGCCTTTTTGTGGGATTAAATCGATCCGGCTTGATGTTACCCGCATGTTGATCTTTCTTGAAAAACTAACATTCTGATTTCTGGTGACCTAGCTTTCCACAGTAATAGCAAGTAACTCTAGGACGCAATTTGGATCGTCTTCGAGATTGATCTCGACCTCGACTTCTATTGTGTCCACGTGTTTCGTCTCTACTTTGTCTATCTATAATGTTTGCCTCCGACTGAGTGACTGAACCTCGTTCTTTCCTCCTGGTTTCTTCATTTATAAGACTATCATTGATGGTATCCATGGTAAGTTTTCCCATCTGGTGCTGAATTGCTGAGAGTGACAATTATTGTGTCCCAACTCTCTAGTAAGGAGCTGGAGAGTAAAAGGGCTTGCATCTCGTCTTCGACCTTCATGTCGACCTTGTTAAACTGATTTACGAGCCCCTTGAAATTATTCAAGTGCTCCATCATGCTTTGACCATCCTTATACTCCAACTTTACAAACCGTCGAACAAGGAGGGCCTTGTTTCGAGGTGTTTTCTTTTGTATCATAGATTCAAGTTTTGTGCATAACTAAAAAGCATTGATGTAAGTAAAAACATGTTTGAAAAGAGTTCGATCGATGTACTTACGAATTACGACGACTGCTTTTCGATTCAAAATCTCTCATGTCTTGTCAACCTTTCCTTCCGGCTTAGCTTTCATGGTGATGGGCTCGTACAAATCGTTGAAATAAAGGTGATATTCCATCATCGACTTCCAATAGGAGCAGTTCTCTGTCGTAAGTTTGAACATGTCACTTTCAATAGTAACGGTAGCCTCCATCTTGATACGTACGTGTTATTGATATTTTAAGCCAACCTAGCTCTTATACCATTTGTTGGGATATTTACCAAATAATAATTTCGTGTGATGAAGACGGGTATTATAAATTAGTAATACAAAGAAAACTCTTTTATATTAAGAAAGAGATTTTACAAACGTGGTTTTTATTTGTGCATGCTTTTAAGTATTTTTTTCTTAAATTGTTATTACAAATGACACACAACACTCTTCTTTTATTTATACTAGTGGTGGATAAATAATATAATATTTTAGAACATTCTCTAATTTTTATCCATTCATCTGCTTAATCGTTATCCTTCTCTAATTTTCTAAATAATTCATTTTTCTACATAATTTTAAATTTTTCTTATTTTTATATTTGTATTTTACTTTGAGCTAATACTTAATTATGTTTATTATTTGGGGTAATGAAAAGAATATCCAACAGTTTTAACAATGTGACACATGTCTACCTACAAAGAAAACGACTGCAAAACATTAGTTCTTGCTTATTCACGATGGAAATATACAACGAAACATTGGTAGCTGCAAAAGAAACATTTGTAGCTACCTACCCACGAAGAATTGGACTACACCAAAGGAGATGGTTATCAATGATGCAAGCGTCTTACGTAGCATTGATACCAATCGACAATGAAAGCTCACTGAGTGTCTTCTCAATGGAAGTTTATAAAGAATTGGTCTTGGATGAAGCTACGCTAACGTAAAAATCAACAACACTAGTAAAATTCAATGATGAAGTCAAGCAGAATGTAACAGAGGAACTATAATAACAACTCTCCACCAAACCATCAAATTCTTTACTCCGTGCGAAATAACGGAAATCAAAGGAGAGCAAGAGAGTCTCGTTCATACCATCAATCCAAGCTACCTCGGTAAGGCTTGTCTAAATACCATTTCTCATTACTTCACACCAACAAGCTAGTGGATGCAACAACATGTTATCGGCTGATAAACGTCATTGACAGCTTCAAGAGTTACAATAAGATTGTTACGCACCCAAACGAACAAAAGAAAGCATCCTTTAGGACTTTGTGTGGTATAGTTTATTATAAATTTATATCACTCGATTTGAAGAATGTTGGTTCTACCTACCAAATTTCTTAGTTTCGGATAATAATATCAGTCACTTGCAACAAGCTTATGTTGTTAAAGTCTGAAGATGGAGAAACGTCAATACTGCAATTTCATAACATGTTGTTTCATTAGTGCTAAACAGAAGCAAAACTGTTATACCCTTACTCTCGACCACATCACATTGTACTAGTCAATTCAACTACCATAAAATTGGTCCTACAGCTGAAGTGTCAAAAGAGATTGACATATTTGCATGGTAAAATCTAGTTAGGACAACATGATAAATCTAATCTACCAAGAGCTAACCATAATGTTGAACCGGTAATGGCTCAACAACATTCTTTTGGAACGGTTTGGTTCATTAAACGCATTTTTGGCCAGAAAAATGACGAAGCCCAAATGAGAATGTCGTCTTCACCATTGCTGTTTTTTGAAGAAGAGTTTGAAAATGCAGTAGGTTACAAATATCCTTGAGCTAACTAAGAAATAGTACAAAAGAGTGAGTCAATACATCATGCAAATGACCTAGAGAAAAAGAAAAAAACTGTATTTCGTTAAACCCATCTAAAATGACCTAACATGCATGGATTAAGAGCACAAGTGTGCAAAAAGGAAGCAAATTCAAAGTCTTAAAGGAGGTTCTTATTCTTGTGCAAAGAATAAGGAAACTTTACAATAAAATGAGATATGAGAATTATGAGAAAAAAGTAAGTTGTATCTAGGGTTTTGCACGAACCAACAAGGATAAATAAGGAGGCAGAACATTGTGGCAACTCAACACTCATAAGAGAGAGATTTTATTCAAGATTTTTGGGTTTCTAATAGAGAAGACAAAACTAAAGGGGTAAAAGGGGTTTGGTGAGGTGTTCCAAGATTGTGTGCAATCT
The DNA here is from genome assembly GCA_018901935.1 of Pugionium cornutum. NCBI lineage: Eukaryota > Viridiplantae > Streptophyta > Magnoliopsida > Brassicales > Brassicaceae > Pugionium > Pugionium cornutum. The sequence goes on from CM032155.1 coordinate 10,250,747, forward strand.
TGTGAACGTGTGAGGCTAGTGTAACAAGTCAAGGGCGTCTTGAGCTTGTTCAAGGTCGTTTTAGGTGAGACTTGAGAGTGCACCTAAAAGATTTTCTAGTAAAGACACGTATTGTAGTAGTCGTTGTATCACTACTTGACATAGTTTTCTATTTCTATTAGCTTTTGCATTTCCAATTGGTATCAGAGCGGGCACTTTTCGGGTTATATACAAGTGTGATTTTGGAGAAAAAATGTAAAGTTATACAAATCTAGTTAACAGCTCGAGGGTGATACTAGATTCGGGAAATTATAGCTTCTGGAAGGCAAGGATGAAGTCCTTGATTCGGGGCATAGATGTGTTAGCTTGGAAGGTTGTTCTTGTTCAATGGGAAGAACCCACGATCAAGGATGTAAGCGTGAAACCTAAGGAAGACTGGACAGAGAAGGAACTCAAGAGGTCAAGTTTAACTCAAGGGCACTTACTGCGATACACTATAGTGTATAAAAAAAACCTTTGAACTGATTCAATGGTGTGAAACTGCAAAAAAGGCGTGGGACACTCTGCAAACCCATTTTGAAGGAACCAAGAAAGTTCATAGCTCACGAAAGGATCTAGTGGCTTCTAGATTTGAGAATCAGAGAATGGAAGATCACGAGTCTATCTCAGATTTTAGCTCGAAGTTGAGCTCGATGGCACAAGAAGCATCAACGTTTGGTAAGAAATATAAAGACACCAAGTTGATCAAAAATTTTCTGAGGTGCCTACCAGAAAAATTCATGGCATATAAATCAGTGCTTACTGTATCCTAAAATCTTGATGAAATTAGCTTTGCTGAAGTGGTTGGGATGCTACAAGCTCCTGAGTTAAAGCTTGAAGGAGTTAAAAAGCCAAAAAGTTTGGCTTTTAGTGCATCTGCAGCACAGGCAGATGAGTCTGATGGAGAAGACTCCATGAGTCTGTTAGTACGAAGGTTTGGTCGTGTACTAAGGTAGATGGAACAAGACGACAGTTCAAGAAAATTTGATTCCATCAAGAAGTATGGTGAAGTAGATAAAACAATAAAGAAACTCGATATAGAATGCCATGAATGCAAGGGATTTGGTCATCTCAAAGCCGAATGTCCCACTGTTAAGAGAAGAGAGTTAATATTCTTCAAATGCAAAGGTATCGGTTATACTCTGGCAGAATGTGTGAACAAGCAAAAATCAAGGAGAGAAAAATTTATGTTGGCAGAAGATCACTCAGATGATGCTGCTGAAGATGAAGTGAATAATTTTGTGGGAATCATTGAACAAGAATCAAATGATGAGGATGACGAAGTCAAACTGATAGAAAGTTACATGGAGGTTCGTGAGACACTTATCAGGCTTGAAAGAGAAAATTCAGTCTTAACTAAGGAGAAAAAATGACTTGAAACACTGGTCGAGTCACTGCAAAGTGACCTTGAAGCTGAAAGGAAGATAAATCAGGAAGGCTTGACAACAACAAGGGAAAAGCTAACACTGACATTCAACTACGAGAAACTGGAAAAAGAGCTTCAGTTTGAAAAAGAGTTATCAACTCGACTCAAATTAGAACTTAATCAGCAACACAAAAAGACTCACATGTTTGCTGGTAGTAGACAACTGGATCAGATTTTAAGCTATGGAAGGACCATGAACTCCCACATGGGATTGGGGTACAGTGGAAGAGAGGAGAACTATCTTGGAGAAAATCGTTTTGTGTCAGCTAATCAGTATCGTCAATTGGCTGATGCACCAAAAAGTAGGTCAACACGCAGAATTCATTGTTACTTCTGTGGAAAAGCGGGGCACATCAAAGTTTATTGTTACAAATACATGAGAAGAATCAAGAGAATCAGGAATCAAGGGAGATTCACGTGGAATGGTGTGCGAAATCAAATATGGGTGAAGAAATCTGATGTTCAGGAGAAAATGAGTAGAAGTGCAGCATAGAATACATCAGGAAGTGCAACAAAGAGCACATCAGGGAGTGCATCAGAGGAAAATTATCACAGTAATATGGCTCTGGTTGCAGGAAAATATGATGAAGTTGGCCCTTGGTATTTCGATAGTGGATCTTCATGTCTCATGACAGGTTCAACAAGCAAATTACCAGAAGTTAAGCAAATTAAGGGAGGAAAAGTGACCTTTGGTGATGCATGTCGTGGAGTTATACAAGGGAAAGGTAAAACATGTAATGGGTTATCTGAATTGGACAATGTCTATCTTACTAAAGGTCTCAAAGCCAATCTGATCAGTATGAGTCAACTCTGTGATGAAGGACTCACAGTAACCTTCACTAGTACAGACTATAAGGTAGTAAATCAGAATGAAGAAGGTTCGTTGAAAGGAGTTCAATTAGGAAATAACTGATATGTATGGGAGAATATGATCAAATGCTTCAGTGTAAGGGATGATCTGCACTTCTTGCATCAACGACTGGGTCATATGAATGTTCGAAATTTAACTTCTCTAGTTAAAAATGAGATAGTACGAGGAGTATCCAAAATCAAGGGAGAATATCGTATGATTTGTGGACCATGCAACAAGGAAAAACAAGTCAAAGTTCAACATAAGAAAGTTTCTGACGTTCAAACCAAAGCATTATTGGAGTTAGTTCACATGGATTTGATGGGGCCAATGCAAGTTGAGAGTTTGGGTGGTAAAATTTATGTTTTTGTGCTTGTGAATGATTACTCCAGGTTCACGTGGGTTTGCTTTATTCGGGAAAAATCAGAAACATCAGACAGTTTCAAGATATGGACACTCCAGTGGATAAATGAGAAGGGAAGCATCAAGAGAGTGCGGAGCGATCATGGTGGAGAGTTTCAAAATGATATTATGAAGATGTTTTGTGAAAATCATGGAATAGCTCATCAATTTTCTGCTCCAAGGACTCCTTAGTAGAATGGGGTGGTTGAGAGGAAGAATAGAACACTTCAGGAGATGGCTTGAGCCATGATTCATGGAAATAACGTTCCTGTAAGATTTTTGACAGAAGTGATCAATACGGCATGCTACACAGTCAACAGAGTATACGTCAGGAAGGGAACAACAAAGACTACATATGAATTGTGGAAAGGAAAAATATCAAACCTGAGTTACTTTCATGTTCTTGGATGCATATGTTACATTCTCAATGACAAAGACCATCTAGGAAAGTTTGATTCGTGAAGTGATGAAGGGATGTTTCTGAATTACTCAGGAAGTAGCTCTGCTTTTAGAGTCTACAACATGCGATCGTGTGTGATTATAGAATCTGTTAATGTGGTGTTTGACGACCAATCTTTCATGAAATGGGATGAAAGAAATTTTGACAGTGATACGGATCAATCAGAGATGAACAGTAAGGAACAAATCACTACAATAGAGGAATTAAGTAGCTTAAAAGATCACAGTAACTCAAACCAAGATCCCGTAGAACAAAGCTTAGATCAAAAAGTTCACAGAAACCATTCATCATCTGATGTCATTGGAAGTGTGATGGATTGAAGGAAAACTCGAGGTGTGAAAATCAATTTTAGAGAAATGGTACGATTCGCTAGCTTTGTCTCAGTTCTTGAATAAAAATCACATGTTCAGGCATTTAAAAATGAATTCTGGATTGTGGCGATGGAAGAAGAACTAGAACCGTTTGTGCGAAATGATGTATGAGAGTTGGTTTCACGACCTGATGGAGTAAATGTGGTTGGCACAAACTGGATTTTCAAGAACAAGATTGATGAGAATGGAGTTGTGGTACAGAAAAAGGCTAGACTTGTAGCTTAAGGTTATTCTCATATTGAGGGAGTTGATTTTGAAGAAACCTTTGCTCTAGTGGTTCATCTCGAGTCTATCAGGCTATTCCTAGGTATGACATGTATCATGAATTTCACAGTCTATCAGATGGATGTGAAGAGTGATTTTCTAAATGGGATACTACAAGAAAAGGTGTATGTCGAGCAGCCTAAGAGATTCGAAGACCCAGTGAAACTCAATCACGTGTACAAACTGAATAGGGCGTTGTATGGACTGAAGTAGGCCTCGCGTGCATGGTACGAGCGACTGACACACTTTTTAATCACAAAGCGTTACGCCTGGGGAAGTGTGGACAAATCCCTCTTCATTCTGACATAGAACAACCACATCATGATTGTTCAGATTTATGTTGATGATATCATCTTTGACAGTACATCACAACAGTTGATGGATCAATTTGTGCAGGATATGACTCAAGAGTTTGAAATGAGTATGGTTGGTGAACTGAAGTACTTTATGGGATTGCAGATTACTCAAATGGAAGAAGGTATATTCATCTCTCAAAGCACGTATGCCAAGACCTTATACAAAGTTTCAAGCTTGATCATAGCAAGGAAGCTAATACTCCTATGAGCACTACGCTCAAACGGTCAAGAGATGCTAAAAGAAAGGAGGTTGATGCAAAATCATACAGAGGCATGATTGGTAGTCTTCTGTACCTTACAGCTAGCCAACCAGATTTATGTTTGAGTGTTGGCATATGTGCAAGATATCAAGCTGCACCAAAGCAGTCACATCTGGAGGCAGTAAAGATGATCATCAAATACGTCAAAGGGACAACCAACCTTGGTATCTGGTATTCTAAAGGGTTGAACAAAAACCTTGTGGGATATTGTGACGCTGACTGGGCAGAAAGTGTGGATGATAGAAAAAGCACAAGCGGAGGTTATTTCTTTCTTGGAAACAATCTAATCGCATGGATGAGCAAAAAGCAGAATTTTGTGTCACTCTCTACAGCAAAGGCAGAATATATCGTCTTGGATAGTTGTTGCTCACAACTTCTATGAATGAAGCAAATATCTACAGATTATCAAATTGATTCAGGTCCCCTTCTAGTTCACTACGACAACAAAAGTGCTATAAGTATATCAAGGAATCCCGTACAGCACTCGCGCACAAACCACATCGATATTCGACACCACTTTATCCGCGATCTAGTGGAGGAGAAACAGATAGTGGTTGAACACATTGTCACTGATTTGCAAGTGGCTGATTTATTTACAAACCATTAGATTTTACTCGTTTTATCACTTTAAGAAATGCAATTGGTGTTTGCGAGATATGACTCTGCTCTAAAGCCTGTACGGCTAGATTGTGTGCTGATCAAGAAGCAGATAAAGTTTTGATTTAGTTTGGATCACTCACTTCGTGAAAAAGAGCTACATATCATGTTGTCATCTCTGACTATCAATATAGGTTTCATGGAGTAACGTATCATAGATCTGCTCCTGAGAAATCAAGTGATGGAGCTGTCTCACCTGCTGTTACAAAAAAAATGGCAGGAAAAAAAACAAAGAAAAAAAATATGGAGAACAAAAGAAAAGAAAACAAGAAAAAGAAAGTCAAACAGGAGAACAAAAATCTCAAACTTTGTATCTCAGTCTTTTGTCACTCCTTGAACAAAAGTTGAAAACTAACTCAGTGCATGATAGATACATGATAGTGTGAAAGCTATTCACAGTAGCAGTGACCACCAGACATTATGAATCAGGCCAAGCAGAGTATGTTATCTTGATCTGGTACAAAATCGGTTAGAGTCATGTTGAGCAATCTCGTTGTATACTTGTGTGGCATATTCTTGCTTTATTTTTCTTGTTTGATTCAGTCACCAGTTGCTTGGTGATGTATGTGACAACCACGCCAGTTGGTTCCTCATAGCGTTGGATATTGTATGTGGTTGTTTTTCTCTTGTGTTGTGCTTGAGGCTGTACTACTAATCTGTTGTTAAGTGGTTGATACTGTGAGCTTGTAAGGAGGATCTTTTTCATTGGTTGATATAGTGAGCTTGTTAAGGAATCTTGATGCAATGGCTGACCTTATGACTGAAGGAGGCAAGCATTCTTGGGATGAGTTTTGTGACGGGCTTGCTGACACTATTGCTGCACTATCAGCTCTTGGTGATGTTGTTTGTCAGCTTCAACATGTCTTCAAAGGTATTGTGTTAATGCTCAGTTTCTCTTGTGTTTTAACTAATATCTTTTTTTAACTTATGTGCTCACAAGCATGGGGAGAAGAGGATTTTGATACTGATTTTGAGTCATTCTGATAGTGTACCAGTTTGTGTTAAAACAAGTCTTTTGAACTCTCATTGTTGTAGTAGTTATGATGACTAGACTTTTTCTATAAGTGTCTGCTATGATAACTAAGATGGCTAGAATCATGGGGGAGATTTTTGATCATGGGGGAGATTTGTGCTTATAAACAACTCATGTCGTTCTCTAAACCAAGTATTTTGGATATCTCTAAAAGAAATTGAATTTTCATGATTAACTCGATTGAAGCTTTGTGCCTGTTGTTTGGTATGTGTTTTGTTTTTGTGTTTTCATGGTATGAGTCTTCTATTTAGGTGCTTGTGAGGCACACAAGTCAAAAAAAGGGAGACGGAAGATGTAGTAGGTTGCAAACATCCTTGAGCTAATTGGGAAGTAGTACAAGAGAGTGAGTCAAGACATCATGCAATGACCTAGAGAAAAAAGGAAGAAGCTGGATTTTGTGAAACCCAATCTAGAATAACCTAACAGGCCTGGATTAAGAGGAGAAGTGTGCAAAAAGGAAGCAAATACGAAGTTTTAAAGGAGGTTCTTATTCTTGTGCAAAAAATAAGAAAACTTTACAATAAAAGGAGATATGAGAATTATGAGAAAAAAGGAAGTTGTATCTAGGATTTTGTATGAACCAGCAATGATAAATAAGGAGGCAAAACATTGTGGCAACTCAACATTCACAACAGAGAGCTTTTATTCAAGGGTTTTGAGTTTCTAAAAGAGAAGGAAAAACTAAAGGGGTAAAAGGGGTTTGGTGAGGTGTTCCAAGATTGTGTGCAATCTTATAAATGTGTGAGGCTAGTGTAACAAGTCAAGGGCGTTTTGAGCTTGTTCAAAGTCGTTTTAGGTGAGATTTGATAGTACACCTAAAAGAGAGTTATCATTGTAAGAACAAAAGGCTCGTTTTGAGCAAAGTATTTCTATTGAATTCCGAGTTAATCTCGACAAGACATAAGGTTCAATTCCTGAACCTGAACTCGTTAATTGACTCAAAATAAACACTCAAACAAACACAAAACATTCATCAAATAAGTATAAGAAAATTGTTAAGAAATCATCTCAGTAACAAGAAAGTATAACACATAACCAAGGCCGGCCTGACCTAAAGCATGTGAAGCAAGGGCTATTGACCCAGAAAAATATAAATTTTAATAGGCATCATGTGTGAATAAATCTCTTTGATACAATGGTTAGGAATATTAGACGGTTTTAATAAAGGCTGGGTTCAAACCCCAAATTTTTATTTTTTACTTTTTTCCTTTTAGTTAATTGTTTGTATTTATTAATTGAAAATTAACACTATCGTGTTTTACATAATTTTTTGACAAATTATTAATTGATTGTTCAAAAATCTCATTAACCATTAATACTAAATATTAACCATTAATACTAAATCTTATTATGATTTTATTTCTGTTTTTTCATAATCTTAACTTCTTTTAATATAATATAGGAGACAAATTATGTCAACATTTATTCATTTTTAAGAAACCTAATTTCCTTTATTTGTTTTTGCCATTGAGAAGTTCTTTTCATCTTCTTATTCTTTCATTCCTCCCAAAACTCCAAATCTGATTTTTCATTAACATTTTTAACTTTAAAATACTTAATTGTGGATATTTGCTATTTTGTATTCTTATTCATGTAAATTTTCTTTTGTATTTTCTCTTACTTTTCTTCTTTTTTTCTCTTAACAAAATTATATGTGTTTTTCATAATTTTCTGTTAGTTTTTGCATGTTCTCTCCTAGATTTGATAAACTTTAGAAGCTAAAGTTAATTTCAATTCTTTAATGGATCATACTAAATTATACTAATTGTTGTCCAATGTTTAATTTGTATGTATTGCTTTGTTTTTTTTCATTAAGTAAAACAATTTTATTCAATTCTTTTATGTATTTGTAGAAAATGTTGCCCAGAAATAAAATCAGGTCGGTATAGTCACTGCTTTTATCATAACCTTTTTTCCTCTTTTGGAGAGGAACCTTGCAGATCATCCATTAATTTTCTATTGGATCCGATTTCTGATATAGGCAAATACTTGGGTTTTTGACCCCTTGAGTTCTTCTAGGATGCCCAGATATCTTCATACTCCTCTCTCTTGTGCAATCCCCATCTTATTATTGATAGCTAATTAGGTATTCATTGGGACCTTCTTACCAAAGGTAATTGTAGAATTATCATAATTTATTTGTTTTCTTGATGCATTGCAGTAAACAGACAAGATATTAGATAGCGCACTGATCTGGTTGATTGAAGCCTTGCAGAAGAACAAGCTATCATCTGCGAAACGCAGGTGGGAAATTGATGGGCTTGGGGGTAGCCACATGAATTCCGAATATATCTTTTGAGACATGTGCCCCTTGCATAATCGTAATAAGGACTTCTATGCATATGATGAATAGGTATGGTGATAGGGAGTCCCCTTGTCGCATGCCTCGACTTGGGATTATGCGCCCTTTTGGGGAACCATTAATTAGCATCTGGTATGAAACCGTGTTAACACAGTTCATAATCCAGTCAATCCACTTTATGATGAATCCCATATTTTCCATTAGGGATGTTAAGAACCCCCACTCTACTCTGTCACAATATTTTCTCATGCGTGTCTTGATCGCCAGATATCCGGTCTGGTAGTTCAGTTTTGAGCGCAGTGCGTGGAAGACCTTTTAAGCAATATGGATGTTGTCAGAGATGGAATTTGCTGTTAAGAAGGCAGATTAAGTTTTCGAAATTAGATGAGTTAATATTTCCTTCACTCTGTAACTCAAGACCTTTAATAAGATTTTATAGCAAACATTACACAGGGTGATGGATCGAATATCATACATCATGGGGGTTAGGGGGGGGGAGGGGGGGGGGGTTATCTGTTTTTGGTATGAGACAAATGTTTGTCTCATTGAGGATAGGGTTCATCTGCCCGTTGGCCATGAATTTATTAATGGTTATCACTAGATGATCTCCCAACAGATGACAGGATTTTTGGAAAAAGAGTGCAGTCATACCATCCAAGCCAGGAGCTTTTTCAAGATGCATCAAGAACATGGCCTCTTTTACGTCTTCCTTTGACACTTCCTTGATCAACCGATTATTCATCTCATTTGAGAGGCAGGGACTAAAATGGGCCAAGGGTGTCTCTAAATCTGAAACCGAAGAGGATGAGAACAACTCTTAGAAGTATTCCTGGGCTATCTGTTCGAGTTTGGATTCCTCCTCGACCTAATCACCGATTTTGTTCAGTAGTCCTATAATACGGTTCCTTGCTCGGCAGTGTTTTGTAGATGCACGGAAGAATTTTGTATTATGGTCTCCTTCCTTAAGCCAAAGAGCACGAAATTTTTGCTGCCAGAAGACCTCTTCTTCGTTCATAGCACCGCACAACTCTTGTTTTATCTTGGCAATCTCTTCGGGTGAAACTGAATCGTTGGATTGAGCTTGCTCAAGTTTTCCTTTTAAGCCGTCTATAGCCTGGGATGAATCCAGCTTTTCATTCTGACGCCATCAAGATATCCATCTGTGACATTTTTTTAATACGAACGTGGATTGGGACATCCTTTGATTCGTCAATTTGGTGCCATCCTTCTTTAACTACGTTCATAAAGTTTTTTTTGGTAAGCCAGCGCTTGTCAGACCGGAAACAATGCCCATTCTTCTCAAGAAGGGGTAGACTATGGATCTAGACAGGACGCTGGTCAGATTCTGATATAAGCCTCGATTCAAGGCATATATACGCGTGGGCTGTTTGGAGAAGGTTAGGTGAGAAATTCGACCTTAGACTTCTTGGATAGGGGTTTTTGGTTTGGTATTGGATGGAAGGGTGAGGTAAACCACACGAGAGGTGATGAACTTCGTGATAAATCACAAACTTAGAGCTAGGAGGGCTGGTCTCGACTAGATTCTAAGCGCACAAGTCTCTTCTGAGAGAAAGCTTGTTGGAAAAAAGTTCTACTTTATTAATATCAAAAAGGTTGGCGAACTACAATGCTGGAAGGAGCCTTATTAATATGTTCGACAGTTTGACCTTCTAGGGTCGACTCAAAGAAAGAAAAGGAAAGTTTACAAAAGTGCACAAATGGAAAATGTACAAAAGTGCATAACCGAAAAAAGGACCTATTCCTAAAATATCTTTGACTCAAAAATGTAAACAATCTAGATCCTACCCTGCAAAATAGAAAGAGACATAAATTTGAATTGAAAGCTTACCTTTCTTACCTCACAGCCAAGAAATGGAAGGTGGCCGTCCTTGTGGCATGCACGCGCCGTGCTCCTAGTCTTCGACTTGGAGTAGGATTAGGAATCTTTGGGCCCTAACCTCTCTTGCCACTAAAGCTCAAGTCTCTGAAGTCCCTTGCATTGTTGAGAAGCTTTTGGACTCTTCTTTGCACTTTTGGCCCACAGTCCTTAGTCGATCTTCCTCTAAGAGCTTGTCGACCCATAATGCTGAACTTGTGGAAGAGTGGTCTTGATCTGCTCCTTGTCATTGCTCCTGGTGGCACCACTGGTGTAGAGACTTCCTCTAGATGCATGTCCTGAAGTTGGTAGCTTATCTTGTCCGAGTCTCCTTGTGTAGATGCTGAAATGCCCGTGTACTCGGCTGGATCGGCTGTACCGGCTGGACTGTGCGAGGCGCTGGCCGGAATGCCTTCTGGACCGGCCAAGTTGATCCCGGAGTCGGCGGCATCACCAATGGGACTGGCGGTGTCATCCACGTCACCACCAATTGTGCCAGAGGTTTGGGCCTCTCCGCCGGCAATGCTGATCGGTCCGGTCCTGTTGGTCGAGGGCCCGGCGGTACCGCTTGGGCTGGCAGACGTGCCAAATGGCCCGGCTGTCTCGAGCAAGCTTCCTGGTCAGCCAGTCTGGTCTCTTGGCTGGACATACGACCTGATTTCCGCATCATCCCCTCCTTCTTCAGTAGGTTTTGACGTCAAAACTGGTTCATCTGCATGGAAAGGGGCTAAGTCAGTTACGTTGAACGTGTTGGACACATTAAACTCACCTGGGAGCTCGATTCGGTAGACGTTGTTGTTGATCCTCTCCAGCACTCTGAATGGTCCATCTCCTCTTGGTGGTAGCTTGGAACTCCTTAGGTTGGGGAACCTCTCCTACCGTAGGTGTAGCCACACCCAACCGCCTGGTTGAAAGATCACCTCCTTTCTTCCTTTGTTAGCATGAGTCATGTACTACCCGGTCCTCTTCTCCAAGTTCTCTGCTACCTTCTGGTGTAACTTCCTTATGAACTCTGCCTTGGATGCTCCGTTGAGGTTGGTCATTTCTGCTGGTGGCAGTGGTGTTTGCTCTAATGGGGTGAGAGGGTTGAAGCCGTATACTACTTCAAATGGTGTCTTCTTGGTTGCTGAGTGCACGGTTCGGTTGTAAGCGAACTCTATGAATGGCAGGCACCCCACCCAAGTCTTGAGGTTCTTCCCTAGTGTAGTCCTGAGAAGAGTTGATAGTGTCCGATTGACAATTTCAGTTTCGCCATCGGTTTGAGGATGGCAGGTGGTAGAGAAGAGTAGCTTCGTGCCTAGCTTCCTCCAAAGGATCCTCCAGAAATGGCTGAGGAACTTGGTGTCCCTGTCTGACACGATGGTCCTTGGCACTCCATGAAGCCCTACTATCTCCCTGAAAAACAGTTTGGTTGTTTGCGTGGCATCATTGACATTGGCACACGGAATGAAGTATGCCATCTTGGAGAATATGTCCACCACTACAAAGATTGCATCCTTGTTGTTGATCTTGGACAGACCTAGAACGAAGTCCATTGAGATGTCTACCCATGGATGTGTAGGTATGGGCAGTGGGAGATACAATCCGTGAGGGTGCACTCGGGACTTCGCCTTTTTGCAAGTGATGCATCTTGCACAATGGGCTTCTACTGACCTTTTGATGTGTGACCAGTAGAAGTGTTCCTTGACCACTGCTAAAGTCTTGTCGACACCAAAGTGGCCCATGAGTCCTCTTCCATGAGCTTCTCGGATGATAAGCTCTCGTAGTGATCCTTGTGTTATGCACAACATTTTCTCTCGGAACAAGAATCCCTCATGGATGTAAAATTTGTCATCACTCCCTGTACCACACTCTTTGTAGCTCTCAGCAAAGTCAGGATCATCCTTGTATAGGTCCTTGATGTGCTCGAATCCTAGGACCTTTGCCTCCATGGTGGATATCAAGGCGAACCTCCTTGATAGTGCATCGGCTACCACATTGTCTTTGCCCTTCTTGTACTTGATGACGTACGGGAAGGTCTCTATGATCTCCATCCACCTAGCATGTCTCCTCTTGAGATTGGTTTGCCGTATGAGGTATTTGAGAGTCTCGTGATCAGTGTGGATCACAAACTCCTTGGACAGCAAGTAATGCTGCCAAGTCTCCAATGCTCGGACAAGGGCATAAAGCTCCTTGTCGTAAGTGGGGTTGGTCAGTGAGGCACCACCTAGCTTCTCACTGAAGTATGCCACTGGCCTCCCTTTTTGGGTTAGCACTGCTCCTATGCCTATTCCAGAGGCATCACACTCCACTTCAAACGTCTTGTTGAAGTGAAGCAGGACTAGCACTGGTGCATGTGTAAGGTTGTCCTTCAAGGCCTGGAATGCCTTCTCCTGAGCTTCTCCCCAGCTGAATCCCATGTTCTTCTTCACTACTGCCGTCAAGGGTGAGGCAATACTGCTGAAGTTGGGCACGAATCTCCTGTAGAAGCTGGCCAGTCCGTAGACGTTCCTCACTTGGCTGATGTTGCTTGGTGTTGGCCATTCTTGAATGGCTCGAATCTTCTCTTCATCAACCTATAGGTCCTGTGAACTTAAAACAAAACCTAAGAAGACAAGCTTATCAGTACAAAAGATGCACTTCTTGAGATTGGCATAAAGCTCTTCTTGTCGAAGGGTTTTAAGCACCAACTCAAGATGTGTGAGGTGATCCCTTAAGCATTTACTATAAACTAATATGTCATCGAAATAAACTACAACGAACTTACGGATGTACGCCCTAAGAGCTTGGTTCATAAGGCACATGAAGGTGCTTGGGGCATTAGTCAAGCCGAATGGTATGACTGTCCACTCGTAGAGCCCTTGCTTTGTCTTGAAAGCACTCTTCCATTCATCACCTTCCTTCATCCTGACCTGGTGGTATCCACTCTAGACCGTGGCTCCACTCAGCTCATCTAGCATGTCATCAAGCCGTGGTATCGGATGCTGGTACTTGACTGTGATGATGTTGATTGCTCGGCAGTCCATGCACATTCGCCAAGTCCCATCCTTCATGGGCACTAGTAGCACTGGCACGGCACATGGACTGAGGCTCTCTCGAACATAGTCTTTTTCCAAGAGCTCCTTGACTTACTTCTCAGGCTCCTTGGACTCCTCTGGACTCATCCGGTAGGCTGGCCGGTTGGGCAGGGCTGCTCTGGGCACTAGGTCGATATGGTGCTCTATGCCACGTAAGGGAGGCAAGCCTGCTGGTATCTCCTCTGGGAACACGTCCTGGAACTTGTTGAGGAGAGTTGCTACTTCAGAAGGTAGCTTTACTTGTTCCTGTTCTATACTCAAAATCTCTTTGAAGACCATTAGTAACATTAAATCCTTCGAGGCTAAAGCTCTCTGGACATGGCTTGGTTGAATAAGAAAATTAGACTTGATAAGTTTCTTTTCCTTACTCATTTGGAGTTGTAGCTCGTGTACCTGGGTAGGTGTAAGAGGAGCCAAGCTGACCTTTCTTTTGTCATGTACAAAAGTGTAGAGATTGGTTCGGCCATCATGCTTGGTCTCTTTGTCAAACTGCCATCGCCTTCCTAGCAGAAGATGGCCAGCTTGCATGGGCACCACGTTGCACACGACTTGGTCTTGGTACTTGCCCACACTGAATGGCACAGTGACTTGCTCATGGATCTTGAGTTCCACTTTGTCATCGAGCCATCTCAGTTTATATAGTCGAGGGTGCCTTGTCTTCTCTAGACCTAGCTTATCAACCATGTATGCACTAGCAACGTTAGTGCAAGAACCACCATCTATGATGAGGTTACATACATTGCCCTTGATGGTGCAACGACTGTGGAAGATGTTCTCCCTTTGGATGGTCTCTGAAGGATCCACCATTGCACTGAGAATGCATCTAATGACCAGCACTTCCCCCACATCAGGGTACTCAATTCTCCTTCTGGTTCATAGTCTTCTTCATCTTGGGATTCATACTCTCCAGCATCCGTGATCAGCATGACATGGTTGTTTGGGCACTCCCTTGAGATGTGTCTGCGGCCCCTACACTTAAAACAAGTGATGTCACGTGATCTCTCTGGTCACGGGTTAGCTCAGGAGGCTTGCTCTTGAACCGTGACTCGATCTCTATGATTTTGCCTTTTTCTACGGGCTTGGGAATGTTGCTTAGTGCCCAAGGCGTCTTAGGCTTGCTTCGGATTTCTTGGCTCTTACGTTTGATGTGCTGCTCAGCCTGGACAGATAGGTGGAACAAGTCCTTGAAGTCATTGTAGATTTGCCTTTTCACCTTGCGGCTGATTCTTTCTTGTAGTCCATCCAAGAACTGTGCCATCAAAGCTTCCTTATCGTCATTGAGTTCCAGCCTGTTCCTTAGTCTCTCAAACTCCACATAGTACTCCTCTACTGATTTGGTACCCTGCTTAAGAGTACGAAAACGTCGTTGCACATCTCTATGAAAATAAGGTGGAACAAACCTTTGTCTCATGAGGTCTTTCATGTCGACCCATGAGTCCATGGGCCTCGATCTTTTCCTCCTTCGGTCAGACACCTCATGATCCCACCAGATGAGGGCATTATCCGTGAGTTGTGCTACTGCCATGGAGACTCTCCTAGGGCCTGGTTGGTTGTAGTGATCGAAGATGTGATCCATCCTTCTCTCCCAATCTAGGTAGGCCTCGGGGTCTACTTTTCCTGCAAAACTCGGAGGTGTTAGCTTAACATCAGGATGAGTTACCCATTTTTAGGCGTGTTCATCTCCATCCTCATGATGTCTAGGAGGTATCCTTGGTCTCTAGTGATGTCCATATGTCTCGAAGCCATCACCTTCTGCCTCAGGTTCCCGTGGAGGTCCTCTCGGCCTATGGTGATAGTTATGAGGTTGTGCGTCCTCATCTCCATCTGGTTGGGGCTCCTCCTGTTTGTGCTGTGTCGTAGGATGTTGAGGACCCTCAGCACGGTCTTGCTCAGCTCTCACGTGCCTTATGGCCTGGAATCTCACAGGCCTCTCCACGCGCTCCAACCTCTCGCCTATTGATGCGAGTTGCGTTTGGAGGGTGGTGAACATGGCCATCATGGCCTCGGCTGCATCTCTATTCTCTTCTGCCATTGTTCTACAAGAAAGAAACACAAGTTATTTGCTCCTAAGTGGATTAGGAGGATTTTCTTTTATAGGGGAATTCGAATTTGCAAAAGGAAAAAGTTGAGAAAAGGTAAAACCTGAAAAAATGAAAGTTTAGAAAAATGGAAACTTCCTACAATTTGTGCTAGCTGTCCAATTCAAATTCTTTTGGTATTTTTCCTATTTTCTTTTTCTTTTATTTTTAATTTAACTTAAAAATAATGGAAATATGATTTGAACAAAAAGGAAAACGTGAATGGCAATGCAAAAGTTAATCTAAGCCCTAGTGATACACGTAGAAGCTAGATGCACTCGGTTTGGAGTTTAGGATTATATTTTTTATTTTTCTTGAATGCGACTTAAACTATTGCAAGAACAAGAAACAAAACTAACTAAAGGATAGAAACAACCTGTTTTAGGAGCTTTAAGCTCTGATACCAAAATGATACAAGCCTCGATTCAAGGCTTATATACGCGTGGGCTGTTTGGAGAAGGTTAGGTGAGAAACTCGACCTTAAACTTCTTGGATAGGGGTTTTTGGTTTGGTATTGGATGGAAGGGTGAGGTGAACCACACGAGGGGTGATGAACCTCGTGATAAATCATAAACTTAGAGCTAGGAGGGCTGGTTTCGACTAGATTCTAAGCGCACAAGTCTCTTTTGAGAGAAAGCTTGTTGGAAGAAAATTCTATTTTATTAATATCAAAAAGGTTGTTGAACTACAATGCTGGAAGGAGCCTTATTAATATGCTCGACAGCTTGACCTTCTAGGGTCGACTCAAAGAAAGAAAAGGAAAGTTTACAAAAGTGCACAAATGGAAAATGTACAAAAGTGCATAACCGAAAAAAGGACTTATTCCAAAAATGTCTTTGACTCAAAAATGTAAACAATCTAGATCCTACCCTGCAAAACAGAAAGAGACATATATTTGAATTGAAAACTTACCTTTCTTACCTCACGTCAAATAAATGGAAGGTGGCCGTCCTTGTGGCATGCACGCACCTTGCTCCTAGTCTTCGACTTGGAGTAGGGTTAGGAATCTTTGGGCCCTGACCTCTCTTGCCACTAAAGCTCAAGTCTCTGAAGGCCCTTGCATTGTTGAGAAGCCTTTGGACTCTTCTTTGCACTTCTAGCCCACTGTCCTTAGTCGATCTTCTGCTAAGAGCTTGTCGACCCATAAGTTGAACTTGTGGAAGAGTGCTCTTGATCTGCTCCTTGTCATTGCTCCTGGTGGCACCACTGGTGTAGAGACTTCCTCTAGATGCATGTCTTGAAGCTGGTAGCTTATCTGGTCCGAGTCTCCTTGTGTAGAAGCTGAAATGCCCGTGTACTCGGTTGTATCGGCTGTACCGGCTGGACTGTGTGAGGTGCTGGCCGAAATGCCTTCTGGACCAGCCAAGTTGATCCGGAGTCAGCGGCATCACCAATGGGACCGACAGTGTCATCCACGGCGGCATCACCAATGGGACCGGCAGTGTCATCCACGTTGCCACTAGTTGTGCCGGAGGTTTGGACCTCTCTGCCGGCAATGCTGATCGGTCCAGTCCTGTTGGTCGAGGACCCGGTGGTACCGCTTGGGCCGACAAACGTGCCAAATGGCCCGGCTGTCTCGGGCAAGCTTCCTGGTCGGCCAGTCTAGTCTCCTGGCCGGACATACGACCTGATGTCCCCATCAGATTCATAGAAACTTAAATAATCCATCATGGTGTCGGGGAAGATGTTATGCCAGTCTCGTTACCTATATCCCTATCGAGTCGACATCGTCGGATTACGTTTGAGCCTCTTCTCCCAACCCAGGACAGAATATTCCATTTGAAAAGGAACTCTGTTGTACCACAATTTTCTTGCATCAAACAAAAATCTAGGAAGGAAGATTCCGGTCGGATTCTGCCCCCTCCCCCCTCCCCGTTTTTTCATTATTACTGTTAATCTCGTTGAAATCACCGATCATAAACCAAGATTCCATCCCGGATAAGCTTATTTTATTGAGGCGTTCCCATACTTCATTTCTAAATCGAGCGACAGGGTTTCCGTAAACAAAAGAGATAAAAAGTTTGTTACCATCAGTGGTTGCCATTACATCAATGATATTCTTATTCGAAAAATAAAACTTCAACACTAAAATCGGCTAGATCCAACAAAGCCATACCTCCACTGAGCCCGACGGTTCTACCGTAAAAATAAAATCGTAACCTAGGTGAACTTGAAGATCTTAAATGAAGCTCCGGTTATGCTTGGTTTCCATTAAGAAGAGTATCCCCGGGAATAAATTTTTCTGGAATTCCTACAATCGTTGAATTACCATGTAACTTCACACTCCCTCGCAGTTCCAACTAAGAAGCATTAGACATCCTCCGGTGGCCTCTCTTTGACCATCGGATCCTTATAACCCTCAGAATTTCTCCCCTTAGGCGGATTCGTCTATGAGGAAGGCGGTATCTTGTCTTTATTCCCCTCCGAGCTTGCGCTCGCATAATTTTTGACCTCTCTTAAGATCAAAGCCGACTGCCTCTTCATTCTTGAACCTCTGAACGGGCTTCTCCCAATTTTCTTCCTTGTTTGAAGAGTCTTATTCACTTGTATTTCCAGCTTGCTTGGAGCCCTTTTTTCCATCCGGCCTTCTGCACCCTTGGATTGCAAGCTTGTTTTGATTGCTCCCCCGGAGATAATTTCCCTCATAGGAGATATGATTTCCTTTGGGTTCAGAGCCACCTCATTCAATGTCTCGAACTGGAGGAAGAAGAGCATCTTACCTCAAAGGGACATTATGAATCAGAGAAAAAGATCCTCAGACAATTCTTGATGCTTTCTCTCGATTGTTTGCTTGTTGCGCCTCCTCCTCTGATGAGGACATCAGGTCGTATGTCCAGCCAGGAGACAAGACTGGCCGACCAGGAAGCTTGCCCGAGACAGCCGGGCCATTTGGCACGTCTGCCGGCCCAAGCAGTACCGCCAGACCCTCGACCAATAGGACCGGACCGATCAGCATTACCAGCGGAGAGGCCCAAGCTTCCGGCATAATTGGTGGCGACGTGGATGACACCGCCGGTCCCCCTGGTGACGCCGCAGACTCCGGGATCAACTTGGCCGGTCCTGAAGGCATTCTGTCCAGTACCTCGCACAGTCCCGCCGGTACAGTCGATCCAGCCGAGTGCACGAGCATTTCAACTTCTACACAAGGAAAATCGGACTAGATAAGCTACCAGCTTCAGGAAATGCATCTAGAGGAAGTCTCCACACCAGTAGTGCCACCAGGAGCAATGACAAGGAGCAGATCAAGAGCACTCTTCCACAAGTTCAGCTTATGGGTCGACAAGCTCCTAGAGGAAGATCGACTAAGGACAATGGGCCATAAGTGCAAAGAAGAGTCCAAAGGCTTCTCAACAATGCAAGGGACTTCAGAGACTTGGGTTTTAGTGGCAAGAGAGGTCAGGGCTCAAAGATTCCTAACCCTACTCCAAGTCGAAGACTAGGAGCAAGGCGCGTGCATGCCACAAGGACGACCACCTTCCATTTCTTGGCCGTGAGGTAAGTAAGGTAAGTTTTCAATAAGAATATTTGTCTCTTTCTGTTTTGCAGGGTAGGATCTAGAATATTTACATTTCTTGAGTCAAAGACATTTTAGGAATAGGTCATTTTTCGGTTATGCACTTTTGTACATTTTCCATTTGTGCACTTTTGTAATCTTTTCTTTTTTTCTTTGAGTCGATCCTAGAAGGTCAAGCTGTCGAGCATATTAATAAGACTCCTTCCAGAATTGTAGTTCGACAACTTTTTTAATATTAATAAAGTAGAACTTTCTTCCTACAAGCTTTCTCTCAAAAGAGACTTGTGCGCTTAGAACCTAGTTGAGACCAGCCCTCCTAGCTCTATGTTTGTGATTTATCACGAGGTTCATCACCCCTCATGTGATTCACTTCACCCTTCCATCAAATACCAACCCAAAAACCCCTATCCAAGAATTCTAAGGTCGAGTTTCTCACCTAATCTTCTCCAAACAGCCCACGCGCATATAAGCCTTGAATCGAGGCTTGTATCATTTTGGTATTAGAGCTTAAAGCTCCTAAACCAGGTTGTTTCTATCCTTTAGCTTGTTTTGTTTCTTGTTATTGCATAAGTTTAAGTTTCATTCAAGAAAATCAAAAAAATAACATCTAAGTTCATACCGAGTGCATCTAGTTCCTACGTGCATCACTAGGTTCCTGAATCATTCTTGCATTACAATTTCGACTTTCCTTTTTATTAGAATCATATTTCCATTAAATTTAAGTTAAATTAAAAGAAAAGAAAAAGAAAATAGGAAAATTAGCAAATGAATTCGAATTGGACAGCTAGCAATAGTTGTCAAGAAAGTTTCCTTTTTGTTCAAATCTTCATATTTTCGAATTTTCCATTTCTCAGATTTTTTCGAATCCCCTATAAAAGAAAACCCTCCTAATAATTTAGGAGCAGCATAACTTGTCTTCTATCTTTGTAGTACGCAATGGCAGAAGAAAATAGAGAAGTAACTGAAGCCGTGATGGCCATGTTCACCACCCTCCAAACGCAACTCGCATCCATAGGCAAGAGATTGGAGCGCGTGGAGAGGCATGTAAGATTCCAGGCCATAAGGCACGTGAGAGCTGAGCAAGACCGTCCCAAGGGTCTTGAGCACCTTAGGACACGGCACGAACAGGAGGAGCCCCAGCCAGATGGAGATGAGGACACACAACCTCATAACTATCACCATAGGTCGAGAGGACCTCCACGGCAACCAGAGGCAGAAGATGATGGCTTCGAGCCATATGGTCTTCACCAGAGACCAAGGATGCCTCCTAGACATCATGAGGATGGAGATGAACACGCCTACAACCGGGTAACTCATCCTGATGTTAAGCTAACTCCTCCAAGTTTTGCAGGAAAAGTAGACCCCGAGGCTTACCTAGATTGGGAGAGAAAAATGGATCATATCTTTGATCATTACAACCAACCAGGGCCTAGGAGAGTCTCAATGGCAGTAGCACAACTCACGGACAATGCCCTCATCTGGTGGGATCGTGAGGTATCTGACAGAAGGAGGAAAAGAATGAGGCCCATAGACTCATGGGTCGACATGAAAGATGTCATGCGATAAAGGTTTGTTCCACCTTACTTTCATAGGGACTTGCAACGTCGTTTCGTACTCTTAAGCAGGGTACCAGATCAGTAAAGGAGTACTATGAAGAGTTCGAGAAGCTAAAGAACAGGCTGGAGCTCAGTGATGATGAAGAAGCATTGATGGCACAATTCTTGGATGGACTCCAAGAAAGAGTCAGCCGCAAGGTGGAAAGGCAAATCTACAATGACTTCAAAGACTTGTTCCACCTATCTGTCCAGGCTGAGCAGCACATCAAACGTAAGAGCCAAGACATCCGCAGCAAGCCTAAGATGCCTTGGACACCAAGCAACATTCCCAAGCCCGTAGACAAAGGCAAGAGCATAGAGATCGAGTCAAGGTTCAAGAGCAAGCCTCATGAACCCATCCGTGACCAGAGAGAGCCTAGTAAGTCTTCTAACCCTCAAAGATCACGTGACATCACTTGTTTCAAGTGTAGGGGTCGTGGACACATCCCAAGGGAGTGCCCAAACAACCGGGTCATGCTGATTACGGAGGCTGGAGAATATGAGTCCCAAGATGAAGAGGACTATGAACCAGAAGAAGGATACAGTGACATTGAGTACCCTGATGTGGGGGAAGTGCTAGTCACTAGACGCATCCTCAGTGCAATGGTGGATCCTTCAGATACCATCCAAAGGGAGAACATCTTCCACAGACATTGCACCATCAAGGGCAAGGTATGTAACCTCATCATAGATGGTGGTTCTTGCACTAACGTTGCTAGTGCATATATGGTTGATAAGCTAGGTCTAGAGAAGACAAGGCATCCTCGACCATATAGACTGAGATGGCTCGATGACAAAGTGGAGCTCAAGATCCATGAGCAAGTCACTTTGCCATTCAGTGTGGGCAAGTACCAAGACCAAGTCGTATGCGACGTGGTGCCCATGCAAGCTGGCCATCTTCTGCTAGGAAGGCCATGGCAGTTTGACAAGGAGACCAGGTATGATGGCCGAACCAATCTCTACACTTTCGTGCATGACAAGAGAAAGGTCAGCCTAGCTCCTCTTACATCTGCCCAGGTACATGAGCTTCAACAGCAAATGAATAAGGAAAAGAAGCTCATTAAATCTAACTTTCTTATTCAACCGAGTCATTTCCGGAGAGCTTTAGCCTCGAAGGACCTAATGCTACTAATGGTTTTCAAAGAAGTGTTGAATATAGAAAAAGAACAGGTAGAGCTACCTCCTGAAGTAGCAACTCTCCTCAACAAGTTCCAGGATGTGTTTCCAGAGGAGATACCAGCAGGCTTGCCTCCTTTACGTGATATAGAACACCAGATAGACCTAGTGCCCGGAGCAGCCCTGCCCAACCGGCCAGCCTACCGGAAGAGTCTAGAGGAGTCTAAGGAGCTTGAGAAGCGAGTCAAGGAGCTCTTGGAGAAAAGCTACATTCGAGAGAGCCTCAGTCCATGTGCCGTACCAGTGCTACTAGTGCCCAAAAAGGATGGGACTTGGCAAATGTGCGTGGACTGCCGAGCCATCAACAACATCACAATCAAGTACCGGCATCCGATACCACGGCTGGATGACATGCTAGATGAGCTGAGTGGAGCCACGGTCTTCTCCAAGATAGACCTCAAGAGTGGATACCACCAGGTCAGGATGAAGGAAGGTGATGAATGGAAGACTGCTTTCAAGACAAAGCAAGGGCTCTACGAGTGGACAGTCATGTCATTTGGCTTGACTAATGCCCCAAGCACCTTCATGCGCCTTATGAATCAAGTTCTTAGGGCGTACATCAGTAAGTTTGTAGTGGTTTACTTTTATGATATATTAGTTTATAGTAAGTGCCTACGGGAACACCTCACACATCTTGAGATGGTACTTAAAACCCTTCGACAAGAAGAGCTTTATGCCAATCTCAAGAAGTGCATCTTTTGTAATGATAAACTTGTCTTATTAGGTTTTGTTGTAAGTTCACAGGACCTACAGGTTGATGAAGAGAAGATTCGAGCCATACAAGAATGGCCAACACCAGGCAACATCAGCCAAGTGAGGAGCTTCCACGGACTGGCCAGCTTCTATAAGAGATTCGTGCCCAACTTCAGCAGTATTGCCTCACCATTGACGGCAGTAGTGAAGAAGAACGTGGGATTCAGCTGGGAAGAAGCTCAGGAGAAGGCATTCCAGGCCTTGAAGGAAAGCCTTACACATGCACCAGTGCTAGTCCTGCCCGACTTCAACAAGACGTTTGAAGTGGAGTGTGATGCCTCTGAAATAGGCATAGGAGCAGTGCTAACCCAAGGAGGGAGACCAGTGGCATACTTCAGTGAGAAGCTAGGTGGTGCCTCACTGAACTACCCCACTTACGACAAGGAGCTTTATGCCCTTGTACGAGCATTGGAGACTTGGCAGCATTACTTGCTGTCCAAGGAGTTTGTGATCCACACTGATCACGAGACTCTCAAACACCTCAGAGGACAAACCAATCTCAAGAGAAGACATGCCAGGTGGATGGAGTTCATAGAGACCTTCCCGTATGTCATCAAGTACAAGAAGGGCAAAGACAATGTGGTAGCCGATGCACTATCAAGGAGGTTTGCATTGATATCCACCATGGAGGCAAAGGTCCTAGGATTCGAGCACATCAAGGACCTGTACAAGGATGATCCTGACCTTGCCGAGAGCTACAAGGAGTGTGGCAAAGGGATTCATGGCAAGTTTTACATCCATGAGGGATTCTTGTTCCGAGAGAGAAGGTTGTGCATACCACAAGGATTATTAAGGGAGCTTATCATCCGAGAAGCTCATGGAGGAGGACTCATGGGCCACTTTGGTGTCGACAAGACTCTACCATTGGTCAAGGAGCACTTCTACTGGCCACACGTCAAGAGGACAGTAGAAGCTCATTGTGCAAGATGCATCACTTGCAAGAAGGCAAAGTCCCGAGTGCAACCTCACGGGTTGTATCTCGCACTGCCCATACCTACACATCCATGGGTGGACATCTCAATGGACTTTGTTCTAGGTCTGCCTAAGATCAACCACAAAGATGCAATCTTTGTAGTGGTGGACAGATTCTCCAAGATGGCACACTTCATTCCGTGTGCCAATGTCAATGATGCCACGCAAACAGCTGAGCTGTTCTTCAGAGAGATAGTACGGCTTCATGGAGTGCCAAGGACCATCGTATCAGATAGGGACACCAAGTTCCTCAGCCATTTCTGGAGGACCTTTTGGAGAAAACTAGGCACGAAGCTACTCTTCTCAATCACTTGCCATCCTCAAACCGATGGCCAAACTGAAGTTGTCAACAGGACCCTATCAACTCTTCTCAGAACAACACTAGGGAAGAACCTAAAGACTTGGGTGGAGTGCCTGCCATTCATTGAGTTCGCCTACAACCGAGCCGTGCACTCAGCAACCAAGAAGACCCCATTTGAAGTGGTATACGGTTTCAACCCTCTCACCCCATTGGAGCAAACACCACTGCCACCAGCCGAGATGACCAACCTCAACGGAGCATCCAAAGCAGAGTTCATAAGGAGGTTACACCAGAAGGTAGCAGAGAACTTGGAGAAGAGGACCGGACAGTACATGACTCATGCCAACAAAGGAAGAAAGGAGGTGATCTTTCAACTAGGCGATTGGGTGTGGCTACACCTACGGCAGGAGAGGTTCCCAAACCTAAGGAGTTCCAAGCTAGCACCAAGAGGAGATGGACCATTTAGAGTGCTCGAGAGGATCAACAACAATGCCTACCGGATCGAGCTGCCAGATGAGTTTAATGTGTCCAATACGTTCAATGTTACTGACTTGGCCCCTTTCCATGCAGATGATCCATTTTTGAGGACAAAACCTACTGAAGAGGGAGGGAATGATGAGGACATCAGGTCGTACATCCAGCCAGGTGACCAGACTGGCCGACCAGGAAGCTTGCCCGAGACAGCAGGACCATCTGGCGCGCCTGCCAGACCAGACAGTACCGCCGGACCTTCGACCTATAGGACCAGACCGGTCAACATCGCCGGCGGAGAGGCCCAAGCTTCCGGCACACTTGGTGGGGACGTGAATGACACCGCCGGTCCCCCTGATGACACCGCCGACTCCGGGATCAACTTGGCCGGTCCTGAAGTCATTCCGGCCAGTACCGCGCACAATCCAGCCGGTACAGGCCATCCAGCCGAGTACACGCACACTTCCACTTCTACACAAGAGGACTCGGACCAAATGAGCTACCAGCTCCAGGACATACACTTAGAGGAAGTATCTACACCAGTGGTACCTCCAGGAGCAATGACAAGAAGCAGATCAAGAGCACTCTTCCACAAATTCAGCTTATGGGTCGACAAGCTTCTAGAGGAAGAGCAGCTAAGGACAATGGGCCAGAAGAGCAAATTAGAGTCCAAAGGCTTCTCAACAACACAAGGAACATCAGAGACTTGGGCTTTAGTGGCAAGAGAGGTCAGGGCCCAAAGATATTTAACCCTACTCCAAGTTGAAGACTAGGAGCAAGGCGCGTGCATGCCACAAGGACGGCCACCTTCCATTTCTTGGCCGTGAGGTGAGTTAAGGTAAGTTTACATTCGAATATATGCCTCTTTCTGTTTTGCAGGGTAGGATCTAGTTGCTTTACATTTTTGAGTCAAGAACATTTTAGGAATAGGTCCTTTTCGGTTATGCACTTTTGTATCTTTTCCTTTTGTGCACTTTTGTAAACTTTCCTTTTCTTTATTTGAGTCGACCCTAGAAGGTCAAGCTGTCGAGCATATTAATAAGGCTCCTTCCAGCATTGTAGTTCGACAACCTTTTTGATTATTAATAAAGTAGAACTTTTTCCCTACAAGTTTTCTCTCTAAGAATCTTGTGCGCTTAGAACCTAGTTGAGACCAGCCCTCCTAGCTCTAAGTTTGTGATTTATCACGAGGTTCATCACCCCTCGTGTGGTTCACTTCACCCTTCCATCGTTTACCAACCAGAAAACCCCTATCCAGAAGCCTAAGGTTGAGTTTCTCACCTAATCTTCTACAAACAGCCCACGCGCATACATCCTTGAATCAAGGCTTGTATCACCATACCTACACATCCATGGATGGACATCTCAACAGACTTCGTGCTAGAACTGCCCAAGATCAACCACAAAGATGCAATCTTTGTAGTGGTGGACAGATTCTCCAAGATGGCACACTTCATTCTGTGTGCCAATGTCAATGATGCCACACAAACAGCCGACCTGTTTTTCAGGGAGATAGTACGGCTTCATGGAGTGCCAAGGACTATCGTGTCAGACAGGGACACCAAGTTCCTCAGCCATTTCTGGAGGACCGTTTGGAGGAAGATAGGCACGAAGCTACTCTTCTCTACCACCTGCCATCCTCAAACCGATGGCCAAACTGAAGTTGTCAATTGGACACTATCAACTCTTCTCAGGACTACACTAGGGAAGAACCTCAAGACTTGGGTGGAGTGCCAGCCATTCATAGAGTTCGCTTACAACCGAGTCGTGCACTCAGCAACCAAGAAGACACCATTTGAAGTAGTATACGGCTTCAACCCTCTCACCCCATTGGAGCAAACACCACTGCCACCAGCAGAGGTGACCAACCTCAACGGAGCATCCAAGGCAGAATGCATAAGGAAGTTACACAAAAAGGTAGCAGAGAACTTAGAGAAGAGGATGGGGCAGTACGTGACTCATGCCAACAAGGGAGGAAAGGAGGTGATCTTTCAACCAGGCGATTGGGTGTGGCTACACCTATGGCAGGAGAGGTTCCCCAACGTAAGGAGTTCCAAGCTAGCACCAAGAGGAGATGGACCATTCAGAGTACTGGAGAGGATCAACAACAACGTCTACCGGATCGAGCTGCCAGGTGAGTTTAATGTGTCCAACACGTTCAACGTTACTGATTTAGCCCCTTTCCATGCAGATGAACCAGTTTTGAGGTCAAAACTTACTGAAGAGGGAGGGGATGATGAGGACATCAGGTCGTATGTCCTGCCAGGAGACCAGACTGGCCGACCAGGAAGCTTGCCCGAGACAGCCGGGCCATTTGGCACGTCTGCCGGCCCAAGCAGTACCGTCGGACCCTCGACCAATAAGACCGGACCAATCAGCATTGCCAGCGGAGAGGCCCAAGCTTCCGGCATAATTGGTGGCGACGTGGATGACACCGCCGGTCCCCCTGGTGACGCCGCAGACTCCGGGATCAACTTGGCCGGTCCTGAAGGCATTCTGTCCAGTACCTCGCACAGTCCCGCCGGTACAGTCGATCCAGCCGAGTGCACGAGCATTTCAACTTCTACACAAGGAAAATCGGACCAGATAAGCTACCAGCTTCAAGACATGGATCTAGAGGAAGTCTCCACACCAGTAGTGCCACCAGGAGCAATGACAAGGAGCAGATCAAGAGCACTCTTCCACAAGTTCAGCTTATGGGTCGACAAGCTCCTAGAGGAAGATCGATTAAGGACAATGGGCCATAAGTGCAAAGAAGAGTCCAAAGGCTTCTCAACAATGCAAGGGACTTCAGAGACTTGGGCTTTAGTGGCAAGAGAGGTCAGGGCCCAAAGATTCCTAACCCTACTCCAAGTCGAAGACTAAGAGCAAGGCGCGTGCATGCCACAAGGATGGCCACCTTCCATTTCTTGGCCGTGAGGTAAGTAAGGTAAGTTTTCAATAAGAATATTTGCCTCTTTCTGTTTTGCAGGGTAGGATCTAGAATATTTACATTTCTTGAGTCAAAGACATTTTAGGAATAGGTCATTTTTCGGTTATGCACTTTTGTACATTTTCCATTTGTGTACTTTTGTAATATTTCCTTTTCTTTCTTTGAGTCGACCCTAGAAGGTCAAGCTGTCGTGCATATTAATAAGGCTCCTTCCAGCATTGTAGTTCAACAACCTTTTTGATATTAATAAAATAGAACTTTCTTCCTACAAGCTTTCTCTCAAAAGAGACTTGTGCGCTTAGAACCTAGTTGAGACCAGCCCTCCTAGCTCTAAGTTTGTGATTTATCACGAGGTTCATCACTCTTCGTGTGGTTCACTTCATCCTTCCATCAAATACCAACCCAAAAACCCCTATCCAAGAAGTCTAAGGTTGAGTTTCTCACCTAATCTTCTCCAAACAGCCCACGCGCATATAAGCCTTGAATCGAGGCTTGTATCATCCTCCATGTCTATAAACCATTCCGGTCTCTTCTCTGCCCTCTTTCTCACCCTTTCGTCATCCCTCACAGCATCCGCCATTGGTTTCTTGACCCACTCCTGTGGGGCCCTTCTCCCATGAAAATTGGATTGTCCTCCTCCTTCCCTGCAGGTGGGGCCATCCCTCTTGTCTTCCTCGAACCTCAGAACCCTCCTGACTGGGGGTGGGATAGCTTTCTTTCGTTTTGATTTTCTTTCGTGGATCATGGGTGCCTCTTTTTCCGAAAGGATAAATGACATTCAAATCAAAATAATTGGATAATTTTTTTTTACTTAATTATTATATTTTTTATTTCTAACGGATTACTTTCAATTGCTTGGTTCATAAAAAAAATTTTCATTCCCTAGTCCTAGAGATCGTTCAGAATAAAACAAAACACCTAAATTTGATCGTGGTTTACAATTATAGCTTTCATACCTGTTTTGTTTACTTAGGATTATCCCTCCGGATAAAGAAAGAAAAAGACTCAAAGAAATGGCAGCGATTTAAATCAAGATTCCTACAGTACCCTATCAATTAGTATTACACAAAAAATCAATTATAGACACTAATACAATTAGATCTGCTCTTCATAGACAAACTTGGGATTTGCGATCTTTTTTATTAATTTTCCTTCATAGATTATCACATCTTATTATTAAGAAGTAGTATCCCTATCTAACACTAACCCAAGAAAGTTAGAAACATAGTATCTATTTAGATACACTCGAATGACCCCTTCTCATAATGAGAATGTATATAACCTTATTCCGGTCTGGTTCATTTCTTTGTGGATTCCTAGACGAAATTGTTGTAAATCAATTTATGGGTATTCGTTTATCATTTCACCCAGCGGTGGTGCAGGACCACTGTAAGAATATTGAGATTATAGAGGAGAAATGTGAAGAATTGAATCTGAAAACTCAAAGAGAAGTATGAGAAAATGAGAAATGACTTAGACTTATGGAGAAGAATCTCCTAAGAGTATATTATACATTGAGTCTTTACAGCCCTTTTATAGAGGATTTACAATGTGAACACAAAAGAAAGCGAATTCAAACTTGTGGATGACTTTGAATAGAGGAGGAGCCTGTCAACAACCAATGAGAAGAGAGGAGACAGCATGGGCATGACTGTTTGGTGTGGTTGCCAAGACTGTGTGCAGCATGGGCATGACTGTTTGGTGTGGTTGCCAAGACTGTGTGCAGCATGGGCATGACTGTTTGGTGTGGTTGCCAAGACTGTGTGTAGCATAGGCATGACTTTTCCACCTTGATTCTTCTCCCAAGGTAGCTATTTAACCATTTCAACCATGTGGTTAATAATAACCCATCCTTTTTTATTTCCCTTGTTATTCAAACTGAATTTTCGTGCTCACACTTGCCTTGTAGGTCAAGATAGGTCTTATTTGATTTTCCTATGTCAATACTCCCCCTCAAGCTAAAGACTTTGGAATCACCCTAAAGTCTTAAGCTTGGGAACCCAAGGCAACACCTCATTAAAAACCTTATTAAGGAAAACCACTTGGGACAAAACCTTAATAAGGGAAAAAGAGTGTGTTGCTCTTGGATTAGGAGACCTTTGATCATGGGTGTGATAAATCAACAAGCCCAAGTTTGCTAAAGATGTTCTTGCAAACTTTGAGACTTGCTGCCTTTGTGAAGATGTCAGCTAGTTGGTCTTCACTCCTTGTATAACATGGCAGAATGGTTCCATCTTGAACTTTCTCCCTAACCTTATGGCAGTCGATCTCTATGTGCTTGGTCCTCTCGTGAAACACTGAGTTTGAAGCTATGTGAATGGCTGCCTGATTATCACAATGGAAGGTAATTGGCCCTGGTTGTGCAATACCAAAATCTTTCAAGAGTGCTTTGAGCCAAGTTACTTCATTTGTCAGCTTCCTCATAGCCCTATATTCTGCTTCAGCACTAGAACATGATACCACCTTCTGCTTCTTAGTCTTCCAAGTGACTAAGTTCCCACCAACGAAGGTGCAATACCCAGTGGTTGATTTCCTATCCACCCTATCACCAGCCCAATCCGCATCACAATACCCGACAATCTCAGTGTTCCCATTCTTGCCCATCCATATACCTTGACCAGGAGATCCTTTGATGTATCTAAGGATCCTTTCTACCATGCTCCAATGATATACAGTAGGCTTTTGCATATGTTGACTTACTTGATTCACAGCAAAACACAAGTCTGGTCGTGTGAGGGTGAGGTAGATCAGCTTCCCAACTAGTCTCCTATACTGAGAAACATCCTTAAATAACTCATCAGCTTTCTCCCCCTTTCCGTTGACCTTGTAGCCATCTTCAAGAGGAGTTTTGGCCGGTTTAGCCCCAAGCTTTCCCGTGTCTGTCAACAGATCAAGAGCATACTTTCTTTGGGATAGAAAGAGCCCTTCTTGAGACCGACACACTTCAATACCCAAGAAGTACTTCAACTCTCCAAGATCCTTGATGTCAAATGATCTGTTTAAGAAGGCCTTTGTGGACTGAATTCCTTCCTTATCATCTCCTGTGATGATAAGGTCATCCACATAAACCAAGACCGCCACGATTCCTTTGGAGTTTTGACGAGTGAACAAAGTATGATCTGAATGGGATTTCCTAAACCCATTATCAGTAAGTGTGGAGCTTAATTTGTGATACCAGGCCCTTGGTGACTGCTTCAACCCATATATATTGCCTTCCTAAGTCTTAGAACCTGTCCCTCTTTGCAAAAATCTTCAAGGCCTGGTGGTGGAGTCATATACACTTCCTCTTCAAGTTCTCCTTGTAGGAATGCGTTCTTGACATCCATTTGCCATAAGTCCCAAGTCAGATTCGTAGCTAGTGAAAGAACAACCCTTACAGTGTGTAGCTTAGCCACCGGTGCAAATGTATCAGTATAGTCCTCTCCATATGTCTGAGTGAAACCTCTTGCAACTAGACGTGCCTTGTACCTTTCTATGTCCCCATTGCTCTTATACTTGATGGTGAACACCCACTTGGAACTCACAGCCTTCTTGCCTTTGGGAAGTTCTTGTATATCCCATGTATGATTCCTTTCCATAGCTCCCTTCTCATCTCTTACTGCATCTAACCATTCTTTCTTGCTCTCAGCTTCTTCATAAGTCCTTGGAATCTGACTTTGTTCAATCTTTCCAAGGAATGCTTGATGACTAGATGGCAAGAGGTCAAGGAACAAACAGCTTGTATGGGATGAGCCACGGCCTGGTTGTTGTAGAATACCCTAGTGTTCCTAAGTCTAGTACTCCTCCTTAAATGCTGAACAGGTGGTGCAGCCTCCTCTACAACCGTTTCCTCTTCCATTTGGTGAATAGGTTCCTCTATACCCACTTCCAAGTCGTCTTGTTCTTGATTTTGGGCCATAGCTTCTTCTTGGATTGGAGTTGGTTCTTGAGTTACCACCCTTGTTCATTCTCTTGGGTATCTTGTGAACTACTTAAGGTTCTTGTTTCTTCGTGTCTTGAATCCTTTGGCAGATCATTTCCCAAATGATTCAAGAGAAACCTCAAACTCGTAGCCAAATCAGAAGGTGACCTTGAGAGATCCTTCAATCCTTCCCAATCTTTCTGATCATAATAGCTTTGTTCTTCTATGAACTTGACATCTCTAGACACATATGTCATGTTGTTACTCGGATCATAGCACTTATAACCCTTTTGTGTTGTCGAATATCCAAGGAACATACACTTGATGCTCTTTGCCTCCAACTTGTTTCTTAGATCACCTGGAACATACACAAAGCACACACACCCAAATACACGTAAATGATCAATGGAAGGTTTAGTTTTATTGAGTACCTCAAATGGGGATATATCTTGCAAGACTTTGGTTGGAATCCGATTGATGAGGTAGCAAGCAACCAAGACTGCATCTCCCCAAAAACTTTTAGGAACATTGGTATGAAACATCATGGATCTTGCTACTTCCATTAAGTGTCGGTTCTTCCTTTCAGCAACTCCATTTTGTTGTGGTGTGTGTGGACAGCTAGTTTGATGTAGTATTCCATGTTTGTTTAGATGAGCTTTGAATCTTTGACTTGTGTATTCCCTCCATTATCTGATCTTAACACTTTGATCTTGGCATTGAATTGATTAGTAACATAATTATGAAAGTTTATAAATGCCTCATAAACCCTATCTTTAGATGGAAGTAATGTAACCCATGTATATTTCGATTTCTCATCTATAAAGGTCACAAAGTATTTATTCCTATCTCTAGACATGTAAGGTGAGGTCCAAACATCGGAATGTACTAAATCAAAGCAATGCTCATAAATTGTAGACGATTTAGGGAAAACAACACGACAATGTTTGCCAAGGATACAAGCCTCACAAACTGAGTGATCATAAGCGACATTAGGAATTATTAAGCTTAAAGCACGAGCATGAGGATGTCCTAATCTAGCATGCCATAAGACATCTTTATTAGCAAAACACAGGATTTGAAAGCTAAGGAATCCAAATTGCTTGGAGGGTCTTCAAGAACATAGAGCTCATCTTGAGTTACACCACCTCCAAGTATCTTACCACTCTTAATATCCTGAAAGTAAACATTGTTAGGCCCAAATGTAACATTGCAATTGAGGTCTTTAGTAGCCTTTTGACAGAAACTAGATTAGACTTAAATTTAGGTACAAAGAATGCATTAGTTTCTTTGTCAAATAGTCTTAATTTTCCGGTTCCTTCAATTGGAATACCCTTACCATCAGCTATAGTTACTTGTCCTAGACATGGTTCAATGTTCTTTAACAACCTAGCATTGCTAATCATATGGTGAGAAGCACCTGAATCCACTACCAACTTATGATCTGGTTTATCAAGCGATTTATGGGAGTAGAGTGTGATACCGGAGAGTTTTGAGGCATAGGCCTTGATGAGATCCTCCAAGTCACTCTTCTTAACATACTCCATGGATACATTCATAGCTAGCTCCCCTCCTTGGTTGGATGAACTTGCCGGTTCAGTCGCAACCATTTGAGAGATGTTAGCCTTTGAATCCTTGAACCGGTTTGGCTTGAGATGAGGATGAAGTATCCAGCACTTGTCCTTGATGTGGCCATTCCTCTTACAATGCTCACACATCACACTCTTCCTATCCTCTTGCTTAAACACGCTTTTGTTGGCCATGACTAGTTCTCCTTTACCACCAAACAAACCAATGTTGCCTTGCTCCCTTTGAATCCGTGAGCACACCTCTGCGAAATCAGGGAGTTTTGGCTCTCTCAGGATGGACTTAATCACATCCTTAAAGGCTGGATTTAGGTTGAGAAGGAGCCCAAATATCTTGTCTTGTTCCTTCCTTTCATTAAGCACCTTTGGATCCATAGAACTTGGTCTCAACATGTCAAGCTCGGACCATGTTGACTGGAACTTGCCCAGGAATTTTGTGAACTCCATATCCTCTTGGTGTAGATCATTGAGAGCCTTCTTAACCTCATACACACGGCTGAGGTTTGAAACATCCCCATACACCCTCTTGAGAGTGTCCCAAAGAGACTTGGCAGTTTCACAATGTGAATAAGCTTCAAGAATGGATGGGTCCAATGAATTTTGGAGGAATCCAAGGACTGATTGATCTTCTTGGAACCACCTAGCTTCTTCTTTTCTTGTTGCCTCATCCTTCTTCTCCTTTGGATCATCTATAGATGGAGTATTATCCTCCAAGATGTGATTCCAAAGTCCTTTGCCACAAATGGCTGTCTTGATGGTTCTTGACCATAATGTGTAGTTCAAGCCTTTGAGAACTACTGCTATCACCGTAGGTTTCAGGCTGGAACTAATTTGAACTGTATCCTCCATTGTTAGGCTTTGAAGAGCTCAAAGGAAGCAGCTTTTATGGTTGAATGAAACCGTGAGTTTTTAGTCTAAAGACTGAGAGATTTTTGACAGAATTTTAGATTAGAAACTGAGAGATTTGAGTAGAAAAGATAAGAGAATGATCTTATGCTCTGATACCATGTAAGAATATTGAGATTATAGAGGAGAAATGTGAAGAATTGAATCTGAAAACTCAAAGAGAAGTATGAGAAAATGAGAAATGACTTAGACTTATGGAGAAGAATCTCCTAAGAGTATATTATACATTGAGTCTTTACAGCCCTTTTATAGAGGATTTACAATGTGAACACAAAAGAAAACGAATTCAAACTTGTGGATGAGTTTGAATAGAGGAGGAGCCTGTCAACAACCAATGAGAAGAGAGGAGACAGCATGGGCATGACTGTTTGGTGTGGTTGCCAAGACTGTGTGCAGCATGGGCATGACTGTTTGGTGTGGTTGCCAAGACTATGTGCAGCATGGGCATGACTGTTTGGTGTGGTTGCCAAGACTGTGTGCAGCATGGGCATGACTTTTCCACCTTGATTCTTCTCCCAAGGTAGCTATTTAACCATTTCAACCATGTGGTTAATAATAACCCATCCTTTTTCATTTCCCTTGTTATTCAAACTGAATTTTCGTGCTCACACTTGCCTTGTAGGTCAAGATAGGTCTTATTTGATTTTCCTATGTCAATAACCACTTCCTCTTTTCTTCCGATTGGCGGGTGCATTTCCTTTTCCTTGTTCCCGATCTCCTTCTTTTCCGGGCAATGCTTTTCCTCATGTGTGATTCGGTGATAGAAATCACAGAACTTGGAGAGCTTCTCATAGTCGAACGTCATCGTGACGACATCTCCATTGGCAAATTCCAAATTCCTTACAAATGTTAGGGGATCTTCGGCATGGATGGAATACCCTGAATTTTGCCTCAGCAACGTTGAAATGCATCGCTCTCAAATAGCTTGCCCAATATCCACGATCGTCTCCTCCGCCCAATAGTGTGTTGGGATTCCAACAATTCTCACCCAAAGCACGATAGTTGAGTGGAAATAAGGACGATACTTGAGATCCACCTTTCTAGTGTTGTCATAACACTGATCAAAATGGTAAAAGTGTTTCTTAAGTACCGATAGGAAGTTCGTTACCGAATTAAATCGGAACATGAACCGGCCATGACCCTAATCTTGATCTTGTACGCGACCCTCACACTGTCATATTGTTGGCAATAGGGACATGAATGTCTGAACTCTATGACCTTGCATGTCATGTTTAGGATCTTACCCACTAGAGTGGTTTCAAACCGCTTTAGGACCACGGAATTTTCAAAAGTCCTAATCTTAGTTGTTGTCGTTTTCTTGGTTTCTGCTCAGGTTTTGATCAATAGATGGTATCGTTATTGTGGTAGTCTTGAGAGTATGAAAAACTATCAAACACCGAGCACAAACAAACAAGAACACACAAACTTTCTACTGGGAGAGACACAACACACGGAAGCAAAACCAGATATGAAACACGGGCCTAAAAAACAAAACTCCTCCAGAAGTAAACATCACGATCGAGAAAGGGGTGTTTCTGCCAGTTAAGAACTTGAGAGAGGCTCGGCATCGATGCCACCAAGGTCAGAGAGAGAAACACATGATTCGCACACGCTGATGGAAATACCATGATAAATCGATGGTTCGGTTCTTGGAAACCGTGTTGATTATCAACCGGAGGAGTGACCAAAATCGATGGCAGCCGAGAAACCAATGAAATCGAGGATAGAGAAGAGAAGCTTCTGCGAATTTTGGGGGGAATCGATAGTGAGGTAATCTCTTTTTTATACTCGCAATATGCCGTAGGTTTTACCTCCTAACGCACTGGAAATTATTTCCGAAAACACAAACCTCCAGTGATTGCAACTTGCAAAAATTCTTCATTCCCCAAACCAAGAATCGCTTCGCTTGTGGGTCCTCCAAGAAGAAATTGTCGATTCCCTTGTTGATGGAAAGAAGAAAGAGTGATTTATGCACTTTTCTTTCTTTGCTTGGATCCACGCCAATAGGCATCTGCCTAGGATCTTCAGACTCGAACCTGGTGTGGGCCACCAGCGACGTCACCCGGAGCTTCTCGCAGCGGAGGCATCTGATGAGCTCGTCGGAGACGGGAAAAAATGTTACTGGATTTTAAGGTTATAACAAACGTAACGGTCCAACTAAAAATTTGCTCAGACATAAATAACGATGAACAAATTATACTCCAATAAAAGAATTGCATAAATAAAGAGTAAAAAAGTTCAAAAATCTTCTTAGTAAAGGTTGGAGTCAATATTTCTTCTCCAGAAATGGTTACAAGTGCAAAAGTCAAAAAGTTTTAGAGAAATAAAACGTAGCTGTAAAAGTGGCTAAAAAACGAATAGTTGCAAAGCTGAACTAGGTTGACCAAGGGTCGAATTGGGCCAACCTCAGGACCAAACCAGTGTTTACCTGTAGCTAGGGACCGATCGATCTCTCCTTGAACCGAGCGGTCTGTTTGGCCATTGGAAAGTGGGATAAATCAGTTGTACATGTACCGATCGATCTCTCCTTGAACCGAGCGGTCTGTTTGGCCATTGGAAAGTGGGATAAATCAGTTGTACATGTACCGATCGATCTCCTCAGCTCCTGGACGATTGGATCGATCGGTACTCTCTTGGATCGATTGGTCCTCTCTTGGACCGTCATTGCCCAGTATGCATGCATGCAGATCGACTAGATTAGTTGGTCCTGCTATGGACTGATCGATATCCTTTGCTCTTGGATGATCAGATCGATTCCCTCTTAGACCGATCGAT
This sequence comes from Pugionium cornutum, assembly GCA_018901935.1. Classification (NCBI taxonomy): domain Eukaryota; kingdom Viridiplantae; phylum Streptophyta; class Magnoliopsida; order Brassicales; family Brassicaceae; genus Pugionium; species Pugionium cornutum. The sequence continues at coordinate 10,287,035 of CM032155.1, forward strand.
CTCCTAGGCTCCTAGACAGCATGACCGATCGGTCTCTCCTAGACCGATCTATCTCCTTGGTCACTACCCGATCTGATCGATTTGCACATACGAGATCGATCGGTCCGGGGAGAGACCGATCAATTCTGCTTGTTTCTGCCCTTAAACTCCATTTTCTTCCTTTTTTCCAAAACCCCAATTGAATTGTAAAACCAGCAAAAATCCTCGCCAAAAACTCCAAAACCGATGTGAGAAAACTATAACGCCTACTAAATGGTTGATACAACCCATTAAATATGACACATATCAACTCTCCCATACTTAGTTCCTTATTTGTCGTCAAGTAAGGCAAGAATGTAAAATATTAAAAGAGCTAAAATGTAGAAATTCACACACCTTTTAGTAAAAATTTATTGATATAAATCTTGTATCCTGAACAATACTGTTCTGAAACCAAAACTTCCATGTACTTCCCCGTTTCTCGTGACAAACCCGTTTCACCCACAAGCAAGTTAGAAACACCCATTCATTCACCGTGTTCACTGAAGCTATTGGAAGTTTTAAGATATATCTTTATCTAGGGAGTACCGATCAAGGGTACCAAAATTCATCATCCTCAAACATCTCAAAAATATACCCATCCATATTCTTAGAATTTCATTATTCTCTCCTCTTTCTTTGGATCCATTTTCCCTATTTTTCTAGGGTATCATGATATTTTTTTATCTAATCCTTTCTCTGATAATTGATTTCTCCCAACTTTCTAGGGTATCATTGTATTTTTTTCTTATCAATCATCCTATAAAATAATTTTCGTGTGATATAAAGGATTCGAGTTTATGCCGTACTCTAGAACCATGTCAATTAAAATACATCTAATTCAACACATAGGATTAAAAACTCAAAGAGAGCTGAAAATTTTTACTTTACCAGTTGGGACATCTTATGAATATTGAAAGCTAATACAAGTCCAATGTATACCAAGAAAATTTTAACATGTTGTTTAACATCCGATGTATTTACACGGTGCTCATTTTTTTAAAGCATGGCTAATTGATCGTACTCACATAGGACATAGTGAATCCACCCCCCCCCCCTCCCTTGAACACAACTTAAAACTTTCATATGTCCTCTCCAAAGAGAAACTATTGTCAAAATCTCAAAAGCTGATGAGTTTAAATCCCATTCCAACTAAGAATTCTTTTGGTTCTAGAGGATCCAGCTATAGGAGAACCAAGAATGGAGAGCTTTCCTCTTTTTCTGCCCCAACTCTTTCTAATGGTGGTTTTAAGAATGAGTAATTGCCTTTCTCCGACTCTTACTACCCAACTTTCGAGCGGACAGCTAATGCATTCCATTTATTGAACATTTTAGGCAGAAAGAAACTGACAATAACAAGAAAAATCAAATCCAATATGCTACTAGTTGAAAATCCTCTCCCAGGCTTACTTCACGTCGTATCAGTGTGTAAGCAAACCTGAAAAGAAAATAAAATAGTAACAAAAAAATGTGGTTAGCTCAGAAATCAGGACTAACACTCTCGTGTTATCAAGCCCTCCTACTTCTCATGTGTAGTCGCACCCTTGAATCTGATACGTCAGGCAATGTGGAGTTTCTTGTCAAGTTTTTGGTACTTTCATGCTGATGTTCAGTTATGTAGGACCTAAAACAGGAAGGTGTCATCACTCGAATCCTGGATAGAGCGCTCCATAACCTTGCCATCATGGTGTTGTTATGCCCGGTTGATTGGATCGTCCAGTCGTGGTAACTCGCTGTCGGCAGGATGCTGTGAGATAGGAGGTAGGTCATATTTTCCCAAGTATGGTGGCAATAGTTTTTCAGTGCTAGGTTCGCGCACCTGAATAACTTTCTCCAAAGTTGGCTGTTAAATCGGGATGCATACGAGGTATGGAGTTGCAAGAGGAGGATCATCTAGCTTGTTTGTTGTAAGCGATAGGTTGGGACAGAGAAATTAGGGGTATGGTAGAAACTCTATATTGTCCCGAGACGTGATGGAACTGATGTCCTTCTGTGGCAGTTGGCAGTATTGATAAATGTGTTTGCGATTCTAAAATTGGTACACGTAGTCACGCTTGAGAATGTGACAGTTTTTGAAGTACTTAGTATAAGGAATGCTAAGCGTGCATCGTAGATAGTGGAGTGGAAATCCAGTCCATGGTATCTGAATATAGGAGTGCGAAGACTCTCGCAAAATTCTACCTTTCCTTCGCCGAATAATTTCCTATTTTTCTTGTAAACAAACAACTCATCAAATTTTACCCCAAAATTCACCTCATGATCAATGGGAAATGGCTCATTGTAATCTTCGAATAGGACGTCAACAATCCTGTTATGAGGAAACAACAAATTGTCTTTGCACACTAATCAAGAGACCCGCCGGACCCCTGCCAGTACTGGCACCACCAACCAAGATGGCTCGCCAGCCGCGACACATGGCCAGTCGATGATCTTACCCAAATCTTCAACCAATTGACCATTGGTCACAGCAATGATCATCTTAATTCAGGTATTTCTTCTGTTTTTAATTGCAAATCAACGGCCCTAACTTATTTTTGCAAAATTAGATCACACAAATACCAAAGGTATCAAAAATGGACAAGAAAGTACCGGAACAACGCCCACACACCCAGAACTTCAAGGTAGAGCAAGGAAACTGGAAGTGTTTCAAAAACAAGATAATAAGGCATCAAGTGAAGACATAGAAGATTTTATATTACAATGCCAAGATCCAAGATACGCCATGCACTAAATGCACACAAAATCAAGATTTAGTGCTCCTACACAGCCATTTACAAGTAAGGCTAGGGTATGCTCCATTTATTATATTTTTGCAATATCAAATGGCTCTAACAAAGGCCCAAAATGATGCCAAATTAAAACTAAGGTGCCTTTCACAAGGAATCACACAAAACTTAGGCTTTTGTTTTTTTATAGTTTATGCATTTTTCCTATAGTTTATGTATTTTTCCTTTTAATGTATTGTTGTGATTTTCTTTTGTTTGTGATTTCGTTGTTGTATTTTTTTCATTTTTTCGGCCATTAAGTAAAGCTGAAGAACCATTATTTAAGATTCCCCTTGTAATTTTTCAATCTTTTGATATTAATAAAGATAGCATTTTCTTTCCAGAGAAAAAACCTTTACGAGTTCAACCAAAAGAGTGTTTCCGCCTCTTTTCTTGAACCTCACGTGTTGTATTAAAAAATCACCCTCTTTGTGGTGCACATCACTTCCCCCAACACTTCTCTTATCGTGATCTCACGAGAGAAAGCGACAGCCAGCTCGTTATATCCCCATCTTATCCCTTTTAGTTGTACCGAGAGAGAGAGAGAGAGAGAGAGAGAGAGAGAGAGAGAGATAGAGAGAGAGAGAGAGAGATCACCAATTCGTGTCACGACCAGCCTTTGTTTTTTGTAAGACTTCATACGGCGTCTTATATCATCTGGTATCAGATCAAAAAGCTCCTACTGCTAGGTTTGGTTTCAGTTCACTTGTTTCATTAGGTTCTTTAAGGTAGTTAATAGGAAAGAATATCGCACTAGTTAGTCAGTTTAAGAAAAACACAAAAAATAATTTTGTATATTGTTCTAGTTGTAGGTTTCATCCTTAATCCACATTCATCATCTTCATCTTTTAGTTCGTCTTGATAAAATTGAAAAAGAACAAAAAAAATAAGTATAGGAGAAGAGAAAAAATAAGACATATCGCAATCAAAAAAATGAAAACTCCAAAAAAACAAATTTTCTTTTTATAACCAATTGTCTTTGTCTTTAATCTTGTCCACCACCCTACTATTTAGTTAGATTTCCAATTATTTTATTTACACTAATTAAAAACATAACCTAAAAAGAAAATTGTAGATTTCCCATTCACATATTTTGCATTAATTCGTTTTTTATAATTACTTGTTAAGGAAGGCTTTTTTAATTTCTCGCAACAAAAACTTGGGAGAAGAAAACCAAGTACCACAAGATATCGTGTTGCAGGTACTCACTACCATGACGGAGGATATGAGGAGCTTTGGAAATCAACTTATACGACTAGAGCAACCATACACATGTGCACCTGAGAGACAAAGTCGAGAACACTACCGGCTAGTAGGTGATGTGGGGGTCTTCCTTTTGAATAAGGAAACTTATATCAAGTGCACATGGCACTCCAGCAGCCTCAACATCCTAGGAGGCGTGAATTCATATGAGGGCCTCGTATCAGAGACTATGAATTGCGAGAAGAACTTGAAGGTTAAACTAACCCCCTACTTTTTCAGAAAAATCGGACCTAGAGGCCTACATGGATTGGAAGAGGTGACTAAAGTACATCTTTGAGTGTTACAACTACAATGAGTACAAGGTGGGCCTAACAGCTGCCCAACTCACTGAAAATTAATAGCTTTGTGGGATAAGACCGTATCCGAAAAGAGAAATGGCACCGTGAACAATTGAACCGATATGAAGTGCCTTTTCGATCAAGATATGTCCCAGAACATTATCATAGGGACTTATACAAATTTTTTAGGAAGTTTTTGCATGGATCTCGCAGTGTAGATGAGTACTTCGAGCAGTTTGAGAAGTTCATGAAGTCACTTGAGTTAGAGAATTCCGAAGAGCTCAATGATGTGTATGTCGCTTAGTAGTTGCTCATTATCCTACATGAGTTTTTTACGATGATCACTCACACCTAAAATGTTTATGAAACTCGGTATGTTACTTGCAAAACCATGTATATCGCTTAATGACTACTTCCAAAATTACGAAGCCTATGATAATCACAGCAACATGAAAGTGTTAACAAGTCATAGTTGCATAAATCACTAAAAAGAATTGCAGCCGAATAAATATGATAAGATCATCAGACCAACCTTAGTAGAGGGGTCCGCCAAATTGACCATAGGAGGTTACATGCAGCCAATGCAGGCAATCAAGAGCCAAAGAAGTGACCGAGCCTCGACTATGACTCATGACCAGAGATTCACTAACCAACAACACAACAGCATCATTATGGCCAAGACACTTTACCCCTGAAATAAACTCGACATGAAGTTTTGCCACTCAGACCACGCCTGGCCGAGTTGTGGCCAAGGAGAGTCATGGGCCTACTCTCATGAAGTCAAGCCCAACCACGAAAAAACCAACTAAGACTCAACCTGGCCTATATATCTCACTCACTAAAGATACATGGCAAAGTGTACCTCACTCCAAACTTGGTTAGATCAAGCTGTGATCCATTCATCCAATCGGTGGTGCTAAAACCTACCATATTTGAAAATTTTCTTATTTGAAAGTCTGCAAACATTTCTTTAGAGACTAGAAAACTTTTTGCTACTTTTAGGAGAACCCAAAATACTCATAGAAGCCACAAAACACTTTGGATTAGGTGGGTCCATTTGTACTATCAATTAACACGATTAGAACCATTTTTGACAAGTATGATAGTCGACCGGTTAAATAACTTAAAAACTAGAAGATGACGTATGGGAGAGATTCTTAGGTTTCTAAGGAAGTCCACAAACATTCTCCCTTGCACTAGCCAACATAGGATAATGTGATTCTCTTTCTTGAACACTTTTCATATTTAAGTCTGAGATCATTAAAATACCAACGACTCTCTTCTAATATGATTTGTTTTGGGCACTAATTCAACAAACCTAGACATTTAAAAAAATGCGCTAATTGCTGACCAAGTTATCATGGTACAATAGTACATTAAAAACTCCAACGGTCAAATTGTTTAAATGTAGAAATATTTGTTTTCCTTTTAGAAGATAGTATTGTTGCCTATAAGTAACTTTGTGTGATTCAAACTCTCTTATTCGTATTTTGATCGTGAGACTCGATCAATAAATCCTTATCCTCGTCCTTGCCGGCCAAAGCCAAGAGACACTTTCGACTATTGCAAGTCGCGACTGTACCAGTGGTAGGATCAATCTTGATCTTACAACATTTTGTATCATAGCTAAAATTTCCTATTTCAGATTGTGTTCATCCAACTTGTATCTTTTAATTTATGTTTTACATTTTCTAAATTTTATCATGTAGAAAAAAAAATATTGTTCTTCATTTGTTTGGTTTCTTGTTGTTTTTTTGTTGCATTAGAGTTTTGTCTTTTCTAATTTCATAACTAAAAAGAAAAATAAATCAAATAAAATACAAACACTATCCTTTTGTTATCTTGAATTGTCGAATTTATTTGTTAGTAAAAATATTATTCTTGTTTATTGGCTCTCGTTCTGTTTTGTTTTCAAATATCAAAACCAAATAAATATTTTTTTTAATTTGTTCTAAATTTAGTTGCCAAAAATAAACAAAACAAACTCATAAAAACATTCCATTTGTGTCGCTTTCCGTTTAATCTTATTGTTATTGTCATATTTACATTTAATTGTAGTTTTTATATTTGTTGATTTAGACTTGATAATTCTTCTTTTTGTGTGAGGTGCAAGTTTTAAAAATGGAGTATCATGAAGAAAAACAAGACATCATGATCAACTACAACATATCACAAATTGATTGTAGTCAAGACACTGACCTAAACATCAACGAGACTGGATATGAAAAAGAACAGTGGCATGGAAACTATTTAGAACCTCATTTTTAAGATGAGCCATATCATGAAAATCTCAAACCAAAACCACTAAACTATAGCCAATACAACATGAGGCATGAAAGTTGATTCCCAAGACAAGAAAATGACCAAAAAGGCGATGTAGGAGAGCCTTTGAAGATTTTCATGGCATTAACTAATTTAGTCTAGGAGAATGAGACTAAGTGATACAAACCTCGATTCAAGGCTTATATGTGCGTGGGCTGTTTGGAGAAGGTTAGGTGAGAAACTCGACCTTAGACTTCTTAGATAAGGGTTTTTGGGTTGGTATTCGATGGAAGGGTGAGGTGAACCACACGAGGGGTGATGAACCTCGTGATAAATCACAAACTTATAGCTAGGAGGGCTGGTCTTGACTAGATTCTAAGCGCACAAGTCTCTTTTGAGAGAAAGCTTGTTGGAAGAAAGTTCTACTTTATTAATATCAAAAAGGTTGTCGAACTACAATGCTGAAAGGAGCCTTATTAATATGCTCGACAGCTTGACCTTCTAGGGTCGACTCAAAGAAAGAAAAGGAAAGTTTACAAAAGTGCACAAATGGAAAATGTACAAAAGTGCATAATAGAAAAATGACCTATTTCTAAAATGTTTTTGACTCAAAAATGTAAAAAATCTAGATCCTACCCTGCAAAATAGAAAGAGATATATATTCGAATTGAAACTTACCTTTTTTACCTCACGGCCAAGAAATGGAAGGTGGTCGTCCTTGTGGCATGCACGCGCCTTGCTCCTAATCTTCGACTTGGAGTAGAGTTAGGAATCTTTGGGCCCTGAACTCTCTTGCCATTAAAGCCCAAGTCTTTGAAGTCCCTTGCATTGTTGAGAAGCCTTTGGACTCTTCTTTGCACTTCTGGCCCACTGTCCTTAGTCGATCTTCCTCTAGGAGCTTGTCGACCCATAAGCTGAACTTGTGGAAGAGTGCTCTTGATCTGCTCCTTGTCATTGCTCTTGGTGGCACCACTGGTGTAGAGAATTCCTCTAGATGCATATCCTGAAGCTGGTAGCTTATCTGGTCCGAGTCTCCTTGTGTAGATGCTGAAATGCCCGTGTACTCTGCTAGATCGGATGTACCGGCTGGACTGTGCGAGGTGCTGTCCGGAATGCCTTATGGACCGGCCAAGTTGATCCCGGAGTTGGCGGCATCACCAAGGGGACCGGCGGTGTCATCCACGTCGCCACAAATTGTGCCAGAGGTTTGGGCCTCTCTGCCGGCAATGCTGATCGGTCCGGTCCTGTTGGTCGAGGGTCCGGCGGTACCGCTTGGGCCGGCAGACATGTCAAATGGCCTGGCTGTCTCGGGCAAGCTCCCTGGTCGGCCAGTCTGGTCTCCTGGCTGGCCATATGACCTGATGTCCCCATCATCCCCTCCCTCTTCAATAGGTTTTGACCTCAAAACTGGTTCATCTGCATGAAAAGGGACTAAGTCAGTTACGTTGAACGTGTTGGACACATTAAACTCACATGGGAACTCGATCCGGTAGGCGTTGTTGTTGATCCTCTCCAGCACTCTGAATGGTCCATCTCCTCTTGGTGCTAGCTTGGAACTCCTTAGGTTGGGGAACCTCTCCTGCCGTAGGTGTAGCCACACCCAATCGCCTGGTTAAAAAATCACCTCCTTTCTTCCATTGTTAGCATGAGTCACGTACTGTCCGGTCCTCTTCTCCAAGTTCTCTGCTACCTTCTGGTATAACTTCCTTATGAACTCGGCCTTGGATACTCCATTGAGGTTGGTCATTTCTGCTGGTGGCAGTGGTGTTTGCTCCAATGGGGTGAGAGGGTTGAAGCCGTATACTACTTCAAAGGGTGTTTTCTTAGTTGTTGAGTGCATGGTTCGGTTGTAAGCGAACTCTATGAATGGCAGGCACTCCACCCAAGTCTTGAGGTTCTTCCCTAGTGTAGTCCTGAGAAGAGTTGATAGTGTCCGGTTGACAACTTCAGTTTGGCCATCGGTTTGTGCCTAGCTTTCTCCAAAGGGTCCTCCAGAAATGGCTGAGGAACTTGGTGTCCCTGTCTGACACGATGGTCCTTGGCACTCCATGAAGCCGTACTATCTCCCTGAAAAACAGCTCGATTGTTTGCGTGGCATCATTGACATTGGCACACGGAATGAAGTGTGTAATCTTGGAGAATCTGTCCACCACTACAAAGATTGCATCCTTGTGGTTGATCTTGGGCAGACCTAGAACGAAGTTCATTGAGATGTCCACCTATGGATGTGTATGTATGGGCAGTGAGAGATACAACCCATGAGGGTGCACTCGGGACTTTGCCTTTTTGCAAGTGATGCACCTTGCACAATGGGCTTCTACTGACCTTTTGATGTGTGGCCAGTAGAAGTGCTCCTTGACCACTGCTAGAGTCTTGTCGACACCAAAGTGGCCCATGAGTCCTCCTCCATGAGTTTCTCGGATGATAAGCTCTCGTAGTGATCCTTGTGGTATGCACAGCCTTCTCTCTCGGAACAAGAATCCCTCATGGATGTAAAATTTGCCATGACTCCCTGTGCCACACTCCTTGTAGCTCTCAGCAAAGTCAGGATCATCCTTGTATAGGTCCTTGATGTGCTCGAATCCTAGGACCTTTGCTTCCATGGTGGATATCAAGGCAAGCATCCTTGATAGTGCATCGGCTACCACATTGTCCTTGCCCTTCTTGTACTTGATGACGTACAGGAAGGTCTCTATGAACTCCATCCACCTGGCATGTCTCCTCTTGAGATTGGTTTGCCCTCTGAGGTGTTTGAGAGTCTCGTGATCAGTGTGGATCACAAACTCCTTGGACAAAAAGTAATGCTGCCAAGTCTCCAATGCTCGGACAAGGGCATAAAGCTCCTTGTCGTAAGTGGGGTAGTTCAGTGAGGCACCACCTAGCTTCTCACTGAAGTATGCCATTGGCCTCCCTCCTTGTGTTAGCATTGCTTCTATGCCTATTCCAGAGGCATCACACTCCACTTCAAACATCTTGTTGAAGTCAGGCAGGACTAGCACGGGTGCATGTGTGAGTTTTTCCTTCAAGGCCTGGAATGCCTTCTCCTGAGATTTTCCCTAGTTGAATCCCACGTTCTTCTTTACTACTACCGTCAATGGTGAGGTAATACTGCTGAAGTTGGGCACGAATCTCCTGTAGAAGCTGGCCAGTCCGTGGAAGCTCCTCACTTGGCTGATGTTGCTTGGTGTTGGCCATTCTTGTATGGCTTGAATCTTCTCTTTATCAACCTGTAGGCCCTGTGAACTTACAACAAAACCTAAGAAGACAAGTTTATCAGTACAAAAGATCCTTGTCTTGAGATTGGCATAAAGCTCTTTTTGTCGAAGGGTTTTAAGCACCAACTCAAGATGTGTGAGGTGATCCCCTAAGCATTTACTATAAACCAATATGTCATCAAAATAAACTACAACGAACTTACTGATGTACGCCCTAAGAACTTGGTTCATAAGGCGCATGAAGGTGCTTGAGGCATTAGTCAAGCCGAATGGCATGACTATCCACTCGTAGAGCCCTTGCTTTGTCTTGAAAGTAGTCTTCCATTCATCACCTTCCTTCATCCTGACCTGGTGGTATCCACTCTTGAGGTCTATCTTGGAGAATACCGTGGCTCCACTCAGCTCATCCAGCATGCCATCCAGCTGTGGTATCGGATGCTGGTACTTGACTGTGATGTTGTTGATTGCTCGGCAGTCCACACATATTCGCCAAGTTCCATCCTTCTTGGGCACTAGTAGCACTGGTACGGCACATGGACTGAGGCTCTCTCGAACATAGCCTTTCTCCAGTAGCTCCTTGACTTGCTTCTCAAGCTCCTTGGACTCTTCTGGACTCATCCGGTAGGCTGGCCGGTTGGGCAGGACTGCTCCGGGCACGAGGTCGATCTGGTGCTCTATGCCTCGTAGGGGAGGTAAGTCTACTGGTATCTCTTCCGGGAACACATCCTGGAACTTGTTGAGGAGAGCTGCTACTTCAGGAGGTAGCTCTACCTGTTCTGATACAAGCCTTGATTCAAGGATGTATGTGTGTGGGCTGTTTGTAGAAGATTAGGTGAGAAACTCAACCTTAGGCTTCTGGATAGGGGTTTTCTGGTTGGTAAACGATGGAAGGGTGAAGTGAACCACACGAGGGGTGATGAACCTCGTGATAAATCACAAACTTAGAGCTAGGAGGGCTGGTCTCAACTAGGTTCTAAGCGCACAAGTCTCTTTTGAGAGAAAGCTTGTAGGAAGAAAGTTCTATTTTATTAATATCAAAAAGGTTGTTGAACTACAATGCTGGAAGGAGCCTTATTAATATGCACGACAGCTTGACCTTCTAGGGTCGACTCAAAGAAAGAAAAGGAAATATTACAAAAGTACACAAATGGAAAATGTACAAAAGTGCATAACCGAAAAATGACCTATTCCTAAAATGTCTTTGACTCAAGAAATGTAAATATTCTAGATCCTACCCTGCAAAACAGAAAGAGGCAAATATTCTTATTGAAAACTTACCTTACTTACCTCACGGCCAAGAAATGGAAGGTGGCCATCCTTGTGGCATGCACGCGCCTTGCTCTTAGTCTTCGACTTGGAGTAGGGTTAGGAATCTTTGGGCCCTGACCTCTCTTGCCACTAAAGCCCAAGTCTCTGAAGTCCCTTGCATTGTTGAGAAGCCTTTGGACTCTTCTTTGCACTTATGGCCCATTGTCCTTAATCGATCTTCCTCTAGGAGCTTGTCGACCCATAAGCTGAACTTGTGGAAGAGTGCTCTTGATCTGCTCCTTGTCATTGCTCTTGGTGGCACCACTGGTGTAGAGAATTCCTCTAGATGCATATCCTGAAGCTGGTAGCTTATTTGGTCCGAGTCTCCTTGTGTAGATGCTGAAATGCCCGTGTACTCTGCTAGATCGGATGTACCGGCTGGACTGTGCGAGGTGCTGTCCGGAATGCCTTATGGACCGGCCAAGTTGATCCCGGAGTTGGCGGCATCACCAAGGGGACCGGCGGTGTCATCCACGTCGCCACAAATTGTGCCAGAGGTTTGGGCCTCTCTGCCGGCAATGCTGATCGGTCCGGTCCTGTTGGTCGAGGGTCCGGCGGTACCGCTTGGGCCGGCAGACATGTCAAATGGCCTGGCTGTCTCGGGCAAGCTCCCTGGTCGGCCAGTCTGGTCTCCTGGCTGGCCATATGACCTGATGTCCCCATCATCCCCTCCCTCTTCAATAGGTTTTGACCTCAAAACTGGTTCATCTGCATGAAAAGGGACTAAGTCAGTTACGTTGAACGTGTTGGACACATTAAACTCACATGGGAACTCGATCCGGTAGGCGTTGTTGTTGATCCTCTCCAGCACTCTGAATGGTCCATCTCCTCTTGGTGCTAGCTTGGAACTCCTTAGGTTGGGGAACCTCTCCTGCCGTAGGTGTAGCCACACCCAATCGCCTGGTTAAAAAATCACCTCCTTTCTTCCATTGTTAGCATGAGTCACGTACTGTCCGGTCCTCTTCTCCAAGTTCTCTGCTACCTTCTGGTATAACTTCCTTATGAACTCGGCCTTGGATACTCCATTGAGGTTGGTCATTTCTGCTGGTGGCAGTGGTGTTTGCTCCAATGGGGTGAGAGGGTTGAAGTCGTATACTACTTCAAAGGGTGTTTTCTTAGTTGTTGAGTGCATGGTTCGGTTGTAAGCGAACTCTATGAATGGCAGGCACTCCACCCAAGTCTTGAGGTTCTTCCCTAGTGTAGTCCTGAGAAGAGTTGATAGTGTCCGGTTGACAACTTCAGTTTGGCCATCGGTTTGTGCCTAGCTTTCTCCAAAGGGTCCTCCAGAAATGGCTGAGGAACTTGGTGTCCCTGTCTGACACGATGGTCCTTGGCACTCCATGAAGCCGTACTATCTCCCTAAAAAACAGCTCGATTGTTTGCGTGGCATCATTGACATTGGCACACGGAATGAAGTGTGTAATCTTGGAGAATCTGTCCACCACTACAAAGATTGCATCCTTGTGGTTGATCTTGGGCAGACCTAGAACGAAGTCCATTGAGATGTCCACCTATGGATGTGTATGTATGGGCAGTGAGAGATACAACCCATGAGGGTGCACTCGGGACTTTGCCTTTTTGCAAGTGATGCACCTTGCACAATGGGCTTCTACTGACCTTTTGATGTGTGGCCAGTAGAAGTGCTCCTTGACCACTGCTAGAGTCTTGTCGACACCAAAGTGGCCCATGAGTCCTCCTCCATGAGTTTCTCGGATGATAAGCTCTCGTAGTGATCCTTGTGGTATGCACAGCCTTCTCTCTCGGAACAAGAATCCCTCATGGATGTAAAATTTGCCATGACTCCCTGTGCCACACTCCTTGTAGCTCTCAGCAAAGTCAGGATCATCCTTGTATAGGTCCTTGATGTGCTCGAATCCTAGGACCTTTGCTTCCATGGTGGATATCAAGGCAAGCATCCTTGATAGTGCATCGGCTACCACATTGTCCTTGCCCTTCTTGTACTTGATGACGTACAGGAAGGTCTCTATGAACTCCATCCACCTGGCATGTCTCCTCTTGAGATTGGTTTGCCCTCTGAGGTGTTTGAGAGTCTCGTGATCAGTGTGGATCACAAACTCCTTGGACAAAAAGTAATGCTGCCAAGTCTCCAATGCTCGGACAAGGGCATAAAGCTCCTTGTCGTAAGTGGGGTAGTTCAGTGAGGCACCACCTAGCTTCTCACTGAAGTATGCCATTGGCCTCCCTCCTTGTGTTAGCATTGCTTCTATGCCTATTCCAGAGGCATCACACTCCACTTCAAACATCTTGTTGAAGTCAGGTAGGACTAGCACGGGTGCATGTGTGAGTTTTTCCTTCAAGGCCTGGAATGCCTTCTCCTGAGATTTTCCCTAGTTGAATCCCACGTTCTTCTTTACTACTACCGTCAATGGTGAGGTAATACTGCTGAAGTTGGGCACGAATCTCCTGTAGAAGCTGGCCAGTCCGTGGAAGCTCCTCACTTGGCTGATGTTGCTTGGTGTTGGCCATTCTTGTATGGCTTGAATCTTCTCTTTATCAACCTGTAGGCCCTGTGAACTTACAACAAAACCTAAGAAGACAAGTTTATCAGTACAAAAGATCCTTGTCTTGAGATTGGCATAAAGCTCTTTTTGTCGAAGGGTTTTAAGCACCAACTCAAGATGTGTGAGGTGATCCCCTAAGCATTTACTATAAACCAATGTGTCATCAAAATAAACTACAACGAACTTACTGATGTACACCCTAAGAACTTGGTTCATAAGGCGCATGAAGGTGCTTGGGGCATTAGTCAAGTCGAATGGCATGACTATCCACTCGTAGAGCCCTTGCTTTGTCTTGAAAGTAGTCTTCCATTCATCACCTTCCTTCATCCTGACCTGGTGGTATCCACTCTTGAGGTCTATCTTGGAGAAGACCGTGGCTCCACTCAGCTCATCCAGCATGTCATCCAGTTGTGGTATCGGATGCTGGTACTTGACTGTGATGTTGTTGATTGCTCGGCAGTCCACACATATTCGCCAAGTTCCATCCTTCTTGGGCACTAGTAGCACTGGTACGGCACATGGACTGAGGCTCTCTCGAACATAGCCTTTCTCCAGTAGCTCCTTGACTTGCTTCTCAAGCTCCTTGGACTCTTCTGGACTCATCCGGTAGGCTGGCCGGTTGGGCAGGACTGCTCCGGGCACGAGGTCGATCTGGTGCTCTATGCCTCGTAGGGGAGGTAAGTCTACTGGTATCTCTTCCGGGAACACATCCTGGAACTTGTTGAGGAGAGCTGCTACTTCAGGAGGTAGCTCTACCTGTTCTGATACAAGCCTTCCTTGAAAACCATTCATTAAGGAGGCTAAAGCTCTCCGGACATGACTAGGTGAAAGTTAGACTTGACAAGTTTCTTTTCCTTACTCATTTGTTGTAGCTCATGTACTTGGGCAGGTGTAAGAGGAGCTAGGCTGACCTTTCTCTTGTCATGCACGAAGGTGTAGAGATTGGTTCTGCCATCATGCCGGTCTCTTTGTCAAACTGCCATGGTCTTCCTAGTAGAAGATGGCCAGCTTGCATGGGCATCGCACACGGGTCTTGGTACTTGCCCACACTGAATGGCACAGTGACTTGCTCATGAATCTTGAGCTCCACTTTGTCATCAAGCCATCTCAGTCTATATGGCCGAGGATGCCGTGTCCTTCTAGACCTAGCTTATCAACCATATACGCACTAGCAACGTTAGTGCAAGAACCACCATCTATGATGAGGTTACATACCTTTCCCTTGATGGTGCAATGGCTGTGGAAGATGTTCTCCCTTTGGATGGTCTCTGAAGGATCCACCATTGCACAGAGGATACGTCTAGTGACCAGCACTTCCCCACATCAGGGTACTCAATGTCACCATATTCTCCTTCTGGTCATAGTCCTCTTCATCTTGGGACTCATATTCTCCTGCCTCCGTAATCAGCATGACTCGGTTGTTTGGGCACTCCCTTGAGATGTGTCCACGTCCCCTGCACTTGAAACAAGTTATGTCACGTGATCTTTGAGGGTTAGAAGACTTACCAGGCTCTCTCTGGTCACGGGTGTGTTCAGGAGGCTTGCTCTTGAACCTTGACTCGATCTCTACGCTTTTGCATTTGTCCACTGTCTTAGGCATGTTGCTTGGTGCCCAAGGTGTCTTAGGCTTGCTGCGGATGTCTTGGCTCTTACGTTTGATGTGCTGTTCAGCTTGCACAGATAGGTGGAACAAGTCCTTGAAGTCGTTGTAGATTTGCCTTTCCACCTTGCATCCTTTCTTGGAGTCCATCCAAGAATTGTGCCATCAATGCTTCTTCATCATCATTGAAATCTGTTCCTTAACAACTCTTCATAGTACTCCTCTACTGATCTGGTACCCTGCTTAAGAGTACGAAAACGTCGTTGCAAATCCCTAAAGTAGGGTGGAACATACCTTTGTCGCATGAGGTCTTTCATGTCGACCCATGAGTCTTCATTCTCTTCCTCCTTCTGTCAGATACCTCACGATCCCACCAGATGAGGGCATGTCCGTGAGTTGTGCTACTGCCATTGAGACTCTCCTAGGTCCTGGTTGGTTGTAGTGATCAAAGATATGATCCATTCCTTCTCAATCTAGGTAAGCACTTTTCCTGCAGTTAGCTTAACATCAGGATGGGTTTACATCTCCATCCTCATGATCTAGGAGGCATTCTTGGTCTCTGCCATATGGCTCAAAGCCATCATCTTCTGCCTCTTTGCCGTGGAGGTCCTCTCGGCCTATGGTGCATATAAGGTACTCAGGTCTGGCTCAGCTCTCAATGTGGAAGAGTGCTCTTGATCTGCTTCTTGTCATTGCTCCTGGAGGTACCACTGGTGTAGATACTTCCTCTAAGTGCATGTCCTGGAGCTGGTAGCTCATTTGGTCCGAGTCCTCTTGTGTAGAAGTGGAAGTGTGCGTGTACTCGGCTGGATGGCCTGTACCGGCTGGATTGTGCGCGGTACTGGCCGGAATGACTTCAGGACCGGCCAAGTTGATCCCGGAGTCGGCGGTGTCATCAGTAGGACCGGCGGTGTCATTCACGTCCCCACCAAGTGTGCCGGAAGCTTGGGCCTCTCCGCCGGCGATGTTGACCGGTCTGGTCCTATAGGTCGAGGGTCCGGCGGTACTGTCTGGTCCGGCAGGTGCGCCAGATGGTCCTGCTGTCTCGGGCAAGCTTCCTGGTCGGCCAGCCTGGTCTCCTGGCTGGATGTACGACCTGATGTCCTCATCATAGGTGGAACAAGTCCTTGAAGTCATTGTAGATTTGCCTTTCCACCTTGCGGCTGATTCTTTCTTGAAGTCCATCCAAGAATTGTGCCATCAAAGCTTCCTCATCATCATTGAGTTCCAGCCTGTTCTTTAGTCTTTCAAACTCTTCATAGTACTCCTCTACTGATCTGGTTCCCTACTTAAGAGTGCGAAAACGTCGTTGCAAATCTCTATGAAAGTATGGTGGAACAAACCTTTGTCTCATGAGGTCTTTCATGTCGACCCATGAGTCTACGGGCCTCAATCTTTTCCTCCTTCGGTCAGACACCTCACGATCTCACCAAATTAAGGCATTGTCCATGAGTTGTGTTATTGCCATGGAGACTCTCCTAGGGCCTGGTTGGTTGTAGTGATCGAAGATGTGATCCATCCTTCTCTCCCAATCTAGGTAGGCCTCGGGGTCTACTTTTCCTGCAAAACTCGGAGGTGTTAGCTTAACATCAGGATGAGTTACCCGGTTGTAGGCGTGTTCATCTCCATCCTCATGATGTCTAGGAGGCATCCTTGGTCTCTGGTGATGTCCATATCGCTCGAAGCCATCACCTTCTGCCTCTGGTTGCCGTGGAGGTCCTCTCGGCTTATGGTGATAGTTATGAGGTTGTGCGTCCTCATCTCCATTTGGCTGGGGTTCTTCATGTTCGTGCCATGTCCTAAGGTGCTTAGGACCCTCAGCACGGTCTTGCTCAGCTTTCACGTGCCTTATGGCCTGAAATCTCACAGGCCTCTCCACGCGCTCCAACCTCTCGCCTATTGATGCGAGTTGGGTTTGGAGGGTGGTGAACATGGCCATCATGGCCTCGGCTGCATCTCTATTCTTTTCTGCCATTGTGCTACAAGAAAGAAACACAAGTTATTTTGCTCCTAAGTGGGTTAGGAGGGTTTTCTTTTATAGGAGAATTCGAATTTGCAAAAACGAAAAAGTTGAGAAAAAGGAAAAACCTGAAAAAAGGAAAGTTTAGATAAATGAAAACTTCCAACAACTTGTGCTAACTGTCCGATTCGAATTTTTTTGGTATTTTTCCTATTTTTTTTTCTTTTCTTTTTAATTTAACTTAAAAATAGTGGAAATATGATTTGAACAAAAAGGAAAACGTGAATGGCAATGCAAAAGTGAATCTACGCCCTAGTGATACACGTAGAAGCTAGATGCACTCGGTTTGGAGTTTAGTGTTATTTTTTTTATTTTTCTTGAATGCGACTTAAACTAATGTAAGAACAAGAAACAAAACTAACTAAAGGATAGAAACAACCTGGTTTAAGAGCTTTAAACTTTGATAACAAAATGATACAAGCCTCGATTCAAGGCTTATATGCGCGTGGGCTGTTTGGAGAAGGTTAGGTGAGAAACTCGACCTTAGACTTCTTAGATAAGGGTTTTTGGGTTGGTATTCGATGGAAGGGTGAGGTGAACCACACGAGGGGTGATGAACCTCGTGATAAATCACAAACTTAGAGCTAGGAGGGCTGGTCTCGACTAGATTCTAAGTGCACAAGTCTCTTTTGAGAGAAAGCTTGTTGGAAGAAAGTTCTACTTTATTAATATCAAAAAGGTTGTCGAACTACAATGCTGGAAGGAGCCTTATTAATATGCTCGACAGCTTGACCTTCTAGGGTCGACTCAAAGAAAGAAAAGGAAAGTTTACAAAAGTGCACAAATGGAAAATGTACAAAAGTGCATAATAGAAAAATGACCTATTTCTAAAATGTCTTTGACTCAAAAATGTAAAAAATCTAGATCCTACCCTGCAAAATAGAAAGAGATATATATTCGAATTGAAACTTACCTTTTTTACCTCACGGCCAAGAAATGGAAGGTGGTCGTCCTTGTGGCATGCACGCGCCTTGCTCCTAGTCTTCGACTTGGAGTAGGGTTAGGAATCTTTGGGCCCTGACCTCTTTTGCCACTAAAGCCCAAGTCTCTGAAGTCCCTTGCATTGTTGAGAAGCCTTTGGACTCTTCTTTGCACTTCTAGCCCACTGTCCTTAGTCGATCTTCCTCTAGGAGCTTGTCGACCCATAAGCTGAACTTGTGGAAGAGTGCTCTTGATCTGCTCCTTGTCATTGCTCTTGGTGGCACCACTGGTGTAGAGAATTCCTCTAGATGCATATCCTGAAGCTGGTAGCTTATCTGGTCCGAGTCTCCTTGTGTAGATGCTGAAATGCCCGTGTACTCAGCTGGATCGGCTGTACCGGCTGGACTGTGCGAGGTGCTGGCCGGAATGCCTTCTGGACCGGCCAAGTTGATCCTGGAGTCGACGGCGTCACCAAGGGGACCGGCGGTGTCATCTACGTCGCCACCAATTGTGCCAGAGGTTTGGGCCTCTCCGCCGGCAATGCTGATCGGTCCAGTTCTATTGGTCGAGGGTCCGGCGGTACCGCTTGGGCCGGCAGACGTGACAAATGACCCGGCTGTCTCGGGCAAGCTCCCTGGTTGGCTAGTCTGGTCTCCTGACCGGCCATACGACCTGATGTTCCCATCACTAAGAGTACCAGAAGATAGAGTGTACATCCATGATGAATATCAAGATCAGCTTGAAGAACCTTATACATCCGAGACAACATCTAACCTCTACCGAGAGGACAACCAATGGTGCGAAGAAACTGATTGTCAAACCAAGTTAGGAGAGGCTGACAACATCAGTAAGAACCTTGGAACCTTGAGATGGAATTAGAAGTAAATTATAGTTCTGAGCCAAAATATGAGGAAGCATGGCCTGAGCACCATCCGGCCGAGCAATGGGAACAACTTTCAGACGATGAAGAAGACAATAACCCACAATACATTTCCTTCATCATGCCATGGCCAAGGACTATATTCTTATCTTAAATGGGAACAAAACATGGAAGATTTTTATTTGATTTAGATAATTTATTAACGAAGCAGATTTCGCTAGAAATTTGCTTCGGTAAGCAGAAACAAAGCAGATTTTCCGAGAAGTGTGCTTTGTATTTGGCTAACAAAGCAACTTTTTGAGAAGTTTTTGGGTTTTTTTTACAAAACATACTTTCCGAGAAGTCTGGTTTGTATTTGGCTAACAAATCAGATTTTTTGAGAAGTCTTTGAGTTTTTTTTATAAAACATACTTCCCGAAAAATTTGATTTATTTCTACTTATCAAATCAAACTTTTCGAAAAGTTTGTTTTGATTCCAAAAATGCACGCTGATTTTGAAAGAACTAAAACGTAATTGACATTTCTATTTTTGAGTCAAAATAAGTGTTTTGTAATTTTTTTTACCATCATGGATTAGTTTTGCAAGAATTTTTCATAGAAATTGCTTTTGCATTTGCAATCAAATTTTGAATCATTTTATCAATTCTCCCTAAAATAAATGAATCTGATAATAAATCAATTAATTTACATAAACTAAACCATATTATAGACAAAAGATTTTATGTTATTTTACAAATAAGCATATAAGTTCATCTATATTGTAAATGCTTTAATATTATTAAAATTGAAGAAATTCAAAAAACATAAAAGATTTATGCAAAAAAAAATTGTAAACTAACCATTTTTCACTGGAAAACCTCCGAGTTTAAAAAAATCAGGTTCATTCTTTAAGCTCGAAAGTAATATGAAGTATAACCATATTGTGGGTAACCACAGTTAATACGGTCTGTTTTGTATGCAAAACATTGTTAATAAATGTCATGTCATCGATCGATATAAGGAAAAGTTATGTTACCTATTACTTTCGTGATTAGAGTACTCACATGCATATTTACAAACTCAAGGATTTTCTTGCAGAATTGGTTGGTTTAAAAAATATTTATACATATATATTCTAATATTATATTAGAACCTAAAATGTTAATTAAGTATTTATCTATTTTAACTGACGTTAAATCATAAGTGAATTTTGAAAAAAAAAATATTTATATGTCATTAGAAAGAAATGACGTGGCTAAAAAATTATAACATAATACATAATTAAATATGAGATAAAAATTTAAAACATGAACTTATTATCAACAAATAAATTAAATTTTATATATTAAATGAGAAGTGAATTTAAAAAAATATTTCTATGTCACTAAAAAACAATGACACGAATAAAAAATTATAACATGGTTGTAAGTTAAATATAACATGTCAATTTCAAATATAAATTTGATTGTCAATAAATATAATCTAAATCGATAAAACCAAGTAAGTGAAATTATCGGTAAGATTAAAATTGATATCACTTATTGACTCGTTTGGTTTGGTTAATCGGTTATTAATTTTTAAATAATTTTCTTTAACCGAATTATACCAACTTATAGTTTGTGAAGTTTATTTTTCAAAACATAAATTAAGTTGATACTAACATTAAAAGACTGAATCTATCAAACCAAATGTGTGAACGGAATAAAATGTGATAGTATTGATATATTTGTTTCCAACACCACAAATAACATGTTATACTCTGAAAAATTCCGTAATATCATCAATATCTATAATTTTCAAACTATATTTTTCATATTAAAGGTTGGTGATAAATTATTTTGCTAATGAAAACTTATCATAGATTGTTTATGTAATGACATAAGATTGAAAGTATTCAGTTCTTTAATCATGTTATTGATACTAAAATTACAATGGGAAATAATAATTTAGTTAGTGAAAATTTCTTAATTCATAAGATGGTTGTATCTCCGCCTAAAGCTAAATTTTGCTTTTTCCAGAATACACCGTAAACAATTTTCTATAACTCTTGTTTTTTTGCAATGACCATAAATGATAATCAACTACAGAAGTTAAAATATTGGTTAGTTATTACTAATACAAGTATTTACTCATTGACAATTTTATGTTGCTATATCTGAAGTTAAGTATAGGGATGGGTTGTAAATTTGTATCAATGACAAATTAAAAATAGGAAACTTCAAAGAAAAAATTAAATGTTGTGTACGAAAAAAGTTTTTTGATTAGAAAATATTCGAGATATCCTCAAACCAATAAAATATATAAATGCTAATGAAACGAAAAATAGTATCCCACTTTTATGCTTGTTTGGCCAAGAGATGTGCTTGTACATTTTTCATCCGTGCTTGATAAACCAGATAGAAATCAAGAAAAAAATTGGCGTAATAACATAAATTCATCGAGCTCAGCATCGAACAAAGGCCAATCTAGTGGTTCCTTGATTAATTGTAGTAGGTCTTTGGAATCCGTTGTGAATATGTTATAAAAACGTTGAGTTTTCTGCAGGCAAGTCATTGCCCAGATAAAATTACAAAATTTCATATGCAAGGAAGATAACCCTTTGTATATGCCCTAAATGCCGAGAATATCTGTAGTTCCATCATTTAGTTTGAGAATTCAGTCTACTCCTGCTGTGTGGTCTTCAAGTTTTCAAAAGCCATCAATAAAACAAGTAAAAGGTGCATGTGTCAAGGATTGCAAAGCTTGGGCATCTTAATTATCCAGTGGAGTGTTAGTGGATTTGGAACCATCCGTATCAATAGCAGAAAGCCAAGCTTCACTTTCTTTTTGCTCTTTAGCTAAAATGTCTATGGCGGTCCATACTACGTTATTGTAAATTTTATCATTCCGAACTTTCCAGATGAATCATAAAATTCATGGATATCTACATAAATCGATATCTTTTGTTGCTCCTTGTGGATATGCCATAACAAATAATCAAAATTACGGTAAATATTATCTGATGGG
Source organism: Pugionium cornutum (assembly GCA_018901935.1). Taxonomy (NCBI): domain Eukaryota; kingdom Viridiplantae; phylum Streptophyta; class Magnoliopsida; order Brassicales; family Brassicaceae; genus Pugionium; species Pugionium cornutum. The sequence goes on from CM032155.1 coordinate 10,309,072, forward strand.
AACTTATCCGAGGCGGATGGTATGTTGATAATGGTGGGGTACATGGGGGAAAATGAATAATACATGTTTTGTATATTTTATTTCGCTCCCACAAATTTCATACATGGAATCGCACCGAATATGCTTTGCAAATAGTTTTCCATTAGTAGCAAAGCTCCTGACGATGAATGTCATAAAAAATGTTGAATTTTTATTCGCATTTTAATCTTCCATAGTGTTTGCTTTAGGGGATTTAAAAATGGTCGTTGCACCACAAAATTCATCATTGGATCCATCTCGTTCAATAAAACTTCATATTCATATTTAACAATATAGACCATAGAATTGGTGAAATACCGGCAAAATTTGTTCTTATTACACCAAACATTTGGGTTTAAGGTAACGATCAGACGTATATCCGCCTATTGAAATTAACGTTTAATTTTTGGGATATTTCATTTTCTAGTACTTGGGTAATAAAGCTCCATCATCAGAAGCTGTGGATTCAAATATAGGTTAGCTCCTGGGGGAGGTCTTGGGGAGATGGGTCATTCCATACTTGAATATAGGAACGCGAGCTACTAAGTTTCCTTGGCAATAAGTAATTTTGTTTCTGCTGTATATTTTTTAGAGTTATCATATAATATATTAATTTTATTGTTTTATTTAATTTTTATGTATTTACAATTGTTTTAGATAATTAATTTGATTTACCAAATTATGAGGAATATTTTGTATTTTTTAAATTATAGTTATTATTTTTACATGTGTATTGACTTTTTTATATTTTAACGAAGATTTAATTATATAATTTTCAATTTAATAAATTAATATTTATATATAAAACTTAATTTTATAAAAAAAATAATAGTGAAACTATATGCAAAAACTATTTAAAATATATATTATATATAATTTAATAATATACAATCGTACTAAAATATATATATCAAATATAATTTGATTATGCAGTACAAATGTAATCATAGTATAAATCATAGTATAAATCTAAAATAAGTTTAGTAGTTTTAAATACATAAAACAGAAATACAATTTATTTTATATAATAAATATATAATATAATAATATATTATATTCATCAAATTTAATAATCATTCAAACTTATAATATGTTATATGCAAATAAAATGTGAACAAATTATATAGTTCTTTCTGTTAAAAATTCTTTACACAATATTTAAAATATAATTTTGATTACCTAAAAGTTTAATTCCATGATATAAAAAATACTATATCAAATATCTATAAAATTGAGTCAAAATCATAATTAATATTTTTAATATTTGATATTTTAACACGATTCATAACTAATTAAATACTTAATATAGAAATGTATTGACTAATGTTTTGTATTTTCTTTTTTATTTATTTATAGATTCAATTTTAATGAACAATACTTGGGTCTACGATCTTTGTCAAATCGATAAGTTAGCAAAAACATTTTTATACTTGTTGATCAATAATTTAATATATGAAGAATAATTATTTAATATTTGTAAGCAGATATAAAATTGTAAGTCAAAAAAGCAGAGGTTTTTTTAAGGACCAGAAGAAGATCTTTTGAGTAAGACTTTGGAGAAAACAGAAGCACAATGTCATCCCAAAAGTCTTTTTCTCATATTTTAAGTATTATTAAAGTTTAATTCAATTTTGTTTTAAGTACAATGTTTTAGTTGATGACTTAACAGTACAAGCAATTCAGTTGTTTAGCTGAACATTGAAAAATACGATCAACCATTTCATTTTTTATGCATTTGATTTATCACTATGTATTGTCTAAATAATCATAAACTTACCATTTTTGTTGTTCATCGCCACTGACAAAATTGAATTCTTTTGTTCATTAACCATTTTCTAATTTTTATTTTTGGTCAACAACCGTTTCCTAATTAAATCGTACTTATGAGGACAGAGAACTGTCTTTTATCATGTGCGAATATACGGTCTCAATTTAAATAAAAAAATTAAATTTAAGAGAAAGCCAATTTTTTAAAAATAAAATCTATTGTATTATGTTAAATACAATTAAAAAAATATATTTGAACAGATCTCCTGTGAAGATATTTTTTATATAATAACTAAATTTATACTTACGTCCCATAGAAAAAAAATATTCACAAAATATATAATATTGTTTATGTAATAAATATAAATTAAATATTTATATAATTTTAACTTTTATTTAAAATATTTTTAATATTAATTTTCATATATATAAATTAAAAAATTATTTTTATTTCAAAGTTAATAATAATTTTTGATTAGTTTAATAAAATATATTAATAATAACAATAGTATATATTGTAATTATTGTAATAATTTAAATCTATATTTATTTATTTTGAAATTTATTATGGTGATGATAAATCATCATGATATTTTACTAATATATTATAATAAAATTATTTTTAATAATATTTCTCAATTAATATATTAAAAATATGTTATTCACATCTTATTGAAAGAATAAAATACAAAAATAAATATTAACTTGGCTTTGTGTTTGATTTCATTTTTGTAAACAATTTAACTGTGATTTAGGGGCTGGTAACTGATGACTAATCTCAATTTTCTTTATGCTAATAAAAAGTGAATTTAAAGAATAATTTAATAACTAGATTCATACCCACGCCATACGTGGAGAAAAATATTCACAAATTATATTTTATTAGTAAATATAAATTAAATATTTATATAATTTTAACTTTTATTTAAAATTACTTTTAACATTAATTTTTGTATATACAAATTATGAAAAGAAAAATAATTATTTTTTACGAATTTAATAGTATTTTTTGTTAGTTTAATAAAATATATTAATTATATAACCAAATTAATAACAATGATATACTTGTAATTATTCTAATAAGTTAAACTTAGTTATATATTTATTTAAAATTTACTTTAGTAATAACACGTCAGCATGGTATTTTTGTTAATAACACGTCAGAGTAAAATTATTTTATTAGAATGTTTCTCAAATAATGTATTAGAGATTATGGTAGTAACTTAAATCTATTTATATTTATTTGAAATTTTTTATAAATTAATGTATAAAAAAATTTTTAAAAATAAAAAGTATTATTTTTGTAAATGTAATAGTATTTTTTGGTTAGTTGAATAAATTATATTTATTTTCTAACCAAATTAATATCAGTGGCATGTATTGTAATTATTCTAGTAAGTTAAACCTTTTTATATATTTAAGCTGAAACTCCATGTGGTGTTGACACGTCAGCATGGTATTTTTGTTATTAACACGTCATGATAAGGTTACTTTGTTAAAAAGTTTCTCAAATAATATATGAGGGAAACTAAAAACAAAGTATTATTAAATCGTTTTAGGATAGAAAATATGTGAGCCGGATTTTGGATCAAGGTTTTTTGTTTGGGTGATTTCGAAATTAAAACTATATTTTGAATTAAAATCAAATTTAATAACAATTTAACGTGATACGTTTACAAAATTTATAAATTATTGGATCCAAATGGAAGAAGACGATAAAGATTGAAATCGCTTTAGGATAGAAAATATGTGGGTCGGTTTTTGGATCCACACAGATTTTTGGTTTAGGTTGATTTTGAAATTAAAACTAAATTTAATAACTATTAACGTGGATATGTCTATAAAATTGATGTAATTACAAACATTTATGAAATTTGGGTAGTGTAAGAAAGAAAAACACAATTTATATTTATAAAATTAATAAAATCTAAAAACTATATATGAAAATAAACTTAGTTAAATAATTTTGTGTAGCTTAAAAAGTGGAAGCCAAAGTTTAAAATATACTTGGATTCTTTTAATCCAAATGTTTTTTTATAAGAAATCGGACCAGTAACAATCAGTGTTGACCATAAATTTGTTAGAATTCGAAGAAAGATATCAAATTCTAATCTAAAATGAAAGAAAAGACAACTAAGACTCGTATAGAAACGATAATAGTTATTCCAATCCTATTTAATTGGAAAAATGGAATCTCTATATTTTTGGTCAGATTACTACTACAGAGTCAAATATTTTAAAAAACAAATTATTATCTGTTATTATATTTTTATTATTATGTAATATCTTATAATAACATAATTTAAACTTTTTATTACAAATTTAATATTCTAACTTAAAATTTTAAAAATAACAGAAATTATTTTATAAAAATATATATTTACCATAAATAAAATAACACATTTTTTTAATTTTTGTTTCAAAAATATTATCATTATTTTAAATTTTTAATAATACCATAAAATTAAGAACGAAATACATTAGATTTCATTTTAATATAAAACAATTAAACGGTAAACTGGAAAAAATAAATTCAGATATAACTTTTTAACTTTATGTATAATTTATTTAAAGTAAATAAATACTTTTACATAATTATTTATATTATTTTGAAATTTTAATTTTAAAATATTAAATTTAGAAAAAAAAATTAAAATGTGTTATTTGAATATATTACTTTTTAAATAATCTGTATGTATTTATTTTAAAAATACTGATTTGTCGTGATATCAATTTTTTTACAAATCATGATATGGAGAAAAGCATTTATTGTTCATAATAATCTAATGAGATTGATAAATATCCCAAAACTCAAGGTTACATGAGTGTATCCATCCCTGCAAGCTACTACTTAACAATTGTCTACATAAAGAAATCTAAAAGATTATATTATGCATAATATTTGAAGTGCAAATTAAGAAAATCATAGATACAACAACAAACGTCGTGACAAATGTTTGAAGAATATATATCTCAAGCAACCGCGTGAGATTTCATTTATTATATCTTAATTTTTTTCGTAATGAATTCTTCAAAAACAAACTGACAAATAATGTTGTAATGTCCAATCATCTGAATTTGGTAATTCTGTCACGTTAATAATTTTTTTAAGAAAAAAAAAAATTTGAGAAACACAAAATTTTATCGCAAAAATAACATTATTAATTTAAATTATAATAATAATATAAATTTATTATTAAAATATATTAAAAAAATTTTAATAGAATAAATTAAATTTAAAATTAGAAAAATGAATTTTAACTTTATGTATAATTTTTTTAAACTAAATAACTATTTTCATATAATGATTTGTGTTATTTTTTAAATTTTAGTTTTATAGTGTTAAATTTGAATGAAAATTTTAAAAGTGTTATTTTACAATATTACTAAAATTTAATTATATATATATTAACACAAGTGATCAATATATTACAAAAATATCAATATATATATATATATAAGTGTCTGATAGTGTGTATAATATATGGAAGTAGTGCATAAGTTTGGAGAGTTTGCTGCACCAACTTTGCTCCTAGAAAACACTTCAAGATCGATCATATTATTTCTTTCTAATTGATTTTGGAAAATCATATATATAAATGAATTATCATGTCTTTTATATATATATATATATATAATGAATCAAAAACATATAAAATATATATATTATAGAAAACATATTTAATTTTATTTTTTATAATCGTTTACAATGTCGCTTATTAATTTTTTTTTGTTACAACCACATGCATTGAGTTATTGATTATATAAATATATGAAATGTATACTTAAAAACCAATAAAACAGAAGTGCTAAAATAGGATAAGTGTTTATCTTACAACAAATTTGGTGAATCAAAATAAAATCCAGAGACTATTTTCGAAATTACTCAAATTTTAGTAAATTTGGGAAAAAATATGACCACACACCTCTACTAACTATAGGAGTTGACAGAGTTTGTCACAAATCCATGATATTTTAATAAGACTATGTACCTCCAGATGGAATTGTGATCTATCTTTGTAGCTACTTACCAATAAAATCAATTGTACCATATTGAAATTTGAGAATCCATCCAAACAACATTTAAAAAATATAAACAGTGTAAATGTGGATTGGAAAATCTCCATATTCTCAATAAATTTGTTAGAAACGTAAAGATAAGAATGTAGAGAAACATTTAAACACAAAATAATTTGTGCAATTACTTCCGATTTATGTGCAACCGATAATATGAATTTTTTCTTCTTCTCAGAACAGCGACAACCCTAACAAAACGTCATACACATATTTATATATGTGAGTATCTATAGGATTTATGTCCTATAGTGAATATTAAACAATATTTACCATATCGTATTTGATTTCTTTGGAAATCTCATTTCCTTGCACAAATCTTATTAACTTATATCCAATGAGATTATGTCACATCTGTTAATCGATATTCGTGCTAAAACCTTTGCATAGACTTCACATGTTTCACTGCTGAATCTGGTGCTAACAGGAAGCTCCATTGAAGAATTTGTATTATACTAAGTTGCACTTTCAAGCGCACTCCACTCTGTTTCATTACAAAATTCATCGTTATTCGCTTTATAAATGTAGCACATAATCGAAAGATAACCAGAAAACTCACTCTCAAGGTTAGACCTATGTTAAATTTTCCAAAGCAGGTAATCCAACTTTTCAAACAAATTATCCATAGAGAAAATTTTACGTGGATGATCCAAATCTTACTTGATGGAGAAGTAAATGAAGCATGATTGATTGATTTAAAATGTTCCCCCACATAGTTGGCAATCTACATCTAATTTAGTAATTATAAGCCAAATATCTTCGGAAATCTATAGTTTGTTGTCGCCGGTTATGATTGTGGTCAACACTACGATTGTGGTTGTATTATATGTTGTTCGTTTGTCTGCCGGTTGCGGTTGATCACAGATTTTTTATCACACTACTATTTTAATCAGCGAATAAAAAATTGCGACATAAAACGCAGCATTTGACCACTGTAATTGACCGCATGTAACTTTGGCAGCTAAATGAACAATAATCTGTCGCAAGCACAACTACAATTTCTTACGCTTAACAAACAAACATAAATATTTCTTGCGATTGACAAACGAACATTACTTATATGAATAAATCCACCACTCTAAGATTTTTTTAAAACATAACTTATATTCTAGGATTGCCTCAAATATAAATAATTAATCATAATCTCTTTATCCCATGGGATAAGAACTTTTTGACCAAACATTAATTTTATCACCAACATAAGCAAATATTTGTGCTTTATTGTCTTGAAGATTTCACATAAATCCAAATATTTACCCGTCCCACCCACATTTTGAATTTATAATCTTCCTTGAAGAGTCACTTTGACCTCTTCCTGAATCCTTTTTCAAAAGTAATGGCCGATTTATTAAAATTAATATGATGGCATGATGCATTACTGTAAGTAGGAAGAAATTGGCATATAGCTTCACATTGGTTCACCGAAGCATGCCAAGAAAACACATTATCATTTGCAAAAAATAAAACAATTCAGATATAAAGATTTTTATAAAGTTGTGCATAAACCATTTTATAAAATGATATACGTTTTATAAGACTTTAAAAGACAGTTATAGAATTTCAAAAACTATTTTATTTTTCACTAGAAAGTAAATTTGGAATAAATTAGAAATAAATAAATTTGGGTTTAAGAAAAAAAATGTTATACAAAATATTTATAACAATTTAAGATTGTTTTATTTTTTTTATAAATCATGTTATGTATTTGATTTATTGATAAGTATTTATAGAAATTTTATTTCATGAAAACATTTATTACAAAGTGGGTTTTTAATATAAAAAAAACATTTCGTAATGTAGTAATGTAAATATACTTTTAACTATTTCCCATAATCAATGTATTCTGTTTTTACAAACATACAGAAAATCGCAATCCTCCGAATATTTAAATTCGACTATGGTGGATTTATCAATTATTCTTCAATAAAAATCTATCGTTGAAAGGTTTTAATGCAAAGCCAATGATTGTACTTTTTATTCTTTTCTCTAATCGAAAGAATATAGTTAAGTTAAAAATGGATATATATATATATATATATATATATATATATATATATGAGCCTGAAGAATATTCACTTATTTCCAATTCATTCTAGTTTAAATTAGATTTCATATTTTAATATTATATCAGAATCTAAACATACACTACCGAACTAAAATCGATTTGACAAAGTCAAAGAGACCGGATTAATCCGATCCAAAATTAGTCCAACTTAAAATCGGTTAAATCCAAAATTAAATCATTTAAATTAAAACTAATCATATGATACAATATTATCAAAATTAATTGATAGATAAACTATTATCTCAAAAAGGCATATGAAAGAATCTCACAACAAAATACTTATATAAAATTTAATTAATATAGTCTTGTTTGATGTCCGTCGTCAGTCATTACAGCTGCAATTAACACTATGATTGTAGATATCATATGTTGTTCGTTTATCTGTCATCGATGGTTGCGGTTGATTGCAAGTTTATAATTACACCATTATTTTAATCAGTAGTACAAAAAATATAACATATAATGCAGTGTCTGACTGATGTGATTGTCTATAGTTAGCCGCAACATGTAAATAAACACCAATCTAGTACAGCAACAACTCCAAAAAATTGTGGCTTATAAACGAATATGACTTATATAAATAATATGAATGAATTTTCTATTAAATAAGTATTTGAATATTACACTGGTTCGAAAATATGATCGGTGGACGATTATAATACTTACTCTAATGTGAAAAAAAAAATATAAATAATATGAATGAATTCATTTATTTTTAGTTAGTTTTTACTTTGTAAACTCGTAAACTTTTAAACGTTACAAAATATAAAAATGAGGCGGCATATATAAAATATTGGTACGTAGGTGTGATGGAGTAAGAAGCCATGCATTAGATGACAAAACAATAATCGTCTAATTTTGTTTTCTTTTTGAATTGTTATAATTACGTTGCGTGCATGGGAATGGTTCGTTTAGTCCAACCACGTATTGGCTTTCACATCTTTGTTGACCAAACTTACCATTATTATTGGACTTTTTCTTTATTCTTTCTAAATTTCTCAGTAAATTCACCTCTTAGTTTCCTCATTACCAACTCGTTTTAATATTCCTTAAACATCCAATAAAACTCGGGACTACGTATATATATTAGTTAGATTAATACACTCAGGGCATTATATATACGATTGTACAACGAGTAGCTAATTCCTTAAAAATATCTTCACCAATAGATATTAATCATATATTGGTATTTTCAAAATAGTTACTAATGAAGATAGATAACATATATATTCATAATATTAATTGAAAAACAATTTTAAAAAATAATTTTATTCATAATATATTAATTAAAAAACAATTTTAAAAACAATCTTATTCATAATATATTAATTGAAAAACAATTTTAAAAAATAATTTTATTGTAACGTGTTATTTATCAAAAAGTTATGATAATATGTCATCACCAAAATTAATTTCAAATAAAAATATAAATACAGTTAAATTATTAAAATAATTAAAATATATTTCACTCTATTAATTTACTTAGAAAAATATATTTTATTGAACTAACAAAACATAACTATTAATTTTGAAGAAATTCTCTTTATTTCATTTATTTACACTTACAAAAAAATTATAAATAATTAAAAAATAAATCATAGTCAATCACATTAAAACAATAATATTTAAAATTTTATTATATCATATTATTTATGTTTAGTAATTATTGTTCTCTTGTCATTTTTGTTTGATCAACTAAAAAGAAAAAAAAAGAGTAATACCCTAAAATAGCACTATTTTAAGTTTATCTTCCAAATTTAACACAATAAAACTAAAATTCCCAAAATAGCATAAATTATTATGTAAAAATAATTATTTACCTTAAATAAAATATATATAAAATTAAAACATAATGTTTGGGTTTACTTTTTCTAATTTAGAGTTTAAATTTTTTTTATTAGGAATAAATTTTCAATTATTTTAGTATTAAATTTGTGTTATTTTTGGAAATTTAAATGACTAGTGCTATATTTGGAACAAAAACTTGAAATGGTGCTATTTTAGTCAATTGCCCAAGAAATAATTATTAAAGTAAAAATAATAATCAATATTTTTATACAAAATGATATTTTAAATCTTAAATAATAATATTTTATAAAAATAGATTAAATTTTATAATTAAATTAACATTATATTTATTTGATAATTATTTGATTATAATTATAGTGTATCTTAATTTATAAGAAACAAGGAGGAATTCTATAATATGCAATTGAAATTCATTCACATCAGATTTCGGACTAAATATATTATTAAAATGATTTGAATACAGGAAATAAATATAGCTTATCTAATCCATCTACGAAGAAAATAATTTTATATAGATTTGATTTACCAAACCCCCAGAAACAATGCATTACTACAAGGGAGACACTTCAGGGATATTGTGTCTTAATATCACCACATAATCTCTGTAACAATTTGACCTTAATTTATATTATATTTTATATTTAAATAAATGTCAAAGAGATATAAAAGAGCCAAAAAAAAATATAAAAAATGTCAAGTACGTATATATAATAAATACAATATTTTTTACTAAGGACTTGACTAATTAACTGTAGTGGGTGAGGATGCATATACGAGAATTTTCGTTATTGATTCATTTATATGATTACTATTTGCAGAAAAAATATTTTTTTAATACATGCTAATTTTACATTTGTCTCAAAAATGTATTTTTATTATTTGTTTTTTTCGTAATTACTGAAAAATGTTATATTTTTCGATGCAATTTTCAAGCAAAAACTCATGCCGACTAATTAGTAAAAAGATAATTAGTAAACAATTATCAATTTTACTTCAACTCCACATTAGTAAAAGATACTATTGTTTATATATATATATATATATATATATATATATATATATCCTTGTAGCAACTAATTTTCTAACCTACCTTGGTCTTCAAAACCCAATTCAATGGAATAGCTATTTAGGAATATATATATATATATATAATTTACTTCAATTGTTCCATGTATAAATGCATAAAACCTGTAATGAAAGTAATTAAATACTAAAAAGAAAAAAGACATATTTTAAATTCACGAAAATGCAATAAAAAAAACGCGACATAGATTTTGTCTAAAAAAATCTCTAAGTAAATTAAAAACACAAAAAATGAAATCCATTAGTCAAACAAATTTACACATTAAAGAAAGCCAAGTGCATACAGCCAAAGAATTATCACTAATATGTACAAATTTATTATCAAACTGTCACGAAACTGTATATAAATACCAAGTCTTAACCTCAAGCTTTGGCAGTCTTGGAAGAAAGATAAGACAAACATAATTAGAGAGAGAGAAAGAGAGATGGGGAGGTCTCCTTGTTGCGATGAGAATGGTCTAAAGAAAGGGCCATGGACTCCTGAAGAAGATCAAAAGCTTATTGATTACATTCATAAAAATGGCCATGGAAGCTGGAGAGCCCTCCCCAAGCTTGCAGGTTTCTTCCATTTCATTTTCTCTTAACTTTGTTCATTGGTTTCATATAAACTAGTAAACATGGTTTTGTATAGAATTGGATAATTATGAAACTTAGCTTCTTCTTTTGTAGATTTGAATCGATGTGGAAAGAGTTGTAGATTAAGATGGACAAATTATTTAAGACCAGATATCAAAAGAGGCAAGTTTTCTGCAGAAGAAGAACAAACAATCCTTCATCTCCATTCCATACTCGGTAATAAGTAAGTGATTTCATATAGAATACTTTTTTAAAATATCATAATTTTACGGTTTTTTTTCAAAAATAACACCGATTGCTATATATTTTAAATAAATAATAAATAAAATTAAACATTATGTTTAATTTTGGACAATTTTCTAAAATAAGATTATTTTAAGTTTTTGTTTATTTTTCCAATAATTACAAAATTTTTAGTATTAAAATATCTTAAAACATATTTTTAATAAGGAAAAATAAACTTTAAATTAGAAAAATGAATGCAAATTTAATATTTTAATTTTATTTATAAATAATTTAAGATAAATAAATATTTTCACATAAAAATTTGTCATAGTTTAGAATTTTAGTTTTAGTGTGTTAAATTTGAATAAAAAATTTAAAAAGTGCTATTTTAATATATTACTCTTTAATCTTTATATACAATACATTTTCATGTTAAATTTTATGATATTTTTAAAAAACTAGTGATGATATATTTATTAAAAAAATTAAAATAATATCTTTTTAATTTGCCATTATATATATATATATGTTTATAAAAAATTTAGTGAAAATTCAATTTATTAAATGTTTGAATAACATAAATATAGATGGTCTGCAATTGCAACACATTTGGAAGGACGTACGGATAATGAGATCAAGAACTTTTGGAACACACATCTAAAGAAGAAATTGATCCAAATGGGAATCGATCCCGTGACCCACCAGCCAAGAACTGACCTCTTTGCAAGCTTACCTCAGCTCATAGCCTTAGCAAACTTGAAAGATCTCATTGAACAAACATCACAATTCTCATCCATTCAAGCAGAAGCTGCTCAACTTGCAAAGCTACAATATCTCCAATGCATGCTTAACCCTTCGGCTTCATTACCAAACACCAACAATAGCCCGAGTAGTATTCTCGATATCGATCAGAACCATGCCATGAACCTCTTAAACTCCATGGTTTCTTGGAACAAAGACCAAAACCCGGGTTTTGAACTCGAGCCTAACGATCAAAATCATGGTTTATTTTCACTCGGGTCCATCATTGATCCAACCACCCAACCACTCCAACAACAACAATACCATTTAAACAATAGTCCTAGTCATGAGCTACTATCACAAGGTGACCCACTTCTTGATCATGTCCCTTTCAATCTCCAAACACCTTTGAATAGTGAGGATCACTTTGTAGACAATTTGGTCAAACATCCAATTGATCAAGATCAAGATTATGAACATGATGATCCATCTTCATGGGTTCTACCTTCTCTTATAGATCATAACCCTAATAACCTAGCGGATGCAAGCAGTAGCTCAAGCTATGGTGGTGGTGACGCTGCGTCACTGTATTGGCCTGACTTTTGCTTCGACGAAAGCCTCATCAACGATATTTCTTAATTACTATTGGTTTATTATAAATTCTGTTATTACCTCTCTAATCATATATCTATACGTACGATGTCTAGTACACTTACGTTTCGTCAAGCTGAGTTTTTTTAGAAAAGAAACCTTTTATCTGTTTTTGTTCGTCGTTTTAGTGTCTTGTAAAGGTGTGGTCTGTTTATACCTTCCTTTCTGTTTTGTTTTTTATGTAATTAGACACGACATATATGTTTTTTCTTCCCTTTTATAACGATACGAGAGAGAAAGAGAGAGAGAGAGAAAGAGAGAGAGAGAGTTAGAGAGAGAAAGAGAGAAAGAGAGAGAGAGAGAGAGGGAGAGTTAGAGATGAGAGAGAGAGTTAGAGAGAGAAAGAGAGAGAGAGAAAGAGTTAGAGAGATGAGAGAGAGTTAGAGAGAGATGAGAGAAGTTAGAGAGTGAGAGAGAGAGATGAGAGAGAGTTAGAGAGAGATGAGAGAGAGAGTTAGAGAGAGATGAGAGAGAGTTAGAGAGAGAGAAGAGAGAAATGGGAGATGAGGGAGAGAGTTAGAGAGAGATGAGAGAGAGATGGGAGAGATGACAGAGAGTTAGAGAGAGAGATGAGAGAGAGGTGAGAGAGAGATGAGAGAGAGATGGGAGAGAGAATGAAACTCTATGTGCAATTACTATAATCATTGTCAAACTAGTGAACTATTTTTCGTTGTAAAGTATAATAAGTTAATATCTTATGCCAAGAATTTGATAGTTCAATTATAAAATAAAAAAATTCATAATATTTATTACATTCATAATAAAATATACAGATTGTACGACTAACATAAGAAGATTTTTTGCAAGGTTTCTAGAATAATAACTAATCTACTCTGCAACCACTCTAAACGAGGCATCGAATTTCCTGCTTGGGGTGGTTAGAAAATATTTCATGCATTTCTTTCAAGATTGTGACTCTTAAATTAACAATAATTATCTTATACTCAAACATAAGATACGCAGCATTTAATTAATCTCTGTTTCACTTAATTAAAAAATATGGATAAATTTCTTAAGACTATGGCTAATTATTTTATATATTAACGTTAATCAAGCCGACATAAGGAAAGACATAACTATAGGTTTACTAAAGTTAAAAACTATATTACAATGAAGCCAAAGGAACATTTTAAATAGAACTTAACCTTAAGTCACAACCAATTAGGATGCGACTAATAACAACGTTCCACTAAATTAATTTAGAAAAAAGGTTTTAAAAGTTATAATGGACCAAAACACAATACATCAATTTCTCCACACATAGATCTTTGTTTTTTTTCCTAAAAAATACAAAAGTTAAGGTACAAAATGAAGTTAAAAATGTCGAAACTTAGATAATGTTTAGAATGTTTGCATCAATCTTAACTATGTAATTCACATTAATCTTACACAACCATGGAACTCAACATAATCAAATCAATAACCACATTGAAAAATTCAAAATCATTTTGTTAACTCCTTAAAAACTTTAGAGTGCAGTATTATCAATGGAATATCGATCAAAAAATTTTAAAGACTCATTCTTCTTAAGTTTTCTCAAGACAAGACAATCTTTTTCATCTCAGGTTTCTTTTTTCTATGTTTATCACTTTTTAGGATTGATTCCTTTCTAATATTCTTGAGTATTATAGTAGTTTTTTAAATATATAATACATCCACAAATGATCTGACTTTTTCTAATTTTCTAGGGTATTATTATACTTTTTGTTATCGATAATTTCAAATGACGAGTTTACGTTATACTATAGATTCATTTCTAACATATCATCAGGTATTTGCAAACTGTTCAGATATTTGTTTGATGCAACTGTGTTCTCATTCTGCATAAGGGATTCAAAAATTTAAAAGGGATATAAAGGGAAACCGTATTTTACAACATAAGCTTGTTTCGTTAGACTCACAAGACTAATCTAGCTTAATGCATACTAAATCCTAGGATGATTCAACAATTAAATTCATTCAAACTAGAGTTAACGATGGTTAATCAAACTCTCATGGTAGTATTGTTATCTTGGTAAGTTGATCTATTTAATGATTTGCCAAATAAGCATTTTAATATGGATAAAATGATTCCATCGAGTACTCTAATGATATAGATCACTTGATATAAATAAAAATCTATTGTGAACCTTGTGAAAATAGCAAAAATATTTATATAAATGCTCTTAGTGCATTAAAAAAATACATGTGATTTGCGGTTGCAAATCGCATATTAGCGACTATTTTGCGACTATACGTTATAGTCGCAAATTTTTCGTCAAAAATTTTCGTGTTCGTATATTGATCACAAATTTACGACTATTTTGAGACTACTGTAATAATTGTATATTTTACGACCAATTAGTGACCACAATGGCGTCTTAAAAATTGTAACTAATTTGCCACTTTCAAAAAGTTATAAATTTTGCGATCAATTTGCCACTACGCGTTGGTCACAAAAATTGTAGTCGCAAATTAGTCACACTTTTTGTAACTAATTTGTGACTACGTGCTACGAATAATACATATAATTTTAATTTAAAAACAACAAAATAATTTTTTTTTAAGTGTGATCACAAATTGGTCGAAAAAAGTGTGACCAATTTACGACCACAGTTAATATTTTAATAAAAATTAAATAACTATAATAATAATTATTTTTTAAAAATTAAAATAATCTATAATTTAATAAAATATTCAAAATTTTATAATTATTATTATTTTATTAATTATTATTATTAATAATATGTATTAATTATTAATAATATTTATTTGTAATAATTATTAATTTTTATTAATTAATAATTATTTCTAATATTTATTAATTACTAATTATTTGTTCATTAGTATATTTATTAATTAATTATATTTAATTAAATTATTAAAATAAAATTGAAAATATATATTAATTATAAAATAAAATTTATAATTTAATTAATAATTATAATTAAAATAAAATAAAAATTAATAAATTAATTATTATCGGGAAGCAGGAATTGAAAAGCTCTTGGAGAAAATGATGGTGACCTAGTTGATGGTCCGGGAAGTATCGTCATGTTCGGCAGAGCATTGTCTTTCATAAACGTCACAAATCCTGGATCCGTCCATTGGATGTACCTCACAAGCATCTCCAAACCCATTATACATATTTGCTGATCGTGGTCCTGTAATTCATGTTGTCTTCATTCATAATTAAGATGACAAACTCGTACCTGCATACGAATATTTGCAATTTTGATGCTGCTCGACTTATAGTTGTTTTTGAATCGCGACAAAGTCAGAAGAATTTGTCCCGAAGCTTTCTCTACGTATGCCGGTGCCGTGAATCCGGTTAACACTACCAAGACCGTAAGACACCCTCCCGGAATAGAAGACTAAAAAATCATTAAAAAATTGAATTAGTAGAAATTAAAATAAAATATAATAAGCTTTAGAATATATAGTTAATACGTGAATGAATACTTCATTCATTTCATCCGTGGTCAGTTCCAGTCAGACATTTGTCGGTCAGACATTTCATAAGGATCCACCTCAACGATATTTTTTCTTCCAAATTGTTTTCGTATGCTTCACCGATTTGTTTTGCCTTCAAATGAACATACGTCCCATCTTCCCGTTTGTGCGTCTTTATAAAGACTTATCCAATAGAGACCGGTCGTCCCAAGTTATTTTCCTAATTTTTAAAAATATGGTAAATAAATAAGCAATTAAATTAAAATTAATTTTTTTATTTTAAGATAGTTACCATTTCTTTTTGAATCTAAATATATGATTTCTTACCCGACAAATGTTTGTGTGTACCAAAGCCATACCGAGAGAAGTTATGGTTTTTAGATGATTTGCTACTCCTCTTGTTTGTCGTTTCAGTGTCCTAGTAATCTATCACTGTTTCGTACATATTATGTGATATCCACCTCGGATGTTTGCCGGTTGTATGAACAGTTCTCACCATTCCTTTCATCCATTGAGTACAAACGGTTTCAAAATCTTTTTGTAAAACCAAAGTGATCACAGGATCCCAGATGTACGATTGTTTGAAATTTTTTTTTTTTATAAATTAAGTAATTAATAATTTATTTATAAAGAAATAATAGTTAAAATATTAAAAAATAAAGATAAATACTTACTGAAAATTTAATAAAATATTTCTCTTGCCATTCTGTTGGCACGACCGTCCAACTATTATAGGGGCCATCAAATTGTTTTTCAAAATTTTTAAAATTTGACGCATTATATCCCATTTGTCCTGATGAACCTAATATATTAAATTTAAGGTTTTAAAATAAATATTTATAGTAATTAAATTATAATCATTTTATAATTATTACTTTATATTTATTATATATTTAAATAATTAATTTTATTAATTATTTTAGATTTACTTATCAAGTGGTATTTGGCACCGGGACTACATACAACATTGTCAAATATTATTCCCATCCCGGGGTTTGTAACAAAATATCCAGCGTGATAGTTAGTTTCTCCCGTTTCAGTTTCCAAGGACGGAACCTCTTCTTCTTTGTGTTTTTCTCGTTTCTGAAATCGGTGTGAAGGTTCGTTTTAGGAATGGAGTGGGGGAGGGAGTGAATGTGTATTGTGAGGGGAGGCGAAAGGCCGCTCTAGTAGCAGCGGTTGACAGGTTTGACGAGGTCGATGAGTTTCGACCGGAAGACGACGGAGTTTGTCGTCTTCCATGACTTCTCATTGATCTACCGGAACTCGCCATTTTTTTAAGTGTTTGAGAGGTGTTAGAGGTTTTGAGAGGTTTTGAGAAGTTTTGGAATGTTTGAAGTGTGAAATGTGGGAAGGAAAAGTCATATATATATAAAAACAATTTACCACGACATGATGGTCATAAATTTTGCAACCAATTTACGACCACATATTAAATTGGGGGGAATTGAAAATTCTGAAAACTTTCAAACTCCCCCACCCCCAAAATTAATTGGGATCGCAAATTTGTCATTATTAATGGAGTCATAAATTGGTCGCAATTTGCGACCATCATACCAATATCCGGCTTCCACGATTGTTGATTTTTAATATGTTGTTATGGTAGTTCGAACATGGGGCTGATTGGTCTTAAGGTATGTATGTAGCCAGTGAGTTACTAATATCATTCGGTATTTGTATACGAGAAAATTAGTGTATAGGTTAACTATTATTTTTTGTATACCCTAAACCTTAAATTTAATGAATTTTTAGATATTAAAAATTATATGATACTAATTATAACATTATGAATTGTATAAATTTAAATTAGTAAGTACACAATAATAATTAACAAATTTATCAAATTTGTAAATCATTTTACAAAAACACTTTACACATTTCTTTAACCTTATACTACACATTATAAGGTTTATATGTTTCATAATTTTTACAGCATATTTTTGTTTTATAATTGTATATTTGGACTTATAATGATTTGTACATATATACTATTGAAATTATAAGTTTAAAATATGTAAAATAGATGAAAAACATGTAAAAATACATCCGTGGTTGCAAAAGAGCAATAATTTGCGATCACATAAGAAATTTCATACTGTCGTCGCAAATATAGCGAACAATTTACGCTTACAAGGTAATTTTTGTTACGTAGTAGCAAATTAGTCACTATTTTGCGACTAATTTGCGAATGCAAGGTAATTTTTACGTTGTGATCGCTCTTGTCGCTATATGAATGACCAATTTGCAATCACGTCTTAAAAATTTGATAATAAAATATTTTCAATGTTAGAACTCGGGACTCTTAACACTTCTACGTTTCATGTAGCCACTAGGCTAAAGCCTTTTTTCCGATATGTATATAGGAAACATTAATATATAATTATGTATAATTAAAATAACTTATAGAATAATATCATTTTTACATTTGACAAATTTGACTTAGTTAATTTGTATAAGGTCACTCAGAGCAAAATATATTACATATCTTTGTCTTTATCGTCATTTGTATTAACTTTGAGAACACTAAGCCATGTTTTTTTTGATGATGATTTGGTGTGTGCATAAAGAATATAAGAAATTTAATCTGTTTGAGAGGTTGTGGTACATTATATAATAAAACGTAAATTAGTTAATTATATAAAAAAAATTTATGGAAATTTACATAATATTTATAGTACTTAATAATTAGTTAGTTCTTAATTAATTATGTACCTAGAATAAATAGTTCATATTTATATTATTTTCCTGATGATAAGACTTCAACCACACTATCCAACTTTCGAGTACATTTGGAAAGCGTAGGATTGTACCATTCATATTTAAAAAGTGTGATCTTCAAATATACAAGTCGAACATACTCAAGTTGAATATCGGTTAAAACCACGTAAAAATCAGTTTCATCAGATGAATCTGAGTAATTGTCTCCTTTGAGACAAATGCTGTAATTATATGTCTTTCTTCTGTGTTAATGTTTCTTCATGTGAGACATATAACCTCTTGTAAAATAGATCGGCCAAATTGTCGCTTTGTTCATGGGGCCTTGCACTAATTCTTGAGCCCA
This sequence comes from Pugionium cornutum, assembly GCA_018901935.1. Taxonomy (NCBI): domain Eukaryota; kingdom Viridiplantae; phylum Streptophyta; class Magnoliopsida; order Brassicales; family Brassicaceae; genus Pugionium; species Pugionium cornutum. Next base: position 10,328,574 of record CM032155.1, read on the forward strand.
TATAGGAAAGACGCGTGCATCTATTGAAGTGCTTGCATTGACCTATTATATATATACTAGATTTATACCCATACCATGCGTGGGAAAAATATTCGTAAATTATATTTTATTAGTAAATATAAATTAAATATTTATATAATTTTAACTTTTATTTAAAATTACTTTTAACATTAATTTTTGTATATATAAATTAAGAAAAGAAAAATAATTATTTTTACGGATTTAATACTATTTTTTGTTAGTTTAATAAAAATACATTAATTCTCTAACCAAGATAAAAATATTATAATTGTAATTATTCTAATAAGCTAAATTCATTTATATATTTATTTGAAATTACTGTATTGATGACACGTTAGCATAGTATTTCTGTTAATAACACGTCAGAGTAATGTTATTTTCTTAAAATGTTTCTCAAATAATATATTAGAAATTATAGTAGTAACTTAAATCTATTATTTATTTGAAATTATTTATAAATTAACGTATAAAAAATTTAAAGAAATAAAAATAATTATTTTGTAAATATAATAGTATTTTTTGGTTAGTTGAATAAACTATATTTATTCTCTGACCAAATTAATATTAGTGGCATGTATTGTAATTATTCTAGTAACTTAAACCATTTTATATATTTAAACTGAAACTCGCTGTGGTGTTGACACGTCAGCATGATATTTTTGTTAATAACACGTTAGTGTAAGGTTACTTTGTTAAAAAGTTGTTATTTTAAGAGTAATGTTATTTTCTTAAAATATTTTTCAAATAATATATTAGGAATTACAGTAGTAACTTAAATCTATTATTTATTTGAAATTATTTATAAATTAATGTATAAAAAATTTAAAGAAATAAAAATTATTGTTTTTGTAAATATAATAGTATTTTTTGGTTAGTTGAATAAACTATATTTATTCGGTGACCAAATTAATATTAGTGGCATGTATTGTAATTATTCTAGTAATTTAAACCTTTTTATATATTTAAACTGAAACTCGCTGTGGTGTTGACACGTCAGCATGATATTTTTGTTATTAACACGTCAGTATAAGGTTACTTTGTTAAAAAGTTTCTCAAATAATATATTAGGGATAGTAATTAGTATTTCTAAATTTTTGAAATTATAAACGACATATTATGCATATTAATTATATACATATATAATATTAACCCATATATGGAATTTTTCCTTTATTTTTGATGAAATGTGATCTTCAAAAAGATATAGATATGTACCACGAATTTGATCTTCAAACAAGCTATAAAATTAAATTAAATTATAATCTATATTGCTTAGAATTTAGAGTAATACCCTAAAATAACACCTTTTAATGTTTTTCTTCCAAATCTAGCATAATAAAATTAAATTTCCAAAATAGCACAAATACTTATGTGAAAATACTTATTTATTCTAAATAAATTATACATAAACTTAAAGTATTATATTTGGGTTCATTATTTTCAATTTAGGGTTTAATTTTTTTCTATTAAAATATAGTTTTAATGCATTTTAATGTTAAATTTGTGCTATTATTGGAAATTTAAACTAATGATGCTATTTTTGGAACAAAAACTTAAAAAGGTGCTATTTTAGACATTTGCCCTAGAATTTAAGGAAATATCAGTTATCATTCCGTAAGAAAATTGTTTTCATAAAAGCTTATACCTCTCAAGTGAACGAAAATATTCACAATTTCCCAAAACATATGCATGTGCATATTTGTATTCTTTTTCAAATAGTCTTATTTATTTACTTTTACCACTTGGATGATCTATGTGAGTAAATATATCCGACACTGCAGAATCTGAATAAATAGAGACTTCACGTTCATCGAATCTAATAGACCTATATATATATTCAGCACGAAACATGAATTAAATGTAAAAATAAAATATTCACAATAATTTACGGTAACTGCTTGGTCTTTGAGCGTATATGAGCAACAAAATAGTGCTCGGAAAAGTAAGATATCTCATCATTCACATATGATTCGACAATCGAACCTGCAACATATTGTTTATTCTTCGCCTTACTTTTCAATATTTTAAAGGGAGAAGTACTAGAATGACGCTGAATTCGTCCGTAATTATTTTTTTGACCATAATGTTTCGTTAATTACTAAAATAATTTGGATATTGAGCGTACCCTTCATCACTATTGTAAAAAAAACGTAATTACGCAAAATTGAATTACTATTCTCGGGGATTTGTTGACACGTCAGCGGGAAAGTCGCTGTTATTACGAAAATACTACGGAAATTTAAGGGTATAAAAATAAATCTGGTATGGAAAATCTGTCGTAGTTTTTTACGTAATAGTCGTAGACTTATAAAGTGTGCGATAGACTTATTAAGTCTGTGACAGACTTAAGAAGTCTGCCGCAAACTTAATAAAGTCTGCCAACAGACATATAAAGTCTATGGTAGATTTATTTTGTTTTACGTAAACGTTTGTAGTTTTATAAGTTTGCGGTAGACTTAATGTCAAATAGCAGTATAATTATTAAGTATGTGGTCCCACATAGTAAGTCTGCTGCAAAATTATGGACTGATTTTTGTAAACATGACCTCGCAAATTTATTTTTCTTATGGAAGATTTACTTCAAATATGATATCGAAGAAGATTCACAAAATAATTACTAGACTAACATATCGACTTGGCAGATCTTTTTAAGGACAAAACAAATTTTCATTAAATTAGTCCATTACAGCCATTATGCACGAATCATCAGATTTAATTAGGACTAAACTAACTTTTTCGATTGTACCTACACAGCAGACTTTTGGGTTATCAGTGATATTTAATGGCAGACTTATTAATTTTTAAAATACCAATTTTAACCCTTTTTGAAAATCATGTATGAGGCGATTCTAGGGTTAGCCGCATCGTCTTCTTCAACCTCGAGCACATCGAATTTTCACCTGAAATCAAAAGCAGTAATTTTTACTCATTTGCTTCACATTCGTTCTCGTAAAAAAGTTTTCTATATCAATTTTCTCGATGGAAGACATAATTCTTGTTTGTGGTGAATAAATTTTTGAGAAAAATCGATGGTAATTCAATGTAGACAACAAGAAAGGGTGTAAAATTTTATCCACAAATGCTAAGACACGTTTTGAAGATTTGTTGATGATGGTTTATGAAGAATACGAGGTCGATAGAAATCAATATGATATCAAATTAAGCTACATGTTTCCGAAGAAGATGTTGTTGAAACTACCGGTAAACACACCTCCGGTGAAAGTGGGAAACTGTCAACAATTTCATGGGTTTTTGGGAATGATTAAAACCAAGGCAGTTCGTTTATGTGTGGAGGTTAGAGAGAAAGAGAAAGAAAAAGTTGATAGTCTATCAATTCATCGTGATGACGATGAATTTCTCAACTACGAATATCGACACGAGAAGGTTGGCGAATATCAATACGACGAAGAACCAACTGCTGAAGTAGTTTCACCATGTGAAAACGAAGAACCAATATGGTGGCGGTTTTGTTGTAATTGTAGCAGATTTAATATAATATAGTGACAGTTTATCCATAGTTAGTGACATATTTATTTTAATATGGTGATAGTTTTTTGTAATTGTGGTAGATTTCTTTAAATGACATACTAGTTCCTTTCTTTTTTTTCTTCATAACCCTCTGGTTGTTCCATGATTATATATTCGTTTAAATCTCCATGAAGAAAACCTATCTTTACATCTATTTGTTGAAGTTCCATGTTATCTTGAACCACTAATGAAAACAATATCCTTATTGACACATGTTTCACCACTGGAGAGAACACTTCTTGATAGTTTATCCCTTATTTTTGAAAATATCCTTTTGCTACCAGCCGAGCTTTAAAACGTGGTAAATCATTTTCTGTGATGCCTGCCTTTTTTGTAAACACCCACTTGCACCCTATTACTCTTTTTGTCAAAGGTTTTTCTACCAATTCCCATGTTTGGTTTTTCAGAACTGATTTCATCTCTTCATCCATAGCCTCCTTCCATCTTTCTTTGTCTTGACTATTTACTGCTTCATAGTAAGTCTTTGGTTCTGAAAAATCACCATCTTCTGCTGTTGTAAGTGCATATCCAACCAAACCGGTTTCATCTTCATATCTCTGTGGTGGCTTAATATTTCTTCTTCTTCTGTCTCTCGCCAACTGATATGATTCAAGATTCTCTTCACCTTTTTCTTCTTTTGTCTAGCTTTGATCACTGGAAACTTTCTTAGTTTCGCTTTCTGGTAGTTCATCTTCTCTTCTATGTGAGATTTCTTCAGAATTTGATTCCCATAGTGTTCTGTTTTCTGTGTGATCATTCCACTCAATGTTCACATTTTCTTCCTGCCTTAGTGATCCTTCTGCCTCTGTTCCATCCTTTTTACTAAGGTGTTTAAATAAGACTCCTTCATTGAATGCAACATCTTTTGAAATAACACACTTTTTGTTTTCTAACAACCACACTCTGAACCCTTTCACTCCTGTTGGATAACCCAAGAAAATTTCTTTCTTAGCTCTTGGTTTCAATTTTCCTTGATCCACATGTACATATGCTACAGATCCAAATCTCTTCAATCTGCTATAATCTGGTGCATGTCCTGTCCAGATTTCATCCGGAATCCCAAAATCAATCAATGAACTAGGACTTTTATTGATCAAATCCATTGCCATTGAGGCTGCTTCAGCCCAATACTGTTTACCAAGCCATGATTCACTTAACATACATCTCACCTTGCACATCACTGTTCTGTTCATTCTCTCAGCAACCCCGTTTTGCTGAGGGGTATATGCACACGTCTTGTGCCTCTTGATTCTCTTCTCTTTGCAAAAGTTATCAAACTCCAAATTGCAGAATTCCAAACCATTATCAGTCCTTAGAGTTTTAACTCTTTTACCAATTTGATTTTCCATAAGAATAACCCACTCAACAAAATATTTGTAAGCCTCATCGTTAGTTTTCAAGAAATAAATCCATGTTTTTCTAGAAAAATTATCAACTAAGGAGAGAAAATATTGGCATTTACCTAGTCAAAATGGGACTGAGGGTGATCCCCACAAATATGCATGTATGTATTCTAGTTTTTCCTTTGTAACATGCTTTGCCGATCCTCACATAATATTGAACCTTTAATCTTTGTTCCATCTAAGTAGCCTTTCTTTACCAACACTTCCATTCCTTTGGTTCCAATATGTCCGAGTCTACTATGAAACATCTTTGTATCATCTTGTGTTTGGTTTGTGACATGTGCTTCTCCAATCCTTCTAGATAATACATAGTATCCTTCTTAATTCCGGTTAACACTGTTGTTTCCTCTTTCATGATTCTAAGAATTCCTTTCTTAGATTCAAACCAACATCCTTTGTTTTGCAATGTTCCCAATGAAATTAAGTTTTTGGTCATCTCCGGAATATACCTCACTTGTGTAAGTAGAACATTTGTACCATTAGTGTTGATTATTCTTATACTCCCACTACCTTTGATGCTTGAGATTGTATCATTTCTCATGATTACGTTTCTACTTTCAACTTCTGAATAATCTAGCAACCAATCACGTCTACATGTCATATGAAAAGAAAAACATGTATCTAGTATTCATGAGTTTGAATCCTCTTCATGGGTACTGAACAACACTTCTGATGCGACAAGTGCTACCGCATCTATCATGAGTGTTGTAACATTCGAGGATTCTCCCTTTTCCATGGTTGAATCTTTAGACTTATTCCTCTCTTTCCAAATGAAACACTACCTCTTATAATGACCTTCCTTGCCACAGATCCAACACGTTTTGGCATTTCTTCTGGAATTCGACCTTGATTTCTGCTTTGATCTTTCTGTCCCTTTTCCCTTCTTATCAACAGATCTTCCTCTTTCCTGCACCCATAGAGCATCTGATGTACTTTTCTATTGTTTTGAACTCACTCCCAGTTCTAGACACTTTGATCTAATTGCCAAGTGAATATCTTCTAAAGTAAGTGTTATTTTACAATACTTTAGAGTTTTTTTCACTTGGTCGAACTGCTTTGGTAACATGAACAATATTATTGCTTGATCCTCCTCAGAAACCGATACCTTTACATTTTCTAAATCCGCAATTAGATTAAAAAATCATCCATATTTCCTTCGATAGATAAACTTTCACTCATTCTGTAGCTGTACAATCTTTGCTTTAGATAGATTATATTTGGCAGTGACTTTGCTATATACAATCTGTATAAAATGTTGATCATTTTTGTTGCTGACTTTTTCTTGATGATCTTTCTTAAAAAGTTGTCTGCCACACTTAAGATTATTATGGATCTGGCGTTACCCTTCTTCTCTTTCTGAATTTTATCCTTTGCCATATCTGAAACTGTCTCCGGTGACTATGTCCCATCACCTCTTTCAGCTATTGAATCTTCAGCTTCGGATGTCTCTTCTTCATCAACCAATCCATCTAACAGACCCAACATTTCAAGCTGCGCTAGTAACTTCTCTTTCCACAAAATATAGTCTCCTTCTCCATCGAACTTCTCAATGTCGATCTTTCCTGGTGTCAGCCTGTTTTTGGATGCTCTAATACCAAACTGTTAGTTTTAATCCTTATTATTACGATTTAGCTTGAACTCCTTTTGTAAGGAAGAGAATGTTAAGTGTGTAGAGTGTTTTAACTTGAGAGAAACTTAGACACAGCAATTAACGAGTTCAGGTTCAGAACTTGAACCCTACGTCTCGCTGAGTTTTAAGACTCGGAATCCACTAGAAAAACTGTGCTCAAACCGAGCTTCTTTTGTTCTGTACAAATGGAATGCTACTTAGCTCTCTACTCTCTTACAACGTCTAGTTTATCGATTCTCTCCTACACCCTCTTATCACCTGATCTGTTTTATTTATATAAACACAGTGCTAAATCTCTTCTCTCTCTTTAGCTTGGTTTCGAGGTTGTTTCTTAAGTTCTCGACAAACTCCTTCTGCTTCTTTTCAGCTAGAACTGTTGTTGAGTAACTTCTGTTCCATTTGTCCCTTGTACTCCTTCTGTCTTCTGCTCAGAACTTGTACGTTTTCCTCTTCTGTTGCTGTCGGAAGAATTTGTCAAGTCTTCTTCGAAAAAACGGTGAGGTTGAAGACGACATCTTCCCGTTGGGCTTCTTCTGTTTTTTCTTGGCCCAACTGATTAAATTAACCACACCAGTTCAATTTGTTTAATGAACCAAATTCGAATCAGCAATTGAACCAAACCCGGTTCAACACTCCTAAAAGAAGATTCCAGCAGCAAAAGAAACGAGATTTTACAGCATCTGATACAAGCCTCGATTCAAGGCTGTATGTGCGTGGGATGTTTGGAGAAGTTTAGGTGAGAAACTCGACCTTAAACTTCTGGATAGGGGTTTTCTGATTGGTAATGGGTGGAAGGGTGAAGTGAACCACACGAGGGGTGATGAACCTCGTGATAAATCACAAACTTAGAGCTAGGAGGGCTGGTCTCAACTAGGTTCTAAGCATACAAGTGTCTTGAGAGAATAACTTGTAGAAAGAAAATTCGATCTTTATTAATTATCAAAAAGGTTGTCGAACTACAATGCTGGAAGGAGCCTTATTAATATGCTCGACAGCTTGACTTTCTAGGGTCGACTCAAGAAAAGAAATGGAAAACTTACAAAAGTGCACAAATGGAAAACTTACAAAAATGCATAACCAAAAAGGACTTATTCCTAAAATTTCTTTGACTCAAAAATGTAAATAATCTAAATCCTACCCTGCAAAACAGAAAGAGGCAAATATCTAATTTTAAAACTTACCTTTCTTACCTCTCGGCTAAAAAATGGAAGGTGGCCGTCCTTGTGGCATGCACGCGCCTTTCTCCTAGTCTTCGACTTGGAGTAGGGTTAGGAATATTTGGACCCTGACATCTCTTGCCACTAAAGCCCAAGTCTCTGAAGTCCCTTGCATTGTTGAGAAGCCTTTGAACTCTTCTTTACACTCTTGGCCCAATGTCCTTCGTCGATCATACTCTAGGAGCTTGTCGACCCACAAGCTGAATTTGTGGAAGAGTGCCCTTGATCTACTCCTTGTCATTGCTCGTGGTGGAACCATTGGTGGAGAGACTTCCTCTAGATGCATGTCTTGAAGCTGGTACCTTATCTGGTCCGAGTCTCCTTGTGTAGATGTTGAAATGGTGGTGCACTCGGCTGGATCGGCTGTACCGGCTGGACTGTGCGAGGTGCTGGCTGAAATGTCATATGAGCCAGCCAAGTTGATCCCGGAGCCGGCGGCGTCACCAATTGGACCGGCGGTGTCATCCACGTCACCACCAGTTGGGCCAGAGGTTTTGATACAAGCCTCGATTCAAGGCTTATATGTGCGTGGGCTGCTTGGAGAAGGTTAGGTGAGAAACTCGACCTTAGACTTCTTGGATAGGAGTTTTTGGGTTGGTATTCGATGGAAAGGTGAAGTGAACCACACGAGGGGTGATGAACCTTGTGATAAATCACAAACTTAGAGCTAGGAGGGCTGATCTCAACTAGGTTCTAAGCGCACAAGATTCCTAGAGAGAAAACTTGTTGGAAGAAAGTTCTACTTTATTAATATCAAAAAGGTTGTCGAACTACAATGTTGGAAGGAGCCTTATTAATATGCACGACAGCTTGACATTCTAGGGTCGATTCAAACAAAGAAAAGGAAAGTTTACAAAAGTGCACAAATGGAAAATACACAAAAGTGCATAACCGAAAAAGGACCTATTCCTAAAATGTCTTTGACTCAAAAATGTAAACAATCTAGATCCTACCCTGCAAAACAGAAATAGACATATATTCGAATTGAAACTTACCTTACTTACCTCACGGCCAAGAAATGGAAGGTGGCCGTCCTTGTGGCATGCACGCGCCTTGCTCCTAGTCTTCGACTTGGAGTAGGGTTATGAATCTTTGGGTCCTGGCCTCTCTTGCCACTAAGGCCCAAGTCTCTGAAGTTCCTTGCATTGTTGAGAAGCCTTTGGACTCTTCTTTGCACTTCTGGCCCATTGTCCTTAGTCGATCTTTCTCTAGGAGCTTGTCGACCCATAAGCTGAACTTGTGGAAGAGTGCTCTTGATATGCTCCTTGTCATTGCTCCTGGTAGCACTAATGGTGTAGAGACTTCCTCTAGATGCATGTCCTGAAGCTGGTAGCTTATCTGGTCCGGTCTCCTTGTGTAGAAGTTGAAATGCTTGTGTACCAGCTGGATCGGCTGGACTGTGCGAGGTACTGGCCGGAATATCTTCTAGATCGGCCAAGTTGATCCCAGAGTCGGCGGCGTCACCAAGGGGACCAGCGGTGTCATTCACGTCGCCACCAATTGTGCCGGAGGCTTGGGCCTCTCCGCCGGCAATGTTGATCGGTCCGGTCCTGTTGGTCGAGGGTCTGGTGGTACCGCTTGGGCCGGCAGACGTGCCAAATGGCATGGCTGTCTCGGGGAAGCTTCCTGGTCAGCCAGTGTGGTCTCCTGACCGGACATACGACATGATGTCCTCATCATCCCCTCCCTCTTCAGTAGGTATTGACCTCAAAACTGGTTCATCTGCATGGAAAGGGGCTAAGTCAGTTACGTTGAACGTGTTGGACACATTAAACTCACCTGGGAGGTCGATCCGGTAGGCGTTGCTGTTGATCCTCTCCAACACTCTGAATGGTCCATCTCCTCTTGGTGCTAGCTTGGAACTCCTTAGGTTTGGGAACCTCTCCTACCATAGGTGCAGCCACACCCAATCGCCTGGTTGAAAGATCACCTCCTTTCTTTCCTTGTTGGCATGAGTCACGTACTGCCCGGTCCTCTTCTCCAAGTTCTCTGCTACCTTCTGGTGTAACTTCCTTATGAACTCTGCCTTGGATGCTCTGGTGAGGTTGGTCATCTCTTCTGGTGGTAGTGGCGTTTGCTCCAATGGGGTGAGAGGGTTGAAGCCGTATACTACTTCAAATGGTGTCTTCTTGGTTGCTGAGTGCACGGCTCGGTTGTAAGCGAACTCTATGAATGGAACGCACTCCACCCAAGTCTTGAGGTTCTTCCCTAGTGTAGTCCTGAGAAGAGTTGATAGTGTCTGGTTGACAACTTCAGTTTGGCCATCGGTTTGAGGATGGCAGGTGGTAGAGAAGAGTAGCTTCATGCCTAGCTTCCTCCAATGGGTCCTCCAGAAATGGCTGAGGAACTTGGTGTCCCTATCTGATACGATGGTTCTTGGCACTCCATGAAGCCGTACTATCTCCCTGAAGAACAGCTCGACTGTTTGCGTGGCATCATTGACATTAGTACATAGAATGAAAAGTGCCATCTTTGAGAATCTGTCTACCACTACAAAGATCGCATCTTTGTGGTTGATCTTGGGCAGTCCTAGAACGAAGTCCATTGATATATCCACCAATGGATGCGTTAGTATGGGCAGTGGGAGATACAACCCGTGAGGTTGCACTCGGGACTTCGCCTTCTTGCAAGTGATGCACCTTGCACAATGAGCTTCCATTGACCTTTTGATGTGTGGCCAGTAGAAGTGCTCCTTTACCACTGCTAGAGTCTTGTCGACACCAAAGTGGCCCATGAGTCCTCCTCCATGAGCTTCTCGGATGATAAGCTCTCGTAGTGATCCTTGTGGTATGCACAACCTTCTCTCTCAGAACAAGAATCCCTCATGGATGTAAAATTTACCATGACTCCCTGTGCCACACTCCTTGTAGCTCTCAGCAAAGTCAAGATCATCTTTGTATAGGTCCTTGATGTGCTCAAATCCTAGGACCTTTGCCTCCATGGTGGATATCAAGGCAAACCTCCTTGATAGTGCATCGGCTACCACATTGTCTTTGCCCTTCTTGTACTTGTATTCTTCTTTGCCACATTGTCTTCAGGTCTCTATGAACTCCATCCACCTGGCATGTCTCCTCTTGAGATTGGTTTGCCCTCTGAGGTGTTTGAGAGTCTCGTGATCAGTGTGGATCACAAACTCCTTGGACAACAAGTAATACTGCCAAGTCTCCAATGCTCGGACAAGGGCATAAAGCTCCTTATCGTAAGTGGGGTAGTTTAGTGAGGCACCACCTAGCTTCTCACTGAAGTATGCCACTGGCCTCTCTCCTTGGGTTAGCATTGCTCCTATGCCTATTCCAGAGGCATCACACTCCACTTCAAATGTCTTGTTGAAGTCGGGCAGGACTAGCACTGGTGCATGTGTAAGGCTGTCCTTCAAGGCCTGGAATGCCTTCTCCTGAGCTTCTCCCCAGCTGAATCCCACGTTTTTCTTCACTACTGCGGTCAATAGTGAGGCAATACTGCTGAAGTTCGGCACGAATCTCATGTAGAAGCTGGCCAGTCCGTGGAAGCTCCTCACTTGACTGATGTTGCTTGGTGTTGGCCATTCTTGTATGGCTCGAATCTTCTCTTCATCAACCTGTAGGTCCTGTGAACTTACAACAAAACCTAAGAAGACAAGTTTATCAGTACAAAAGATGCACTTCTTGAGATTGGCATAAAGCTCTTCTTGTCGAAGGGTTTTAAGTACCATCTCAAGATGTGTAAGGTGATCTCTTAAACACTTACTGTAAACTAAAATGTCGTCGAAATAAACTACAACAAACTTACTTATGTACGCCCTAAGAACTTGGTTCATAAGGTGCATTAAGGTGCTCGGGGCATTAGTCAAGCCAAATGGCATGACTGTCCACTCGTAGAGCCCTTGCTTGGTCTTGAAGGCGGTCTTCCACTCATCACCTTCCTTCATCCTGACCTGGTGGTATCCACTCTTAAGATCTATCTTGGAGAAGACCGTGGCTCCACTCAGCGCATCTAGCATGTCATCCAGCCGTGGTATTGGATGCCGGTACTTGACTGTGATGTTGTTGATTGCTCGACAGTCCACACACATTCGCCAAGTCCCATCCTTCTTGGGCACTAATAGCACTGGTACGGCACATGGACTGAGGGTCTTTCGAACATAGCCTTTCTCCAGGAGCTCCTTGACTTGCTTCTCAAGTTCCTTGGACTCCTCTGGACTCATCCGGTAGGCTGGCCGGTTGGGCAGGGCTACTCCGGGCACGAGGTCAATCTGGTGCTCTATGTCTCGTAGGGGAGGTAAGCCTGCTGGTATCTCTTCCGGGAACACATCCTGGAACTTGTTGAGGAGAGCTGCTACTTCAGGAGGTAGCTCTACCTGTTCTTTCTCTACATTCAACACTTCTTTGAAAATCATTAGTAGCATTAGATCCTTCGAGCCTAAAGTTCTCGGGACATGACTTGGTTGAATAAGAAAATTAGATTTAATGAGCTTCTTTTCCTTGCTCATTTGCTGTTGAAGCTCATGTACCTGGGAAGGTGTGAGAGGAGCTAGGCTGACCTTTCTTTTGTCATGCACAAATGTGTAGAGATTGGTTAGGCCATCATGCCTGGTCTCTTTGTCAAACTGTCATGGCCTTCCTAGCAGAAGATGGCAAGCTTTCATGGGCACCACGTCGCACACGACTTGTTCTTGGTACTTGCCCACACTGAATAGCACAGTGACTTGCTCATGGATCTTGAGCTCCACTTTGTCATCGAGCCATCTCAGTCTATATGGTCGAGAATGCCTTGTCTTCTCTAGACCTAGCTTATCAACCATGTATGCACTAGCAACGTTAGTGCAAGAACCACCATCTATGATGAGGTTACATACCTTGCCCTTGATGGTGCAACGACTGTGGAAGATGTTCTCCCTTTGGATAGTCTCTGAAGGATCCACCATTGCACTGAGGATGCGTCTAGTGACCAGCACTTCCCCCATATCAGGGTACTCAATGTCACCGTATTCTCCTTCTGGTTCATAGTCCTCTTCATCTTGGGATTCATACTCTCCAGCCTCCGTAATCAGCATGACCCGGTTGTTTGGGCACTCCCTTGAGATGTGTCCACGACCCCTACACTTGAAACAAGTGATGTCACATGATCTTTGAGGGTTAGAAGACTTACTAGGCTCTCTCTGGTCACGGGTTGGTTCAAGAGGCTTGCTCTTGAACCTTGACTCGATCTCTATGCTCTTGCCCTTGTCTACGGGCTTAGGCATGTTGCTTGGTTCCCAAGGCGTCTTAGGCTTGCTGCGCATGTCTTGGCTCTTACGTTTGGTGTGCTGCTCAGCCTGGACAGATAGGTGGAACAAGTCTTTGAAGTCATTGTAGATTTGCCTTTCCACCTTGCGGCTGATTCTTTCTTGGAGTCCATCCAAGAATTGTGCCATCAATGTTTCTTCATCATCATTGAGCTCCAGCCTGTTCCTTAGCTTCTCGAACTCTTCATAGTACTCCTCTACTGATCCGGTACCCTGCTTAAGAGTACAAAAACGATGTTGCAAGTCCCTATGAAAGTAAGGTGGAATAAACCTTTGTCGCATGATATCCTTCATGTCGACCCATGAGTCTACGGACCTCATTCTTTTCCTCCTTCGGTCAGATACCTCACGATCCCACCTGATGAGGGCATTGTCTGTGAGTTGTGCTACTGCCATTGAGACTCTCCTAGGCCCTGGTTGGTTGTAATGATCGAAGATATGATCCATTCTTCTCTCACAATCTAGGTAAGCCTCGGGGTCTACTTTTCCTGCAAAACTTGGATGAGTTAGCTTAACATCAGGATGAGTTACCCGGTTGTAGGCGTGTTCATCTCCATCCTCATTATGTCTAGGAGGCATCCTTGGTCTTTGGTGAAGACCATATGGCTCGAAGCCATCATCTTCTACCTCTGGTTGTCGTGGAGGTCCTCTCGGCCTATGGTGATAGTTATGAGGTTGTGTGTTCTCATCTCCATCTGGCTGGGGCTCCTCCTATTCATGGCGTGTCCGAAGGTGCTCAGGACCCTCAGCACGGTCTTGCTCAGCTCTCACGTGCCTTATGGCCTAGAATCTCACAGGCCTCTCCACGTGCTCCAACCTCTCGCCTATTGATGCGAGTTGTGTTTAGAGGGTGGTGAACATGGCCATCATGGCCTCGGCTGTATCTTTATTTTCTTCTCCCATTGCGTACTATAAGGAAGAAAACAAGTTATCCTGCTCCTAGAATCGATTAGGAAGATGTTTATATAGAGAATTTGAAAATTATGCAAAAAGGAAAATCTGAGAAAAGGAAAAATTTGAAAAAATGGAAGATCTGAAAAATAGAAACTTTCTTGACAACTTGTGCTAGCTGTCCAATTCGAATTCTTTTGGTATTTTTCCTATTTTTTTTCTTTTCTTTTTAATTTAACTTAAAAATAATGGAAATATGATTTAAGAAAAAAGAAAAACGTGAATGGTAATGCAAAAGTGAATCTATACCCTAGTGATACACGTAGAAGGCTAGATACACTCGGTTTGGAGTTTGATATTATTTTTTGATTTTTCTTGAATGCGACTTAAACTAAATGCAAGAACTAAAAAAAAACTAACTAAAGGATAGAAACAACCTGGTTTAGGAGCTTTAAGCTCTGATACCAAAATGATACAAGCCTTGATTAAAGGCTTATATGTGCGTGGGCTGTTTGGAGAAGGTTAGGTGAGAAACTCGACCTTAGACTTCTTGGATAGGGGTTTTTGGGTTGGTATTCGATGGAAAGGTGAAGTGAACCACACGAGGGGTGATGAACCTCGTGATAAATCACAAACTTAGAGCTAGGAGGGCTGGTCTCAACTAGGTTCTAAGCGCACAAGTCTCTTGAGAGAATAACTTGTTGGGAAAAAGTTCTATCTTTATTAATATCAAAAAGGTTGTCGAACTACAATGCTGGAAGGAGCCTTATTAATATGCTCGATAGCTTGACCTTCTAGGGTCGACCCAAATAAGAAAAGGAAAACTTACAAAAGTGCACAAAAGGAAAAGATACAAAAGTGTATAATCAAAAAAGGACCTATTCCTAAAATGTCTTTGACTCAATAAAAGTAAATATTCTAGATCCTACCCTGCAAAATAGAAAGAGGCATATATTCGAATTGAAACTTACCTTAACTTACCTCATGGCCAATAAATGGAAGGTGGCTGTCCTTGTGGCATGCATGCACCTTGCTCCTAGTCTTCGACTTGGAGTAGGGTTAAGAATCTTTGGCCTTGACCTCTCTTGCCACTAAAGCCCAAGTCTCTGATGTCCCTTGTGTTGTTGAGAAGCCATTGGACTCTTCCTTGCATTTTTGGCCCATTGTCGTTAGTCGATCTTCCTCTAGGAGCTTGTCGACCCATAAGCTGAATTTGTGGAAGAGTGCCCTTGATCTGCTTCTTGTCATTGCTCCTTGAGGTGCCACTGGTGTAGATACTTCCTCTAGGTTTATGTCCTGGAGCTGGTAGCTCATTTGGTCTGAGTCATCTTGTGTAGAAGTGGAAATGCGCGTGTACTCGGCTGGATCGGCTGTACCGGCTGTACCGGTTGGATTGTGCGAGGTACTGGCCGGAATGCCTTCAGGACCTGCAAAGTTGATCCCGGAGTCGGCGGCGTCACCAAGGGGACCGGCGGTGTCATCCACGTCGCCACCAATTGTGCCGGAGGCTTGGGCCTCTCCGCCGGCAATGCTGATCGGTCCGGTCCTGTTGGTCGAGGGTCCGGTGGTACCGCTAGAGCCGGGAGACATGCCAAATGGCCTGGCTGTCTCGGGCAAGCTTCCTGGTCGGCCAGTCTGGTCTCCTGGCCGGACATACGACCTGATGTTCTCATCACGTTTGGGTCTCTCCACCGGAATTGTTGGTCGGTCTAGCCCGGCTAGTCGAAGGCCCGGCGGTACCGCTTGGACCGTCAGACGTGCCAAATGGCATGGCTGTCTTGGGCAAGCTTCCTAGTCGGCCAGTCTGGTCTCCTAGCCGGCCATACGACCTGATGTCCCCATCATCTCCTCCCCCTTCAGTAGGTTTTGACATCAAAACTGGTTCATCTGCATGGAAAGGGGCTAAGTTAGTTACGTTGAACGTGTTGGACACATTAAACTCACCTGTGAGCTCGATCTGGTAGGCGTTGTTGTTGATCCTCTTCAGCACTCTGAATGGTCCATCTCCTCTTGGTGCTAGCTTGGAACTCCTTAGGTTGGGGAACCTCTCCTGTCGTAGGTGTAGCCACACCCAATCGCCTGGTTGAAAGATCACCTCCTTTCTTCCCTTGTTGGCATGAGTCACGTACTGCCCGGTCCTATTCTCCAAATTCTCTGCTACCTTCTGGTGTATCTTCCTTATGAACTCCGCCTTGGATGCTCCATTGAGGTTGGTCATCTCTGCTGGTGGTAGTGGCGTTTGCTCCAATGGTGTGAGAGCGTTGAAGCTGTAAACTACTTGAAAGGGGGTCTTTTTGGTTGCTGAGTGCACTACTCGGTTGTATGCGAACTCTATGAATGGCAGGCACTCCACCTAAGTCTTGAGGTTCTTCCCTAGTGTAGTCCTGAGATGAGTCGACAATGTCCGGTTGACTACTTCAGTTTGGCCATCGGTTTGAGGATGGCAGGTGGTAGAGAAGAGCAGCTTCGTGCCTAGCTTCCTCCAAAGGGTCCTGCAGAAATGGCTGAGGAACTTGGTGTCCCTGTCTGACATGATGGTCCTTGGCACTCCATGAAGCCGTGCAATCTCCATGAAGAACAGCTCGGCTGTTTGCGTGGCATCAGTGACATTGGCACATGGAATGAAATGTGCCATCTTGGAGAATCGATCTACCACTACAAAGATCGCGTCCTTGTGGTTGATTTTTGGGAGACCTAGAATGAAGTCCATTGATATGTCCACCCATAGATGCGTCGGTATGGGCAGTGTGAGATACAACCCGTGAGGGTGCACTCGGGACTTTGCCTTTTTGCAAGTGATGCATCTTGCACAATGGGCTTCTACTGACCTTTTGATGTGTGGCCAGTAGAAGTGCTCCTTGACCACTACTAGGGTCTTGTCGACACCAAAGTGGCCCATGAGTCCTCCTCCATGAGTTTCTCGGATGATAAGCTCTCGTAACGATCCTTGTGGTATGCACAACCTTCTCTTTCAGAACAAGAACCCCTCATGGAGGCAGAACTTGCCATGGCTTCTTGTGGCACACTCCATGTAGCTCTCAGCAAGATCATGTTCATCCTTATATAGGTCCTTGATGTGCTCGAACCCTAAGACCTTTGCCTCCATGGTGGATATCAAGGCAAACCTCCTTGATAGTGCATCGGCTACCACATTGTCTTTGCCCTTCTTGTACTTGATAATGTACGGGAAGGTCTCTATGAACTCCATCCACTTGGCATGTCTCCTCTTGATATTGGTTTGCCCTCTGAGGTGTTTGAGAGTCTCGTGATCAGTGTGGATCACGAACTCCTTGGACAGCAAGTAATGCTGCCAAGTTTCCAATGTTCGGACTATGGCATAAAGCTCCTTATCCTAAGTGGGATAGTGCAGTGAGGCACCACCTACCTTTTCACTGAAGTATGCCACTGGCCTCCCTTCTTGGGTTAGCAATGCTCGTATGCCTATTCCAGAGGCATCACACTCCACTTCAAACGTCTTGTTGAAGTCGGGCAGGACTAGCACTGGTGCATGTCTAAGGCTGTCCTTCAAGGCCTGGAATGCCTTCTCCTGAGCTTCTCCCCAGCTGAATCCCACGTTTTTCTTCACTACTGCGGTCAATAGTGAGGCAATACTGCTGAAGTTCGGCACGAATCTCATGTAGAAGCTGGCCAGTCCGTGGAAGCTCCTCACTTGACTGATGTTGCTTGGTGTTGGCCATTCTTGTATGGCTCGAATCTTCTCTTCATCAACCTGTAGGTCCTGTGAACTTACAACAAAACCTAAGAAGACAAGTTTATCAGTACAAAAGATGCACTTCTTGAGATTGGCATAAAGCTCTTCTTGTCGAAGGGTTTTAAGTACCAACTCAAGATGTGTGAGGTGATCCATTAAGCATTTACTGTAAACTAAAATGTCATCGAAATAAACTACAACGAACTTACTGATGTACACCATAAGAACTTGGTTCATAAGGCGCATGAAGGTACTAGGGGCATTAGTCAAGCCGAATGGCATGATTGTCCATTCGTAGAGCCCTTGCTTTGTCTTGAAAGCAGTATTCCACTCATCACCTTCCTTTATCCTAACCTGGTGGTATCCACTCTTGAGGTCTATCTTGGAGAAGACCGTGGCTCCACTCAGCTCATCTAGCATGTCATCCAGCCATGGTATCGGATGCCAGTACTTGACTGTGATGTTGTTGATTGCTCGGCAGTCCACGACATTCGCCAAGTCCCATCCTTCTTGGACACTAGCAGCATTGGTACGGCACATGGGCTGAGGCTCTCTCGAACATAGCCTTTCTCCAGGAGCTCCTTGACAGGCTTCTCAAGTTCCTTATACTCCTCTAGACTCATCCGGTAGGCTGGCCGGTTGGGCATGGCTGCTCCGGGCACGAGGTCGATCTGGTGCTCTATGCCACGTAGGGGAGGCAAGCCTGCTGGTATCTCTTCCGGGAACACATCCTTGAACTTGTTGAGGAGAGCTGCTACTTCAGGAGATAGCTCTACCTGTTCCTTTTCTACACTTAAAATTTCTTTGAAAACCATTAGTAACATTAAATCCTTCGAGGTTAAAGCTCTCCGGACATGGCTTGGTTGAATAAGAACATTAGACTTGATAAGTTTCTTTTCCTTACTCATTTGTAGTTGTAGCTCGTGTACCTGGGCAGGTGTAAGAGGAGCTAGGCTGACCTTTCTCTTGTCATGCAAAAAAGTGTAGAGATTGGTTCGGCCATCATGCGTGGTCTCCTTGTCAAACTGCCATGGCCTTCCTAGCAGAAGATGGCCAGCTTGCATTGGTACCACGTCGCACACTACTTGGTCTTGGTACTTGTCCACACTGAATGGCACAATGACTTGCTCATGGATCTTGAGCTCCACTTTGTCATCGAGCCATGTCAGTCTATACGGTCGAGGGTGCCTTGTCTTCTCTAGACCTACCTTATCAATCATGTACGCACTAGCAATGTTAGTGCAAGAACCACCATCTATGATGAGGTTACATACCTTGCCCTTGATGGTGCAACGGCTGTGGAAGATGTTCTCCCTCTTGATGGTCTCTGAGGGATCCACCATTGCACTGAGAACGCGTCTAGTGACCAGCACTTCCCCCACATCAAGGTACTCAATGTCACCGTATTCTCCTTCTGGTTCATAGTCTTCTTCATCTTGGGATTCATACTCTCCAGCTTCCGTAATCAGCATTACCCGGTTGTTTGGGCACTCCCTTGAGATGTGTCCGCGACCCCTACACTTGAAACAAGTGATGTCACGTGTTCTTTGAGGGTTAGAGGACTTACTAGGCTCTCTCTGGTCACGGGTTGGCTCAGGAGGCTTGCTCTTGAACCGTGACTCGATCTCTATGCTCTTGCCTTTGTCTACGGGTTTGGGGATATTGCTTGGTGCCCAAGGCGTCTTAGGCTTGCTGCAGATGTCTTGGCTCTTACGTTTGATGTGCTGCTCAGCCTGAACAGATAGGTAGAACAAATCCTTGAAGTCATTGTAGATTTGCCTTTCCACCTTGCGGCTGATTTTTTCTTGCATCCATCCAAGAACTGTGTCACCAAAGCCTCCTCATCGTCATTGAGCTTCAGCCTGTTCCTTAGTCTCTCAAACTCTTCATAGTACTCCTCTACTGATCTGGTGCCCTGTTTAAGAGTACGAAAACGTCGTTGCAAATCTATATGAAAATAAGGTGGAACAAACCTTTGTCTCATGAGGTCTTTCATGTCGACCCATGAGTCTACGGGCCTCAATCGTTTTCTCCTTTGGTCAGACACCTCACGATCCCACCAGATGAGGGCATTGTCCGTGAGTTGTGCTACTGCCATGGAGACTCTCCTCGGGCCTGGTTGGTTGTAGTGATCGAAGATGTGATCCATCCTCCTCTCCCAATCAAGATAGGCTCCGGGGTCTACTTTTCCTGCAAAACTACGAGATGTTAATTTGACATCAGGATGAGTTACCTGGTTGTAGGTGTATTCATCTCCATCCTCATGATATCAGGGAGGCATTCTTGGTCTCTGGTGATGACCATATGGCTCAAAGCCATCGCCTTCTGCTTCTGGTCGCCGTGGAGGTCCTCTCGGCCTAGGGTGATAGTCATGAGGCTGTGCGTCCTCATCTCCATCCGGCTGGGGCTCCTCTTGTTCGTGCCGTGTCCTAGGGTGCTCAGGACCCTCAGCACAGTCTTGCTCAGCCCTCACGTGCCTTATGGCCTAGAACCTCACAGGCCTCTCCACACGTCCAACCTCTCGCCGATTGATGCGAGTTGTATTTGGAGGGTGGTGAACATGGCCATCATGGCCTCGGCTGCATCTCTATTTTCTTCTGCCATTGCGTACTACAAAAGAAAGGAACAAGTTACTTTGCTCCTAGAATCGATTAGGAGGGTTGCTTATATAGAAGAATTCGAAAAAATGCAAAAAGGAAAAACTGAGAAAAAGGAAATTCAAAAAAATGGCAGATTTGAAAAAAATGGAAACTTTCTAACAACTAGTGCTAGCTGTCTTGGTCGATTTCTTTTGGTGTTTTTCGTATTTTCTTTTTCTTTTCTTTTTAATTTTAATAATAATGGAAATATTATTTAAGCAAAAAAAAAAACGTAATTTGCAATGCAAGAATGAATCTAAGCCATAGTGATGCACGTAGAAGCTAGATGCACTCGGTTTGGAGTTTGATGTTATTTTTTTATTTTTCTTGAATGCAACTTAAACTAATGCAAGAACTAAAAACAAAATTACTTAAAGGATAGAAATAACCTGGTTTAGAAGCTTTAAGCTCTGATACCAAAAATGATACAAGCCTCGATTCAAGGCTGTATGCGCGTGGGCTGTTTGGAGAAGTTTAGGTGAGAAACTCCACCTTAAGCTTATGGATAGGGGTTTTCTGATTGGTAATGGGTGGAAGGGTGAAGTAAACCACACGAGGGGTGACGAACCTCGTGATAAATCACAAACTTAGAGTTAGGAGGGCTGGTCTCAACTAGGTTTTAAGCGTACAAGTCGCTTGAGAGAATAACTTTTAGAAAGAAAATTCGATCTTTATTAATTATCAAAAAGGTTGTCGAACTACAATGATGGAAGGAGCCTTATTAATATGCTCGACATCTTGACCTTCTAGGGTCGACTCAAGAAAAGAAATGGAAAACTTACAAAACTGCACAAATGGAAAACTTACAAAAGTGCATAACCGAAAAAGACTTATTCCTAAAATGTCTTTGACTCAAAAATGTAAATAATCTAAATCCTACCCTGTAAAACATAAAGAGGTAAATATCTAATTTGAAAACTTATCTTTCTTACCTCTCGGCCAAGAAATGGAAGGTGGCCGTCCTTGTGGCATGCACGCGCCTTGCTCCTAGTCTTCGACTTGGAGTAGGGTTAGGAATATTTGGGCCCTGACCTCTCTTTCCACTAAAGCCCAAGTCTCTGAAGTCCCTTGCATTGTTGAGAAGCCTTTGGACTCTTCTTTACACTCTTGGCCCAATATCCTTCGTCGATCATCCTCTAGGAGCTTGTTGACCCACAAGCTGAATTTTTGGAAGAGTGCCCTTGATATGCTCCTTGTCATTGCTCCTGGTGGCCCCACTGGTGTAGAGACTTCCTCTAGATGCATGTCTTGAAGCTGGTACCTTATCTGGTCCGAGTCTCCTTGTGTTGAAATGGTGGTGCACTCGGCTGGATCGGCTGTACCGGCTGGACTGTGCGAGGTGCTGACCGAAATGTCATCTGAGCTGGTCAAGTTGATCCCGGAGCCGGCGGCATCACCAATTGGACCGGCGGTGTCATCCATGTCGCCACCAGTTGGGCCGGAGGTTTGGGCCTCTCCGCCGGAATTGTTGGTTGGTGCGGCCCGGCTGGTCGAAGGCCCGGCGGTACCGCTTTGGCCGGCAGACGCGCCAAATGGCCCGACTATCTCGGAGAAGCTTCCTGGTCGGCCAGTCTGGTCTCCTGGCCGGCCATACGACCTGATGTCCCCGTCAGCATCTCTCATCTATATTCAATGACTCCTTCACTTCACGATAATGGAAGAGCATCACAAGCAAGCAACGTGAGGATGAAGACATTTACGGAAAAAAGCTTATCAAATCAAATTGGTAAAGCGATATGAAACCCTTGACCATATGACCACAACTAGATGATGAAGTTTGTCTCAAAAGCAATTAGGGTTTATCACTTGTTGTATAAATAACATACTTATAAATGTAAAAACTTAATGCCTAAAAGAGGTAAAGAAAAAAGATGTTCATCATTTGTATAGCTTTTCCTAAGTTCATCTTCTTCTTTCATGGTAGGAAAGCTATGAAGCTCCTTTGAATTCCTTATGTTTACATCACCGACTAGGTTAAAGTCACTCCCACGGAGAAAATCTACATATTGTACAAGTCTAAGTTTGAATCTTTCCTCTTAGGACAATGACTTCTAGATTTCGTCACAGGTGTTGTAACACACAATCATCAGCTAGAATCACGGTTTCAAGTATCAATGGATCAACTAGTGAAACTGTAAGATTCGTGGATCTTTACGCTTGGGCTTTTTATTGGACATGATCAAAACGGCGCGTTTTGTTGGCTTGGGCTTGGGTCAATTAAGTTGACCCAACAAGGGCCCGGTTTGCTGATGTATAAAAGGGTTGCATTTCGCAAACCCTACCAGAAGACCGTTTTCTTTCTATTTTTCCTCCGATTTCTCTTTGTGCGATTTGAGAGAGCTTTCATCTTCTCTCTCGGAAAATCACCGATCGTATCTGTAAACTTACCGGAAATGTTAGTGTATTCCAGGCTCACATCCTGAAGAGAGATGAACCCGGGTTCTACGTGGAACTCTATAAATCGCGTGTGTTCTTTACTTTTCCATTTTGCATGCGATCTAGATATTAGGGTTTTACTTCGCGTGAAAAAGATTCGAGTTCCCTGAGTGTTGAGAGGTGAGAGAGAGAGTAAAAATAAATAGCAAATTGGTTACAAGTGGTATCAGAACAAGGTTGATATCACCGGTAACCGTTCTTGGCCAGAAAAGTCCAATAACTCACATATCGGAAGTTATCTTCCTTCATCTGTGAGTCACGATCAAAAGATCGTGAGATAAGGGAGTCTCGGTGAACCGGAGACTCTCGGATCTTAGGGTACGGTTTTATGTCTGAAACCTTTAACCCGGTTGTGACTCGGATCTATGAGTATAACTCATAGATCAGCTTAGATCTGTAAAGATATGAGGGAATGATACAAGCCTTGATTCAAGGGTGTATGCGCGTGGGCTGTTTGGAGAAGTTTAGGTGAGAAACTCGACCTTAGACTTCTTGGATAGGGGTTTTTGGGTTGGTATTCGATGGAAAGGTGAAGTGAACCACACGAGGGGTGATGAACCTCGTGATAAATCACAAACTTAGAGCTAGGAGGGCTGGTCTCAACTAGATTCTAAGCGCACAAGATTCTTGAGAGAAAACTTGTTGGGGAAAAATTTCTATCTTTATTAATATCAAAAAGGTTGTCAAACTACAATGCTGGAAGGAGCCTTATTAATATGCTCGACAGCTTGACCTTCTAGGGTCGATCCAAATAAGAAAAAGAAAACTTACAAAAGTGCACAAAAGGAAAAGATACAAAAGTGTATAATCAAAAAAGGACCTATTCCTAAAATGTCTTTGACTCAATAAAAGTAAATATTCTAGATTCTACCCTGCAAAACGGAAAGAGGCATATATTCGAATTGAAACTTACCTTAACTTACCTCATGGCCAATAAATGGAAGGTGGCTGTCCTTGTGGCATGCACGCGCCTTGCTCCTAGTCTTCGACTTGGAGTAGGGTTAAGAATCTTTGGGCCTTGACCTCTCTTGCCACTAAAGCCCAAGTCTCTCATGTCCCTTGTGTTGTTGAGAAGCCATTGGACTCTTCCTTGCAATTTTGGCCCATTGTCCTTAGTCGATCTTCCTCTAGGAGCTTGTCGACCCATAAGCTGAATTTGTGGAAGAGTACCCTTGATCTGCTTCTTGTCATTGCTCCTTGAGGTACCACTGGTGTAGATACTTCCTCTAGGTGTATGTCCTGGAGCTGGTAGCTCATTTGGTCCGAGTCCTCTTGTGTAGAAGTGGAAATGCGCGTGTACTCGGCTGGATCGGCTGTACCGGCTGTACCGGTTGGATTGTGCGAGGTACTGGCCGGAATGCCTTCCGGACCAGCCAAGTTGATCCTGGAGTTGGTGGCATCACCAGAGGGACCGGCGGTGTCATCCACGTCGCCACCAAGTGTGCCGGAAGCTTGGGCCTCTCTGCCGGCAATGCTGGTTGCTCTCGTCCTTGTGGTCGAGGGTCCGGCGGTACTGCTTGGGCCGGCAGGCGTGCCAGATGGTCCGACTGTCTCGGGCAAGCTTCCTTGTCGGCCAGTCTGGTCTCCTGGCTGGATGTACGACCTGATGTCCTCCTCATCCCCTCCCTCATCAGTAGGTTTCGTCCTCAAAACTGGTTCATCTACATGGAAAGGGGCTAAGTCAGTAACATTGAACGTATTGGACACATTAAACTCACATGGGAGCTCGATCTGGTAGGCGTTGTTATTGATCCTCTCGAGCACTCTGAATGGTCCATCTCCTCTTGGTGCTAGCTTGGAACTCCTTAGGTTTGGGAACCTCTACTGCCGTAGGTGTAGCCACACCAAATCGCCTGGTTGAAAGATCACCTTCTTTCTTCCCTTGTTGGCATGAGTCACGTACTGTCCGGTCCTCTTCTCCAAGTTTGCTGCTACCTTCTGGTGTAACCTCCTTATGAACTCTGCCTTGGATGCTCCGTTGAGGTTGGTCATCTCAGCTGGTGGTAGTGGCGTTTGCTCCAATGGGGTGAGAGGGTTGAAGCCGTATACTACTTCAAATGGTGTCTTCTTGGTTGCTGAGTGCACGGCTCGGTTTTAAGCGAACTCTATGAATGGAAGGCACTCCACCCAGGTCTTTAGGTTCTTCCCTAGTGTAGTCCTGAGAAGGGTTGATAGTTTCCCGTTGACAACTTCAGTTTGGCCATCGGTTTGAGGATGGCAGGTGGTAGAGAAGAGTAGCTTCGTGCCTAGCTTTCTCCAAAGGGTCCTCCAGAAATTGCTGAGGAACTTGGTGTCCCTGTCTGATACGATGGTCCTTGGCATTCCATGAAGCCGTACTATCTCCCTGAAGAACAGCTCAGCTGTTTGTGTGGCATCATTGACATTGGCACATGGAATGAAGTGTGCCATCTTGGAGAGTCTCTCCACCACTACTGGTTGATCTTGGGCAGACCTAGAACAAAGTCCATTGAGATGTCCACCGATGGATGTGTAGGTATGGGCAGTGGGAGATACAACCCGTGAGGTTGCACTCGGGACTTTGCCTTCTTGCAAGTGATGCATCTTGCACAATGAGCTTCTACTGTCCTCTTGATGTGTGGCCAGTAGAAGTGCTCCTTGACCACTGCTAGAGTCTTGTCGACACCAAAGTGGCCCATGAGTCCTCCTCCATGAGCTTCTTGGATGATAAGCTCCCTTAATGATCCTTGTGGTATGCACAACCTTCTTTCTTGGAACAAGAATCCCTCATCGATGTAAAACTTGCCATGACTCCCTGTGCCACACTCCTTGTAGCTCTCAGTAAAGTCAGGATCATCCTTGTATAGGTCCTTGATGTGGTCGAACCCTAGGACCTTTGCCTCCATGGTGGATATCAAGGCAAACCTCCTTGATAGTGCATCGGTTACCACATTATCTTTGCCCTTCTTGTACTTGATGACGTACGGGAAGGTCTCTATGAACTCCATCCACCTGGCATGTCTCCTCTTGAGATTGGTTTGCCCTTTGAGGTGTTTGAGAGTCTCATGATCAGTGTGGATCACAAACTCCTTGGACAGCAAGTAATGCTGCCAAGTCTCCAATGCTTGGACAAGGGCATAAAGCTCCTTGTCATAAGTGGGGTAGTTCAGTGAGGCACCACCGAGCTTCTCACTGAAGTATGCCACTGGTCTCCCTCCTTGGGTTAGCACTACTCCTATGCCTATTCCAGAGACATCACATTCCACTTGAAACGTCTTGTTGAAGTCGGGCAGGACTAGCACTGGTGCATGTGTAAGGCTGTCCTTCAAGGCCTGGAATGCCTTCTCCTGAGCTTCTCCCCAGCTGAATCCCACGTTCTTCTTCACTACTGCCGTCAGTGGTGAGGCAATACTGCTGAAGTTGGGCACGAATCTCCTATAGAAGCTGGCCAGTCCGTGGAAGCTTCTTACTTGGCTGATGTTGCCTGGTGTTGGCCATTCTTGTATGGCTCGAATCTTCTGTTCATCAACTTGTAGGCCCTGTGAACTTACAACAAAACCTAAAAAGACAAGTTTATCAGTACAAAAGATGCACTTCTTGAGATTGGCATAAAGCTCTTCTTGTCGAAGGGTTTTAAGTACCATCTCAAGATATGTGAGGTGTTTCCGTAGGCACTTACTATAAACTAGTATGTCATCAAAGTAAACCACTACAAACTTACTAATGTACGCCCTAAGAACTTGGTTCATAAGGCGCATGAAGGTGCTTGGGGCATTAGTCAAGCCAAATGGCATGACTGTCCACTCGTAGAGCCCTTGCTTTGTCTTGAAAGCAGTCTTCCATTCATCACCTTCTTTCATCCTGACCTGGTGGTATCCAGTCTTGAGGTTTATCTTGGAGAAGATTGTGGCTCCACTCAGCTCATCTAGCATGTCATCCAGCCGTGGTATTGGATGCCGGTACTTGACTGTGATGTTGTTGATTGCTTGGCAGTCCATGCACATGCGCCAAGTCCCATCCTTTTTGGGCACTAGTAGCACTGGTACGGCACATGGACTGAGGCTCTCTCGAACATATCCTTTCTCCAGAAGCTCCTTGACTTGCTTCTCAAGCTCCTTGGACTCCTATGGACTCATCCGGTAGGCTGGCCGGTTGGGCAGGACTGCTCCGGGCACTAGAGCGATCTGGTGTTCTATGCCACGTAAAGGAGGCAAGCCTGCTGGTATCTCCTATGGAAATACATCCTGGAACTTGTTGAGGAGAGTTGCTACTTCAGGAGGTAGCTCTACCTGTTCTTTTTCTACATTCAACATTTCCTTGAAAACCATTAGTAACATTAAACCCTTCGAGGCTAAAGCTCTCCGGACATGGCTTGGTTGAATAAGAAAATTAGACTTGATAAGTTTCTTTTCCTTACTCATTTGGAGTTGTAGCTCATGTACCTGGGCAGGTGTAAGAGGAGCCAAGCTGACCTTACTTTTGTCATGTACAAAAGTGTAGAGATTGGTTCGGCCATCATGCCTGGTCTCTTTGTCAAACTGCCATGGTCTTTCTAGCAGAAGATGGCCAGTTTTCATGGGCACCACGTTGCACACGACTTGGTCTTGGTACTTGCCCACACGGAATGGCATAGTGACTTGCTCATGGATCTTGAGCTCCACTTTGTCATCCAGCCATCTCAGTCTATATGGTCGAGGATGCCTTGTCTTCTCTAGACCTAGCTTATCAACCATATATGCACTAGCAACGTTAGTGCAAGAACCACCATCTATGATGAGGTTACATACCTTTCCCTTGATGGTGAAATGGCTGTGGAAGATGTTCTCCCTTTGGATGGTCTCGAAGGATCCACCATTGCACTAAGGATGCGTCTAGTGACCAGCATTTCCCCCACATCAGGGTACTCAATGTCACCATACTCCTCTTCTGGTTCATAGTCCTCTTCATCTTGGGACTCATATTCTCCAGCCCCCGTAATCAACATGACTCGGTTGTTTGGGCACTCCCTTGAGATGTGTCCACGACCCCTACACTTGAAACAAGTGATGTCACGTGATCTTTGAGGGTTAGAAGACTTACCAGGCTCTCTCTGATCATGGGTGGGTTCAGGAGGCTTGCTCTTGAACCTTGACTCGATCTCTATGCTCTTGCCTTTGTCTACGGGCTTGGGCATGTTGCTTGGTGCCCAAGGTGTCTTAGGCTTGCTGCGGATGTCTTGGTTCTTACGTTTGATGTGCTGCTCAGCCTGGACAGATAGGTAGAACAAGTCTTTGAAGTCATTGTAGATTTGCCTTTCCACCTTGCGGCTGATTCTTTCTTGGAGTCCATCCAAGAATTGTGCCATCAATGCTTCTTCATCATCAATGAGCTCCAATCTGTTCCTTAGCTTCTCGAACTCTTCATAGTACTCCTCTACTGATCTGGTACCCTGCTTAAGAGTACGAAAACGACGTTGCAAGTCTCTATGAAAGTAAGGTGGAACAAACCTTTGTCGCATGAGGTCTTTCATGTCGACCCATGAGTATATGGGCCTCATTCTCTTCCTCCTTCTGTCAGATACCTCACGATCCCACCAGATGAGAGCATTGTCCGTGAGTTGTGCTACTACCATTGAGACTCTCCTAGGTTCTGGTTGGTTGTAATGGTCAAAGATATGATCCATTCTTCTCTCCCAATCTAGGTAAGCCTCGGGGTCTACTTTTTCTGCAAAACTTGGAGGAGTTAGCTTAACATCAGGATGAGTTACCCGGTTATAGGCGTGTTCATCTCCATCCTCATGATGTCTAGGAGGCATTGTTGGTCTCTGGTGAAGACCATATGGCTCAAAGCCATCATCTTCTACCTCTGGTTGCCGTAGAGGTCCTCTCGGCCTATGATGATAGTTATGAGGTTGTGTGTCCTCATCTCCATCTGGCTGGGGTTCCTCCTGTTCGTGACGTGTCCTAAGGTGCTCAGGACCCTCAGGACGGCCTTGCTCAGCTCTCACGTGCCTTATGGCCTGGAATCTCACCGGTCTTTCCATGCGCTCAAACCTCTAGCCTATGGATGCGAGTTGTGTTTGGAGTGTGGTGAACATGGCCATCATGGCTTCAGTGGCTTCTCTATTTTCTTCTGCCATTTTGCTACAAAGAAAGAAGACAAGTTATGAAACTCCTAAATTATTAGGAGGGTTTTCTTTTATAAGAAGGAGATTCGAAAATGCAAAAAGGAAAAAATCTGAGAATTGGAAATTCAAAAATATGAAGATTTTGAAAAAAAAGGAAATTTTCTTGACAACTATTGCTAGCTGTCCAAATCGAATCCCTTAGGTATTTTTCCTATTTTTTTTTCTTTTCTATTTAATTAGACTTAAAAATAATGGAAATATGATTCTAACAAAAAGGAAAACGTGAATGGCAATGCAAAAGTGAATCTAAACCCTAGTGATACACGTGGAAGGCTAGATGCACTCGGTTTGGAGTTTGATGTTATTTTTTTTATTTTTCTTGAATGCGACTTAAACTAATGCAAGAACTAAAAACAAAACAAGCTAAAGGATAGAAATAACCTGGTTTAGGAGCTTTAAGCTAGCTCTGATACCAAAATGATACAAGCCTTGATTCAAGGGTGTATGCGCGTGGGCTGTTTGGAGAAGTTTAGGTGAAAAACTCGACCTTAGACTTCTTGGATAGGGGTTTTTGGGTTGGTATTCGACGGAAAGGTGAAGTGAACCACACGAGGGATGATGAACCTCGTGATAAATCACAAACTTAGAGCTAGGAGGGCTGGTCTCAACTAGATTCTAAGCGCACAAGATTCTTGAGAGAAAACTTGTTGGGAAAAAAATTCTATCTTTATTAATATCAAAAAGGTTGTCGAACTACAATGCTGGAAGGAGCCTTATTAATATGCTCGACAGCTTGACCTTCTAGGGTCGACCCAAATAAGAAAAGGAAAACTTACAAAAGTGCACAAAAGGAAAAGATACAAAAGTGTATAATCGAAAAAGGACCTATTCCTAAAAGTTCTATGACTCAATAAAAGTAAATATTCTAGATCCTACCCTGCAAAACAGAAAGAGGCATAAATTCGAATTAAAACTTACCTTAACTTACCTCATGGCCAAGAAATGGAAGGTGGCCGTCCTTGTGGCCTGCACGCGCCTTGCTCCTAGTCTTCGACTTGGAGTAGGGTTAAGAATCTTTTGGCTCTGACCTCTCTTGCCACAAAAGCCCAAGTCTCTGATGTCCCTTGTGTTGTTTAGAAGCCATTGGACTATTCCTTGCATTTTTGGCCCATTGTCCTTAGTCAATCTTCCTCTAGGAGCTTGTCGACCCATAAGCTGAATTTCTGGAAGAGTGCCCTTGATCTGCTTCTTGTCATTGCTCCTTGAGGTACCACTGGTGTAGATACTTCCTCTAGGTGCATGTCCTGGAGTTGGTAGCTCATTTGGTCCGAGTCCTCTTGTGTAGAAGTGGAAATGCGTGTGTACTCGGCTGGATCGGCTGTACCGGCTGGATTGTGCGAGGTACTGGCCGAAATGCCTTCAGGACCGGCCAAGTTGATCCCGGAGTTGGCGGCATCACCAAAGGGACCGGCGGTGTCATCCACGTCGCCACCTCGACCAATAGGACCAGACCAACTAGCATTGCCGGCGGAGAGGCCCAAGCTTCCGGCACACTTCCGGCAACTTAGATGAATACGCCTACAACCGGGTAACTCATCCTGATGTTAAGCTAACTCCTCCAAGTTTTGTAGGAAAAGTAGAGCCCGAAGCTTACCTAGATTGGGAGAGAAGAATGGATCATATCTTTGATCATTACAACCAACCAGGGCCTAGGAGAGTCTCAATGGCAGTAGCACAACTCACGGACAATGCCCTCATCTGGTGGGATCGTGAGGTATCTAACAGAAGGAGGAAAAGAATGAGGCCCATAGACTCATGGGTCGACATGAAGGATGTCATGTGACAAAGGTTTGTTCCACCTTACTTTCATAGGGACTTGCAACGTCGTTTTCGTACTCTTAAGCAAGGTACCCGATCAGTAGAGGAGAACTATGAAGAGTTCGAGAAGCTAAGGAACATATTGGAGCTCAATGATGATGAAGAAGCATTGATGGCACAATTCTTGGATGGACTCCAAGAAAGGATCAGCCGCAAGGTGGAAAGGCAAATCTACAATGACTTCAAGGATTTGTTCCACCTATCTATCCAGGCTGAGAAGCACATCAAACGTAAGAGCCAAGACATCCGCAGCAAGCCTAAGACGCCTTAGGCACTAAGCAACATTCCCAAGCCCGTAGACAAAGGCAAGAGCTTAGAGATCGAGTCAAGGTTCAAGAGCAAACCTCCTGAACCCACCCGTGTCAAAGGGAGCCTAGTAAGTCTTCTAACCCTCAGAGATCACGTGACATCACTTGTTTCAAGTGTAGGGGTCGTGGACACATCTTAAGGGAGTGCCCAAACAACCGGGTCATGCTGATTACGGAGGCTGGAGAATATGAGTCCCATGATGAAGAGGACTATGAACCAGAAGAGGAATATGGTGAGAAGTGCTGGTCACTAGGCGCATCCTCAGTGCAATGGTGGATCCCTCAGAGACCATCCAAAGGGAGAACATCTTCCACAGCCGTTGCACCATCAAGGGCAAGGTATGTAACCTCATCATAGAAGGTGGTTCTTGCACTAACCTTGCTAGTGCATATATGGTTGATAAGCTAGGTCTAGAGAAGATAAGGCATCCTCGACCATATAGGCTGAGATGGCTCGATGACAAAGTGGAGCTCAAGATCCATGAGCAGGTCACTGTGCCATTCAGTGTGGGCAAGTACCAAGACCAAGTCGTGTGCGACGTGGTGCCCATGCAAGCTGGTCATCTTCTGCTAGGAAGACCATGGCAGTTTGACAAAGAGACCAGGCATGATGGCCAAACCAATCACTACACTTTTGTGCATGACAAAAGAAAGATCAGCTTGGCTCCTCTTACACTTGCCCAGGTACACGAGCTACAACTCCAAATGAGTAAGGAAAAGAAACTTATCAAGTCTAATTTTCTTATTCAACTAAGCTATGTCCGGAGAGCTTTAGCCTCGAAGGATTTAATGTTACTAATGGTCTTCAAAGAAATCTTGAGTATAGAACAGGAACAGGTAGAGCTACCTCCTGAAGTAGCAACTCTCCTCAACAAGTTCCAGGATGTGTTTCCAGAGGAGATACCAGCAGGCTTGCCTCCTTTACGTGGCATAGAACACCAGATCGATCTAGTGCCCGGAGCAACCCTGCCCAACCGGCAAGCCTACAGGATGAGCCCAGAGGAGTCCAAGGAGCTTGAGAAGCAAGTCAAGGAGCTCCTGGAGAAAGGCTATGTTCGAGAGAGTCTCAGTCCATGTGTCGTACCAGTGCTACTAGTGCCCAAGAAGGATGGGACTTGGCGAATGTGCGTGGACTGCCGAGCAATCAACAACATCACAGTCAAGTACCGGCATCTAATACCACGGCTGGATGACATGCTAGATGAGCTGAGTGGAGCCACGGTCTTCTCCAAGATAGACCTCAAGAATGGATACCACCAGGTCAGGATGAAGGAAGGTGATGAATGGAAGACTGCTTTCAAGACAAAGCAAGGGCTATACGAGTGGGCAGTCATGCCATTCGGCTTGACTAATGCCCCAAGCACCTTCATGCGCTTTATGAACCAAGTTCTTAGGGCGTACATCAGTAAGTTTGTAGTGGTCTACTTTGATGATATATTGGTTTATAGTAAGTGCCTACGGGAACACTTCACACATCTTGAGATGGTACTTAAAACCCTTCGACAAGAAGAGCTTTATGCTAATCTCAAGAAGTGCACCTTTTGTACTGATAAAATTGTCTTTTTAGGTTTTGTTGTAAGTTCACAGGACCTACAGGTTGATGAAGAGAAGATTCAAGCCAGACAAGAATGGCCAACACCATGCAACATCAGCCAAGTAAGGAGCTTCCACGGATTGGCCAGCTTTTATAGGAGATTCGTGCCCAACTTCAGCAGTATTGCCTCACCATTAACGGCAGTAGTGAAGAAGAACGTGGAATTCAGCTGGGGAGAAGGCATTCCAGGCCTTGAAGAACAGCCTTACACATGCACCAGTGCTAGTCCTGCCCGACTTCAACAAGACGTTTGAAGTGGAGTGTGATGCCTCTGGGATAGGCATAGGAGCAGTACTAACCCAAGGAGGGAGACCAGTGGCATACTTCAGTGAGAAGCTAGGTGGTGCCTCACTGAACTACCCCACTTATGACAAGGAGCTTTATGGCCTTGTCCGAGCATTGGTGACTTGGCAACATTACTTTATGTCCAAGGAGTTTGTGATCCACACTGATCATGATACTCTCAAACACCTTAGAGGGCAAACCAATCTCAAGAGGAGACATGCCAGGTGGATGGAATTCATAGAAACCTTCCCGTACGTCATCAAGTACAAGAAGGGCAAAGACAATGTGGTAGCCGATGCACTATCAAGGAGGTTTGCCTTGATATCAACCATGGAGGCAAAGGTCCTAGGATTCGAGCACATCAAGGACCTATACAAGGATGATCCTGACTTTGCTGAGAGCTACAAGGAGTGTGGCACAGGGAGTCATGGCAAGTTTTACATCCATGAGGGATTCTTGTTCCGAGAGAGAAGGCTGTGCCTACCACAAGGATCATTGAGGGAGCTTATCATCCGAGAAGCTCATGGAGGAGGACTCATGGGCCACTTTGGTATCGACAAGACTCTAGCAGTGGTCAAAGAGCACTTCTACTGGCCACACATCAAGAGAACAGTAGAAGCTCATTGTGCAAGATGCATCACTTGCAAGAAGACAAAGTCCCGAGTGCAACCTCAGGGGTTGTATCTCCCACTGCCCATACCTACACATCCATGGGTGGACATCTCAATGGACTTCATTCTAGGCCTGCCCAAGATCAACCACAAGGATGCAATCTTTGTAGTGGTGGACAGATTCTCCAAGATGGCACACTTCATCCCGTGTGCCAATGTCAATGATGCCACGCAAACAGCCGAGCTGTTTTTCAAGGAGATATTACGGCTTCATGGAGTTCCAAGAACCACCGTATCAGACAGGGACACCAAGTTCCTCAGCTATTTCTGGAGGACCCTTTGGAGGAAGTTAGGCACGAAGCTACTCTTCTCTACCACCTGCCATCCTCAAACCCCATTGGAGCAAACGCCACTGCCACCAGCAGAGATGACCAACCTCAACGGAGCATCCAAGGCAGAGTTCATAAGGAAGTTACACCAGAAGGTAGCAGAAAACTTAGAGAAGAGGACAGGGCAGTACGTGACTCATGCCAACAAGGAAAGAAAGGATGTGATCTTTCAACCAGGCGATTGGGTGTGGCTACACCTACGGCATGAGAGATTCCCCAACCTAAGGAGTTCCAAGCTAGCACCAAGAGGAGATGGACCATTCAGAGTGCTGGAGAGGATCAACAACAACGCCTACCAGATCGAGCTCCCAGGTGAGTTTAATGTGTCCAACACGTTCAACGTAATTGACTTAGCCCCTTTCCATGCAAATGAACCAGTTTTGATGTCAAAACCTACTGAAGAGGGAGGCGATGATGAGGACATCAGGTCATATGTCCAGCCAGGAGATCAGACTGGCCAACTAGGAAGCTTGCCCGAGACAGCCGGGCCATCTGGCACGCCTGCCAGCCCAAGCAGTACCGCCGGACCCTTGACCAATAAGACCAGACCAACCAGCATTGCCAGCGGAGAGGCCCAAGCTTCCGGCACACTTGGTGGCGACGTGGATGACACCGCCAGTCCCTTTGGTGATGCCGCCGACTCCGGGATCAACTTGGCCGGTGCTGAAGGCATTCCGGCCAGTACCTCGCACATTCCAGCCAGTACAGCCGATCCAGCCGAGTGCACGAGCATTTCAACTTCTACACAAGGAAACTCGGATCAGATAAGCTACCAGCTTCAGGAAATGCATCTAGAGGAAATATCCACACCAGTAGTGCCACCAGGAGCAATGACAAGAAGCAGATCAAGAGCACTCTTCCACAAGTTCAGCTTATGGGTCGACAAGCTCCTAGAGGAAGATCAACTAAGGACAATGGGCCAGAAGTGTAAAGTAGAGTCCAAAGGCTTCTCAACAACACAAGAGACATCGGAGACTTGGGCTTTAGTGGCAAGAGAGGTCAGGGCCCAAAGATTCCTAACCCTACTCCAAGTCGAAGACTAGGAGCAAGGCGCGTGCATGCCACAAGGACGGCCACCTTCCATTTCTTGGCCGTGAGGTAAGTAAAGTAAGTTTTCAATAAGAATATTTGCCTCTTTCTGTTTTGCAGGGTAGGATCTAGAATATTTACATTTATTGAGTCAAAGACATTTTAGGAATAGGTTCTTTTTCGATTATACACTTTTGTATCTTTTCCTTTTGTGCACTTTTGTAAATTTTCCTTTTCTTATTTGAGTCGACCCTAGTAGGTCAAGCTGTCGAGCATATTAATAAGGCTCCTTCCAGCATTGTAGTTCAACAACCTTTTTGATATGAATAAAGTAGAACTTTCTTCCAACAAGTTTTCTCTCTAAGAATCTTGTGCGCTTAGAACCTAGTTGAGACCAGCCCTCCTAGCTCTAAGTTTGTGATTTATCACGAGGTTCATCACCCCTCGTGTGGTTCATTTCACCCCTCCATCGAATGCCAACCCAAAAACCCCTATCCAAGAAGTCTAAGGTCGAGTTTTTCACCTAACCTTCTCCAAACAGCCCACGCGCATATAAACCTTGAATCGAGGCTTGTATCAGTAAGGTTTCGCGTCTAAAACCTTAACTTGGTTATGGTTTGAGTCGGCTTAGATCTAAAAAGATCTGAGCCAAGATCGGCTGAGATCTGAAAGGTCAACTCGGATATGAGCCGAGACTGCCTGCGATCTGAAAGATCGGCTCATATCTTAGCCAAGACCAGCTCCGATCTGAAAGGTAAGCTCAGATCGAAGTTCAGGTAAGAAAGATCCACCGGATTCTGGTGAAGATCTTTCGGCGGTGAACGGGAAACCGGTCATCCATTCAACCGACCAAAAGCGGTAAGTAAACCACATAATCTCATTCGGTTTGCTGGTTAGAGTTAGGAAAATCGCAGTTAGTTAACCGCTCTAAGAATCAAACCCCGGTTTAGGCAAATGTTCAGTTTAGTTTAATTTTTATGGTTTAGGTTTATTTTCTGGTTTAGGTTAATTTTTCCTGTTTAGTTTGATTTTTGGTTTATTTTTTTGGTTAATTGAGGAAAAATATTTTGTCGAAAATATTCAATTAAATAAAAATATATAAAAGAAAATTAAAAAAATATAAAAAGAAATAAAAAAAAAATTAATTTTTGGTTGTGCTTGCGTGAGTCTCTGTGTGTTCTGTGTTTTTAATCCTAGGTAAATAGATCCCAAAACCCCAAGTTTCATTATGGAGCAAATTCTGGATAGATTCAAAATGGAAAAGTTCGATAGTAAAGGGGATTTTGGATTGTGGAAATACAAGTTGTTGGGACAGCTTGAAATCCAAGGATTAACCTCTGTCCTTAAATAGGGAGCAACTCTATTTGTTGAGGACTCTGAGGCAGAGGAAGGGGCAAAACCTATAATAGATCCCAAAAAGGCTGAAAGGGATCTTAGGGTGAAAAACCTTATAGGGGCGTGTTTGAATGATCTGATCCTAAGGAAGGTGATGCACAAAAACAATGCCATGGGTATGTGGAAATTTTTAGAGTGTGACTATCAAACAAAATTGTTGCCTAATAGGATCTACCGTAAGCAACAGTTTGCTAGTTATAAGATGGATGAGGGTAAATCCATAGAAGAGAATCTTAATGATTTCCTAAAGATGATAGCTGATCTGACAAGCCTTAAGATCACCATCTCAAATGAGGATCAGGCAATCCAGATCCTATCTGGATTACCTCCGGCCTATGAACAGCTGGTCCATACTCTCAAGTATGGATCAGGAAAGGGGTCACTGTATGTGGCAGAAGTGACTAGTTCTGCTTATGCTAAGGAGGTGGAGCTGAGAATGAAAGGGGTTATAGGTAAATTAAGAGTGGAGGAGAAGGGTTATCCACTAAGTAGAGAGGTAGGTCTGAGAAGCTGTTTGAAAAAGGGGAATAACCGCCAATGGAAAGGTAGGGCTAAGAGCAGAGGTAGGTCTAAGTCTAAGACTAGGCAGAATGCTAAGGCATGTTGGATATGTGAAGATGAGTCTCATTGGAAAAGAGACTGCCCTGAGAGGAAACGTAATGACCAGGGTCTAAATTTTCCTAAGTCAGCCAATGTATCGGTTAGTTCACCTGACCATACGGCTTTGACTGTTAGTTCCCAAGATACTAAGGATGAGTGGGTTCTTGACTCGGGTTGCTCATTCCACATGACCCCGAAAAAGGAACTCCTCTCAAACCTTAGGGAAATGAATGGGCATTGTGTCTATATGGGTAATGATACCTTATGTGAGGTAAAAGCTATGGGTCAGTTAACCATAGAGAACCCAGATGGTTCCTTAGTAACCCTTAGTAAGATTAGGTATATTCCCAAGATATGCAGGAACCTCATATCCTATGGTCAACTGGAGCAATCCGAGTGTAAGTACATAGGAGGGAATTATGAGGTTAAGTTTTTTTAAAGAGGAAAAAAAGGTTTTGACAGGGAAGTATGACGGGGGGTTATACTACCTTCAAAAAACGGTTAGGAAGGCCCAAGTTAATGCTGTCAGTGATAGGGTAGATAAGTTTAAGTTGTGGCTTACAAGACTGGCTCATATGAGCTAGTCATCTATGCAAGTTCTAGATAGGAAAAGTTATCTTAAGTCGAGTGAGGTTTCTCACATAGGATTCTGTGAGGCCTGCATTTTAGAAAAATCCCATAGGCAGCAGTTTCCGAAGGGTAAACATACTACCAAGGAGATCTTGGAGTATGTGCATTTGGATCTGTGGGGTCAGCGAGTGTTACCGCAAGCCTTTCTGGGAAGAAATACTTCATGACATTGATAGATGACTACTCTAAGAAAGTATGAAGGTACTTATTGAGTTCTAAGTCAGAGGCTTATCAATGTTTCATGGAGTGGAAAGCCTTAGTAGAAAATCAGACTGGCAAAAAGGTCAAGTGTTTAAGAACAGACAATGGCCTGGAATTTTACA
This sequence comes from Pugionium cornutum, assembly GCA_018901935.1. Taxonomy (NCBI): domain Eukaryota; kingdom Viridiplantae; phylum Streptophyta; class Magnoliopsida; order Brassicales; family Brassicaceae; genus Pugionium; species Pugionium cornutum. Next base: position 10,366,420 of record CM032155.1, read on the forward strand.
ACAGTCCGATGGATAGTATGTGTAGGGAGGAAGGGATTAAGAGGCATCGTACGTGTCCTTATACTCCGCAGCAAAACAGGGTATCTGAAAGGATGAATCGTACGATCATGGACAAGGTTAGGAGTATGCTTGCTGAAACTGGCATGAAATGCGAGTTTTGGACAGAAGCTGCTCTAACTGCTGTTTATATAATAAATCGATCCCCTACAACAGCCTTAGATCAGGATATTCTAGAAGCTGTCTGGTCTGGTAGCAAACCAGATTATAGCTATCTTAGGAGTTTTGGATGTATGGCCTATGTGCATACATCTAAGGATAAGATTAGTCCAAGAGCCATTAGGGGTGTCTTTCTGGGTTATGCCCAAGGGACTAAAGGGTATCATGTCTAGTTGCTTGATGACCGCAAATTGGTAATAAGCAGGGATGTGGTTTTCCATGAAAACTGCTTATTCAAAGAATTTGCCCGTAATGATAAGCAGTCAAATAGTTCTCTGAATCAAAAGAAGAAAGTGACATTCAGTGAAAACTTGGAGGAAATTTTCGAGGAGAAGGATTCAAAGGAAAATTCAGCTCAAAGTGGAGCTCCTGAGGAAGAGGAGCCGAATGAGGCTGATCAAACTATGTCTGAGGATACTGATGTGGAGTCGAAAGAATACAGAAGTAAACAGTCTCAAGATTTAGATCAATACCTTTTGGCTAGGGGTAGAGTAAGAAGGGCTAATAAGCCGCCATCAAAGTTTGGTGAATCACATTTTGTTGCATATGCTCCAAGTGCAGCAGATCTGATAACCCTTGATGAGCCTAAATCATGGTATTAAGCCATGAGAAGTAAAGATAGCAAACAATGGAAAGTTGCTATGCTTGAAGAGATGGAATCTCTTAACAAAAATGAGACCTAGACTCTTGTTGATAAGCCTACTGATCAAAAGGTGATCGGCTATAAATGACTGTTCAAGTTGAAGCCGCCTATAGAAGGAGTCCAAAACCCTTGTTATAAAGCTAGGTTAGTGGCAAAAGAGTTTGCCCAGGTAGAAGGGATTGATTATAACGAGGTGTTTGCCCCGGTTGTCAAGCATTCCTCAATTAGGCTCCTGTTGTCTATAATGGTTAATCAAAGTATGGAGCTTGAGCAGCTTGATGTCAAGACTGCTTTTCTCCATGGTACTTTGAAAGAAACTATTTATATGAGCCATCCTAAGGGCTTTATCTGTAAGGGGCAGGAGAACAAGGTATGTCTCCTGAAAAAGTCCCTTTATGGATTAAAACAGTCTCCAAGGGAATGGAAACATAGGTTTGACAAATTTATGATTGAGCAAAATTATAGGAGGAGTAAATTTGATCCGTGTGTATACATGAAGAGAACGTGTATGGAGGATAAAATTTATCTCCTATTGTATGTTGATGACATGTTGCTGGCGTCAAAGAGCATGAAGATCATAAGTGATCTTAAGAAAACTCTAAGCTTTGAATTCGATATGAAAGATATGGGTTCAGCTAGGAGGATTATTGTGATGGATATTATTCGGGACAAGTCAAAGGACAAACTTGTGCTATCCCAAGAAAAATACTTGGTTCAAGTATTGAAGTAGTTTGGTATGTGGGATAGTGTTCAGGTGACCACACCTATTGGACCCCAATTCAAGCTCAAAAGCCTAGATAAGGCTGAAGAGCAAGAGCTGAGAAGGGAGATGGATGTTATCCCCTATTCCAGTGCCGTAGGCATCCTCATGTATGCAATGGTAGGCTCTAATAGCCTGACCTTGCATACGTTGTAGGCTTGGTTAGCAGATTCATGAGCTGTCCTGGTTCTGATCATTTGGAGACTGTGAAATGGATAATGAGATACCTAAAGGGTGTCTCATGTATGTCTTTGACTTTCATCAAAGAATCTCAATTTGACATAGTTGGGTTCTGCAATTCTGATTTTGCTTCGGATCTGGACAAGAGAAGGTCCATATCCGGGTATGCATTCACGGTTGGAGGAAATACCGTGAGTTGGAAGTCTCGTCTGCAAAAGGTTGTTATCTTGTCAACAACCGAAGCAGAATATGTGTCTCTTGCCAAATCATTCAAAGAAGCCTTGTGGCTGAAAGGTCTATGTGAGAAGATGGGTTTCCCTCATGTAAAGACCGAGATATTTTGTGATTCGCAGAGCGCCATCCATTTGGCCAAAAACAGTATGCATCATGAGATGACTAAACATGTGGATGTAAAATATCACTTCATTCGTGATATTATTGCTCAGGGTAAAGTGGTGATTAGTAAGATCCACACCTCTGTTAATCCGGCAGATATGTTGACTAAGATCATTCCTGGAGATAAGTTTAAGGGATGCCTTGAAGGACTCAAGGTCATTGCTCCCTAGGTCGAGGGGGCTCTACCAGCACCATCGGTGACCAGATGGTGCTGGAGGTAAGTTATTATACCGTATTTTGTGTTTGTATTCTCTATTGTATCTTCTGTTTCAGGTACATGAATTCAAGAAGTGCAAACCGGAGCTGCTGGAGGTCAGGCTGCAAGGTAAAGTGAGTTAAGTTTTAATAAACTAACAAGAGTGTGGTTTGGTATGTGGGATAGTGTTTAGGTGACCACACCTATTGGAGCCCAATTCAAGCTCAAAAGCCTAGATACAGACAAGCAGATGACGAAGGATAAATGTGAAGAAAGCTAAGGAGTGCATAAGATCCAAGGTGGAGAATTGTGAGATTCGTGGATCTTTACGCTTGGGCTCTGGGCATGATCAAAATGGCACGTTTTGTTGGCTTGGGCTCGGGTCAATTAAGTTGACCCAATAAGAGCCCGGTTCGCTGATGTATAAAAAGGTTTCATTTGGCAAACCCTATCCGAAGAGCGTTTTCTTTCTGTTTTTGCTTCGATTTCTCTCTCTGCGATTTGAGAGAGTTTTCATCTTCTCTCTCGGCAAATCGCCGATTGTATCTGTAAACTCACCGAAAAAGTTAGTGTATTCCAGACTCACACTTTGAAGAGAGATGTAATCGGGTTCGACGGGGAACTCTATAAAATCGCGTTTGTTCTTTACTTTTCCGTTTTGCATGCGATCTAGATCTTAGGATTTTCACTTCACGTGAAAAAATTCGACTCCCATGGGTGTTGAGAGGTGAGAGAGAGAGTAAAAAAAACAGTGAATCGGTTACAGAAACCAAACACCATACTACAATATATTTTTCAAAACAGATCAAATGGTGAAGTTGTGGCATCTTCAGTCCTTCATCGAAGATTTACCGAAAAAACCAACGAAAGCCGATTAGTCAAAGAAAAATAAAATTTAGACTTTAATCCCTTGATATCTTTAAGAATCTGGAGAAAAAAATCGTTTTTAGATCTAATGCCATCAGGAGTCACATTAGGTCCTATAGGTCCATATGAAGCCCATGAGTTTTGTCTTTTGAAAATATTTAACAAGTGATCTGATGTTTTTGCTTTGGCAAATCCGATTTCTTCTCCGGTGTTTATTGTAAGCCTTGCATGGCTACCTTGACTTCGAGTATTGAAATTTTTTGCTGTGCTTCATGGTCTTGGTCAAGATTATTAACCAATGACAACAAGCATAGAAGGACCATTGATTGTTATCATCATATTGTAACTTTTGAAGATATCATGCATCGGCTCACAAGATATGATGACCGTCTGTCGAGCTACATCAGTGACACCATAGTGTCACCTCACTTAGCCTTTAACATATCTAGAGCAAGTAACCCCTACAACTACTACTATAGCACTAGGGACATGTCAAACTCCTTTGGAAAATCAATTCAAAGAAAAAAACTCATTTTCTATTAGAGAAATAGGGTTTCATCAAAAAATCTATTCTTTGTCTAAGTCTTCAATCTCTGTTGAAGGCAGAACTCATCCAACCTGCCAAATATGTGGCAAGAGCGGCCATAAAGATTGTGAGAAACAATGGTTTAAACTCAAGAGTAATTTCAAAGTTACCAAAAAGTAAAAAAAAAACACTCTTGGAAAGTCTGCATTTTCTATTTAAGGAAATGTTTCAGAATCAACAGCAAAAGGAATGTTCTATCTTAATTCAAGTAACAGGTAGCAGGAAAATATAAAAAAGGTGTGAAGACTGCAGGAAAGTTGCACCTGCAGAAAACTTCAGAAGGCTGCAAAAACGAGGGTCGAAGTCAAACAAGGAGCTCAAGACAGCCTTCAGAAAAATCAGAAGTTGTCTTGAAGAGAATCAAAGCACGTGTTACAAGCTTAGTATATGCAAGTAAGCTAAACACATTGTAATAGAGGGAATAGAGGAAAAACAGAGAGTGAGAGGAAAGGGAGAGAAAGAACAAAAGTTGTAATAGAGCTCGAGTTTGAGCAAGTTGTTCTTAGTAGATTTTCGAGGCTAATCCTCGGCGAGACGTAGGGATACAAGATTTGGATCATGAACTCGTTAAATCGTGTGTCCTTTTCTTTAAAACTCTAACTCTACTCAAAGAACTAACTCGAGCAAGTGAACCAAAAGATCAAATTTGTTACTGTAGAAGAGGCTGAAAAACAACAATTGGTATCAGAGCCTTAAAGGGCAAAATTAATCTAAGGTTAAAGCTTGAGGAAGAAAATGACTTCAGGAAGAACAGACATGGAGAAATTCGATGGAGGAGGGGATTATATCCTCTGGAAGAAAAAGATTTTAGCTCACCTAGTGATGCTGGGATTAACAGAAGGGCTAGAGGAAGAAGTAACTGCTGAAGAAGGAGAATCAACAGCTACTATTGGAGAGCAGACACCTGCATCAACAACCATAGAAGAAATAGCCAGTAAGTCGATTGATAAAAGCCTAAAAGAAAAGAAAGGAAAGGCAAGATCAATGATTATACTAAGTGTAACCGACAATGTCCTGAGGAAAATCATAAAAGAAAGGACTGCTGCAGGAATGATTAAGATCCTAGATCAGCTCTACATGGCAAAGTCTCTTCCAAACAAAATATATTTGAAGCAAAGACTGTATAGCTACAAGATGAATGATGCAATGTCTATAGAGGAAAATACATATGACTTTTTCAAGCTAATAGCTGATCTAGAGAACGTTAAGGTCAGTGTTTCAGAAGAAGATCAAGCTATCATCCTTCTAATGTCATTGCCTAAACAGTTTGATCAAGTGAAAGAAACCTTAAAGTACTGCAAGACAACCCGGTCACTGGAAGAAATACATATTGCCATAAGGTCTAAGGTTCTTGAGCTCGGGGCAAGCGGAAAAAGTCTGAAGAACAACTCTGAAGGATTGTTTTTAAAAGACAGAGGCAGAACCGATAAAAGAGCAAAATCGTCTGAGAGAAACAAGAGCAAAACCAGATCCAAATCTCGGGGAGGAGTCAAAACTTGCTGGATATGTGGTAAGGAGGGCCACTTCAAAAGACAATGCTCAATCTGGAAAGAAAGGAAAAAATCAAGGGACACCAGAATGGAAAGAGGAGAAGCATCAACTGTTACTTCGAACATAACAGATGTTGATGCACTTGTTGCCTCAGATGCACTAATCAGTCTTCCTGATATCACATCAGAAGCATAGATTCTTGATACCGGTTGTTTTTTTCACATGATATTTAGAAAAGAATGGCTAATGGACTACAAAGAAACTGAAGTTGGCAGAGTCAAGATGGGTAATGATACTTATTCCACAGTTAAAGGAACATGCAACATCAAAATCTTGAAGGATGATGGTACTACAATCCTACTAATCCAAGTGAGGTATGTTCCTGAAATGTCTAAAAATTTAATATCCTTAGGAACTCTTAAAGAAAAAGGATGTTGGTTTCAATCCAAGGGAGGTATGTTGAGTGTTGTTCGAGAAAACAAAACATTGCTGATAGGAAAGAGAGTAGATACTCTATATTTTCTGCAGGGAACAACTCTCACTACAGAATCAAACATCACTGGAGATATTTCAGATGAAACCTTTTTGTGGCATAGTTGACTAGGCCACATTGGCACCAAAGGACTAGAGACTCTAGCTCGAAAAGGATATCTTGACAAAACTAAGATCACTGAGATGAAATTTTGTGAAGACTGCATACTAGGGAAATCACACAGAGTGAGTTTTGGGAATGCAGTACATGTCACAAAGGATAAAATGGACTACATACACTCGGTTTTGTGGGGCTCTCCATCAGTTCCTCTATCTTTAGGTAAGTGCCAATATTTCATCACTTTTATTGATGATTTTACCAGGAAGACATGGATATATTTCATCAAAACAAAGGATTAAGCATTCAAGTAGTTTAAGGAATGGAAGGTTTTAACAGAAAATCAACAAAACAGAAAGGTGAAGACTTTAAGAACATATAATGGACTTGAGTTCTGCAACTCAGAATATGACACTTTATGCAGAGAAGAAGGAATAATGAGGCATAGAACTTGTGCATACACACCACAACAGAATGGTGTAGAAGAAAGAATGAATCAAACAATATTAAACAAGGTGAGGTGTATGCTCAGTGAATCTGGCTTAGAAAAGCAGTTATGGGCTGAAGCAGCTGCAACTACCGTGATTCTCATCAACAAAAGTCCCAGCTCCTCGATTGAGTTCTCAATGCGGAAACCACCAGAATACAAGCACTTGAGGAGACTTGGATCAATAACCTTTGTGCATTCAGATCAAGGAAAGCTGAATTCACGAGCAAAGAAGAGAGTGTTCTTGGGGTATCCAACTGGTGTTAAAGGATTCAGAATATAGCTGCTAGAAGAAAGAAAGTGTGTGATATAAAAGGATGTGGTATTCCAAGAAGATACAGTGTTCAAGGATGTTCAGAAACACGAAACATCTACTCCTACTGAACAGAACTTTCAGAAAGAGAAGATCAACATTGAGTTAAAGGAATTATCTAAAGACAAAACACAATCTGGAGATGAAGAAACATCAGTTACAAGTAGCAGACCAAAAGCAGCTGTATCTGAAGGACCACGTCTAGAATAACCTGAAAATTCAGACAGCGAATATGAAGAAGATGATCTCAGAAATTATCTATTAGCAAGGGACATATCAAGGAGGAAGATAAATGCTCCACAAAGATTTGATGAACAGACAAATCTGGTAGGATTAACATTACTTGCTACTGAAGATGGGGATATAAATGAACCAACAACATATCAAAAAGCAATCAGTGGTCCAAACAGTAGAGAATGGCAGGATACTATGAATGATGAAATGAAGTCTCTCATTAATAATCACACCTGGGAACTTAAAGACAGTGACATAGGAACAAGAACAATTGGCTGCAAGTGGATTTACAAAAGGAAGTTTGGGATTCCAGGAGTAGAACCACCTAGATACAAAGCTCGATTGGTAGCCAAAGGATATTCTCAAAAAGAAGGGATAGATTACCAAGAGATCTTCTCTCCAGTGGTTAACTAGGTATCTATCAGGTTCCTACTGTCAATTGTGGTACATTTTAATCTAGAGTTGCAGCAACTAGATGTCAAAACAACTTTTTTGCATGGTGATTTGGAAGAACACATCCTTATGGATCAACCATAAGGCTTTGAAATTAAAGGAAAGAGCAAGAAAGTCTATCGTCTTAAGAAATCCTTGTACGGCTTGAAGCAGTCACCACGGCAATGGAATCTGCGATTTAATAACTTCATGATAGCTTCTAATTTTCAGAAAAGTAGGTATGATTTATGTGTATACTTCAAACAGATATCTAAACAGGCATACATCTATCTCCTTTTATATATGGACGACATGTTAATAGCTTCAAATGATAAGGAAGAGATAGAGAAACTCAAAGATCAGCTCAATAAGGAATTTGAGATGAAGGATCTTGGTCCTGCTAAGAAGATACTTGGAATTGAGATCAGGAGAGATAGAAAGGGTGGAATGTTAGAGCGTTCACAGACAGAATACATCAAGAAAGTTCTGAGAAACTTCAGGATGGATCAGTGCAAAGCAACCAGAACTCTATTGGGGGCACATTTTAAGTTAAAGTCTGCAACAAAATCTGAGCTAAAAGATCAGAAGGAATACATTAAAATTGTTCCATATCAGAGTGCCATAGGGAGTCTAATGTACTTAATGATCAGTACAAGACTTGATCTTGCTTACACAATTGGATTGATTAGTCGGTTTATGACAAATCCATCAAAAACACATTGGCAAGCTGTCAAGTGGTTTATGCGATATGTTCAAGGAACCAGGCAAGTTGGTCTGCAGTTCAGAAAGGAAGGAAAGCTTGAGATAAGAGGCTATTGTGATTCAGACTATGCCACAGACCCAGACAAAAGAAGGTCTGTGTCTGGCCGTGTGTTTACCATGGGAGGAAACACAATTAGCTGGAAATCTGGACTGCAATCTGTAGTAGCTTTGTCTACTACAGAATCAGAATACATTGCACTTACAGAGGCAGCAAAGGAAGCCATATGGCTGAAGGGATGATCTGAAGAAATGGGTTTCATTCACGAGAAAATTGAGATCATGTGTGATTCTCAAAGTGCCATTGCTCTCTATAAAAATTCGGTATTTCATGAGAGAACTAAGCATATAGATGTTAGGATCCATTTCATCAGGGAAAAGATTTCAGAAGGAGAAATTAAAGTCATCAAGATATCAGCCAGTTGGAATCCAGCTGACATTCTGAAAAAGATCGTATCTATAAGCAAACTTCAGGAGGCACTGAAGTTGCTTAGATTATCTAATGTCTTAACTAGGCTGTGGATCCGAGGAAGGAAATCAAGGTACTAAGAACTAGTTAATTCAAGGCTGACGGAGGAGTTTGAGAGTTAAAACCAAGGAGGAGTTTTGTGAGAAACAATGGTTTAAACTCAAGGGTAATTTCAAAATTACCAAGAGTAAAAAACACTCTTGGGAAGTGTGCATTTTCTACTTAAGGAAATGTTTCAGAATCAACAGCAATGAGAATGTTCTTTCTTAATTCAAGTAACAGGTTTGAAAACTTACCTGAACTCTCTCAGCATCTCTCTGGCTCTGTTGGAAGCAGCAGGAACATTGAAGAAGGTGTGAAGACTGTAGGAAAGTTGCACCGGTAGGAAGCTTCACAAGGCTGCAGAAAAAGAGGGTCGAAGTCAAACAAGGAGCTCAAGATAGCCTTCAGACAAATCAAAAGTTGTCTTGAAGAGAATCAAAACACGTGTTACAAGCTTAGTATAAATATGCAAGTAAGCTAAACACATTGTAATAGAGGGAATAGAGGAAAAACAGAGAGTGAGAGGAAAGGGAGAGAAAGAACAAAAGTTGTAACAGAGCTCGAGTTTGAGTAAGTTGTTCTTAGTGGATTTCCGAGGCTAATCCTTGGCAAGACGTAGGGATCCAAGATTTGGATCCTGAACTCGTTAAATCGTGTGTCCTTTTCTTTAAAACTCTAACTCTACTCAAAGAACTAACTCAAGCAAGTGAACCAAAAGATCAACTTTGTTACCGTAGAAGAGGCTGAAAAACAACAAAGATCTGAATTGTTGACGCATGTTCTGTGATTCTTATCCAAATGAACATGTCCTTGTAGCTCTTTCGGCTATGAAGATTGAAGAGAATGATGATAAACATTTTTTTTCTTATTTCATTCAACTCTTTTAACTTGATTTTACAGCATAAGTGTCGATTTTATACAGCCATTCTAAAACCCTACAGTGTTCTCCACGTGTCATTATCTAAACACTAGCTTCATGATCAAGGGCTGAGAATTGGTTTGTTGTTCTGAGTGGCGTCGTACCGGTCTGCAACATCTCCTTTGATTTGTCTTTTTCATGTTGCAAAGCTGCTGTACGGTGTTCTGTTTTTCTGTTTTGAAGGTCTGCTTGTTTGCTCTGCAATTTTTCATTTGTAGGTTGTTCTGATCGGGCCTTGACGTGAGTTGACTGAACTTTGGTGACACATGGCCCGAGGTAATATTAAGGTTGGAAATATTGTCGTTTTGGTGAGATAGTCTAAGATCCCCCTGCAAACTTGGAGTGGGTAGAGGAGCAACTCCAAGTTTGAAACGCATGCACTGAAAGGAATCGCAAGGAAGAGACTTGGTAAAGAGATCAGCTAATTGGAGATGAGCGGGAATGTGTTTGACGACTAAAGAACCGAGTGCAACCCTTTCTCGGACATAGTGATGATCCAAGTCAAAGTGTTTAGTGCGGGAGTGGAATGCAAGATTGGCAGTGAGGTAGACGGAGGATAGATTGTCGCAATATAACTCGGGTGTGGATTGGAGAGGAACACCAATTTCTTTTAAGACCGAACTAATCCATGTCAATTCAAAGGCAGTTTCCGAGAGAGAACGATACTCTGCCTCCGTGGAACTTTGGGAGACCGTCAGTTGCTTCTTGGAAGACCATGAGATAATATTATTACCAAGAAAGGTGCAATATCTACCTGTTGAACGTCTAGCGAGGCGAAAACCAGCCCAATCGCTGTCGCTATACGCGCGAAGAGTAAAATCCGTTTCTGCTGAGAAGGAAAGACCCATTGTTGTAGCGCATAATGCGTTTGAGGAGAGAGAAGTCATGGCGGCTTGGCGAGTGTATTTTTTGGCAGACATAGTTCACGGCGAATTGAAAATCCGGTCGGGTTAAAGTAAGGTATTGCAGCTTGCCGGCAAGACTCCGGAAGTAGGTAGGATTTTCGAAAGCTTCGTCTTTGTCAACAGCCGCATTTAATTGCAAGGGAAGAGGAGTAGGCATGGGCGAAATATTGGTCATTTCGGCCATCGCAAGTCAATCCTCTGCGTATTTTTGTTGAGAGAGAAAGAGACCAGCCGGATGAAAGTGTGTTTGAATGCCCAAAAAATAATGCAACTGCCCGAGATCCTTCATTCAAAACCGCCGACTGAGTTCATGAATGAGCTGTGTTAGGACCTTTGTATCATTTCCCGTAACCACCATATCATCGACATATAAGAGAAGGAGAATAACAGTTCAATTTTTAATGTAGACAAACAGAGAGGGGTCAGGCTTACTACAGACGAAACCAAATTCCAATAAGTATGTGCTGAACTTATCAAACCAGGCATGAGGAGACTGTTTCAAACCATACAAGGATTTGTGAAGATGGCACACATGATTTGGTTTGTCTTTGTCAATGAAACCCGGCGGTTGGAGCATATATACTGTTTCGGTGAGATCGCCGTGGAGGAATGCATTTTTGACATCTAATTGCTTAATTTTCCACTTCATGACGGTCGCCACATGTAGTACAAGCCGTACCGTGGCAGTCCGAACAATGGGGCTACACGTCTCAAGATAATCAATCCCTTCTGCCTGATTGAATCCTTTGGCAACGAGGTAAGCTTTTAGCTTGTCTAAAGTACCATGTACGTGCAACTTAGTGCGAAAGACCCATTTGTTACCTAAGACATGCACACCCCAAGTATAAGGAACAAGAGTCCATGTATGAGTGTCTTTTCAGTTGTTCGTTTCCTCCTGTATGGCATTCTTCCAGCCTAAGTGTTTCAAGGCTTCAGTCACTGTATGTGGCTCGGGAAAAGAGGCTTTCTGCGTAAGCAATACATAGCGTGGGTTGGGATTAGTTATGCCGACTTTTTATCTAGTTACCATGCGATGTGAGATAAGAATAGCAGCTGCTGGCGCTACTGGTGAAGCGGAAGAAGGAGCTGAGTGAGCATCGGTGCTAGGAGATGATCGAACAGAAGAGATGGGTGTTGAGGTGTCGATGTTGTTAGTTTGAACAACATCATCTTGCTGAATAGCACCTCCATGATCTGTGAAGGGCCCAAAAAACTCATCTGAAGTTGTTGGTGTATGACTCTCTCTGGTGGTATTGTCGTTTTGAGTGGGTTCCGCAAAGGACTCTCGTCTATAGGCAATAGGCGCAACTTGTGTTGATGCGGCAGCCCGTGAGTGATTTAGAGAGATGGGCTCTGCTACTTGTTGGCGAATACTGCAAGGTTGCTGACTGGAATTTTTGGCCGAAGCATGAATCAAACCGGTTGAGCTTGTTTCAATACCAGATGCTAGAGGGACCGAGTATTGTCGTGGATCTTGGTTGTTTAGCCAGGCGGAGATGAGCTTAGTTGTTTGAGCATTGTGAAGATGCCGATACATTGTTGCAAAGGAAAAAATCTTCTCATCAAAGACAACATGCCAGCTTATATACACTCTCCCAGAAGAAGGAAGCAAGCATCGATATCCTTTGTACTTGGTATTATAGCCTAGAAACACGCAACGAAAGGATCGTGGATCAAACTTGTTTGATGCGTAGTCTTGTAAGGTAGGATAACAAGCACAACCAAACACCCGTAGCACACTATACTCGGGAATCTTGCCGTGAAAAATCTCATATGGACTCTTTTGCGAGTTTAGTGAGGATGTGGGCAGAAAATTAGTGAGAACGCTTGCTGTAAAAAAGGCTTCTACCCAATATTTTTGTGGTGTGCTGCTGTGAAAGAGCATTGTGAGGCCAAGTTCAGTGATATGGCGATGTTTCCGCTCTGCCAAGTTCAGTGATATGGCGATGTTTCCGCTCTGCCAAGTTCAGTGATATGGCGATGTTTCCGCTCTGCCAAGCTATTTTGCTGAGGCGTATGTGGACAAGAGACCAATTGTTGGATGCCACATTGCTGACGTAAATTCAAGAATTTAGTGCTAATGAACTCCCCTCCGCCATCACAGTGAAAGGTATCAATTTTTGCACTTAGCTGATTTTCGACTAATGCATTGAAGAAAACAAATGTTGAATAAAAATCTGATTTTAGTCGGAGAGGATAGAACCAGCAAAATCGGAAGTAGTTATCAATAAAAATGACATAATATTTAAATCTTTGAACAGATTGAACCGGAGAGGGTCCCCATAAGTCATAGTGAACTCTCTCCAAAGGTTTCTTTGCTACAAAAGAAGATACAGAAAAAGGTAAGTGAAAACTCTTCTCAAGCTGACAAGTTTCACAAATTGACTTAGTACTTTTATTGATACTGATTTCTTTGTTGGCAGCAAGTTGTTGAAAGACTTAATGATTTGGGTGTCCTAAACATTGGTGCCAAACTTCAGTGCTTGCATCTTGTTGCCGTGACGAATAAAACACCTTAAAGCTCGGATCCTTCAACACATAGAAACCATCACGGTTGCTTCCCAGAACTAGAAACTTTTTGGTTTCCTTGTCATTAATACAAACTTCATGAAAATCAAACTCAAAGGTACATGGATAATCCTTTGTTAATTTCGAAACGGATAGTAAAGACTTCGCTATAGAAGGACGTACCAGAACATCCTTTAGAGGTAAGTTACATGCAATCGAACGAAGTTGAGTCGTACCAGTATGTGTGATTGGTAGGAAGCTTCCATCGCCTACCATTACGGAGTCTGACCCGGTGTAATTTTGACTATGTTGAAGGTGTAACGGGGAGCTTGTAACATGGGCAGTGGTGCCAGTGTACCGGAACCATTCTCGGCCAGCCTGCTCTGTAACTTCTGTAATGCGCATAACAGTGAGAGCTTTGGGTAAAGAATCCAGTTGGTAGCTATTGTTGAAGCGGTGCCAGCAGCTCAAAGCCAAGTGACCCACTTTGATGCAAATTTGAAAAACTGGTATACTGTCTTCATTGGCGGAGACTAATGATGCCGAAGTGATTTGCTGATGAAAACCTCGGCCTCGGGTAGAAAAAAATCGGCCTCTTCCTCTATTCGAGCTAAACCGACTGTAATAGCCACCATGGCCCTTGCCGCCATTGTTGTAGTACTCTGGTACACTGGTCCTAGTGACGTTGAAGGCCAAATGTGGTGACACATTGGTCTCTACAGTATAAGCTTGGAGACTATCGTCACAGCTAGTTAACCGAGGAACCATGTCTTCAAAAGATGGAGTTGGAAGGCTGTCCATCATGCCTTCTATGTTGTTTTTGTAAAACCTTACACTCAAAGAAGGTTTAAGAATCGAAAAACAAAAGAAATCTGTTTTCCAATTTGTATCACTCTGTTTTTGTTCTTCACAGTTGTTTTTTTTTTGTAACACTCAATGTGTTTCTCTCTTTTATTGTTACACAGATTGTTGAAATGAAAAACACACTAGCTTTATTATTATATGATCTTTTGTTTTATAGGTTTGTATGGATTCGATTCATCTAAAGGTCATGTCTCTTAAATACATCCTTTTGTAGAGACACCAACATACAAATAACCGTTTTTCGGTTAACAACATAAACATGTGTAATTTAAATGTAAATATCCAAACTATACTACGACTCAATTCAACACTTTATGATGAAGACTTGATCACATATTCAACACTCCTCCTTGATCATGACTTCATCATCACTCCCAATCTTTCTCGCAAAGTTTCGAACCTCGCCTTGTTCAAAGGCTTAGTCATTATGTCAGCAATTTGCGATTCTCCTGGACAGTACTCAAGCTTGATCTTTCCGTTTTGTCCTGCTTCTCGTACAAAGTGATATTTGATTTCAATGTGTTTAGTTCGACGATGCTGTACTGGATTCTTCCCGATAGCAATAGCCGATTTGTTGTCGCAGAAATTTTTTATGTTTTTCTCTGTTTTGAAACCAATTTCTTCAACCAATCTTTGTAGCCATATAGCTTGATTTGTTGCAGAACAAAGAGCAATGTACTCAGCCTCGGCTGTTGATTGAGCCACGGTCTTTTGTTTGTTTGAGTTCCAACAGAAGACACTTGTTCCTATTGTGAAAACATAACCACTTGTGCTCTTCTTGTCTTCAACTGATCCGCCCCAATCACTATCCGAAAACCCCACCAATTCTGGTTTCTCTACTTGTTTGAATTGAATTCCATATTCCAAAGTTCCCTTGATGTATCTAAGAACTCTTTTGGCCTCTTGAAGATGTTGTTTCATAGGAGATGACATGTATCGAGACAAGTAAGAACTCGCATACATGATATCCGGTCTTGAAGCACACAAATACAATATGCCTCCGATCATACTTCTATACCTTGTCACATCTTCAAGTTTTTCATCCTTGACATCCTCTGTTTTGCCGTGAGTAGGTAATGGAGTTGATAAGCTTTTGCAATTTTCCATCCCAAACTTCTTTAAAAGCTTCTTTGCATATTTTTTCTTGTGATAGAAATATGCCTTCTTCATCTTGGATCACTTCCATACCAAGAAAGTAATTTAACTTTCCTAAATCAGTCATTTCAAACTCCTTCTTCATTTCTTCTTTGAATTTATCGATTGCACTTATGTTGCTCCCGGTGATTATGATATCATCTACATATAAACTAACCACCAAAATCTCCTCCGATGTCTTCTTTATGTAAAGTGCTGCATCATTAATGCTTTTTGTGAATCCATTCCTTGCAAAATAACCATCAATACGCTCATACCATGCCCTAGGCGCTTGCTTTAACCCATATAGTGCTTTGTAGAGTTTAAGCACTTTTCCTTCTTCTCCTTTTCTTTCAAAACCAGGTGGTTGTTCGATGTAGATCTCCTCCTCCAAGTCACCATTAAGAAATGCCGACTTCACATCCATTTGGAAAAGTTTCCATTTGAATTGAGCCGCAACAGCCATGATTGTTCTAATCGTATCATATCTTGAAACCGGAGCAAACGTTTCAAGGTAATCCACACCATACTCTTGTGTGAATCCTCTAGCAACCAACCTTGCTTTGTGCTTTATGGATTCTCCATTGGCATTAGTCTTTAATCGAAAAATCCACTTCACACTAATCACATTTTTATCCATTGGCCTCTCCACATACTGCCACGTCTTGTTCTTTTCGATCATCCTCAACTCTTCTTTCATTGCTTCTATCCATTTCTCATCACTTATAGCTTCTTCCAGTGCCTTAGGTTCTTCAGCCATCATAAGACACATTTCATGAATGTGAGCCATCTCACCAACTTCACTTGTTTGCTCCATCAACTCGTTAATGGATTTAAACCCTCTTGGACCGACTGATGTTTCTCCTTCTTCATCCGAGTTTTGCCTTCCTCTGTTTGAGATTTGAAGTTGGTTGAAAGCGTTGCTTACTTGTTCTACTTGAGCATCAATGTCATGATTTGTTCCTTGATCTCCTTCTTCCCTTGAAGACTTTATTTTAAATTGTGTAACAATCGCTTTCTTCACTTCTTTCTTATCCCAATTCCACGTCTTATCTTCATCAAACACCACATCTCTTGATATTTCAATTTTTTCTTCATTTAACAAGTATACTCTGTATCCTTTTGCCTCATTGCTGTAGCCAACAAAGATGCCCTTTTTTGCTTTGGAGTCAAGCTTTCTTCTCTTCTCATTTGGAACGTGAACATAGACCACACACCCGAATATTCTCAAGTGGTCTACACTCGGTTTCTTGCCACTCCATACTTCTAATGGTGTCACACCTTTCTCCAGTGGCTTAGATGGAAGTCTATTTTGAATATAAGTAGACGTTGCAACCGCCTCTGCCCAAAACTTGTTCGGAAGACCCTTCTCCATCATCATTGATCTAGCCATTTCAACTAGTGTACGGTTGTGTCTCTCCGCAACACCGTTTTGTTGCGGTGTGTATGGTGTTGTTATCTCATGGTGTATGCCACTCTCTTGGCATAGTTTGTTGAATTCTTTTGATAAGAACTCACCACCACCATCGGTTCTAAGTGCTTTAATGTGTGCATCCGACTGATTTTCCACGTATGCTTTGAAGATCCTGAATTTTGTAAGAACCTCGCTTTTTTGCTTCAAGAAATACACCCAAGTCATCCTTGAATGATCATCGATAAACGTTAAAAAATATTTACTCCCATTGATTGACTCAGTTTGCATAGGACCACACACATCCGAGTGAATAAGTTCCAAAACACTCTTAGTGTAACTTTGAGAATTCTTTGGAAAACTCCTTCTAGATTGTTTTCCCATCTCACATGCTTCACAAACTCCTTTCATTACTTCAAAATGTGGAAAGTCTTCCACAATCTTCTGCTTTTGCATTGTCTGCAACTTGTCTAAATTAACGTGACCCAACCTCTTGTGCCAAAGCTCTGTTTTCCCTATCTTCTCTTCTAAGGCAACACAAGCATCTTCATCCAATTTTCTCCAACGTATTGGAAAACTCTTGTTCTTCATTTGTATGTCAAAGATCTTCCTTCCTCTTGGATCTTGAATCATACACTTGTTATCCTTAAAGATCACTCGATATCCATTGGATATCATTTGAGAAACACTTAGCAAATTCCTTGCTAGATCTGGTACAAGTAACACATCTTTGATGATGTACACTCCTCGGTTTGTAAAGACTTTAACATCTCCTTTACCTTCTGACACAATTTTTTCACCATTCCCTATTCTTATAGATATCTTCTTGTTGCGGTCCAAAGTACTAAAGCATTTTTCATCCTTAGCCATGTGATTTGTACATCCACTATCGATCAACCATGTTTCTTCACTTTTTGTTGAAGTTTCTTCTTCTTCAACCGCACTGAAAAGCATGTGACATTCATCTTCAGTGTCATCTTCATACTCTTCAAGACTTAGATGAGCCTTCTCACTTCGTCTAAACCTACAATCTTTGGCAATGTGGCCGGGTTTATTGCACACATAGCACTTTCTCTCATTCTTTGCATTCTTTTGCAAGAAACTTTTGTTCTTCTTTTTCCAACAATCCACCTCATTGTGATTGTTTTTCTTACACACACCACACCACTTGTTAGTCTTCTCATGGTGTTTTTTATCTTGCTTGCCTCCACTCTTCAAGTTAAACTTTTCTCCATAGAACGCTCCCTCATTGACTCGTTCTTCTCGGAGACTCAAACGCTTTTCATGCGCTTTTAAGGTTCCTATCATCTCTGTCATAGAGAGTATTGATAGATCCTTTGTTTGTTCAAGAACAGCAACAATGCTATCGAACTTTAGCGGTAGAGAGATAAGAACTTTTTGAACCATTTGGTAATCGGTCTTCACCTCTCCATGTACTCTTAGTTGATTACTCATGTTAATCAACCTAGTGGTGAAATCGTTTATGCTTTCACCTTCTTCCATCTTCAGATTCTCATACTCTCTCCTTAAGGTCTGAAGATTTATCATTCTCACTTGAGAACTCCCTTGAAACTCAGTTTCCAAGGCATTCCAAGCCTCTCTTGCACTTGTTGCTGGAGCAATTCTCGGAAAAATGGAATCCGAGACTGCACTTTGAAGTATTTGAAGGGCAGTCATATCCTTCATCAACTGCTCCTCTCTTTCTCTCGTTACCGCCGGTGTTTCCTCTGATGAGGAACTCACGGTTGTACCATTTTCAACAATATCCCATAATTTCCTAATCTTCAAAATGGTTGTCATCTTAATTTTCCAAAAGTCATATGACTCACCATTGAAGATTGGAATGACTTGCTGGATTGTTGATTCCATGACTCTTATTAACCGAGCTCTGATACCATGTAAAACCTTACACTCAAAGAAGGTTTAAGAATCGAAAAACAAAAGAAATCTGTTTTCCAATTTGTACCACTCTGTTTTTGTTCTTCACAGTTGTTTTTTTTTGTAACATTCAATGTGTTTCTCTCTTTTATTGTTACACAGATTGTTGAAATGAAAAACACACTAGCTTTATTATTATATGATCTTTTGTTTTATAGGTTTGTATGGACTCGATTCATCTAAAGGTCATGTCTCTTAAAGACATCCCTTTGTAGAGACACCAACATACAAATAACCGTTTTTCGGTTAACAACATAAACATGTGTAATTTAAATGTAAATATCCTAAACTATACTACGACTCAATTCAACACTTTATGATGAAGACTTGATCACATATTCAATAGTTTTAATGGGTTCATACTCCCTGCCAAGTCTTTGCAAGGCTGCAAATATTTTCATTTTTCGCTGACAGGATTACCAATGTAGGCAAGCTGGTCACAAAGAGTTTTTATCTCCTTGAGATACACGACCATAGCCTTGTCCATTTTTGAAATAGTTTGAAGTCTCCTTTGTAATTCGAACAACCGAGAAGAAGACACACGATTAAAGTGTTTTGCTAAAGAAATCCATACTTCTTGTGAGGTATTGCAGCCAACAACAATGCTCAAAATATCCTCCGAGAATGATCCAAGTAGCCAAGACTTGACGACTTGATCGGTTTTGCCCCATATGTGAAAGTCCGGGTTTGGTGTTTGAGTTGTTGAGCCGTCGATGCCTGAAACAGTAAAGACAGCCGGTGGTTGTGGAGTGGCGCCATTAATGAAGCCTAGAAAACCTTGAACAGAAAGGAATGCTTCAAATTGAAACTTCTAGAAGATGTAATTCCTCTCTGTGAGTGTTATCGTGACGCAATTCGTAATTTAAGAGAAGGGACTGTGTAGAGGTCCATGGAAGTTGTATCCATGGCTCTCATACCATGATGAGAGTGATGATAAACGTTTTCTTTTCTTATTTCATTCAACTTTCTTAACTTGATTTTATAGCATAAGTGTCGATTTTATACAGCCATTCTATAACCCTACAGTGTTCTCCACGTGTCATTATCTAAGCACTAGCTTCATGATCAAGGGCTGAGAATCGGTTTGTTGTTCTGAGTGGCGTCGTACCGGTCTGCAACATCTCCTTTGCTTTGTCTTTTTCATGTTGCAAAACTGCTGTACGGTGCTCTGTTTTTCTGTTTTGCATGTCTTCTTGTTTGCTCTGCAACTTCTGCTTCATTTGCAGGTTGTTATGATCGGGCCTTAGCATGAGTTGACTGGGCTTTGGTGACACACCGCCCGAGCTAATATTAAGATTGGAAATGTTGTCGTTTTGGTGAGATAGTCTAGGAGCATGTTCTGCGATTCTTATCCAAATGAGCATGTCCTTGTAGCTTTTTCGGCTATGAAGATCACATATGTGATATACAATGTGGGTTAAGATTTGTATCATGATAGTAATGCAATGCACATGTCAAAAACACACCACGTAACTTGCAATTCTGTCAACAATACAATGGATCAAAATCATTCATAGTTGGACCATAGCATCAACCTCAAGTAATCTACTTTTAAAAGATGTATTAGTGTGTCCGGATATTACTAAATCTTTGCTATCTATGCCTAAACTTACTAAAGATTAATCATGTTCTTTTGAGTTTAATTGTGATATGTGTACATGCATAATGATAAGGAAACAAAGAGGTTTCTAATTATGGAAAGTAATCATGATGGCCTTCATTTGCATGAAGAGCCTAACTTTCAAGTTTTTTATGCTTCACAACAACATTCTACAAGTGAAAAAGTCTTATACAAAAGGTTGAGACATCTAAATCATCAAGCTCTTCAGCAATTGACTGCTACTAAATCTATCTCTATAAAGAAAAGGATAAGGAAGTTTTGAACCTTGTCAGTTTGGGGAGAATTAATGGTTACCTTTTTGCTGCATCTTTCGTTGCTTCTAGATCTTCAGAAAGGACCAACTATGACATTTGGAGAACTTCCCTCTTGTTATCTGGTCACGGTTACAGATAATACGTGATCTTTGTAGTTATTGTTTCATATTTCTATCTAGTTTTATGTATGTTTTAAACTCTGATTGAGAATAAGTTACAAAAGAAAATTAGAATATTTCATTGATGGTGGAACCGAGTTCATAATAACTTGTTACTCATCTACAACAATCAGACATACAACAATTGTCCTATTCCCCCATATACACTTGAGAAAATGACATTGTAGAGAGAAAACATAGACACACCATTGATATTGGTCTAATTCAAAATAAAACACCTTATAACTATTGGGTTGAAGCTTTCTTTATTGTAGACTTCTTGTGTAACTTATTTCTTTAACCACAATAGAAGATTATTGTTTCCTTTTGAAAAAACTTTATGGCAAACCACCAAATTACTCAGCATTAAGAGTCTTTGGTTGTGTTTGTACTTAGATGTGATCCAAAGTCATTGAAATTTTTACAAATCCATCTATCATAAGAAGAATTTGCACTGCAGAACACTACAACATAGATCAATCTCCAAGAACTTGCTCTTTTTACAACATCACAAGAGATGCCTAGTATAATTGAAAATGAATATTTTGGACGTACGTCGAACTTTGATCCTAGTTCTATAGATGAAATCGCTCCACTCTGACATACAGTCCATGTGTTCAGTAGGCTCCTACTCAACAGCAAACTTAAACACCAACACGATCTCTAAACAACCAGAATAACTAATGATACAGAATCAAAGGTTGGTATAAGAAAACTAGAATAACTACAGTTCACTAGTTCTCCATATAACCATTATAATAAACTGTGAAATCAAGCAAATAGGTGTCATAAATACCTTTTTTTATATGGAGAACTCCCTAAGACAATATACATGACACAACCAGCAAAAATTATTATATAGACTGAAGTAGATTCGAAGAACATGATTTTATAAATTTAGCACATTTCTCCATGAGTTTTGGTTTTTTTGCAACATACAAGACCCATCACTCTTTGTTTACACCAAAAGCAAAGATGCTAACATGTTTCTTCTTTTTTATGTCGTTATCAGGTTGTTTTTATACGTTGATGATATGATAATTATCGGAAACAATTCTTTTATGTTTTAAAAATTGTCATTGAACTCAACATATAATTTTGAACGAAAGATATATGACAACTTAACTATTTCTGAGAAAATTAAGTCCATTTTGATATAGAGGGATTGTTTTGTCTCAAATTTTGGTATAGCAAATTGAAATCAGATGTTGACGAGATATGCATCTTCCGATAAACATATATCATAACAAATTTTATTTATGGCTAAATCAAAATAAGATATTGGAGCTTTCAAGCTGAAGTGGAAGTGGTGCTTTCATTGGTGAACAATCACTTATTGCAACTACTACCAATAAGTCATTAAGAACCTACTATGACAATGATTATGTAAAATAACATGATGATAAATATGGGGTTATTGTACGTTTTTTTTATCAGAATCCTATCTTGTGCTCCTCAAAAAAGCAGCTAAATATCTCCAAAATATCAATCAAAGCCGAGTAGAGAGCTCTTTTAGAAAATATTGGAGAAATAACTTGGCTCCGATCAGTGTTTTAGAACTTGGGGTGCCTTTGCATACTACATCTAAGGTCTATTGTAAAAAGATTTCAGTTGTGTATCTCACTACCAATCGAGCTTACCTATGTCGGAGAAAGAGTGTCATTCGGATCATTGCTTGTTAAGCACGTACACTTCAAATCACATATATATATTTACTGAATCTTTTCCTTTTGACGTCTTCAGCTCACTTCTTTACAAACTTGGTGTTGATGTCTCACTCACGCCGAGTTTAAGAGAGGCTGTTAGACCACATAGAACATAGCCAAAGACAGGCTTTGCAAACGAAAAAGTGCAGGTCACAAATAAAGACAAATGACGGCATACCAGTAAAGAAATGGGTGCCTTTGGACTGAGACATGAACAAGCCCAAAGAAAATCAGCAGTCAAAGTCCATATTTCAACTGGCTTCAATAGCTATTTCACTTCACGAGAAAAGCAGAGCAACTCACGCAAGCTATGTGATGATGAAGACTTGTATGGAAAAAGCAAAAAAATATCAAATCGATTTGAAATCCTTTATCATATGACCACAATTGGATGATGAAATCTATCAAAAGCAATTAGGATTAATCGTTTGTTTAATAAGAAGAGCTTATGAATGTAAAAACGTTAAGCGAAAAAAGAGGTAAAGAACAAATTGTTCATCATTCATGTAGCCTCTTCCTAAGTTTATTTTCTTCTTTCGTGATCTTCCATGACAAAGGACGGGACCCCCACAGGAAGAGGAATGAGGAGAGATGCTATGGAAAGGCAAGCTAAGCTTTGTTCTTACCCGTCGTTCTCAAGCAAAAAGAAGTGACAAGTAAAGCGTCAAGCTATACTGAAAATCCACTAAAGCACCTCGAAATTACGAAAAATCAATGATGCTCCTCCCTGAAACTTGTTGGTGTTTATCCTAGTGGAGCAATTGAGTTTGGTTAAGAGAACAATTTGGACCTATGTGAATACATAATTGGGTTTAGGGTTATTAGTGAGTATATAAACTACTATTACCGTAGAAATTAGTTAAAAAGAGATAATTTTCGGGTTTGAGAAAGAGAGAAAAATAGTTTCGTCAGGTCATTGTGCAATGTTTGGAAATTCAAAATTACTCTGAACTGGCTGAAATTTTTACGAAAATTTCATGACTCAATGATCATAAGATTCAATGGTGGAATTTGCATTTCAACCCTTGGTTCTAGAGAAATTTTGGTTTTAGCGTGGTTGTTTGCTGCAATAACGATTTCAGATTTCATCAAATACTAGTTTAAGTGTTTGAAAAATTTAACGGTGAAATCTTATCAGTTTAAACTGAAAATTTTTAGTGGTATTCTTGAATTGTTTATCTAGGTTTTACGGTGGAAATCTGATTTGGTGATCGGAAACCTAATTAATTTATGTTTGTTAACTAGGTTTAAGTTTTAGTCCCTAATACGACTCCAAGTAAAAAGCAATCGAAGTAATGGTTGGGTATCAAATCCACATGGAAGTTAGATTACCACATTGAGAACGATGAAACAACTAGTTCTAGGTAGGTTCTAAAGAGAAAGTAAAACAAAAAGTTTAATTCGATGAATAAAATATATAGACCATGGGTCAGTCATTCGGCTTGGGGAAACTTTTCATTGACTAATGGTGCCACAAGTTCGATTAGATGAATCCCTAAGACATAGAACATTTTCTATTAGGCTAATCCATTCTCAAGGCAATAACCCAATGACTAGCCTATAAATTAATCAAATTTTTTGAACCGTAATTTATCGACAAGTAATTTTTAAGTTCAGGTCTATCTTAGTCTACCTATTACCTTAGACATCAAATCTCGTTAGCTAACATGTGATAGGTATATTTAGGCTTTACCTACACATTTTGTTTACACCTTTTAGGAGCAAAACATCATAATTCTAGGTATCGATTAGCTACTTCAATTCTAACATTAAACACATCCTAAACATGAGGAATTTGTTATCTAATCTACCTAAACAATCCTAAATCATATCAAATTCCCCTAATATATCTTGAATGCCTAAGTGGCATAATAACTTCGAGGGGCATAGTCATCAGATTGACAATATCAAGAAATTTCTTCTTCCATAACTCATGGCAGTCCTTAGCTATCTTAAAATAGGCCGCAATCCATAAGGCAAAATGCTCACACATATTCATAGTAATAGCAAACAATAAAATAAGAATAGCTCAACATCAAAATCAAGAGATAGAGATAAGAAATTCATCACTAGAATTTCAAGTAGCAAGAACAAAATCCAAATACAAAAGTCTCCTCCAAAAATCTGCCAAAGAGAACAAAGTAGAAGAAAACTTAGGTTAAAATGTTACCTAGAGGGTTTATATAGTATCTCAAATACACTTGGTTTAACTCGGGACAAACTGGTTAACTTAAAACTTGATAACTATATGCATGGGTACGGGAGTGGCTGCGTTGGCCGGATGGCCGATCGCCGGATGGTGAAGTGCGTGGTGCCGAGCGATCGGTCTGGATGTGATCGGCCGGATGACCGATCGTTGGGATGGCTGGCAAGTCACGGGCATGGGCGAGAGCGGGCTGGCTCGGCTTGTACGATCAGCTAGGTGTGATCAGCCGGATGACTGATCGCGTGTGTCCATGAGCTTAGTGCGTAACTGGCCGAGTTTCCCGTGGGATACCAAGTTTGATACGTGTAATAGGTGAGATTGAGATTTACTTGATTTATAAAATGGAAATACTGGATTATATTGATAGAAATGTTAACAACATGAGAGAAAGGTACAACGGAGTCTCCTCTCCCCAAAACAACTCAAATCCCGGATATTTGATCACCAATTCTCTCCTCTCTCTCTCTCTCTGTTTAAATACTCACCTAGTGGGTTCCTCTAAAGCTTGTCAAGCCACCATTCTTCACAGGTCTGTTCTCCTCGGTTGCTTCTTCATTTAGGCCTCCTGGGCCTTTCTCCTTCTCCGTTATTGATACAATACGGGCGGGTGTAAAGCCTCATAAGTATCAATACTATTTCCTTTGAAATCAATCTTGTCCTCATGGTTGAAAGAGGGAAACTGCTTCTTGTTGGCATGGTAATTCTTCCACGAACAATCATAATGAGGTAGCTCCTTCCACTTCACGAGTACTTCCTCTTGTCCCGATCCTGGATGTTTACGAAATTCCAACATCACCTATGGTTTTGCCTCCACTACACCTTCCTGTGTCAACTAAGCTGCTAAGTTAGTGATACATGTTTGATCACCCACATATTTTTTGAGTTGAGAGACGTGGAATTTTGGGTGAATCTTGGCTCCATGCGGCAACTGAAGTCTATAAGCCACATGCCCGACTCTAGCCTGCACCGCAAAGGGACCATAAAAAATGCACTACCAGTTTTTCATTTGTTTTCCGAGAAAATGTGTGATGTCTATATGGTCTCATCTTCAAGAAGACCATATCTTCCACTGCAAATTCTACCTCCCTTCTATGCCCATCCGCCTTTTGTTTCATCAACTGATGTGCCTTGTGCAAATTCTTCTTGAGGAGGTCGATCATTGCATCACGAGCCTTCAGCTGATCCTGTAAATTAGCATTGGTAGTGGAGACATTCTCAAACTTAAACAAAGTAGGAGGATCCCTACCATTGATTGCCTTGAAGGGAATCATTTGTATTGCTCTATGGAAAGAGGAATTGTAGCAAAATTCTGCCCATGGTAGATAGGCAGCCTACGACTTAGGTTTTTCACTTGCATAACATCTGAGATATGTCTCTAACCCCCTGTTTGTTACCTCCATTTGACCATCTGATTGGGGATGATACGATGTGCTAAAACCGAGATGCGTTCTTGCTATGCGGAAAAGCTCCTTCCAAAAAAGGCTGAGAAACATTTTATCCCTGTATGAAACAATCATTTTTGGAAAACCATGCAGTTTTATTACCTCCTAAATCACCAATATGACCACCTCACTAGCTGTGAAGGGATGTTTGATGCCGAGAAAGTGAGCATATTTTGTCAGCCGGTCCACCACCACTAAAACATCATTAATTCTATCCAATTTGGAAAGTCCCTCCACAAAATCCATAGACCAATCCTCCCAAAACTGTGTTGGTATGGGAAGTGGCTGTAATAATCTCTCCGGAGCCAGTGTGGAATAGTTGTGTCTTTGGCAAACCAAACAAGCTGCAACGTAGCACCTAATGTCGGTCATCATCCCCCTACAGTAAAATAAATCCGCTATGTGTCACTGCATTTTCAGACCACTACCATGAGCTCCCAACCTACGTTCATGGCATTCCCTCAATATAATTCCAATCAAAGGAGAGTTACGAGGCACTACCAACTTCCCTTGGCGCATGATTCTTCCCTGAACGATAGAATATTCAGAGTGTGCTACCTGATCAGTATTAAGCCTTGCTACGATCTCTTGTAGTTCAACGTCCTGATCGACCTCGCGAGCTAGATCCTCCAGCTGTATAGCTGTTGGAATGGTGAGAGCAAACAACTCTGCAGTCATAGCCTTCCGAGATAACGCATCTGTGACCCTGTTCTCTGGCCTTGGTTTGTATTGGATGTCGAAGTCAAAACCAAGCAACTTTGTCAGCCAACGTTGCTATTCCAGGTTAATTTCTTGCTGCTCCATGCGGAACTTTAGACTTTTCTAGTATGTCCATACCACGAACTTCCTGCCCAACAAATAATGCTTCCATTTCTATAAAGCAAAAACGATCGCCATGAGCTCAAGTTCTTAGACTGATTTGAGGCTTTGTCTTTCCGTGAGAGCCTGACTGAAAAACGTTATGGGCTGGTTCTGTTGCATGAGAACTGCCCCTAAGTCGATTTCTGATGCATCCGATTCTACTATAAAAGTAGTCTCAAAATCCGGAAGCACCAATATCGGCACGCTGCATATCGCCTGTTTCAGTTCCTGAAATGCTTTTGTGGTCTTTTTTCAACAACGAAACTGATATTTTCTGAGCAAATCAGTAAGCGGGTGAGCTATGGTACCGTATCCCTTCACAAAACGGCAGTAATATCCGGTGAGACCAAGGAATCCTCGCAGCTCCTTCACATTCCTCGGTTATGGCAAGTTGGTCATTGCATTGATCTTTGTCGGATCAGCCGATATTCCCTCCTTTGAGATCACATGTCCTAGATATTCCACTCTCGAACTCCCGAATTGGAACTTCTTTTTGTTGGAGAAGAGTTGATGATCTTTGAGCCACACCAATCGAACTCTGATTTGGTGATATCCGGACCTGAGATCATGCTTGGAAAATACCACTGCCCCTCAGAGTTCATCTAAGAAGAGATCAACATGGGAATAGGTATGAGTCAGCTACGGTAACCTTATTAAGAGCACGGTAGTCCACGCAGAAGCCCCAGCTGCCGTCCTTCTTCTTCACGAGCAGCACGGAACTAGAGAATGGACTCTCGCTCTCTTAAATAATACCAGCTGCTAGAATTATGGCAATTTGGTGCTCAATTTCCTCCTTCTCCACATGGAGGTATCTGAAGGATCTAATGCTGACTGGTTCCGATCCAGTTTTGAGCACGATAGCATGTTCCTTTCCCCAAATCGGAGGCAGTCCCTTAGGCTCTTCAAACACTACCGAAAACTCCTGCAATAGCTCGATTATGCCCTCAATGATCTCCTCCTTGTGGTCGCATTTCATGTGGAGTTCTTGAAATTCGACGATGATACAAGCCTTAACTCACGGCCGTGATGCTCTCGGACAGGTTCCAAGAAGTTTGGGCAAGAAATTCGGCCTTAGGCTTCTGAAGTGGGGTTTCTGATGTGTGTGATGGGTGGTGGCATAAAGTGAACCACACGAGGTATGGAGGGCCTCATGATAAATCACAAACTTAGAGTTAGGAAGGCTGGTCTCGACTAGGTCTAAGCGATAAGAGTTTTATGAAAAAAACTCTTAGAAAAAATGCTCTCTTTATTAATTATCAAAAAGTTGTTGAACTACAATGGTGAAATGAGCCTTATTAATAAGCTCGACAGCTTGACCTTTTAGGGTCGACCCAAAAGAGAAAAAGGAAAAGATACAAAAGTTCATAAAGGAAAATTACAAAATGGAAACAACCGAAAAAGGACAACTAGTTAATTTTTCTTGACTCAATAGAAAGAAAAACTAGTAGTTCCTATCTTGCAAAATAGAAAAGACAATTTTATAATTGAAACCTTACCTTTTTACCTTTCGGCTAAGAAATAGAAGGTAGCCGACCTTGTGTGCATGCGCCTAGTCTTATACCTTGAGTAGGTTAATGAGTTTTTGGACCTTGACGTATTTGCCACGAGAGCCCAAGTTTTTGGAGAACTTTGATAAGTTGAGAAGCCCTTGACTTGATCCTTGCACTCTTGGCCCATTGTTCCTTGTCTTTGGTCTTCTATCAGCTTTTCCACCCATAGGCTGAACTTGTGGAAAAGTGCCCTTGTTCTGCTACTTGTCATGGCTCATGTTGGTATCATTGGGGCAGAACTTTCCTCTAGGTTCATGCTTTGAAGCTGGCTTATGATCTGGTCCGAGTCTCTTTGTGTGGAGCTTGAGCTGGTCGTGTTATCGCGTGAGCTGGCAGTGTCACGTGTTGAGCTGGCTGAAATGCAATTGGAGCTGGCCGGAATGCTAAGTGAGCCGGCGGTGTCCCCAGCTGAGCCGGCGGTGTCACCAGCCTAGCCGGCGGTGTTGGCCATGTCACCACCTGTTAGGCCGGACACTTGGGCCTCTTTGCCAACGGAGTTGGTCGGCCCGACCCTACTGCGATACTGCTTGGCCCGACCAACAGGTGGCGATACTGTTTGGCCCGACCAAGTCGTCTATCGGCCCGAGTGTCTCGGGCAGGCCTTCTTCACGATCTGGTCGGCCATTTTACTATCTGGCCGGCCATTTGATCTAATGACCTCATCACACGAGCACTCCTTCATCCTCTTCTTTTATCTGTCTCCATAGTGTCTTAAGCATCATTGCCTCATTACAAAGCCGTGGATCCCCTTGAATTGTAGTTGTCATACCATTAACCTTGAATGGTATTTCCTGAGCTTTCCAATTGATTCACATATCTCCCAGGGTTTATAACCACTAAATACCTAGAATCACATCAGTTGACCCTAGCTCCAATGGTAGAAAAATCGCCGTGATTGTGCACTGTTGCAACCGAAGTCCCACATTCTTACAAATTCCTTCACCCCTTACTGCCGAATCGGTACTGATTATCACACCATACCTAGTCGTGCCATCAACCGGTATTCCATGACGTCTAACCAAATCTAGCGAGATGAAGTTGTGAGTGGTGCCGCTATCCACCATCACCACCACTTCTTGATGGATGGTTCTCTTCAGCTTGAGAGTTTGAGGTGACGTCAATCCCACCACATACTTCAACGACACCTCCGCTAACTCAGTAACCACAGAAAGTTTCTCCTCTTTGGCGTTTTCCTCATTCTCGAGCTCGAGCTCAGTCCCGTCTTCTATTACCATCATCACCTGGAGCTCCTTAAATCGGCATCGATGGTGAGAATCCCACTTCTCGTCAAAATGGAAGCACAAGCCTTTTGCCTTCCATTCCCTAGCCTTGACATCCAATAGCTTTCGATAGGGTGGCTTGCGATTTCCCGGTGCACGAGTTTGAGAATTTAGGATTTTCTCTCCTAAATTGCGATACGACATCGTTTGGGTTTCAAGAGTTAGGCGAAATTTGTACTTGGAAAAAATTACCCTTCCTTCTTCAGACTGCACCCCCCCCTGTGTCACGTATTGAGAGAACCTTCCTCCCAGGTTGCAAATCCCCTTCTCCAAATGGTCTGTCAGTTTTTCCGATTGCATTTCTTCTGGTTCTTCCCACTCTTCCACCTTCTTATCCAAATTTATCATACGCTTTAGGTTTCTAGGCTCGAACAACTTGACACCAGCTTGGATTTTAGGTTTAAGGCCGATCATGAAAGCCATTTCCAGCATGTTTTCCCCCAAGCTCTGGTGTGTTTGTTGCTAGAGCAATAAATTGCTTGCAAAATTTTTTCACTGACTCGTCCTGGCGTAAGGTCAACAACCTATTTCCTGGTGATGAATTGGGTATGTCAGCAAAGTTCTCTAGTATGCGTAACTTCATTTGTTCCCAATTTAAGAACGGATTCCGATCACGTTCCCACATGTACCACAAGAGCGCTTCGTCGTCAAAGCACATACGTATTGCCTGCAACTTCTCAGCTTCTGTAAAGTTTCCTAACTCAAAATATTGTTCGACTTGTACAATCCAAATTTCTGCATTAGCTCCATCGAACAGGGGAATCTCGATCTTTTGTATGAGAGGTTCGCTCTTCTCCTCCACAGAGATCGAAATCGAGCTTCTTCCTTCCCAGATTTTTTTTTCTCTCCTTAGACCCTCACTCATACCTGAGTTCACCCTAGATGCTTCTGTTTCTCACATTGTTGTTTTCCAGCTATGGCTACTCTTCGTTCTTCCTCCAACATGCGCTTTTCCCACCGTTCCAGAATATCTAAATTCGTCATTTGCTGCCTAATCTCCTCCATATTCTTCTCCTGAATGTTGATCTTCCCTACGTCCTTCTGAAGATCTTCCACAGCTTTCTCCCATGTTTCAGCTTTCTTTGGTGGCATCATGGAGTCTTCTTCCTTCTAAATGCATGGCCTCTTGAGATTTTGGCCAATCTTTTCATGTCTAAATCCTTCTCCAACCCTTGGTAGCTTGTGTCCATACCTCAACCTCATCCTTTTATGCGTTGTACCTGAAAACACTCGAGAAAATATGTAAGATGCAAAATGCAAATCATAGACTATAGAATGCAATGATATGTGATAATGGATGCAAAAAGGACGGGTAAACGGCCTAGAATATGATGGTGAAATACATGATAAAACAATGCATAAACCATGATTAACAACTCCCCCAGACTTGCCTTTTACTTGTCATCGAAAAAAACAAGCAAAGGTAAACCGAAGAAATGGTTTGAAGATTGGACCTCCTAACCAAAAGCATGCACAAAGACCTAATCCTAGAGTCCTTATCCAACAGTATTATAATGCCTGAATCGAGTCTACTTCTCAATACTTCTTGCACATACCACGATGTTAATCTCAAGTGATGATATGCGCAATCAAGTCTCCTAACTCCCTAACATTCAATTAGACGCATAACTGAATCTTACAACGCCTCAATCGAGAAAAGTTCATTTGGCTAGGGAGAAATGGTTTCAAAAGTGAGGTGAAGTGGTTCAAATAAGCATAAGGGTTCACTCAACAGGAATGGAACTTTTGCAAAATACTAAGAGTAAAAAATAATGATGCATACAAGGCAAGATTTCCATCTACCCAAGTTCTAGCTCTAGAACTTTTTATCTTATACTCAAGTCAACCTCATCCTAAGCGACTTCTACCTTTTCAAGACTTTTTTTAGCCTATGATCATAACACGTGGAATACAAATGACATGAATGTTTTTTTGAAAAATTTCAACTTTTAGTGTTTTTCTAATGCATAGGGTATATGTTCAATACAAATAATCCAAATACGACCGTTAATGTCCTCTGTTATGGACTTATCTCTCATCATCTCAGTGAAAAGATTAATACGAAAGAGAGATGAAAATAAAAGAAAGAAAAATGATGAAAAGAGATATAAGTTTGAGTGATCAGTCACCTTTATCGGCGAAATTGGGTTGAGGGAAGTGTAGTGCACATTCTTGGGTGTGCAGTCATGTAGGTGCAGTGGCCAGGGAAATCAACCAACTGGATCGGCCAAGCGGCCAATCGCACAACGTCCAAGAAGTTGGTCGGTTTCACCTTCATGCGCGATCAGCCATTGAGATCGGCCAGACAGCCCATTTTGACCCCACGAGATAGGCCAACCGACCGATCGCGGACCGGGCAGTGACAGTCGTCTTGCCCTAGCTCCTTTTTCACCCTCCTGTTTATACTTGACATCTTGGCTTAAAGTTTATAATACTCGGTCACGACCTTGCTTTGATTTTTCTGCCTTGTGCTCATTCAACTTGTCATTTGACTAGACTTACCATTGCTAGTGTCTTCTTTCCCCATGATAATTTCATCTTTGGTCAACATCATATCCTCCACACCTTCAAAGGTTTCTATATATAATACCTTACCTTTGATAGTGGTTTTCTTTCTCGACCCTATGATGCTAAACCTGAGAGTAGAGGTTTTTATGTTGAGGTCAATTATACCGTTTTGCACGTTGATTACAACTTCTGCGGTGACTAGGAATGGTCTTCCCAATATTTTTGGGTTGGTTGGCTGTTCATCCATCTCTACACAACAAAATTCATGAAGATTATTGAGTCACCAACTTTCACCGGTAAGTTTTCCAAGATCCCTATAGGATATCTCTTAGACCTATCTTCCAAACTCAAATATATGTGAACCTTCTTGAAATCTGCTAACCCTAGTGTTTGAGAAACAATCAAAGGCATTAGACTCATGCTAAATCCATGATCCACCAGGAATTTACCAAAGGACAAAGGTCCTAAGGTACAAGGAAGAGTGAAACTACGTGGATCTTAAAGCTTTTCTTCTGTAGATACTTGGAGTATTACACAACACTCATGATTTACCATTGCCAATCCTTCTTTGACAATCCTTTTCTTCTCCATCTCATCTTTCTTGATCTTTTTCATCATTGTATAGTAATTCAGCCAGTCTGGGAGTGGTCTTGTAGTTAAGCTTAGCAGGCTCCTGAGTTTATTGTAGCATTGTTCGAGGATTTGCTCCTTAAACCTCCCGGGGAATAGAAGTTTCTTATATGACTCCATATCATAGGGCTCTCTATCCTCCTCAATCACTTCTTGAATTTTTTGACCGACCTTTTCAGGTTCTACTAGGATAGGGTCAACCGTCTTGCCATTTGTTTCATTCAAAAGCTCATCTTCGTATTCTTTCCCTTTTGTCTCAATTTCATCTACCTCCTCCCTAGATGTAGATTCCTCTTCACTCTACTTATCATGATAGCTTGACGGTACTCTCGTGGTTTAACTTCAGGTTTACTTAGGAGTTTTCTTTTGGGTGCAGATGATGTATAAGCTATTTGGGCCACATGGATGTCTAATGCTTTCAAATGAGATGACATGTGTTCATAATTGGCATTGAGTTCCCAAAAAGATTATCCATCTTGCTGTTGATTTCAGTCATCTTCTAGTTTAGTATCATTGCTTATTTTCCCTGGCCTTCCAAGAGTTTTTGCAGTAGGGTCTTGGTTTCATCTTCTTGAGTTGGCTTAGGTGCAAGCGTAGCATTGACTTCAAGGGGTTACTGATGCTGGTTGAATGCCATCTTGCGTTAAAATTATGGGGGTTGAAACTTGGGTCTTGCAGCATACCCCTGCTAAAAACCCTGAGTTTGAGGTTTGTAGGGCTGGTAACCTTGGTCGTGCAGCTTGTAAGGCAAGAAAATCATATCATGTGAGTTCTCCAAATTGATGTTCCTGTAGGAGAAGTTGGGATGGTTCCTATAGTTTTGATTGAAACCTTTCTGATACCTTGATGCCCCCCCCCCCCCAATATAGTTCATCTCCTCATGATCTTGTGGAACTTCATTCATTTCCTCTTGCTACCCATGGTGCCCATCGAACTCTCCTACAAAATTTAGCCAGGAAGACCTTCTTGCATTGATCCCATGAGCTGATGGCATCATGTGGCAGGTTCTTCTCCCATTTGTGTGCCTTATCTCCCAAATAGAATGTGATACAAGCCTTGATTCAAGGATGTATGCGCGTGGGCTGTTTGTAGAAGATTAGGTGAGAAACTAAACCTTAGGCTTCCGGATGGGGGTTTTCTGGTTGGTAAAAGATGGAAGGGTGAAGTGAACCACACGAGGGGTGATGAACCTCGTGATAAATCACAAACTTAGAGCTAGGAGGGCTGGTCTCAACTAGGTTCTAAGCGCACAAGCTTCTTTGAGAGAATAACTTGTAAAGAAAATTCGATCTTTATTAATTAGCAGAAAGGTTGTCGAACTACAATGCTGGAAGGAGCCTTATTAATATGCTCGACAGCTTGACCTTCTAGGGTCGACTCAAATAAAGAAAAGGAAAGTTTACAAAAGTGCACAAAAGGAAAAGATACAAAAGTGCATAACCGAAAAAGGACCTATTCCTAAAATGTTCTTGACTCAAAAATGTAAAGCAACTAGATCCTACCCTGCAAAACAGAAAGAGGCATATATTCGAATGTAAACTTACCTTAACTCACCTCACGGCCAAGAAATGGAAGGTGGCCGTCCTTGTGGCATGCACGCGCCTTGCTCCTAGTCTTCGACTTGGAGTAGGGTTAAGAATCTTTGGGCCCTAACCTCTCTTGCCACTAAAGCCCAAGTCTCTGATGTCCCTTGTGTTGTTGAGAAGCTATTGGACTCTTCCTTGTACTTTTGGCCCATTGTCCTTAGTCGATCTTCTTCTAGAAGCTTGTCGACCCATAGGCTGAATTTGTGGAAGAGTGCCCTTGATCTGCTTCTTGTCATTGCTCCTTGAGGTACCACTGGTGTAGAGACTTTCTCTAAGTGCATATCCTGGAGCTGGTAGCTCATTTGGTCCGAGTCCTCTTGTGTAGAAGTGGAAGTGCGCGTGTACTCGGCTGGATCGGCTGGATCGGCTGTACCGGCTGGATTGTGCGTGGTATTGGCCGGAATGACTTCAGGACCAGCCAAGTTGATCCCGGAGTCGGCGGTATCATCAGAGGGACCGGCGGTGTCATTCACGTCCCCACCAAGTGTGCCGGAAGCTTCGGCCTCTCCACCGGCAATGTTGACCGGTCTGGTCCTATAGGTCGAGGGTCCGGCGGTACTGTCTGGTCCGGCAGGCGCGCCAGATGGTCCTGCTGTCTCGGGCAAGCTTCCTGGTCGGCCAGTCTGGTCTCCTGGCTGGATGTACGACCTGATGTCCTCATCAGAATGGGAACAACTGCAGCTTCAAAGCATCTTATAAGATCATGTTGCTTTTACTAGTTCCATAAAACCTATCAAATCGGTTCAAGTGATCTAGGGGATCTTTCATTGGCAAATCGTAGAACTTTCTGTCATGCACCATATTGATCAAGCTTGCCTTGATCTCGAAATTGTTGTTTTCAATAGGTGGTGGACGAATTCCTGTTCGGTACTGATGTAAGATTGAGTATCAATCTTACAAGCGGTACAGCCGTGACTCGCAAGACCTAGAATCTCTCTTGGCTTAAGCGGGAAAGGGGAACTAAAAGGAGGGGATTTTGATCGAATCACACAATCAAAAGTGAACCAAGGGAGCTTGAATCTCTCAAACTAACCTAGGTGTGCCTTCAATAGAAAGGAAGTGAATCACACACTTAGTTTCTAAAGAATAAGAACAAGTTCAAAGACAAGGCTTTGAAGAAAATACTTTGTATTCAACTTTTATTTCAATGGTGGTCTATCTTTACAATGAGGTCGTGCTGAGCTTATATAGTGCTCCTAGAAATGGTCCTAAACCTAAAAAGAGAAAAGGAAATCATATATTTAAAATATATGGTTGTTGGCCATTAATGTCTAGTTTGGCCAACAAGGAAAGTGTATATGCTTGAATCTTGAGACCTTTGGGGCGAATGTAAGGTGTCTAGGTACATCCTGGATGGTTTGGAAAGTCTTCAATACGTGCCCAAGTTGCAAGGAATAGAGATATTGCAATATGAACACATTAAGTGCACTTCGGTCCATATATGGCAAGTCTTGGAGGAAAGGGATTCGCCTGATCCTCTGGTGGCTGGTGCATGGTAGGTTTATTTTGGGCTTCCTTAGGGCCTTAATAATATCTCCTGGATGCCATGTTTTGGTTTGCAAGTGATTAAACCAGTTGGCCATCTCACCTGCCATAAATGGCTCCAATCGGTTCATTTGAAGGCACGGATGGACCCGCCTGGTCCAAGGCGTGTTTGAGCTTCTAGAAGTGCTTAAGGGAGCTCCTAGAAGTACCAAAAAGTCTCCTGGTTGCCAAAGAAACTTTTGGAGACTTTCATATAAGGAAAGGTCCAGATATGGCAAGTTTCGAAAACTCCAATTTGATGTATGGTGCACGACTTGATCTGGCCTTGTTTGGGGTGAGCTCCATGTCGCCGCGTGTCCTCTGTGAGTCAGGATTATAGGCCAGGTTTGGTCTTTGCTGGCCGCTTCTTGGTTAAGCTTGGATTCATGAAGATACACCCATGTATCCTTTTGCGCGTATTTGGCCGCCTTTGTGTTCCTTGGGCCGGCCGGGCCGGGAAGTTGGCCAGGGGTTGTACCGATGACCTCATCATACCCTCCCCCTTTGAAATGTTTTGCCCTCAAAACAGTTTTGCCTGCACATAGAGAAGGCAAGTTAATACCTTGATTTACTTGTGGGTTTAGGGTATTACCTCGGTTTATGGCCCTTATATGGTTAGGATGTGGCCATGGTGTATCTGGCGGTTGCTCTATAATAAGAAAGGAAGAAATTACTCCTTTCCATAGCAGCTGGTGGCTTTGCTTTGCCTCAAAGGTGTTGGGTTTTCCACGGTCTCCTCTTGATTCCGAAAATTGGTTTAATGTAGGAGGTGGGTCTTCTTGATCTTTGATGAATCCTTGCTTTATTAGACCTGTTTCAGCAACCTTTGGCAAAGACAAATGCATTATGCTAGTACTGGAAATTTCAATTTGAAGCTTCTTTATTATCTTAACACTTTTAGGCTTAACATTTTCGCGTTCTACTTGTAAGCCTGTGATTAGTTGTCTAGTTGGACATGTCTTAGCAAAGTGTCCTCTTCCTTGACATCTATAGCATATAATTTCATCTATTTTCACATTGTTAGAGGACTTACCTGGCGTTCCCTTTCTGTGTATTCCAAGCAATGGCGTTGATGGTTGCATGTGTGCTATGGCTTGAGGCTTTCGAACTTGCTGGTCAATTTTTGGTTGGACC
The DNA here is from genome assembly GCA_018901935.1 of Pugionium cornutum. Taxonomy (NCBI): domain Eukaryota; kingdom Viridiplantae; phylum Streptophyta; class Magnoliopsida; order Brassicales; family Brassicaceae; genus Pugionium; species Pugionium cornutum. Next base: position 10,403,219 of record CM032155.1, read on the forward strand.
ATCTGCTTAGCTACCTTTGTCCTTCTAAGGTGTATGAAAACACGTTTTTATGCTCAGAGCAGTAGGCAATCTTGGCCTTATGAAAGGGCTGCATGTTTGGTGTAGACATCTCACTCCTCGATGTTGTTGGGTGCATAGGTTGTGTGGCGATGTTTCTGCGTGTTTGGTACCTCTTCACAAACTCTCTATACATTCGTGCCTTAAGGTCTCCCCAATCAAGGACTGGTTTGTTGTAGAAGGTCCGTGCATTTTCCTTCAACCACCAATTGTAGGCATCTCCAACGAGCATATCAACGGCATATGAGAGTTTCTCTTCTTTGGGGATGTTGTTTGAGCGCAGCCATTGTTTCATGTTGGTTTCCCATCGGAGGTATTCATCTGGGTCCTTGTTATACCCTGAAAAGGTTAGAGATTTGGAATTGTAAATATATACCTTACTTGTCTGATTTCTTGATCTAGTTGGAGTGTTGTAGGTTGGCACTCGGCTTGACACAACGAAATGGCAAGGTGTAATTTTCTTTGGCCAGCTTCTGTCAGTGGAATAGTAGTCTGGTGGCTCTGGTTTGAGTTCTTCAACTTCAGTTTCATTGTCAAAATGATATTCTGAATAGTCTTCATGCCATGTCCCATATCCATTAGAATCATCTACGTCGGACAAGTCTTGGTCATAGTCTAGTGGTTCTGGTTCAAGGTTTTCTCCATCTGATTCTTCCCTAAAATCAGTCTCCAAATAGTCTTGATTCCATGACTCTTCTGCATAGTCACACTCGCTGGTGCTTAGGCATTGATCATAGTCGTTGTGTAGACTACAATCAGTTTGTGGTATGCTCATGGTGTCTTCTTCTTTATCATAGTGCTCCATCATTAAATTTTGTACCTTGCACAACAATAAAAAGAGATATCGGGCCCAAATCAACAAATAAGGAAACTACACTCTAGTGAATATATGATATTAACACATAAGTAGTAGTAAAAGGAAAATCGATACAAGTAAATATTTTGAGGTTTTTGTTTTTGTTTCTTTTGGAAACTAACTTTAAAGCAAACTAAAAGACAATATTTTTTTGGTTTTTGATATTTAAATTAATTTAGGATGAAAAACAATATTCAATGAATCTTTTTTTTTAATTTTACTAGTAACTAAATTCGAAAATAACAAAATGAGTGATGCTTATATTTTTGGTTTTTTTCTTATGATGAACGAAATTAAGTAAACATGAAATACAATTTTTTGAGTTAGTTTTAGATTTATATGAGAGCAAACAAAAAAACAACAAAAATCAACAAGAAACAATGCAAATGAAGAATAAGAACAAATATTTTTATTTGTTTTTTTTGATAATATGTAAATAAGAAAAATGCAAAACAAAAGCATAAAAAATAAAGGATAAAGGTTGGATTAACACAACCTGAGATAGGAGCTTTTAGCTCTGATACCAAATGATGTAAGATTGAGTATCAATCTTACAAGCGGTACAGCCGTGACTCGCAAGACCTAGAATCTCTCTTGGCTTAAGCGGGAAAGGGGAACTAAAAGGAGGGGGTTTTGATCGAATCACACAATCAAAAGTGAACCAAGGGAGCTTGAATCTCTCAAACTAACCTAGGTGTGCCTTCAATAGAAAGGAAGTGAATCACACACTTAGTTTCTAAAGAATAAGAACAAGTTCAAAGACAAGGCTTTGAAGAAAATACTTTGTATTTAACTTTTACTTCAATGGTGGTCTGTGTTTACAATGAGGTCGTGCTGAGCTTATATAGTGCTCCTAGAAACGGTCCTAAGCCTAAAAAAGAGAAAAGGAAATCATATATTTAAAATATATGGTTGTTGGCCATTAATGTCTAGTTTGGCCAACAAGGAAAGTGTATATGCTTGAATCTTGAAAGCTTTAGGGCGAATGTAAGGTGTCTAGGTACATCCTGGATGCTTTGGAAAATCTTCAATACGTGCCCAAGTTACAAGGAATAGAGATATTGTAATATGAACACATTAAGTGCACTTCGGTCCATATATGGCAAGTCTTGGAGGAAAGGGATTCGCCTGATCCTCTGGTGGCTGGTGCATGGTAGGTTTATTTTGGGCTTCCTTAGGGCCTTAATAATATCTCCTGGATGCCATGTTTTGGTTTGCAAGTGATTAAACCAGTTGGCCATCTCACTTGACATAAACGGCTCCAATCGGTTCATTTGAAGGCACGGATGGACCCGCCTAGTCCAAGGCGTGTTTGAGCTTCTAGAAGTGCTTAAGGGAGCTCCTAGAAGTACCAAAAGGTCTCCTGGTTGCCAAAGAAACTTTTGGAGACTTTCATATAAGGAAAGGTCCAGATATGGCAAGTTTCGAAAACTCCAATTTGATGTATGGTGCACGACTTGATCTGGCCTTGTTTGGGGTGAGCTCCATGTCGCCGCGTGTCCTCTGTGAGTCAGGATTATAGGCCAGGTTTGGTCTTTGCTGGCCGCTTCTTGGTTAAGCTTGGATTCATGAAGATACACCCATGTATCCTTTTGCGCGTATTTGGCCGCCTTTGTGTTCCTTGGGCCGGCCGGGCCGGGAAGTTGGCCAGGGGTTGTACCGATGACCTCATCAGGTACCCATAGAAATTTGGCTCATCAAAAGTTTTGATGACTTTAGGAGGTCGTTGAGAGTGTATCAGACCTCTTTCTCTCTATGCGTTCTGATTTTCCATGCCCACTCGTTGGGCTTCGTTCTCATCATCTTATGGAGGGTATCATGCTTGGTATTCCATTTCAAAATTCCAACTTAGATGATCTAGCCGCTCTCTGTTTGCTCTTGCAACTTCTCTTTCTAACTACAAAATATCAATGTCACTAGGTTACATGTTTATGTATATGCGGCTTCTTGTGTTCATGCATCGGCAAAACCCAAGTAACTATAGTAAAAAAGAATAAAAAGAAATTAAATACTTAGTATTTTAGTGAATCAAAATCCTAATTGCTATTGCTAACTTCCCCGGAAACGATGCCAAATACTTGATGGGGTTTAAGTTTTAATCCCTAATACGACGTCAAGTACAGAGCAACGAAGTAGTAGTTGAGTATCGAATCCACATAGAAAAAAGATTTAGCATATTAGGAATGCATGAAACACCTAAATCTATGTAGATTCTAATTGGGGTTTTAGTTGATTTTACTAGTTATCTAATTGCAGAGAAAGTAAAACAACAAGTTTAATTCGATGAATTAAATATATGGACCATGGGAAAACTTTCCATTGACTAATGATGTTATAAGTTCGATTAGATGAATCCATAAGACATAGAAAGCTTTCTACTAGGGTAATCCACTCTCGTGGCAATAGCCCATTTACTAAGCTATAGATTAATCAGATCTTTTGTGCCGTAATTTATCGACTAGCAATCCTTAAGTTCAGGTCTCTCTTAGTTTACCTATCACCTTAGACATCAACTCTTGTTGGCTAAAATGTGATAGACATATTTAGGCTTTACCTATACATTCTGTCTACACATGCCTAAATCCTTCTCCAACCTTTGGTAGCTTGTGTCCATGCCTCAATCTCATCATTTTACGTGTTGTACCTAAAAATACTTGAGAGAAACATACAAGATACAAAATACAAGCCCTACACTATACAATGCAATGTTATGTGATAATGGATGCAAAAAAGGATGAGTAAATGGCCTATAATGCTAATGAAGACAAGGAAAATGGTTGTGAAATACATGATGAAACAATGCAAAAACCATGATTATCAGTTGTTTGGGACTGTATATTTTTAGATAGTTGTATTACTCTTTTGTGGAGTTTTCTTTTGTGTTGAGATTGCTCTTTAGAGCCTGACTCTTTTATGAAGATTCTCACACCAAAAAGGTTTTTCATGTAAAACGTTTGTGGTCTCCTTTAATTTTCTACTGTAAGTTATTGCTGCATCATTTATATATTTTTTTCATAGGTTCACACAAGTGCAGAGAATTTTATTCTCTTATGTCGTTGTTCTGTGTTGTTCCCCCCCCCCCTAAAAAAGTGGTATCAGAGCTTATGGTTTGATAACTTTGGTTTATTGATTTTGCTTGTGTAAACGATAAAAAATATGGGTAGACTGGTAAACATGAGTTGTATAATCTACGGAAAAGCAAGATGGAAAATCTGTATTTTGTGAAGGAAATTCATGTTCCAGTTTTTTATGACGCAAAACCTGAGGAAACTAGTGATCAATGGAACTTGCTACATCCCTAAGTTTTTGGTTTGATTATGCAATGCTAGATGATAATGTGTTGCATCATATTGAAAATAAGACTAATTCTCATTCTTTTGGTTGAAGTTGGATCAATTATTTGCTCAGAAGACTATGAATAATAAGATTTAATTGATGAAGAATTTGCTTGAATTGAGATATCAGGAGAAAACTCTAATGACAGATCACTTGAATACGTTTCAAGGATTGCTCAGCAAACTTTTTGACATGGGAATCAAATTTGATGAGTAGATTCACGATTTGTGGCTCATTGGTACATTACCATGTTCTTGGGAGGTGTTTAGAATGTGTCTTTGTAACTTCATGTCGGGAGGTGTTTAGAATGTGTCTTTGTAACTTCATGTCGGGAGGTGTTATTTTCGATGGATTTAGTAAATAATAGTGTCTTGAATGAGGAAAAAAGAAGTCAGTCAAATCTTAGATCTTTATGTTCAAATGTACTACTTACTAAGTTAAAGGTGACGAGTTTTTACAAAGAACCCAAGAAGGACAAGAACATGAGTAGAAATAAATCTAACAAATTTGAAAATATGGAATTCCATTATTTTCATTAGAAAGGGCACACAAAAAAAAGAATTGCTCAAGTTAAAAAGAGAAATAAGCAAGGAGATGGTAAAGATCGGATGACTATCACATACGATCAATTTTTTATACTCCTTGAAAATGATGCCATTAAGTTGGTACCAAGAGACTAGTTGGGTTGTTGATAGTGAGCGGAATTTTTTTACTACCTATACTTCAAGTAGTTATAGTTATGTGAAGATGGGTAGTGATGATGTTGTTCAGGTTGTTAGCATTGGTAATATTTGTTTGGAGACTTGTATTGGTACTAGATTTATGTTTAAAGAAGTTAACCATGTCCTAGATATTTGGATGAATTTGATATCCACATGGAGACTTGATGATGAAGGTTTTATTTGGAGAGGGTAAATGAACATTTTCACGGGATTCTATAGTTATGGCTCGTGGTGATAAATCTTCATCCTTCTATTGGTTGTAGGCTAAGATCTTTGAAAACATTTTTAATTCAGTGGAGAATAATGATGCTATAGAATTATAGCATAAGAGACTCGCTCACATCAATGAAAGGGGGTTTTTATGTTGTCAAAGAACGAGGCCATTACATGCATCTCTGGTTGGCACTTCATAAGTATGCACATCGTTATGCAGGGAAACAACACATAGTTATGTTCAAGTCTTCTGCATCTTGTAGGAAATCTCAGATACTTGATGTGGTGCATTCAAATGTGTATGGTCCTATGAATATAAAATATCTTGGTGGTACATTATATTTTGTCACATTCATAGATTATCATTCTAGGAAGTTATGATTTTACACCATGAGGACTAAGGATCAGGTTTTGGGATATAACAAGCATTTGTGGCATTGGTTGAGCGACGTGAGAAAGAAATTGAATTGTATCCATAGTAATAAAGGTGGAGAGTATTTTTTACCATTTGATTCTTTATATAGTTAACATTGTATTACTGGGCATCAAAAGATGTCATATAAGACTCCTGATATAAGACGACGTATGTATCCTTACAAAGGACAAGAGCTTGCTATGACACGAGTTGGTGGTCACTATCTCTTGGTACGGCCAAGGAGGATAAGGTGGGGATCTAATGAGTTGGCATTCGCTCCTTCTCTCTCTCATGGGATCAAGACAGGAAAGCTCTGGGAAAAGTGAGGTGCACCACAAAGAGATTGAAAACTCTTTGATACAACTCATGAGGTTTAAGCAAGGATACGGCGGCTCTCTCTCTCTCGACTGAACTCGTAAAGGGGTTCCTTCTTTGAAAGAAAATGTTTTCTTTACTAATATCAAAAGGTTAAAAATTACAATGGTGTAGGAGAAACTTATATAATGGTTCTTTAGATTGACCTAATGGCCGAAATAAATGAAAGAACTGCAACAAAAAAATTATAAACAAAAGGAAATCACAACAATACATAACAAAAAAAATGCATAAACTATGAAAAAGAAAAAAATCTAAGTTTCGTGTGATTTCTTGTGGAAGACGTCTAAGTTTGAATTTAGCATCATTTTGGACTTTTTAAGGGCTATTTTATCCTACAAGAATATATAAATGGACCATACCTTAGTCTTATTTGCAAATGGCCGTGTAAGAGCACTAAGGGTTGATTTCGTGTGCATTTGGTGCATGGCGTGTCTTGGGTCTTAGTCTTGGGCTCTAAAATCTTATAAGTATTCAATTTATGCCTCAGGATCTTGTTGTTGAAGCTCTTCCAGTTACCTTGCTCTATCTTGAAGCTCTAGGTTCGTGGGCGTTATTCCGGCCCTTTCTTATCCATTGTGGCCGTCTCGGGTATTTGGATGGTCTAATCCTGTAAAATGAGTTATGACAATTAATTTGCAATTAAAGGCTGAAGACTTACCTGGATTTAGATTATCATTTTGTGGCCAATGGTCAATTGGTCGAAGGTTTGTGCAAGATCATCGGTTGATCATTTAGGCTGGTGGTGTCGGTGCTGGCAAGGGTCCGACGAGTTTTTGGCCATGTCATTTCCACATGGCCAAGGGATTTGAAGTAGTTCTCCATAGATAGGTTGAACCTTTTCCTCAGTTGCTTGCTCTTGGACTGTGTGGTGGTGCCTCTCTTACCATGGGCCATAGCTCCGGTACATGGTCGGTACTGAGGTCCTCATGAACTCCATAGATGAATAGGTTGGCTAAATGATGAACATGATGATTTAGATGATTATTGATGTTAATTTCATAGTCATGCTCACCAATGACTTTCTGGGGTAAATATTTGAGATCCGTTGTTCATGTGTTGAATTTGTCACCAAATGCTCCATTGGAGGGTGACATTCAAAAAGGGTTTGGACTAGTAAAGATGTTTTTTATGGTCTTTTAATAATCTTTTGATGAAGGCATTTGTGCGCATTCCCAAAGATAAATGACAAAGCTTGAGATGAAGTTGCGACAATGTGTGTTCATTGCGTATGGTTAAGATGAGTTTACAAATTGTATGATCTCATTGAGAATAATTTCATTTGGAATAGAGATGTCGTGTTCATGGAAAATAAAACGATTAAAGACATTAACAAGTCCAAAAACCCAACCCAATGTTATGAGAGTTTGATCGATTGGAGATTATTCCTTCTACATTGATCCATGGTTAGGTTGAGGGTGAGATTCATGTTGATACATTTGGTGCAAATGCTCCTTCACATGATGATGATGGTATTGGTGATCATGGTGACGATTGTGGTGAGACACCAACTATTGAGAACCTACCTATTGTTAGAAGGTGTAAGAGAAGTATAAGGGTGTCAAAAAAGTATGATCATATGTGTGATGTAGTGATGGGAGAGAACTTGAAAACTTTGGTGAAACTTTGGAGGATTAATATAAAGATAAATGATAACATGGAGTACGAGCTGAATTTTTTTTTTATTATAATCACATGTTTGAATTGGTAAATTGCTTAAAGGTAGTAAAGGTATTGCTTAATAAGTGGGTATCTAGGATTAATAACAATTTGCATTCTCAATACAAAGTTAGGTTAGTTTTTTAAAGGATTAAGCCAAAAGAAGGGAATTAGTTATGATGAAATACTTTCTCCTACTATAAAGTTGTCATCCATTCGGGTTGTACTTGAATTGTCAGCGAGCCTTGATCTAAAGATAGAACAAATGGATGTAAGACGACTTTTCTTTATGGTGATCTGGAGATTTATATGGTACAACCGCAAGCCTTTTTGAAATAGAGAAAAAAAGGATTTAGTTTGCCGTTTAAAGAAAAGTGTTTATGGATTGAAACAAGAACCAAAGCAGAAGTAAAAGAGTTTTAAGTCAGTTATGGGAGAGCATGGTTAAAGAGAGTACTTTTGATCATTGTGTATTTCTGTAAATGTTTGGTGATGATGATTTTATCATCTTATTATTGTATGTTGACGATATATTAATTGTAGGAAGGAATTTGAGCATAATTCCAGAGCTAAAGAACCAAATTAGCAAGTATTTTCCATGAAAGATTTAGGTCTAGCAAAATAAATTTTGGTATAAGAATTGTTAGAGATAGATTTGAGAGGTAGATTCTCAAGCAAAGTATCTTTAAAGGTTTCACATGGACAAATTTAAGGTTGTTAATGCATTGGATTAACCAATCAATAAATTTTTTGATGTATGATATAGTTTGTACAAGAATATAACCATGTTGTTGGTACAGTTAGTCATTACTTTCTAATCATGTTGTTGATACTGTTAGTGGGAGTTTGATGGTGTTCCTCGTAATAGGGAAACTGATCGAGTTTGGTTAAGGAATCAAACTTCAACTTATTTTAATGCATAATATTAATATTGGACTTAGGATTATAATGGAATATATAAACTATTCTTTAGAGAGAGAAATTAAATGAAAAATACAATTTTAGGATTTGAGAAAAATAGTTCGTCACGGTTTGTTCACGGTAATGTTTGAAAGCTCAAAAGTATTCCTATCTGTCTAAAATTTTTAGAAAATTTTTGTGAATCATTCATCTCAAATTTTAATGGTGAGATTTCTGTTTCAACCGTTAGTTTGTGAAAATTTTGTTTTAGCGTGGTTGTTTGATACAATAGTGATTTTAGATCTTACTGGATATTGTATTGAATGTTTGGGAAATTCAACGGTAAAATATTCTTGGTTTGAGCTAAAATTTTGCACAAGTATTTTCACTTGTTTATCCATGGTTTCTATGGTGAAGACCTGATGTAGTGATCGAAATTGAACTTAAGATCGTTTGGAATTGAATATTTTTTAAATAATTGTATTGATATTTTGTAGTGTTCTCTTTTGTGTTAAGAACAATTTTTTTGGATTTGTTATGTGAGAACAGTGAAAAAGTAGTTGTAATTCTTATTTGGACAATTGAAAAAATAGTACATTTTAAGTTTTTGTTTCAAATATATCAGTATTATCTTAAATTTCCAAAATATCACAAAATTAATATTAAAATAACTTAAAATTTCTTTCTAATAAGAAAAAGTTAAACCCTAAATTAGAAAATAAGAACTCAAATATAATATTTGAGTAATGCAATAAAATAGCACCATTTTAAATTTATCTTCCAAATTTAGCACACTAAAACTAAAATTCCAAAAATAGTACAAATTATTATGTGAAATAATTATTTACCTTGAATAGACTATATATAAAATTAAAACATAATGTTTGGATTTACTTTTTCCAATTTAAGATTTAAGTTTTTTTATTAGGAAGAAGTTTTAAATTATTTTAGCATTAAATTTGTGCTATTTTGGAAATTTAAATGATTAGTGCTATATTTGGGACAAAAACTTGAAATAGTAGTATTTTAGTCAATTGTTCATAATATTTTAATTATATTTATAATTTATTTGTGGTAAATATTTTTAAAAAAAATAATTTGTGCTATTTTAGAAATTTTAAGTTTAAAGTGCTAAATTTGGAACAAAAACATAAAAATATGCTATTTTAGTATATTATTCTAAAAACAATCCCTTTAATATTAACTGAAACTACAATTAGTGAATTTTGATTATTTGTCATTTTTTCTTTCAACTAAATTTTATGTGTCAATTTCTCCAACGATAAAAAAGAATAATAATTTTATTTTCTTCGAAAATTAATCAATGACATACTTTAATAAAAAAACACAAATTTATAAATTTTTGAATAATACCCTAAATATCACTTTTTAAGTTTATCTTCTAAATATAACATAATAAAAATAAAATGACTAAAATAGCACAAATTATTATGTGAAAATAATTATTTACCTTAAATAAACTATATATAAAATTAAAACATAATGTATGGATTAAGTTTTTACAATTTAGATTTTAAATTTTTTATTAGAAAGAGATTTTGATTATTTTAGTATTAAATTTATGTTATTTTAGAAATTTAAATGATTAAAGTTATATTTGGAACAAAAATGTGAAAGAATATTATTTTAGACAATTGTCCTAAATGTTTAAACATTTTATTTTTAAGAAAAATTATCTAAATAGTATTTTTTAATTTTTATTCCAAATTTAGCATCATTAGCTTAAATTTCTTATATTAACACAAATTTAATATTAAAATACATTAAAACTTGGGCAAATGTTTAAAATAGCACGTTTCTAAGTTTTTATTCGAAAATAGCATTAGTTTAAATTTCCAATAATAGCACAAATTTAAGATTAAAATGCACTAAAACTATATTTTAATAGAAAAAATTTAAAACCTAAATTGGAAAAAAACATGAACCCTAATATAATATTTTAAGTTTATGTATAATTTATTTAAAATAAATAAGTATTTTTTACATAAGTATTTATGGGCAAATGTTTAAAATAGCACTAAGTTTTTATTCGAAAATAGCATTAGTTTAAATTTCCAATAATTTTAAGATTAAAATGCACTAAAACTATATTTTAATAGAAAAAATTTAAAACCTAAATTGGAAAAAAACATGAACTCTAATATAATATTTTAAGTTTATGTATAATTTATTTAAAATAAATAAGTATTTTTTACATAAGTATTTATGATATTTTTGGGAGTTTAATTTTAGAATGCTAGATTTAGAAGAAAAATTTTTAAATGTGCTATTTTAGGGTATTACTCTTAAAACTTCTTGTTAATGGAAAAATTTAAATGCTAAATTAGAAAAAGAACTCATATATAATGTTATAAGTGTATTTATAATTTATTTAGAGTAAATAAATATTTTCATATAATTATTTATACTACTTTTAGAATTTTAATTTAATATATTAGATTTGGAACAAAAACTTCAACAAATATTATTTTAGAATATTATTCTATTTTTAATTTACTTAAATAACAAACATTCTAAATTTTATATCAAAAAGAAAGTTATAAAAGGGTTGATGACTATTCAAAATATTTATATAATTTGTATGATTATATAAACTAAAAATACACAAATTTTCCAAAAGAAAATTACAATAAAAAAATCAAGAGCAATTGATTAAAATAGCATTATTTCAAATTTTTGTTCCAAATATAGCAATAGTCATTTAAATTTCCAAAAATAATAAAAAATTTAATATTAAAATAATTAAAAAATTCTTCCTAATAAAAAAAATTTAAACTTTAAATTGGAAAAAGTGAATCCAAACATTATGTTTTAATTTATATATAACTTATTTAAGATAAATAATTATTTTTATATAATAATTCATGCTATTTTGAAAATTTTAGTTTTATTGTGTTAAATTTGAAAAATAAATTTAAAATTATGTTATTTTAAGGTATTATTCAAAAATTTAGTGAAAACAATTACTATAAATGGATACGATTCTCTCGTTAAAAACTTCTGAATTTTTTTTATCGTTGTTTGTTTTGGATAAACAAATTGTGAGAATTTTGACTTGGTCTAGTCAACCAACTATCCAATTTTTCATTGTCGCAAGCTTACAATATTGTTATGATTACGTCTGTAAAAGTTTGACAATTTTTTCCAGATATTTTAATATTCTATCATATTCAGATTAGAAACCAAAAATGTCTACCTTTCAAAATTATTTAGTTTAGCATATATTACAAGGAAAATGCCCATACCAATTCATGAATTTAACATAAATTTCTATATAAATATATGAAGATCGATTTGTTCATATAAATCACAAGTTTCTAGTATTTATCACATTAAAACATAAATTCTCTATTTTCCACAAAATTATATTGGTGTTAAAAACTAGGAGAATATACAAAATGACCACAAAAATTAGTTAGAATAAACTGGTGGTTATTTGTTAATCGAGTTATGTAACATGTGTCATGTGAGTAAGATCATTTTTTCGGGGGATTTATACCTAGTCCTCTCGATTAATATAAATGAGAAAACTATTTATTATTGTTACATCGAAAATTAGAAAAAGAATTGAACAATTTATAAAAGATATGTATTAATCTATTCATTGTAAATCATGTTTGAATTGAAAAGTCATGATTTCTTATATGATATCAAAATTTAGGTCCAACCTGATCTATAACTATTCGATCCAAAATTAATAACATCAAAAATCATAATTTTAAGAGAAATGTTGTAGAATAATATACATATTGGTTGTTAAAAAGATCTTATTATATATTTCTTATGATTACGAATTGATTTCATTTAAAAATTCGTAATTCCTAACACATATCCAATGATACATATTAAAATTAAATTTGATTTGGATCAAACTTAATTATGGACTATTGACCCAATAACTTATTAATTGTAGAATAATATCCTAAAATAGCACATTTTCAAGTTTTTCTTCCAAATTTAGCATCTCAAAATTAAACTTCCAAAAATAACACAAATACTTATGTAAAAATACTTATTTATTTTAAACAAATTATATATAAACTTAAAATATTGTATTTGGGTTCATTTTTTCCAATTTAGGGTTTAGTTTTTTTCTTTTAAAATATAGTTTTAATGTATTTTAATCTTAAATTTGTGCTATTATTGGAAATTTAAACTAATGATGCTATTTTTGGAATAAAAACTTAGAAAAGTGTTATTTTAACAAGTTAACCAATTAGAATCAAACAAATAAAAAATATCTTTTATTCATAAGTCCTGAAGTGTCTTCTAAATTTCTTAAGAATATTCAAGTATCTTTTGAGTATTCTTTCATATTCTTATCATATTTAAAGAGTTTGTTCTTTTAGTTTATTTCGGGTTTCTCGGATACTACGATCATATTTAAAGAGTTTTAAGTTTTTTCGTAATCTTAATTTTACTTGTTTAGTTTACTTTTGATTTAAATACTTTTTTATGTGTTTTGCAAAGAGTGAACATTTTGGAATTAGAAGAAATGAGCGGCGAGTAGTTCCCTCTCAAAAACTTTTGTGTTCAATAATTTTTCATTAATATTTGTTTTTAAGTTGGTTAAATAAAAAGATTAATTGTTTCATATGCAATAAAATGGTAATCGAGACAAGAAAATGGTACATAGTCCCGGTTCACCCTATTAGACTCATTGTGGGACGGTTGCATGCATGCGGGTTGAAGAAATAAATGTTCAATATTTGCGGGTTAGGCTGGGCGAGGCTTTAGATTAGGTGGAGACTCATCTCTTTTCTTGTCTCTCTCATGTAACTTTGTAATCTCGTTTCTCTATCTCTGTATTTTTTTCACTCTTATCTTTGTCTTTTTCACTCTATTAGTCACTGTTTAAGAAGATTTTATCGCCAAACCATCTCTTCTCTCGCATTTAGTTTTCTTATCGTTGTTCTTTATAAGCATCAACGGTTATTTAGAATATTTATCATGTCTCTCAGTATATGGAATGTGACAAGTAAAATCTATATATTTGACATTGGAAATCGATTGTTGGTAGCAAAGGGTCGTGTTTACCAAAGTCTACAACTGATGTGTTAGAAGACAACGAGCAAGAGTAAAAAGAACTCATTTTCCTGGGTAATTGGACAATGAGCAAGAGTAAAAAGAACTCACTTGCCTTGGATAATTTTACCGTCATCACGAAGGTGAGTGCTGAAGGGTTAGCTGAATTCAAATTCAATGCAATCACTACACAAAAGACTATGCTTTGAACCACATAAACAAAGTACGTCTAAATATAAACGACACTATGTAGTTTGTAGTACAACTCATATGAATGGTGATTTGTATGTGCTATGTTGTTTAGTTTACAGGGAAAGCTACAATCTAGGAAGATTGATTAATCTATTTTCCATAAAATAGTAGCAAAGTACATTATCGAGCATGATCTCACTTACTCTTATATGAAATATACACGATTTAGGTGATTTCGATTTATATAAATGGTAATGTAAAAATCATAAATTGAAATTCTGATGCAGTAGATATGTATAAGTTTTTTATGAAATTCAAAAGGCAAATTTGAAGGACGAATATTTTGGAATTTGTGGTAGGACATTTGATATGTGGTCTTCTATAATAGTCGAGGGGTATATAAGTTTGACATCACACTACGTAGATAACCAATGCAAATTAAGAAACAAGATATATCATTTTTTGCATTGCGTCCTCACACATTGGTAATGGTATTGATTTAGCAATAAAATTTATAATGATAGAAAAAGAGTGGAGGATAGAGAGAAAATGGTTCTCTCTTATCCTAGATAATGCTAACAATAATGATATCATGAAAAAATATTTTAAAGAAGCCACTGTTAATTTACATGATTTAGTTTGTGGTAGAGAGTTTTTATATGTAAAATGGTTTGTCCACATTCTAAATTTGTTTTTTTGGGAAAGGTTAAAAGAGATGGATGATACGTTAGGAAAATTTGTGGATAGTCCATTATTTATTCAAATAATGGAGGTTTATGGCAAATTGTTTGGTAGTTGTGTTGATTTTATTGATATTAATCTTAGATTTGGGTTGATATTGGATGTGTCAACCGGTTAGAATTCTACATTCAAAATATTTTATATAGCTATCAAATACCGTTTTACATTTAATAGTTATCAGTGCATTGACTCTAACTAAAAATTCATGTCCCTAGCAAAAAAATGAGATTTCGACATTCAAATTAGTGTTGCTGCAACTATTTGATGAGACAACCTTTCTAATATCAGGTTCCACTTATCCACATCTAATTTGTATTTGATGCTAGTTTATAAGATTGATTTTGGTTAAAAATGCATGAAAATAGTAAAGAGGATGTTGTTTTCAAAATGGTCAAAGTGAAAGTCAAATTTGATAAGTATTTGCATGATTACAGTGAGATTCTTGCAAAGGTGGTTGTTTGTGATTTTAGGTTTAAGTTATCATCAATAGAATATTCCTTCACAAATTTTGGATGAGAGTTTGAAGGAAAGGTGCAATATATGCAAACTAAAATTAATATGATATTAACAGCTTATACCAAACCAATAACTCATAACTCTTCATCATTTGTTAAATATTTTCAAGAAACACTTGATGGAGTTGTTCACTTTCATTCCCAAATAAAATATTTCATAAACTATGATGTAAGTATATCTACATTTGTTTAGGTTTTAACAAAATAATCTTACATATAATCCGTTTTTATATGATTTAATAAGTTCATAGTTTTTCACAAAAAAATTATCACTAGTAAAAAATCAACTTGAGATATATATTTGGAATAACCACCAGTAGATATGAAAATGTTAGCAAGTCTACATGTGTTAGATTATTTGAAAACAATTCTTATCGTTTTGGAGAGTTAACTAAAATGACTTGTGATATTCTCATCATTCTTATTATGATACTAGCATATGAATCATCTTTTAGTATTGGATCTAAGGTATTAAATAAATATATGAGATGTCTTCTTCTATGAAATATTCAAGTCTTGATTTGTGCTTATAACTGACATCGTCGATTTGAATCATATGACACTGATAAGGAATATTGTAGTTCTAATTTTATTGTTAAGGTGTTACTAGTTTATTTATTTTTTGGATATTGCTGAATCACATAGTGAGTATGATAATTTTTCTGCTTTAGAATTTTTTTCTACAAGGTATGTTTGTTTTGGTTTAAAATATGTTTATTATGAATTTTCTGTTATTTATGTTTAAGGTTTGTGGTTTACTACTGTTTCTGTTTTGCTTGATGCACGATTTGAGGTTTTTGCTTAATGTTTATCTTTTTACATACTTACTATTTGTATGTTTATGAATTTTATATATAGGTGAAACAATGCTTCTAAATAACAGTAAAAAAAATATATGAGATAAAAAAGGAAAATAAGTAAAATAACTAAAAGAGAAAAATAAGATTTTTTTACATTATTTTGCAAAAACAAATTCACTTTATTAAACATTTTTTTGAGTGTTAGCTTTTGTTACAACTAAAAGTAAATACTATTATCGTGTAATAATAGAGAAATAAAAGTATTAAGTATTATTAATTTTGATTTCTTTTCACGTATACATTTTTTATTTTATACTTCACCTAGTTATAGTCTAACATTAATTGATGTTGTAAGTCGGTTAATAATACTGGATAATTATCCACGATATTCCCTTTTAACTATCCATTATCATTATTACTTAGTATGTCCTACCTCGTTAAAAATTTTATCATGAAATTTTTTTACTAAAATAAAAATTATGACAAGGTAAAAAGAGTATAGACACGTAATCTCCTTCTTGAGAAGACGAATGTATTTTCTCATAAATCTCGTATATGACGCATTTCAATACTCTAAATATGTTTTTAAATGTTGTTGTGGGAAGCGTCTTAGTAAACAGATATGTTGCATTATCGTTTGAACGAATATACTCAATGTGAAGTTCTTGAATATAGCAGAAAACTCTCGGAAGAATATGTTTTGTTCGGCCATTCTTTATATAACTTTCTTTTATTTGGATGACACATGCAACATTATCTTCAAATAATTTGGTTGGCTTATTGTTTATTAGTCCATTTGCTTCTTCTATATGTTGGGTCATATATGTGAGTCATACACATTCTCTGCATATTTCATGAAGGATAATAATTTTTGCATAGTTTGAAAAAGTGGTAACCAAAGTTTTTTTTTATATCGCTACGAGATCATAGTTACACCAATTGTGAAAACATAACTGGTTTGGGATCAACGTTTCGTGGATCCCATAAATATCTAGCATCTGTAAAACCAACTAAACCAAACTCGGAGTTTCTAATATAAAATAATCCCAAGTCAATCGTATCTTGTAGATAATGAAAGATATGTTTTATTCCATTCTATTGTCTACGTATAGGTGATGAACTATATCTCTCAAGTAAATTTGTAGCAAATACTATATATGGTCGAGTACAATTTGCATGATACATAAGTCCACCGATAACACTCATATAAGGTATTTCATGACCTCATATGCTCTCTGTCTTCACAAACACGAAATGGATTCTTGTTTATACCAAGCGATTGGTTAACCATTGGAGTACTCATATGATTCGCTTTATCCATACTAAATCCTTTTAATATTCTTTTGATACATTTTGATTGATGTACAAATATCCTATTTTGGAAATGGTCAATTTGGAACCCGAGACAAAATATTTTTTTTCTAAAATCTTTCATTTCAAACTCTTCTTTCATATGGGTTCTTGCATCATCAATTTCCTTTTATTTTACAATTATATTTAGCTCACTTACATGTACAGAAATGATTCAAAGCCTAATGGAGTTTCTTTATAAATACCAAAAGGCATATCACATTGTTAATATATCATTTTCAACAAATTTTCACTTAACCGATTATACCACATGCGTCCAGTTTTTTTTAATCCATATAGTGATAGATGTACTTGACCAAATACAATTCTTTGGATCTTTCAAAAATCTTTTATCCGTCTGGGATCTTGAATCCTTGTAAGATTTTCTCATATATATATATATCACTATCAAGTGCTCCATATAGGTATGCAATCACGACATCTATAAGGTGCATTTCTAACGTTTTGGATGATGATAAACTCATTAAATATTTGAATGTAATTACATCTATAACCAGAGAATATGTTTCTTCGTAATATATTCCCGTCTTTGAGAAAAACTTTGTGCCACAATGCAGGTTTTATAGCTCGTGATCTTTTTTCTCATTTCTTTTTCTAACCAAAACCCACTTGTACCCCACTGGCATGATATTTCGGGTGTAATGACAATGGGTCTGAAAACATTTCTCTTTTGTAGGGAGAATAATTCATTTCTCATGACCATTTGTCATTTTTCGCAATCACATCTTTTTGACACTCTGATACAGACATTAAATCTACATCATCGTTCTCATTATCAATTTCTTTGGATACAGAAAGGGAGAATATTTCATTAATTACCCATATTTTTTGGGTATAGTTAATAGAAATCTCATATTTTTCTGTATCGCATTCGTCTTCTGGATAAGTTTCTTTCTCAAAGTTTTTGAGAACCCTTTTGCATAGGTCTTCCGAACATTTCTTTTGATATGGTTCTTTTATATATTTTTCACAAATATTTTCGAGACGTTGTTCTTTGTGAGGTTTCTCAGGAATGTGTTTGATTTTTTTCTCCCAAATTCTTTTTCTAGCGGAGATTTTATCTTTTGAGCCTATATCCCTTCTTTAACTGAACTTTGGATTCATATTCTTTACTGACGTAAGCATATTCTACAACAACATTAATTTTTGATGGCGCATCCACAACGTGTATATATGATTTCTCCACTCCTTTTGTATATGTGAATGAATCTAGTAACTAATTTGCTATATTTTGCAAATTTACAATTTTCTGAACTTCCAATTCGTGTTGTTTTGCGGAAAGATCAAGATATACCAAAGATGTCATACACCACTTAATATCTTCTTGCACTTGTTCAATTCTTCCCCTTAACATAGAAAATCATCTTCGTTAAATCAAAATCGGCAAATCGTACCGTAAACATGCACTACAAAAAAACAGGCGATTTGAGATCACGCATATGGTCACAAAGTGGTCGCAAATCGCCAATTTGCAACTACTTTGCGACAACAACCCGTGGTCGCAAATCCTTCGTCACAAATTTTTGTGGTCGCAAATTAGTCCCTAATTTGCGACCACGGTTTAGTTGTACATTTTGCAACCAATTAGCAACCACGTCGTTGTCACAGAATTTGCGACTAATTTTTTACTCCACTATAGTTAAAAATTTGCTCTCACTTTGCCATTACAACTATGGTCACAAAAGCGATGGTCGCAAATTAGTCACAAAATTAGTCACAAAAGTTTGTGACCAATTTGCCACCACGTTTTTCACCGTGGTCGCAAATCAGTCACAAACTTTTGTGACTATTTTTACTTTTTAGTAGCACATCAGTCACAAAATTTTGTGAACGATTTGTGACTGCATTTATTTTGAAAAACGAGTGTGGTAGCAAATCGATCACAAAAACTTGTGACAGCTTCGCGACTTACACGTAACCGTGGTCGTAAATCAGTCACAAGTTTTTGTGATTGATTTGCGACCATAGTGTTTTCGATATCAACTATGGTCGCAAATTGTTCATAAATATTTGTGACCAATTTGCGACCACAACATAATTTTATTTAAAAAAATAATTTATTAAAATAATTTAAATTAAAAATTAAAAAAATATTATAAAATTAAAAAATATTTTAGTCGATTTTTAATAAAATATTAATTATTTTTATTAATTATTTTTTATTATTAAAAATTATTTTAAAATTTAAATATTTCTCAATATATGAATTATTTGTAATATTTAATCAATATTAATTATTAAATTATATATATTTAATAATTGTTATTTAGTAGTAAATATAATTTTAAATTAAATTAGTAATTATGATTTAAATTAGAATATAGACAAATTATTAAAAGAAAAACATTAAAATTTATTAATTATAAAATTCATATTACATAAAAAGGAAAAAAACTAATTCTCTGGAGGCGAAAATTGAAAATCAGAAGGCGAAAATGTTGGTGAGACGTTCGATGGTACGGGTGCATTGTTATCCCATATAAATGTCACGAAAGCGGGATACATCCATTGAAAGCACCTGAGAAGCATCTCCAAACTGTTTATACGATTTTGGTTTTCTTGATACCGTAATTCTCACTGTCTTCGTTTTTCATCCAACTGGGAAACTCGTTGCTCCATTTGCTGATTTGCTTCTACCGTTTGCGTATTTTGTTCTTCGATCTGTGCATTTCTTGCAACTTGTTCTTCAATATGTCGTTGCGTTGCGAGTAGTTGATCTTGAAGCACAACAAAGTCGGAGGTAGTGGATTAGAAGCCACTACGCCTACCCGACCCGTGAATCCGGTTTAGACTACCGAGTCCATAAAGACGTCCTCAATCATCCGCAATAGAGGGCTAAAAAATCATTAAAAAAATTAGTAAGAATAAATTTGGTGTAAACAACTCAAGTTTAGGAGTCCAACAAACTCAAGTTGAATGATATATGTTAAAATCACGTAAAAATCAGTTTCATCAGATGTATCTGAGTAATTGTTTACTTTAACACAAATGTCGTACTTACATGTCTTTCTTCTGTGTCCACGTTTATTCGTGTGGAACATATAACCTCTTGTAAAATAGATCAGCCAAATTGTCGCTTTGTTCATCGGGCCTTGCACTAATTCTTGAGTACATATCGAAAAGGCGCGTGGATATGTTGAATTGCTTGCATTGACCTTTGATCATATATACTCAATAATTAATATTTCAAAATTAGAAAAAAATATAAACAACATATACATATTAATTATACATACATAATCTCAAACCTATAAATGGAACTTTTCCTTTTTCGATGAAATATCATCTTCCGAGAGATATGGATAAGTACAACGAATTTGATCTTCAAACATGCTACAAAATTAAATATAAAAATACAATATATATATATATATTGCTAAATTACAATGAAATCATAATGTAATAAATAAAATTATTTGCATAGTAACTTATAACCTCTCTAGTGTACGAAAATATTTATAATTTCTCTAAACATATGTATGTGCGTATTTGTATTCTTTTTCGTAGAGTCATATTTCTTTATTTTTACCATTTGTACGACCAATGTGAGTAAATATATCCTACACTCTGGGATCTGGATAAACAGGGACATCACTTTTATCGAATCTATTAGACATGTATATATATTATACACGGTTCAGCACGAAAAGTTAATTACTTAATTTTACAAATAAAATAATTAATAAACACAATAATTTATGGTAACTACTTGTTTTGGTGCGTATATGGGCAGCAAAGTAATGCTCCGAAAAGTAAGATATCTAATCATTGATATATGATTCAAAAATCGACCATACAACATATCATTTATTTTTCGCCTTACTTTTAAGTTTTTTAAATCATCTTTCAAATGGATACATCAACCTATATTGCACTAGTCCACCCAATTCAGTTTCGTATGGTAAATGTATTGGTAGGTGCTCCATGACGTCGAAAAATGCAGGTTGAAAGATCTTTTTCAAATTGCACAAAATTATGACTATGTTTTTCTTCAGAATTCGGACATGACTTTGCTACAATGATCTGGAGTATAGATCTTGGAAAATTTCTCCAATCCCTATATTTGAATATAGTAATTAGTACATGCAATTATTATTATTATACATACCTAAAAAATAAAATATGTTTAATAGTATATACCTGATAGTGCTAGATGAACATTTCATGGTAAAAGTTCTGCAAATATAAAAGGCAGAAGTCTTTCCATAAAAACATGGTAGTCATGGCTTTTCATGCCCGAGAACTTCAGTCTATTCATATCCATACAAGTTGCTAAATCTTCCGCGTAACTGTCCAGAAATTTCTCCTCATTTTTATACATTCTAATAAGCGTTCTTTCGTTTTTGTGTCAATCTAAATATAGGGAATAGAGCATTACCCCGACCATCCACGTGCAGCTCTTTTTTAGAGTAAAACTTTGCAATATCCAACATTGACTTAAATGTATTTTTTTATTTATCTTTGACATTCATAACAGTAATAATGATGTTATCAAAAAAATTCTTTTCTATATGCATCATATCAATATTATGCCATAGGTTAACATCCGTCCAGTACGACAACTTCCAAAATATGTTTTTGTACCAATTATACCAGGTTCCATAACCTTTCTGTTTAATTTCATGATTGTTTCCACTGTAGTCAGAGGTTCTTAAATGATTGACAGGTTTTATTTGCTCGTATAAAACTTGCTCGCATGTCAATGGTTGTGGAGGATAGTCATTCAAAGTGTGCTTGCCTTTTAAAACAATTATTTTATTTTTCCGTAACGGATGACCCTTAGAAAAAACCTACTATGACAATCAACCTAACACGTCTTTCTACCATTTGGTAATTAAAATGCCTTGGTATCATCCATACAAATTAGACAAGACAGATTATCATGCATTGTCCATCCTAACAACATTTCATATGCTAGAAAATCACTTATCGTCCACACTAACACGACTTTTATAATGAAATTTTGATTCAGTGACACATCGTATGCCTCAACTTCCGTAGACCATCATTTATTCAGCACATCAATCAAAGATCGGAGGAATATATCTAGACTATCATGTGGATGATTTGGCCCCGAATTTAAAATTGTTAGAAATAAGTACTCTTTCTTCATACACATATCAGGTGGCAAGTTATATGGAATGATAATCACCGGCCATAACGAATGATTACGAGACATCTCAAATGGATTGAACCCATCAGTACATAAACCAAGATAAACATTTCAAGATTCAGCAGTAAATCTTAGATGTAGATATTGAAAATTTTTTCACCCCACAACATCAGATGGATGAATTATTTCTCCGTTTTCTACTTCATGCTCTGCGCGCCACCTCATTACCGCTACAGTTTCTCGTTTTGATACATTCTCTTAAGTCTGTCACCTATACATAAATACCACATACGACAGAAAGGTATTCTTTTCCTATCCTTGCTTGGCTTATATCGGGAGGGAATCGCAAAATTTACATTTTTCCGATTTTTCATCTTCTTTCCAAAAGATCATACAATTGTGAACACACACGTCAATTGTATAAAATGAGAGCCTTAAATTTTGTATTATTTTTTCGGTTTCGTAATATGAACATGTTGTCTGATTCTCTTCGGGAAAATATTCAGTAAATAGCTCCGCCTAGAAGTCCATGCATTTTTCAGGAATATTAAAATCAGACTTAATGTTCATGAACCGAGCAGCTAAAGATAACTGTGAGTGCCCTTCATAACAACCATCATACTATAAATTTTTGTGCTTTTGAATTTGATTCTTCTACATTATTAAAGCCTTCCTCGTGCTGATTATAGCACTCATCAGTCGTAGTCTCACGAAATGCATCCGTCACCATTTCAGCATATCTATTACCGAATGTACCTATTGTTTCATCACTAATACCACATGTATCTCCCTGATTTCTATGGACATCATCACACCGGCTACTCGTGCCTAACTAAACATTCAGTTATTTTCCATGTCTATACTAAATATAATAATTTGGAATAAATCATCGACTATACAGATGATTTCAAATTTTGTGTCCTAGGAGAAATTTATCATTTTTGCAATTAATACAAGGACAGAAAAACTTACCTCCGCTACTTTGAGCTATTGTTGACTACTTGCAAAATTCATGAACTGTTCCATGCCTTGTACAAATTCCACCGATATATTTCTTGTTTCATTATCAATATTTTTGTACATCCATTCTCTCAAATTATTATAACTTCCCAACATTTTTGAAATTTTTTTATTCTACAAATAAGAGAAGAGACATGGGAGCATATATATAATATTTTTCTACTACTTTTCGACCACAATAGTGGTCGCTTATTTGTAGTTATACCTACCACGCACATTTTTTCATGTTATCATTTTGCCACCACTTTGTGATTGAAGTGCCACTCCCAGCATAGTCGCAAATTGGTTGCATATTTTGCTACCAGTATGCAACCAACACGTGGATCTACCACAAACAGTCGCTAATTAGTCGTAAATTTACGACTGATTAGCGACTACACACCCTGGTCGCAAATTTACGACTGATTAGCGACTACACACCCTGGTCGCAAATTTACGACTGATTAGCGACTACACACCCTGGTCGCAAATTAGTTGTATATTAGTCGTAATGTGGTTGTGTATTGCGACCAATATGAGACTACGAGATTTAGTCCCAAAAGTGTGACCAATATGCGACTATGGCTCCGTAGTCGTAAATTGGTCGCAAAACCATGGCAATAGGGGTCGCAAATTGGAGTGGCATTTTGGCAATTTTCTTATAATGATGTCACTAGTTCGTGGTTCAAGATATCGAATAATATGCGGTGATGTATATCCGATATATTCCTAATCTTCTTTGTGGCCCCATCTTTGTTATTTGTGGTAGGGATATAGGAAGATAAACAGCACACCCAAAAACACATAGATGAGATTTGTCGGGCTTCTTGATAGATGTCAATTATAATGGAGAATATTCATGATATGCATTTGGCTGTATCTGGACCAATGTTACCGCATGCAATAGAGCATGACCCCATACTGAAATTGGGAGACTTTTTCTCAAAATTAACGGTCTAGCAATGACTTGTAACCATTTGATCAACGACTCAGTCATGCCATTTTGTGTATGAGCATGCGGAACCAAATGTTCAACATCGATTCCTAAAGCCATATAATAATCATTAAAGGTTTGTGAAGTGAATTCACCAGCGCTATCAAGTCTTACTTTTTTCATAGCATAATTAGTAAATTACGTTCTCAATATGATTATTTGGGCAATGAATCTTACGAAAGCCATATTTCGTGTGGTTAATAAACACACATGTGACTATCTACTAGATGCGTCAATCAAAACCATAAAATATCAAAATGGCCTCCATGATGGATGAATAGACCCACATATATAACCATGTATTCTCTCTAATCATACAAGGGATTCATTACTAATTTTGGTTGGTAATGGTCGAATAATGAGTTTTTCTTGAGAACATGTTTTACACGAAAACTTGTGTGATTGAAAAATCTTCTGGTTTTTCAGTGGATGGTCACTAGAATTTTGTATAATTTTTCTCATTATGAAAAATCTAGGATGTCCTAGTCTTTCATGCCAAACTTTGAACGTACTACTAAACTTTTGGTTTACCATAATATATGATTCAGTCATATTTATTTTTATTCAATATAATCTAAAGGACATCATTGGTAATTTTCAAATATTTATTTCTGCTCTCATGTAATAAAAAGATATTCAATGTTATTTTTTTCATCGTCCGTATATGATATCCATTCCTACGGATATCTTTGAATCTTAATAAGTTTCTATAAGACCTAGGAGGATATAAAACATCATGTATTGCAAATTTTGTTCCTCTTGACATTGAAAAAATGGTTTTTCCGGAGCCTCTGATAATATTTGCATTATCCAATATGGTATTCACGCTTCCGGCGGAATTTTTCATTTTGAGATATGAGAAAACTTTTTATGTGTTGTACCATTGTCTTCTAGACATATATTTCCATTTTGATTCTCAAAATAATACATTTTTTAATTAAAAATATTGATAAAAGATGCATTAATAAACGTTAAACACATATATTTTTAGGTAAACTTATATTATAACAAAACTATTTTACATCAAATTATTAAATTTCAAAATTACATATATTTCTCAAAAAAGACATTAGGTTTTTTTATATAACATACTTAATTATCATGTTCTTTGGTATTCTCAAAATCAACAAGAAAATCAATAACATCGAGATATGAATTTCCATCAAAAGAAGGTCCAGATTCATCCGAGATGAAGTTGATTTTATTTTCTTTTCCTTTTTGTTTTTGTGATTCTTGATATAGATCGACCAAATGTTTTGGTATATTACAGGTACAAGACCAATGTTCTTTCATGCCACATTTGTAACAAACATTTTCATATTGCATGTTTTGGGATACGACACGTACACGATCAACTTCATTATTTTTTTCTTCTCAAATTTGAACTCAATGAGATGAAAATATCTTCTTTTTCCTCGCCCACGTCCACCTCCTCGTCCATGACCACGACCATGGTCTTGGCCACGTCCATGTCATTGTCAATTATTGTAATTGGATGATGCAACAATCACTTCTGGGAATGGATTTGATCCGATGGGACAGGATTGATGGTTTATCATCACAAGTTTATTATTTTGTTTAGCAATAGGGCAGACTTGCATCAACTCGGAATAACGAGTGTATTCTTTTGCTCGATATTATTGTTGTAGAATTACATTTCTACGATGAAATGATTGGAGAGTTTTCTCGATCATATCATAACCATTTACTTTTTCTCCACACAAAATCATCTTGGAAGTAATTTCGAACAACGTAGAATTGTATTCACTAACACTTTTGTAATCCTAAAATTAGAGGTTTAACGACTCGTGTTTAGCTCTTGGTAAGATAGGTGATCAAACCTATCTTTAAGTGATTACCAAAGATCGGGAGGATCTTTTGTGATATATTAATCTTTTAAACCATCATGGACGTGGTGGCATAAAAATATCATCGCTTTCGTCTTTTTCTCATCGGATGTTATTTTTTACTTATCAATGGTACCAAAAAACTCTTTTGCTTTTAAATGCATCTTTACATCTACTGCATTTTTCATGTACTTTTTTAGATATATTAATGGTAGTAATCTTGAGTTTTGCCAAATTGAATATTATAACTATGCACATAATAAAATAATATGTTAAGCATAAGTTTTGTAAAAAAAACCTTTTTATAATTATTTTTAATAAATAATTATGATAAAATTTTGGGTATAGATTTTAAATTTATAAATATGTATGATTAATTTTAACAATTTTGGATATAATGATGACATAAATTAAAATAATTTTATAAAAATTTGTGATAAAATTTTTGAAAATTATTAGTTATAATAATACATAAATTAAAATAATTTCGGGATAAATAACCTTCCATATAAATGAGAAATCAGGACATTCTATAGTTTTTTTTTAAAAGGTACAGTATTCCATTAATTTTTTTAAATGGTAAATTTTTTAGAAGACAAAACCTTTCATAAATTTGTTTTGTACGAGGTAAAATATTTCATTGATTCTTAGGAAGCAAAACGTTACATATTATATATGTGTATTTATAAAAGAAACTTATCTTATTTCAATATTTTAGGTAGAGGGTAAGAGCACTCTGCTGATAAGTGTTAAATTTTTGATGAAAACGTTAATTGGACGGGCTTGTTATGGCTTATGTGACAAATAAAACATTAACCAACGTTGTAAATAGGTTAATAAGAGTGGATAATTATCCACAACACTACTTATGTTTATTACGGGTTACCCACTTGCTTAATGTACCGTGTGTGAGTAACGCGTCAAGTGTTACGGATAACTTATCAGACGGGACAGATCCAACTCACAAAAGTAATGATAGAACTAAGGTATACATCATTAATTAAATATTAAAGAATTATTGACAGATACATATCTAATTAACACATACCTTTATACTCTTTTGAGAAGTGGAAGACAAATAAAATTTATTTGAAACATATTATAATATTATAAGTTCATGTTTATTGATGTATTTATATTTAAAGTTCATAAATCATTGTGGGTTTTCCTAATTTACAATTTCATATATATGAATGGAATATAATGGATGTAATATAAAGAATGTAATATCATGAATGGTATATAGAGTAAATTTATCTCATTGATTCCTCTTCAATTTTAAAACAACTAGATTTAAATGCATGTACTATTACGGAAAATATTTACATATTATAATTTATTCTTTATTTAGTAAATATAAATTAGAAACATATATAATTAATTTTTATTTGAAATAATTTTTTAATTTTTTAATATTGATTATACAAATCAAATAAACAATAAAATAAGATTTTATAAATAAATTTAAACTATCTTTATTTTGAATATATAATATTATTAAATAAATTAGAAATTACAAATATGATAAATATTAAATTAAAACAAAACTATGTTTTATATTTTTGTTTGATTAAATTTTTTTTAAAAATTTCTAATGTTTTATTTTATATTGTATTTATTTTTTATGTCAAAATATTTTTTATATCAAAATATTATGGAATTATAGTATATTGTTAAATATTGATCTAATGTCATTTTTATAAATATTTTAATAAACTATGTTTTATATAATATTTATTTTAAAATATTTTGAGAGTGTGATATTTTAGCATGACATATCGATAAATCATATTTGAAATTAATTTTTTTATGAAAATATTTCTTTTAAAATTTTGTTAGTTTTTTGTGTTAGATGAGTGTAATGATTATTCCATTCCATTCCATTCAAAATGGTTTTAATTTAATATAATTTTATTGAATGCTTTATTCCATAATATTTTATTTTTGAAATTTTTTACGTTCATTTGTAGTCGTCTATTGACTAGTTGTAAACTAAACACACTTGTCTATAAGACACCGTTTGTTTATAAGAAATCGTTTGTTTATAAGAAGAAAAAACACGTACGAATTCAGGCTCCTTTGAGGAATGAATATTTTAATACTTGTTTAGATATTTTGTTCCTGGAAGAGAACAAAGTCGGCTTGGATTATTTTCTGAGACAAGAAAAAGGAAGATACCAAATAAAATGAAATAAAAAAGACCAGAGCAAAAAGACACAGACTCTGCTTTTGAGACATGGCAAGAAAGTCAACCAGCGAAGCCCAATACAACGAAAAAAAAAACCAAACAGCAAAATTAAGTCTACTTCGGCGTCGACTTCCACTAATTCCGTGGTTTTATCGAAGACTTTTGGAGAAGTACATTGCAGACTGTCAATACCCCTTTCGTCACGGTACTACTCCAAGCCGCGTATTGGTAAATTCCAAAATATCCAATCTTCATGCGTTTTTGAAATCTGGGTTCTCCAATTTTGAGGTAATTCACGAATGGGTTCCGTCTGATTTCGGTTTTTTTGGGGATTAGGGTTTCTTGATTTATGAAAAGCTTCAACGTATTTGTTGTTTGCAGGCTCAGGAAATCTTGGACCAGTTTTTGGGTGGGATTAGTTCAAAAAAAAAAAACTTGAAAGGTGTTGGTTTGGTTTTAAATTAAACATCAGCTCTCATGTCGAGGTTATGTTGCTTCAGTTCTTCAGACTACGATGTATGTGAACTCATATTCTCTTATCATCCATCTGGTTTTCTCTGTCCTCTCTTCACAAATACAACTTTTAAAAAGACTGACTTGTTGAATTCATTCTTCTTGTGTTCATGGTAAAGCTAACTTTGGAACCTAATCGAATCAATTTTGTTGTTCAATGTGTAAACTTTGTCCTTATGTCGTAAGACAAGTTGTGGGTTTCATTTTGCTTAAGTTTGATCCTACTGTCTTAAACAATTTCTGGAACTCTCTACTTTTGTGTCAATGGAGTTGGATGTTCTGTGTACAGTTTGAGATGTGAGTTTTTCTTTGTTTTGCATTATAGCTCGCGATTGGGAAGGCGTCAACTAGTTCTGGAAAAGGGAAAAACAGCGCAGGCGAGATCAAATTTGGTTACAGCTTAGTGAAAGGAAAAGCTAATCATCCAATGGAGGATTATCATGTGTCCAAATTCATGAAAATCGATGGTAATGAGATCGGTTTGTTTGCTATCTACGACGGTCATTTGGGCAATCGTGTTCCTGCTTATCTACAGAAGCATTTATTCTCCAATATCCTCAAAGAGGTCTTCCGCTATTATAGGCACTTTCACAGCAACTACTGGCTCGTTATATTTTCCTCCTTTTAACCAATTTGTGTGTGTGTTCAGGAACAGTTTTGGTTTGATCCTCACAGATCATTAATAGCTGCCTATGAGAAGACAGACCAAGCCATTTTGTCACATTCTTCTGACTTAGGCAATGGTGGCTCAACCGCAGTAACTGCTATTCTGATAAATAGACGGTGTTTGTGGGTGGCAAATGTGGGTGATTCCCGGGCAGTTCTATCTCAAGGCGGTCGGGCAATACAGATGACTATAGATCATGAGCCACACACCGAAAGGTTAAGCATTGAAGATAAAGGAGGCTTTGTATCAAACATGCCAGGTATATGATAATACCAAATACATCAAACCAAGACAAGTTTTCCAAACATCAGATCCCAAAACATAATATTTTTTTCTTTTTCTCAGGAGATGTCCCTCGGGTTAACGGGCAGCTAGCAGTTTCTCGTGCTTTTGGGGACAAAAGCCTCAAAACACATCTACGGTCAGATCCAGACGTTAAAGATTCATCAGTAGATGATCACACAGATGTTCTAGTTCTTGCTAGTGACGGTCTATGGAAGGTAAAAAATGGTTTTTTCTATTGAAATGAAGGAATTTAATGGCTGTTTTTACTTTATACAGTATTGAATGTTATGGCATACATAGGTAATGTCGAACCAAGAGGCCATTGATATCGCGAGAAGAATCAAAGATCCATTGAAAGCAGCTAAAGAATTAACAACGGAAGCTTTGAGAAGAGACAGCAAAGATGATATCTCTTGCATCGTTGTCAGATTATGGTGATGAAAATATCTTTTTGAAAAAGGATGAAACAATTAGAAATGTAAGAAGCCTTATAAATAAGTTTAACTCTGAAGAGTAGAAGATTATGACAAAAGGTTTACTTTTGGTGGGTCCTCCCTTGTAAAATGGTTTATTGGTCTTCTCTCAATGTTTGGTAATTTGATTGGTTTGATTTGTGGTTTGTATAAATGGAAGAGAATCATATGATTTTTTTTTTACATTTGAAGTGAATCATATGATTTGGTGTATAAAATCAACTTATCCTCTCTGCTTTGATCTGAGAGACTGAGAAGATAACTTACAAGTGGGTGGGGAAATGTATGTATAAGCTTTGGGCATTTCTTCTCTCATCATTGGAAATATTTTTAGTTACACCTTTTTTTTGTAATCCCACTAAATAACTTTACTATTTTCAAAATTTGCAAAATATCATCAAAATTATTATTTTTTATTTCAAGCTATTTTTATGAGGCCTTATACATATTTTTAACACATTATTTGGTTTTTTATAGAAAACACTGTTTATTAGCATAACACAAGACTCATATATGATCTATGTTATTTCTTAAAGTTACCCTAAAAAAAACCCTATCTTCATTAATTTCTGTTTTACAAATACTGCCTAGAATTATCCTAAAAACATAAATAACCCATTAATATTTTGGTTTTATCCTTATGATCTGACTTTGTTCTGCATTGGTCCAAATCTATGGAAATTCTCTTAAAAGATAGAGTTTAGCTAGTTGCTTATTAGTATGAACTTCTTCTAGTGTCTATAATTTCAAGAGTTTGTTTGTTTGATCTCCTTCCTCTTGCATCTATACCTTTGAAACCCTTTTAGAATAATTTGAGACTAATGGGATGAGCATAATCTTGTGTTCAGAAACATCAAGCAGCCTCTTGAGACCTTTGTTGCATACATCTTCAAAGAGTGGGACAAAGGCGAAGACCTTGGCTTTCGTAGTAGTTCTCAAAATGCTTACTCGTTTGGACAGGTTCTTGCAGAAGGAGAAAGTAAATGGCAGAGGGTAATGCTCTGTTTTATGATCTTGCTGAGAAAGAGTTACATGCGCAAGTTAGCAAACAATTATAAGATTGCATTTCACATGTGCTTTGGATTTTTAATCATCTTATTCATCATATTATGTGAATTGCAAATGATGTTTCAGTTGTAGAGATTGAGTAGTGGAAGATTTGGCCTTGGAGACTAACCAAACATATTGGTACATTGACTACAATCTTTGTCTCTTGTATTGTGAAAGGTTTGTCTTGATTATTTTATTAATATTGACAGATGAATTGACTTATAATCTTGCCATGTCATGGCACATACATTTATGCTACAAAATGTTCAGCTATGAGTTGAGCCCTCTCCAAAGTTGTTGGTTCAGAGGAGCTGCTGATTTTACAGGAAAAGAGGCAAAACTTTATCCTGTGAAAAGCTGTAACATAAGGCTGATACAACCAAAAACATTTTAGCTCACCATATTTGCTGAATTTTTAAAAAACTTGAAGTCACTGAGAAGCTGAACTTCCTCTGTTTGATGAGCTTGAATCCCCAATTGAGACACTGGCCAAAGACTTAGAGGCCCATACTCTAGCGTTCATGGCTCTTCCTTGTAGATTGCTCCTCCTGCAAGGCTCTTTAAGATGCATGCATAATTGTATAGCTCGGCTTAGAAACCCAACGGTATGTTCTAGCAAGCTTTCCAACCTCATGTTTTGAACAATCCGTCTCCAAGTGAATTTCATAAACACGACAAGTGTAGGGTAAATCAAGTGGAGCACTCTCAGCAAGACGAATACAATGGCAAGAGTCAGATAGGTGTCTTGGTGAAGCATATTCTCAGGTGATCTTGCCCATGTGAAAGGGCAGTTTTCTGGTTCAGTGTCGTTTTGGTTCCCGGGATGAGGAACTGATATGCTTTTCTCAAGAGAAGTCTTATCCAGCGTTTGAATGCCTATAAATTTCTTTGTTAGTTCCATTGGTTGAGTTGCACAAGATGATCATAAACAATTTATCAATTTGCATACAATACCAACTCTTTTGTAACGTCTCTGCCTATACTCATTACTAAAATCAACCACTATTCACAACAGGAAAACACAGAAGAAAAAGAGACTGCATATACGAAAAAGCTACTGAAACAGCTGCAAAAACAAAATGCATTACCTGTAACATCGCTGTAGAAAGCAACGAGAGAATCAAGCTTTCTGGTCCCTTGGTATCGTGCCCGCATTGTTGAATTCAAAATTAAGAGAGTGGGAAACCCATGAACTCCATACTTAGAGATGGTGCTGCACAACAACAACCACTCAAAAGCTCATCATTTATAGAAAACAAAAATATAAATAAACAAAGCTTAGTTCTTAAGACCAGCTTAAAGATTGTGGGGATTTTGTTAACACACCTTGGTTTAACAGATGATTCCTTAATTGCAAAGTGAGGAATTGAGGAGTAGAGAGAAGAAATGACATCGAAGCTTGGTCTAAATGACCTTGAAAATGGACACCATGATGCATAGAAGAGCAAAGCCACGTAGTCACACTTGTTCTTATGAACCATATCCAAAGCAATTTGCAACCAACGCTCATCACCCTTAATTGCGACAAATGAAGAACAAAAAATAATCAAAAATTCAGAAATCTATCAGCATTTGGTATCATTTACAATAAACAAAGACGGATTATTATGATAAATACAACGCATTTCTTCAACTGATACTTCGATCAAGCAGAAACCCTAGAAATTGAAAGAGGTGCCGAAGAATCCAAGCTCTCTTTTCGATTACGTACCTCGGTGACGGCAATAAAATGAAGACGCTCGGCTAATTCATCACCAGCATCCCAAAAAACGGGACAAATCTGATTTCGAAACCCTAAGGTGTAATCTTTAGCAGACCTCGTAGCACAAACCGGGACACTAACGGAGAAGGCGTCGGTGGAAATAGATGAGGAGACGAGATTCCCAAACACCATCAACAACAACAAGATACCTTTCTCCATTAATGAAAATTTATGATACCCAGAAGCTCTTTTCCCGAAAATCACAGAACCCAGGTAAAAATGTTGCAGATTTACGTGGGGGTCTTGTTGCCGACGAACAAGAAAAGGTGAGAGGACGATGTCTCTGCGAGGAAATCAATGGCGGCTTTTGACGAGATTTTATCCAGCGGCAACGGATTTGTGATGGGGAGACAAGCGGTTGTGGTTGCTGGGCACTGGGTTGCTCGTAAGAACAAAGCAAACTTTTTGTTTTACAAATAAAAGTTAAAAATATCTAAACCGGATTCTTTTTCAGTAAACCCAAAATTTAGTGTTTAATTTCGATTTCAAGTTCCTATTTTGGTTTAGGCTTTAGTTTTTTTTTTGTTATCATTATTTCATAACATACAAATCTACTAACCAGAGTTGAGAATTTGAAATTCTCAACCTAGAATATTTTTAAATTTGTGGATACTTCTAATCGATTCGATCCTTAGGAGTAATTGTGGGCACCAGATTTAATCTCAAAATCCAAATCCGCTAATCGGACCAAAATAGACCAAAAAAAGTTAAACCAGTTATTTTAATTACGTAACGGTCAAAAGAATTAATTACTTTGTAACAGACAATAATCAATATTGTAACATTCAAGAATTAATATATTATAACCGCTAAATCCGCAATTAATTATATATCTAAAGTTAATTACGGATTATAGTATAAAAGGGACATAATCCTTATTTAATAGAGATCATTCAGAAATAAAAATAACTATTCAGAGAATATTCAAAAAATTTGTATTAGAGCCGAATAAAGTGCAAATTCGGTTCCAACATTTAGCACCGTCTCTGGAGAAAATCCATCCTAACTTTTAAGAAAAGAAAAATGTCAAACTCCAACGACGATATTCCAGATTTCCAGGGCATACTCAGCAGACTTTACAACTCGCATCGAAACAAAATAAAAGGTACAATTTCGTTATCATTGTTTTGTATTTTGAGGCATACAGTCATGACGATATATAATGAACTCGTACCCGACAAAATTTTTTAAAACGTGTTTACAGTCCCGAAAATAATACCAAACCCTAAAAGGGGTAAAAAAAAGAGGCAAACAACTCCTCGTAAGAATACAGACACGTAGCCGTTAAAGAAACGAGTAGCACTTTGCTAAAAAAAATGCAAGAAGCTCCTCGTAAAAAATACGGACACGTAGCCATTACTGAAACGAGGAGCACTTCACTAAAATAAAGAAGCGCAAGCAGCTCCTCGTAAAGAATATGGACACGTAGCCGTTAGAGAAACGAGGAGCACTTCGCTAAAAAAAAAAGGTACAAGCAGCTCCTCGTAAAGAATACGGACATGTAGCCGTTACAAAAACAAGTAGCACTTTGCTAAAATAAAGAAGCGCAAGCAGCTCCTCGTAAAGAATACGCACACGTAGCCGTTACAGAAACGATGAGCACTTCGCTAAAAAAAAAAAGTGCAAGCAGCTCCTCGTAAAGAATACGGACACGTAGCCGTTACATAAACGAGGAGCACTTTGCTAAAATAAAGAAACGCAAGCAGCTTCTCGTAAAGAATACGGACACGTAGCCGTTATAGAAACGAGGAGCACTTCGCTAAAATAAAAAAAGCGTAAGCAGCTCATCGTAAGAATACGGACACGTAGCCGTTATAGAAACGAGGAGCACTTCGCTAAAATAAGAAAACCAGCACAGCTAGGCATGAACCCTAAAAGGAAATAAAATCGCAAGCAGCTCTTCGTAAGAATAAGGACATGTCGCCGTTACAGAAACGAGGAGCATTCCACAGAAGTAAGATAGCCAACATAAAACAAGTATGACAAAGACAAAATAAAGTTTCCCGAATCGATGCTTCACGAAACTTGGGGGGCTTATTGTGGGCACTAGATTTAATCCCAAAATCCACATCCGCTAACCGGACCAAAATAGACAAAAAAAGTTAAATCAGTTATTTTAATTACGTAACGGTCAAAAGAATTAATTACTTTGTAATAGACAATAATCAATATTGTAACGTTCAAGAATTAATATATTATAACCGATAAATCTGTAATTAATTATATATCTAAAGTTAATTGCGGATTATAGTATAAAAGGGGCACAATTCTTATGTAATAGAGATCATTCAGAAATAAAAATAACTATTCAGAGAATATTCAAAAAATTTGTGTTAGAGCCAAATAAAATGCAAATTCGGTTCCAACAGTAATATTTTTACGTAAATATATGTTGTGAATAAAATAAAAGGGTGCACGATTTATTTCCGCACGAGAAGTATGATATAACAATAGATGTCTCCCAAACTTTGCACTCGTTGTAAATATTCTCAAATCAAAAGTTCGAAACCAATTTTTTTCTGTATAGAAAGTTCGAAATATTTGTCTCCACGATTTAGAAGTTCGAAACATTTATCCCCATATAATCCACGATTTTACTCGGTTTAAAAATTTACTAACCATTACTTAAACCTTAAACCAACAATAAACCGTCTGTAAACCTAATTAAGACCCGGATCACCTAACTAAAAACCGAAAACCCTTCTAAAAATCAAAAACCCTTCTAAAAATTTCCAAATCGAAAAAACCCCAAATTAACAAAACCCTAAATCAACAAAACCCTAGAACCCTAGAAACCAAACTTTAGAAAATCGCAAACGAAATCGAAGCCAGCAGAAAGAAAACCGCAAAGGAAAGAAAGCTACAAGTGGAATAGGAACTATAAACATGGAGGTTGTTGTTCGATAAGATCTTGGGAGCTTGAAATCGACGAGTAGGCCATCGACCGAGATGCCTTCGAAATAGACAAATTGATGTTTACCTTTCGAAAATCAAAATATAATCACCCATTTACCTTCGATTAGGATGTAGGGTTCGTTGTTTTTCCACAAGCCAACCGATTTTGGGAATTTCGATTTTTAGGGTTCCTTCTCTTGTTCGATTTTAAGGATTTTGAGGAGGTACAACTCAGGTTTTTTAATCTAGGCATACAGGGTTGGGTCGAGTTCGGATATGAGTTTGGTTTGGTTTATTCTTGTGTTTATTTGGTTTTACCATGGTTCTGGGCAAAAACCGATGAAATCGGTACTTATGGGTAAATAAGATTCGATTTCTGTTAGTAGGAAATTGGTTTCGAACTTTTGATTCGGAGATGTTTACAACGAGGGTAAAGTTTGGGAGACATTTGTTGCTATATCATATTTCTCGTGGGGAAATAAATCGTGCACCCAAAATAAAATAAAAATTTGAGAAAATTGTTTATTTATTAATGTTACATCTCTATATATATATATCGATAAATATTAATTATAAAGATATTATTAAATTAAGATTACAATTTATTTAGAATCTAGAATATTTTAAGATATATAACTATAATTAAAAATTTATTTAATAATTAATAGCACCCTTACATTATAATAAAATAATAATTATTTTGCGTATAGAGTGTTATCTCATTAAAAAATTTATATGTAAAATGTAATAGAAAAACATAGTTAAAAAAAGTGCAATGCACATTTACTACTCCTCATAAGTACATCCGTCCAGATTTTTAAAACGATGTAATCCAATATGATGAACTAGATTCTTGAAAATAGCAATTGGAAACATCTTTTTAATCTAATATGATGAACTAGATTACCGAAAAATATATTTTGTAAATACGAACTTCAGTCAATTGCAAAATTATATTTTTTTTTATCTAAAATCAGAGTTTTTGAGAAATCTACATAAAAATTTAAATACAAAGAAGACTTCTTGAGTAGTTTGCTTTGTAAATGCAAATTTTGGTCAATTGCAAAACTAACATTTTATTTATAAAGCAAACTTCTCGAAAACTATATTTAAATTTTTAAATACAAAGCTAATGTAAGGCACTATATGAGGTCAAGCGCTTGCCATTACACTCTCTATTGGTACGACCAAGGACATAAGGGTGGGAATCTAACGAGTTGGCGGTCGCTCTCTCTCGTGAGATCAAGGCAGGGGCAATGTGGGGGGTGTGGGGGGGGGGGAGAAGTGAGGTGCACCGCAAAGAGAATAAAAACTCTTTCATACATCATGTGAAGTTCAAGTAAGGAGGCGGCGACTCCCTTGATTGAACTCATAAAGGGGTTCTTTCTCTTTAAAAGTACATTCGATTTTTATTAATATCAAAAAAGTTAAAATATTATAAGGTTTCAGGGGAATTTTATACAATGGTTCTTCAGTTTGACCTAATAGCCGCAAAGAGAATAAAAACTCTTTCATACATCATGTGAAGTTCAAGCAAGGAGGCGGCGGCTCCCTTGATTGAACTCATAAAAGGGTTCTTTCTCTTTAAAAGAACATTCGATTTTTATTAATATCAAAAAGGTTAAAATATTATAAGGTTTCAGGGGAATTTTATACAATGGTTCTTCAGTTTGACCTAATAGCCGAATTAAATAAAAGAAATACAACAAGAAAATCACAAAAAAAATCGTAACAACGTGTAAAAAGGAAAAATTCATAAACCATAAAAAGAAAAATTTAAAGTTATGTGTGGGGTTCTTTTGTGAGGCGCATAAGTTTGAATTGGCATCAGATTGGGCCGTTGTGAGGTCCATTTGATCCTGCAAGAATGTAATAAATGGAGCATACTTGGGTTTTATTTTCAAATGGTCGCGTAGGAGCACTAAGTGTTGATTTCGTGTGCATTTGATGCATGTCGTGTCTTAGGTTTTGGCATTGGGCTTTAAAGTATTCTAAATCTTTACTTGATACATCAGATTCTTGTTCTTGAAGCTCATCCAGTTGTCTTGCTCCATCTTCAAGCTCTTGGTCCGTGGGTGTTGTTCTGATCTTTTCTTGTACTTTATGGCCATCTCGGGACCTTGTGCTGTAATCCTGCAAAACAAGTTATGATAGTTGACTTTTGCAACTAAAGGCAAAAGACATACATGGAATTAGATGATCATGGATGTGGTCAATAGTCATTTAATTTGGCCGAAGGTTTGGATAAGATCATCGGTTGGCATATGTATCGTAGCCGACATGCCATTTAGGCCAATGGTGCCGGTGCGGTAGGGATCTGGTGGATCTCTATCCATGTCATTTCCTTATGGCCAAGGGATTGGATGTAGTTCTCCATGGACAGGTTGAACCTCCTCCTCAGTTGCTTTCTCTTGGATCGTGTGGCCGACGCCTCTCGTACCGCGGACCATGGCTCCCGTGTATGGTCAGTACCGAGATCCTCATCAAAAGCAGAATTCTCAATAATTCTGCTTTCTAAATGTGAACTTCAGTCAATTGCAAAACTAACATTTTTAAAACTACAATGCAGAATTCTCAAGGAGTATACGTAAAAATTTAAATACAAAACAAACTTCTCGAGAATTATGTTTTGTAAATGCGTACTTTAGTCAATTGGAAAAATAATTTTCTTTGATCAAAAAGCATACTTATTCTGCTTTGTAAATGCGAACTTTGGTCAATTAGAAAATTAACTTTTCTTTGATAAAAAAAACAGACTTATCGAAAAGTTTGCGCAAAAGTTTAAATACAAAACACAATTTTCAAGAAATCTCCTTTGTAAATGCGAACTTCGGTCAACTGCAAAACTAATATTTTTTATTCCAAAAGGATACTTATCGAGAAGTCTGCATTGTTTTCTTTTTTAACAAAGGAGATTTTTTCAGAAGTCTGCTTTATAAAATTAAATACAAAACAGACTTCTGGACTTTGTAAAAATATAATACGAAGCAGACTTCTCGAGTTTGTAAAATTAAAAACAAAATAGATTTCCCGAAAAATCTGCTTCGTAAAATACAATACAAAATAGACTTCTCTAGAAGTATATTTTGTAAAATAAAATACAAGAAAACTTGTGTGCTTCATAAAATGCAAAATTCCAGAAATATAATTATAAAATTCATAATTGTTTGGTGCATAAAATGTGTAAAATGTATCTATGATGATCTAATAAAATCATTATTTTTTTGCAAATCCTGGTCCAAATAGTTGTCGTCTTAGGAGAATGGACGGTGAGATACATGACATTTTGCGGTACATAATAAAAAAAGAAGCAAAATGTGTGTAGTAAATGATGATTGCAAACGTAAAAATTTTGTTGTAATGATACAAGAGGATTATAATTTGGATAAACAATGTGATCTCGCTGATTTTTGTTTGTAAATATTATATTTGTTCAAAATGCAAACAACTATAATAGTGTGGTACGTAAAATATGTAAAATGTATATATGATGATCTAATAAAATCATTATTTGTTTGCAAATCTTGGTCCAAATAATTGTCGTCTTGGGAAAATGGAAGGTGAGAGACATGAAATTTTGTGGTACATAATAAAAAGAGGTAAAATGTTTCGTCTTGGGAAAATGGAAGGTGAGAGACATGAAATTTGTGGTACATAATAAAAAGAGGTAAAATGTTTATAGTATATAATGATTGCAAACATCAAGATCTCATTTCCATGATCCAAGATGAATAAGCAATGTGATCTTATTGATTTTTGTTTGTAAATATTATATTTGTTCAAAATACAAATTTAAACAACTATAGCTTAATTAATTGATTGAATGATGTAATTTAATTTGATTTGTGTTTTATGAGTATTATGTTCATTAAAAGTATATAAAGATAGTTATGAAATTTTATACTAATATTTGTGTTGCTAATGGTTGTCATTTTGTATGTTTATAAAGGTATTTTTATAAAGAAAGAACATCAATAAAAATAATAAAATATGGAAAATAAAATAATATTTGTATCGTTTTCAGTTCTCAAAAACTACTAAAAATACAAAATTTTTTATTGAAGTATGTACAATGGTGATTGAACTCTACAAAAAGTTGATTAAAGTCTATTCAAAGCTGATTGAAGTATGCTGTGAGGTATTATGTTTGGCAAATCACAATTAAACCCGAGTTCCATTTAGGTACCTTTCGGAAAAACAACTGCTTTATTGAAAAAATTGTTTTACAATGAAGAAGATAAACACTCTGAAAGAAAGAAACAAAAGACCTAACTCTCTCTCTCTATGGTGGCTGATGCTCTCGGTTTTTGCAAGATACCAAAAAGAAAGAGGAGTTCCCGTTTTTATACAAAGAAGATAGACTACCTAGGGTTTTAGAAGTCATTTGGGCTTAAAGGCCCAGAAGGATCCAACAAACTCCACCTTTCTTATTTATTTGGATTTTGGGCTTCCGAATTATTGAGAACTTGGCCCAATAACCACACTGTAGTGTCCGACTATTTAAGGCATTTTCATGCTACAAACCCTAGTTTTACATTTCTTCTCCTGAAATGCGGCTCCATTTCCTCTCCTGAAATGCAGCTCTCTTTTTTTGTTGCGATTCATCTCCTTTTCTTGACTTTGGCCTTCCTATTTCGCATGCTTCCGATTCACTCTTCCGGGATGCACCGTCGGTCTTGTGCCTCCGAGATTCGCAATCTCCTCTTCTCCTTTGAACCTTTGTTTTTTCTTCGGTTACTTTTTCTCCTCTGAAAAACCTCCTCTCTTTTTTTTTCGGTTTGGCGGCTCCGTTTTTGCTTCGTGATGCCATTTTCAGCAACGGTTCTTTGTGGTTCCGTTTCCGGTATCTTTGATGGCGGTGTGCAGGCCCACTGCCGATTTCTTCTTGGTTGTTTTGTTTTTTCTCGGTTTTTCTTTGTCGCGAGTCCTCGGTTTTCTAGAAAGATCGGTTTTCCCAATCTGAGTTGTGTGGTTTGTCGGTGTAGATCTCCGATCAGCATCTCAAAAACGCCTCACCTTCTTTTCAGATCCGATGGTCCGTTAAACTCGCGATTTCCTTTTTTCAATTTCTTTGTTGTGGATCTTCGGTTTTCCTGAGGAATCGGTGTGCAGACCCACCAATTTCTTCTTGTTTTCCCAATCTGAGTCGCGTCTGGTGTAGATCTCTGATATGCGCCTCAAACCGCCGTGCTTCTTTTTTAGATCTGGTGATCTCTAGATCTTCGATCTACCACAGTAAAGCGGTTCTCATGCAGAGTTTAACGCGTCATTCACACGCTTTTCACGCGTCGTTTATGTGTAGTGAACGCACCGTTAACACGCTGTTAACACATCTTCCACACGCCGGTGATAAGCCGGCATCCCTCCTGCGATATTCCAGCCACGCGTCGGTGACACGCGCTGGTGACTCCAGCCACGCGCCGGCATCACACACCACCGTGTCTTCTGCCGCCTGTACACGCACCGGTGACACGCCATCGTGAAAAATTTCCGATGCTGCTTCTGATTGTTTTTCACCCTCTTCTTCGTTTTTCAGGTCTTTTTCCTACATTGAGCTCCACCTTGAGAGATATAGAGAGGTTTTTGTTCTGCCATGTTTGTCTCTTCATCCTCCCCCTCGCTGCTAGCCTCACAAGCAACCTAATAAATGAATTTTGTTTATCATTTATATCCTTCCATTTTCTGTTTGGATTTCTAACCCTCTTCCTTTCTTGTCTCTACGAGGATGAGACCTTTGCAATGGAGTTACCTGGAGCGAAGCCATCAGTAGTCAACTGAGATTCAGCAATTTACAACACAACTCAAACTTCTGGCCAGGTAAGCTTTTAGTTAGGAATTATGCTGGGTTTTTGCTAGTATAAATCTTAGCTAGGCAAACCTTGACTTCGTTTACGATATTCCGGATGACATGTTACTTAGTGTCAATGTGTTTGGTCATTTCGTGATGAACTGAATTCTTTGCTACCGATAGGGCATTCTGAGAATCATAATAAACCACAACGCTTTCTTGATTGAAACCTAGTTCCTCACATAAACCTCTTAACCAAATGGCTTTTTTGACAGCTGAGGCGAGTGGCATGTACTCGGTCTCAGTTGTTGATAGTGCCACAATTGATTTTAGGCTAGATCTCCAACAAATTGTGTTGCCCCAAACTTTGAATGTAAAACCAGTCACTGATCTTCTTCTGTCTAGATCAGCTGCGTAATCTGAATCACAGAATCCTTCAATGATGAAATTTGAATTCTTTTTAAACACTAACCATCTCCCAGTAGCTCCTCTTAGGTACTTTAAAACCCATTTCACAGCTGACCAGTGTTCTCTTCCTGGTTGGCTCATGAATCTGCTTATTAATCCTACTGCAAAAGCTATGTCAGGTCTGGATCTCACCATAGTTGATACAAGCCTTGATTCAAGGTTTATATGCGCGTGGGCTGTTTGGAAAAGGTTAGGTGAGAAACTCGACCTTAGACTTCTTGGATAGGGGTTTTTGGGTTGGTATTCGATGGAGGGGTGAAGTGAACCACACGAGGGGGTGATGAACCTCGAGATAAATCACAAACTTAGAGCTAGGAGGGCTGGTCTCAACTAGGTTCTAAGCGCACAAGATTCTTTGAGAGAAAACTTGTTGGAAGAAAGTTCTACTTTATTAATATCAAAAAGGTTGTCGAACTACAATGCTGGAAAGAGCCTTATTAATATGCTCGACAGCTTGACCTTCTAGGGTCGACTAAAAGAAAGAAAAGGAAAGTTTACAAAAGTGCACAAATGGAAAATGTACAAAAGTGCATAACCGAAAAAGGACCTATCCCTAAAATGTCTTTGAATCAAAAATATAAACAATCTAGATCCTACCCTACAAAACAGAAAGAGGCATATATTCGAATTGAAAACTTACCTTTCTTACCTCACGGCCAAGAAATGGAAGGTGGCCGCCCTTGTGGCATGCATGCACCTTGCTCCTAGTCTTCGACTTGGAGTAGGGTTAAGAATCTTTGGGCCCTGACCTCTCTTGCCACTAAAGCCCACGTCTCTGAAGTCCCTTGCATTGTTGAGAAGCCTTTGGACTCTTCTTTGCACTTCTGGCCCACTGTCCTTAGTCGATCTTCCTCT
This sequence comes from Pugionium cornutum, assembly GCA_018901935.1. Taxonomy (NCBI): domain Eukaryota; kingdom Viridiplantae; phylum Streptophyta; class Magnoliopsida; order Brassicales; family Brassicaceae; genus Pugionium; species Pugionium cornutum. The sequence continues at coordinate 10,446,314 of CM032155.1, forward strand.
AGGAGTTTGTCGACCCATAAACTGAATTTGTGGAAGAGTGCTCTTGATCTGCTCTTTGTCATTGCTCCTGGTGGCACCACTGGTGTAGAGACTTCCTCTAGATACATGTCCTGAAGCTGGTAGCTTATCTGGTCCGAGTCTCCTTGTGTAGATGTTGAAATGCCCGTGTACTCGGCTGGATCGCTTGTACCGGCTGGACTGTGCGAGGTACTGGCCAGAATGCCTACTGGACCGGCCAAGTTGATCCCAGAGTTGGCAGCTTCACCAATGGGACCGGCGGTGTTATCCACGTCGCCACTAGTAGGGCCTGAGGTTTGGGCCTCTCCGCCGGCACTACTGATCGGTCCGGTCATGTTAGTCGAGGGTTCGGTAGTACCGCTTGGGCCGGCAGACGTGCCAAATGGCCCGGCTGTCTTGGGCAAGCTTTTTGGTCGGCCAGTCTGGTCTCCTGGCCGGCCATACGACCTGATGTCCTGATACAAGCCTTGATTCGCGTGGGCTGTTTGGAGAAGTTTAGGTGAGAAACTCGACCTTAGACTTCTTGGATAGGGTTTTTTGGGTTGGTATTCGATGGAAAGGTGAAGTGAACCACACGAGGGGTGATGAACCTCGTGATAAATCATAAACTTAGAGCTAGGAGGGCTGGTCTCAACTAGATTCTAAGCGCACAAGATTCTTGAGAGAAAACTTGTTGGGGAAAAAGTTCTATCTTTATTAATATCAAAAAAGTTGTCGAACTACAATGCTAGAAGGAGCCTTATTAGTATGCTCGACAGCTTGACCTTCTAGGGTCGACTCAAATAAGAAAAGGAAAACTTACAAAAATGCACAAAAGGAAAAGATACAAAAGTGTATAATCGAAAAAGGACATATTCCTAAAATGTCTTTGACCCCATAAAAGTAAATATTCTAGATCCTACCCTGCAAAATAGAAAGAGACATATATTTGAATTGAAACTTACCTTAACTTACCTCATGGCCAAGAAATGGAAGGTGGCTGTCCTTGTGGCATGCACGTGTCTTGCTCCTAGTCTTCTACTTGGAGTAGGGTTAAGAATCTTTGGACACTCCACCCAAGTCTTTAGGTTCTTCCCTAGTGTAGTCCTGAGAAGGGTTGATAGTGTCTTGTTGACAACTTCAGTTTGGCCATCGGTTTGAGGATCGCAGGTGGTAGAGAAGAGTAGCTTCGTGCCTAGCTTCCTCCAAAGGGTCCTATAGAAATGGCTGAGGAACTTGGTGTCCCTGTCTGACACGACGGTCCTTGGCACCCCATGAAGCCATACTATCTCCCTGAAGAACAGCTCGGCTGTTTGTGTGGCATCATTAACATTGGCACACGGAATGAAGTGTGCCATCTTGGAGAATCTGCCCGCCACTACAAAGATTGCATCTTTGTGGTTGATCTTGGGGAGACCTGGAACGAAGTCCATTGAGATGTCCACCCATGGATGTGTAGGTATGGGCAGTGGGAGATACAACCCGTGAGGGTGCACTCGGGACTTCGCCTTTTTGCAAGTGATGCACCTTGCACAATGGGCTTCTATTGAGCTTTTGATGTGTGGCCAGTAGAAGTGCTCCTTGACCGCTGCTAGAGTCTTGTCAACACCAAAGTGGCCCATAAGTCCTCCTCCATGAGCTTCTCGGATGATAAGCTCCCTTAATGATCCTTGTGGTATGCACAACCTTCTTTCTCGGAACAAGAATCTCTCATGGATGTAGAACTTGCCATGACTCCCTGTGCCACACACATTGTAGCTCTCAGCAAAGTCAGGATCATCCTTGTATAGGTCCTTGATGTGCTCGAACCCTAGGACCTTTGCCTCCATGGTGGATATCGAGGCAAACCTCCTTGATAGTGCATCGGCTACCACATTATCTTTGCCCTTCTTGTACTTAATGACGTACGGGAAGATCTCTATGAACTCCATCCACCTGGCATGTCTCCTCTTGAGATTGGTTTTGCCCTCTGAGGTGTTTGAGAGTCACATGATCAGTGTGGATCACAAACTCCTTGGACAGCAAGTAATGCTGCCAAGTCTCCAATGCTCGGACAAGGGCATAAAGCTCCTTGTCATAAATGGGGTAGTTCAGTGAGGCACCACCTAGCTTCTCACTGAAGTATGCCACCGGTCTCCCTCCTTGGGTTAGCACTGCTCTCATGCCTATTCCAGAGGCATCACACTCCACTTCAAACGTCTTGTTGAAGTCGGGCAGGACTAGCACTGGTGCATGTGTAAGGCTGTCCTTCAAGGCCTGGAATGCCTTCTCCTAAGCTTCTCCCCAGCTGAATCCCACGTTCTTCTTCACTACTACTGTCAATGGTGAGGCAATACTGCTAAAGTTGGACACGAATCTCCTATAGAAGCTGGCCAGTCCGTGGAAGCTCCTTACTTGGCTGATGTTGCCTGGTGTTGGCCATTCTTGTATGGCTCGAATCTTCTTTTCATCAACCTGTAGATCCTGTGAACTTACAACAAAACATAAAAAACAAGTTTATCAATACAAAAGATGCACTTCTTGAGATTGGCATAAAGCTCTTCTTGTCGAAGGGTTTTAAGTACCATCTCAAGATGTGTGAGGTGTTCCCGTAGGCACTTACTATAAACTAGTATGTCATCAAAATAAACCACTACAAACTTACTGATGTATGCCCTAAGAACTTGGTTCATAAGGCGCATGAAGATGCTTGGGGCATTAGTCAAGCCAAATGGCATGACTCTCCACTCGTAGAGCCCTTGCTTTGTCTTGAAAGCAGTCTTCCATTCATCACCTTCTTTCATCCTGACCTGGTAGTATCCACTCTTGAGGTCTATCTTGGAGAAGACCATGGCTCCACTCAGCTCATCTAGCATGTCATCCAGCCGTGGTATTGGATGCCGGTACTTGACAGTGATGTTGTTGATTGCTCGGCAGTCCACGCACATTCGCCAAATCCCATCTTTCTTGGGCGCTAGTAGCACTGGTACGGCACATGGACTGAGGCTCTCTCGAACATATCCTTTCTCCAGGAGCTCCTTGACTTGCTTCTCAAGCTCCTTGGGCTCCTCTGGACTCATCCAGTAGGCTGGCCGGTTGGGCAGGGCTACTCCGGGCACTAGATCAATCTGGTGTTCTATGCCACGTAAAGGAGGCAAGCCTGCTGGTATCTCCTTTGGAAATACATCCTGGAACTTGTTGAGGAGAGTTGCTACTTAAGGAGGTAGTTCTACCTGTTCCTTTTCTACATTCAACACTTCCTTGAAAACCATTAGTAACATTAAATCCTTCGAGGCTAAAACTCTCCGGATATGGCTTGGTTGAATAAGAAAATTAGACTTGATAAGTTTCTTTTCCTTACTCATTTGGAGTTGTAGCTCGTGTACCTGGGCAGATGTAAGAGGAGCCAAGCTAACCTTTCTTTTGTCATGCACAAAAGTGTAGAGATTGGTTCGGCCATCATGCTTGGTCTCTTTGTCAAACTGCCATGGTCTTCCTAGCAGAGGATGGCCAGCTTGCATGGGCACCACGTCGCACACAACTTGGTCTTGGTACTTGCCCACACTGAATGGCACAGTGACTTGCTCATGGATCTTGAGCTCCACTTTGTCATACAGCCATCTCAGTCTATATAGGTGAGGATGCCTGGTCTTCTCTAGACCTAGCTTATCAACCATATATGCACTAGCAACGTTAGTGCAAGAACCACCATCTATGATGAGGTTACATACCTTGCCCTTGATGGTGCAACAGCTGTGGAAGATGTTCTCCCTTTGGATGGTCTCTGAGGGATCCACCATTGCACTGAGGATGCGCCTAGTGACCAGCACTTCTCCCACATCAGGGTACTCAATGTCACCATACTCCTCTTCTGGTTCATAGTCCTCTTCATCTTGGGACTCATATTCTCCAGCCTCCGTAATCAACATGACCCGGTTGTTTGGGCACTCCCTTGAGATGTGTCCATGACCCCTACACTTGAAACAAGTGATGTCATGTGATCTTTGAGCGTTAGAAGACTTACCAGGCTCTCTCTGGTCATGGGTGGGTTCAGGAGGCTTGCTTTTGAACCTTGACTCGATCTCTATGCTGTTGCCTTTGTCTACGGGCTTGGGCATGTTGCTTGGTGCCCAAAGTATCTTAGGCTTGCTGCGGATGTCTTGGCTCTTACGTTTGATGTGCTGCTCAGCCTGGACAGATAGGTGGAACAAGTCTTTGAAGTCATTGTAGATTTGCCTTTCCACCTTGCGGCTGATTCTTTCTTGGAGTCCATCCAAGAATTGTGTCATTAATGCTTCTTCATTATCATTGAGCTCCAATCTGTTCCTTAGCTTCTCGAACTCTTCATAGTACTCCTCTACTGATCTAGTACCCTGCTTAAGAGTACGAAAACGACGTTGCAAGTCTCTATGAAAGTAAGGTGGAACAAACCTTTGTCACATGAGGTCTTTCATGTCGACCCATGAGTCTATGGGCCTCATTCTCTTCCTCCTTCTGTCAGATACCTCACGATCCCACCAGATGAGGGCATTTTCCGTGAGTTGTGCTACTGCCATTGAGACTCTCCTAGGCCCTGGTTGGTTGTAATGATCAAAGATATGATCCATTCTTCTTTTCCAATCTAGGTAAGCCTCGGGGTCTACTTTTCCTGCAAAACTAGGAGGAGTTAGCTTAACATCAGGATGAGTTACCTGGTTGTAGGCGTGTTCATCTCCATCCTCATGATGTCTAGGAGGCATCCTTGGTCTCTGGTGAAGACCATATGGCTCGAAGCCATCATCTTCTGCCTCTGGTTGCCGTGGAGGTCCTCTCGGCCTATGGTGATAGTTATGAGGTTGTGTGTCCTCATCTCCATCTGGCTGGGGTTCCTCCTGTTTGTGCCGTGTCCTAAGGTGCTCAGGACCCTCAGGACGGTCTTGCTCAGCTCTCACATGCCTTATGGCCTGGAATCTCACAGGCCTCTCCACACGCTCCAATCTCTCGCCTATGGATGCGAGTTGTGTTTGGAGTGTGGTGAACATGGCCATCATGGCCTCGGCTGCATCTATATTTTATTCTCCCATTGCGTACTACAAGGAAGAAAACAAGTTATGCTACTCCTAAATTGTTAGGAAGGTTCTCTTTTTATAAGAGATTCGAAAAAATTCTATGGAATGGAAAATTCGAATAAAAGGAAAAAGGAAACTTTCTTGACAACTATTGCTAGCTGTCCAATTCGAAATCTTTTGGTATTTTTTCCTATTTTCTTTTCTTTTCTTTTTCTTTTCTTTTTAATCTAACTTAAAAATAATGGAAATATGAATTAAACAAAAAGGAAAACGTGAATGGCAATGCAAAAGTGAATCCAAACCCTAGTGATACACGTAGAAGGCTAGATGCACTCGGTTTGGAGTTTGATGTTATTTTTTTTTATTTTTTCTTGAATGCGACTTAAACTAATGCAAGAACTAAAAACAAAACAAGCTAAAGGATAGAAACAACCTGGTTTAGGAGCTTTAAGCTCTGATACCAAAATGATACAAGCCTTGATTCAAGGATGTATGTGCGTGGGCTGTTTGGAGAAGTTTAGGTGAGAAACTCGACCTTAGACTTCTTGGATAGAGGTTTTTGGGTTGGTATTCGATGGAAAGGTGAAGTGAACCACGCAAGAGGTGATGAACCTCGTGATAAATCACAAACTTAGAGCTAGGAGGGCTGGTCTCAACTAGATTCTAAGCGCACAAGATTCTTGAGAGAAAACTTGTTGGAAAAAAAATTCTATCTTTATTAATATCAAAAAGGTTGTCGAACTACAATGCTGGAAGGAGCCTTATTAATATGCTCGACAGCTTGACCTTCTAGGGTCGACTCAAATAAGAAAAGGAAAACTTACAAAAATGCACAAAAGGAAAATATATAAAAGTGTATAATCGAAAAAGGACTTATTCCTAAAATGTCTTTGACTCAATAAAAGTAAATATTCTAGATCCTACCCTGCAAAACAGAAAGAGGCATATATTCGAATTGAAACTTACCTTAACTTACCTCATGGCCAAGAAATGGAAGGTGGCCGTCCTTGTGCCATGCACACGCCTTGCTCCTAGTCTTCGACTTGGAGTAGAGTTAAGAATCTTTGGGCCCTCACCTCTCTTGCCACTAAAGCCCAAGTCTCTGATGTCCCTTGTGTTGTTGAGAAGCCATTGGACTCTTCCTTGCACTTTTGGCCCATTGTCCTTAGTCGATCTTCTTCTAGGAGCTTGTCGACCCATAAGCTGAATTTATGGAAGAGTGCCCTTGATCTGCTTCTTGTCATTGCTCCTTGAGGTACCACTGGTGTAGAGACTTCCTCTAGGTGCATGTCCTGGAGCTGGTAGCTCATTTGGTTCGAGTCTTCTTGTGTAGAAGTGGAAATGCGCGTGCACTCGGCTTGATCGGCTGTACCGGCTGGATTATGCGAGGTACTGGCCGGAATGCCTTCAGGACCGGCCAAGTTGATCCCGGAGTTGGCAGCATCACCATAGGGGCCGGCGGTGTCATCCACGTCGCCACCAAGTGTGCCGGAAGCTTGGGTCTCTCCGCCGGCAATGCTGGTTGCTCTGGTCCTTGTGGTCGAGGGTCTGGCGGTACTACTTGGGCCGGCAGGCGTGCCAGATGGTCCGGCTGTCTCGGGCAAGCTTCCTGGTCGGCCAGTCTGATCTCCTGGCTGGATGTACGACCTGATGTCCTCATCAGCATATCTCCTCTTGATATTGATTTGCCCTCTGAGGTGTTTGAGAGTCTCGTGATCAGTGTGGATCACAAACTCCTTGGACAGCAAGTAATGCTGCCAAGTCTCCAATGCTCGGACAAGGGCATAAAGCTCCTTGTCATAAATGGGGTAGTTCAGTGAGGCACCACCTAGCTTCTCACTGAAGTATGCCACTGGCCTCCCTCCTTGGGTTAGCACTACTCCTATGCCTATTCCAGAGGCATCCCACTACACTTCAAACGTCTTATTGAAGTCGGGCAGAACTAGCACTGGTGCATGTGTAAGGCTGTCCTTCAAGGCCTGGAATGCCTTCTCCAGAGCTTCTCCCCAGCTGAATCCCATGTTCTTCTTCACTACTGCCATCATGGGTGAGGCAATACTGCTGAAGTTGGGCACAAATCTCCTGTAGAAGCTGGCCAGTCCGTGGAAGCTCCTCACTTGGCTAATATTGCTTGGTGTTGGCCATTTTTGTATGGCTCGAATGTTCTTTTCATCAACCTGTAAACCCTGAGAACTTACAACAAAACCTAAAAAGACAAGTTTATCAGTACAAAAGATGCACTTCTTGAGATTGGCATAAAGCTCTTCTTGTTGAAGGGTTTTAAGCACCAACTCAAGATGTGTGAGGTGATCCCTTAAGCATTTACTATTAACTAATATGTCATCGAAATAAACTACAACGAACTTACTGATGTACGCCCTAAGAACTTGGTTCATAAGGCGCATGAAGGTGTTAGGGGCATTAGTCAAGCCGAATGGCATGACTGTCCACTCGTAGAGCCCTTGCTTTGTCTTGAAGCAGTCTTCCATTCATCACCTTCCTTCATCCTGACCTCGTGGTATCCACTCTTGAGGTCTATCTTGGAGAAGACCGTGGCTCCACTCAGCTCATCTAGCATGTCATCCAGCCGTGGTATCGGATGTCGGTACTTGACTGTGATGTTGTTGATTGCTCAACAGTCCACGCACATTCGCCAAGTCCCATCCTTCTTGGGCACTAGTAGCACTGGCACGGCACATGGACTGAGGCTCTCTCGAACATAGCCTTTCTCCAGAAACTCTTTGACTTGCTTCTCAAGCTTCTTAGACTCCTCTGGACTCATCTGGTAGGCTGGCCAGTTGGGCAGGACTGCTCCGGGCACTAGGTCGATCTGGTGTTCTATGCCACGTAAAGGAGGCAAGCCTGCTGGTATCTCCTCTGGGAACACATCCTGGAACTTGTTGAGGAGAGTTGCCACTTCAGGAGGTAGCTCTACCTGTTCATGTTCTATACTCAAAGTTTCTTTGAAGACCATTAGTAACATTAAATCCTTCGAGGCTAAAGCTCTTTGGACATGGCTTGGTTGAATAAAAAAATTAGACTTGATAAGTTTCTTTTCCTTACTCATTTGGAGTTGTAGCTCATGTACCTGGGCAGGTGTAAGAGGAGCTAGGCTGACTTTTCTTTTGTCATGCACAAAAGTGTAGAGATTGGTTCGGCCATCATGTCTGGTCTCTTTGTCAAACTGCCATGGCCTTCCTAGCAGAAGATGGCCAGCTTGCATGGGCACCACGTCGCACACGACTTGGTCTTGGTACTTGCCCACACTGAATGGCACAGTGACTTGCTCATGGATCTTGAGCTCCACTTTGTCATCGAGCCATCTCAGTCTATATGGTCGAGGATTCTTTGTCTTCTCTAGACCTAGCTTATCAACCATATATGCACTAGCAACGTTAGTGCAAGAACCACCATCTATGATGAGGTTACATACCTTGCCCTTGATGGTGCAACGACTGTGGAAGATGTTCTCCCTTTGGATGGTCTCTGAAGGATCCATCATTGCACTGAGGATGCGTCTAGTGACCAGCACTTCCCCCACATCAAGGTACTCAATGTCACCGTATTCTCCTTCTGGTTCATAGACTTCATCTTGGGATTCATACTCTCCAGCTTCCATGATCAACATGACACGGTTGTTTGGGCATTCCCTTGAGATGTGTCCGCGACCCCTACACTTAAAAAAAGTGATGTCACGTGATCTTTGAGGGTTAGAGGACTTACTATGCTCTCTCTGGTCATGGGTTGCTCAGGAGGTTTGCTCTTGAACCATGACTCGATCTCTATGTCTTTGCCTTTGTCTATGGGCTTGAGAATGTTGCTTGGTGCCCAAGGCGTCTTAGGCTTGCTACGGATGTCTTGGCTCTTACGTTTGATGTGCTGCTCAGCCTGGACAGATAGGTGGAATAAGTTCTTGAAGTCATTGTAGATTTGCCTTTCCACCTTGCGGCTGATTCTTTCTTGGAGTCCATCCAAGAATTGTGCCATCAAAGCTTCCTCATCGTCATTGAGTTCCAGCCTGTTCCTTAGTCTCTCAAATTCTTCATAGTACTCCTCTACTGATCTGGTACCCTGCTTAAGAGTACGGAAACGTCGTTGCAAATCTCTATGAAAATAAGGTGGAACAAACCTTTATCTCATGAGGTCTGTCATGTCGACCCATGAGGCCTCAATCTTTTCCTCCTACGGTCAGACACCTCACGATCCCACCAGATGAGGGCATTGTCCGTGAGTTGTGCTACTACCATGGAGACTCTCCTAGGTCCTGGTTTGTTGTAGTGATCGAAGATGTGATCCATCCTTCTCTCCCAATCTAGGTATGCCTTGGGGTCTACTTTTCCTGCAAAAATCGGAGGTGTTAGCTTAACATCAGGATGAGTTACCCGGTTGTAGGCGTGTTCATCTCCATCCTCATGATGTCTAGGAGGCATCCTTGGTCTCTGGTGATGTCCATATGGCTCGAAGCCATCACCTTGTGCCTCTGGTTGCCGTGGAGGTCCTCTCGGCCTATGGTGATAGTTATGAGGTTCTGCGTCCTCATCTCCTTCTGGCTGAGGCTCCTCCTATTCGTGACGTGTCCTAAGGTGCTCAGGACCCTCAGCACGGTCTTTCTCAGCTCTCACGTGCCATAGGCCTGGAATCTCACAGGCCTCTCCACGCGCTCCAACCTCTCGCCTATTGATGTGAGTTGCGTTTGGAGGGTGGTGAACATGGGCATCATGGCCTCAGCTGCATCTCTATTCTCTTCTGCCATTGTGCTACAAGAAAGAAATACAAGTTATTTTGCTCCTAAGTGGATTAGGAGGGTTTTCTTTTATAGGGGAATTCGAATTTGTAAAAAGGAAAAAGTTGAGAAAAAGGAAAAACCTGAAAAAAGGAAAGTTTAGAAAAATTGAAACTTTCTACAACTTGTGCGAGCTATCCAATTCGAATTCTTTTGGTATTTTTCCTATTTTCTTTTTCTTTCTTTTTAATTTAACTTAAAAATAATGGAAATATGATTTGAACACAAAGGAAAACGTGAATGGCAATGCAAAAGTGAACCTAAGCCCTAGTGATACACGTAGAAGCTAGATGCACTCGGTTTGGAGTTTAGTGTTATTTTTTTCTTGAATGCGACTTAAACTAATGCAAGAAAAAGAAACAAAACTAACTAAAGGATAGAAACAACTTGGTTTAGGAGCTCTGATACCAAAATGATACAAGCCTCGATTCAAGGCTTATATGCGCGTGGGCTGTTTGGAGAAGGTTAGGTGAGAAACTCGACCTTAGACTTCTTGGATAGAGGTTTTTGGGTTGGTATTCAATGGAGGGGTGAAGTGAACCACATGAGGGGTGATGAAACTCGTGATAAATCACAAACTTAGAGCTAGGAGGGCTGGTCTCAACTAGGTTCTAAGCGCACAAGATTCTTAGAGAGAAAATTTGTTGGAAGAAAGTTATACTTTATTAATATCAAAAAGATTGTCGAACTACAGTACTGGAAGGAGCCTTATTAATATGCTCGACAGCTTGACCTTCTAGGGTCGACTCAAAGAAAGAAAGGAAAGTTTACAAAAGTGCACAAATGGAAAATGTACAAAAATGCATAACCGAAAAAGGACCTATTCCTAAAATATCTTTGAATCAAAAATGTCTTCAAATTGAAAACTTACCTTTCTTACCTCAAGGCCAAGAAATGGAAGGTGGCCGTCCTTGTGGCATACACGCGCCTTCCTCCTAGTCTTCGACTTGGAGTGGGGTTAGGAATCTTTGGGCCTTGACCTCTCTTACCACTAAATCCCACGTCTCTGAAGTCCCTTGCACTGTTGAGAAACCTTTGGAATCTTCTTTGCACTTCTGGCCCACTGTCCTTAGTCGATCTTCCTCTATGAGCTTGTCGACCCATAAGCTGAATTTGTGGAAGAGTGCTCTTGATCTGCTCTTTGTCATTGCTCCTGGTGGCACCACTGGTGTAGAGACTTCCTCTAGATGCATGTCCTAAAGCTGGTAGCTTATCTGGTTCGAGTCTCCTTGTGTAGATGGTTAAATGCCCGTGTACTCGCACTACAAGAAAACATCCATTTTGCGACCACAGAAGTGGTTGCAAAGTGGTCGCAAAACTCAAAATTGCGACTACTTTGCGACCACCAGAAGTAGTTGCAAAATCATAGTCGCAAAAATATGTAGTCGCAAATCAGTCGCAAATTTGCGACTGATTTGCGACCACGGTAATAGTGGTTCAATTTGCGACTGATTTACGACCAATTGGTGGTGACTATTTTTGCAACTACTTTGCGACTGAATTTCCGTAACAAATTTTGCCACTGTTTTGCGACTACAAGATCCACATATGTGGTTGCAAAACCCGTAGTCACAAATCAGTCACAAAATTTTGTGACTGATTTGCGACTACATGATGAACCATAGCAGTCGCAAATCAGTCACAAAATTTTGTGACTGATTTGCGACCACAGTTAACACGTAGTCGCAAATCAGTGGCAAAAAGTGCGACTGATTTGCGACTACAACGAAATTAGATTAAAAAATTTTTAATTAATAATATTTTTAATTAATTTTTAATAATAATATTATGAATTTTTAATACAATAATTTTTAATTAATTTTGTAATAATATAATTAATATTATAAATATTAATTAATTTTTAAATAATTTTTAATAATAATTTTTAATAATATTTTTCAAAATTAATTTCCAAATAATTATGTTTTAATAATATTTATATTTCATTATTACCCCTTCTTACCATTTGTGTTTTTGTGGTTTTTTGGATTGGAAGAGATTTTATAAGTGTTTAGAGAGGTTTTAGAAAGTAGGAATGTTTGATTGTGAAAAATGAGGGAAAACCATCACGTATTTATAGAATTTTTTTGCGACGACGTATGTTGTCGCAAATCAGTGGCAAAATTCGAAATTAATGACGTGGTCGCAAATCAGTCGCAAAATAATTTGGTGGGAATCGAAAATTTTCAAACTCCCTCCAAATTAATTCGTGGTCGCAAATCAGTGGCAAATTTACCACTGATTTGCGACCACAGTTAATTTATTCGAAAAAAAACATTGTGGTCTCAAATCAGTGGCAAATTTGCCACTGATTTGCGACCACCAAATAATTTGGTGGGAATCAAAAATTTTTAAACTCCCTCCAAATTAATTCGTGGTCGCAAATCAGTGGCAAATTTGCCACTGATTTGCGACCACGGTTAATTTATTCGAAAAAACATGTGGTTGCAAATCAGTGGAAAATTTGCCACTGATTTGCGACCACAGTTAATTTATTCAAAAAAAATATTGTGGTCGCACATCAGTGACAAATTTGCCACTGATTTGCGACTATGGTTAATTTATTCGAAAAAAACATGTGGTTGCAAATCAGTGGTAAATTTGCCACTAATTTGCGACCACGGTTAATTTATTCGAAAAAAACATTGTGGTCTCAAATCAGTGGCAAATTTACCATTGATTTGCGACCACAGTTAATTTATTCAAATAAAATCATATGGTTGCAAATCAGTGGCAAATTTGCCACTGATTTGCGACCACAAGTAATAATTGTGACTAATTTGCCACCATATTCTCAATGCAGTGGCAAAATGGTGGCAAATCAGTCACAAATAATACTCTAAATCCTAAATTTTTTAATTTTGGTAAATAAATTGAATTATATAAGATTGATAACTTGATTATAAGTTGTACAAACTTCAATTACTAAGAAAACAACAACATTTACCAAATTTACCAAATTTATAAATCATTTATCTAAAACACTTAACACATTTACTTAACCTTATATCTCTTATATACATTTCAAATAGTCTCTAAAATTTAAATGAAAACAAATATGATTTTTTTATATATGTGGTCACTTATAATGGATAGTACTTTCCTAAAAATGCAAATAGAAGTTGTAAATGTGGAAAATACATAGAAAAAATGTGAATTTACCCAATGTAGTCGCAAATCAGTCGCTATTTTGCGACTGATTTGTGACTGCAGTTCAAATTTTGATCTTGTAGTCGCAAATCAGTGGCAAATTTGCGACTGATTTGCGACCACAAGTAATAATTGTGACTGATTTGCCACCACAATCTCAATGCAGTGGCAAAGTGGTGGCAAATTTGCCACTGATTTGCGACTGCAAATACCAGTTGCAAAGTAGTCGCAATTTAGTCTCTTAATGGTTGCGCATTGCGACCAATATGCGACTACAAGTTTTAGTCACAATTTTGTGACCACTTTGCAACTACATCTCCGTAGTCGCAAAGTGGTCGCAAAATCGTGGCAAATGTAGTCGCAAATTTTGCGACTACGTATGTGGTCGCAAAATGCAGTGGCATTTTAGCAGTTTTCTTGTAGTGTCGGCTGGATCGCTTGTACCGGCTGGACTGTACGAGGTACTGGCCGGAATGCCTTCTGGACCGGCCAAGTTGATCCTGGAGTCGGCGGCGTCACCAATGGTACCGGTGGTATTATCCATGTCGCCACCAGTAGGGCCTGAGGTTTGGGCCTCTCCGCCGGCTCTGCTGATCGGTCTGGTCCTGTTGGTCGAGGGTCCGGCGGTACCGCTTGGGCCGGTAGACGTGCCAAATGGCCCGGCTGTCTCGGGCAAGTTTCTTGGTCGGCTAGTCTGGTCTCCTGGCCGACCATACGACCTGATGTCCCCATCAATAGCATACATTAGGCTCCCAACTACGCTTGCGTTTGGAACTTTTTCTATGTGCCAGTCTTCCTCTTTCCCCTCTTCAGCTGTTAGGCTTCTTAGTTTGAATTTTGTAGACGTTGGGGTGACTACTGCCTTTGCTTCTGCCATTCCAAACGTTCTTAGCATATTTTCCAAATAGTCTTCTTGAGATAAAATTAAGGTTCCCTTATGTCTATCTCTAATTATATCCATTCCCAGAATTCTTGAAGCCTTCCATAGATCTTTCATCTCAAATTCTTGATTCAAACTGTCTTTTACCTTTTTTATCTCTTTCAAATCTTCAGAAGCTATCAACATATCATCCACGTATATTAGGAGGTCAACTGCCTGTTTGTTTGTACATTCCTGATCATGTACACACACGGATCCAGTTTGCTTCGCACAAATTTCTGAATCTCCATGAAATTGTCGAATTTAAGATTCCATTGTCTAGGTGACTATTTTATGCCATATAGTGACTTCTTCAATAAACAAACCTTGTTCTCATTTCCCTTCTTGATGAAACCTTATAGTTGTTGCATAAATATCCTTTCTTCCAACTCTCCATGCAAAAACGTAGTCTTGAGATCCATCTATTCCAATTCATAGTCTTTTTTTGCCACTAGGGATATGATGAGCCGAATTGATACATGCTTAACAACTGGTGAGAACACCTTATTGTAATCGATTCCTTCCTTCTGAGAAAATCCCTTTGGTACCAGCCTTGCCTTGTACCTCTGTTTTTCCACCCCTGGAATTCCTATTTTTAAGTTGAAAACTCATTTGCAACCAATCGGTTTTGCCCCTTCTGGTTTATCTATTAGGATCCATGTTTGATTTTTCATCAATGAATCCATCTATTCTTAAGCAGCGGCTTCCTAGAATTTCTTATGCTTACTGAATTTTACCTTTGCAAATATCTTGGGTTCTTCCAAATTTATCTCTTCAGCTGCTGCTAGAGAATAGGCCACGAAATCAGAATCCTCAAACCTAGAAGGAGTTCAAATGTTCCTCCTTACTCTGTCTCTAGCCAACAAGTAATAAGTCATTTCTTGTTCTGGTTCTGAGACATATTCTGGTTCATCTTCTTTTGAACTCTCAGATTCTTCAAAAGAAATATCTCTACCTTGAACTGATATGTCTCTCTGTCTTGTTCCACTTAGGGTTGGCCCTTGTATCAATTCATCGGTGAATGATACCTTCTTTTCCTTCTTGCCTCTGGTTTCGTTTTTGCCATTTCTTGAAGTAAGAGTATCCTTGAACACCTCTTCTTCATTGAATATGACGTTCCTGCTTGTTGCACATCTACCCTTTTCTGGTAACCAGATTTTGTATTCTTTAACTCCAAAAGGATACCCCATGAAGATGCTGTTAACTGCTCTTGGGCTTATCTTCTCTTGAACTACGTGGACAAATGCTGAACATCCAAAATGCATGAGGTGTGTCAACTCGGGTTTTGAACCTGTCTGCATTTCCTCTGGTAACTTGATGTTGAAAGAAGAGTTTGGGGACTGACTAATGATGTAAACAGCGGTAGATGCTGCTTCTGCCTAGAACTCTTGTCCTAAACCTGTATCAACCAACATGCATCGAACCTTATCCATAATTTTGCTGTGGAGTATATGTGCAGGTTCTATGTCTCTTGATTCCTGATTCCCGACAAAGATAATCCATCTCCTGGTTACAGAATTCCAACACATTGTCTGTTCGTAAGTATTTGATTTTTCTTCGTGTATGATTCTCTACTGATTTCTTCCAATCTTTGAAAGTTTAAAATACTTCATCTTTGGTCTTCAAGAAGTATATCCAAACTTTCCTGGAAAAATCATCAATGTAGGTGACAAAATATTTACAGTTTCCTAGACTTTCTAGTGTAGAAGGTGATCCCCATAAATCTGAGTGTACATACTCCAACATTCCTTTGGAAGTATGCTTTCCTGTTGGGAAACTCTATTTGTGAGATTTTACGAGAACACAACTCTCACAAAACCCTAATTCATCAACCTAATTCTTTGAAAAATAACCTTTCTGCACAAGTGCATTCATGTTTTTCAGACTCATATGATCCAATCTTGAGTGTCATATTCTTGTCATATCTGGTTCAGCTATTGCAATATTGACCTCCTCTTTTACAACTGTTCCTTGAAGGTAGTACAAGCCGTTTTGATACTTTTCTGAAAGCACTTTTTGATTTTATTTGTAGAAGTTAATCATAAATTATTCTCCTTGGTATTTGCTGCATGCCTTCTCTAACATCCCATAGGAAATCAGATTTTGTCTCATTTCTGGCATGTATCTGATTCCTGTTAGGATCACCACAAATCCATCCAGATTCTGAATCTTGATCTTTCCTACTCCCTTGACAGTGTTGTGAGTGTTTTTTGTCATAAGAACTTTGCCACCATCAAATTCTTCTAAGTCAAACAACACCTCCTTGTTAGGAGTTATATGAAACGAACAACCTGAATCCATAACCCATTCTTCCCTTAAGTCTTGAGTACTCACCGTTAGTACCATAGGTTGCTTGGGCTCGGTTGCCATGTTTGCTGATTCTCGCACTCGGTTCTTTCTTTCTGGATAGTTTCTCTTCCAATGTCCCTCTTTCGCACATACAAAACAACCTTTTGTTTGCTTTGAGTTCCTTTGTCTAGATTTTGACCTATCTCTGCTTTTGGATCTTCCTCTCCAATTACTGCTACTGCTCTTTTCAAACTTGCTATTTGGCCTTCCCCTGGATTCCACAAACAGCCCCTCATTCTGAGGCTTAGAAAGTTTTCCACATTCTACCAATTCTCTTTATTTAGATTTTGCAGCAGTTGTAACTTTGTTCAGCTTTAGGGTGTCTCTCCCTTACTTGAGTTTCCTTAAGCTGATCGTACTTGTTAGACAAAGAACTTAGCAAAAGAATTGCATGTACCTCTTCTGAAATCTCGACTCTATGTTGTTTAGGTCTGTCACCAGGTTTAGGAAGTCGTCTACGTTTGTGTCGATGTTTTTGGAGTCATCCATCTTGAACGTGTAGAATTTCAGCTGTAGGTAGAATCTGTTTGGTAGAGAAGTTTCCATGTAAAGTTTATTCAGAGTGCCCACATGGTTGCTGCGGTTTTGCAGTTTGATATCTTCCTTAGAACTTGATTGTTAACGTTGATCACAATCAAATTTTTGGTTTTTTTCGATTTTTCGAACTTTACTGGATCTATATTTGATGTATATGTATCATCATCTGATTCTTCCTTTGTTTTGGACTCTCGCCGGAGTGTTTCATCAGTCAGGATATCCTTTAGGCCAAGGACACCAAGGTGCGCAAGCATTCTGACCTTCATAGGGAGAAATCACCATTGCCGTCGAATCTGTCCACCTCAAGTCTTGAGCTTGCCATTGCAATACCTTAAAGTTGTTGTTCAGGTAACGTGGAATCTCTGAGTTTCCCATAGGTACCTCTCGGAAAAACAATTGTTTTATTGAAAGAATTGTTTTACAATGAAGAAGATAAACACTCTCAAAGAAAGAAACAAAAGACCTAACTCTCTCTCTCTCTCTCTCACGTAATCTCTCTCTCTAGTGATTGATGCTCTCGGTTTTTGCAGGATACCCATAAGAAAGAGAAGTTCCCGTTTTTATACAAAGGAGACAGACTGCCTAAGGTTTCAGAAGTCATTTGGGCTCAAAGGCCCAGAAGGGCCCACTATCTGCAACAGTTGATTGAAGTTCCACATGATTTGACCATTACTGATTAAAAATGTGATGGATATACAATTGAAAGTTGATTGAAAGTCTGCGAAAGTTGATTGAGAATTGATTGACAAGTAGTCTTGCCAAGCGGGTTGGACCCGCCCCGCATGACCCGCCCCACGGCGGGTTGAAGATTTTTTTTGTAAATTTTTTTACCCGCAAAACTCGCGAGTTATTTTTTTAAAACCTGCACCTGCCCTGCATTAATCGTTTTCTAAATTTTTTTAAAAATATTTAATTAAATAAATCCAAATAATAATAAATCTAAATTTAATACATCAAATATATTAAAAATCAATTTTTAAAATATCAAATTACAAAAAATTTTGAACATCAAGTTTGGTACTAGATTGGTTTAAGATTAAATTGGTTTATGATTAAATTGGTTTAAATTTTGGTTAATTAATTTTGACCCAAAATTTACGGGTGCCCCCTAACCCGTTAAATAATAAAATGAAATCCGCACCTGCCCCGCTATACTAAAACTCGACCCGCATCCACCCTGCATATGAAAATTTTTTTTTAACCTGTACCCGCCTTGCAGCGGGTCAAACGGAGCGAGACCCGCGGGTAATGAACCATAATGACAAGCCTATTGACAAGATGAAGTGATGGCAGCAAGTGATAGCGACAATGAAGTTTGCAATAACTAATGTAAATTTGATAAAAATGCAATAAAATGTGTAAAAAATAAAAAAGACTGCGTATGTATATCATTGCTCATAGAGTAACCAATTGAAAAACAATCGAAAAACTTAAAAATTAGCAAAAATTTAAAAACAAAATAACTTATTATTTTTGCATTTCATGAATTCTTTTTCTTTTCAAATTTGCAAAAAGAAAAGATGAAAAAAAAAAGAGAAGATGAAGAAAAAAAGATAAGACTTACATTAGAATTATATTTCTCGATAGAGTATCTTCATTTTTGTCAAGACTTTGTTTTTTTCTTTTTGTGGTTCCTATATGTGTATTTTGCTTGTAATTTTTTTACCATTTATGTTTTCAATCTTTTTATTTTCTTTGTAATCGTTGTACAAATTCTGTAATAGTATGAAATCTTAGTATTGGACCAAAAAATTGTAAAAACACGTTAAATTTATAATAATTTTACAAATAAAATACTGTACATAAATTTTACGATACACTTCCATTTTTTTTCAAGTGCATTAATGCTTTTCATAAACTTTGGTATAGTTGCTATAGTATTTAACAAAACTTTTCCGTTACTTTCAAAAAATGAAACATAAAATATATATTATATCCGTTATCGCCAATAAATTATCATTTATTCTAGGAAAAAACAGTTGATTCCGACAGGAAATTGTTTAAATTGGATTATGTATGCTTGAACTATTTTTAGTGTTAATACCTCCATGAACTATTTTAAAATTTAAAAACACTTTAACAGTTATCGTTTGTTACACCGATAAATTTGATGACGCGGATTCTACGTGTGAACAATCTCGAAACGACACCGTTTTACTTTTTTTCTAATGTTAACATGAAAATATCGTCGTTTGCCAATTTGGAGGAAGTTTTGAATTAGGGTTCGTAAATGAAGAAAATGAGAAAAAAATCGTGTGCTTGGAATGAAATCGACGACTATAAAAAGCTTTTTTGACGAAGTCGGAGTGAAGGTGAAAGAATCGACAGCAACCGACGTCGATAGTTGGTGAGGGAACTTTTCAATTGTGTGTGGTCTCTACAATGAGGTGAGTTCATTTTCGTTATGAAATTCGTAGATTTAAGATGAATTTAAAAGTCGATAGATATTTGATTTCATCTATGATAAAGTTAATAGGCGATATATAGTTATGGCATAAATTATGATTTACATAGTAAAAAGAAATCAATGTGATATGTCTACCAAATGTTCGATGAAATGTCTGAAAAAGAGTCCAAATAAGTTAGAACTGAAATTGATCTCGGTTATTTTAAAAAGTACTGAAGGGGAGAATCCAACATTAGTCAATTGCTATTGTGTTGGTATGTCTAAAAACGTAGATGACAAAGTATACTATGTATTTGGTTGTGTTAGGACTATTGAAACGAAGTCGATATAATTGTTTATAGAGTTAATAAACCAGTTGCCAATAAACATATAAAGTTACATAGTTTGGTATAAGATTTCGTACGAGAAATTGTTAATAATGATAAAAATTTTAGAAAAATGTGTATAACTACAATATGGATTAACGTTTTGACATTTTTTTTTATTTTTAAACATTTACGTCCTTTTGACACTCTGTTATGTATCCGCCTAATTAGTACTAGTAACGGATTTCATTTAAATTGTTGGTTTTAGTTCTGTTTCGTTATTCCATATAGTGTTTTTGAATTTTAGAATAGGTCTGTTCGCATTGATAAATAGTTTAACTACATATGACTGTTTTCCGGTATCATGCAAATGTCAATATGAGTTATTGAGTTCGCGAGTGATCCATACATCCTTCACTAAAGAATTTGTGGATTTGTATGTAAATATTAGTAATCTCTTTTTAGAATTCTTAAAAAAATAATATTTTAAATTAGAAATTAGTAAAACTGACCCAAAAGTATCAGAAAAGGCACGGAATGAAAAAGTATTAGAAAAGCCAAAGCTGTGTAGTTGTTGGGTGAAATTTCCCGTGTGGTCCTCCTCACTGCTTTTCTCTCTCATATATTTAATCCAACGGTTCTCCTTCAATCTCCTTTCGTGATCGTCGCTCCCCACTCACACCCCCAAAAAATTCTAAAAACAAAAATATATTTTCAACTTCGGAAACAAACCTCTCTCTCTTTCTCTCTCTCTCATTCAGATCTGAATTCTTCTTCTTCAAGCCTTCGTCTCGATCTAACGACAAAGAGAAGAAATGGCGACAGCACCAGCATCATCCTCGGCTCGTGAAGAGTTTGTTTACCTAGCGAAGCTCGCGGAGCAAGCGGAGCGATATGAAGAGATGGTGGAATTCATGGAGAAAGTCGCTGAAGCTGTTGACAAAGACGAACTCACCGTCGAGGAGCGTAATCTTCTTTCCGTCGCTTACAAAAACGTCATAGGCGCTCGTCGTGCTTCCTGGCGTATCATTTCTTCCATCGAGCAGAAAGAGGAGAGTCGCGGCAACGACGACCATGTTACCACGATCCGTGACTATAGAAGCAAGATCGAATCTGAGCTCTCCAAAATCTGCGATGGTATTCTAAAGCTTCTTGATACCAGGCTTATTCCCGCTTCTGCTAACGGAGATTCGAAGGTTTTTTACCTTAAGATGAAGGGAGATTACCATAGGTATTTGGCTGAGTTTAAGACCGGTCAGGAGAGGAAAGACGCCGCTGAGCACACTCTCACCGCTTACAAAGCCGCTCAGGTATTTCTCCATTCTCTTTCTGTCTCCGATCTGTAATTGGAATCCAGAATAACGGTTATACGTTGACTTGATTTTGGTTGGATCTATGATTTTAGTTTCTTTTTCTCAAATCATGATACCTATTCATCGATTTCGTTAATCTGTTTTGTTTTAGGACATTGCTAATTCCGAATTGGCTCCAACCCACCCGATCCGTCTGGGTCTAGCTTTGAACTTCTCTGTCTTTTACTACGAGATTCTTAACTCTCCAGACCGTGCCTGCAATCTCGCTAAGCAGGTGACGAAATTTTTTTTAATAGCATCATGCATATATTGGGTTCGAATCATCACATGACTTGTGTGTTAATGAGGCCATATTGGGATTCAACAGGCATTTGATGAAGCTATCGCCGAGTTGGATACTCTTGGCGAGGAGTCATACAAAGACAGCACCTTGATCATGCAGCTTCTCCGTGACAACCTTACTCTCTGGACTTCTGATATGCAGGTAAACTGATGTTTCAATCCTTGATACCTTTCTTCTGCTTTCAGTTATAATGTTATCACTCAAAACTACAAACTTTTGATAATGGGTATGGTGGAAAAACCTTGATGGCTTATGTATGGTGTTGCACTAATCTTCAATCCTTGGAACTTTTCTTTGTTTCATCTTGTTTGTGTTTCATACGAAACTAGAAACTTTTGTTTGATAATGGGTATGGTGGAAAACCTTAATGGCTCCTGATTTTCTGGTTCGTTTCCAAAATGATTCTAAAAAAGGAATCAAAGATTCTGGAATTGTTCGCCCAATGTTCTTGGTTTTGCATTATTCCCCTGGTTTGATTGTGGTGTTATTTCAAATGATTTAACCAGGACGAAGGAACAGAGGAGATCAAAGAAGCAGCGGCACCAAAGCCTGCTGAAGAACAGAAGGAGTCGTCCTAAGTCTTTGACTACTTTGTTATTATCTCTAAAGTTATCGAATGTATTGTTTTTGCTTTTTGCAAAATTCGGTGTTTGTTTTCTAATATTCCTTATGAAATACTCAAAGCTTCTAAGGCCGTCTATTCTTGTCCTTCTTTGCTTTTCCTAATCATTGGATACTATCTGTTTTCTTTTTCTTCTTTGTGCATTTCGGTTTCTGCTTTGTACTCAAAACTCATATTTCTCTCTTATTAATGATTTGCCATTACTCAGGTGATGTTTTTTTCTTTCTTGGTGCACATGTTTCTGCGTTTGCAGATGTGTTCTGAATTGCTTGGATCAAGTCTGCATAACAAATGTTGGAAGAATTAGTCTTGCTTGGTCATTCGTTTCGAGGATTATATTAATGGAAAAAGTTTTGGATTAAAGAATATGGTAGTGTCTTTGCTCTTTTGCTCGTGACTCAATTACAATTCATTGGATACAATAATCTTTTGTGTTATCTATCTAGAAAATATATTATATATTTAGAGTAATGAACTCAAATGAACCGAAATTTTGGTTAAAAGTCATCAAAACCATGATAACATAATTTATTTACAATTATGTTATTATGTATTGAAAAAAAATAATTAAACAAGTAATTATGTCTACGGTCGTGTCTTTTCAGTCATTGGATCGTGTGTTTTCAGTTTTAATAAATGTTATCAAAATCCTAAACTTTTCACCATTTTGACTTCAGATTTCCGAAACAAGAAATTTTTTTCACCATTTTCGGCGGCATTTTCGTGTTTCTATGCGTTCGTGTTCATTTTCGGCGATATTTTCTACGTGTTCGTGTTTCTATGTGTTTGTGTTTCCTCGCGTTGGTGTTCGTTCTCTGCAACTTCCGGTGTTTCTTCCGTTATGTTTGACCAGCCGCACAACGATCCTCTTATAATCGAGATACAAGTTAGTGACTACAAGGTAACCTGGGTGTTGATAGACATAAGGAGATTGGTGGATCTCATCTTCAAAGAAACTCTGCAAAAGATGGACATCAAAAACACTGACATCCAACCGGCAATCAAACCATTGACCAGTTTTACTGATGAGACCACAACGACTATCAGGACAATCAAACTTCCAGTGTTTACCAGATGCATGACAAAGAGAGTCAAGTTCATCGTCATACATAAATCGGCGATCTACAACGCCATCCTAAGAACCCCATCGATACACACGATGAAAGCCATACCATCGACCATCACTAGTCTATCATGTATGCGACAACAAGAAAGGTCCAAACGATCAGAGCGGATCAACGAGTGTCCAAAGCTTGCTTTGTGACTGAACTTAGACTGCATGGCTTGCGCAGATGTATTACATCGCAACAGGGCAGAAATATCAATCTCGCATCGAGAGGCTAGATGTAAAAGAACTCGTGGAACAGGTGTACACCGACGAGCGTAACCTAGAATGGTATATTGGCATCGGTACTGAGCACTGACAAGAGAGCAGGAACTAGTACATCAAGTTTCTCCAGCAAAACATCGTGACATTCGCTTGGATGATGCCCGATATGAAGAGATAGATCTTCGAGTAACATGTCATGAGCTGAACGTGGACCCTGCCTTTAAGCCGATAAAGCAAAAAGGAGAAGGCTCTAACCAGAACGAGCGCAAGCGATAAACGACAAGGACGAGCAACTGCTGAAGGCAGGATCTATCGCCGAAGTCAAGTGCCCTGAATGGTTGGTCAACCCAATGGTTGTAATATGAGAAAAACAGTAAGTAGAGAGTCTATGTTCAACTTCACTAACCTGAAAAAAGATTGCCCAAAGGATAATTTCTTGGTTTCACACATCGATAGGCTGCTCAAACCGACTGCTGGGAACGACTTGTTGCCATTCATGGACGCGTTCTTTGGATATAATCAGATCATGATGAGTCTGGAATACGAAGAGAAGACAACATTCATAACAGATAAAAAAATGTACTGTTACAAGGTAATGCCCTTCGAACTGAAGAATGCGGGGGCAACCTACAAAAACTTGGTCAACCGGATGTTCACCAACCACCTAGGACTTTCAATGGAAATTTACATTTACAACATGCTCGTCAAATCCCTCTGGACGGAAGATCATTATGGCTACCTGAGTACATGTTTCACAATACTCATTCACTATGGAATGAAGTTGAATCTAGACAATTATTATTCACATCGGGATAATTTCTTAACTATGTCGTTACCTAGCGCGGAATAGAGACTAACCCAAACCAAATCAAGGAGATCACAGAGCTCCCCTTGCCCAAAAGCTCCCGAGAGGTCTATAGGCTCACATGCTAAATAGATGGGCTCAACCGTTTTATCTTGACGTCAACCGACAAATGTCTACCGTTCCATCAACTCCTCCGTGGGAGCCAAAAAAATCAAGTGGGACGAGAAGTGCGAGGAGGCTTTACAGCAACTAAAAGCCTATCTGACTATGCCACTGATCCTATCAAAACTCGAAGAAGGAGAATCACTCTATCTCGATATTTCAGTAACGAGCTCGGCCGTCAGCGAGGTTTTAGGGACTTACCGGGGAACTCATGGCCTTCGTGCTAACCAAAATCTCCCATTGCAAAAGCAAAGCAGCAAACTTGCTGCCCGCGCTCGCATCCAACTCAAACCCACAACTCAACCGAGTGTTACCGGTAGAATCCATCCCGGCACATAGCATCGAGGTATCCAGGGGAGTATGCCAAATAACCCAGCCAGAAGGAGAACATGACAAGGAAGACATCATGATCATCCACAAAGATCCTAGCACCGCTGATTGGAGAGAACCCATTTGGCTATACATTGCGCATGGTGAAGCCTCATCAGAAAAATGGGCAGCTTGACCACTAAAAACATGAATTTTGTAATATAACCTGCTTTACAGGAACGTGTATTGTCGCAGCACATCCAGTGTACTCCTGCACTGCAGTCACGGGCCGGAGACCCAATGGGTGATAGCTGAAACACATGAAAGCGTAGAGGGAAACTGTTCGGTCGGACGAGCCTTAGCCATCAAAATAAGGCGACATGAGTTCAACTCGCAAACAATGTTGGGCAACTGCGAAAGATTTATAGCTTTTTGTGAGAAGTGTTAACGGCACAACCCACTAATCCACCACACTACCCAGCTGTTAACAACAACATCTGCCCTTTATCCGTTCATGAGGTGGTACATGGATATAGTCGGAGCACTACCGGCCTCACGAAAAATGGATTATTGGTGGTTATGAGAGATTGTTTCATCAACTGAGTAGAGACTGAAACCAACACCAAGATACTATAAAAAGATGTCCAGAATTTTGTATGGAAGAACATCATTTATCAGCACAAAATTATGTATGAGATCATTATCGACAATGACTCCTAGTTGACGTTACAATAGTTCGAAGGTTTATGCAGGCTTTGGAAAATTCGTCTGAGCAAATCTCTGCCATGTTACCCATGACGAACCAAACCATCATTACGGGGGTTAAGAGGTGGTTGGATGAAAAGAAGGATATGGACCAACGAACTTGATGGAGTGCTCTGGACACACCGAATCATATTGCACCGCAATTTTGGAGCAGCACCTTTCTCCATGACCAATGGTATGGAGGCAATAGCTCCAGCCAAAGTCAGCGCTCCCAATTTCTGACAACTAGCGATGCCCCAAAATGCCATAGCAAATAATGCGATGATCTACAATACCAAAGAAGCTCTCGAGGAAGAACGATACCAACCTTTTTTTTTACATCAAGAACTACCAGCAACAAGCCGCTTACTACTACCACAAAAAGGTGAAAGGCAAACACTACGTAGAATGTGACCTCGTAGAATGGGTATGTAGGCAGTTCGACCAGCATGTCAAATTTATACATAATTTGGGAAAGAGTTAAAAATCAAACTTAAATGATTTTTATTATATAAAGCCATCCGCACGCGGATTTACAAATCAATACAAGACAACCAAACATTCACCAACAAAAAAAACAGAAAAATCAAAAAAGGAGGCATAAGGTAAAGGATAAAAAACAATTCTTCGAAGCACTGATCCAGCTTGATCAACGCGCTGGCATCACTTCCCAATCCTCACATTCTTCTCCTCCTCTACCATCTCCCGAGGAACATTGTGGCATCAAAGATGGGAGCTCGATACATATCCTTCTCAAGATTGCCCCATACAGGATCATTCAAGCTAGTTCAGAGAAAAAACAATGTGGTCACGCACAAACAGACGGGAAATGAGAAGAAACGCAAAGATAACACAAGAACCTAAACAGATTGGCCATATACCAACGTCGCTCAAATTTCCTCAGCAAGATCACTCTCAGAGAAGGAGAAGTCTATAAGGATTCCTATCGCTCGGAGTTTTGGCGCCATCATAACAAGCCAATCTGAAGTAGAGTTGTTAGGAAGAGTGAATTAGCTCTCCATCGTCACACAGAATAAACTACACCACCTGAAGACTAGCACTTATAAAGCCACGGAGCCTCGGAAATTCCAATAGGCCGCATGAATGGTCGTAATTATAATATCTTGGAAAAGCGTCGGATGCCTTTCCCATTCCCCACGAATTGACAACGGCGCTGAATTTATATTGATTCACGAGGGAGTCATGCTGATGAGTACCATGATACTGACCATGGACTGGAGCCATGGCTTGCGATACGAGAGGCGTTTGCCACACGGTCGAGGAGCAAACAACTAAGCAGGAGGTTCATCCTCGTAATGAAGAACTAAATCCCATGGCCATGAGTTAATGACATGGTCAGAGACCTGCGGGACCCTTGCTGGAGCCGGTACCACCGGTGTAGATGGCCCACCGGCCACGATACATTGACCAACCAAAAATCTTGCCCAAACCTTCGGCCAAATGACGATTGGCAACGGCCATGGCCATCCAATTCCAGATATATCTTTTTTCTTTAGTTGCAAATCAATTTCTCTAACTAGTTTTACAGGATTAGAGCTCACAAGAACCTGAGGTGACCACCAAGGACATGAAATGGCCAGAACAACGCTCATAGACCAAGAACTTCAAGATGGAGAAATACAACTGAAAGAGCTTCAAGAACAAGACCATGAAGCATCAAGTGAAGACTTAGAAGACATTAAAGCCCAAGGCCACGACCCAAGAAACTCCATGCCCCAAACACACACGGAATAGACACTTAGTGCTCCTACGCAGCCATTTACAAGTAAATCTAATGTTTGGTACATCTATTGTATTCTTGCAGGAACAAATGGCCCTAACAATGTCCCAACATGATGCCAATTCAAACTTATGCGCCTCACCTCACACGCAACTTGCAACTTTACTTTTTATTAGTTTATGAACTTTTTCTTTTATGTGTTGTTGCGATATCCTTTTGTTTGTGATTTCTGTGTTGCATTTCTTTCATTTAATTTGGCCATTGGTTCAAGTTGAAGAACCCTTATATAAGGTTTCCCTGCACACTTGTCATATTTTTAACCTTTTTTATATTAATAAAGATCAAATTTTCTTCAAAAAGAAAAGAAATCCTTTGCAAGTTCAAACAAGAGAGAGCCGCCGCCTCTTTGCTTGAACTCCTCGTGTTGTGTCAAAGAGTTTCCACCCTTATGGTGCACCTTACCTCTCCCATCACTGCCCCTGCCTTGATCCCACGAGAGAGAGCAACCGCCAACTCGTTAGGTCCCCACTCCTATCCATTTGGCTATAACAAAAGAGAGTGACCACCATCTTGTGTCATGGCCAGCTTTTGACCCTTTTAAGGTCTTATACGGCGTCTTACACCATCTGGTATCAGAGCTAAAAGATATTACAGCTAGGTTAGTCTTTTACTTCTTTATTTCATTCGGTTCTTTAGGTAATACTATAGTAGTTCCATTCAATAGATATACGGTTTGAGAAAAATCACAAAACAAAATTCATTTTGCATCTTGTTAGTTGTAGTTTCGTCCTTAATCAATAGTCATCATCTTACTACCATTGTTAGCATTGTAAAACATAGAAAAGAATAAAAAAAGAAATAGGAAGGAAGAAGGAAATAGAGTATATTTGCGATCTAAAGAAAAGGAAAGAATTCAAATGAGAATTTTTTCTTTTTCTAACAATTGCCTTTTTTGTCCTAAATCTTTTCGATCAAATATAATATTATATTAGATTTACTTTCATTTTTTCAGTATTTACATTACCTAAAGCTTAACATAAAAACCCGAAAAAGTTTGTAGTCTTACATTCACTTTTTGCATTATTTCTTTGTCTCCTTAATAACTACTTGCCGAGGAAGGTAGTATTCTTTTGTTTTTGCAGCAAGAGCTATGGGAGAAGAGGCTCAAGTTCCATAAGATGTCGTGCTCCAGATTCTCACTGCTATGAGAGAGGAGATGAGGAGCTTTGGAGATCAACTTGTACGGCTTGATCAACCCTACACGCGGGTACCCGAGAGACAAGGCCGAGAAGACTACCGGCTAGTAGGTCAAGATGGGGGTCTTCCTTTTGAAGAAGGAGACTTCTATCAAGAGCACATGGCACCTCAGCAGCCTCATCATCCTAGGAGGCGTGAGCCAATTAGAGAACCTCGGATTAGTGACCATGAACCTCGAGAAGGCAACTTGGAGACTAAGCTAACACCCCCTACTTTTGTAGGAAAATTGGACCCAGAGGTTTACATGGATTGGGAAAGGTGCCTGGAGTACATCTTCAAGTGCTATAACTATAATGAGCACAAGAAGGTGGCCGTAGAAGCTGCCCAACTCAGTGAGAATGCACTATCCTGGTGGGATAGAATAGTAGCCGAAAAGAGAAGGAAAAGATAACCAATTGGGCCGACATGAAGTGTCTTCTTAGATCAAGGTACGTTCATGAACATTATCATAGAGACTTACAAAAACGTTTTAGGAAGTTAGTGCAGGGATCTCAGAGTGTAGATGAGTACTTCGAGGAGTTTGAGAAGCTCATGAACTCCCTTGAGCTAGAGGAGTCTGAAGAATCTCTAATGGCACAATTCATAGATGGTCTCTAAGAACGCATTGCTCGAAAGATGGAACGAGGTAGTTACAACAGATTACATGAGTTATTGCACTTGGCAGTGCAAGTAGAGCAACAAATCAAACGCAAGACAGCCATGACCAGCCGGCCAAAAGGCAATCAACAATGGTCCAGGAGCAACAATTGGCCTTTAGACAAAGACAAAGTGATGGAAGTGGAGTCTTGGTTCAAGAGCTAGAATTCTGAGCCGACTAAGACATTCCGGTCAGAACAAGATAATTATCCTAATCTCAATCAAGTTTGGACATGTGATATTACTTGCTTTAAGTGCCAGGACCGAGGACATATGGAAAGAGACTGTCCAAATCAACGAGTAATGATCATCACTCCGAGTGGTGATTATGAATCACAAGACGAGCAAGATGAGGAGCCAAAAAATGGTTTGGAGGATTTTGTAGAGTACCCTGAAATATGAGAACTCCTAGTGACCAGGAGGGTACTAAGTGTTTTAGTGCAACCTGAAAAGAAGGTCCAAAGAGAGAATCTCTTCCACACGCAATACACCATCACGGATAAGGTATGTAACCTAGTAATTAATGGAGGATCTTGTGCTAATTTTGCTAGCAAGTATATGGTGGACAAATTAGGTCTTGAAAGGATCAAGCACCCGAGACCATACAAGTTACAATGGCTCAATGACTCTACGGAACTAAAGGTAACCGAGCAAGTGAGTGTGCCGTTTAGTGTGGGCAAGTACCAAGACCAGCTACTATATGATGTGGTGCCAATGCAAACTGGAAACCTACTGTTGGGTCGAGCATGAGGGTTTGATCGTGCCACGATCCACAATGGCCGAACCAATTTCTACTCCTTCACACATAATGATCGTAAGTACAATTTAGCTCCATTAAGTCCTTCGGAGGTACATGACCTTCAACCTAGGATGAGCAATGAGGCCAAGGAAAGTAAATCTAACCTTCTTATCACATATAGTGTCATGAATAAATCTAGATGTGCCAAGGGCACTATTTTGCTAATGTTGTACAAAGAATGTCTAAGTGTAGGATTCAAAGAGGAGGAACTAC
Source organism: Pugionium cornutum (assembly GCA_018901935.1). Lineage (NCBI taxonomy): Eukaryota > Viridiplantae > Streptophyta > Magnoliopsida > Brassicales > Brassicaceae > Pugionium > Pugionium cornutum. The sequence continues at coordinate 10,476,062 of CM032155.1, forward strand.
CTCCTGAGATCAATGACGTTGTAGAGAAGTACAAAGATGTGTTTCCAGGGGAAATACAAGCTGGTTTGCCCCCCCCCCCTCCCCCCTGTTAGAGGAATAGAGCATGATGAGGATATCAGGTCGTACATCCAGCCAGGAGACCAGACTGGCCGACCAGGAAGCTTGCCCGAGACAGCCGGGCCATCTGGCACGTCTGCCGGCCCAAGCAGTACCGCCGGACCCTCGACCAATAGGACCAAACCGACCAGCATTACCGGCGGAGAGACCCAAGCTTCCGACACACTTGGTGGCGACGTGGATGACACCTCCGGTCCCCTCGGTGATGCCACCAACTCTGGAATCAACTTGGCCGGTCCTGAAGGCATTCCGGCCAGTACCTCGCACAGTCCAGCCGGTACAGCCGATCCAGCCAAGTGCACGAGCATTTCTACTTCTACACAAGGAAACTCGGACCAGATAAGCTACCAGCTTCAGGACATGCATCTAGAGGAAGTCTCCACACCAGTAGTGCCACCAGGAGCAACGACAAGGAGCCGATCAAGAGCACTCTTCCAGCAGTTCAGCTTATGGGTCGACAAGCTCCTAGAGGAAGATCAACTAAGGGCAATGGGCCAGAAGTGCAAAAAAGAGTCCAAACGAATCTCAACAACACAAGGGACATCAGAGACTTGGGCTTTAGTGGCAGGAGAGGTCAGGGCCCAAAGATTTCTAACCCAACTCCAAGTGGAAGACTAGGAGCAAGGCGCGTGCATGCCACAAGGACGACCACCTTCCATTTCTTGCCCGTGAGGTAAGTAAGGTAAGTTTTTAATAAGAATATTTGCCTCTTTCTGTTTTGCAGGGTAGGATCTAGAATATTTACATTTATTGAGTCAAAGACATTTTAGGAATAGGTCCTTTTTCGATTATACACTTTTGTATCTTTTCCTTTTGTGCATTTTTGTAAATTTTCCTTTTCTTATTTGAGTCGACCCTAGAAGGTCAAGCTGTCGAGCATATTAATAAGGCTCCTTCCAGCATTGTAGTTCGACAAACTTTTTGATATTAATAAAGTGCGAATTTTTTCTTTACAAATTTTCCTCTCAAAAAAGCTCGTGCGCTTAGAACCTAGTTGAGACCAGCCCTCCTAGCTCTAAGTTTGTGATTTATCACGAGATTCATCACCTCTCGTGTGGTTCACTTCACCCTTCACCCAATACCAACCCAAAAACCCCCTATCCAGAAGTCTAAGATCGAGTTTCTCACATAACCTTCTCCAAATAGCCCACACGCGTGCAACCTTGATTCAAGGCTTGTATCATTTTGGTATCAGAGCTTAAAGCTCCTAAACCAGGTTGTTCCTATCCTTTTGCTTGTCTTGTTTCTTGTTCTTGCATTAGTTTAAGTTTCATTCCAGAAAATAAAAAAAAATAACATCTAAGTTCATACCGAGTACATCTAGTTCCTACGTGCATCACTAGGTTCTAGAATCATTCTTGCATTGCTATATTCGACTTTCCTTTTTGTTAGAATCATATTTCTATTATTTTTAAGTTAAATTAAAAGAAAAAGTAAAGAAAAGAAAATAGGAAAAATACCAAAAGATTTCGAATTGGACAACTAGCAATAGTTGTCAAGAAATTTTTCTTGTATTCAAATCTCCATATTTTCGAATTTTCCATTCCTTAGAACTTTCCTTTTTGCATTTTTTCGAATCCCCTTATAAAAAAAACCCTCCTAATAATTTAGGAGTATCATAACTTGTCTTCTTTCTTTGTAGCACGCAATGGCAGAAGAAAATAGAGAAGCAACCGAAGCCATGATGGCCATGTTCACCACCCTCCAAATGCAACTCGCATCCATAGGCGAGAGATTGGAGCGCATGGAGAGGCCTGTGAGATTCCAGGCCATAAAGCACGTGAGAGCTAAGCAAGACCGTCCTGAGGGTCCTGAGCACCTTAGGACACGGCACGAACAGGAGGAGCCCCAGCCAGATGGAGATGAAGACACACAACCTCATAACTATCACCATAAGCCGAGAGGACCTCCACGGTAACCAGAGGCAGAAGATGATGGCTTCGAGCCATATGGTCTTCACCAGAGACCAAAAATGCCTCCTAGATATCATGAGGATGGAGATGAACACGCGTACAACCGGGTAACTCATCCTGATGTTAAGCTAACTCCTCCAAGTTTTGCAGGAAAAGTAGACCCCGAGGCTTACCTAGATTGGGAGAAAAGAATGAATCATATCTTTGATCATTACAACCAACCAGGGCCTAGGAGAGTCTCAATGGAAGTAGCACAACTCACGGACAATGCCCTCATCTGGTGGGATCGTGAGGTATCTGACAGAAGGAGGAAAAGAATGAGGCCCATAGACTCATGGGTCGACATGAAGGTCATGCGACAAAAGTTTGTTCCACCTTACTTTCATAGGGACTTGCAACGTCGTTTTTGTACTCTTAAGAAGGGTACCAGATCAGTAGAGGAGTACTATGAAGAGTTCGAGAAGCTAAGGAACATATTGGAGCTCAATGATGATGAAGAAGCACTGATGGCACAATTCTTGGATGGACTCCTAGAAAGAGTCAGCCGCAAGGTGGAAAGGCAAATCTACAATGACTTCAAAGACTTGTTCCATATCTGTCCAGGCTAAGCAGCACATCAAACGTAAGAGCCAAGACATCCGCAGTAAGCCTAAGATACCTTGGGCACCAAACAACATTCCCAAGCCCGTAGAAAAAGGCAAGAGCATAGAGATCGAGTCAAGGTTCAAGAGCAAGCCTCCTGAACTCACCCGTGACCAGAGAGAGCCTAGTAAGTCTTCTAACCCTCAGAGATCACGTGACATCACTTGTTTCAAGTGTAAGGGTCGTGGACACATCTCAAGAGAGTGCCCAAACAACCGGGTCATGCTGATTACGGAGGCTGGAGAATATGAGTCCCAAGATGAAGAGGACTATGAACCAGAAGAGAAATATGGTGACATTGAGTACCCTGATGTGGGGGAAGTGCTGGTCACTAGGCGCATCCTCAGTGCAATGGTGGATCCTTCAGAGACCATCCAAAGGGAGAACATCTTCCACAGCCTTTGCACCATCAAGGGTAAGGTATGTAACCTCATCATAGATGGTGGTTCTTGCACTAACGTTGCTAGTGCATATATGGTTGATAAGCTAGTTCTAGAGAAGACAAGGCATCCTTGACCATATAGACTGAGATGGCTCGATGACAAAGTGGAGTTCAAGATCCATGAGCAAGTCACCGTGCCATTCAGTGTGGGCAAGTACCAAGACCAAGTCGTGTGCGACGTGGTGCCCATGCAAGCTGGCCATCTTCTACTAGGAAGGCCATGGCAGTTTGACAAGGAGACCAGGCATGATGGCCGAACCAATCTCTACACTTTCGTGCATGACAAGACAAAGGTCAGTCTAGCTCCTCTCACACCTACCCAGGTACATGAGCTTCAACAGCAAATGAGTAAGGAAAGAAGCTCATTAAATCTAATTTTCTCATTCAACCAAGACATGTCTGGAGAGCTTTAGCCTCGAAGGATCTAATGCTACTAATGGTTTTCAAAGAAGTGTTGAATATAGAGAAAGAACAGGTAGAGCTACCTCGTGAAGTAGCAACTCTCCTCAAAAAGTTCCAGGATGTGTTTCCAGAGGAGATACCAGCAGGTTTGCCTCCTTTACATGGCATAGAACACCAGATCGATCTAGTGCCCAGAGCAGTCCTGCCCAACTGGCTAGCCTACCGGATGAGTCCAGAGGAGTCCAAGGAGCTTAGGAAGCAAGTCAAGGAGCTCCTGGAGAAAGGCTATGTTTGAGAGAGCCTCAGTTCATGTGCCGTACCAATGCTACTAGTGCCCAAGAAATATGGGACTTAGCGGATGTGCATGGACTGCCGAGCAATCATCAACATCACTGTCAAGTACCGGCATCCAATAACACGACTGGATGACATGCTAGATAAGCTGAGTGGAGCCACGGTCTTCTCCAAGATAGACCTCCAGAGTGGATACCACCAGGTCAGGATGAAGGAAGGTGATGAATGGAAGACTGCTTTCAAGACAAAGCAAGGGCTATACGAGTGGACAGTCATACCATTCGGCTTGACTAATGCCCCAAGCACCTTCATGCACCTTATGAACCAAGTTCTTAGGGCGTACATCAGTAAGTTTGTAGTGGTTTACTTTGATGATATATTGGTTTATAGTAAGTGCCTACGGGAACACCTCATACATCTTGAGATGGTACTTAAAACCCTTCGACAAGAAGAGCTTTATGCCAATCTCAAGAAGTGCATCTTTTGTACTGATAAACTTGTCTTTTTAGGTTTTGTTGTAAGTTCACAGGGCCTACAGGTTGATGAAGAGAAGATTCGAGCCATACAAAAATGGCCAACACCAGGCAACATCAACCAAGTAAGGAGCTTCCACAGACTGGCCAGTTTCTATAGGAGATTCGTGCCCAATTTCAGCAGTATTGCCTCACCATTTACGGCAATAGTGAAGAAAAATGTGGGATTCATCTGGGGAGAAGCTCAGGAGAAGGCATTCTAGGCCTTGAAGGACAGCCTTACACATGCACCAGTGCTAGTCCTGCCCGACTTCAACAAGACGTTTTAAGTGGAGTGTGATGCCTCTGGAATTGGCATAGGAGCAGTGCTAACCCAAGGAGGGAGACCAGTGGCATACTTCAGTGAGAAGCTAGGTGGTGTCTCACTGAACTACCCCACTTATGACAAGGAGCTTTATGCCCTTGTCCGAGCATTGGATACTTGGCAGCATTACTTGCTGTCCAAGGAGTTTGTGATCAAAACTGATCATGAGACTCTCAAACACCTCAGAGGGCAAACCAATCTCAAGAGGAGACATGCCAGGTGGATGGAGTTCATAGAGACCTTCCCGTACGTCATCAAGTACAAGAAGAGCAAAGACAATGTGGTAGTTGATGCACTATCAAGGAGGTTTGCCTTGATATCAACCATGGAGGCAAAGGTCCTAGGATTCGAGCACATCAAGGACCTATACAAGGATGATCCTGACTTTGCTGAGAGCTACAAGGAGTGTGGCACAGGGAGTCATGGCAAGTTTTACATCCATGAGGGATTCTTGTTCCGAGAGAGAAGGTTGTGCATACCACAAGGATCATTGAGGGAGCTTATCATCCGAGAAGCTCATGGAGGAGGACTCATGGGCCATTTTGGTGTCGACAAGACTCTAGCAGTGGTCAAGGAGCACTTCTACTGGCCACGCATCAAGAGGACAGTAGAAGCTCATTGTGCAAGATGCATCACTTGCAAAAAGGCAAAGTCCCGAGTGCAACCTCACGGGTTGTATCTCCCACTGCCCATACCTACACATCCATGGGTGAACATCTCAATGGACTTTGTTCTAGATCTGCCCAAGATCAACCACAAAGATGCAATCTTTGTAGTGGTGGACAGATTCTCCAAGATGGCACACTTCATTCCGTGTGCCAATGTCAATGATGCCACGCAAACAGCTGAGCTGTTCTTCAGGGAGATAGTACGGCTTCATGGAGTGCCAAGGACCATCGTATCATACAGGGACACCAAGTTCCTCAGCCATTTCTGGAGGACCCTTTGGAGGAAGCTAGGCACGAAGCTACTCTTCTCTACCACCTGCCATCCTCAAACCGATGGCCAAACTGAAGTTTTCAACATGACACTATCAACTCTTCTCAGGAGTACACTAGGGAAGAACCTCAAGACTTGGGTGGAGTGCCTGCCATTCATAGAGTTCGCTTACAACCGAGCCGTGCACTCAACAACCAAGAAGACACCATTTGAAGTAGTATACGGCTTCAACCCTCTCACCCTATTAGAGCAAACGCCACTGCCACCAACAGAGATGACCAACCTCAACGGAGCATCCAAGGCAGAGTTCATAAGGAAGTTACACAGAAGGTAGCAGAAAACTTGGAGAAGAGGACCAGGCAGTACGTGACTCATGTCAACAAGGGAAGAAAGGAGGTGATCTTTCAACCAGGCGATTGGATGTGGCTACACCTACGGTAGGAGAGGTTCCCAAACCTAAGGAGTTCCAAGCTAGCACCAAGAGAAGATGGACCATTGAGAGTGCTTGAGAGGATCAACAACAACGCCTACCAAATCAAGCTCCCAGGTGAGTTTAATGTGTCCAACACGTTCAACGTAACTGACTTAGCCCCTTTCCATGCAGATGAACCAGTTTTGCGGACAAAACCTACTGAAGAGAGAGGGGATGATGAGGATATCATGTTGTACATCCAGCCAGGAGACCAGACTGGCCGACCAGGAAGTTTGCCCGAGACAGCCGTGCCATCTGGCATGTCTGCCGGCCCAAGCAGTATTGTCGGACCCTCGACCAATAGGACCAGACCGACCAGCATTGCCGGCGGAGAGACCCAAGCTTCTGGCACACTTGGTGGCAACGTGGATGACACCGCCGGTCCCCTTGGTGATGCCACCAACTCTGGGATCAACTTGGCTGGTCCTGAAGGCATTCCGGCCAGTACCTCGCACAGTCCAGCCGGTACAGCCGATCCAGCCAAGTGCACGAGCATTTCTACTTCTACACAAGGAAACTCGGACCAGATAAGCTACCAGCTTCAGGACATGCATCTAGAGGAAGTATCCACACCAGTAGTGCCACCAGGAGCAATGACAAGGAGCAGATCAAGAGCATTCTTCCACAAGTTCAGCTTATGGGTCGACAAGCTCCTAGAGGAAGATCAACTAAGGGCAATGGGCCAGAAGTGCAAAGAAGAGTCCAAAGGCTTCTCAACAACACAAGGGACATCAGAGACTTGGGCTTTTATGGCAAGAGAGGTCAGGGCCCAAAGATTCCTAAGCCTACTCCAAGTGGAAGACTAGGAGCAAGGCGCGTGCATGCCACAAGGACGGCCACCTTCCATTTCTTGGCCGTGAGGTAAGTAAGGTAAGTTTTCAATAAGAATATTTGCCTCTTTCTGTTTTGCAGGGTAGGATCTAGACTATTTACATTTATTGAGTCAAAAATATTTTAGGAATAGGTCCTTTTTCGATTATACATTTTTGTATCTTTTCCTTTTGTGCACTTTTGTAAATTTTCCTTTTCTTATTTGAGTCGACCCTAGAAGGTCAAGCTGTCGAGCATATTAACTCCTTCAAGCATTATAGTTCGATAACCTTTTTGATATTAATAAAGTGCGAATTTTTTCTTTACAAGTTTTCCTCTCAAAGAAGCTTGTGCGCTTAGAACCTGGTTGAGACCAGCCCTCCTAGCTCTAAGTTTGTGATTTATCACGAGGTTCATCACCCCTCGTGTGGTTCACTTCACCCTTCCATCAAATACCAACCCAAAACTCCCTATCCAAGAAGTCTAAGGTCGAGTTTCTCACCTCACCTTCTCCAAACAGCCCACGCGCATATAAGCCTTGAATCGAGGCTTGTATCAGAGCATCATATAGACCTTGTGAATGGAGCAGCCCTTCAAAACAAACCGGCTAATCACATGAATCCTCAAGAATCTAAAGAGTTGGAAAAACAAGTGCAAGACCTCATGGACAAAGGGTATATCCGTGAGAGTCTCAGCCTTTGTGTTGTGCATGTGCTATTAGTGCCAAAAAAAGATGGCACATGGAGGATGTGTGTGGACTGTCATGCCATCAACAACATCACAATCAAATACCAACACCCCATCCCACGCCTAGATGACATGCTGGATGAGTTGAGTGGAGCCACTATCTTCTCCAAGATAGACCTCCAGAGTGGCTACCATCAAGTAAGGATGAGAGAAGGATACGAATGGAAGACTTCCTTCGAGACCTAGCAAGATATTTATGAATGACTAGTCATGAACAAGGTTCTAAGGTCATTCATAAGCAAATTTGTAGTTGTTTATTTTGATGATATCTTAATCTATAGCAGGAGCTTGGCCGAACATGTTGATCATCTAGACCAAGTGATAAGCACACTTCAAAAGGAAGGCATTTATGCCAGCCTTAAGAAGTACATCTTTTGTACTAACAAGCTTGTGTTCTTATGTTTTGTAATACGTGAAGATGTAAAGATCAAGGCCATCAAGGAATGGCCGACACCCACGTCTATAAGCCAAGTCCAAAGTTTTCATGGGTTGACTAGTTTTTATAGGAAATTTGTGCGAGACTTCAGCATCCTAGCGGCACCCCTTACTGCTGTGATCAAGAAGGACGTGAAATTCACATGGAGAGATGCCCAAAAAAAGGCTTTCGCCTTGATGGACCGGCTGACCCAAGCCCCGTTATTAGTTCTTCCTGATTTTGAAAAAGTATTCGAGGTGGATTGGGATGCATATGGATTGGGTATTTGTGATGTCTTGCAGCAAAAGAAGAGGCCAGTAGCCTTTTTAAGTGAGAAGTTGACTGGGGCCACCCTCAATCACCCACTGTATGATAAGGAGCTATACGCCTTGGGGAGAGCTCTAGAAACATGGCAGCATTATCTCCTATCAAAAGAGTTCATCATCTACATGGATCATGAAACTCTAAAGCATCTTAGAGGGCAAACATCACTCAAGAGGAGGCATGCTAAGTGGTCGGAATTCATTGAGACATTTCCTTATGTGATCATGTACAAGAAGGGCAAAAGAATATAGTAGCCAATGCTTATCACGGAGGTATGCATTGATTGCCACAATGGAAGCAAATGTCTTATGGTTTGAACACATCAAAGAGGTCTACCCTACTGATCCATAGCTTGGTGAGTTCTATAAAGAGTGTGGCAAAGGAGCATATCAGTCCTTCTATATCCGAGACGGATACTTGTTCAAGGATAAGAGGTTGTGCTTGCCCCAAAGATCAGTGAGGGAGCTAGTGCTTAGTGAAGAACATGGAAGAGGCCTAATGGGATATTTTGTTGTCGACAAGACACTGGCCGTTTTGATGGACCATTTCTATGGCCTCACCTCAAGAAAGATGTGGAGAGGTTTTGTGGTTGGTGCATCACATGTCACAAAGCAAAATCCAGGTTACTTCCTCATGGTCTATATTTGCCTTTACCTATACCTATCACCCCTTGGGTAGATATTTCCATGGGTTTTGTCCTAGGGTTGCCCAAGATTTGACACAAGGATGTATCTTTGTGGTGATAAATTGGTTCTCCAAGATGGCACACTTAATACCATGTGAGAAGACACATGATGCCACTCAAATAGCTAACCTATTCTTCAAATAAGTGGTTCGACTGCATGGAATACCAAGGACTATAGTGTCGGACAGAGACACCAAGTTCGTCAACCATTTTTGGAAGACATTATGCAAAAAGATGACATCAAGCTACTGTTTTCAACATGTCACCTTCAAACTGATGGGCAAACTAAGATGGTCAATAGAACACTATCAACTCTACTAAGAGCCATAATTGGTAACAATATGAACACTTGGCTGGAATGTATACCTTTTGTAGAGTGACCTATAATCGTGCTACTCAATCAGCCACTAAGCTATCTCCCTTTAAGATACTATACGGCTTTAACCCCTTGTCTCCAGTAGATCTCGTGCCCATTCCACAGGTTGAATAGATGAACCAAAATGACCTTGACCGAGGAGAAATGATCCAGAAGCTAGACACCAAGGTCAACGAAAATATAGAAAAGAAAACCGAGTAGTACAAAAAGAGGGCTGACAAGAGCAGGAAGCAGCTGACTTGTGAACTAGGAGATTGGGTTTGGCTGCACATGAGGCCTGAAAGGTTTCCCTAGAAAAGAGACTCCAAACTAGCCCCAAGAGCCGATATGCCGTTCAAGATATTACAAAAGATCAACGACAATGGCTATCGCCTAGAACTTCTGGAAGAGGTAAACATTTTCCACACCTTTAACGTGGCTGAACTCTCTCTTTGTGATATAGGAGATCCAATTTTGAGGACAAAACCTTCTGAAGAGAGAGGGAATGATGAAGACCACGGTACTGACCATAAACCAGAGCCATGGCCCGTGGTACGAGAGGCGTCTGCCATACAGTCCAGGAGCAAACAACTAAGGAAGAGGTTTAACATCGCCATGTAGAACTACCTCAAATCCCATGGCCATAAGTTAATGACATGGCCAGAGATCTACCAGATTCTTTCCAGAGCCGGTACCACCGGCATAGATGGCGCACCGGCTACGATACATCGACCAACAAAAGATCTTGTCCAAACCTTCGGCCGAATGACCATTGGCAACGACCATGACCATCTAATTTCAGGTATATCTTCTACCTTTTGTTGCAAACCAATTGCTTTAACTAGCTTTACTGGATTAGAGCATACAAGGACCCGAGGTGCCTACCAAGGACAAGAAATGACCGGAACAACTCTCACGTACCAAGAGTTTCAATATGGAGAAAGACAACTCAAAGAGCTTCAAAAACAAGACCTTGAAGCATCAAGTGAAGACTTAGAAGACATTAAAGCCCAGGACCATGTCCAAGAAACTCCATGCCCCAAACACACATGAAATCAACACTTAGTGCTCCTACGCGGCCATATGCATCATCAAGTGAAGACTTAGAAGACATTAAAGCCCAGGGCTACGACCAAGAAACTCCATGCTCCAAACACACACGGAATCAACACTTAGTGCTCCGACGCGGCTATTTGCAAGTAAGGCTAAGGTATGGACCATTTATTATGTTCTTGAAGGAACAAATGGCCCTAACAACAACCCAACATGATGCCAATTCAAATTTAGGCACCTCACCCCACACGTAACTTGCAATTTTTGTTTTTATTAGTTTATGAACTTATCCTTTTTATGTGTTATTGCTATTTCCTTTTGTTTGTGATTTATTTGTTGCATTTCTTTCATTTTATTCGGCCATTAGGTCAAGCTGAAGAACCCTTATATAAAGTTCCCCAGCAGCCTTGTAATATTTTGAACCTTTTTGATATTAATAAGGATCGAATTTTCTTCAAGGACAAAAGAAACCCTTTGCGAGTTCAAACAAGAGAGAGCCGCCGCCTCTTTGCTTAACTCTTGGTGCTGTATCAACAATTTTCCACCCTTTTTATGCTGCATCTCACCTGCCCCATCAGTGCCCCTGCCTTGATCCCACAGAGAGAGCAACCTCCAGCTCGTTAGATCCCCACTCCTAACTTTTTGGCTGTAACAAGAGAAAGTGACCACCATCTTGTGTCACAGCCAACCCTCAACCCTTGTAAGGCCTCATACGGCGTCTTACATCACACGCCTAGCGGGCTACAAAGGCGGCACACCTCACCATAGGTTACAAGGACTCTGCATGTGACACAAAAGGAAAACTCAAATCATGAGAGTGACGAACTAATTAAAAAATAAACTAAACCCCTGAATTCGTCTACGTTAAACAAAATCGCATAAACCTCATTCATCAACGTTTTAACCATGGGACAACGTGGACTTATACCTTCATCCATGTCCTAACATGTAGGCCGGACTCATCAGTTCTTCTACGATAAACAAAATAGTGTGAACGCCGTTCACCAACGTTCTTACCAAGGGACAACATGGACTTCTATGTTCATCCACATCCTAACCAGTAAGCTAAACTCATCAGTTTGTCAATGATGAAAAGAACATCTTGAACCCCTTTCACCAACATTCTATCCACTGGACAACATGGACTTTTACGTCCATCCACGTCATAAACTGTTGGCAGAACTCATAAATTCATCTACGACAAACAGAATAGTGTGAATCCTGTTGATCAACGTTCTAACCACGAGACAACAGGGAATTCTACGTTCATCCACATCTTAACCCGTAGGTCGAAATCATCAGTTTGTCTACAAAAGCTACGCATTGTATTACGTTCTCAATCATATCTAAAGTTGAAACTTAATAGGCATTCCCTTTCGCAATGACGACGTTATCTGGCAAAAACTAGCTCGAAAAACGAATAACAAACATTTGAAGAAATATATATATATATGCAAAGACAGAACGACATTAATTCAAAACAGTACATTTAAAAGGGGATCCTTCTAGGACACATTACAACAACAAAATTATACAAAACTCTACTCGATCTGGTCCTCCCCCGTCTCCACCTCAGAAGGAACCACCTCATACCGGATCGGTCACAACCATTCAGTACCGCATATCGGGCGTCGAACACCGCATCCCGTTTATCCCTATAGGCCTCGAGGATGGCAACCTTTTCATTAAGGATGAAGATGCTAGGCTCCTTCTCCAACAACGCCCAAGGGTGCCGGCGACGAGGTTCAGCAACAGCATGGCATTGTCAGACCTTCTGGTCGCCGACCCAATTTATGACCTTCTCGAGGCGACCAGAACACTTGGCGAGCATCGCTTCCTTGGCCGACTCTGCCTCCTCTTTTACATTCCAGGCAGCCTCCTCGCGGATTCGCCTAAGCCATGTTGACTTGGTGGCAATGTGCAGTTCAACTTCTGCCTTTTTTGCCTCTTTATCGGCCAAATCGGCCAAAGCATATTCGTGCTCCTTAGTGGCCACTTGGAGCTTCTTCTCAAAACTGGGAGACCTCCATTTTTCATCCTCGAGCTTAGTCGCAGCCTACTTTAAGGCCTTGTTTGTCGTAATCCAACTTCTTTAATTGTCGCTCATACGAGGTGAATAGGTGATTGGCCGAGTTGGTGACTTGAACAAATAAGCAAAGTGCAAAAACAATCATTCGAATTGACAAGGAACAAACAAAAAGAAGAGAAGAGGGAACCTGATGAGGTCATTGGCCTAAGAATTGGCCGATGGACAGGTCCAACTGACCCCAAGAGTACAATAGCGATCAAACACGCGCAAAAAAACATATGGGACTTTTTCCATGAATTCAATGTAATCAAAAAGTGACTAGATAAGACTTGACCTCGCCTATAATCCTGACTCAAAAAAGATATGCAGCAACATTGAGCTCACCCGAAATCAGAACGGACAAAATCATTCACCACTCATCAAGTTGTTGTTCCTTAAACTTACCATATTTAGAACTTACTGTATATGAAATTCTCCTAATATTTTGGCGACCTTGAGACTTTGTGATACTTCTAGGAGCTCTCCTGAATACTTTTAGAATCAAAAACATGCCTTGGATCAGGCAAGTTTATTTGTGTCTTTAATTGACCTAGTTGGAACTGTTTATGGCAAGTGTGATGGCCAATCGGTTTAATCACTTTTAGACCAACACATGGTGTATACTAGAGATTCCTAGTACTTTAAAGAAATCCAAAATCAACTTACCATGCACTAGATACCATAGGAACATGTAGATTCTCCTTCGCTAAGACTTTACATGCAGAGAGCATTAAAGCGCCATTGGCTCTCTCTTCAACGATGCCGCATTTGGGCATTTGATAACTACATCTAGAAATTCTAGTACGGAGCCATTTCTTGTCCAAATTATCAAGATACAAAATACTTACTATTATGCATATTTGGCCAACTATTCAAAACTCCAACGATCATATTTCTTAAATGTAGGCGTCTCTCTAGTTCTACCTTCTTAGAACTTTTGTAAGAGTTCTATATAAAACTCATTAAATCATGATACAAACTATAAAATATAAAGCATTTTATTTAAGAACTTCGAGTTTCTTCATCAAAGAGTGAGTTCTTTGATTTCTTTTCATATACAGATTAGTGTGAGATCTACTCAAATTTTGTGAAGCGACCAATTAGTTTCAGAGATTCAAGCTCTCTACATTCACTCTTTGATCATGCACTTCACTTACCCGTTTAAGCCAAGAGAGATCTCACCCATTATAAGTCACGGGAGTATCAGGTTGTATTTTGAAATTCAATCTTACATCATTTGGAATCAAAGATAAACACTATTATCCCAAATTTTGTTCATCCAACTTCTACCTTTTGATTTTTATTTTTCATTTTTTCTAATCGAAATAGAAAACCAAATAAAAAATATTTTTTTCTTTGTTCTTCATTTTCTTTGTTTCATGTTGTTTTTTCTCGTATAAATCCAAAAATAAAAGAAAATTTTAAAATTCATATTTCTTTCATATTAAAAGAATAACCCAAAATAAAACAAAACTTTGCTATTCATATTTCTTTCATATTAAAAGAAAAAACAAAAATATAATTTTTTTTGCAATTCAAAGAACTTTGCAATTCATAAAAACCTATCCGGATAAAAAACATGATAAAGGAAAAACATTACAAATACGTAATCTCTCCCTCAAGAAGATGAATATAATTTTTTTTCATAGATCCCATAGATGACGCATTCCAATATTCTGAACATGTTTTTTGAATGTTGTTGTAGGAAGTGCCTTAGTGAACAAATTTGCTGCATTGTGGCTTGAACGAATATACTCGATATCAAGTTTTTGATTTTTCTATAGTTCGTGGATATAGGAGAAGAATCTCAGAGGAATATGTTTTGTCCGGTCACTCTTGATATAATCTTCTTTGGTTTGAGTGATGCATGCAGCATTATCTTCGAATAATTTGGTTGGCTCCTTCTTGTTGATTAATCCACTTGCTCCTTCTATATGTTGAGTCATAGATCTGAGTCATACACATTCTCTACAAGTTTCATGAAGGGCAATGATTTCGGCATAGTTTGAAGAAGTGGTAACCAAAGTTTGTTTTCAAGATCGCCACGAGATCACAGTTCCACCAATTATGAAAACATAACCAGTTTGAGACCGAGCTTTTTGTGGATCCGATAAATACCCAGCATCTGCAAAACCAACCAAATCAAACTCGGAGTTTCTAGAATAAAATAATCCCAAATCAATCGTACCTTGGAGATCGATAACGGAAAATATGTTTTATTCTACTCCAATGTCTGCGTGTAGGTGATGAATTATATCTCGCAAGTAAATTTGTTGCAAATACTATATCTGGTCGAGTGCAATTTGCGAGATACATAAGTCCACTAATAGCACTCATATAAGGTATTTCAGGACCTAATATGTCTTCATTATCTTCACAAGGTTGAAATGAATCTTTGTTTGTATTAAACGATCGATTAACCATTGGAGTACTCAAAGGATTCACTTTATCCATATTAAATTGTTTTAATATTCTTTTTGTATAATTTTATTGATGTACAAATATCTCATCTTAAAAATGCTCAATTTGTAGTCCTAGACAAAACTTTGTCTTTCTAAGATCTTTCTTTTCAAATTCTTCTTTCATATGAGTTCTTGCATTATCAATTTCCTTTTGAATCCCAATTATATTCAGGTCATCTACATAAACAGCAATGATCACAAAGCCTGATGGAGATTTATTTACAAATACGCAAGGACATATCACGTTGTTAATATATCCCTTTTTCAACAGATATTCACTTAATCGATTATACCACATGTGTCTGGATTGTTTTAACACATATAATGATCGATGTAATTTGACCGAATATAGTTCTTTGGGTCCTTTAGAGATCTTTGATCCTTCTGGGATCTTGAATCCTTCTGAGATTCTCATGTATATATCACTATCAAGGGTTCCATATAGGTATGCAGTCACGACATCCATAAGGTGCATTTCTAGCCTTTTGGATGATGATAAACTCATTAAATATTTAAATGTAATTGAATCCATGACCGGAGAATATGTTTCTTCATAATCTATTCTCGGTCTTTGAGAAAGCCCTTGTGCAACAAGACGGGCTTTATATCTAATGACCTCATTTTTCTCATTTTTTTTCTTACAAATATCCACTTGCACCCAACTGACACTACATTTTCAGGTGTAATGACAATGGGTCCGAAGACATTTCTTTTTTGTAAAGAGAATAATTCATTTCTCATGGCTATTTGCTATTTTTCCCAATCAGATCTTTTTTGACATTCTGTTACAGACATTGGATCCGCGTCATCATTTTCATTTTCAATTTCTTTGGATACAGAAAAGGAGAATATTCCATTAATATTCTCTATTTCATTTCTAACCCATAATTTTCTATTTTGGGTATAGTCAATTGAAATCTCATATGTTTCTGTATTGCGTTTGTCTTCTGGACGTATTTCCTCTTCACGGTTTTCAAAAACCTATTTGCATATGTCTTCCGGACATTCCGTTTGAATTGGTTCCTATATAATCTTTTCACAAATATTTTGAGACATTTTTTGTGAGGTTCTTCCGGAACCTTTTGATTTTGTTCTCCCAAATACTTTTTCTTAAGAGGATTTTTATCTTCTGAGCCCATCGGTCTCCCCCGCTTTAACTGAATTATGGGTTCATTTATTTTATCGCCATCAATATATTCTACTAGAACATTAATTCTTGATGGGGCATTCACAACGGGTATATATAATTTTGTCATTCTTTTTGTATCTGTGAATGCATCTGGCAATTGATTTGTAATATTTTGCAAATGTACGATTTTCTGAACTTCTATTTCAAAGTGTTTTGTGGGATGATCAAGATACAACAAAGATGGTGTACACCATTTAATATCTTCTTGCAGTTGCTTAATTCCTCCCCCTAATGTAGGAAATTCATCTTCATCAAAATGACAATCAGCAAAGCATGCCGTAAACATGTCACCAGTTTGCGGTTTAAGATACCGAATTATATTTGATGATGTAAATCCAATATAAATCCCTAATCTTCTCTGTGGCCCCATCTTTGTTCTTTGTGATGGGGCTATAGGAACATAAACCACACACCCAAAAACTCGGAGATGAGATACATCATGCTTCGGGCCAGATGTTAATTGTAATGGGGAATATTCATGATATACACTTGGTCTTATCTGTACCAATGCTGCCGCATGCAATATAGCATAACCCCATACTGAAATTGGGAGATTTGTTCTTAAAATTAACGGTCTAGCAATGAGTTGTAACCGTTTAATCAAAGCCTCAGCCATGCCATTTTGTGTATGAGCATGCAGAACCAGATGTTCAACATTGATTCCAAGAGCAATACAATAATCGTTAAAGGCTTGTGACGTGAATTCACCATCGTTGTCAAGTCTTACTTTCTTTATAGTATAATCAGGGAATTGTGCTCTTAACCTGATTATTTGGGCAATGAATCTTTCGAAACCCATATTTCGTGTGGTTAACAAACACACATGTGACCATCTACTAGACGCGTCAATTAAAACTATAAAGTATCGAAATGGCTCACATGATGGGTGAATAGGCTCGCATATATCACTATGTATTCTTTCTAAGAATATTGGAGATTTATTACCAATTTTGGTTTATGATGGCCGAGTAATAAGTTTTCTTTGAGAACATGTTTTACACAAAAATTCGCGTGATTGAAAAATCTTCTAGTTTTTCAATGGGTGGCCATTAGAATTTTGCACAATTTTTCTCATCATAACTGATCCAGGATGTCCTAGTCTTTAATGCCAGACTTTGAGTGTACTCGTAAACCTCTGGTTTACCGTAATATACGATTAAATTATATTTATTTTTTGTAATATAATCCAGAGGACATCATTGGTAATTTTTCCAATATTTGTTTTTGCTCCCATATAATGCAAAGATATTCAATGTTATTTTTTCTCATTGTCTCTATGTGATATCCATTCGTACAGATGTCTTTGAAACTTAATAACTTTCTATGAGACTCGGGGGAATATAAAGCATCATTTATTTCAAATTTTGTTCCACTTGGCATTGAAAAACTAGTTCTTTCGGAGCCTATGATAATATTTGTATTACCCGATATTGTATTCACGCTTCCGGCGGAATCTTTCATTTTGAGATAGGAGAAAAACTTTTTATCTTTAAGTATTGTATGTGTTGTAGTACTGTCTCCTAGGTATATATCTCCATTCTCATTTTCAAAAAGATACATTTTCTGGATTAAAATATTGATAAAGATGTGTTAATAAATGTTAAACACACATATTTCAAAATTAACTTATATTATAACAAAACTATTTTACATTAAGTAATTAAAGTTCAAACTTACATATATTTTTCAAAAAGACATTAAGTTTTGTTTTTGTTCGTAAGGAAACTAAATACAACTTTAAATATATAACATTAAACTTAATTATCTTGTTCTTTGGTATTCTCGGAATCAACCAGAAAATCAGCAACATCGAGATATGCATTTCCATCGAAAGAAGGTTCGGATTCATCCGAGATAAAGTTGGTTTCACTTTATTTTCTTTTTTGTTTCTGTGATTCTTGATACAAATTAGTCAAATGTTTTGGTGCACGACAGGTACGAGACCAATGTCCTTTCATGCTACGTCTGTAACAAACATTTTCATATTGTATGTTTTGGCGTATAGTAGATGCGCGACCAACTTCATTTTTGTGGACTTTATTCTTTTTCCCGAATTTAAATTCATTGGGACGAAAACCTCTTCCTTTTCCACGTCCACATCCACGACCATGGCCTCGGCCACGTCCATGTCCTTACCAATTATTGTAACTGGATGATATAACATTCACTTCTGGAAATTGAGCTGATCCAGTGGGATCGGACGAGATTGATGGTTCATCATCACAAGTTCATTATTTTGTTCAGCAATAAGGAGAACTTGCATTAACTCCGAATAACAAGTATATCCCTTTGCTCGATATTATTGTTGCAGGATTACATTTCCAGGGTGAAATGTTTGAAGAGTTATTTCAATCATATCATAATCACTTACTTTTTCTCCACACAATATCATCTTAGAAGTTATTTCGAACAGCGCGGAATTATATTCGCTTACACTTTTATAATCCTGAAACTGAAGGTTTAACCACTCATGTTTGGCTTTTGGTAAGATCACATATTTCTGGTGATAAAACCTATCTTTGAATGATTGCCAAAGATCTGCAGTATCTTCTTTTGTGATATATTCATATTTTAAACCATCATGGATATGGTGGCATAAAAATATCATGACTTTTGCTTTTTTCTCATCGGATGTTGTTTTTGACCTACCGTTGGTACCAAGAAAGTCTTTTGCCTTTAAATGCATTTTTGCAGGTACTGCCCATGCAATGTAATTTTTTCCAGATATATCAAGGACAGCAATCTTGAGTTTTGCCAAATTTGACATTATAACTATACACATAATAAAACAATGTGTTAAACATCAGTTTTATAAAAATCATTTTACAATTATTTTTAATAAATAATCATGATAAAATTTTGGGTATAGATTTTAATTTTTATAAATATGTGTGATTAGTTTTAAAAATTTTAGACATAATGATGACATAAATTAATTTATGATAAAATTGTAAAACATTATTGAATATAATAACACATAAATTAAAATAATTTCAGGAGTCATGGCCTAACATATAAATGAGGAGGCAGCGCCTGCCATATAATATTCCGGAGGCATAGCCTACCATATAATATTCATAAGGCATATCCTACGATATAATATTTAGAAAGCAGAGTCTACCATATAATATTTAGAAGGCACAGCCTACCATATAATATTTAGAAGGCAGAGCCTACTATATAATATTGAGGAGGCATAGCCTACCATATAATATTGAGGAGGCAAAGCCTATCATCTAATATTTAGAATGCAGAGCCTACCATATAATATTCAGAAGGCAAAGTCTACCATATAATATTTAGAAGGCAGAGACTACCATATAATATTGAGAAGGCAGAGTCTACCATATAATATTGAGGAGGCGGTGTCTACCATATAATATTGATGACGCAGAGCTTACCATATAATATTTAGAAAGCAGAGTCTAGTATATAATATATATGTATTAATAAAACAGAATTTTATCTTATTTTAGGAGGTAGATGGTAGAAACATTCGTATTAATAACATGTTGTATGTATAATATTTGAAAGGCAAGAGAAAGAAATTTAAGAAGTGGAAATTTGTTCACAACGAAAGAAGTGAAAAACTGTTTTTCTACCGCACCTTTTATAATAACAGTACATAGTTATAGTAGTATTAACCGACCTAGTAAGTCGGTCGAATAATTATTATTTACAACAATTATTACCTTTGCATTTCAGACCATTACCCAAAACGCTCCCGATCTTCCTCCACGCGTTACAGTTCGACAGCTCTGATCTTAGTCAACTCCAAAGGATTACGGTAAACTACAGTCTTTCAATTTCCTATTAAGGCTTAAAAACAAAAATCACAGTTCCGGCCGCTCTAGTCTATTTTGTTTTAAATAAACCATAAAACCATGCATTTTTACGATAAAATTGAAAATCCACTGCTAGTTTTTTGAGAAATTATAACATAAAGGGTCTTATCAATAATTAAGCTTTGAGTCAGTAAGTAGGTTGCATTTATTTTTTGAATTAATTAGCTCAATATACCAAAACTTTCAAAATATTTACGTAATGATACTAAAATTTAAACAATTACAATTGTTGTAGCTTAGCAGAGGAGAATTTCCAAAATTTTCCTCAGCTCTATCCACAACGTCTCACGCGAATAGTAACCTACCTATATCTGGCAATATACAAGAAATTCTCCTCAGCTCCATCCACAACGTCTCACACGAATAGTAATCTACCTACGTCTTAGATAACTCTTCATGATTTTATATATCTGGCAATATACAACTACCGAAGAAACATTACATTCCCATATTTTTTGTTAGATTATATATATATATATGTTATTTGTAAAGTTAACACAGTATATATTCATTTAATGCCTGGATAAGAGACGTCATTGATAATCGACCTAAAACCAAAGTAACTTTTCCTTGGTTTGAAAGCATCTACAATATCAAACATTCTCCTAAACTGCAAGAAAGTGTACAAGTTCTGACCTGTAAATTGGAATTCGACAAGGTAAGAAATATTAAATACGAATGTTTGCATGGTTATGGCAAACCTTTAATGGGGTCATGATTTAATATGCTATCTTTTGAGTTTCTAGTATTTCTGTTTTTAAACATCATACTACAAATGGGTATATAGGGTTTGTTTCACATTTAAAACTAATAAATGGATTTACCTAAACTGCATCTTTGAACGTTCATTCTTTTAATGATTTGTTGAATAGTTAGCGGTGTTCTAACTATCTTAACTCATGGGAGTATTTTGCAGATTCTACAGCTTTTTGATAATGGGTCGCCTAGCAAATCTCGTAAGAGGTGTTTGAGAGAGAGGTGAAGGGGAGGATTTGGTTTTCAAAAGTGAAGCAGGAGCAATGACCTACAGTGTAAAGCTCCAAGGAAATCAAACATACACATCCCTCGTATAGATGGTGAGGAGCCGATACGACCTCGATAACCACAAACCAATTGCTTTACCTACCAATATCTAGAATGGTTACTACCGTAAACCGGTCACGAAATCCACTAATCGACATCACATCCGATGAGGATGTGGCAATTTCATGATTGTTAATGTTCAGGCCAAAGATCTAACTTTGTGCGTGACTATGGGATTGTATCAGTTTAAGAGATACAAATTTTTTAGAAGGGGTTATTTCACAAGCGGGGAGAATTCAACTACGATAGAGGATTTGCATAGAGCTTTAGATGACCAGACAAAAGGTTAACGTTTAATTATTCTGTTAATAGTTAATCCTTTTGTTACCCAATAATAACTAAATTAACAAATGTTTTACAATATTTGTGAATAAATATGCTTTCCATGCATATTTGTTGGCAGAAGGGGTTATAAATGGGAGCGAGAGCGTCTTTGGAGAAATATACACAGAACGGGAAATGACTGTGATTAACAAGGTTCATCTCGTACTAACAAGAATGTTAGATGCTGATGACAGCAACGAATCAACAGTAGAAGAATTTGCAATAATAATGATATAATTCGGTTAGATTCTAATGACAACAACAAATCAACAACAAAAGAATTTATAATCGCAAACGTTATCGCCCTTAGGGATATAACAAGTTTGCACATTTATATTGCACATTATACAAATATCATAACATATTCCCACTAACTTTACATTTTCTTATTGAACACAGATGTGGGTGATAATAGCAATGACTCAATAACAAACAAACAACCAATTATTCCATCCACTGTATTTGATAAGGGCACATGAAAGATATTTGACGATTACTTTAATTTGGAAATAGGTCAACCAAGTAGAAATACCAATTCCCCTGTTCAAGATGCTGACCTATTTGATGATTCATCCTCAGAAGGTAAGTATTATATCTCATTTTTGCTTTTGTTATACGTGAAGTTTTACATTGCGAGAGTAATCATAACGTTATAGGAGAAATATAATTATTAGTCTGTTAACAATATTGGTAGAACCGTAGAAGCATAATAAATATCATGTATGCTAACTACTTTGCTAACTTGTGTAGGTGACTGTTTTGATAACCGCGATAGTGATGTCTATGTCAGGATGGTATTCCATGACATAGAGGTCTCTCCATATGGCTTTGTATGCACTAAACAGGAAGTTTCGTTATCGTACCACTAGGTCTAGCCTAGAAACAATAACGTTGAAATGTAACGGACGGGGGTGTCCATAGCAGGTGTATGTCGTAAAGGTTGCAGGATGTGGCTGGTTCCATGTTTGAAAAGAAACATTGGACCATTTATGTACAGTAGATGATACAGGTGGGTACCAGTGATTGGCCACATTATCTGTGATTGGCGATATGATGAGATCAATGTTTAACGGTCATGGGGTATGTCCGAGGCCAGCAGAAGTTCAGAATATGATGCAAAAAGAGCACGAAGTGCCAATATCATATTTTAAAGCATGGTGTTCCAGGGAATTCACATCAGAAATTGCAAAAGGCTCGAATGGAGACTCTTACCATTTACTACCATCTTACCTTCAAGAGATGGTACATGCAAATCCAGGTTCTATAGTGAGTTTGGAGACATCATATGATGAAAGTGTCGGTCAGAGATTTAAATATCTTTTCTTCGCCTAGGGGCAAGTGTAGTAGGCTATACATACATGCGTAAAGTTGTAATAATCGACAAAATCCATCTAAAAGGGAAGTATGCATGGTTTTTACTGACGGCTAGTGCGTAGGACGGAAATTATCAAATATATCCGCTCACTTTCGCTATTGTAGACGGAGAAAATGATAAGTCGTTGATTGGTTTTTCAGAAGTTGTTGGCAATGGTGCCTGATGAAGAGGATACAGTTTCGTGTCAGATCGCCATAACTCCATCTACGCAGGGTTGTATAAAGCGAACATTTGATATACACCAATTATTACCGTGTGATACGAAAGATTAACGAGTAGCAACGTAATATTTATTTTGATTCAACAATTATTACCTAGGTATATATTTTGTTATTGGTTACCGAGAATGTTATAATCTAATGTATGATTTTGCATAATGGACATGTGTATCAAAAAGCAAGCAGTGCGCTTGCATTTTACATCTCCAACGGAACATACAAATAGTATTCAAAAACATATTTCTGATACCTAGTATTAAGAGCTGCTAGAGCGTTTAGCTTCCTGAGTTTTACATGCATTTCAATGAGATAAAAAATTGATATTGCATGTGCAGGCTATTTGATGGATGTTGAACACTGGGCGTGTTCTCATTTGAATGGCTTAAGGTATAATATAATGACAAGCAATATGGTAGAATCACTGAATACGGTTTTAAGTAAAGCCTCTAGTTTTTAGTAAACCTTCTGGTTTTCCAATTATACCTCTCATAGAGTATATAAGATCAACGCTCACTGGATGGTTCTCTAAAAGACGCGAGACTTCAGCTGCGACAAATAGTCCACTAACACCAAAGGTTGAAGAAATAATCAGTAAAAATTTTGAGAGATCAACCGGTTATGAAGTGTGTCATATTAATAATGATGAGTTTGAGATACGTACCAAGCTTGGGGGTTCCTGCCATGTGGATCTGTTGGGAAAACTTGTACATATTGCGAGTTTCAGATACTAAGGATCATGTGTGCTCATACAGTTGCTGCAGCGGTAAACATAAAGTTCAAGCTTGATACACTTGCGTGCACTGAGTTCACGACTGGCTATTAGAGAATGGTGTACGTAAATAGTGTTTATCCGGTGATTGGTGTGATTAATACGCCATCAATGAATGAAAAACTTTTGTAAACCAATTTGCTTCCACCGGCAACTATACGACCATCTGGCCATCCTAGAAAACAACGTATCTTCTCACGTGGGGAGTTTAGGGCATGGTTTATCTGAAAATATTGTTATTTAGGTTATCATTTGAGTTATTTGCTAAACCCAATGTTATCAGTTAAGAAATTCCTTATGGGTATGACAAATGGTTACAATTTTAGGGTGGAATAAGAAGGCTTCTAACGATATGCGGTAGATGCGCCGGATTGGATCATAACCGTACAACATGTAAAATACCTACATAAAATGGCTAAGAAATTGGAAGGGCAAGCAGACGGCATGGTTTCTGGAATATTTTGAATAGTGTGTTAAAATCGGTAATTCGGGAAGTGGTTTTTTTTGATGTTTTATAGTGATGTAAACCTCAAAATGTTGAACTGAATGGTTTTGTACTGCCTTCATGACATAAGTAATTTTAGCCCTTCCAATTAGAAAATTGTATATATTTATCGATAATAAATAATGTTTTGTTCACTACTATATTTACACCGAAATGATATGTTTAGTCAGTAAAGAAATATTTAACTGATAATTTATAGATTAACGCTAAACAAGATAAGAACAAAACGATTAATCATACATAAGATCCAAAGAGTAGTACACACCATATAGTACAAGAAACATAAGAATTTACAGAAATGTGAAATTAAAACTAAGACGAAAGTTCAAGTCAAGGAATCTCGATGGAATCCACAAACTCATCAAAAAACATTACAACAATTCTTTGAGCTTCCCAAGTTATGTTATCAAATTTGATGCTTTTACATCCTTCAACACCGCTGACAGAATGATCATGTATGAGTGACAAAGAGGTAACTGCAAAGTCAACATAAATACCATTCTGAGGTATTCCTCAATGCCTCACAATAGAATATGCCTTCATTTGGGACAACATGCTTTTATAAGGAGTCTTCTTGAGAATGTACGGTATCATAAGAATTATCGGGTTAAGATCCTTCTTAACTAAACTATCAGAACGGAAAGCAATGTTGCAATCAAGGAAATAAATAGTCATACCTGAAGTCTCCACGCAAACACCAACTTGTTTGTCCAGATTGAAAGGGAAATAAATCCGCGGGGGAGGGGGGGGGGGGTTGGATGGATTAATCTCCAACTTGAAATAGACAAATATGTCATCTTCAAACTTGAAATGAACCCTATCTTTACCTGTAACACTGGTGAATTTGGTGTGTTGTTTCATTAGGAGGGAAACAAAAGTCGTGTCCAATAAAAGAACATTTTGTCGAGTTGCTTGATCTCTATTATACAGTAACTAAGTCAAGTGCATTAGAGCATCAAACATCTACCACAAGTAAAACAATGAAATTAGTAAGGTCTCTGGAACAATACTGAAATGAAATCATATTAGGTTAATAGTACTTACTATTGGAAACATCAGTTTCATCCTCTCAGATATGTCGGCTACATCTCTGTTGCTGACAGCAATGCCTTTTGGCAAGTATATTGTATTGCCAAAATAAAAGAACACATAAAACTTTACTTGATATCAATAATATTAACTGCTATGCCTATACATTCTAACTACACTCCTGCAATCCTATAATATTAGAATCTAACAAAATAGGTATATAGTTAAACTTATAGTTTCTTCTTCAATAATGTGTGTAGCATGACAAACTTCATCGCGTAGTCAACCTCAGGATCAAATCCATGGAAAATATATTGGGGATCTCGTGACACTTTCATCAAATCAATGGAAGTCTTTAAGAACGTTCGGTGCTTTCCTCTGACGTTTACTCTTACGAGGCTCCGGATCCTCATGTTGTTCAGTTGAATCTTCTTCATCACCTACGTCGTCAGCTACAGATGTCTCTTGCTGCTCTTCCATATAACCTATGATATCTCCTTTATTGATGTTGTCTTGTGAAAGTCCAACCGAGAAAGAAGGAATGGATGATAGAAAAGCTGATTCATTTATGTGATATGGTTTGTTCCACTAATTGACATGAACGTCAAACAAGTACAATTAATATTTACGAATCACGAAAACATAATCCTTTATAGAAAAAAATTAATATACCGTTTCCATTGCATCTCTTTCAGACTCCATATCGATATCAACATTTGAATCGATATGGGGGAGGGGATCAACGGTGGGGATTACGGGTTCAGCACCACCGATCTGTGCAGACAATTAAATTTCCTCAACAAATGGATGGTCGTTTGTATAGTAAAGTTTAATGAGAAGAATGTACCTCATCTTTTGCGGTCTGATTTAGAGACCCAAGAACATTTATTGCATCAAACGCATCCAAATGGGATGCGGCAACGACAATTGGAGAACCCTTCGCATTTGATCCTTCAGAAATCCGGCAAACATTTCTAGTACCAACATCATCACCTTGAACACCTGATGTCCATGCGTTCTCAGCCGGCATATTGATCAATCTAGGTTTGTCAAAACATTCACGAATATATTTCACAACTGCATTCTGCATTTTAGAGATCTTCTTCTGAATAATAATTTCCACTAGTGCCTCGAAAAAAGTGAAAGAATCATGTGTCTTCTTGAAGTGATCCAACGATTTATTAATTTTTGCTTCAATCGAAGTAAAGTTCTCCCTGAGTTTCGGTGCAACCAAATCAGCAAACACTCGATGTTCGTTCATGGTTGTTCCAGTACCACGAGGAGTAGAGGATGGCTGGCCTGAATCGGATACACTCCCTTTATCCTTGTGATTATCTCTCTTCTCTTTCTTTTCCATCTCTTCAGCCCTCATTCTACTCAACTCGGACTCAGAAATATCTCCTGTGAACATGCTTTTCTGGAATTCAAAATTATCGGGTATCAACTTGAACATGTTTTTGACGTTATCATCATCTGCATCATCAGACCATACAAACTCATCTTCGTTAATTGACGTCTTCCCGTCCTCCGAAATAATGCACTGCACAGCAACCTGCAAATACACAAAAAATGTATTCTCAAATACTCAATAATCTAACATCAGTAGAAAAGCAATCAAATTTGGAAAAGAACATTGATTAAATAACTAAACATCATCATTGAGTTATCAGTCTAATAAAATTTATATCGGCTACACCCAAATATTTTGTTTAACAGATTAGTTAACCACTTCAATAACCTTTACGGCTTAACACATTTGCTAACAGTATAAATACCATGCTAACAAAATAGATATCTATGGCACGACACATTGTATATGTGATCATACAATGTTAACATTTCAAATATCGGTTTATGGATCAGGTTACCTGCAATCACACTTAATTACCATATATACTATCACCATATAACAAATTGTTGCTAACAATATGTTGGCTAGCTAAATGGTTAATACTTCGTTTATCGGTTTAGATAAATGGTTACCCGCTACCGTATTATGACCCATGTTATCTACTATCGTTGCTAATAATATGTTGCTAGCTGAACGGTTAATACTTCGTTTATCGGTTTAGATAAATGGTTACCCTCTACCGTATTATGACCCATGTTATCTACTATCGTGTTTACATAATATGCATTGCGAATTACACTATGTTGTCTACCTAGAAAAAAAAGATCGAAATAAGTTAAGGTACATCATACTTCTCCTTTTTCATCAAGCACTTGCGCATGGTTCGGGCTAAAACCAATTTTATTTCTATTAGAAGCGGATGCATTATCACGAGTTTTTATCCAGTTGGCCTTTGGTTTCACTGTTGGATTTAGCAGAAGAAGACGAGTCGTTCAACTGCTCGAATTCCCATAGAGAAGGTACAACTTCAACCATAAGCAATTGAATTGAATGAAAAAAATCCTTTAATGGCAATTAAACTTTGGGATAGAGCAAGGAGGTCTCTTCTTTTGATACTAGACACAACCATATCAAAATAAAGACTGCCCCATGGATATGCAAATAATGCATCAAGTTTCCGGATAAGTTCAACATGAGTTTTATCAATTTTGGGAAGATGAGACGATGGCACCAACACTGATGCCGTGATAGCAAGACATGCATACTTGATCCTCTTCTCCTTATCAGCTACGTTTTTTTGTTTAGCATTTTAATTGCTAGATCAACAAGGCATGCTTCAAGATTGCTGAAAAGTGTTGGCCAATATGGCTTCTCTTTTATCGGATGCTTCTTCTTTCCCTTGGCACGAGTAGAGAATTTACCGCAAAGAAGACCGGTAATGATAGCAAGATTTCTAACGAGAACCTAATATACTTACCCGCAAACAAAAATCATAACTCGTGCTTTTTGAAGTCTTGAGTTTCCGGGTTAGCATAAAATGGCCAAAGCTTCCGGAGTAGGCTGGCTTCTCGGTTGTAGATAGGACTTTCCAAAAAGTAGAATTGCGGATGAGCTCGGCCTATTCTTCATCTAAAGCATTCATTATAGCATGTATATGTTTACTCTTGTGGTAAGTATTAACTATTTCTTCGGCCGGCTCTTCACCGGCGGCAAACATCCTTTCCGGTATTGGATGTTAGAATCCTACAAAATAACAGACAAAATCAAATTGCATGCACCGAATTTGATATCAATTTGGTAAATTGGAAAGTTTGGAAAAAAAACATACCATTTTATTCCTGGCAAAATTCTTCAAACCCAGAACAATTTTTACTATTTGTGTGAATAGAGATGCGGTTACCTTCACCGGGATTTTTATACTCTTAGTTGATGGTTAGAAAGCGTAACTGGTGTGAAAATCTCGAGAGAGACACGTCCTTTGCAAATTGCGGAAAGAATCTTTAGCTTCTTCGGTGTTTGTAAAAACTCATTGTTCATGTGAACAATGTTTTGTGCAACTTTATCCGTGATGTTAACCTAGAAAAATGGACTTTGTGATATCGGCAAAAATTGGAGCTTGTAAAATAGAGTAGAAGGAAAGAAGCTAATGAAGCTTTATGAAAAATAAAATAAAAATTAACCGTTGAGGGTGACGAATCGCAAGCTACTTTTTTGTTTTCTTCAAGCATCCTCTCTCCTCTTAAATGATGGCAGCTTTTGACAAAATCTATTAGCAAATATTCAGCTATACCACATAGAGGTAGTATGGTATTAGGGACACAACCGGATTAAACGAAATTGTACAGTGTTTTAAACAGTAAATGTATAGATCGCAAATATTGAAAAAGTTTTCTGTTATACACTGCAAATACTCTTTATGTTTCTTCTGAAGTGTTCAACGCTTCGAGATCTCTATTGTATTGTATTTCAATATCTACCTTCAGCAAAGATCATAGCCAATTGTATAAAACTTCTGACAAAAAAAGAAATGATTTTTTCTCCTGTCTCACCGAAGTGAAAAGACGGTTACTTTTTCACTGTGAGATTGTTGGAAAAGATGGTGAATGTGCCGGAAATAAAGATAGTGAGGAGCGAGAGCTTAGGAAACCAAAGGGAAGTATCATTGTTTTTTTTATAGAATCCTTATTTTGATGATCGACCTCTTTCTATTTTATAGGGTATCATTGTATTTTTTTATTGATCATCTTATGAAACAAATTTTCATGAGATATAAAGGATGCGAGTTTATGCCTTGCTCCAGATACATTTTCACTTAAATCACATCTAACTCAGTATAAGGGGTCTACAAATTTGAAGGGAAGAGAAAAGAGAACCGTATTTTACCGCATAGAAGTGTGAATCTAGCTCAAAGTATACCAAACCGTATGATGAGAAAACTAGATTCATTTGGGTTGGAGTTAGCATAGCATTAAGTTATGACGGTTATTTAAATAAAATATTATATAGTTATGCTTATGTTTAGATTTTCTTATAAATGGATGGCAAAACTGCAATTGTAAATTAACATATACAAATATTTCATTACATTCATTTCGTACAAGATCGATAATTCACTAACTTTTAAAGCGTAAATAGATATGGGTAAAATTAGCTCTCATATGACTACCATATTCGGGTTTTCGTTTTGGTATCAACATTTGCTCCCGTTTTCTTAGACGACGAAGTTGAAGCGAAATTATTATGGAATACATGCCTTACTAAAATCACTCCTAAATGTGCATTGGATATAATTGATGTTGACTTTCGAGTTTATTCCTTTAGGAGTGAGTTCTTTGATTTCTATTCATATATAGATTAGTGTGAGAGATATTCAACTCTTTTGAAGCAATGGGGCTATTTAATTTGAGAGATTTAAACTCCCTTGGTTGACTGTTTATCATGTGATTCGGTCAAAACCCTTCCTTTAGTTTCCTTGCTCGCTAAAGCCAAGAGAGATTTTCCGCCATTGCGACTCATGGCCGTAGTGGATTGTAGATTGAGATTCAATCTTTCATCAGAACTGAATGCCAAAACTTATTGATGTAAGATTGAATCTCAATATACAACCCGGTACCACCATAACTTGCAATGGCCGAGAATCTTTCCTAGCTTAAGATGGCAATGGAACTAAAAGTAGAGGTTTTTACCGAATCATACAATCAAAGGGTTAGCCAAGAGAGTTTGAATCTCTCAAACTAACTGTCTGTGGCTTCACAAGAGAAGAGTGCTTCACACTAAACTCACTACGAAAAGAAAATCAAAGATAAGAACTCGAATGATATTTTAAGAAAATTATGTATATTTCGTGGTGTCTCTTTACAGTGGTCTAATAATCTTTATATATAGCTCTAACAAAAGATCTCACATGGTAACAATGAGGGACATGACTACACTTAAGAAATATTGCTGTTGGAGCCTTGAATGTTCAGCCAACATGAAAAGTAATAAATAGTTTGCATCCTGATAACTTGATCTGGAAGTGGTGCCTCATTGGGATTTCTAGATGAATTGAACAAGCTCCCAACACGCAGCAGCCTGAGGAGAGAGAGTCAATGGTGCTTCAATGCTCTCGGCATCAAATATGGAAATTCTTGGAGAAGGGAGATCCGATTGATCCTATGATGGATGGTGCATGGTAGGCTGATTTTGAGATTCCTTAGAGGCTTAATAATCTTTCCTAGATGCCATGTTTTGGTTATCAAATTATTAAACTCGTTGGTCATCTCGCTTACCATAAACGGCTCATCGAGTCATTTAAAGACACAGATGGATCCGCTTGGTTCAAGGCATGTTTGGGCTTCTATTAATATTTAGGGGAGCTTCTATAATTATCAAAAATTCTTCTAGTTTCCAAAAAAATGTTTGGAGACATTCATATAAGAAAAGTTCCAATTAATATGGTAAGTTCTGGCAACACCAACTTGAAGAATTGTGCGTGAATTGTTCCGGCCTTGTTTGGGGGTGAGCTCCATGTCACTGCGTGTACTCTGTGAACCAGTAGTATAGGCCAGGTCCTGTATTGGATGCCCGCTCATTGGTTATAAGCTTGAATTCATCGGAATACGCCCGTATGTATTTTTACGTGTGCTTGGCTATATTTGTTCTCCTTGGGTCGGTTGGACCGAAATAGCGGCTGGGGCTAGGCTGATGACCTCATCATACTCTCCCCCTTCAAAAAAAATTCTTCAAAACATTTTGGCCTGCAAATAAATACCTTATGTATTTTACGTTGATGCTAAAAACCATCTTCTTGATTCGGGGTTTGCATGGATCTTCACATAGTATTGTCGACGTGCTGCTATATCGCTCACAAACTCATCATACACCAGCTGCTTTATTTTTTCCTATGTTGTCTCTGGTTCATCATATTCTAGCTGTATGTAAGCATTTTGCTCCAAAATCCAAAAGGCACATTCGGTTAAGGTGTTTTCGACATAGGTTGTCTTTTCTTCCTTTTGAATTTGGTTAGCTTGGAACCAATATACATGTATTGTTCCCATTTTAGATAGGTATCTGGTTCTTGTTCATGACCCGAAAAGAAGATTTATTCATGTTCATGATTTTTTTCAACATCCGATTTTCGTTCCCGTGGTTTGGCCGGGTGGTACTCGGACCATTCTTCTTTATATTCAGGCTCATGTCCAAAGCTTACTCCAAGTTTCTCGTGGTCTCCATCTCCTAGACTAATTTAGGAACTAGTCAATTCATGCCATGATTGTCTTTCATGGTTTTATTCTTCATCACTTCCTTGATAACTTTCTTCTTCTACGGACCAACTTCCATGACTCATGTTGTCTTGGTTATAGTCTGGTGGTTCTTGTTCATAGTATTCTCTCTCTGATTCTTCTTCAAAATCAGTCTCCAAATAATTTTCATGACATGACTTTTCTCCATAGTGAATCTCGTTGTGCTTAATCCTTGATCATAGTCATTGTATTATAATCCGTTTGTGATAGGCTTAACGTGTTCATCTCTTCGTATCAACTCCATGTTTTAAACAATGTACTAAGGTTATAATATTAGTTTTTGTCAAAATTGTGAAATCGTATTTTTTTGTTGGAAACATGTTCGCCATGAATGCGTTTTTTCATTAAAAATGTGGGAACATATTTTCGGCAAAAATTCATATTCTTATCAAAAATACATAATCATGTTTTGCCAAACCCGTATTTTGTATCAAAAATGCGGAAACACGTTTTCTAGCAAAAAGACAAAAATACATTTTCCACTAAAAGTTGGACACACATAAACTCATAAAAGCAAAAACGCGAAAACGTGTTTTTCAACAAAAAAAAATAAAAATAGGTTTTCGTATTTTTTTTGTCAAAAACGCAAAAATGCATTTTTCTACCAAAAACACAAAAATATGTTCATCAAAAACGAAGTATGTTTTTCCGCCAAAACTGTGAAAATACGTTTTCTTACAAAAATTATAAATATATATTTTCCTGCCAAAAATACGAAAAATGCATTTTCTTGGAAAAACACAGAAATGTTTTTTCCTACCAAAAATGTGGAAATGCATTTTCTGCAAAAAAAAAACTCTGAAATGCATTTTTCGACCAAACACAAACAAAAATGTATTTTCCCACCAAAACACGAAAAAAAAACGTGAAAAATGTTTTCTTACCAAAAACGCCGTGAAGCCCAATTGACAACTTTAAATACTTGTATAAATATGCTATGATGTAACTGAATCAAAGCTAAAGAAAAATATTATGGTTTTGGTTTTATATGGCATTCTTCATTCATACTTTGCTTTTTTCTTCTTATATTAACTAGTAATAAAAAAAGTTGAATTTAATTTGAGACAAATGAGTTACGAAGAGTTGTCGTTTCAAAGATATGCTTTAAAATCTCATATCCAAAGTGTGAAAACACCAAAATCTCATATTGGAAGTGTAAAAGAGTAAAATTACTCATACTACAGAATTGATGTATTTTGGAATAATTACAGTTAGATTTAGACTCATGTTTTTGTAAAAAAAAAAATTCATATATTATAATTAATTTAATTATTTATTTAGAAAATATAAATTAAATATATATATATATAATATATATTTTGTTTAAAATAACTTTTTGAAAATTTTAATATTAATTATACAATGAAATTTAAATGATCTATATCTTATATAGACAATATTATTAAATATGTAATAAATTATAAATATGATAAATATTTCATTCAAACAAACTTTTGTTTTATATTATTGTTTGACTAATTTTCAAAAAAATTTAGTATTTTATTTTATATTATATTTTTCTTTTTATATCAAAATATTAAATATTTACATATATTATAATATTAAATATATGTCTAATGTTATTTTCGTAAATAATATAGTAAATTATGTTGAGTAATTAGGCTGTATGACACAAAACTTTGACAAAATTAGTGATCTATACATGAGATTCAAACAATTCATATCAGTGTAGCGCAGGAGAGCCAAATTTCCGAAAAACTCCTCAACGAAATCGACACTGCATGACATCAACAGTAATCTACTCTGAAGACAGATCACTGTTCAAGATTACGTGTATCTTCCCAGATACATCCTCCGAATTAACATTTAATGCTCATATAATATATACACATATATATGTATATGTTGTTGGTAAAGTTAACCACGTATATATACATTTAACATCAGAAAAAGAACACAATAGATAAATCACCTAGAGGCTTCATAACTTTTACAGGGTTTGAAATCAAGAACAAATATCAAGCATTCACCTAATTGAAAGCAATAAGATTTGACTTGTAAGTTAAATAACGGAAAGGTAAAAAACATTAAATATCTGTTTTCTATGTTTATAGTGAACCATTATTGTGGTCCACCATTAAAATGCTTTCATCTAGGTTTGAAATACTCCTACTGGCAACCTTAAAACTACAAACATTGTTTAGATTGTGATTAAAGGTAATAAATTGGTTCATCAAAACTTCCTTTTTTGCATGTTCGTTTCTTGTGTTACTGATTTTGCAAAAAGTTATCCATGTACTAACTACTTTAACATACATGTGAGTATTTTCCAAGTTCAACAAGTTAAAGAAAATGGTTCAATAAACACATCTTGTGAGAGGTGATTGGGAGAGGGGTGATGGAGAAGTTTGGATATTCAAAAGTGAAGTAGGAGCAATGACATACGGTGTAAAGCTCCAAGAAAATCATATATACACATCACTAGTTGGGATGGTGAGGAGCCATAACAACCTGGATAACCACAAGTCACTAGCGTTAACATACCAATACCCAGAATGGTTGACTACCGGGAATCTTTCACAGAACCCACCTATAAACATCACATGTGACAAGAATGTGATAAATTTCATGGTTGTTAAGGTTTGATCTGAAGATTTAACATTGTGCGTGACAGTGAGTTTGTATCATGTACAGAGGTACAAGTTTTTTAAACGGGATAATTTTGCATCTAGTGGGAGTTCAACCGCCATGGAAGACCTACACAGAGCTTTGGATAACCAAAGCATAGGTTACCCTCTATATTTATTGTTACCGCCTAACATTTTTATTAACTGTAAAAATATAAAATAATGAGTACTTAACACTCTTTGTGCATGAATATTCTACACTCTCAAATTTGCTAGTAGGTGGAGTTATAATTGGAATCTAGAGAGTGTTTGAGGAGTTACACACAGAAAAAGAAATGGTTGTGTTAAACAGAATCCATCTCGTGCAAATAGAAATGTTGACTCCAAGCCATCTATTGGGCGACGAAACAGAGATTATAAAATCCTCAGATTTTTCAACCGGAAATAGCGAAAAGGATTACGTGCCCGAAGACAATAATAATGATATAATACGGTTGGATGGTGATGATAGCAACGACTCCACAACAGAAGAATTTGTAATCGCAAATGTTGTTTCCAATACTAGTATTCTTATAATTATGCATATTGATATTGTAGTGGACCAAAATTTTCTAATATACTCCCACTGGCATTTACAGAGCCTTATAAAACAGATGAAAGAGCCAGTTGTTTACAACAAAAGATCCACCAATTATTTCATCTACCATACTTGATAAAGTGAAAGGAAAAATGTTTGAAGATTACTTTAACATGGAAATAGGACAACCAAGTCTAAATATCACTACACCTGTTGAAGATGCTGATCCATTTGGTGATTCATCCTTAGAAGGTGAGTACTGAGCTTTCTAACCAAAATTCCAATGTTAATCGTTACATTTTAAATGGTGCATTAATTTATACTGATAGAATGTTAACCGAATGCATACTCCATTAAAAACATAGTTAGCAATGTAATAATTAGCTCAGCTGTTAACTACCGTGTTAATTGTTAATTTGTGTAGGAGACTATTTTAATAATGCCGACACCGAGATTTATATCGGGATGGTGTTCCATAACAGTGATGCCTTTAAGTTCCATATGGCTTTGTATGCATTGAACCGGAAGTTTCATTACCGTACCACAAGGTCTAGCCTAGAAATGGTAATGTTGAAATGTAACGGTGAGAGGTGTCCTTGGCGTGTGTATGCAGTAAAGATTTCGGGATGTGGCTGGTTCCAGGTTAGGAAGGCCACATTAGACCATTGCTGTACCGTGAATGACAGAGGAGGATACCAGCTAGTACCGACTGCAGCTGTGATTGGTGGTATGATGAAATCAAAGTTTACGGGGCGTGGAGCAGGTCCATGTGCATCTGAGGTCCGAAAAATCATGAAAAATGAGCATGACATGCCAATACCTACTAGAAAGCATGGCACTCAAGGGAATTGCAAAAAAGACAGAAGACGAGTCTTATCATTTACTGCCATCATACCTTAAAGAATTGGTCAATCTGAATCCTTGGGACTATACTCAACTTGGAAACATCATATGATGAATGTGTTGGACAGAGATTTAAGTACCTTTTCTTTGCATTTGGGGTAAGTATACTCGGCTACACTTACATGCGAAAGGTTGTAATAATCGATAGAACACATTTGAAGGGGAAGTACACATGATTTTTACTAACGGCCAGTGCCCAAGACAGAAATTATCAAATATACTCCCTCGCTTTTGCTATTGTAGACGGGGAAAACGATAAGTCATGGACTTGATTCTTTGAAAAAATGTTGGCAGTGGTGCCTGATGAAGAGGATATAGTATTCATATCAGATCGGCACAATCCATTTATGCAGGTTTGGATAAGGTAAAAGTTTCATACATAATAATTGTTAGGCATTTATCATAGTTGTTAGCGTTACATAAATGTCATTTACGGAATGTCACAATATAATTACTTTGTTTTTGTTGATACTAATTGGATATATATATATATATATATATAATTATAGGTTAACGATAGTGTTAAATCTAATGTACGACAATGGATTGATGTGCAGGTGTACCAAAAAACTAAGCATTGAGCTTACATTCTGCACCTTCAAAGGAACATACAAACAGTATTAAAAAAAGCATTTGGGATACCTCGTGTCTAGAGCGGCACGAGCGTTTAGTTTGCCTGAGTTTTATTCACCTTTCAATGAGATTAAAGAAACTGATAGTACATGTGCATGCTATTTGATGGAAGTCGGGCTGGAACATTGGGCTCATTCTCATTTCGATGGATTGAGGTATAATATAATGACAAGCAACATCGTGGAATCACTAAATGCAGTTTTAAGTGAGGCCTGAGGGTTTCCGGAATCACTGAAGTGCAGCCTATTAATGAAAATGAGTTTGAGATTCACACAAAGCTTGGTAGATAATACCATGTGGATCTGATCCGAAAAACTTATACATGTTATGAGTTCTAGATACTTAAGATCTCATGCTCTCATGTAGTAGCTGCAGCGGTAAGCAAAAATATAAAGGTTGATACACTCGCAAGCACCACATTCACAACTAGTTTTTGGAGAATGGCATACATACACAATGTTTATCCAGTGTTGGCTGTGATTAATACACCTTCTTTGAATAAACATCTTCTCGAAATAAAATTGCTTCCACCAGCAACAAGACGACCACCTGGCCGTCCTAGAAAACAACGGATCTTTTCACGGGGGGAATTTAGAGTGAGTTTTACCTTTACCCATTATTTTCACGGATATAATATAATATAACTGCTACTAACCATGTTAGTTGTTAGAGAATATTTTATCTGATAAAGGACTCTGTTTCAGGATAGAGTGAGAAGGCGCCTAACAATTTGCAGTAGGTGTGGGGGTTTGGGTCACAACCGTGCAACATGTAAAATGCATATATGAAATCGCTAATGAGTTGGAAGGGCAATGATGAAGCATGGATGATTCCTAGTGTTTTGTGATATAATAAGTAATTCGGAAAGTGGGTTTTCTTATTTGTTATATTAATGTAAACCCTGAAACGTTAGTCCGCAAGTTTTTGTATTGCCTTAATGGCATTAGCAGATGAAGCCCTTCCACTTTGGAAAATGTACATATTGATCAATATTATCAACTATTGTGATAACTGTCTCAGTTTATGTTTCCCTAGTATTGATTATCATAATGTCTAAAAATATTAACAACCATACAAAAACATATAGCCTTAAATACAAATGGTTTACACATAACTGAGATCCAACAGAGTATTGCACAAAATGTATTTCAAACAACATAGGAGTTCATAAAAGTCACAACATAAAACTAAACCAAGAGTAGGAGTCAATGAGCATCGATGGTATCCACAAACTTCTCAAAAAACATAACAACAAACCTTTAAGATTCCCAAGAAATGATATCAGGTTTGACGCTTTTGCATCCTTCAAGACCACTTATGGAATGTGTATGGATCAGAAGTAATGAGGTAACGCAGAGTCAGCATAAATTCCATTCTAAGGTATACCTCTAAACCTCACAACCGAATAGGCTTTCGTTTGGGACACCATGTTTTTGAAATGAATTTTTCTGAGAATATACGAAATCATTAGAGATAACGGGCTAAGGCCTTTCTTAACGGAACTCTTAGAGCGAAATCCAATGTTGCAATCATGGTCATAGACTGTCATAGCTGAATTATCCATGCACACACCAACCCAATGTTGCTTATCCAGATTGAAATGGAAGTAAATATGCGGAGCAACTGTGGGATTGCTATCTAACCTGAAATAAACAAATATGTTGTCTTCAAACTTGAAACAAGACCTATCTTTAGCTGTAACCCTTGCGAATTTGGTGTGTTTTCATGAGTATGGACACAAAAGTCATGTCAAAGAACATTTTGGCTATGATCTTTCTCTCTATTGTACATCAACTGAGTCAAATGCATTAGCGCATCAAACATCTTACAAAAAAGAAATACAATTACATTAGTAGTTACTAATAGCATAGTTAATACTAATAACAAGGACTACTTACTTTCGGAGTCATAAATTTCATCCTCTTAGCTATGTCGGCAACATCTCTGTTAGTGACGGTAATTCTCTTTGGCAAGTATATCGTACTGTCATAGAAAATGTGAACGCTGGAATTAGACTGCTAAGGAAATTATTAACCGCTAAGAAAATACATTCCGAACAATTGGTCTAACAAACTTACACTAGTGTCAAAAACACTACCAGAATATATAACTTGTTACACTTACAGTTTTTTCTTGAGCAACGTATGTAGCTTGACAAACTTCGTAGCGTAGACAACTTCTGGGTCAAACCCGTATAGAATAGAGTGGGGCTCTTATGAGACTTGCATCAGTCTTCTGTTACATTCAAAATCTTTAAGCACGTTTGATGATGTCCTCTGTCGTTTTCTCTTATGAGGTTCTTCCTCTTCGTGTTCTTTCGATTCATCTTCTTCATTGCTTACGTCTTAAGCAAAAGATTTCTCATTCTGCTCTCCCGTGCCACGTACCACATCACCTGTATTGATGTTGTCCTGCGAAAGTCCAATCGTGAAGAAAGGAATGGATGATAGAAAAGTTGAGTCATTGATGAGATATGGGGTGTTCCACTGGTTGACATGGTAGTCAAACAATTCCATTTAACGGTTAACAATAGAACTAACAGAAAGCAATCTTTAACATAAAAATCTGAATTGTTATACCGTTTCCAACGTGTCTGCTTCACACTCCATCTCCGTATAATCAATTGTATCACTGAGCGGTTGATTAAAAGTGGGGGCAACATTTTCAGGAGCAACATCCTGTACAAAAAATATCACTAATAAGATACTCAAATCTGTAAGATGTTATTTCAAAAATTATACAAATAATTAAGAAGAGAACAAGTTATCTCATCCTCGGCAGCCTGGTTTATAGAACCAAGAACAACATTTATTGCATCAGACGCATCATAATGGTTTATAAATTGGCAGTTATAATGTTGAATGAATGCGAAAAAATCGGAAAGGATGCGACCTATACAAAAATTAAAGTACTGTTTACATTTTTCACTTTCAAAAATCCTAACTTTTCACGTGTACAATTCTTCTTCAACCTATAACTTTTAGCCAAGAAAACCTATATTATCGAAATCTCCAAGATTTTGAGCTTCTAATAAAGCAAAGACAGAAATATGGAAGTGGAGTGTTTTGGGGGATTTCAGGGGGATAATGACAAAAGTAACCGATGGAGAGGATGAATGGGGAACCATTTTCTCTTTCTTGAAGTCTCTTCTCTCTAGTTAAATGAGAGCTGGCAGATTCTGAGATAATTTCTACAAAAATAATAAGTGAGATATTTAGCATTAGTACGTTAATTAGTACGTTAATAAGGATAGAATGAGGTTATACGTTTTTGTATATTGCCAAAAACATTAATGTGTTAGATCGCTAATTTTACAAAAATTCTTGTATATTCAGCTAATTGACTTAATTATGTTTTATATAATATTTATTTTAAAACATTTACAAAATTTGACATGTTGGTAAAATTTTCATGAAAATGTTTATATACATTAGGGATACGTCACGATAAATAACTATCATTGTATGTACGTACAAACCAAAAGAACTAAAAGTTGTATATTTTTTTAGCTATAAATATTTATATATTGATTGTTTCTCCAACGCGCCTACCAGAGTTGGAATTTTCTAGTCATTTCAACTGACCTAGTACACCCAAAATCTTAGCCGTTAGTTAATTTCTCCTCCTCATCGGAACCGTTGATTATCCTTTTGTCCGACCCAGACGACCTGTCAACAAAAATCTACTTTCAAACTTTCCTGGAAAATCCCCAGAAACCTGCAATGAACCATCCACGAACAATCACTTTCTTTTTCTAAATTATATAAACATTTGATGTCTCTTCTACCTACCGAAATAAATGAAGAAATGTCGAGCTTGCTCGGAAGAAGACGATCGTCCAAGGCACAAGGGAAGACTAAAAACTCAGTGCTTTGTAAGAAACACCCAAAGCACAGACAATCACCTGGTGTATGTTCTCTCTGTCTCAACGAGAGGCTCTCTAACTTCATCAAAGCTTCTTCCACTTCCTCTTTTTGTTCTCGTCGACAAATCTTATGCTCTTCCTCCACTACTTCCTCTCTCTCTTCTTACTGTTCTTCCTCCATCTCTTCTTGTCCGTCTCCTCTTGTTGATCGCCGTTGCGAGTTGTTAATGGCCGGAGGAGAAAAAAAGATTTCATGGATGAAGAAAAGCCGATCTGTCGCTGATAATGAGAAAAGAAAAAAGACGACGAAAAATGGTTTCTTTTTTGGTTTTGTGGGTTCAAGAAGAGAAAATAATAAGAGAATACTGTAGATTGTTAGATTCGATTGTTTTGGGTTTGTGTGTATGTTTATTATGGGTTCTTTATTCTTTCATTCATATAAATTGCTACGTACGTGTAGAAATATAAATTAGTTTAACCGCAGCTTTAGTGTTTGGTACGTGCACTTCAGTGAAGGAGCTTCTCTATTTACAACGATGAAAATATATAAAACTTTTAGGATCGATTAATTAAAAATGGTGACTCCAATATTGTAGCTGTGTTTTTAATATATTCAGTACTTAATTTTACTTTAAAATATATGTAATATTATATTAAATTATTTTTGAAAGGGTAATTGTATAAAATATCAATATTTTAAGTTTTTATTCTAAATATAACACTATTAGTTAAAAAATTTTAAATTCGCACAAATTTAAAATTAAAATAGTTTAAAACTTTTTTTCATAAAAAAATTAAATCCTAATATAATATTTTAATTATACTTTTAATTTATTTATGCTAAATATGTATTTTCAAAACATAATTTGTGATTTTAAAAATTTAAGTTTATAGTGCTAAATTTAGAACAAAAAACTTTAAAAGATGCTATTTTAAAATATTAGTAAGTAAAAAAAAAGTTCATAGTTTTAATAATTATAATTAAATTAGAGTAATACCATAAAATAACATATTTTTAATTTTATCTAAATCTAGTACATTAAAAATAAAATTCATAAAATAAGATTTTTAATTATTTTAATATTAAATTTATGATATTTTTTAAATTTTAAATAATTAATACTATATTTAGATAAAAAAATGTTATTGTAAAAATTGCCCATTAAAATTTGATGATTTTTTAATCTTCAAGAGTTCTCCAGCGGCCTAGACTCCTTGGGATACTTCACGCCTGGATCATTATGAGATCGAACTGCATTTATGTCTTTTGGTTGGAAAGGATTCTTTTCGGTGAACTTGTTATAGGATTCTTTTGGTTTGGCTATGATTCCATGATCTCAACACTTATTTGAAAGCAAAAGTATACCTTTGTTTGACCAAATTCGGAATGATATAGAAATTTAGATAATTTAATCTTGAATTAAGAATTTTTCTCCAAGTTGATACAAAATTCTAGAATAATTATCTTTACGTGTTATTTGTAATTCTTTTATGATATTTATTTACTTATAAAAAGAAATTAACAGCTTTTTTATAAAATGTAAATGAAAATAATTTAAAATAATATATATAAAAATATGAAAATTACAATTCGAATTTGTTTGAAAACTAAAATCTACTAAAAAACCAAAAAACCAAAACCAATAAAAATCAAAGAAAAAAAATTAAAATCCAAAAAACCATAACTAAAACTACAACTCATACTTAATTAGGAATTATTTTTCTAAGTTTTTTCGTGTATTTAAGTGAGACAAAAACAAATAACAAATTGGAAGACTTGTTAGAAATGAATTAAAATTTGAGTTCAAATGCATACATAACATTCTTGAAAATTATTTTGTAAAAATAACTCAAGTGGATAGGTAGATTACAAAACTATTCCTATGACATATGAAAACAGAAGATTCAATTACATTTTTATTATTAAGTCTATATATATTAACATTTTATCCAAAAACAGTATTAATCTTAATTTAAATCAAATTGCACATTCATAATCATAATATAAACATATCTATGTAAGTAACTTAAAATCTCGTACCACTGAATCAAACTAAGTCAAATTTTAAACCATCATACACGTTAAATGAAAACATCAGGTTATTAAAAATATATTTATGAATAGTAAAACTTTAAAGTTCTACTAAATTCATATTAAAGTTTGATAGTTTAAATATTGATGTTGTCATAAAAAAAAATTTGTTGTTAGTTTAGGTTTGTGTAATCCATGTTCGGGTTTGAGTTTACATTTTAGATTTATTGCTTAGATATCATGAGAAGGCTAGAAATTACATTTATAAATTTTGATCAATAATTTTTTTTGAGTTACATATTTGATTGCACATGTATGTTTACAAAGTTTATAAGTTTTATTTATCGTTTTCCAATATTTAGTATAAATATTGATTTAGGGTTTATGGTTTTATATTTTAGTGATGTTTAATGTTAAATTTTTAGTACAAATGAGACTATAAAAATGTTTAAAATTTTAATACAAAGAAGCTTTTTGGGAAAGTCTGCATAAATCAGTAATTTTATTATTAAATATAACGAGCTTCAATTTTTGGGATTTAGAATTTCATAAATATCTATATATGTTGCAATGAAATTTAAATACGCATAAATTGAATAAATTGAAATATGCATAAATTGAATTTCACCCAAAGTTAAACTATTTTAATTTAATATATTTTTACTCCTCATATATAAATAATTTACTCAAATGTGACCATCAATTTTTGGCTTATAAAAAATGGGAGGCGCTTCTCTCGTTGGTGTCTCCAATATATATTTCTAGTTATCATTGCATATCTCTCCAATAAGTGTGGAGAATGCAATACAACAGATTTTTGATTTGGAATGCGCCAAATTTATGCTCTATTCTATATTTTATATAAGTTAATTTTTTACAAGCATTACATTTATTGGAATTTACACACATAAATCTCTGTTATCACCAAACCAAAATATATCATAAACATAATTTCTCTTGATCCTAATTACCCTACCGTAATACACAAGATAAATCATTACACTCACCTTTTCAACTTTCTGTCTAAAGTTTCGTAGTTACAATTCTCCCAATCAGCACTCAAAAGTGTTAAGGTAACCCTTAACCTCTTACCCCCTTTTATATCACACGAAATCTCACCTAAGAAGTAAAATCTTGCTACACAAGTTTATCCTTCCTAAAAGATCTTCTCCAAATATACTCTAAATATTCTCTTGAGATCCTCATGCCATATCACTTGATTCTCTTGACACTTCAGTCTACAGCTTCCATGTCAAACCTAGATATGATGATATTGCCAAATCTTTTCCATCTCGTGCCATGTCATCTCCTTGCTGACACATCACCAGATGAACATACTCCTGTTCGAACAATAATAGATGTATACT
Source organism: Pugionium cornutum (assembly GCA_018901935.1). Taxonomy (NCBI): domain Eukaryota; kingdom Viridiplantae; phylum Streptophyta; class Magnoliopsida; order Brassicales; family Brassicaceae; genus Pugionium; species Pugionium cornutum. The sequence goes on from CM032155.1 coordinate 10,519,977, forward strand.
TCTTCAATCTCTTCTTTTTAGCTTAGTTTGATACTTAAGAACCTTAATATTTTGTCATATACAATAGCTCAGAGAAATACAAATACCAAGAGACAAAATATATCTAAGCAAAGGCCAAAGACACATTAGTAATAGATTCTTGTCTACATCAGATTGTTCAACTGAAGCAAATTCAACATAGTGAGCTAATGACCAGCCAAAGTACCAAGTTTGTCAAAACACAAAAATACAAACCAAAATAAAACCAAAGTTATGGGGACAGTAGGTCGTATGGCCGGCCAGGAGACCAGACTGACCGACCAGGGAGCTTGCCCGAGACAGTCGGTCCATTTGGCACATCTGCCGGCCCAAGCGGTACCGCCTGACCTTCGACCAACCAGGCCGAACCGATCAATATTGCTGGCAAAGAGGCCCAAACCTCCGGTCCAACTGGAGGCGACGTGGATGACACCACCCGTCCAATTGGTGACGCCACTGGCTCCGGAATCAACTTGGCCGGAGCAGAAGACATTTTGGGTAGTACCTCGCACAGACCAGCCGGTACAGCCGATCCAGCCGAGTGCACGGGTATTTCAACATCTACACAAGGAGACTCGGACCAGATAAACTACCAGCTTCAGGACATGTATCTAGAGGAAGTTTCTACACCAGTGGTGCCACCAAGAGCAATGACAAGGGGCAGATCAAGGGCCCTCTTCCACAAATTCAGCTTATGGGTCGACAAGCTCCTAGAGGATGATCGACAAAGGACATTGGGCCAAAAGTGCAAAGAAGAGTCCAAAAGCTTCTCAACAATGCAAGAGACTTCAGAGACTTGGGCTTTAGTGGCAAAAGAGGTGAGGGCCCAAAGAATCCTAACCCTACCCCAAGTCGAAAACTAGGAGCAAGGCGCGTGCATGCCACAAGGACGGCTACCTTCCATTTCTTGGCCGTGAGGTAAGAAAGGTAAGTTTTCAAATTAGATATTTGCCTCTTTATGTTTTGCAGGGTAGGATTTAGATTATTTACATTTTTGAGTCAAAGACATTTTAGGAATAGGTCATTTTTCGGTTATGCACTTTTGTAAGTTTTCCATTTGTGCACTTTTGTAAATTTTCCATTTCTTTCTTGAGTCAACCTTAGAAGGTCAAACTGTCGAGCATATTAATAAGGCTCCTTCCAGCATTGTAGTTCGACAACCTTTTTGATAATTAATAAAGATCGAATTTTCTTTCTACAAGTTATTCTCTCAAGACACTTGTGCGCTTAGAACCTAGTTGAGACCAGCCCTCCTAACTCTAAGTTTATGATTTATCACGAGGTTCATCACCCCTCGTGTGATTCACTTCACCCCTCCATCCATTACCAATCAGAAAACCCCCTATCCAGAAGCTTAAGGTCGAGTTTCTCACCTAAACTTCTCCAAACAGCCCACGCGCATCCAAGCCTTGAATCGAGGCTTGTATCATTTTGGTATCAGAGCTTAAAGCTCCTAAACCAGGTTGTTTCTATCCTTTAATTAGTTTTGTTTCTGTTTCTTGCATTAGTTTAAGTCGCCTTCAAGAAAAATCAAAAAAATAACATCAAACTCCAAACCGAGTGGATCTAGCTTCTACGTGTATCACTAGGGCTTAGATTCATTCTTGCATTGCAAATTACGTTTTCCTTTTTGCTTAAATCATATTTCTATTATTTTAAGTTAAATTAAAAAGAAAAGAAAAATAAAATAGGAAAAATACCAAAAGAATTCGACCAAGACAGCTAGCACTAGTTGTTAGAAAGTTTCCATTTTTTTCAAATCTTCCATTTTTTCGAGTTTTCCATTTTCTAGTTTTTTCTTTTTTGTATTTTTTCGAATTCCCCTATATAAGAAACCCTGCTAATTGATTCTAGCAGCATAGTAACTTGTTCTTTTCTTTGTAGTACGCAATGGCAGAAGAAAATAGAGATGTAGCCGAGGCCATGATGGCTATGTTCACCACCCTCCAAACGCAACTCGCATCAATCGGCGAGAGGTTGGAGCGCGTGGAGAGGCCTGTGAGATTCCAGGCCATAAGGTACGTGAGGGCTGAGCAAGACCGTGTTGAGGGTCATGAGCACCTTAGGACACGGCACGAACAGGAGGAGCCCCAGCCAGATGGAGATGAAGACGCACAACCTCATGACTATCACCCTAGGCCGAGAGGACCTCCACGGCAACCAGAGGCATAAGGCGATGGCTTCGAGCCATATGGTCATCACCAGAGACCAAGGATGCCTTCTAGACATCATGAGGATGGAGATGAACATGCTTACAACCGGGTAACTCATCCTGATGTCAAGTTAACACCTCCTAGTTTTGCAAGAAAAGTAGACCCCGAAGCCTATCTTGATTGGAAGAGGAGGATGGATCATATCTTCGATCACTACAACCAACTAGGCCATATGAGAGTCTCCATGGCAGTAGCACAACTCATGGACAATGCCCTCATCTGGTGGGATCGTGAGGCGTCTGACCGAAGGAGGAAAAGATTGAGGCCCGTAGACTCATGGGTCGACATGAAAGACCTCATGAGACAAAGGTTTGTTTCACCTTATTTTCATAGAGATTTGCAACGACGTTTTCGTACTCTTAAGCAGGGTACCAGATCAGTAGAGTAGTACTATGAAGAGTTTGAGAGACTAAAGAATAGGCTGGAGCTCAATGACGATGATGAGGCTTTGATGGCACAGTTCTTGGATGGACTGCAAGAAAGAATCAGCCGCAAGGTGGAAAGGCAAATCTACAACGACTTCAAGGATTTGTTCCACCTATCTGTCCAGGCTGAGCAGCACATCAAACGTAAGAGCCAAGACATCCACAACAAGCCTAAGATGCCTTGGGCACCAAGCAACATTCCAAAGCCCGTAGACAAAGGTAAAAGCATAACGATTGAGTCACGGTTCAAGAGCAAGCCTCTTGAGCCAACCCGTGACCAGAGAGAGCCTAGTAAGTCCTCTAACCCTCAAAGATAACGTGACATCACTTGTTTCAAGTGTAAGGGTCACGGACACATCTCAAGGGAGTGCCCAAACAACCGGATCATGCTGATTACGGAAGCTGGAGAGTATGAATCCCAAGATGAAGAAAACTATGAACAAGAAGGAGAATACGGTGACATTGATTACCCTGATGTGGGGGAAGTGCTGGTCACTAGACACATACTCAGTGCAATGGTGGATCCCTCAGAGACCATCCAGAGGGAGAACATCTTCCACAGTCGTTGCACCATCAAGGGCAAGGTATGTAACCTCATCATAGATGGTGGTTCTTGCACTAACGTTGCTAGTGCGTACATGGTTGATAAGCTAGATCTAGAGAAGACAAGACACCCTTGACCGTATAGAATGAGATGGCTCGATGACAAAGTGGAGCTCAAGATCCATGAGCAAGTCAATGTGCCATTCAGTGTGGACAAGTACCAAGACCAGGTAGTGTGCGACGTGGTGCCAATGCAAGCTGGCCATCTTCTGCTAGGAAGGCCATGGCAGTTTGACAAGGAGACCAGACAGAATGGCTGAACCAATCTCTACACTTTTGTGCATGACAAGAGAAAGGTCAGCCTAGCTCCTCTCACACATGTCCAGGTACATGAGCTTCAACAGCAAATGAGTAAGGAAAGGAAGCTCATTAAATCTAATTTTCTTATTCAACCAAGTCATGTCCGGAGAGCTTTAGCCTCGAAGGATTTAATGCTACTAATGGTTTTCAAAGAAGTGTTGAATGTAGAGAAAGAACAGGTAGAGCTACCTCCTGAAGTAGCAGCTCTCTTCAACAAGTTCAAGGATGTGTTCCCGGAAGAGATACAAGCAGGCTTGCCTCCCCTACGAGGCATAGAGCACCAGATCGACCTCGTTCCCAGAGCAGCCTTGCCCAACCGGCCAGCCTACCGGATGAGCCTAGAGGAGTGTAAGGAGCTTGAGAAGCAAGTCAAGGAGCTCCTGGAGAAAGGCTATATTCGAGAGAGCCTCAGTCCATGTGCCGTACCAGTGCTACTAGTGCCCAAGAAGGATGAAACTTGGCGAATGTGCGTGGACTGCCGAGCAATCAACAACATCACAGTCAAGTACCGGCATCCGATACCACGACTGGATGGCATGCTAGATGAGCTGAGTGGAGCCACGGTCTTCTCCAAGATAGACCTCAAGAGTGGATACCACGAGGTCAGTATGAAGGAAGGTGATGAGTGGAAGACTGCTTTCAAGACAAAGCAAGGGCTCTACGAGTGGATAGTCATGCCATTCGGCTTGACTAATGCCCCAAGCACCTTCATGTGCCTTATGAACCAAGTTCTTTGGGCGTACATCAGTAAGTTTGTTGTAGTTTATTTCGATGACATTTTAGTTTATAGTAAGTGCTTAAGGGATCACCTCACACATCTTGAATTGGTGCTTAAAACCCTTCGACAAGAAGAGCTTTATGCCAATCTCAAGAAGTGCATCTTTTGTACTGATAAACTTGTCTTCTTAGGTTTTGTTGTAAGTTCACAGGACTTACATGTTGATGAAGAGAAGATTCGAGCCATACAAGAATGGCCAACACCAAGCAACATCAGCCAAGTAAGGAGTTTCCACGGTCTGACCAGCTTCTACAAAAGATTCGTGCCCAACTTCAGTAGTATTGCCTCACCATTGACGGCAGTAGTGAAGAGGAACGTGGGATTCAGCTAGGGAGAAGCTTAGGAGAAGGCGTTCCAGGCCTTGAAGGACAGCCTCACACATGCACCATTGCTAGTCTTGCCCGACTTCAACAAGACATTTGAAGTGGAGTGTGATGCCTCTGGAATACGCATAGGAGCGGTGCTAACTCAAGGAGGAAGGCCAGTGGCATACTTCAGTGAGAAGCTAGGTGGTGCCTCACTGAACTACCCTACTTAGGACAAGGAGCTTTATGCCCTAGTCCGAGCATTGGAGACTTGGCAGCATTACTTGCTGTCCAAGGAGTTTGTGATCCACACTGATCACGAGACTCTTAGACACCTCAGAGGGCAAACCAATCTCAAGAGGAGACATGCCATGTGGATGGAGTTTATAGAGACCTTCCTGTACGTCATCAAGTACAAGAAGGGCAAAGACAATGTGGTAGCCGATGCACTATCAAGGAGGTTTGCCTTGATATCCACCATGGAGGCAAATGTCCTAGGATTCGAGCACATCAAGGACCTATACAAGGATGATCATGACTTTGCTGAGAGCTACAAGGAGTGTGGCATAGGGAGTCATGGAAAGTTTTACATCCATGAGAGATTTTTGTTCCGAGAGAGAAGGATGTGCACACCACAAGTATCATTACGAGAGCTTATCATCCGAGAAGCTCATAGAGGAGGACGCATGGGCCACTTTGGTGTCGACAAGACTCTAGCAGTGGTCAAGGAGCATTTCTACTGGCCACACATCAAAAGTTCAGTAGAAGCACATTGTGCAAGGTGCATCACTTGCAAAAAGGCGAAGTCCCGAGTGCACCCTCATGGGTTGTCTCTCGCACTGTTCATACCTACACATCCATGGGTGGACATCTCAATGGACTTCGTTCTAGGTGTGCCCAAGATCAACCACAAAGATGCAATCTTTGTAGTGGTGGACAGATTCTCCAAGATGGCACACTTCGTTCCGTGTACCAATGTTAATGATGCCATGCAAACAGCCAAGCTGTTCTTTAGGGAGATAGTACGGCTTCATGGAGTGCCAAGGACTATCGTGTCAGACAAGGATACCAAGTTCCTCAGCCATTTCTCGAGGACCCTTTGGAGGAAGCTAGGCACGAAGCTACTCTTCTCTACCACCTGCCATCCTCAAACCGATGGCCAAACTGAAGTTGTCAACCGGCACTGTCAACTCTTCTCAGGAGTACACTACGGAAGAACCTCAGGACTTGGGTGGAGTGCCTGCCATTCATAGAGTTCTCTTACAACTGAGCTGTGCACTCAGCAACCAAGAAGACCCCCTTTAAAGTAGTATACAACTTCAACCCTCTCACACCATTGGAGCAAACGCCTACCACCAGCAGAGATAACCAACCTCAACGGAGCATCCAAGGCGGAGTTCATAAGGAAATTACACCAGAAGGTAGCAGAGAACTTGGAGAAGAGGACCGGGCAGTACGTGACTCATGCTAACAAGGGAAGAAAGAAGGTGATTTTTCAACACGGCGATTGGGTGTGGCTACACCTAAGGCAGGAGAGGTTCCCCAACCTAAGAAGTTCTAAACTAGCACCAAGAGGAGATGGACCATTCAGAGTGCTAGAGAGGATCAACAACAACGCCTACCGGATCGAGCTTCCAGGTGAGTTTAATGTGTCTAACACGTTCAACGTAACTAACTTAGCCCCTTTCCATGCAGATGAACCAGTTTTGAGGTCAAAACCTACTAAAGAGGGAGGGGATGATGGGGACATCAGGTCGTATGGCCGGCCAGGAGACCAGACTGGCCGACCAGGGAGATTTCCTAAGACAGTTGGGCCATTTGGCATGTCTGCTGGCCCAAGCGGTACTGTCGGACCTTCGACCAACCGGGCCGGACCGATCAACATTGCCGGCAAAGAGGCCCAAACCTCCGGCCAAACTGGATGCGACGTGGATGACACCGCCGGTCCAATTGGTGATGCTGCCGGCTCCGGAATCAACTTGGCCGGAGCAGAAGATATTTCGGCCAGTACCTCGCACAATCCAGCCGGTACAGCCGATCCAGTCGAGTGCACGGGCATTTCAACATTTACACAAGGAGACTCGGACCAGATAAGCTACCAGATTCAGGATATGCATCTAGAGGAAGTCTCTACACCAGTGGTGCCACCAGGAGCAATGACAAGGAGCAGATCAAGGGCACTCTTCCACAAATTCAGCTTATGGGTCGACAAGATCCTAGAGGATGATCGACAAAAGACATTGGGCCAGAAGTGCAAAGAAGAGTCCAAAGGTTTCTCAACAATGCAAGGGACTTCAGAGACTTGGGCTTTAGTGGCAAGAGAAGTCAGGGCCCAAAGATTCCTAATCCTACTCCAAGTCGAAGACTAGGAGCAAGGGGCGTGCATGCCACAAGGACGGCCACCTTTCATTTCTTGGCCGTGAGGTAAGAAATGTAAGTTTTGATATTTGCCTCTTTCTGTTTTGCAGGATAGGATTTAGATTATTTACATTTTTGAGTCAAAGACATTTTAGGAATAGGTCATTTTTCGGTTATGCACTTTTGTAAGTTTTCCATTTGTGCACTTTTGTAAATTTTCCATTTCTTTCTTGAGTCGACCCTAGAAGGTCAAGCTATCGAGCATATTAATAAGGCTCCTTCGAGCATTGTAGTTCGACAACTTTTTTGATAATTAATAAAGATCGAATTTTCTTTCTACAAGTTATTCTCTCAAAAAACTTGTGCGCTTAGAACCTAGTTGAGACCAACCCTCCTAGCTCTAAGTTTATGATTTATCACGAGGTTCATCACCCTCATGTGGTTCACTTCACCACTCCATCTATTACCAATCAGAAAACCCCCTATCCAGAAGCTTAAAGTCGAGTTTCTCACCTAAACTTCTCCAAACAGCCCACGCGCATCCAAGCCTTGAATCGAGGCTTGTATCACAAAGTCTCACAATTACTTTCAAACTAACACAACAAACCCACATCTCCCCCACAAATCAAGCTCCCCCCATCCTCATCAGAACCTGAGGCATCTTTTTCTTCTCCACCTATTTAAGTGCATAACTAAGTTAAAACTAATTAGCTCACAACTAATAAAAAAGGATAAGATCACTTACCTACTTCTAAAGCATCTTGTAGGATCTTGATTATTTTCATCATTGCCTTTTGATAACCACTTAGTTCAGCTGGAGATGATGAAGCACCGGCCTGTTTCGTTTCCTTTTTGACCCCTTTCTTCTTTGACTTCATCGTAGGAGCACTCTTTGTTATACTCAACTTAACTTTTTGTTGAGCCATCAGTAGCTGGTATATGAGACTTGGGTATGGCAGGAAAACTTTGATTCAGGCAAGAGGGCTAGATGCAGAACGTGTTCAAACACCAACTTTTCAAAATAGAATGAAATGTTGTTCACAATCTTATACAAAATTCTAGCCCTTCTAGGTTGGGAGTATGTGAAAATCTTGATAGCAAACCAGTTTCGGAAACATATCTTGTACAAATTAGAGTTCAAATCCGAGTAGCTGTTGAAGTTTATCATTAACCATTTCTTGACTTTTCCAACAGTCATGAACTCGACTAGATCATCCTGCGTTACCTCAGCCTATCATCTACCTCATCTAGTCTAGACAAAGCATTGATATGTTGCGGTGAAAACTCATACATAAAATCACGAACAAGTACCTCAACAGAATCACATTCAACCTTTGCACTAGGGAGATTGGTATAAAATTCTCCGTTAACTTCATACACAAAAGGTTGAATGTGTGTTACTATTTTTAACAATCCATTCCTTTTCATCAAATGTTTTACTTCATCAACTTCCCCAAATTCAGCATTCTTTTCTCCTACAAAGCAAAAACCATGACTGGAGATAATGTCATACCTTGATTTTGACTCGAACGAATTGAATCTCCCAGAGTCAAAACTCTTCCCACCCCAAACAGGTTTCTAGCTTGTTGTTTGCTTTGCTTTCTTTGTAATTACTTGCTCAGACTCCAATTTTCTCTTCCTCAATCGTAACGAGACTTCAGTTACACTAGTGCCAGGTGTAGTTGACTGATCTGGAAGGTTTGAAAGGTTTATCACCGGTGGAGTCGTATCTGGAGTTCATTCACAAGGCAGATTAGCTAGTTTCCAGAACCGTTTTGTCAAGATTCTCTAGTTCCGGTTCAGGCTCTTGTACGATGGGTTCTCCTACTCCCAAATCTCCTTCACCTCCTTCATAGATCACCATGACTAAGTTGGACTCCATTGGCTCTTCAGGTTCTTGCATGGTTGACCTAGATGCTGATAGACTCTCTAAAAGTTGATCTCCTCGCTATTGAATTAGGCATTGTATACCCGACAAAATTGATTTCATTCTTGCCATTTTCTCTTTGACTTTCTCCCCTTTTCTCTCTTTGGCGATTTTTGAGAAGATTTGCCTTACAATTCTGATTTTTACTGTGTTTTATAACCTGAAACAAACACTTGAATTTCTTCTCACTACTCCATTGCTCCACTAATTTCCAGTGGGCCTTTCCTGCTACTGGGTTTGGGCATGTCTAAAATTCTAACCCAAACACACACAACAAATCATCAGCACATAAACATTATTGTGTTCAAAAGCCAACAATTTGTTAACATAATCGATTTCTGTGTATATTGCTTCAAAAATCAATACACAAGAAATCGATGAGTGACCCAGAAATCCTTAGAACATGTGAGTTATCTTTATATAACAAATTCATACCTTTAGACATGTTCAGCTCACTGCACTGATCATGACGTAAATATCAGAACCAATCACATCACTCTTTATATATGAAAATAGCAGTCATGAGTTAAGAGTTTAGAATTTTACACAACCATTCTTTTATTTTGAGCTTGACATAACCATACATGTGAAAGCGGCTGAAATTTTCATTGGAGATTTTTTTTTGTTTCTTCTGCATATTTTTGTCCTCCTTTTTTTTTCTTCTTTTTCATTTATTCTTTTTCTATTTTTTTCTTCCTTTCTTATATATCATACACTTGTGGTTGACATGTATTATAAACATCACTTAGAGTTCTCAACTTCTGATACTATTTATTCTTCTCATCAACTTATAATCCTTACATGTAGGATATCACTCTCATTGTTCTTTGTCAACTTAAGACAGCATGGCAAGCAACTTTTTTCCATAGAAAACTACATAAAAAGATACTGATGATAACAAAACGACTTTTTTAGAGCCTTAAATGTTTATGTGCACTTTTCTATTTCTAATCAAAAGCAGCTCATCAAAAAAATTAGATCTCACAAACACTAATAACCTTTCTTAAATTAACAAATCGGTTAAAATCCAAATGTTTAGTGAATAAATCTGCCAATTAAAATTTAGTACCCATGTGTTCTATTTCAATCATTTTTCCCTCAACCAGTTCTCGTATAAAATGATGTCTAACGTCAATATGTTTACTGCAAAAATGTTGAATATGATTCTTAGAAATGTGTATAGCACTTTGATTATCACAATTGATAATTAAAGAATCATAAACATTACCATAGTCAGCAGCCATTTGTTTCATTCACATCAATTGGATGCAACAACTTTCAAGCGTTATGTACTCAGCCTGTACTGTTGACAATGACATACTGTTCTGTTTCTTGTTGTGCAAAGAGATCATATTGTTGCCCATAAAAGAAACAACCACCACTTGTGCTCCTTCGATCATCCAAAGAATCAGCTCAATTCGCATCGCAATATCCAACCTGATTCTTGTTGGTGTTCTTGGTCTGGTAGATACCAAAACTTTTTGTTTCTTTAACATACTTGATTAACCTTTTGATAGCCAGTAGGTGTGACACATTTAGCTTTGCTTGATATCTAGCACAAAATCCTACCGCCAAATAGATGTTTGGTCTCCCTGCAGTAAGATACAGTAAACTACCGATCATTCCCTTGTACAACTTCTAATCAACATCCTCACATTGGTCATCCTTTGACAGCTTTTCATTTTTGCCCATGGGGGTTTTTGCCACCTTGTTGTGTTCCAAACCAAACCTTGGGACCAATTTATTTGCATAAGTGCTCTAGCTTATGAAGATTCCATCATCATACTCCTTTACTTTTAAACCCAAGAAGTAAGAAAACTCTCCACACATGCTCATGTCAAACTCATGCTTCATATCGTTCACGAAACTTTCTACAAGCTTCTAACTAGTGGAACCAAATACTGTGTCATCCACATATATTTGCACAATTATCAGATGATGTTCATCCCTTAGTACAAACAGAGTCTTGTCCATACTGCCACGTTTGTACCTTTGCTTAATCAGAAACGTGGTCAACCATTCGTATCAGGCTCGTGGTGCTTGCTAAAATTTATCTCCATGGTCACTTTGTATAGTTGTGATTCCCCGTTTTTCACGCTTGAACTGAAATGCAAGTACCTTAAAGCTCTATCCAAGGTCTTTGATTTTTCTCGTAGAAATTTGACCCATGTGAATCGAGTGAAGTCATCTACTAAGAACAAGATGTACTTCCTGCCAGCTAGACTTTCTACTCAAATTGGTTCCATCAAATCCATATGAACAAGTTCCAATGCCCGTTGTGCTTTGACATATAGAACAACTTTGTGTTGAGCCTTCACTTGCTTGCCTTTGTTGCATGGACCACATATAACATCCCTCGAACTCAGTTTTGGTAGCCCCCCCGAACCACTTGATGGTTTGCCAAGTTGATCAAGTTCCTCATATTCAAGTTACCTAACTTCCGATGTCAGAGATGTGTGATATTCTCCTGGACTTTGCCTAGACACGGTCTTAGCTGATTTGCATTTATAACAATTATTAGCTGATAGAAATCCTATTCTCATGGACTTTGGCTAGACACGTCTTAGCTGATTTCCATTTATAACAATTGTTAGCTGATAGAAATCCTCTGAGCTCAATTGTTACATCTTTACCAATCGCTTAACAATCATCTTTGGTAAATGTAACTACCATTCCATCATCACACAACTAGCTGATGCTAATCAGATTTGCTTTCAACTCATCCACAAAGTACACATCTCTCACTTCAGGTTTGTCTTCTCCCAAGGTTGCACCTTTTCCTTTGATCTTATCTTTGGCTCCATACCCAAAAGTGACTTTCCAACCTAGGACTTCTACGTAATTGATTAGCGCATTTTGTGATCCTGTCATATGCCTTGAACATCTACTGTCAAAATACCAAGGTTCAACTTCGGTTTCAATCTCCTGATTAACAACAACCTTCTGTTTCTCTGTAATGTTTGCAACATGACAAGACAACCTCTACTTTCTAATCCAAACGTTATTTCTGATCAGCCTATCTCGATAAAAATCTTTTTGATTCATGATTTCAGAAACCCTATTCCGGAACCTGTAGCAGTTGGCCTTAAAGTGATCTAGTTTTCCAAAATACCAACAACTTCTTGATAGTTCCGTTCCAATCTTCTTGTCTGTCAGTGTCCTGATGTCACTTTGCTGATAGATTTGACTGGCTGGAGCAGCTTTGACAAAGGTTGTTGATGAGCTTGCATTGTTCCCCTGAAACCCAAGTGATGAGGACATCAGGTCGTACATCCAGCCAGGAGACCAGACTGGCCAACCAGGAAGCTTGCCCGAGACAGCAGGACCATCTGGCGCGCCTGCCGGACCAGACAGTACCGCCGGACCCTCGACCTATAGGACCAGACCGGTCAACATCACCGGCGGAGAGGCCCATGCTTCCGGCACACTTGGTGGGGACGTGAATGACACCGCCGGTCCCCCTGATTACACCGCCGACTCCGGGATCAACTTGGCCGGTCCTAAAGTCATTCCGGCCAGTACCGCGCACAATCCAGCCGGTACAGGCCATCCAGCCGAGTACACGCGCACTTCCACTTCTACACAAGAGGACTCGGACCAAATGAGCTACCAGCTCCAGGACATGCACTTAGAGGAAGTCTCAACACCAGTGGTACCTCAAGGAGCAATGACAAGAAGCAGATCAAGGGCGCTCTTCCACAAATTCAGCCTATGGGTCAACAAGCTACTAGAGGAAAATCGACTAAGGACAATGGGCCAAAAATACAAGGAAGAGTCCAATAGCTTCTCAACAACACAAGGGACATCAGAGACTTGGGTTTTAGTGGCAAGAGAGGTCAAGGCCCAGAGATTTGTAACCCTACTCCAAGTCGAAGACTAGGAGCAAGGCGCGTGCATGCCACAAGGACGGCCACCTTCCATTTATTGGCCGTGAGGTGAGTTAAGGTAAGTTTACATTCGAATATATGCCTCTTTCTGTTTTGCAGGGTAGGATCTAGTTGCTTTACATTTTTGAGTCAAGAACATTTTAGGAATAGGTCCTTTTTCGGTTATGCACTTTTGTATCTTTTCCTTTGTGCACTTTTGTAAACTTTCCTTTTTCTTTATTTGTGTCGACCCTAGAAGGTCAAGCTGTCGAGCATATTAATAAGGCTCCTTTCAGCATTGTAGTTAGACAACCTTTTTGATTATTAATAAAGTAGAACTTTTTCCCTACAAGTTTTCTCTCTAAGAATCTTGTGCGCTTAGAACCTAGTCGAGACCAGCCCTCCTAGCTCTAAGTTTGTGATTTATCACGAGGTTCATCACCCCTCGTGTGGTTCACTTCACCCTTCCATCGTTTACCAACAAGAAATCCCCTATCCAGAAGCCTAAGGTTGAGTTTCTCACCTAATCTTCTACAAACATCCCACGCACATCCAAGCCTTGAATCGAGGCTTGTATCATTTTGGTATCAGAGCTTAAAGCTCCTAAACCAGGTTGTTTCTATCCTTTTGCTTGTCTTATTTCTAGTTCTTGCATTAGTTTAAGTCGTGTTCTAGAAAAATCAAAAAAACAACATCAAACTCCAAACCGAGTGCATCTAGCCTCCTACGTGTATCACTAGGGTTTAGATTCACTTTTGCATTGTCTTTCACGTTTTCCTTTTTGTTTAATTCATATTTCCATTAATTTTAAGTTAAATTAAAAAGAAAAAGAAAATAAAAGAAAAAGGAAAGAAAAGAGAATAGGAAAATACCCAAGATATTTCGAATTGGACAGCTAGCACAAGTTGTCTAGGAAGTTTCCTTTTTCTTGTAGTCGAATTTCCTTTCCTTAAGATTTTTCCTTTTTGCATTTTTTCAACCCCATATAAAAAGAAAACCCTCTTAATAATTTAGGAGCACCCTAATTGTCTTCTTTCTTTGTAGCACACCATGGGAGAAGAGAATAGAGATGCAGCTGAAGCCATGATGGCCATGTTCACCACACTCCAAACACAACTCGCATCCATAGGCGAGAGGTTGGAGCGTGTGGAGAGACCAGTAAGATTCCAGGCCATAAGGCACGTGAGAGCTGAGCAAGACCGTCCTGAGGGTCCTGAGTACCTTAGGACACGGCACGAACAGGAGGAACCCCAGCCATATGGAGATGAGGACACGCAACTTCATAACTATCACCATAGGCCGAGAGGACCTCCACGGCAACCAGAGGCAGAAGATGATGGCTTTGAGCCATATGGTCTTCACCAGAGACCAAGAATGCCTCCTAGACATCATGAGGATGGAGATGAACACACCTACAACCGGGTAATTCATCCTGATGTTAAGCTAACTCCTCCTAGTTTTGCAGGAAAAGTAGACCCCGAGGCTTACCTAGATTGGGAGAAGCAAATGGATCATATCTTTGATCACTACAACCAACCAGGACCTAGGAGAGTCTCAATGGCAGTAGCACAACTCACGGACAATGCCCTCATCTGGTGGGATCGTGAGGTATCCGGCAGAAGGAGGAAGAGAATGAGACCCGTAGACTCATGGGTCGACATGAAGGACCTCATGCGACAAAGGTTTGTTCCACCTTACTTTCATAGGAATTTGCAATGTCGTTTTCGTACTCTTAAGCAGGGTACCAGATCAGTAGAGGAGTACTATGAAGAGTTCGAGAAGTTAAGGAACAGATTGGAGCTCAATGATGATGAAGAAGCATTGATGGCGCAATTCTTGGATGGACTCCAAGAAAGGATCAACTGCAAGGTGGAAAGGCAAATCTACAACGATTTCAAAGACTTGTTCCACCTATCTGTGCAAGCTGAACAGCACATCAAACGTAAGAGCCAAGACATCCGCAGCAAGCCTAAGACGCCTTGGGCACCAAGCAACATGCCTAAGGCAGTGGACAAAGGCAAAAGCGTAGAGATCGAGTCAAGGTTCAAGAGCAAGCCTCCTGAACCCACCCGTGACCAGAGAGAGCCTGGTAAGTCTTCTAACCCTCAAAGATCACGTGACATAACTTGTTTCAAGTGCAGGGGACGTGGACACATCTCAAGGAGTGCCCAAACAACCGAGTCATGCTGATTACGGAGGCAGGAGAATATGAGTCCCAAGATGAAGAGGACTATGAGCCAGAAGGAGAATATGGTGACATTGAGTACCCTGATGTGGGGGAAGTGCTGGTCACTAGACGTATCCTCAGTGCAATGGTGGATCCTTCAGAGACCATCCAAAGGGAGAAAATATTCCACAGCCGTTGCACCGTCAAGGGAAAGGTATGTAACCTCATCATAGATGGTGGTTCTTGCACTAACGTTGCTAGTGCGTATATGGTTGATAAGCTAGGTCTAGAGAGGACACGGCATCCTCGACCATATAGACTGAGATGGCTTGATGACAAAGTGGAGCTCAAGATTCATGAGCAAGTCACTGTGCCATTCAGTGTGGGCAAGTACCAAGACCAGGTCGTGTGCGACGTGGTGCCCATGCAAGCTGGCCATCTCCTACTAGGAAGACCATGGCAGTTTGACAAAGAGACCAGGCATGATGGCCGAACCAATCTATACACATTCGTGCATGACAAGAGAAAGGTCAGCCTAGCTCCTCTTACACCTGCCCAAGTACATGAGCTATAACTCCAAATGAGTAAGGAAAAGAAACTTGTCAAGTCTAACTTTCTTATTCAACCTAGTCATGTCCGGAGAGCTTTAGCCTCGAAGGACTTAATGTTACTAATGGTTTTTAAGGAAGTGTTGCGTATAGAACAGGGACAGGTAGAGCTACCTCATGAAGTAGCAACTCTCCTCAACAAATTCCAGGATGCATTTCCAGAGGAGATACCAGCAGGCTTGCCTCCTTTACGTGGCATAGAACACCAGATTGATCTAGTGCCCGGAGCAGCCCTGCCCAACCGGCCAGCCTACCGGATGAGTCCAAAGGAGTCCAAGGAGCTTGAGAAGCAAGTCAAGGAGCTCCTGGAGAAAGGATATGTTCGAGAGAGCCTCAGTCCATGTGCTGTACCAGTGCTACTAGTGCCCAAAAAGGATGGGACTTGGCGCATGTGCGTGGACTGCCGAGCAATCAAAAACATCACAGTCAAGTATAGGCATCCAATACCACGACTGGATGACATGCTAGATGAGCTGAGTGGAGCCACGGTCTTCTCCAAGATAGACCTCAAAAGTGGATACCACCAGGTAAGAATGAAGGAAAGTGATGAGTGGAAGACTGCTTTCAAGACAAAGCAAGGGCTCTACGAGTGGACAGTCATGCCATTTGGCTTGACTAATGCCCCAAGCACCTTCATGCGCCTTATGAACCAAGTTCTTAGGGCGTACATCAGTAAGTTCGTAGTAGTTTACTTTGATGACATTTTGGTTTATAGTAAGTGCCTACGGGAACACCTCACACATCTTGAGATGGTACTTAAAACCCTTCGACAAGAAGAGCTTTATTCCAATCTCAAGAAGTGCACCTTTTGTACTGATAAACTTGTCTTTTTAGGTTTTGTTGTGAGTACACAGGGCCTACAGGTTGATGAAGAGAAGATTCAAGCCATACAAGAATGGCCAACACCAGGAAACATCAGCCAAGTGAGGAGCTTCCACGGACTGGCCAGCTTCTATAGGAGATTTGTGTCCAACTTCAGCAGTATTGCCTCACCACTGACGGCAGTAGTGAAGAAGAACGTGGAATTCAGTTGGGGAGAAGCTCAGGAGAAGGCATTCAAGGCCTTGAAGGACAGCCTTACACACGCACCAGTGTTAGTCCTTCCCGACTTCAACAAGACGTTTGAAGTGGAGTGTGATGCCTCTGGAATAGGCACAAGAGCAGTGCTAACCCAAGGAGGGAGGCCAGTGGCATACTTCAGTGAGAAACTAGGTGGTGCCTCACTGAACTACCCCACTTATGACAAGGAGCTCTATGCCCTTGTCCGAGCACTGGAAACTTGGCAGCATTACTTGCTGTCCAAGGAGTTTGTGATCCACACTGATCACGAGACTCTCAAACACCTCAGAGGGCAAACCAATCTCAAGAGGAGACATGCCAGGTAGATGGAGTTCATAGAAACCTTCCCGTACATCATCAAGTACAAGAAGGGCAAAGACAATGTGGTAGCCGATGCACTGTCAAGGAGGTTTGCCTTGATATCAACCATGGAGGCAAAGGTCCTAGGATTCGAGCACATCAAGGATCTATACAAGGATGATCCTGACCTTGCTGAGAGCTACAAGGAGTGTAGCACAGGGAGTCATGGCAAATTCTACATCCATGAGGGATTCTTGTTCCGAGAAAGAAGGCTGTGCATACCACAAGGATCACTACGGGAGCTTATCATCCGAGAAGCTCATGGAGGAGGACTCATGGGCCACTTTGGTGTCGACAAGACTCTAGCAGTGGTCAAAGAGCACTTCTACTGGCCACACATCAAGAGGACAGTAGAAGCACATTGTGCAAGATGCATTACTTGCAAGAAGGCAAAGTCCCGAGTGCAACCTCACGGGTTGTATCTCCCACTGCCCATACCAACACATCCATGGGTGGACATCTTGATGGATTTTGTTCTAGGTCTGCCCAAGATCAACCACAAAGATGCAATCTTTGTAGTGGTGGACAGATTCTCCAAGATGGCACACTTCATCCCATGTGCCAATGTCAATGATGCCACACAAACAGCTGAGTTGTTCTTCAGGGAGATAGAACGGCTTCATGGAGTGCCAAGGACCATCGTATCAGATAGGGACACCAAGTTCCTCAGCCATTTCTGGAGGACCCTTCGGAGAAAACTAGGCACGAAGCTACTCTTCTCAACCACTTGCCATCCTCAAACCGATGGCCAAACTGAAGTTGTCAACAGGACCCTATCAACTCTTCTCAGAACAACACTAGGGAAGAACCTAAAGACTTGGGTGGAGTGCCTGCCATTCATTGAGTTCGCCTACAACCGAGCCGTGCACTCAGCAACTAAGAAGACCCCAATTGAAGTGGTATACGGTTTCAACCCTCTCACCCCATTGGAGCAAACACCACTGCCACCAGCTGAGATGACCAACCTCAACGGAGCATCCAAAGCAGAGTTCATAAGGAGGTTACACCAGAAGGTAGCAGAGAACTTGGAGAAGAGGACCGGACAGTACGTGACATCAGGTCATACATCCAGCCAGGAGACCAGACTGGCCGACCAGGAAGCTTGCCCGAGACAGCAGGACCATCTGGCGCGCCTGCCGGACCAGACAGTACCGCCGGACCCTCGACCTATAGGACCAGACCGGTCAACATCGCCGACGGAGAGGCCCAAGCTTCCGGCACACTTGGTGGGGACGTGAATGACACCGCTGGTCCCCCTGATGACACCGCCGACTCCGGGATCAACTTGGCCGGTCCTGAAGTCATTCCGGCCAGTACCGCGCACAATCCAGCCGGTACAGCCGATCCAGCCGAGTACACGCGCACTTCCACTTCTACACAAGAGGACTCGGACCAAATGAGCTACCAGCTCCAGGACATGCACTTAGAGGAAGTCTCAACACCAGTGGTACCTCAAGGAGCAATGACAAGAAGCAGATCAAGGGCGCTCTTCCACAAATTCAGCCTATGGGTCAACAAGCTACTAGAGGAAAATCGACTAAGGACAATGGGCCAAAAATACAAGGAAGAGTCCAATAGCTTCTCAACAACACAAGGGACATCAGAGACTTGGGCTTTAATGGCAAGAGAGGTCAAGGCCCAGAGATTTGTAACCCTATTCCAAGTCGAAGACTAGGAGCAAGGCGTGTGCATGCCACAAGGACGGCCACCTTCCATTTCTTGGCCGTGAGGTGAGTTAAGGTAAGCTTACATTCGAATATATGCCTCTTTCTGTTTTGCAGGGTAGGATCTAGTTGCTTTACATTTTTGAGTCAAGAACATTTTAGGAATAGGTCCTTTTTCGGTTATGCACTTTTGTATCTTTTCCTTTGTGCACTTTTGTAAACTTTCCTTTTTCTTTATTTGTGTCGACCCTAGAAGGTCAAGCTGTCGAGCATATTAATAAGGCTCCTTTCAGCATTGTAGTTAGACAACCTTTTTGATTATTAATAAAGTAGAACTTTTTCCCTACAAGTTTTCTCTCTAAGAATCTTGTGCGCTTAGAACCTAGTCGAGACCAGCCCTCCTAGCTCTAAGTTTGTGATTTATCACGAGGTTCATCACCCCTCGTGTGGTTCACTTCACCCTTCCATCGTTTACCAACAAGAAATCCCCTATCCAGAAGCCTAAGGTTGAGTTTCTCACCTAATCTTCTACAAACAGCCCACGCGCATCCAAGCCTTGAATCGAGGCTTGTATCACCAAGTCCCCACTTGGTTTGACAATTTTGTCCCGATGACAGAAACTTGTCAAGATCTTCAGTCCCTTTACTCAGCATTTGATATTGTGTAGTTGAGTATTCAACTGGGAGTTCAGCTCACATAACTTATCCCTTTTAAGCTCCCTTTCACATACCCAAGGAACAGAAAGATGGTGAAAAACACGCAAAATGATACATACATATATCTTCGTGAATTCAAGGCTAACCAAGAAATGGCCAGTGAAGACCGAACGTGGCCTATAATCCTGACTCATAGAGGACACACATAGACAAGGAGTTCACCCCAAACCAGGCCAGATCAAGTCATGCACCATTTATCAAGTTGGTGTTACCCAAACTTACCATATTTGGAACTTTTCTTATATGAAAGTCTACAAACATTTTTTTGGAGACCAGGAGACTTTGTGATACTTCTAGGAGCCCCCTTAAGAACTTATAGAATCCCAAAAACACCTTGGACCAGGTGGATCCCTCCTTGTCTTCAAATGAACCGACTGGAGCCGTTTATAATAGGTGAGATGACCAACTGGTTTAATCACTTTCTTACCAAAACATGGCATCCAGCAGAGATTATTAATGCCCTAAAAAAGCCCAAAATCAACCTACCATGCACCAGGCACCATAGGATCAAGCGGATCCCTCTTCTCTAAGACTTTCCATATGTGGAACGAAGTGCGCTTAAAGTGTTCAGATTACAACATCTCTATTCCTTGCAACTTGGGCACGCAATAAAGACTTTACAAAACATCCAAATTGTACCTAGACAACTTAAATTTGCCCCTAAGCTTCAAGATACAAGCAGATACACTTTCCATGTTGGCCAAACTAGACATTAATGGCCAACAACCAGATACTTTGAATATACGATTTCCTTTTCTGTTTTTAGAGCTTATGACCATTGCTATGAGCATTATAAGCTCAGCACGACCTCATTGTAAACACAAAACACCATTGAATTACAAAGTATTTTATTCAAAGCCTTGTCTTTGAATCTTGTTTTTGTTCTTTAGAAACTAAGTTTGTATATCACTTTTTTCTATTGAAACTACGGCCAGCTTAGTTTGAGAGATTCAAACTCCCTTGGGTCAACCTTTAATCGTGTGATACCCCCTATTTTTAGTTCTCTTGTCCACTTAAGCCAATAGAGATTCTCGGTCATGTGAGTCACAACCATACCGCTTGTGAGATTAATACTCAATTTTAAATCAATACCCTTTCCACAAACTTGAGCTTTTCTTTCTCAATTCCAACTCATTCGCCTACATCATCCCAACCAATTTTTCAAACTTCAATTCATCAGAATTCCGTAGCAACATTTATTGCAGACTTGTGTGACTGAAAATGTCATGGTAATCTCCTGAGGAACTTCTTAACCAGCTTCTTGTCCTTTTACTTCTTCCCAAGAACCATGGCTTCATGTGCGATAGAACTCAACTTGCTGCTGAATTGTTCAACAATCTCATTCTCACCCATTGTTATTGACACAAATTAAGATGCCAACAAGTCAATCCTTGTTCTTTTCACACTATTGGTTTCTTCAAATGAGATTTGAAGAATATCCCAAGCTTTCTTCAAATGAGATTTGAAGAATATCCCAAGCCTTCTTTGCTGTCGTGCATCCTTGTATCCTCTTGAATTGATTTATTGGCTATGAACAAAAGATTGTAGACAGAGCTTTCGAGTTATGTTTAGCTTCTGCCTTTTTCCTACAGTCCAGCTCTTTATGGCCATTGGTACAAGATCACTTTCTTAATTTTTGATCATTGTGGAGACCATCCGTCTTCAAATGCTGCCTATGCATCAAGATATATGCTTTGAATCATTTATGTCATCTGAACCTTCCAATAACCATAATTTCCGCATCTTACATCACCATCAACGGTTTGGCCAACAACACAAACTTTTTTGAATTCTCCATACTTGTCTCAAGATATTACATGTAGTAGGATAAACACGATCCTTGATAGTTGCATGCTCTGATACTAATTGTAAATGTGGAGAATGCAACACAATAGACCTTTGACTTGGAACGCGCCAAATCAATGCTTGTATACTATATTCTTTATAAGTTAATCTTTTACAAGAATTACACTTATTGGAATTTAAACACACGTAAACCTCCCTTTATGTTGTCACCAAACCAAAATATAGCCTAAGCCTAATTTTCCTTGATCCTAATCACCCTACAATGACACACAAAGAAATCACTACACTCTTCTTCTCAGCTTCCTGTCTAAAGCTTTGAAGTTACAATTCTCCTAATCGGCGCCCAAGAGTGTTAAGCCAATCCTTAACCCTCTTAGCCCCTTGTATATCATATGAAATTCCCTTGGCTTGGCAACCATAGAATCTTTGTGTGTTCTCACATAGGAAGTAAAATCTTGTTGCACAAGTTTATCCTTCGTAAAAGATTTTGATACAAGCTTGGGATTGTGGCCCTGTTGCTTTCGGACCGGGTGCAAGGAGTTTGGACGAGAAACTTGGCCTTAAGATTCTTAGGATAGCTTAGACGTGTTTTTGTGGTGGTGGGGTAAAGTAAACCACATGAGGTGTGAAAGGCCTCGTGATAAATCATAACTCTAACTCTAGGATTACGGGTCTCAACTAGGTTTACAGATATCAAGAGAGTTTTGTGCGCAAAGACTCTTTGAAAGAAAATTCAGATCTTAATTGATATGTGGAAAAAAGTTATGGAACTACAATGCTGAAAGAGCCTTATTAATATGCTCGGCAGCCTTAACCTTCTAGGATCGACACACAAAATAAAAGGAAAAGATACAAAAGTACAAAAAGGAAAAAATACAACAAATGGAAAAAAGTAAAACTACTTCTTGATCATGACTCAATAAAAGAAAAAATATTATGTCCTATCCTGCAAAACAGAAAAGTCAATATATAATTATGAAACTTACCTACTTACCTTCCGGCTAAGAAATTGAAAGTAGTCAACTTTATGGAAGACACGCGCCTAGCTCTTCCAATTGTGCACTTGAAGTAGAATTACATACTTTTGGGCCTTCACCTCCTTTGCCACGAGAGCCCATGCTTCTAGGGCAGCTTGGTGAAGTGGTAGGCCTTTTTCTCGCTTGCTGCATTTTGGCCCATGGTCGAGTTGCCTTGACCCTCTAGAAATTCTTCCATAAACAAGCTCAATTTGTGGTAGATTGCATGAGTCCTACTTCTGGTCATTGCTCCTTGTAGCACCATTGGGGTTGAATTCTCTTCTAGATCCATGCTGTGTAGTTGGCTGGTCAGTTGGTCTGAATCTTCAATGGTGTTGCTTGTGATGGCCATCTCGCCGCTTGATCCGGCCACATCACCCATGTCATCACTCGGGCCAGCCATGTCACCAATTGAGCTGGCCGTGTCGGGTAGGTCTTTTGGCCGGCCATCTTCTTAGTTAGGTTCTTCTGGCCAGCCATTGGAATCTGGTGCCCTCATCAGATCTCCTCCAAATATACTTTGACATTCTCTTGAGATCACCGTAGCATATCATTTGATCCATTTGACACCTTATCCCCCAGCTTACATGTCAACCCTAGATATTATGATATTGTTAAATCTTTTCTATGTTGTGCCACGTCAGCTCTCCGCTGCCACATCACCAGATGAACATATTCTTGTTCGCACAACAACAGACGTCTGGTTCTTCATATCCTTCCACAACAAGAAAACATCTATTTCTCGACGATGATATTCGTCAGAAATCCGTATGGAAATGTTTTTTCTGATGGATTTCCAACAAAAGATGTCCATCGGTACTATTTCCTAGGAAACCATTGGGAAATTGTTAGGAATTCCCGACGGGTTTGCGATGAAGGTACCCGTAGGCAATAACGACGAATATTCGATGGGAATTTTCCGTCGGACATTACCAACATGTTTGCGACGGAAGTCGTCCATCGGTTTTCCACTGATGACTACCGATGAAAGATGCCATCGGGATGACATCGATGATACATGGCTTCGGAAACTACCAACACACCCGATGTTGTATAGTTGTTGGTATGTTCCGACGGTTTTCAGCTATCGGGAACTTACCAACGACATCACGATGAAATACACTTCCCGACGGATTAGCGATTCCGTCCGACCTGTATCTGTTTTTCGACGATTTCTTTCGTCGAAAATAACCAATCATTTGAAAAAAACAATTTTAATAATTATTGTTTTAGTTTTTAAATTAAATATTTTTTAAATAATTTTTTAATTACTAATTTTTAATAAATATTTTTTAAATATAATAAAAATATTAAAAAAATTAAATAAAAATAATATTTCAAATTAAAAGTATAATAGTATTTAAATTTTAATTATTTTAAAATGTAAAATCTACAAATTACATTGGACGAGAAGCAGAAGGAGGAAAAAATTCATCTGGATAATCTAGAAATTTAGTTTTCTTAAAATATACAAAATATTTCAGTCTTGTCATCTCTATCTTCATAGTCGCCATTTTTTCTTTAAGTTGGGCGTTTTCCTAATTTTCAGCCGCACATGTTGCACCACTAGTATATATAATTCTCCTGAGTTCTAGATGACGATCATTAGAAAATGGTACTTCCTGTAAAATTTTTTTAAAATATTACTAAAAAATATTTTAATATTAAATATAAAAATAAATAAAAAGAGAAATCAAACTTAGATTAAGAACCAGACGGTTAATTTTAGAATCAGACAATTCGGCGAACGAAGATGAAGAACCAACTTGAGACTGCTGAGACAAAATATCACTTTTTTTCTTTTTCACTTTTTCGATGATCTCACTAACGATACCATCTTGGATGCAACCAGTCTTTTTGTTTGTGTGGACGGCCTCAAGAAATTACAAGTGATCCGGAGGCACTCCAAATTCTTGTGCCTAAAAATAAAAAGAATACTAAATTAATATTTAAAAAAATTTCAAATAATAATAAATAAAATTAATATAATAATAAAGTTACTAATTGATCGGCTCGTCTTAGAAAGTATTGTGAATGTAAATGTCTTTGCCTCTTCGGTCGCTCTTCCAGTTTTCCGAATGGGCATGCTAACCTTTCATGCGTCGACCATCTAGATAACATACCATATGCTGGAAAATAACTTATGGTCTACATAAGTACTGCTCGCATCAAAAAGTTTTGTTGGTTGGAAACATCGAATGATTCGACACTATTTTCTTACAACATTTTTAACTCATGAATTAGTGGCTATAAGAAAATATCAAGAGATCGCTTAGGATACTCTGGACCGGAGACGAGAATTTTTAGAAACAAAAACTCTCGTTTCATGCACAACTAAGGAGACAAATTATAAGGTTTCACGATAACTGGCCACAACGAATATTACCTCCCATGCTTCCCAAAATGGTTGAATCCATCTGTAGATAATCCGAGGTATATGTTCCTAGGCTCATATGCAAAACTAGGATAAACCTTTTTAAAATGTTTCCATGCTTCTACATCCGAGGGATACACAATTTCTCCATTCGAATTATGTTCTGCATGCCATCTCATAGGCTTTATCGTGTGTTCAGTTTTGATGCTTTATTTGTGATAATTCAATGAGGCTTTCTCTCAATGAGTACGAGTATTTGACTGAACTCAACTATTGATGTAAGATTGAGTCTCAATCTAGAATCTGGTACGACCGTGACTCGCAATGGTGGAGAATTTCTATTGGCTTAGACGGGCAATAGAAAACCAAAAAGAGGGAGTATTGACCAAATCACATGATCAAAGGGTGAAACAACTGAGTTTGAATTTTTCAATTTAAGTGATCGTGGCTTCATAAGAGAAGAGTGCTTGAAACACTAAACTCACTATTAAAAAAATCAAAAACCTTGTCTTTGAAGATAGAACTCGAAGGATTTCTTAAAAATTTCTTTATATTTCGTGGTATGTTAATGATATCTTCTTCTTCATCATAGTACTCCATCATCAAAATTTGTACCTTCATGATATTTTGTGGTTCATGAACCACAAGGTAATGATCAAGTTGGACATAACGATCTATACATCCTTCATTGATCCAGTGGAACAATTGTCAATAAGGCTAGCCTGGTGATAAATATAGTGTGTTTGAGAGATATTTATGGGAAAAGTGACATTTAAGAAGTTCATAACTTGGATAAAGAAAAAAAAATACTTGCCAAGAGTGATTATACTGTTGAAGGATTTCTTTAAGGTTTAGAATGTTGGATATATTATGCTCTGCTAGATTTTGAAACAAAGTATGGAAAACCAATTGTGTATACACCAAATCATGTCATACTAAATTACCGTGGCTCACGAGGTTGGAAAAACGTCAAAATGGCAATGCAGAATCAAGTATTTGATTAAAAGTTTTGCGTTTTTATTTTTGGATTACTCTTTACGTATTATATTTTTTTAGATTTTTGGCATAGTTATCCGGCATTTTTTTATAGATTTTATATGTACCTGAGAATCAACAATTAATGCAATGTCCCTATATTGGGATGATGATGTTACCGATGAAAAACTATAAACATAAAAGCGATGTTTAAGTATTTTCGGAAAGTTGAATCTTTTCATTGACCAATCAAAGGTGTAAATGAATCATACGTGGTGAAGGTGGCTTATCAGAAAAAAACTTTAAAAGGGTCATCGAGTTTGTCAAAGAATAAAACTTCAAGTGAGGATGGGGTTTAATTTATAGTCTATGAAAATTATGCATGTTTGACAATATTCTCAAAGACGGTGATGGACAACCTTCAAAATTTTAAGACAAAGGTGAACATCCTTAGGTGGAATATGGAGGTTGTGGAGGACAACATAGAGTAGCTTAAAGGAGGTTTAAACATTTTGGCGAATGTTATGTGGTTAATTTTCTAATAACCCGCTCAAAATTTTTTTTAAAAAAATTAGAATTACTTAATTCAAGTTTTTTTTTATATGGTTATACATTTGGTGATATCTTATTAATTCAGTATTTGATTTATTTATCGTTTTTGCATATTTCGTTGGTTTTTTGTAGAAACTTTTACGTTTTTTGTTCAGTTTTATAGATTGTGTTAATAGTTTGTACAATATCTGATTGTGTTATATAATATAGCAAATAATGAGCTGCAAGTGAAAGTGTTCACAGAGGCGAGGAACAAAGTGCTGAATACTTAGGTATTATAGAAAAACCGAAAGAATATGTGTGAGCTCAAAAGGATAAACAAAACACTAAAAAACCAGTCACGATTATGCAACAGGTTAAGAGTAAGAGAATACGTAAATCTGCTGCCACACAGCAACACCTTTTCTAGAGAATATTACAGTGAATGAGGTCACTGAAAAATAAAATAAAAATCTAAGGTCGTGGGTTTGCCGGTTTGCTCCTGTTAATAAGCACAAAAGGTGAAGGTGCTAGATGATAGGTTAAAACTTGATGACTAAAATATTACTTTATACTTTATTTAACTTTTTGATTAGCTTCAAATTAATGGGTTTTCTCATTTGTCATATTTATTTTTGCGGGGACTATCCAATTGATACTTCTAAATCATTAATTAATTGGTTTCTAACTATTCGAACTCCAACCAAGTGGAATCAATGACTTGGTAAAATGCATATTTCATATTGTTGACCTTCTGTATTATTATGCAGAATTCGTATTGTTGTTGTGTAGACTTCTATTATTAAGCAAATTTTGTATTATTGTGTGCATATTCTTTTACTTGTATTATTATGCTGATTTTATACTATTGTTATTAATGGTAAAATGTCATAATATGTTAGGATTAATCTTTTGAGGCTTCTTAAAGCACCGAGAATGGTAATGAGAGTTTATGCTTTGTTGATTATATATTTACGATGGTTTGGTCTTCACATTTTTTGTATTTTGTGAAATCAACTATGACTGCCAAACAATTCAGGGAACTGCTTTTTGCTTTTTCCAGGGTCATTTCATTACCATGCAAGGTATATTGATGTGTTGTGCTTTTGACACTTTTTAACCATTGTTTTTCATGTGTTTTTGACTTTTTATGAGTATTTTTATTCTTTTATAAGTTTTTAATGGTTTGAGGTCATATTAGATGAAAACACGCAATTTTAATATAGTCAAAGTCTCTGGTCAAATATTCCTTTGTAATTTTAACCATTGCAGGTTCCTCCTATTACACCTCCTAACATTATAAATAGGGGTTTTCTCTTGTAAACTAGATCATTCAACTTTCTTAAGATTGAGAGTGATTCTCTTTTTAAACTGATTGGTGTGTAATATCCTTCAGTCAATATTTGGTAGTCTTAGAGTGTAATATCTAATCTACTATCTTATATAAGTCACTAGTCTTTTAGAAGCTACTCTGTGACCCTTCAATCTACACTCTTTGAACATATTGAGTTTCGATTCATTATGTTGCAAAGCCTTTTTCAACGGCATTCAGAAGTTCATTCCTTGGGAGGTTCGCATCATTTGGTATTGGAGCACACTTCTGATAGGTTATCCCTATCCCTCATCTCTCCAAATGCATATGCTTAGATTGCATCATCTTGTGTATTGATTTGAATCAGTTGATTAATCGGAAAAAACATATTCATATAATTGCATTTATTGTTTTTATCCAATATTGCATCAGCTTATCACATCAAAATCGATCCCAACCCCATTGCATTTTTCACATTAGAAAATAAAATACTCACAACTCTTCATCTTCCGTCAAAATTATTTTTGGTAGAATAGGTACTTTTAACATATTTGTTAAGTGTATTTGTAGCTATGACAAGAGGAAATCAAAATTCAAAAGCATCAAACTTGTTAATGGAGTCTCTAGTAGTAGAAATGAAGAAGGCATTACAAATAGAGTTGGAAGCCACTCACTTGCTGCTTGATAAAGTTCAGAACAATAGTAACCCAGAAGGATGTCCAAGGAGAACTAGGAACCCCTTGAGACATGGCCAAAATAAAGAAACAGAATCCTTTTATAGTCGTTTTAGTGAATGGAGTAGGAGAACCCAAAGAAGGCCTATACATGTAAGAGAAGAAAGCGGTCAGCCTAATGACATCTTAGGAGGTCTCAAACGTAAGATACCATAATTCTATGGCAAAAATGATCTTACTTACCTGGAATGGGACAAGAAAATCGAGTTGGTGTTTGATTGTCAACACTATTCCGAGCTCAACAAGGTCCGTGTAGCTGCTACCAGTATGCATTCAGCCGGTGGGATCAATTGGTGACTTCGAGAAGATGTAATGGTGAGTATCCAGTAGAAACATGGGCTGAGATGAATGCCATAATGAGTACAACTCTAAGTCAGAGCAAATCGAGTAGTAGTTGGGTATCGAATCCTCAGGGATGTAAGAATGGCATAGTAGGAATGCATGAAACACTAAATATAGGTTTATAATAATTGGTTTTTGATTGGTTATCTAATTATCTAGTTGCAAAGAAAGTAAAGACAAGTTAATTCAATAAACAAGAAATATGGAAAGTGCGAAAGTTATTCGATTCAAGGAAATCTTTCTTTGACTAACGATTCAACATGTTCGATTAGATGAATCCCTAAAACTTAGAACAATATCTAGTAGACTGATTCACTCTCGTGGTAACAGCCATGGTGAAATGCATGGTGAAATAATATAAAAACCATGGTTATCACATTACCACCGTGAACTTCACCAAAAGCTAAGGAGACTCAATCAAGAAAGCCGAAGTATTGAGGACTTTACTAGGAGTTGGAAACCCTCATGATCAGGGCAAACATTTCAGAAGATAGAAAAGCTACTATGGCAAGAGTTTTAGGAGGAATCAACTGTGACATTAAATATAGAATGGAGCAAGGACATTATGAGGAGCTAGAGGAAATGTTGCACAAAGGTATACTGGTAGAACAACAACTAAAAAGGAAAAGTTATACTAGGCCAAGCTATGGAGCAACTAACAATAAGCCTAGCTCCCAAAGGGAAGGAAAGCAAATTGCTAAAGTTGATTCCAAACCTTCAACAACCCCTCAAGATGTCAAGGGAAAATCTGAAGCTACTACATGTACTAGAACAAGAGATGTGAAGTGTTTCAAATTCCAAGGAAGAGGGGACACTATGCGAATGAATGCACCAACTAGAAGATCATGATTATGTTGGATAACGGTGAAATAAAATCAGAGGAAGAAAAAGTCTTTTTTTATTCTTCAGAATAACATCTTGAAACTCCTATGGCATGAGAATTATTGGTAACAAGAAAAATCTTAAGCGTACAAAAAAAACCAAAGAACATGAGCAAAGAGAGAACATGTTTTACTCAAGATGCCACGTCCAAGGAAAGGTTTGCAACATCATTATTGATGGAAGCAGCTGCACTAATGTGGCTAATGAAATTATGGTAAACAAATTAGGTATGAAAGTGTTCAGGCACCCATAGCCTTATAAGTTGCAATGGCTGTGACGAAATGAGTGTGATGAAATGAAGGTAAGCAGCCAAGTCAAAGTACTTATAACCATTGGCAAGTACCAAGATGAGATCATGTGTGTGTTTTACCAATGGAGGCTGGCCACATTCTGCTTGGAAGACCATGAAATTTTTATCGGAAGGTCATTCATGATGGTTACACAAACCAATACTCGTTTGAACACAAAGGTAAGAAGATCACACTTGTTCCTATGACACCACAGAAGGTGTACGAAGATCAGCTTGTGTTAGAACAAAGGAAAATAGTTGGAATTTCAAAGGAAACATAAGCATGAAAAGGGAAAGAGACTGTGAGAACAAGAACAAAAAGCACTCGAGTTTCTTTTTGAGAACTGGTGGAGTTAAGAAGGCTCTCTTCTCACAACAACATGTTCTTTTGTTTATCTATAAGGAAATTTTTATGAGCTTAACTAACCTTGCACCAGTATACCGAGTGAAGTGACTTGTGTTTTGCAGGATTATGAAAATGTTTTTCCAGAAGACAATCCAAAGGGGCTGCCACCCATTTGAGGCATTGAACATCATATTGATTTTGTACCTGGAGTCTCACTACGAAACAGACCAGCTTATAAAACTAATCCCACTGAGACTAAGGAGCTAGAAAGACAAGTTAATGAGCTAATGGAGAAGGGCTACATCAGGGAGAGCATGAGTCTTTGTGATGTGCCAGTTCTACTTGTGCCAAAGAAAGATGGTAGTTGGCACATGTGTGTTGATTGTAAAGCAATCAACAACATTACGGTAAATTATTGCCATCCAATCCCTATGTTAGATGACATGCTTGATGAATTGCATGTTTTCAGAATCATTTCTAAGATGGATTTTAAGAGTGGGTACCATCAAATACGCATGAAGGAAGAGGATGAATGGAAAATTGCATTTAAAACTAAACATGGATTATATGAATGGTTAGTCATGCCATTTGGGTTTACAAACGCACCTAGTACTTTCGTGAGATTGATGAATCATGTTCTTAGATAATTCATAGGAGTATTTGTTGTACTATAATTTGATGACATCTTAATCTATAACAAGAATTTAAAAGAGCATGCTAATCATTTGACATTGGTTCTAAGTATTCTTAGAAAAGAAAACTATATGTTAATCTTAACAAATACACTTTTTGTATAAGTAATATTATGTTCCTAGGCTTTGTTGTAAGTGCAGATGGTATTAAGGTTGATAAGGAGAAGGTCAAAGCTATTAAAGAATGGTCAAATCCCAAAACAGTAGGAGAAGTGAGAAGTTTACATGGTTTAGTTGGCTTCTATAGACGCTTTGTCAAAGATTTTATCACTATTGCTGCCCCACTTATTGAAGTAATCAACAAAGACATAGGATTCAAATGGGGAGAAGCTCAAGAAAGCTCATTCCAAGATTTGAAAGAAAAGCTTACACATGCACCTCTTCTATCTTTACTTGATTTTCCTAAAACCTTTGAGATAGAATGTGATGCTTCTAATATAGGTATTGGAGCTGTTTTGATGTAGGATAAGAAACGTATAGCATATTTCAGTGAGAAATTTGGAGTAGCCACCCTCAACTTTCCAACCTACAACAAGGATTTGTATGCATTGGTCCATGATTTGCAAACATGGCAACACTACTTGTGGCTTAAGGAGTTCGTGAGTCACACTGATCATAAGTCACTCAATCACTTAAATGGCCAATAGAAGCTGAACAAAAGGCATGCACGGTGGGTTGAGTTCATAGAAACATTTCTATATGTCATCAAATACAAAAAATGTAAGGAGAATGTTGTAGCAGATGCATTGTCATGGAGTTGTGGCTTAATCTCTACTATTGATGCTAAGTTGTTAGATTTTGAAAAACTTAAAGATGAAACTGATCCTGAATTTAAAGACGTATACATTGCTAGGAGAAAGTTTGCTTCAGTAAAATACTGTTGGCATGAAGGATTTCTATTTCACGATAATAGATTATGTGTGTCTAACTATTCTATTTGAGACTTGATAGTTAGGAAAGCTCATGGAGGAGGACTGGTGGGTATTTTGGAGTTTCCAAAACTCTTAAAGTAATGCAAGATCATTCCATTGGCTACACATGAAGAGAGTCATAGAAAGAATCTGTGCAAGGTGTTGCACATGCAAACTAAGTCTAAGGTTCAATACCTTGTTTTGTACACTCCTTTATCTATTCCTACTCATCCATGAAATAACATATCAATTGACTTTTTGGTTGTTTGCCTAGAACTAAGACAGAAAAGGATTCTATTTTTGTTGTGGTTGATATATTCTCTAAGATGACTCATTTTATAGCATGTTACAAGACTCATGATGCATTGCATATAGTCAATATGTTTTTTAAAGAGCTAGTTCGTTTGCATGGAATGCCTAGGACCATAGTTTCTGATACAGACACTAAGTTCTTTAGTTACTTTTGGAAAACTCTTTGGTCTAGGTTAGGAACTAAGTTAGTATTCTATACAACATATCACCCACAAACGGACGATCAAACTGAAGTAGTTAATAGAACATTGTCTACTTTATTGCATGCATTAATCAAACAAAATCTTAGAACATATGAAGAATATTTACCATTCTGTACATTCTACTTCTAAGTATTCTCCTTTTTAGATTGTTTACGGTTTCAATCTTACCTCCTTTGGATTTAACTTCTTTGGATCTAACCCCTTTTTCTTTAAGTGAAAGAGCTAGTATTGATGGAAAAAGAACGGGTGATATTGTTAAATAGATCCATGAGAATGTAAGGAAGAATATTGAGGCCAGAACCTAACAATATGCAAGAAAGGCCAACAAAGGAAGACGTGAAATGGTATTTGAGGTGGGAGACCTCGTGTGGGTTCACTTGAGGAAAGAAGATTTTTAGTGTCTATATTCATAGTTATAAATAAGAATTAATGTAGTTAAGGTATTTGGTCAATTTTTCCTTTGTAATTATAACCATTTTAATGTTGTAGGCTCTTCCTATTATGCCTCCTAACACTATAAATATGGGTTTTCTCTTATAAACTTGATCATTCAACTTTTCAAATAAAAACAGCTTCTTTTCTTAAGATTTGAGAGTGATTCTCTTCTTAAACTGATTGTTGGTGTTTAATGTCCTTCAGTCAACATTTAATAGCCTTAGTATGTAATATCTAAGCTATTATCTTAGGTAAATCAGTAGTTTTTCTGCAGCTGTTGTGTGATCATTCAATCTACAGTGTTTGAACATATTGAATTTCAATTTGTTCTATTGCAAAACCTATCTCAAACGCATTCAAAAGTGCATTCTTTGGAAGATTCGCATTGGGATGTGAGAAAGATATTTAAGTTGTTGTGAAAAAAAAAATGCAAGAACTGAAATGTGTGGAATTGCATCAAACATATGATTATTTGTGTTGTGATCATGGTTCTGGTCTTTGTTTTCGTTTTACCATCAAACATGTGAGTATTTGTTGATTTTAGTTATGTTTTGTGTGTTTCTATAATATTTGTAATGGGAATTCTGTTGTAAGAAAATGATATTACCATGAAATCAAGTTTCTACAAAACAAAAAAAGCACAGTAAAGGTGTTCCAAAAAACTAACAACCTACAACCAACATCAAACTCCAAAAACTGAGACTTTTCTTCTAACACTACTACCAAAAAAATACCTAAAACTCTACAATAGCATCAAAGAATTATATTCAACCTCTAGTGAGAATTTTGTTATGGTTGATTTTGTTGGCTTGATCCTTTCCTTTGACGAGACTCAATACCACCACCATACTTCTTATTTGGTAAGTAAATCGTACACACATGATTAGTATAACTTTTTGTATTACATTTTACTACACCAAAAGAAATAGTTCTTCATTCTCTTTTAAGTTTTGTCTTCTCTTCATGAGGAACTTCTACTTCATTCCATTTTTTCTTTTTTATTGGGGATTCATTCTTACCTTTTATTATTTTTCTTTCTTTTTGGGACCTCTAGTTGATTCTTATGGTGGTGATTCAAATCCTGCCTTCGTTGGATCTTCACTTAAATTAATTCTATTGATTATAAGGATAGGATCATTGTATTGAATCTCCTCCATGACATGTCAAATACCAATTGGACACATAATCCAAAGGGTTAAGTTTTTTATACAATATCATTCTTAAGGAATGTCAACAAAAAATTCTTGTCATACTCCACCTCTTACATGCAGGTTACCTTGCATTTATATCAACCTTGAAACCATGACCATTTTCAGTTACCTCATATTATCCATTCCCACTAGGAATTACTTGACCATACTTCCAGTGATTCCTCTCTTCCTTGATTACCTTCAACACTTTTCACTGTATTTTTTTTATGCTTACTCGCATTGTTCATCCTTAAATCCATACGAATCATTGCTTGTCATCTTTTTTCTCCAACATCTTTACTAATGGCATCTCCCTTGTTTGGTTAATAGTACTGTTGTAGGACTCCGAGAAGTTGTTAAAGACATCTTCAAACGGAAATGCAACTAAAAATTGCACCATTGCATTTACGCAGATTCTTAATCATCACTGCTTCATACACACCTAGATCAAAGTCCTTAAATGCTTCCATAGATTTCTCATACTCACCAATGTTGAAAATCTTTGCAATTTCCAAAACTCAAGACTTAAACCACACATAACCTGTCAAAAGTCTCTATACCAACCTTGTGTGTATTGTCCTGACCTCCACGATTGAGTTTGGATTATAACTACGAAAACAAAAATCAAAGTTAGAATACCAACTATATTCTAACATTTGAAAGAATCAAATTATTTTCCCAAAACATGATAATTTTTACATACTCGTTCAATTCTTATTTGTAGTTCTTTATTCTTGCGAATTGCTCTTGAATCATTAAAAATGATTTTTTTTCTTAGCTTTTCTACATTTATCATTTGATACAACTAAGTTGTATTTCGTTTCAGGTGTTTCTTGCATAGTCTTCAATTTTATGGTAGAATTTTTCCTAATGACATTTAAGAGAAACTTTGCAATGACTCTATCCTTCAATACTTTGGTATACCTTTCACTCATATATTTCGTTATACCAACATCAAATAAATATTTCACTTCAGATTTCTAAGATCTCCATTTTGTAAACTTCACATTACATCCTTCATTTAAATCATTCTCCATCACTATTTCCTTTAATTAAGGAATGGAGTCAAATACCTGACCTTATGTAATAATCTCACTACCTTTTTGCATCCTATGTTTCTTCTTCCACCTTCCTCATAGTCTCAATTCTAAAAAGTATCCTCCGAATTCTCATGTTCTTTTTCGTCAACAAATCCTACTACATTTGCCTCAATGCGAGTTTCTTCATCAAGTATTTCAAAATTTTCGTGTTCACTATCATTATCGCCAGATGCATTCATTATCATTGACATTAATGGCAACATCAGCCGTCTCCATAACAATGTCTCCCGTTTTTGTCTAATTCTTAGCTTCACATATTTTCTAAAATTTTTCCAACTCCATTACACATCAATTTAAGCTCCAATATATCCTCAAGTGGAAGTTTATACCATAGTCTTTGTCCATACAATTAAAGAGATGTCCAACAAGTCCATCAAATTAGTAAGCACCACTTCCGGTTTGCATATAAGTCTGTGAACCGCCCCGCCAACATAGCTTACTAGATTAGCTCATGAAACTGTAAATTTCCTGTTGAAGTAAATTCAAAAATTTGCATCATCTTCACTAAAACAGTCGAAAATGAAGGAATTTTAAATTTTGACATTCTATGGAACACTTGGTGTTCATAAAATAGACAATACAAAAACCTCAAATTATACAGACTCAACACCAATCGCATTTATAGTTTTCGAAATGTGAGAGCATAAGTTCACACAAAACAATTAGCCAAAAAATATTGAGATTATCTCATTTTTGGAATCTCTTTCTAGATGAGCAGTCTTGAAATCAGTTTCACAACTACTCAAAACATGAATCAATTGCGGGATAATAGGTTTCAATTTTGTAATGATAAACATAATTCATTCACAACTCTGATGAGGACCTCAGTACCAGCTATGGCCCGGTCTTATTTTATGCAGTACGAGAGGTTCTGTGACATGGTCAAGGAACAAGCAATTAAGAAAAAAGTTCAGTCGGGATGTGGAGAATTACCTCCACTGAGAAAGAGGTTTAACCAGCATGGCCAAAGGCCTGCCATACCACTTTGACCTCCAGCACCACCGGTACCACCAGCCTAGATGGCTCGCCGACCACTCTTTACGGGCCAACTGGTGATCTTGTCCAAGTTTTCAACAAAATAGTCATCAGCCATAGAAATGGTCGTCGAAATCAATATAAGTCTTCTGTTTATACAAATGAATTTCCAGTGTCTTAACACATTCTTTAGGACAAGAACGCCTAAAGCTTCAACACAAGCACATTGTAGAAGAACGGATCGTTATAACCCCTAAAGGCGCAAGATCAAGACGCAAGAGCAAGAAAAGAGGAACAATTTCAATATCAAAACCCTACGACGTCAAATGAATATGTTGAAGACTTTATAGCCAAAGACAAAGACTCAAGACATGCCACGTACCTAACACATGCGGGCTCAACACATGGTGTGTCTATACGGCCATTTACAAGCAAGCCTAAAATATGTTTTTTCTATTACATTTTGGCAAGTTCAAGTGGCCCTAACAATGGCTCAAAATGACTTCAAATTCAAACATATGCGACTCAAAAGGGATCAACTCACGTGTGCGTAGTTTCCTTTTTCTAAGGTTATGAATTTTTTTCATTTCTTGTAACATTCTGATATCCTTTTGTTTACTTTTATCCTGTTGCATTTTTATCATTTAATTCGACCATTCATTCTACCTGAAAAACTATTATACAAGGTTCTCTTGCAGTCTTGAAACAAACTATCTAACTTTGAAATCTTACAAGTTCATTCCCTTGACCGTCTCTAATTTTGAACTCCTTGTGTTGTATCAAAGATTTCTCACTCTATTTTTGGTGCAGTTTATCTTTCTCATCACTGTCCCTGCCTTGATCCCATGAGAAAGCACGACCGCCAGCTCGTTAGATCACCATATCTATCTAATCGATCGTACTAAGAGATAGTGACCATCAACTTGTGTTATGGACTATCCTTATCACTTTTAAGACTCCATAAACCGTTTTATATCAAACTCTCATAACAGTTTCAAGCATACAAATTGTTTTCGAGATCTCTCCTCATTCGTGTTCATTTTTTGGAATTTTCGAAGGTTGAAGAAGATTATTCTTCTTTTTAGAAAAACGATGTTGTTTTGAGTTTTAAGTAATATATTTTTTTAAGCTAATCGACTTCTTTTTTCAAAGCTTTACACATGTTATTGTGTCTAATACTTTGTCTTTTTGATACGTGTCATCCATATCATTCGGATTAAACATATTATTAACACCATTAAATCGTATTTATAAATTACCAAACAGTAGAAAGTTTAAGAATATAATTTGATATTTTTTCTTAAATGAAGTATTTTTGCACCATCATAAAATTTGTGTTTAAATTGAAATATGACAGTATGAATTGGCCGGTTTTTCTTAGTTTTCTACTTCTAATTGTTAGATGTTTTATAACATGTCAATAACAATATGGTACAAGATGGTGTCGAATATTTTCGTAATCCACTGTCGAGAACATGGTAATTTTAACAAGTTAAATAAATGTTTGTAACAGGTTAAACACAAGTTTGTTATTTTTGTTTGACTTCCTTATCTACAAGAAAGACTTCTCCAAGCACACTTCATGCAAGATATCCTAATTTATTTATACTATTGCATGTGAAAATGCATTGTTTCATGTTTAAATAAATTAAATCTCCAAGCTTTTCATGTTAAATCCTTTGTGATTATGCATCCCAAAATACCATGATGTTTCTTTCCGTTCTCCAAATACCACATATATTTGAACTTTTATTCGCAACAAAATATTGAACACCCAAAAATTTACATTTTGTACATATATTTTATAAAATAGAGTTCTATAGACGTTTACGTTTTATTTACATTTACTTCTCTACTCATCTGATGTAAAACATATGAATTTACAAAACAGAAATCACAAAACATTTCCTTTATATTTACATTTGCAAAGCAAATTTCTCAGATAGTATGATTTGTAATCAAAAGGGTTAAAATTTCATTTGACGAGATGTTCTAACTCTCAGGTGTGGGGGCTCTTTTCCTTGTGAATCTTTGCGGCAAAGTAACACACGTGAAGTACGACTTTTTTTCAATTAAACTATTTACAACTATTGAACCTTCAACTTTTGTTAAGTTTTTGGCCTTACTCTTTAGATGTTTCATGAAACGTTCAAAATGATACATCCACCAGAAATGGACAGGTCCATATATGCTTCATACAAAAGATGAATAGGTAGATACTCCATAACATCAAAAATGTTAGAGGAAATATCTCTTCGAAATTGCATAAAATCATTGGAATATTATCATTGAGTTTTTCCAATCCATCTTCTATCAATATGCGTGTACTAAGATAACAGAATAAAGCTCCAATGCTTGAAACTATAAAAAAACGGATATTG
This sequence comes from Pugionium cornutum, assembly GCA_018901935.1. Lineage (NCBI taxonomy): Eukaryota > Viridiplantae > Streptophyta > Magnoliopsida > Brassicales > Brassicaceae > Pugionium > Pugionium cornutum. Next base: position 10,558,150 of record CM032155.1, read on the forward strand.
TATTCAATATGTATTTAATGGTCTATATATATTATATAAAATAAATGAAGACATGCACATACCTACGATTACTTCGTGGACATGTGATGGCTATCACTCGGCAAAAACGAAAGGAAGAAGCTATTATATGAATACATGACAGTCATGACTTTTCATTTCGGAAAGTTTTTGCCCATGCTCCACTGATTCAGAAAAATTAGAAACGAATCCATCGGAAAACTTAACGTCCGACACAACCCAGTTGAATAAGGCCATTGTTGCTTATGCACTCAATCTGAATATCGGTATTGATGCTTTTCTATTGTTCGCAAAATGCAACTTGCTTCTCGAACATATTTCAAGGAAGTCTGACCTAGATTTCACGCTGTCTTTTTTCCTCCCTTGCACGTTCAACACCGTATGCATAATGTTATCGAAAAACTTTTTCTCGATATACATGACATCAAGATTGTGTCTGAGCAAAATGGTCTTTCTAATACGGGAGCTCAAAAAATATGTTTTTCTTATTCCAATTGTGATGTTCAATGTATCCATATAGAATATTAGTTGAAATGTGCCAACTACCCTCCACGCTTGCTTGTTTCTTGTGCAACGTAGTGATCTTTTCTTGCTCTGGTCTCCTCTCCTGAAAGGTACACTGGTGGGGGAACACGAACAATCTTTTTCCGAAATAGAGGTTTGCTTTTCTGATATGGGTGAAATCAACGGTGACAGTCGAACAGACATGTTTTCTATCCATGTTTCAATTGAAATGTATGAGTCCTATTCATGCAAGACGGACAAGATAACCGCTCATGCGTTGTCCAACCAGATAGCATGTCGTAAGCTGGAAATTCACTGATAGTCCACATCAAAACGAAACGCATCGTAAAATTTCTTTTTGTTGAACAATCATATGTCCAAACTCCATTGTACCACAACTCCTTCAATTCATGAATTAGTGGCTGTAGAAACACATCGAGAGCTTGCTTTGGATAATTAGGGCTAGCATGCTCAAAAATAGGAATTGTCTTTGCATTCACGTATCCAGAGGAAGGTTGTATGGAGTTACGATCACGGTCCATAAAAAATATTACCTCCCCGACATACCAAATGGACTAAAAACATCAGTGCACAAACCAAGATACACATTTCTAGTTTGTTTAGCAAAGTCTGTGTGCATATATTTGAAGTGTTTTCACGCCATTGCATCAGATTGATGAATTATCTTTCCATCTTCCTGTGAATGTTCAGCATGCCATCTCATCGATGCAGTTTTTCTCTCAGATTGGTACATTCATTTTAACCTATCAACGGTAGGAAGCTACCACATCCGTTGAAATGGAACTTTAGACCTACTATTACCTTGAGGCTTTTACCTTGGTTTTTGACAGAATCTACATTCCTGCAGATTGTTATCATCTTTCCAAAAAATAGAACTTTAGACCTACTATTACTTTGAGCCTTATATAATTGTCAACGCAGACATTTATCATCTCATATGGTAAACCAAAACTGAATACAAACTTCTGTATCTCATAATATGATACAACAGAAAAATTATCCTCAGTCAAATACTCTTTTATCTAATCAGTCCAATCATCCATGCATATTTCAGATAAGTTATAATCAATTTTAATGTTTATCATCCTAGCGGCTAATGATACTTTCAATTGCCTTTCTCTACATCCATGGTAGATTGGTTGGTTTGCTGCATCCTTGCATCTACGTTAGGTTCTTTTGTATGATCACTAACACTTTCATAAAAAGCATCACTAACCATATCATAAACCATATCTGATGAGGACATCAGGTCGTACATCCAGCCAGGAGACCAGACTGGCCGACCAGGAAGCTTGCCCGAGACAGCAGGACCATCTGGCGCGCCTGCCGGACCAGACAGTACCGCCGGACCCTCGACCTATAGGACCAGACCGGTCAACATCGCCGACGGAGAGGCCCATGCTTCCGGCACACTTGGTGGGGACGTGAATGACACCGCTGGTCCCCCTGATGACACCGCCGACTCCGGGATCAACTTGGCCGGTCCTGAAGTCATTCCGGCCAGTACCGCTCACAATCCAGCCGGTACAGGCCATCCAGCCGAGTACACGCACACTTCCACTTCTACACATGAGGACTCGGACCAAATGAGCTACCAGCTCCAGGACATGTACTTAGAGGAAGTATCTACACCAGTGGTACCTCCAGGAGCAATGACAAGAAGCAGATCAAGAGCACTCTTCCACAAATTCAGCTTATGGGTCGACAAGCTCCTAAAGGAAGAGCAGCTAAGGACAATGGGCCAGAAGAGCAAATTAGAGTCCAAAGGCTTCTCAACAACACAAGGAACATCAGAGACTTGGGCTTTAGTGGCAAGAGAGGTCAGGGCCCAAAGATATTTAACCCTACTCCAAGTCGAAGACTAGGAGCAAGGCGCGTGCATGCCACAAGGACGGCCACCTTCCATTTCTTGGCCATGAGGTGAGTTAAGGTAAGTTTACATTCGAATATATGCCTCTTTCTGTTTTGCAGGGTAGGATCTAGTTGCTTTACATTTTGAGTCAAGAACATTTTAGGAATAGGTCCTTTTTCGGTTATGCACTTTTGTATCTTTTCCTTTTGTGCACTTTTGTAAACTTTCCTTTTTCTTTATTTGTGTCGACCCTAGAAGGTCAAGCTGTCGAGCATATTAATAAGGCTCCTTCCAGCATTGTAGTTCGACAACCTTTTGATTATTAATAAAGTAGAACTTTTTCCACAAGTTTTCTCTCTAAGAATCTTGTGCGCTTAGAACCTAGTTGAGACCAGCCCTCCTAGCTCTAAGTTTGTGATTTATCACGAGGTTCATCACCCCTCGTGTGGTTCACTTCACCCTTCCATCGTTTACCAACCAGAAAACCCCTATCCAGAAGCCTAAGGTTGAGTTTCTCACCTAATCTTCTACAAACAGCCCACGCATACATCCTTGAATCAAGGCTTGTATCATTTTGGTATCAGAGCTTAAAGCTCCTAAACCAGGTTGTTTCTATCCTTTTGCTTGTCTTATTTCTAGTTCTTGCATTAGTTTAAGTCGTATTCAAGAAAAATCAAAAAACAACATCAAACTCCAAACCGAGTGCATCTAGCCTCCTACGTGTATCACTAGGGTTTAGGTTCACTTTTGCATTATCATTCACGTTTTCCTTTTTGTTTAAGTCATATTTCCTTTATTTTTAATTTTAATTAAAAAGAAAAGAAAAAGAAAATAGAAAAGATACTAAAAGAATTCGAATTGGACAGCTAGCACAAGTTGTCTAGGAAGTTTCCTTTTTTTTCGAATTTCCTTTCTTTAGAATTTTTCCTTTTTGCATTTTTTCAAACCACATATAAAAAGAAAACTCTCCTAATAATTTAGGAGCACCCTAATTGTCTTCTTTCTTTGTAGCACACATGGGAGAAGAGAATAGAGACGCAGCTGAAGCCATGATGGCCATGTTCACCACACTCCAAACACAACTCGCATCCATAGGCGAGAGGTTGGAGCGCGTGGAGAGACCAGTAAGATTCCAGGCCATAAGGCACGTGAGAGCTGAGCCAGATCGTCCTGAGGGTCCTGAGTACCTTAGGACACGGCACGAACAGGAGGAACCCCAGCCAGATGGAGATGAGGACACGCAACCTCATAACTATCACCATAGGCCGAGAGGACCTCCACGGCAACCAGAGGCAGAAGATGATGGCTTTGAGCCATATGGTCTTCACCAGAGACCAAGAATGCCTCCTAGACGTCATGAGGATGGAGATGAACACACCTACAACCGGGTAATTCATCCTGATGTTAAACTAACTCCTCCAAGTTTTGCAGGAAAAGTAGACCCCGAGGCTTACCTAGATTGGGAGAAGCGAATGGATCATATCTTTGATCACTACAACCAACCAGGACCTAGGAGAGTCTCAATGGCAGTAGCACAACTCACGGACAATGCCCTCATCTGGTGGGATCGTGAGGTATCTGACAGAAGGAGGAAGAGAATGAGACCCGTAGACTCATGGGTCGACATGAAAGACCTCATGCGACAAAGGTATGTTCCACCTTACTTTCATAGGGATTTGCAACGACGTTTTCGTACTCTTAAGCAGGGTACCAGATCAGTAGAGGAGTACTATGAAGAGTTCGAGAGGTTAAGGAACAGATTGGAGCTCAATGATGATGAAGAAGCATTGATGGCACAATTCTTGGATGGACTCCAAGAAAGGATCAGCTGCAAGGTGGAAAGGCAAATCTACAACGACTTCAAGGACTTGTTCCACCTATCTGTGCAAGCTGAACAGCACATCAAACGTAAGAGCCAAGACATCCGCAGCAAGCCTAAGACACCTTGGGCACCAAGCAACATGCCTAAGACAGTGGACAAAGGCAAAAGCGTAGAGATCGAGTCAAGGTTCAAGAGCAAGCCTCCTGAACCCACCCGTGACCAGAGAGAGCCTGGTAAGTCTTCTAACCCTCAAAGATCACGTGACATAACTTGTTTCAAGTGCAGGGAACGTGGACACATCTCAAGGGAGTGCCCAAACAACCGAGTCATGCTGATTACGGAGGCAGGAGAATATGAGTCCCAAGATGAAGAGGACTATGAGCCAGAAGGAGAATATGGTGACATTGAGTACCCTGATGTGGGGGAAGTGCTTGTCACTAGACATATCCTCAGTGCAATGGTGGATCCTTCAGAGACCATCCAAAGGGAGAACATCTTCCACAGCCGTTGCACCATCAAAGAAAAGGTATGTAACCTCATCATAGATGGTGGTTCTTGCACTAACGTTGCTAGTGCGTATATGGTTGATAAGCTAGGTCTAGAGAGGACACGGCATCCTCGACCATATAGACTGAGATGGCTCGATGACAAAGTGGAGCTCAAGATTCATGAGCAAGTCACTGTGCCATTCAGTGTGGGCAAGTACCAAGACCAGGTCGTGTGCGACGTGGTGCCCATGCAAGCTGGCCATCTTCTACTAGGAAGACCATGGCAGTTTGACAAAGAGACCAGGCATGATGGCAGAACCAATCTCTACACCTTCGTGCATGACAAGAGAAAGGTCAGCCTAGCTCCTCTTACACCTGCCCAAGTACATGAGCTACAACTCCAAATGAGTAAGGAAAAGAAACTTGTCAAGTCTAACTTTCTTATTCAACCTAGTCATGTCCGGAGAGCTTTAGCCTCAAGGACTTAATGTTACTAATGGTTTTCAAGGAAGTGTTGAGTATAGAACAGGGACAGGTAGAGCTACCTCATGAAGTAGCAACACTCCTCAACAAATTCCAGGATGTATTTCCAGAGGAGATACCAGCAGGCTTGCCTCCTTTACGTGGCATAGAACACCAGATTGATCTAGTGCCCGGAGCAGCCCTGCCCAACCGGCCAGCCTACCAGATGAGTCCAGAGGAGTCCAAGGAGCTTGAGAAGCAAGTCAAGGAGCTCCTGGAGAAAGGATATGTTCGAGAGAGCCTCAGTCCATGTGATGTACCAGTGCTACTAGTGCCCAAGAAGGATGGGACTTGGCGCATGTGCGTGGACTGCCGAGCAATCAACAACATCACAGTCAAGTAGGCATCCAATACCACGACTGGATGACATGCTAGATGAGCTGAGTGGAGCCACGGTCTTCTCCAAGATAGACCTCAAAAGTGGATACCACCAGGTAAGAATGAAGGAAGGTGATGAGTGGAAGACTGCTTTCAAGACAAAGCAAGGGCTCTACGAGTGGACAGTCATGCCATTCGGCTTGACTAATGCCCCAAGCACCTTCATGCCTTATGAACCAAGTTCTTAGGGCGTACATCAGTAAGTTTGTAGTTGTTTACTTTGATGACATACTTGTTTATAGTAAGTGCCTACGGAACACCTCACACATCTTGAGATGGTACTTAAAACCCTTCGACAAGAAGAGCTTTATGCCAATCTCAAGAAGTGCACCTTTTGTACTGATAAGCTTGTCTTTTTAGGTTTTGTTGTGAGTTCACAGGGCCTACAGGTTGATGAGGAGAAGATTCGAGCCATACAAGAATGGCCAACACCAGGAAACATCAGCCAAGTAAGGAGCTTCCACGGACTGGCCAGCTTCTATAGGAGATTCGTGCCCAACTTCAGCAGTATTGCCTCACCACTGACGGCAGTAGTGAAGAAGAACGTGGGATTCAGCTGGGGAGAAGCTCAGGAGAAGGCATTCCAGGCCTTGAAGGACAGCCTTACACATGCACCAGTGCTAGTCCTGCCCGACTTCAACAAGACGTTTGAAGTGGAGTGTGATGCCTCTGGAATAGGCATAGGAGCAGTGCTAACCCAAGGAGGGAGACCAGTGGCATACTTCAGTGAGAAGCTAGGTGGTGCCTCACTGAACTACCCCACTTATGACAAGGAGCTCTATGCCCTTGTCCGAGCATTGGAGACTTGGCAGCATTACTTGCTGTCCAAGGAGTTTGTGATCCACACTGATCACGAGACTCTCAAACACCTCAGAGGGCAAACCAATCTCAAGAGGAGACATGCCAGGTGGATGGAGTTCATAGAGACCTTCCCGTACATCATCAAGTACAAGAAGGGCAAAGATAATGTGGTAGCCGATGCACTATCAAGGAGGTTTGCCTTGATATCAACCATGGAGGCAAAGGTCCTAGGATTCGAGCACATCAAGGATCTATACAAGGATGATCCTGACCTTGCTGAGAGCTACAAGGAGTGTAGCACAGGGAGTCATGGCAAATTCTACATCCATGAGGGATTCTTGTTCCGAGAAAGAAGGCTGTGCATACCACAAGGATCACTAAGGGAGCTTATCATCCGAGAAGCTCATGGAGGAGGACTCATGGGCCACTTTGGTGTCGACAAGACTCTAGCAGTGGTCAAGGAGCACTTCTACTGGCCACACATCAAGAGGACAGTAGAAGCACATTGTGCAAGATGCATCACTTGCAAGAAGGCAAAGTCCCGAGTGCAACCTCACGGGTTGTATCTCCCACTGCCCATACCAACACATCCATGGGTGGACATCTCGATGGATTTTGTTCTAGGTCTGCCTAAGATCAACCACAAAGATGCAATCTTTGTAGTGGTGGACAGATTCTCCAAGATGGCACACTTCATCCCATGTGCCAATGTCAATGATGCCACACAAACAGCTGAGCTGTTCTTCAGGGAGATAGTACGGCTTCATGGAGTGCCAAGGACCATCGTATCAGATAGGGACACCAAGTTCCTCAGCCATTTCTGGAGGACCCTTTGGAGAAAACTAGGCACGAAGCTACTCTTCTCAACCACTTGCCATCCTCAAACCGATGGCCAAACTGAAGTTGTCAACAGGACCCTATCAACTCTTCTCAGAACAACACTAGGGAAGAACCTAAAGACTTGGGTGGAGTGCCTGCCATTCATTGAGTTCGCCACCAACCGAGCCGTGCACTCAGCAACCAAGAAGACCCCATTTGAAGTGGTATACGGTTTCAACCCTCTCACCCCATTGGAGCAAACACCACTGCCACCAGCTGAGATGACCAACCTCAACGGAGCATCCAAAGCAGAGTTCATAAGGAGGTTACACCAGAAGGTAGCAGAAAACTTGGAGAAGAGGACCGGACAGTACGTGACTCATGCCAACAAGGAAGAAAGGAGGTGATCTTTCAACCAGGCGATTGGGTGTGGCTACACCTACGGCAGGAGAGGTTCCCAAACCTAAGGAGTTCCAAGCTAGCACCAAGAGGAGATGGACCATTCAGAGTGCTCGAGAGGATCAACAACAACGCCTACCGGATCGAGCTCCCAGGTGAGTTTAATGTGTCCAATACGTTCAATGTTACTGACTTAGCCCCTTTCCATGCAGATGAACCAGTTTTGAGGACAAAACCTACTGAAGAGGGAGGGGATGATGAGGACATCAGGTCGTACATCCAGCCAGGAGACCAGACTGGCCGACCAGGAAGCTTGCCCAAGACAGCCGGGCCATCTGGCACGCCTGCCGGTCCAAGCAGTACCGCCGGACCCTCGAGCAATAGGACCAGAGCAACCAGCATTGCCGGCGGAGAGGCCCAAGCTTCCGCACACTTGGTGGGGACGTGAATGACACCGCCGTCCCCCTGATGACACCGCCGACTCCGGGATCAACTTGGCCGGTCCTGAAGTCATTCCGGTCAGTACCGCGCACAATCCAGCCGGTACAGGCCATCCAGCCGAGTACACGCACACTTCCACTTCTACACATGAGGACTCGGACCAAATGAGCTACCAGCTCCAGGACATGCACTTAGAGGAAGTATCTACACCAGTGGTACCTCCAGGAGCAATGACAAGAAGCAGATCAAGAGCACTCTTCCACAAATTCAGCTTATGGGTCGACAAGCTTCTAGAGGAAGAGCAGCTAAGGACAATGGGCCAGAAGAGCAAATTAGAGTCCAAAGGCTTCTCAACAACACAAGGAACATCAGAGACTTGGGCTTTAGTGGCAAGAGAGGTCAGGGCCCAAAGATATTTAACCCTACTCCAAGTCGAAGACTAGGAGCAAGGCGCGTGCATGCCACAAGGACGGCCACCTTCCATTTCTTGGCCGTGAGGTGAGTTAAGGTAAGTTTACATTCGAATATATGCCTCTTTCTGTTTTGCAGGGTAGGATCTAGTTGCTTTACATTTTTGAGTCAAGAACATTTTAGGAATAGGTCCTTTTTCGGTTATGCACTTTTGTATCTTTTCCTTTTGTGCACTTTTGTAAACTTTCCTTTTTTTATTTGAGTCGACCCTAGAAGGTCAAGCTGTCGAGCATATTAATAAGGCTCCTTCCAGCATTGTAGTTCGACAACCTTTTTGATTATTAATAAAGTAGAACTTTTTCCCTACAAGTTTTCTCTCTAAGAATCTTGTGCGCTTAGAACCTAGTTGAGACCAGCCCTCCTAGCTCTAAGTTTGTGATTTATCACGAGGTTCATCACCCTTTGTGTGGTTCACTTCACCCTTCCATCGTTTACCAACCAGAAAACCCCTATCCAGAAGCCTAAGGTTGAGTTTCTCACCTAATCTTCTACAAACAGCCCACGTGCATACATCCTTGAATCAAGGCTTGTATCAATATCCATGGTAGATTGGTTGGTTTGCTGCATCCTTGCATCTACGTTAGGTTCTTCTGTATGATCACTAACACTTTCATAAAAATCATCACTAACCATATCATGTTTCACATGACATGCAAATTGTTGCTCATTATAGACATTAGTAGGTGTATTATCCACTACACCATCGTAATTAATATTGCTACCACTACTTCCACTTATATCATGTCCTCCATAACCCTCACCATGTTGAAACCAAACATAATAATTTGGTGTAAATTCTATATTCAATTAATGCTTCCACACAGTCGATCAACACGAATAAACTTCATATTCATACACTTCCAACATGAGCTAAACATCTTACCGGTTTCCAAAGTTAGCGATACATTTCCCGCTTGATACATGAAAATCTCTAGTCTAACGCAAAATTCTTTAGACACTAATCTCTCAGCATCTTTATGTATGTACATCCAAATTCTTAACTCGAATATAGATATGTTAATGAAAAAATTTGAGAATTTTTTGGGGAGAAATAGTTTTGTAGTGAATTGTGTTGAAATAAGAAATAGTGTATTTATAGAAACATTTGCAGAGGTTACGTTGGATTACAATCGAATTTTTATGATGGCTTACCATCGACTGCCGTTTTCGACAAATTAGCAACGAATTAGCATTGCTTCCCTAGGATTTTACAGTGACTGTAGTCGTCGAACAAAGTCAAGCACCATTAAAAGTACCACTTGTTTGCCAACACAAAAATCGATATTATTCCAACGTTAATTTGGGATTAATTGCTTCCGAAGCTAATTCGTTGCTATTTACCAATGTATTAACAATGATTTACCGATTCGACGTAAATTCGACGTTAAATGGATCCTAACCAGCGTCGAATTAACGTCATATCGTTCCATCTGAATAAAGTTGTAAATGCAACATTAATTTATCGCTAATTAGCGACAGAGGAATGTCGCAAAATGTCGATGCTAATAGCCATGTTTCTTGTAGTGATACAATGCAGACTAAGTCGAAAATCTTATTTAAAAATGAGGATAGTTATTTTCAAATCAAAAGTAACCCATGTGTTTCCAGAGCAGATCGTGGAAGAAAGCTACAGTGAAATTGTAAATACAAATTAGATTACAATGGAAGACTACTTTAAAATTTAAAATATTTTTCAACTGCAATTTTAACCTTCTGTTTACAAAATAGACTACACTAGAAATTTTATTTTTGAATATAAATACAAAATAGAATTTACGAGAAGTCTGCAAAATGTGACAACAAGCTCATATCCAAAATTTAATCTCGGTTGAGCTTGTTTTTTTCGTCGTCTAAGCACTCGTAAATTCAAATTTTACCTGTTAAACAACTGAGCTTATGCAAAAAGAATAGAAAAAATTACAAATTTACAAATTTATAAATTTTAAAACATAAAAGATGGGAGAATTAGGGGGAAATCCTTAAAATAAATGGTGGTAAAAAAGAAGTAAGAATGAGTTTTGTTGTTGAATGAAGAATTTAGAGATCAAAGATTGTTGGAAATGTTGGTTGGAGAAATAAAGATGACATTTTGGTAAATATTTAAAAGGATATGTATTTATTTGTATTTTGTAGTTTATGTGAAAGATAGATTAAACTATGATAGTCTCCAAAATCGTAAGAAATCCACAGTAAATTTCTAACAGAATGAAAAATGTCAGAAATTCATCGGAATTAACCGTTAATATTGTTTTTATGTGACCGTTAGAATTTTCAGGTCGTCGGAAATCCATAAAAAAATTTAGATTTGTTTATCTATATGCATACTTGCACCTCAGTCACAAACATTTGCAAAACAAGGACACTCATAAACATTGCTAAAAATAGAAAGGCTCACGATCTATTTCTCCCCGTACTATACCCATATAGCATCAGATTCATATAATCTTTTCACGTAATATCAGTTCCGCACATATCAGAAGTTAAATACTTATACCAACACGCTTATAAAGTTTGAATCTTTAATAATCATTGTCTTGGTTTTATGGGGTTTGAACCTTATACCAAACGAGCCATTGTCAAAACCAGATTTGAAACCCATTTTTACCCCAACAACTGACCAGGAAACCCAACCCAGAAGCGCGACCCAGAAACCCATTTCTTCTTCTTCAATTCGAAAATCCCCAATTTCCCCCATAAACCCTAATTTTTGAAATCTTTTTTATCTTCGATTTGAATCATTTGGACACTCGAAAGATGTGAACAGTATGAAGATAAAGCTTCGATTTGAAGCTTTTGGGCAATCGAAGCTTCTGGGAAATGGAAGGTATCGATGTTGAAATTTTGTGTGTGATTTGAAGGAATTAGAGAAATCTTCATGGCCGATTAGGTTTTCGTGTGCAATTTGGGGATTTTTATCAGGTTAGATTTTGGGTTAGGGTTATATTTCGGGTAAGGGTTAGATTTCGGATTAGTTAATGTTAAATCAGATTCTAATTGGGTATTTGTGGTTTATTTTCGGTTTAAAATGATTAACTATTGGTTAGTAAACAGTCAATTGTACTTGAACAGTAATTTAATTTTAAATTAGAATAATGGGGGATTAAAGATTCGAACTTTATAAGCGTGTTGATATAAGTATTTAACTTTCAATCTATGTGAAACTGATACTAAATGAAAAGATTGTGTGAATATGATCTATATGGATATAATATAGGAGAAAATAGATCGTGAACCTAAAATAGAAATGTCTTCTTTAAAGTTATATTCACTTTCAATCGTGGATGAAAAAACTGCACATGATCTAGTGATAGAACTAATATGAAATAAATTGAAGAAAATCTTTCATGAGATTTCCATCAAACTAGGAGACAGCGTTGCAAACCAAAAATATGTATTGTCTCCGTCTTAAATGTTGGAATATTATATTTGCCCTTGTAATTACAATATGGAAGCATTTGTATAGATGATTTGGTATTCATACCGAGAAAATGATTCAATGGTGAATTATATTAGTAATAGAAAATAAGATATTGCAAATAGATTACAAGAACGAACAATAAAATATAATAAAAGCGTGGGGATCGTTTAAATGGTGAAGGATGAGATATAAAAAAAAAAGCGATCGTTTATTGAAAGTGAAAATGGAGTAGATGAACTTAATTTAGAAGTACAAAGATTGTTTGATATGTTACAAGCATATAAGCATGCGCTATACAAAAGATGTAAAGAGGGTCATTCGCATTTAATTCATTATAAATTGGGTTGATAAAGACGGATTCATAGGATTGTATGGATGAAATTGGGTTGATAAAAATAATAATTTTTCTTTTTTTAAATTTTTTATACATTAATTTATAAATAATTTTAAATAGATATAAATAGATTTAAATTACTATCGTAGTTATAATTATTCTATTGCTTTTAATTTAGTTACAAAATCAGTATATTTTATTATATCAACCAAAAATTACTATTAAATCCCAAAAAATTATATTTACTTTTAATCATATATATAAACGATTATAAATTCGAAATTATATCTCATTAATCGCATATAAATTTTCTAGATTTAAAAACAATCATAATATATTATTTATACGATTATTAAATTAAAAAATTATAAACATTAATTATATAAGATTTTGTATAACAATAAAAAAATCGTTTTCTAATATTATTCATAAATATTAAAATTTACTTAATTAGAAAAATCTAATTTCCTAAACTTATGTTTACACACATTAATAATATAATTAATTAATTATAATTTCCAATAACGCACTAATCTCAATCTTCTATAATTAGTATTTCCATAATCTAATATTCAAATTATCTTAAATTGGAAAATTGTAGCACATGATTTATATGTCTAAAAAATATAGAAACAATACTTTTAAATACATAATTAATCTTGATCTTGGTATAAAGCAATATATATTAGATTTTAAAATTAGATACTACCCAACTGAGGGGTCCACTTATTCCCTCCTTCATCCATCAATGCCCTTTCGACTCTCTACTTCGTATTTTCTTGTCACGTGGTCTCTACAAGTGCATATTCCCTACTCATCACACTTTATGTGAGTGTTCCGCACTCGCTTTGATTCGAGACGGCTTTTGGTTTCAGGTATAAAGTAATTTATAGAAAGAACGATTGTCGTTGTCAATTATGCATAAACCCAATTGATCTGACAAATATTACATGACCAACTTTCTAAATTATGAGATTTATGGTTTATTAATAATTGTGGCTACTAATCACTATATAAATCATGCTACAATTACAATCATTATTCTTCCAAAGCACTAGTATTTGCAAACTTTCTTATTTTGGTAGTTATGGTGATAGATTTACGTTTATATAGTCAGAGTTTTTGGTAGTTATGACAGATTTATTTATTATATATAGAGTGACAGTTTTGGAAGTTGTGGTAGATTTATTTTATTATAGTGGGTGACAGTTGTTTGGTAGTTGTGGCAGAGTTATTTTTATACAGTCACAATTTTTGGTAATTGTGGCAGATTTATTTTAATACGGTGGCAGTTTTTTGGTGTAGTTGTCATACTGAAAAGCGTATCGAACACTTAAAAATACACAATTTTTGGTAAGGGGTTCTCCGGAAAGAGGTTATGAAGAATTACCTACTTGTATATGATCAGAAGAGCTAATCCTGGAACGCTTACTCGTCTCGAAGTTGATGAACTCGAAAGGTTCTAGTACGTTTTTATTGCGTTTTAGTGCTAGCTTGAATGAATTTCTTTTCATGCGTAAAGTTGTTGTGGTGAATGGTACGTTCCTGCAAGGGACATATAAAGGGACACTTCTCATCGCAGCTTTCTAGGATGGAAATTTTCAAATATTTCTCATAGATTTTGCAGTAGTTGATACAGAGAATGATGATTCTTGGAAATGGTTCTTTAGCCAGCTTAGTTGTGTTATACCCGATGATGAAGGTCTTACAATTATATCTGATCGACATCGATCAATGCAATTGGAAAGATATATCCGATGGCCTGTCGGGGAATTTGCACGTACCATCTTTACAAGATAATAATACAATGGTATAGAGGTGTTGCTGCATTTCGTTTAGTGAAAAGGGCGGCGAATACATTTCAAATTTCTGATTTTGAGATGATATTTGATGAAATACACGCCTTAAATCTAGCATTGCATAACTATTTGGTAAATGCTGACGTGAAGATGTGGTCTCGTGTTCATTTCTCTAGGGATCGATACAACATCACCACATCAAACATATGTGAATCCCTTAATAAATTTCTTTCGGAAGCTAGGACTTTACCTATTGTAGAATTGCTAGACACTGTGCGGTTAATGATGACAAGATGGTTTGCAGAACGTAGGAATGATGCATGTAGAATGAAAACAACTCTCAATCGTGGTGTTGAAAAGATGTTGGAGGTAATATTGAACAAGTTCGTAGATTTGTATGTATTTCTATTTCTTTACTAATATTTTATTTTCCTTAGGGACGGCTTCCATATGCTAAGCAGTTTAATTTACAAGTGATCGACGTTGATCAGACTCAGGTTATAGGTGTCTCATCGTTGCATGTAGTAAATCTTACCAAGAAAAAAATGCACATGTCGCAGATTTGACTTGGAGAAACTACCATGTGTACATGCAATTGCAGCAGCGGAGGCACGAAAAATATGTCGTATATCACTTTGTCATCCTTATTACTTTACGAACTATTTGTATAATGCGTATGCGACATCAGTTCTACCTTTGCCACCTTTGGTTTGCCAATAGCCAGGGCGTCCCAAAAATTCAAGGATAAAATCCACCTTAGAGAAAGCGGTAGAGAAGAAACGGCCCCGAAAAGAACATGCATGTTTCAAATGCAATTCAACTGTACATAATTATAAAACGTGTAAAGCTCCAGAGCCATTTTTGTGATTTCCAACATTTGATTGCATTTGTAATGTTAAACTTGTAATGTTAAACTTGTAATGCTAAACTTGTAATGTTAAACTTGTAATGTTAAACTTCTAATATAAATCTGCCATCTCTACCAATAAGTGTGCCATAGTAACAATAAATCTATATATAGTAACAATTAAGTCTGCCATCAGTAACATATAAGTCTGTCATCAGTAACATATAAGTCTGCCATCAGTAACATACTGTTAACTAATAAGTCTACCATTGTAAACTAATAAGTCTGCCACTATTACCAAATAAGTCTGCAACGTTAATTACTAAGTCTGACATCGTGAACTAATAAATCTGCCATGTCTACTTAAACAAGTAAAAAAATGTAGCACAAATCAAGATTAAACCTACCACTATCGCTTTCAGCTTCGCAATCACATCGGCATTGTTCTAAATCTTAACACGCATAATCTCCAAATTAGTATCACAAGGACATCTCCTTGTGTGTTCTTCATTCCGCAACCTTAAATAGTTAATTCCTCTACAATAGCTTCATCCCACCATTTGTGAATGTGGTATCTAGGATTCGCATGCATTCGACACGTAAAGAATATTCTACCTGGATCGGTTGTTGTATAAGATGTCAAAACATCTACTTCTCCACCACATGAACACCTAGTTGGGATTCCAAATTCAGCATGAGCTCTACAACATCCACTGCTAATGATTCCTTTGAAGGAAGAGTTTTGGCTGTAGCTGTATCTTCCCATACCACTAAAAATACACAACGCGAGTACATCGAATCAAAACCCCGAGTAAATCAAATCCAAAATGCAAGTACATCGAATCAAAACTCCGAGTAAATCGAATCCAAAACATAAGTACATCGAACTTACCAAAATCGAATCAATAAATCGAACTTACTGAAATTGAATCAATAAATCAAATCCAAAACGCGAATAACTAATCAAATCCCAAAATCAAATCGAATAAATGAACTCGGGACCCAAGAGGAGAAGATGAGCTAACCCTAGAATTGGGGGAAAATAAATAGGGACCCACCTTGTTCATATAATTAGGATTTCAGGATATAGAATAGGGACTCTATACAATAAGAGATACGATTATGTAAGTCTATCATTAGCATTGAGATTTTTAGAAATTACATTTGTAATTAAGTGTAGAATAAGAGATACGATTATGTAAGTCTATCATTAGGATTGAGATTTTTAGGGATTACATATTGTAATTGATTGTAGATTTTAGAGTTTATATAGAATATTTTTAGGTTTATAGATCATAAGTGTTATTTTACAATAATATTTAGGATATATCAAGCTACAAATAAGTCTGCTATTGAAATATTATTTAGGGTATAGCAAATAACCAATAAGTTTGTCATGACAAACTATCAAATTATAAATAAATATGTCATCGAAATAACACTTAGGGTATCACTATACCATAAAATAATTAATAAGTCTGCCATAAAATCCAATAAGTTTACCATAAAAGTCATACTAACGATGATAGATTATAAATCTACCGCCAAACAAATAAGTCTGTCATCATTAACTAATAAATTTGTGATAATAAATTAATTAAGTCTCCCACAAAACTTGTAAAAAGTATATCATTGTGAATCTGTCAAAAATTAAATTTTGAACTCGGAAGCACGCGGTAAGGGGTTCGATAAATGAAACGAGGGTTCCACAACCTCGTCAAATATTTCAGCTGCCAACTTCTCACCCAATGTCTCGATGTTCTCGTCATTCATACCATCAAATGTACACCCAAGAGCAAGACACTCAACGTATTTGATAGCATAGACACCACAATCTCCTGGAACAAAGTTTTGAAGAACATTCTTCAATCTTGTAACCCTAAATTGCTTTTCAATCTTCTTCCAAATGTTAGAAAAAACCCATTTGTTCAACATAATGGGAATCATTCTGGTAAAGGGCCTATAATACTGAAGAATGTTTTTGTCATGTGGCACCACGTGAGGTACGCTGTCATATACATGGATTGTTTCCTTATGCAGGTTAATGTCCAAAGCTATCCAATGGTTGGAGTTAACAAAAACATAGGCGAACAAATGGTCCACATCGATATACCATTTCTTATTCGTCCCTGAATCATGTGGTATGAAACCATTAACCATCTGTGTGTAGCTATCTTCGAAAACAAATTTCTTGGAATCTTCATTGAACTTCACGTAGTCATGTACCCAAGAATTCACGAATCAAGGGTTTAAGAAATCAATACGTGAAGACGATATGAGGATGGACTGCGCATGGACCGCTTACGAAACATAGTTATCGCAGAACATAGATGATGTAATAAAAAAACAAACAAATTAATATAGTTAAACAAATTTGTTATCAAAATAAAACATATCCTAAACAAAAGTGCCATGGTAAAATAAATCTGCAAATAATATAAAACATATCAAAAACAAAACTGCCACTAAAACAGCAAATCTGTAGCAAAATAAAACAAATCTACCATCAAAAAAAAATCTGTCATATAATAAATCATCGAAATACAACAAATCTGCCATTTAATAAATCTTCCATCTAAATAAAACTGCCATTAAGTAAACTAAATAATAACGTATTGAATCACTCAACCAGCCATAATCATATTTAGGACATTTCTTCCTTAGAGTAATAATTATTCTTTAGAATTCAACTCCCGAATCCCATGATCCAATTGGTTCGTTCCTATATAAGCTAAGAAATTATATACGGAAAGAGATTAATAATATAAGATTCAATAACATACTCATCACGTTCTATGAATTCCAGTAATTTCCACAGCTCATGCTCTTCAATTGGGATAACTGATCGTATGATGTTGGTGAAGGGGTTACCCCTTGCAAAAATTTATACACCGGGGCAAACAAATCATTTGAAGTTTTTTTTTGTGGTGGTGGTGGTGGGTATATAGTTTTCACAACCACTTTCTTCATTGTAGAATTCCCTTCAAAAGGGTTTCTTTGGGTTCTCGCCAATTGCGGTTGACGTTTTCCTATGTCTGCTTTGTCATCCAAAGCTTTTATTTGACTTACCATAGCATCTAGAGTTTTGCCAAATACTTTGTTCAACTCCCGAACATTAGGGTCGGAAAACGTTTTCGCAGACAATTCGTTATCTTCAATAACAAGTTCTTTCTTTTTTAACAAATTTGATTTCTTTTCAATAGGGGTTCTCACATCTGGTTGTGAACCACTCTTGTTACCTGGGGTTCTCACATCCTCTTTTGATCCACTCTTGTTACATGGGGTTCTCGTACTTGGAGATCTAGCATCCTCTTTTGACCCACACTTGTTGCATGGGGTCCTCAAATTCTCCTCGGGAGTTCTTGTCCTCGCATCATCAACCTTCTCTCCTTTTTTCTTAGATCGAGCGTACTTTTTCTTTACTACACAACGAATTGGAGTCTCATCGTCTGATGTAGCTTGCATTGTTACCATCTAAGACTGCACATAAAGTAATAACAACAATAAGTCTGCCAACATTAAAAATTGTACAAGCAAAATTGCGGTAAACGAACTATAAGTCTGTCACCACGTATGACATAACAAATCTGTCACATAATAAAACAATACAAACAAGCCTGCTACCACATATAGTAAAATAAGAAATCTGTCACATAATAATAAAACATGTGACAAACAAGTCTGCTACCATATATATACAAAATCTGCCACAGTAAAATAACAAATCTGTCACAATATATAACAAAAACAAGTCGGTCACGTAAACAACCTGCCATGACTATAATAAAACTGCCATTAATTTAAAAACATTAAAAAACAACGTACCATTTCTTTGTTGCTTGCTCCATCCTCTTCGGGTTCATGAGCACTCGACATTGCAGCATCTTTTGGTCCCATAACTGCATTGACATTCTCAATAGATTTCTCTAGATTTGAAATCTTTTCACGAAACTCTCCTTCCAACGAAGTCACTTTCTCATCAATTAGATTCATTTTTGCTTCTAAACCTTCAATTCTGGAAGTCAGAAGCCTTACAGTTTCAGAAACACCACTGAGAATCATTCCATCACTCCAAGAACTTTTTCTACCAGTTCTTTCATCACAAGTTTCTTTTTTTCATTTTTCTTTTTTTTTTCAACGATTCATGAGGTTCACTTTTTTCAGAATCACCAACAACTTTCCTTTTGTTCTTCTTGGTCATTGTGGGTGATACATCTACTTGATCCCATGCGGTTTCATCCAATCTTATAAAGTATATCCATGATCAAATTGTCCAGGTTTGGATCTTCTTCTTCATTATCCCATTTGGGATATATCTCTTCTTCTTCTTTCCTAATTAAATGTCTCGCATGTACCTTATTGTGAGCTTTCTTTTCTTCAGCGATAAAATCATCAAGCTCAAACCTTTTACGGGATCCACCCCAAGAAAGAAGAGGAACTTCTTTTGTTTTTTTTTGTTTCCATACAACTCACCCAATCTAGGAACTGATTCGTACGCCCAAATCAGCAAAGCATGAACACATCTATGTATTGTGTACATCTTCTTTACATCAAAGACAATCATTTTGACAGAGTCAATCAAACTTATAAAAGCAATACGACCTCAAGGATAACTATCAAACCTCTCAGCATCAAACACTCTTTTAGCAGTATTCAAAAGAATTCTGCTGTTAGGAGAAATGCCATACACCCCAACAGACAAAATGGTAAAGCACCCTATCATTCTCCTCTTCTCAAAACTCCAATTCTTACATTCGTCCAATATCTGTAGCAGATGGCTAGGGCTTAGACCTTCAACACTAGAAACATTAAATTGTTCCCGAAACTCTCTATGGTCAACATCCCAATCATTTGAAACAATTTCATCACAGTTTAGACCTTTGATTTCAACAAATTCGTAGAGAGAAAACCTGATTGGACGACCACTTATCAAGGACCACATCTCATTTCTTCCCTCAATCGCCAACTGATGTGTTATGAAGTAATGGACAACTTTCGCAGACCAAATGAACTCTGTTTCTTTTACCTTGATAAAAACACCAACTGTTGAATTTCTCAGGAAATTCCAAACATCAACACCAACTGCTCCCTCAATCAATTCTAAGTTGGACAGAAAACAGTTGTGGTTCATACTCCGTTTTGAATTGGCGCTTTACCCTCTGGATAAAGATGCATGGGGTAATTCTTCTTCACTGAATTCTTCATACCTAACAGAAAATTTTTTGAACAATAAGTCTGCAATTAAATAGAAATAAGTTTGTCATCCAATACAAATAAGTCTGCCATGACTATTTGTTGTGAAATATTCAGTAAATCTGCCAACAAAATCTTTGATAAGTGTGCCATAAAAGTTACTTTAATCAGCAATTTATTTGTTCACGAAATCTGTAAATCTGCCAACAATATCAATTATATCTTC
The DNA here is from genome assembly GCA_018901935.1 of Pugionium cornutum. Taxonomy (NCBI): domain Eukaryota; kingdom Viridiplantae; phylum Streptophyta; class Magnoliopsida; order Brassicales; family Brassicaceae; genus Pugionium; species Pugionium cornutum. Next base: position 10,578,503 of record CM032155.1, read on the forward strand.
TACCAATATTCAACAATATCAAAAGTAATAAATTTGTCATCATATAAAAATATATCTATCGTAAAATATACATAAAATTGCCCACCAAAGATTCAAAGGATTCATGAAATATCGATTAAATATGCTATAAAAAATTTTTAAATCTGCTATAAACAACTGTAAATCTGCCAACAAATCGGTTCTATCTTTAACCTATAATCTAAAAAAATCTGACACAAAAACCAAATAAGTTTGCCATCAAAGGAAAATAAATCTGTCATTAAAGTAAAATAAATTTGTCATATATACAAAAAACCTACCATACATACAAATAAATCTGCCACCATCTCGATATATTTCTCAATACGCGAGAAATTCAAAAATTGTACTTTAATCTAAATGAATGAAAACTTACCAGATTCCGTGTCAGAGTTTCACAAAATCTACAACAAACGATGTATATGTTAATAACGAAAGAGAATAAGGTTTTGATTTTGAATGTTTCGTCGATTTATGTAAGAAAACGATTTTTACACAATGCATGCAAGAAAATATGAAAAATATACCAAAGACGCCGACTGTTAAGCTGGAAGAGACGACTTACCATGACGGAAAACTAGAAAATAAAACTTCAAACTAACACGAAATCGGCAAAACACAACGGAAGAAACACCGGAAGTCGCAGAGAACGAATCATGGTTTTTGTATTGTTTACACCACCTTTTTTATTTCTTCAGTGGTATTTTATGCATTCTATACATCCATTTATATTTATTAGCATTTGGCATTGCAATCTATAGATTAATGCATGCATTTTTGCATCTTACATACCTTCTTGATGTTTTTAGGTACAGTGAAAAATTAGACGGGATCAAGCGACAAGAACTGGCCAAGGAGTCTGCTGGAAGCCACGAGACTGGCCATCAGACCGATCTCAGCCTCGCCGATCTCAAGAATCCTTCCAGCCCATCACGAGATCGACCATTTGGCCGATCTCAGTCTGGCCGATCTCAAACACATTCACTACCCATCACCAGATCGGCCATGAGGCCAATATCACCATTTTCCATCTCAAGCCAACTCCCTGTCCAGCCTGGCCAATCCCAAGTCAACTGCCTTCCTAGCCTGGCCGATCCCAAGCCAACTCCCTTTCCAGCCTTGCTGATCCCAAGCAGCTCAAACAAAACTCATTGTCCATCACGAGATCGGCCATTAGGCCAATCTCTTTTTGCTGATCTAAAACCCACTCACTACCAGGTCGGCCATGAGGCCAATCTCACCATGGTCGATCCCAAGCCAATTCTCTTCCCACCCTGCTCGATCCCAAGCCAATTCTCTTCCCACCCTGCTCGATCCCAAGCCAACTCAAGCAAAATTCACTGCCCATCACGAGATCAGTCATTAGGTCAGTCTCATGTGGCCGATATCAAACCCACTCACTACTAGATCGGCCATGAGGCCAATCTTACCATTAGGCCGATCTCAAGCCAACTCACTGCCCAACCTTTCCGATCCCAAGCCAACTTCCTTCAGAGCCTGGCTGATCCCAAGCAACCTCAAGAAAAATTCACTGCCCATCACGAGATTGGCCATTAGGCCGATCTCATGTGGCTGACCTTAAACCCATTCACTACCAGATCGGCCATGAGGCCAATCTCACCATGGCAAATCTCAAGACAACCTGTGCTGACTGCCCATCACAAGACTGGCCATCAGGCCGATCTCACCACGATGGATCCAAGACAACATGTGCAATTTTAGTGCCCATCACGAGACTGGCCAACATGCCGATCTCACCATGTGTCCGATATCGGCCAACTCGAGCCTAAAATCCACTAAACCTATTTTTACTTAACCGGTTTTTCTGAGGACTAAACCTAGTAGTATCCAAATCCTTTTTAAACACTTTTAACCTAAGTTTTATTCAAGTTTCTTTTAGTTTATTGATCTGGATGTTTTTAGAGAGAGATTAGTTTCAATCTTTGTTCTTGCATTCTTGGTTTCTAGTGAAGGATATCTCTATTCTATCTCTTATCTTATATTTTTTTGCTTTTAATTCTTTATGTTTACTGTTTTCTTGAATATGTTTGAGTATTTTTCTGTACGGATTGTGGGTAAGGTAGATTAGCAGAATCTGATATTGACTTAGGGTTGTTTAGGTACATTAGATGACAAATCCCATATATTTAGGGTGTGCTTAATGCTAGGGATTGAAATAGGTAATCAATGCTTAGATCGATGATGTCCTGCTTCTGAGAAGTGTAGACAAAACATGTAGGTAGGCCTAAACATCTTTATTATATCTTAACCAACGAGAGTTGATGTATAAGGCGATAGGTGCACAAAATTAAACTCAAACCTAATGATCACTAGGCGATAGATTACTGCAAAAAAGACTTGTAGTCTATAGACTGGTGAATGGGTTGTTACCACGAGAGTGGATCAGTCTACTATATATAGTATTTTAAATGTTAGGGTTTTATCTAATCAAAACTGTAGAATCGTTAGTCAAAAGAAGATCACTCCGAATTGAATGTCTTGCCCACTGTCCATATTTCTTATTTATTGAATTAACTCGTACTTACTTTTTGGCAATTAGATAATTAGATAACCAATCAAAAATCTAATTAGTATAAACTCAGATTTAAGTGTTTCATACATTCTTAGTGTGCTATTTTATTTCTCTGAGGATTTGATACCCAACTACTAATCGATTTGCTCTACACTTGAAATTTTCTTAAAACTTAAAATCCATCAATATTCCAGCAGCATCGGCTTCGGTGAATGAGATCTACACACTACTATTGCTACTAATTGACCAATTTTGAGTAGTGGTATTGTCGTTTGTATTCGTGGATCGACCAAAATGAGTCGTTACACGATTAGATATCATGTTGATTATGCGCCGAGGGGCTGGTGGCGCATCCTCTTGATGATTGTCATGGTTTCTCTTTTGGAGGTTAGTTCGGCTTGAGTCCTCAGCCTAGTGAGGATCCTTGTTTTTTCGGAAATCTTGTAGGCCTCGACATTTATGGTGTGATGCCCTCTCTGCTCATTCATCTTTTGAGCGGCTATCAGAAGATCGAATGTAATTATTCGGCAGAAGCTTTTCCGAGCATATATCTACGAGATAGGTCACCGGTCTGACTCGATCGTCTTTCTGGAAGTCCTTATCGTAGTGTTTTGTGGTTCAAAGTATTCGTCCTTCTATTTATGCTTCGCAACCTGTGATTTTGGCACTGCATGGTTTTTGGACAACGTAACTCGTTCCTTCCCAATTTTGATGAAACATGTCGCTCTGTGCAAGGCGTCTTCTAACATCAACGGTCGGCTCAACATCAGGTCATCTTTAAAACAGGACTCATACCAGAGGTTTTTTGCCATGAGTGGCGATCATTGCATCATCTGTCACCCTAATTTGATTTAGCTTTGGTTCGATTATATCATAGAATATTTATTCTTTAATTACAGGTTCTACAAGATAAGATTTTAACCCTAATAGCTGTCAAAGCCAGATTATTTGTTGAATAGGTTGTTCAGTTGTTTGAACATGTCCTTCAACTCTAAAAAACAAGTACGGAAGTAGTTTTTACTGATAAGAGAATATGTTCAGCGATTATAGGAGTGTTTAAACCGTTTGCTTAACAATAAAATAGACGATCTTTGGGATTAAGAAGGAGATCTAGAAGACTTCGATCAATTAAATTATCGGGTAATTTTTAGATGGGATCATTAGTGTCTAATGATCGCCTTTTACATGCTTCTTGGCTGGTTAAATCCCTCAACCTCCAGGGTATGGAGAGATATATGCTCGATAATCAATAGTGATGCATGATTATAGGGAGATCGACTATGCCCCACGGTATTCGGAGGTCAATGAGTTGGGTCAGATCTTCTTTATGATGGGCCTCTCTCGATTGGGCTGGTTCCTATTCTTGGGGATGCATGGCCGATCACCAATGTTATTACACCATAGTTCCCAGGAAAGATAGAATATGTTTTTAGCTGGATTGGATAAGGTTCTGGGTGCGGACAGTCTTCACACAGATTGTGTAATGCTGTCTTTTTGTCAATGTAGTGGTTGCTTCATGTTACCGACGAGTGGACTTTGTGGACACTTCATTTGTGTTTTGAGATATTGTTGGTGATACGATATTAGGTCGTATGCTTCCCAATATCACACTCTATGAAGGGATGGAATAGTGCTAAACATGTGTAAATTGGTGTACCACCAATAATGAGGGTAACTCCCAGTGCATGAACTATTTTAAAAAAAATAAACAAATTAAACGGTGGAATCTTTACAAAAGAGTTGCACATAGATACAACAAAGGGTGTTTCTCCTTATGTCAGAGATTATCTTACATCACAACTTCAATTCTTAGATGGTGAATGGTCACAAAATGCTTACTCTTTGTATGTAGAATTTGATTTGTCGATAGTTGTACTCCTAATAAGTTGTCATATTATATACACATACCCATTAAAAACACACAAAAGTGATACCTATATTAACATCTCTAGACCTCCTCATTCGCCTATTTACTAGTAAATGCCTCGTCCTTGTGTTGTGTAAGCTCCTTTTCACCTATAAACCTCTGTAGTGGCTGCTACCATGATTAGAGTATCTTCCTCTACAAGTATAGAAGGCTTGATGAGGAGTTATTTCCATTTGAATTTTGTATGTCTAAAGCTTGTCCTATAGATGACATTGTCAAGAAAGGGTCCAAGAAATGATTCTAGGAGTTCTTAGTCATGACACTAAGCCATTCAGCACACCATAGATTTTTTCTTGCTCATAAATCGATGTGCCTATCAAGCAAGTATAGTTGATCACACAAAATTTTTATTTTTGACAAGTATTTCAATCATAGATTTATTTTCTTTTTTCGTAGTTTTTATTGTTCTATGTAGATATATCTTTCTAGTTACATACTCTCGATTATATTTCTTAGCTAAAAAGAACCATACGTCTTGTGATGAACGAAGAATCCATACACAGTTTTGAGAGAATTTTCTAATAGATATCCAAACAACCATTCCATGACAAGTTTATCTAAGTACACCTCTTTTAGAAACTCTTGATTCAAAGCTTTTTTGAATTGGTCTCTATTCCGGACAGAGAAAGTGGGAGGTGGACTTGGTGAAGCACCTATCACAAATCAAAGCAGTATTTAGTTTGAAAAAAAAATTTCAAACTGAAGTTTCCATAGGAGATAGTTTTTCTCACATAGTTTTCTTGTTACACATTGAGAGATGGTAAGGATTGATGCAAAAAAAATGGGTCTGGATGTTAAGATCAACTACTGAATGTAACGATTACACTGCAACATTCCAGAAAAAGTAGAAATCCCCAGCGATATGAAAAACTCAAGTCCTTCTCTCTCACTACTGTCAAGATCGTAGGCTTGCTCTCACTACTCCCCATAAACATTACGCATAACACTACCTCATGATCGAATATATAAACTTATTCTCTCTCTTCCAACAAAAAATCCTCTCTATCAAACAGAGGGAATGATCTTTATTCTCACCATGTGCTACGTGACTAAGCCTCCTTCCTCAGCAGCTTCTCCATTCGAATTTTCTTCCGTGTACTCTTTTTCCTCCGTGTCGTCGATTCCCAACTGGTTCTTCCTTCTGTAATAACTCAGATAGGCTTATCAATACTCTCTCCTTTTGCGGCTTGTCCTCGAACTTGAAGTTAGGGAGTTGTAATATAGTTTTGGTTGCATCGTGCCAAGTGTTAACGTGTGCAGGTTTTGCTTTCCATGATAACAATACCTATAAATTGCTAGTGGCATTGTACTTCGTGTCCACTACTACATCCGGTTTAGGCTGATCGTCTTCAACATCTTTCCATGACAGAGGCAATGTGAAGTAAAACTGAGTATCAATCTCACAAGCGGTATGGTTGTGACTCGCAGTGTCAAGAATCTCTCTTGACTTAAGCAGGCAAGGGAACTAAAAAGAGGGGGTTTTAATTGAATCACATGATCAAAAGTGAACCAAGGAGTTTGAATCTCTCAAACTAACCTGGATGTGGCTACAATAGAGAGGAATTGAATCACACACTTAGTTTTTAAAGAACAAGATTTAAAGATAAGGATTCGAATAAAATAATTTGTATTCAATTTTTTTATTTTAATGGGTATTCTATGCTTACAATGAGGTCGTGCTGAGTTTATATAATACTTAGAGCAATGGTCATAGGGTCTAAAAAGAGAAAAGGAAATCATACATTTAAAATATATGCTTGTTGGCCATTAATTTCTAGTTCAGCCAACAAGGAAATTGTAGATCTTTGTATCTTGAGAGCTTAGGGGTGAATGTAAGGTTTCTAGGTTCATCATGTATGCTTTGGAAAGTCTTAAATACGTGCCAAGTTTCAAAGAATAGAGATGTTGCAATTTGAACACATTAACTGCACTTCAGTTCATGTATGGCAAGTATTGGAGAAGAGGAATCCACGTGATCATGTGATGGGTGGTACATGGTAGGTTTATTTTGGGTTTCCTTAGGGCCTGAATAATATCTCCTAGATGCCATGTTTTGGTTTTCAAGTGATTAAACCGGTTGGTCATCTCACTTGCCTTAGGGCCTGAATAATAGCTCATATTTTGGTTTATTTGTAGGCACGGATGGACCCGCCTAGTCCACGGTGTGTTTGGGCTTCTATAAGTGCTTAAGAGAACTCCTAAAAGTACCATAAAGTCTCCTGATCACCAAAAAAATGTTTGGAAACTTTCATATAAGGAAAGTTTCAAATATGTTAAGTTTCAGCAATTCTAACTTGATGAATGGTGCATCACTTGATCTAACCTGATTTGGGGTGAGCTCCATGTCGCCGCGTGTCCCTTGTGAGTAAGGATTATAGGCCTGGTTTGAGGTGAGCTACATGTAGCCGCCTGTCTCTTGTGAGTTAGGATTATATACCAGGTTTGTTCTTGCATAGCCGATTTTTGGTTAGGTCTGAATTCATGAAAATACACTCATGTATACTTTTGTGCATATTTGACCATCTTTGTGTTCCTTAGGCCGGCCGGGCCGGCCAGTTGGCCGGGGGTTGGGCTGATAACCACATCACAACGGAACACCTAACACTATTTCTAATGTTTCTTTTGAGTTATGACACATGGAAAACCGGGTGAATTTTGGAAGAAGGTAGAAATTAAAACCTGTAAGTCACTTTGATGATTCTCCAAGACTTGACAGGGTTCAAAGAATCATGCTGCAAGTTTTGGCTTTTGACGCTTTACCTCCATCTTTTGCCGATTGGACTGCAACTTCAAATAAACAATACATCTTGTATGTGTTTTTCCACATGTCTCCTCATAATATCTTGTGCCCTGAGTAAAGAAAAATTAATTTCCAGCAGCATAGCATCTCTATTCCATAACAAAGTCTCCAATTCTAAGTTGTTGGTGCTTCCTTCTTCGAATCAAGCAACTAAAGGAGGTTCCCAGTCATAAAAAAACTTTAAATGGAGTTGACTTAAGGCTATGTGGTAAGAAACATTATACTAATACATAGTCCATGGTAAAACGTTGTATCACGAACGCAGTTATGTAGAGGCGAAGCACTGATGGTACATCTCTAAAGAACGATTTACGACTTTAGTCTAACTATCATTTTTTGGATGAAAACGGTGTTGTAACGAAATTCGTGTGTGCCAAACGGAAGGCTTCTTTCCAAAACCCGCTTAAAAAGATTGGATCGCGGTCTAAGACAATGGATCGCAGAAATCCGTGCAGCCAAACAATTTCAGCAGTGGATTTCTTTGCCAACTCAAATGTTGTAAAAGGGTGTCGCAATCCCAGGAAGTGTCGATACTTGATGAAACAATCGATGACTACCAAAATAACATTAGAACCATGAAAATTAAGCAATCCTTTGATGAAATCCATTGAGATAATATCCCAAACCTGTTGTGGTATCGGGAGGGGCTAGAGTAGACCTGCCGGAACGAGTGTCGAGTATTTGTGTGTCAAGCATACCCCGCAGGACGACATAATGTCTTGAACATTGTCCCATATACCTTTCCACTCAAAGAATTATTGGATCCATTTTAGCATTTTAAGAACGCTAGAATGGCTCCCCAATTCAACTGCAATGGTATTTGGATATAATGACGGGGATAAATTGTGAGCTGAGGAATTACCCGCCTCCTTATAAACCATAGTCTGTCGTCTACTACCTTTTAGCCTGGTCTTGCTTCACTTGACTAAATAATGACAATCAGTTGTTGTATCACTACATCATTGTCAGTTACGTAGTAAATGTCCTTCAATTGCAGTGTAGATGGAATCATGAGTGAGAATAGGTTGTGTCAAAGAATGGCTGGGTCTACTGGTGGCATCTGGTACTGCCCATCGACGGCCTTATTTTATACCCTGGGCTTTTAAACGATGTCAAAGTCTTGGCCCATGAGATGGTGTAGCCATTTCTGACCTTCCAACTCAACCTCACAATGTTCAAAGATGAACTTCAGGCTTTTCTGGTTGGTATGGACATTAAACTTGCGTCATAAATTGGTTTAAGTTGACGCGGTGCGAGGCAACGACTAAGGAATGCTATCGCTCTTTTGTGTTGCATGAGAAATGCCCCTATTCCAAAACTTGATGCATCGGTTTCCACAATAATGTAAAATGCCACATGTAGCCTTATAAAGAACAAGGGCTGACCGTGACATGAGTTGGTGATCACTCTCTCGGTACGGCTAAGAGAGAGAAGGTGGGTATCTAACAAGCTGACGGTTGCTCTCTCTTATGGGATCAAGGTAGGGGCAGTGTTGCGGGAAGTGAGGTGCACCACAAAGAGGGTGAAATTTTTTGATACAACACGTGAGGTTCAAGCAAGGGGCGGTGGCGTTCTCTTCATTGAACTCGTAAAGGTTCTTTCTATTGAAAAAAAATTCCGTATTTATTAATATCAAAAGGTTGAAAAACTACAAGGCCGCAGGGAAATCTTATATAATGGTTCTTTAGTTTGACCTAATGGCTGAATAAATGAAAGAAAATGCAACAATTGAAATCACAAACAAAAAGAAATCACTAACAAAAGGAAATCACAACAATAAATAAAAACGAAAATGCATAACCTATGAAAAAGAAAAGTCTAAGTTGCATGTGATTCTTTTGTGGGGGAAACCTTAGTTTGAATTTGGCACTATGTTGGGCCATTGTGAGGACCATTTAATCTTGTAAGAATATAATAAATAAACCATACCTTAGCCTTAATTGCAAATGGTTTTGTATGAGCACTAAGTATTGATTTTGTGTGCATATGTCGTGTCTTAGGTCTTGACCTTGGGCTCTAAAAGCTTCTAAGTTTTCACTTGAGGCTTTAGGATCTTGTTATTAAAGCTCTATCTTTAACCTCTAGGCCTGTGGGCGTTGTTCCAACCCTTTCTTGTCTATTGTGGATCTTTGTGTGATCTATTCATACAAAATGAGCTAGGATAGTTGATTTGCAGTTAGAGGCAGAAACACTTACTTGGATTAAGAAGATCATTGCCGTGGTCAATGGTCAATTGGTTGAAGGTTTGGGCAAGATCATCACCTGGCCAAAGTATCGCGCTGGCGAGCCATCTAGGCCGGTGGTGCCAATGGATTTAAAGTAGTCCAATTTATGACCAATTTGCGACCACTTATGAAATTTGTAACCAGTAGTCATAAATTGGTGGTTCTTTTGTAACCAATTTATGACTACACCTTATTTGTGACTATTAGCCATCACATTCCAAATATAGTGGCAATGTATTGACAAATTAGTCACAACTAATAACTTAAACCCTAAATTATACGAATTTTTTAAAATTATGAATTATATGAGATTAATTACATCATTATGAGTTGTATAAACTATAATTACTAAGTAAACAACAACAATTAACACATTTACCAAATTTATATATCATTTAACTAAAAAACTTAACACATTTCCTTAACTTTAAACTACTCATATAAACATTATATGTTTAATAAATTTAGTACAACATATTTATGGTTTTGTTTATATTTTTAGACTTATAATGATTTGTACATACCTAAGATTTAAATGTAAAAAAATACATAACAAACATCTAAAAATACACTTGTGGTGGCAAATTGGTCGCAAAAGTAACGATCAATTTGCGGCCATGTGGTAAAAATTACCATGTACTCACAAATTAATCGTAAAAATACAACCAATTTACGATTACATAGTAATTTTTATTAAGTGGTCGCTATTTAGCGACCAATTTGCAACCACATTTTAAACTTTTTGTAATAAGAACTATAACAAGTTCTAAATGGCCAATGAAAAAGAGTCATCCGAGTTGATGCGGTTCCGAGTTTTCCGACATTGCCAAATGGTCTGAACTAAACAGACAAACTAGGGATTGATAATTTGAGATTTGGTGAAAATGGAGAGCGGGCAGGAAAATGACATGTGCGGTATTGTTTTGAGAGTTTTGGTACATAAATGTTTATATAAAAATATCATTTTTAGATTTGCACAAATTTGTAATATCATTTTTATAATTAAAATATATTACATCTCTTCGTACTCATCGCCATGTGAAGATAAAATATTACACTGAAATTTATATTCTATTTCGGCATCTCCAACGTTGAAATCAATTTATTCGTTTTGATTTACTCTATCAACCAAATGATCCACTTCTATCACGTCAACCACCTTTATCTCTTCATCATTTTCTTGTTGCAAAAGGATCTCGTCTTTGTTTTTGTAGTTTTCCAAAATATTAGATCTCAGATTAACTTTGAGAACACTAAACCATATTTGTTTTGATCATTTGGTGTGCGGATAAGGAATATAACAAACTTGATCTGCTTGACATGTTGCGTACATCATATAATGAAACGTAAATTAGTTAATTATATAAGCAAATTTATAGAATTTGACGTAATATATAAATTAATATTACTTATTAATTAGTTATTTAAAAACTATTTACGTAACTAGAATAAATGGTTCATATTTGTAGTATTTTTCTCATGATAAGAGATTAACGATGCCATTTTCTGACTTTCGAGTGCTTTTAGAAAGCGTAGAATCATACTATTCACATTGAAAAACCGTGATCTTCAAATCTAGGAGTCCAACATACTCAAGTTTAATTATATCTCTTAAAATCCCATAAAAACCAGTTTCATCTAATGCATTTGAGTAATTGTCTCCTTTCACACAAATGCCATAGATACAAGTCTTTCTTTTTGTCCATGTTTCTTCGTGTGGAACATATAACCTCTTGTAAAATAGATCAGCCAAGTTGTCGCTTTGTTCATCGAACATTGCACGAATTCTTGAGCCCATATCAGAAAGGCCCGTGCATCTGTTGAAGTGATTACATTGACCTATGATCATATATATATATATATATATATATATTCATTAATTAGTATTTCAAAAGTGTAAAAAATATAAACATATTAATTATATACATACATAATTTGGAACCCATATATGGAACTATCCCTACTTCCGAAAAATAGGGATACGTACAACAAATTTGAACTTCAAACATGCTACAAAATTAAATGAAATTGTTGGTTAATTAGAATGAAATTGTAATGTAATAAATTAAATTATTTTCATAATAACTTCTTACCTCTCAAGTGGAGGAAAATATTCACAATTTCGCAAAACATATGCATGTGCATATTTGTATTCTTTTTCAGAGAGTCATATTTTTTTACTCTTACCACTTATACGACCCATGTGAGTAAGTATATCCGGCACTCCAGGATTCGGATACACAAAGACGTCACCTTCATCGAATCTAGTAAACTTGTATATACACAATTCAGCCCAAAAAAAGAAATAATTAAACGTATAAATAAAATAATTAATATACACAATAATTTACGGTAACTACTTGGTTTTGGTGTGTATATGGGCAGCAAAGTAATGTTACAAGAAGTAAGATATCTCATCATTTACATATGATGCAATAGTCGATCCTGCAACATATTGTTTGTTCTTCGCCTTGTTTTTCAATTTTTTCAAAAAACCTTTCAAATGGATACATCCACATATATTGCACAAGTCCATCCAATTCAGCTTCGTATGACAGATGTATAGGTAGGTGCTCCATGACGTCGAAAAATCCATGTGGAAAGATCTTCTAAATTGCATAAAATTATAACTATGTTTCCTTCAGAATTCGGACACAACTTTGTTGCAATTATCTGGAGCATAGATTGCGAAAAAATCCTCCAATCCCTATATTACTCAAATTTAAATCAATTAATTAATACATACAACTATTATTATTAGATATATGTTAAATAAAATATGTTTAATTGTATATACCTGATAATGCCAGATGAACGTTTCGTGGTAAAAGTTCTACAAATATAAAAGACAAAAGTCTCTCCATTCAAACATGGCAGTCATGGCTTTTCATGTCCAAGAACTTTAGTCCATCCATATCCACACAATTCGCTAAATCTGCAGCATAGCCATCCGGAAACTTAACCACATTTTTTATACATTCCAATAAGTGTTCTTTGGCCTTTTGACAATCTAAATATAGAGAATGGAGCATTACCCCGACCATCCACGTGCAGCTCTTTTCGAGAAATTTTTTTTGCAATGTCTAATCTTAACTTGACTGTATATTTTGATTTATCCTTGATATTCATAACAGTATTTATAATGTTATCGAATAAATTCTTCTGTATATGTATCACATCAAGATTATGTCGAAGGCTAAGATCCGTCTAGTACGACAACTACCAAAATATGCTTTCTTTGTGCCAATTATGTTAGTTGTCAAACCCTTCCAGTTTTGTTTCATGACAGTTTCCACTGCAGTCAGATATTCTTAAAAGATTAACAGATTTTATTTGCTCGTAAAAAACTTGTTCGTCTGTCAATGATTGTGGTGGATAGTCATTCAAACCGTGTTTGCCCTTTAAAAATTTGTTTTAGTCTCCCATAACGAATGACCCTTAGGAAGAAACCTTTTGTGACAATCAAATCAACACGTCTTTCTACCATTTGGTAATTGAAATGCCTTGGTATCATCCATATAAATTGGACAAGACAGTCTACCATGCGTTGTTCATCTTGACAACATTCCACATGCTGGAAAAATCGCTTATCGTCCACAATAACATAACTTTTAAATTGAAATTTTGATTCAAAGACACATTGTATGTCTCAACTTCCGTAGATCATAATCCTTTCAGCTCATTAATGAAAGATCGAAGGAATATATCCAGACTAGTGCGCAGATGATTTGGCCCCAAATTTAGAATTGTAAGAACAAGTAATCTTTCTTCATACACATATTTGATGGCAAGTTATATGGAGTGAGAATCACCAGCCATAATGAATGATTACGAGACATCACAAATGGATTAAATCCATCAGTACATAAGCCAAGATAAACATTTTGAGATTCAGCAACAAATATTGGATGTAGATATTGAAAATTTTTCCATCCGCAACATGACATAGATGACTCATTTCTCCATCTTTTGTTTCATGTTCTGCTTGCCACCTCATTACCGTTATAGTTTTATCGCTTTGATATATTTTCTTAAGTTTGTCGCCTATAGGTAAATACCACATAAGACTGAAATGTATTCTCATCCTACCCTTGCTTGGCTTAGATCGGGGGGTATCGCAAAATTTACATTTTTCTCATTTTTCATCTCCTTTCCAAAAAATCATACAATTGTGAACACATACGTCAATTGTATAAAATGGGAGCCCCAAATTTCACAGCAGTTTTTTGGTTTTGTAATATGAACCCGTTGCTTGATTCTCCTCGGGCAAATATTCAGTAAACAGCTCCGCCCATGAATCCATGTATTTTTCATCAAGATTAAAATCAGACTTAAAGTTCATGAACCGAGTAGGTAAGGATAATTGTGAGTACCCTTCATGATATCCATCATAAAATGGGGTTTTGGCAGCTTTTAACATGTTGTAAAGTTTTTGTGCTTCTGAGTTAGGTTCTTCTATATTATTAAAGCTTTACACGTGATGATTATAGTACTCATTAGTCGTAGTCTCACGAAATACATCCGTCACCATTTCAACATATCTGTTACCAGATGTACATACTGTTTCTTCACTAGTACCACATGTACCTCCCTGATTTCTATGGACATCATCACAATGACTACTCGTGCCTAACGCAACATTCAACTCTTCTACATGTTTATACCAAACATAATAATTTAGCATAAATTCTCGACTATACAGATGATTTCAAATTTTGCGTATCTGAAGAAATTTATTATTTTTGCAATTAATACAAGGACAGAAAAACTTACCTCCACTACTTTGAGCTATTGGCTTACTACTTGCAAAATTCATTAACTACTCCATGCTTTATGCAAATTCCGCTGATATATTCTTGTTTGATTATCAATTCTTTTGTACATCCAATCTCTCGAATTATTATAATTTTCCCACATGTTTGAAGTTTTTTTTACTTTTGATTCTACAAATAAGAGAAGAGACATGGGGGCCACTTTTTTGCCACTACTTTTTGACTATGTATATGATTTTGCCATTACATTGTTACTATTTTGTGACCAAAATAGTGTGGTCGCTTATTTGTAGATATACCTACATCGCACATATTTTTCATGTTGTGGTTTAGCCATCACTTTGTGACTGAATTGCCACTCTCATAGTGATCGCATTGTGGTCACAAATTTTGCAACCAAATTGCAACCACAGTATGGGTCTACCACATGCAGTCACTATTTAGTCACAAATCTACGATTGAATAGTGACTACAGATCCTGGTCGTAAGTAGGTCGCATATTGATCACAGTTTGGTTGCATATTGCGACCAATATGCGACTATGGGTTTTAGTTCCAAAAATGCGACCAATATGCGATGATATTCGTGTAGTCACAGATTGGTCATAAAAACATGGCATCCGAGTCGCAAAATTTGCAACCACAAATCTGGTCGCAAATTAGAGTGGTAAAATGACTGTTTTCTTTTAGTGTAAGAGGAATTATAATTGGTTTTTGCACTGTTTCATCTTGCATTTTACCATCATTTTTCCTTGTCTTCGTAAGCATTTTACATCATTTATCCATCATTTGATATTCATTCTCATATAGCATTGTATTCTATACTTTAGGATATGCATTTTACGTCGTTTATCCACCCTTTAACATTCATTCTCATATAACATTGCATTCTATACTTTAGGACATGCATTTTCATCCTTTCATGTTTTCTTGAGTACGCATTTTGCATCTTTTCATATTTGTTTTTAGTGTTTCAGGTACAACAATGTTGGAGAAGGGAGATAAGCAAAGTAAGACGACCAAACCTCTAGGGTTCATGCAATCGGCCCATTGACCAATCACCCAGGCCGATCCCACGTGAAGCTCGGCCATATCCATACCAGCTCTCTGGAATACATGGGATCAACCCGTCGGCCGATCATCCAGCCTGATCACTCATCCACCGTGTACCAGCCCGCTGGAATGCATGTGATCTTCCCATTGGCTGATCGTCCAACCTCATCGCTCGCCCATTGTATACCAGCTCTCTGGGGTGCATGCGATCGGCCCGTTGGCATCACCCAACTTGATCGCCCACTGCGTACCATCCAGCTAGGAGTCACGCGATCGGCCCATTGGCCGATCACGTATTGCTACTCACCCACCTGCATCTCTTTTCATCCTTTTTCTTTGTTTTATTTCTCTCTTTCTTTCATATTTATCTTCTCACCGAGGCAGTAAGAGATAATTCCGGGGGGGGGGGGGAGGAAAATAACGGTGGCATTTGCATTATTTGTATTGAACATATACTTATGCATTAGAAAAACACAAAAAGTCAAAACAAAATTCAAAATTCTCAAAAATACGAATCTATGCAGTTGCATTTCCATTTCATGAATTTAGAATTGAGTCTAGAAATATATAGTATTTCATTTATAATTGCAGATGTACAAATGATTAGACTCTTGTAAAGTTGCACTTAAGTCTATGATTGGAATCCTTTGAGTACTATGATGCTTGCACCATTTCAAAACATGGAACATTTTGCATTGTGCCACAACCAACTTTGTATATAATTCTCTTGTATTGAATGTGTTTGATTTGAACGTAACTCCATAAAATTGAACTTGAAATTGAATTGGACTTAAAATTATCTTGCTTTGCATCTTTTCTAAAACTTGTTTATGAATACCAATATGCACATTCAAATTTTCTTTCATCATTTTATCACCATTTTCTAACCCGAACCGGATTCCCCTCTTGGGACGGTTATACCACTCCACGAACAAATCGTTTTCTTGAAGCCAACATTAATCTTGTTTGTCAACAATTTGTAAGGCATTTTTGTTGAATGCTTACTTTCCAAAACATACTGAGCTTTGAGAACGAAAGGTAAGACTTTCATGTAGATGCAACCTTCGCACCACAAGCTCAGCATAGGATAGGATTTGGGTAGGGTGCGATGAAAAGAAAAAGAAGGAAAAAGAATGAGAAGAACCCAAAAAGAGAATGTGTGGGGATTGTGCATAAGAAAAGGACATGAGAATCGGTTTGAAAATTTTGAAAAGGTAGCTATAAGTGTTAAAGTTAAAGTTAAAGTTCCTCAAGTATTTAAGGAAGACAAAAGCGTAGATCATTTATGACAGAGTATAGCAGAAAAGCTAAAAGAGCTGAAAAAAAAGAGTGGTTCTCATAAGCCTAATTTGATTATCCCCCCCCCTTTAAATGCCTAAAAGAGATGTTCAAAGTGAGAGAAAGGACAGTATAGGCTAAAGAATGCCTTGAAAGTGTAGAAGTAATTTAGGATGAGATTGACTTTGGTTTAAGATAAGAGTTCTAGTACTACCACATGGGTAGATGGAAGTCTTATCTTGTATGCATCATTTTTCTTGACTCTTAGTATTTTATGAAAGTTCCATTCTTTTTTAGAGAATCCTTGTGCTTAATTGTACCTCTTCTTCTAATCTTTGAAACCATTTCTCCCAAGCCAAGTAAAATTTTCTTGATTGATGCATAATACTCTTGGCTAAGGATTTTGGTATTAGATCTTTGTATATCTTTTTTGTTAGGAGGTCTAGTTTTTGTTAATACCCAATTTTTCACCTTTTATTTTTTCCGGGTTAACCAAGTTTATCCCAGATTGGATCCAGCTATTTTAGGAAAACTATATAAACCCTCTCTAGGTTAGAAACGACTTAGGTTTTATTCTCGGCCATTTTTGTTTTCATCTTGAAACTTTGGAGCTTGTTTCCTGCAACTTTTCATCTATACTAGTGAATAACTTATACTATCTATCTTTACTTATGTCTTTCATTACTTATTTGATTGTTGTTATTATTGCAAGTATTATTGGTGAGCAGTTCCTTTTACGGATTGTGGGATGATAGGTTAGGAGAATTATATATTGATTAATGATGTTTAAGTTGATTAGCTTATAAATTTTTCACGATTATTATGTGTTTAATGATAGGATTGAAATAGCTCATCAATCTCTAGACTTATAACATTTTGTATCTGAGAGGTGTTAGCCAAAATGTGTAGGTAAATCCTAATTGTGCTTCTCACATTTTAGCAAACGAGAGTTGATAGTAAGATGATTGGTAGACTAAGATAGGCCAAAAGTTAAAGATTTCTAGTCAATTGGTTACTATTCAAAAGATTTGATTAATCTGTAAGCTAGCAGAAAATGTTCTATGTTTTACGAATTTATTTAATCGAACATGTAACATCGTTAGTCAATGAAAAATTATTCTAAGTCGAATGTCTTACCCATAGTCAATACATATCATTCATTAAATTTAGTTTATCATATTATTTCTTTTGCAATTAGATAACTAGAAAACCAAATCAAAACCTTCTAATTGGAATTTATGTTTCATGCATTCTTAATATGTTATTATATTGTCTGTGAGGATTCAGTATCCAGCTACTAGTTTGATTGCTATGTAGTTAGAGTCGTATTAGGCATATAATTTTAAACCCCATCAAAGAATGTTATGTTTATTTGCATAAAACCAATATTATCCTTAATGATCGACTTAGGGTTTTAGCAGTGAACTTTTCTTCTCTTTGCTCTGCACCATGAAAAGAAACCTAAAATTCTATGTGGTTCGTATAGAAATATATCAATACTATGGATGGATCAGAAGTTTTCGTAATATGAAGTACATTTAAATAAATATTTTAAATAAAAAAAATTCTTAAGAACTTTTAAAGAAATTTTTTTTATGACATATGTAGATCCGCTCCTGATCAATATTCAACCCATGAAAGAAACCGACTTGTTGTAAAGTAAATCATATGAGGTACAACGATTTAAGACTTCTTATTAGCTATCAGATTGCGAGTGGTAACTGGTAACACATTGTTGCATCACAATTTCGTTCCATAAGCTTGATTTTTTTCCCCAAAAAATACTCAGGAATAAAAAGATCTCTATCACATACAATTTTTTCCCCAAAAATTACTCAGGAATATAGGACTCTATTACTAGCAATTTTTTTCCCAAAAGTTATTTAGGAATATAGGATCTCTATCGCTGACAATTGATGGTGGGATCCGATGAAGCCTTACAACCTCTTTGGTGAACATTTATGCTAAAGATTTTGCTATGAATGGATGATGAAGGCCAATGAAATCCGTATATTTGGAGAAATGGTCAACTACAACCCATATACAATTTAGCCCTTGCGAATCCATAGTAATGTCCTCCGAAACAACCATTGGGATATGTATTGGAAGAGGAGACCGGCTTTAGCTAGTATGTTATATTTATTCTTGAGTTAATTAACTGAATATACAAGAAATTTCAAAATATTAGATAAATAACCATAAGATTCAAACAATTGTGAATCCTGAAGTTTGGGAGAGAGTATTTTTCGAAAAACACCTCATCGCCATTGACAACAACTGACGACAACAGTGATCTCGAAAGATACATCCGCCGAATGATCATTAAATGTCCATATTTTTCTTAAATCTTATCTACATATATAATATGTACATATAGATGTATATATATGTTACTTGTAAAGTTAACAAAGTATATATTCATTTAAAATCAAAAAATTATACCATTGATAAACGACCTAGAAGTACCATAACTTTTTCTAGGTTTGAAAGCATGTAGAATATCAAAAACATAATAACCGGGTATATAATATGTTTAAAAAAATATTATACTCCTTGATTCCAAAAAGGTGCACGAGTTCTAATCTGTAAATTGGAAGTCGGCAAGATAAGAAACATTAAATATCAGTGTTTGCATGTTTATGGCAAATAATTTGTGTGGTCATGCTTTAAAATGCTCTCATCTGAGTTTCAGATACTACTATTTAAAACATAATACTACAAACGGGTATATATTGTGTTTAAAGATAATATATGGGTTAACATGAACTACATCTTTAAATTTTTATTTCTTCTTTTAATGATGTGTTGAAAAGATATCGGTGTACTAACTATCTTAACATGCATGCGAGTATTTTCCAAATTCTAACACCTTTTTCATAATGGTTCGCTTAGCAGATCTCGTAAGAGGTGTTTGGGAGATAGGTGAAGGAGAGGTTTGGGTTTTCAGAAATGAAGTAGAAGCAATGAAATACGGTGTAAAGCTACAAGAAAATCAAACATACACATCACTCGTTGGGATGGTGAGGAGCCGGTACTACCTCGATAACCACAAACCAGTTTCTTTAACATATCAATATATAGAATGGTTGACTACCGGAAAACTGTCACGAAATCCACCAATCGACATCATATCCAACGAGTATGTGGCAAATTTCTTGGCTGTTAAGGTTCACACGGAAAATTTAATTTTGTGCGTGAGCGTGGGATTGTATCAAGTTGAGAGGTACAAATTTTTTAAAATAGGTAGTTTCACATGTGGTGGGAGTTCAACTACGATGGAGGATCTACAAAGGGCTTTAGACGACCAAACCAAAGGTTTTCGTTTAAGTACTTTGTTATCGTATAACCATATTGTTAATCGTTAATAACCAAATTAGTAACTGTTTTACAATACTTGGGCATGAATATGCTTCCCATGTAGATTTGATGGTAGAAGGGGTTATAATTGGAAGGTAGAGAGTGTTGGAGGAGATATACACAGAACAGGAAATGGATGTGATAAACAGAGTCCCTCTCGTTCTAACGGAAATGTTTGACTCTAGGCCATGGTGTAGTTCCCGAAAATGAGCTTATAGAATCATTGGATTCTTCAAACGAGTTTTGCGTGATGGATAATGTACCCGATGGCAATAATAATGATATAATTCGATTGGATGGTGATGACAGCAACGAATCCACATTAGAAGAATTTGCAATCGCAAATACTATCGCCCCTCTTGATATCACAAGTATGTACATTTACATTACACATTATAAAAATATCATAATATTTTTCCACTAACTTTACAGTTGCTTCTGGAACACAGATGTTGGAGATAATGGCAAAGACTCAACAACAAAACAAAAACTAATTATTCCATCAACTGTACTTGATAAAGAAAAAAGAAAGATGTTTGAGGATTACTTTAATTTGGAAATAGGTCAACCAAGTAGAAATACCAATATCCATGTTCAAGATGCTGACCATTTAATGATCCATCCTCAGAAGGTAAGTACTATATTTAATTTGCAATTACACGGAAATTTGAACTATACTTTCTTGTGTTAACCGTGAAGTTTTAACATGCTTTAGTTAAATCCAAAAACTTACATTGACAGAATAGTGATATTGTTATATTGGTAATATAATGAATAGATTGTTAACATTATAATTAGACGCATAACAGTAAATGTGGATACAAACTATTTTGTTAATTTTTGTAGTAGACTGTTTTAATAACGGTGATAGCGAGGTCTATGTCGGGATGGTGTTCCATGACATAGATGCCTTTAAAAATCCATATGGTTTTGTATACAATCAACATGAAGTTTCATTATTGTACAAGTAGGTCTAGCCCAGTAATGGTAACGTTGAAATTCAATAGTCGGGGGTGTCCATGGTGGGTGTATGCCGTAGAGATTACGGGATGTGGCTGGTTCCAAGTTAGGAAATCCTGATTGGACCACTCGTGTACGGTAGATGATAGAGGTGGGTACCAGCGATTAGAGACATTAATTGTGATTGAGGGTATGATAAAATCAAGGTTTACCGGATCTGGGGCAGGTCTGCGACTAGTGGAAGTTCAGGATATGATGCAAAATGAGCATGAGGTGCTAAAATCATACTAGAAAGCATGGCGATCCAGAGAAATCGCATCAGAAATTGCAAAAGGTTCGGACGGAGAGTCTTATCGTTTACTGTCTTCTTACCTTCAAGAAATGGTACATGCAAATCCAGGGTCTATAGTCAGTTTGGAAACATCATATGATGAAGGTGTTGTCAGAGATTTAAGTATATTTTCTTCGCCTTGGGGAAAAGTGTAGTAGGCTACACCTACATGCGTAAGGTTGTGATAATCGATGGGATCCATGTGAAGGGGAAGTACACCGGGTGTTTACTGAGGGCTAGTGCCCAAGACGGAAATTATCAAATATATCCGCTCATTTTTGCTATTGTAGACGGAGAAAATGATAAGTCATGGGGTAGGTTTCTTCAGAAACTGTTGGCAGTGGTGCCCGATGAAGAGGATACAGTTTTCGTCTCAAATCGCCATAATTCCATTCACACAGGATTGAATAAGGTGAAAATTTCATATACAACAATTATTAGATAGTTATCTAGATTGTTAGCGTGTGATACGAACAGTTAAAGAGAGGTAACAAATTATTTATCTTGGTTCTGCAATTATTACATGAATATATATTTTATTATAAGTTATCGACAATGTTAAATCTATTGTATGATTTTGGAATGATGTGCAGGTGTATAAAAAAAGCAAGCATTGCGCTTGCATTCTGCATCTCCAACGGAACATACAAACAATATTGAAAATAAAATATTTGGGATACCTAGTGTCAAGAGCTGCAAGCGTTTAGTTTGACTGAGTTTTACTCACACTTCAATAAGATTAAAGAAATTGATATTGCATGTGTTGCCTATGTGATGGATGTCGGTTTGGAACAGTGGGCTCGTTCTCATTTCAATGGATTAAGATATAATATAATAACAAGCAACATGGCGAAATCACTCAATGCAATTTTAAGTGAAGCTCGTGGTTTTCCAATTATACCTTTCATCGAGTATATAAGATCAACACTGACTGGGTGGTTCTCTTAAAGACGGGAGATTTCAGCTGCAACAACAGTCCACTCACCCCAAAAGGTTGAAGAAATAATCAATAAAAATTTCGAGAGATCGACCGGCTATAAATTCCGGCCTATTAATGAAAATGAGTTTGAGATACGTACCAAGCTTTGGGGTTCCTACCATGTGGATATGTTGGGAAAAACGTGTACATGTTGCGAGTTTCAGATACTAAGGATCCCATATGCTCATGCAGCTACTGCAACAGTAAAGAAAAAGTTAAATGTTGATACACTTGCGAGCATCGAGTTCATGACTGGTTATTGCAGAATGGCGTACGTAAACAGTATTTATTCAGTGCATGGTGTGATTAATATGCCTTGAGTGAGTGAACAACTACTGCAAATCAATTTTCTTCCACCAGCAACAAGACGTCCACCTGGGCGTCCTAGAAAACAACGAATCGTTTCGTGCGTGTGTGTGTGTGGGGGGGGGGAGTTCAAGGTGATGCGTAGTAATTAATATAATTTATGTTAATTGCTACGCATCACGTTAGCGGTTAAAAATTACTTTATGAGAATAATAAATGATTATATTTTCAGGTTAGAGTAAAATGGTGTCTAACAGTTTGCAGCAGGTATGGGGGATTGGATCATAACCATGCAACATGTAAAATGCCTATATGAAATGGCTAAGGAATTGAAAGGGCAAGGATGAGGCATGGTTTCTAGAATATTTTGAATAGTTTGATATAATCAAATATTCGGGAAGTGGGTTTTTTTTATATTAATGTAAACCTTAAAATGTTGAACCGAATGTTTTTGTAATGCCTTCATGATATAAGAAGTTGTAGCCCTTCTAATTCGGGAATTGTCTATATTTATCGATAATAACCAACTAGATTTTGACTCACGCTCTGAGTGGAAAAAATATTTACATATAATAATTATTTATTTATTTTATTAATTTAAATTAGATATATATATAATTTATCTCATATTTAAAATAATTTTTTAAAATTTTTTAATATTGATTACGAAAATAAAATATATAATAAAAATCAAATTATACAAATAGATTTAAATTATATCTATTTTGGATAAAAATATACATATGATAAATATTCAATTAAACTAAACTTTAGTTTTACATTTTGTTTGACTAATTATTCAAAATTTATATTTTGTTTTATATTATATTTACATTTTATGATAAAATATATTGTATGTCGAAATATTAGGGATTTACATATAATATATTGTATAATGGCAACTTTCGCAAATACTCTAGTAAATTATGTCTTAGGTAATATTTATCTTAAAATGATCTAATAGTATGACACATCAGCGTAGCACACTTGTAAATCACACGTCAACATAAGGTTATTTTGTAAAATGATTCTCAATTAATATATTATAGATTTTTTAATTGTTATATTTTCACAGTACATAAATATTTTCACGGTATTGAATGATTTAACAGATAATAAAAAGATTAACAATTCCAAAAAAATAAATAATTCTAAAAACAAATCGATTACTCATACATGATATCCAAAAGAGTAGTGCACACGATGTAGTATAAGAAACATAAGAGTTTACAGAAATGTGAAAATAAAACTAAACCAACAGTTCAAGTCAAGGAATCTCGATGGCATCCACAAACTCCTCAAAAAACATAACATCAATTCTTTGAGATTCCCAAGTTAAGTTATCAGGTTGGATGCTTTTGCATCCTTCAAGACCACTGATGGAATGAGCCTGCATGAGAAGCAAAGAGATAACTGCAGAATCAACATAAATACCATTTTGCGGTATTCCTCTATGCCTCACAATAGAATATGTCTTCATTTGGGACACCATGTTTTTGAAATGAATCTTCTTGAGAATGTACGGAATCATGAGAGATATTGGACTAAGGTATTTCTTAACAGAACTATTAGAACAAAAACCAATGTTGCAATCAAGGATATATACTATCATAGCTGAACTATCCACGCAAACACAACCCAATGTTGTTTATCCAAATTGAAAGGAAAGTAAATCCGCAGAGGGTTTTATGGATTACTCTCCAACCTAAAATAGACAAATATGTCGTCTTCGAACTGGAAACGAGCCCTATCTTTAGTTGCAACCCTCATGAATTTGGTGTGATGTTTCATAAGGAGGGACACAAAAGTCGTGTCCAAGAAAGAACATTTTGACTAGTTCCTTGCTATTTATTATACATTAACTGAGTCAAGCGCATTAGCATCAAACATCTTGCGAAAAAAGTAATACAATGAAATTAGTAAGTTCTATAAAACAATACTGATAACAAATACTATTAGGTTCTTAATACTTACTTTTGTAGACATCAATTTCATCCTCTCAGTTATGTCAGCTACATCTCTGTTGTTGACAGTAATGCCTTTTGGCAAGTATATTATACTGTCATGATAAAGGTGTACATGAGAATTTATCTGATAACGATAATATTAACTGCTAAGTCTACACATTTTGAATACGTCAACTTACAACCCTTAGTAATATTACAATCTAACAAACTATATATCTAGATAAACTTACAGTTTCTTCTTCGATAATGTGTGTAGCTTGACAAACTTTATCGCATAGTCAACTTCATGATCAAATCCACGGAGAATAGATTGGGGCTCTTGCGAGACTGCCATCAATCTTTTGTCGCATTCAAAGTCTTTAAGAACGTTCGGTGTTGTCCTGTGGCGTTTACTCTTACAAGGTTCCTGCTCATCATGCTCTTCATATTCATCTTCTTCATCGCCTACGTCGTCAGCAGCAGATGTCTCATGCTGCTCTTAGGTATCACCTACTACATCTCCTGTATTGATATTTTCCTGCGAAAGTCCAAACGAGAATGAAGGAATGGATGATAGAAAAGCAGGTTCATTGATGAGAAATGGTTTGTTCCACTTATTGAAATGATCGTCAAACAATTACTAAAAAAGATAATGCAAATAATGTATATTCTAAAAAGGTAATCTAACACCATTAGAAAAGCAATAAATTTGGAAAAGAACGTTGATTGAATGACTAAACAACATCATTGAGTTATCAGTGTAATAAATTAAATACCAACTACTATCAGTAATTTTGTTTACCTAATTAGTTAATGATACCAACAAAACTTAATGAATTAACACATCTGCTAACATTATAATACCATGCTAACCATAAAAATATCAACGGCCCAACATTTTGTATGGGAACATAGAATGTTAACATTTCAAATATCGGTTATACAATCAGTTTACCAAACATCGAAAAAAGTACCCCTGAATAAAATTAAAAGCTAACATGTATCAAATTCCTGCTAGCAGTATGTTACCTATCTAAACGGTTACTATTTAGATTAGCGGATTATGTATATTCTTATCGGCTATCTTGTTATGATCCCTGTTATCTCCAATCGGGTTAACATAAAAAAAGAATTGCGAATTACACTATCTTGGCTACCTAGATGGAAAAGAATAAAATAATCTAAGGAACCTCATACTTTCCATTCTTCATTAAGCACTCGCGCATGGCCCGGGCTTAGCCCAGTTTTCTTTTTGTTGGAACCACTTGCATTATCCCAATTTTTTCCGTTTGACCTTTCGTTTTACTGACTGACTTGGAAGAAGAAGAAGAGTAATTCAACTGCTCGAATTCCAGTAGAGAAGGTACTCTTCAACCATGAGCAATTGAATCGAATGAAAAATCCTTATATTGCAATGGAACTTTCTGATAGAGCAAGTACATCTCTTCTTTTGACACTAGATACAACCATGTCGAAAGCAATCCGGCCACATGGATATGCAAAGAATGCATCAAGATCCCGAATAAGTTCAACATGAGTCTTGTCAACTTTGGGTAGATGAGACGATGGCAACACCTATGTTGTGATAGCAAGACATGCATACTTGATCCTCTCTTCTTTATTTGCTACTATTTTCTTTTTCAGCATTTTAATTGCTAGATCAACATGGCACGTTTCAAGATTTCCGAAGAGTATTGGCCAAGAAAGCTTTTCTTCAATCGGATGCTTCTTCTTTCCTTTGGTACGAGCAAGGAATTTATCGCACACAAGACCTGTAATGATACCAAATTCCCTTAACGAGAACCTAATCAGCTTAGCCGCAAACAGAAACCATAACTCGTGTTTCTTAGAAGTCTTGAGTTGGCGGGTTTATAGAAAATGGCCAAAGCTACCAGAGTAGTCTGGCTTCTCGGTTGTGGATAGGACTTTCCCAAAAGTGGAATTAAGGATGATCTCAGCCTCTTCTTCATCCAAAGCATTCATTATAGCATGAATACGTTTAGTTTTGTGGTAATTATTCACTCTTTCACCAGCCGGTTCTTCACCAGCGGAGAACATTCCTTCTGGTAGTTGGATGTCGGAATCCTACAAAAAAACATAAAAGTGTGAAAATGACAACGGTTACTTTCGCCGGGATTTTGATACTGTAAGTCGAGGGTTACAAAATTGAACCGGTGCAAAAAAAACTCAGGAAAGTGGCGACCTTTACAACTCGGTGAAATACTGCTTATCGTCTTCATTGTCGGAAAACCCTAACTGTTCACGTGAACAATATTTTCTGTAACTTTAACGGATGAGTTAACGGAGAAACATAGGAATTGCGAAATTGGAAAAAATTTGAGCTTCTAAAATAGATGAGAAAGAAAGATGAAAATGATGCTTGAGTTGGTTTCCAGAAAATAATAGTTAAATGAAGCGATGAGGAGGACATTGTATATTGTTAACATTTCAAATATCGGTTATAGAATCAATTTACCAAACATCGAAAAAGTACCCCTGAATCAAATTAAAAGGTAAGGTGTATCAAATTCCTACTAATAGTATATTACCTATATAAACGGTTACTATTTAGATTAGCGGATTATGTATATTATTATCGGCTATCCTGTTATGATTATTGTTATCTCCAATCGGGTTAACATAAAAAGAATTGTGAATAACACTATCTTGGCTAACTAGATGGAAAAGAACAAAATAATCTAAGGAGACTCATACCTTCCCTTCTTCATCAAGCACTCGCACATGGCCCAGGCTAAGCCAGGCTTTCTTTTTGTTGGAACCACTTGTATTATCCTGATTTTTGTCATTTTGACCTTCCGTTTCACTTTCTGACTCGGAAGAAGAAGACATATAATTCAACTGGTCGAATTCCAGTAGGCAAGGTACGACTTCAACCATGAATAATTGAATCGAATGAAAAATCCTTTTATTGCAATTGAACTTTGTGATAGAGAAAATACAGCTCTTCTTTTGACACTAAAACAACCATGTTGAAAGTAATGCTGCCCCATGGATATGAAAAGAATGCATCAACATCCCAGATAAGTTCAACATGAGTCTTGTCAATTTTGGATGGATGAGATGATGGCAACAACACTGATATCGTGATAGCAAGACATGCATACTTGATCCTCTACTCCTTAATTGCTAGATCAACATGGCACGCTTCAAGATTTCCGAAGAGTGTTGGCCAATAAGGTTTCTCTATAATCGGATACTTACTCTTTCCCTTGCTACAAGCAGGGAATTTACCGCACGCAAGACCGGTAATGATATCAAACTCTCTTAACGAGAACCTAATCGGTTTACCCGCAAACCGAAACCATAACTCGTGCTTCTTGGAAGTCTTGAGTTGATGGGTTCACATAAAATGACCAAAGATATTGGAGTAGGCTGGCTTCTCGGTTGTCGATAGAACTTTCCTGAAAGTGGAATTGCGGATGACCTCAGCCTCTTCTTCATACAAAACATTCATTATAACATGAATACGTTTAGTTTTATGGTAAGGATTCACTCTTTCACTGACCGGTTCTTCACCGGTAGTTGGATGTCGAAATCCTATGAAAAACACACAAAATCAAATTCTATGCAAAGATTTTGGTTTCAATTTCAAGTTGAAATCGTAAATCTCAAAAAAATACCATTTTTCAGGTAACTTCTTCAAATTCAGAAAAAAAATTTTTACTGTTTGTGTGAAAATAAAAATGGTCACCTTCGCTGGAATTTTTATATTATAAGTCGACGGTTACAAAATTAAACCAGTGCAAAAACTTGGGAAAGTCGCGACCTCTGCAATTCGATGAAATACCGTTTATCGTCTTCGTTTTTGGAAAATCCTATTATTTGCGTGAACAATGTTTTCTGTAACTTTAACAGATGAGTTAACGGAGAAATTTGGTAATTGTGAAATCGGAACAATTTTGAGTTTGTAAAATAGATGAGAAAGAAATAATATCTAAATGAACAGATGATAAGGACGAATCCGAAACTATTTTTTTCCTTTTTCAAGTTTCTTCTCTCCATTTAAATGAGAACAAGTTTATGACATATACTCTTAGAAAATATTAGGCAATATTGAGTAGAGTTAGTGACCTATTAGGGATACAATCAGATTAATCGTTTTTATACAAATGTTCGAAATAATAAATAAATAGATTGCAAATATTGATAAAGTTTTATGTTATATACTGCGTTTTTTTTTACATATCAAGCAATCAGCCACGCAATTTTGGACAGTACCACATCGTTTCTTTCTCTAAACACGACACCCCAAATTTTAGACAATTCAGTGGGACCCACACTTGTTAGGCCTCGTTGGGCCTAGAAACCAACCCAAACCATAACCTGTTGCCACATTTTTTTAGATTGATTTGGAGAGCTCTTGAACATTCTCCTCTCTCCAAGGAAGTCAATCTTCCTTTCCATTACATGAGCCAGTCTAATTGTTGTACGCAAATTAATCGAGTAGACGAGTTTGTGAGCCAGGATAGCCAAAGCAACTCAACCAGAGGCCCGATGGTCGTCTACCAACCCAATGGATCAACACTCGCTTGTTAAACCTTTGAAATTTAGGTTCGATTTTCAAATCAAATCAAGGTCCATAAATTTGGCAATACATTTAACTTTAAAATTAAGAGTTTAAGTGCACAGGAGCAAGGCCGAATATTTCAAATTCACATATGGCATAAGTTAAAAAAGGTAAGTCTTAAATTCATATTTATTTCAAACATTATGAACTTGATTTTCAGCCGGTTCTTAGGCAACAATATATGCGTTTTTTTTCTTTCTAATTTCCATTTTTGTATTTACATTAAAAGTAGTTTGTAATTTTTTCTATTCTTTTTTATTCGATAATTGAATACTAAGACTACCAAGCGTATTAATGAAAATCCTTGAAGATTGTAGTTAACATATTTTCACACAATAATACTAAAGAGTGCATTTCATTCTAAAAGAGTTTTTCCTAGCAAATCCTCTCTTTTTCTCTCTAAATCTAGTTGAAACTTGATACTTCTAGCCTTGAGCCTTGTAATTTATCATGTTACCTTCATCTCTCCACACTCCACCCTATTTATCATTCGCCAAAGACTACCTCATAAGTTCTTGGGACGAGTTTCTTGTATAAACTTTTCGTATTTGTCACGTTGACGATCCCAAACTTATATCATTTTTGGTTCCTAAAACCCAGGTTGTATCCTTCTAATCTCAAACCTAGTTTCACTATTTTGTCAAGCTTCATCTTATTAGGTATAAAAACACAAAATATTCATATAGATTATAACACACCTTTTAGTTTACTCACTTGTTTCACCAAAATTCAAATAAATAATATATATATATATATATATTCCTTGCTTTAGTTAATAAGATATTACACTTGCCAATTTTGCCGATCCATTTGGTACCACTTTCCTTTAATTTGAATTTTTATATATTTAGATTTCCTTGATAATCATATTTTTGCATCCTACAAAAAATTACAATAGATAAATAAATATTAAAACAAACACGTTAAATTGTGTTTTTTATAAACCTACTCCTAGTATATATTCCTACAATAATTCACATGTTTTATTTGTAGGGAATCTTAGTTGAACCAAACAACCAAATGACCATACCAAAGCTATAATGGCCATGCTAATAACACCCCCAAACCAAGTTGCCTCCGTTGGAGAAAGATTAGAATGACTAGAGCAACTGGCAAGATTCTCCAGGTTAAGAGGAACGTACGGTTTGATGTAGTCGGTGCTAGCGAAGTCACCCTGAAACCTGAAATAAGACTTAGCTTCGACCAAACTTTGAGGACTACCATATGGAGGACGAGGCCGACCGTGGTCACTATGACCGTGATATTGGGCCAAGAGCACCGCCATGACATTATGAGGAAGAACAACAAATGGTAGCAGCCAATATGTCACACTACAGTGATATTAAATTAACAGTCCCTAATTGCAGGAAAAATGGACAGAAGACCTACTTAGAGTGAAAACGAAGGATGTACCACATCTTCGACCATTACAACCAATCCGATCCGAATAGAGTTTTCACGACTGTGACCAAACTTACGGACAACGCCCTTATGTGGAGGAAATTACAGGTCTCGGATGAAGGTTGTAGACTCATGGGTAGCCATGAAATACTTCACGAGTCAAAGGTATATACCTCCTTATTTTCATATAGATTTACAACATATATGACGTGGGAGAAATTTTGGTGACTCAGCGTTTCCTAAGTGATGCAGCATTTACCGAGATTGTACAATGGAAGAATATTTTTTACACCCGCTCCACAATCAAGAAAAAGGTATGTAAACCTAATTATTGATAACGATCTTGCACCAATATGGCAAGTGCCTATACGGTCAAAAATTTGGGCGCTGAGAGAAGAAAACACCCCCGGCCATACTAGCTGAGGTGGCTCAATGACAAGGTCGAACGTAAAATTAATGAACAAGTGACATTACCCTTTAATGTGAGCTGTTGCACATACGAGCTCGTGTGCGATATAGTACCGATGTAAGCAGGGTACCTATTATTAGGAAAGATGTGGCAGTTTGATTGAGAAACCAAGCATGACGACCATACCAACCTATATACTTTTGTGTATAACAAAAGGAAGGTTAGTCTAGCTTCTCTTACACCTACCCAAAGTAAAAAAATTGCAATTACAAATGAGTATTAAGTGTAATTTTCTTCTTCAACCTAGTCATGTCTGAAAGGCTTTGGACTCGACGGAGACGTCGATTTGCTTGTGGAAGTGGAAAACCTTTGCAGTAGCTTCAAGGACGTCTTTCCTAAGCAAATACTGGCCGACCAACCCCCACTATGGTGCATCAAACATTAGATTGATTTGTCCCCAAAGCCATCCTACCAAGCCGGCTAGCCTATATCATGAGTCCGGAAGAATCAAGGAGTTTGAAAGGCAAGTCAAACATCTTTTGGACAAAGGCTATGTACGGAAGAGTCTCAATCCGTTTGATGTACTCGTACTCCTGTAATCCAAGAAAAATGGTACGTGTAAAATGTGTGTGGATTATCGGGCCATACACAACATCACTATTAAATATAGGCATCCAATACCGTGACTAAACGACATGCCGGACGAGTTTAATGGGGCCAATATCTTTTCAAATATTGATTTTAAGAGTAGATACCACCAAGTATGAATGAAAGAATGATATGAGTAGAAAACCGCGTTAAAAACCAAACAAGAGTTGTACGAGTAGATAGTCATGCCTTTCGGCCTGATCAATGCTCCTAACACCTTGATGTGCATGATGAATGATATTTTAGAGTTGTACATCAGTAAGTTTGTAATGGTATATTTTGATTGCATACTTTTTATATTAAGTGTTGGAATGATCATGTTACACATCTTAAGATAGTACTAAAGATATTTTGGCAAGAAGAGCTTTCCACTAATTTCAAGAAATGCACGTTTTGTATTGGTAAAATAGTTTTCTAGATTTTGTTATAAGTTAACATGATCTACATGTTGATGAAGAGAAGAACTGATTCATTCAAGAGTGGCTGAAACTAACCAACATTAACCAAATGACGAGCTTCATTGATTTTGCCAGCTTTGACTAGTGGTTCGTCTAAAACTTCAGCAGCATATCCTACCGTTTGGTGGGCATAGTAAAGAAAAATATGGGATTCACTTAGGAAAAAACCCAAGAAAAGGTATTTCGGACCTTAAAAGACAATCACGCACTAGTCTTGACAATATCCAATTTTAATAAGACTTTTGAGATCATGAATTGGCATAGACGCGATCCCAAACGAGTAGCTTACTTTACTGAAAAGTTAGGTGGAGCTTCAGTCAACTAAATTTTCTCAACAGAATTAAAGTTCAAAAGTAAGGGTTTAACCGCGTTAGGACCAAAGTGCAGCCAAATTTTCAAATTAACATATTGCCGAAGCTAAAAAGGTAAGTATTAAATTCAAATTTATTTTTAAATATATCCAATTTTGCCTTATTTTTGTCTTGGTTCAGTAAGTCCTTTGGCGGTAATATATATTCTTTACTAGTTTCTATTTTTGTATGTACGTTAAAATAACTTTGTCTTTTTTCCCTTTTTTGATTCGACATTTGGAAGTCAAAAGTGCCGAGAATATTAAGGTTCATCGACCATGTTAATTTGACATATTTTCACACAATATCAATAAATAGTTCATTTTCTTCCAAAATAGTTGTTTCGAGCAAAACCTCTCTTTTTCTTTAAGTCTAATCAACATATGATATTCCTAACTTTGAGCTTTATGATTTATCATGATACTTTAATCTTTCGTGTGGTCCACCACCTTCTTTTTCATTTTTCAAAGATTGCCCAAGAAGCTATTGGGCTGAGTTTTCCGTGCTGTTCTGAAAGGTGCTAGCTGATGATCTCAAACTTGGGAAAATTGGTCAATTTGTGACCAAAAATATTCAGATATCTGATTTATTTTTGAACTATAGGAGTGCAAAAACATATTTAATTGATTGTTTAATTCAAATTCCATACATAAACTTTTTTTCTGTGTCATAACATGCATTCACATTAACAGCATTAAGAATCTGTTAATTATTGTTGATGTGACGACCACGTTTCAGCTCACATAGATTGTAGTCAACGAATATTAATTGAGTAGGAATTGACCGATTTTCCGAACAATACACAAAATATAACTAAAAATTTTGGAAATTTTGAGTGGAGCCCAGAAATTCAAATTTCAACCGTAGACGAGAAATTTCAAAAAATAACCTTCATTAAAAAAACGAAAAGAGAAATAAGTCCATAACGGAAAATTACCTCTAGAGAATTGCTCTAAGCCATTCGAGTGGGATTCTCATGCTGACGATGTTAGGTTTAACATTTTCGGTATATCCAAGTACAGGGCCAAGAGAGAAGTAAGTGACTAAGTAGCTTTTGCAATTTTTTGATTCAAAATGCTAAACGTTTCATGCCTTTTAAGAAAACACGTTAATAATTGATGTTCATTCCTTTTCTTGGATGGCATGACAGATTATTAACGTTATAATGGTAGGAATAGATGTACTGCTGATCATGGGTGGTGGGAAGAGTCTTTCCTATCAAATTCCAGCTATACTCCGTGGTGGTACAACTCTTGTTGTCAGTCCGCTATCAGGAGGAAAGATTGTTCAACCACGGTGGAGGAAAGATTGTACGACCACGGTGAACCACCGCCTTCAAAACGCCGTATGACCGTCCCATTCTCAAATCCCAGGATCCTCCTCACCAAAACCCTAGTTGGATCTCCAGGCTTGTTTATATACAAACCTGCCAGCACAATTGCCTCCGGCGTCGATAAATTTATTTCTTCCGTCGTCTTCTCGGAATCTTCTTCGTCTTCTTCGGAAGACGAGTACTTTGTTTCAAATATATGTTGGCTTATGCATACGTTTCAACGTATTTAGTAGGTTTGAATAGGATTATTTTTTTTATAATTATTTATGGATAATTATTTCCAAAAAAAACTCAAATCTTCATAATTATTTATGGATAAATTCGTTAAAATTACAACTTATATACATTAATGATTAAAACTGGAATGATTCATTCACACAATGGAAAAAGAAGCCCAGATGGAATTTGGTTGAGGTAAGAAGAGTCGTTAACGAGACATAAATGATTTAATTCTATATAATAATTGAAACTTTTTGAATTTATTTATAGTTATATTTTATGTCTATTATTCGGAAAATCGGCTAATTCCTATCCAAAGAATATTCATCGACTGTAACCCACGTCAGCTGACAAGTGACAATCATATCAACAGTAACTAATAGATTGTTAACGTCGTTAACGTGAATGCATGTTATAGCACATAAAGAAAAGTTTCTGTATGAAATTTGAATTAAAACCATCAACCAAATATGTTTTTGCACCCTTATATAATTCATGAATAATTTAGATATTTAAATATTCTTTGGGTAGGAATTGGCAAATTGTTCCCTCAGACTTGTATCACGTAGATCCTTCAATGTTGATAAAATATGTCAAAACTTTAATGTCGTAAGGTCTCTTTTGGATATCAAAGTTTTGCTCTTCCCAAGCGATCAAGACGATAGGATCAAACCCATCAAATTTAGGCAATTCCATCCGTTTTGTTGATAAATGAGATTTGTTCATGTGGTTTTTTACATGTGTATCTACCCCTGAACTGCTTCTGGTATCTATCGGTTCCACCTCACTTGACACCCTTCTTTGAATGTTTTCTTGTAGTCGTTAGCTGTCTCTATCTACAAGATTTAACATCTCTTTAACCGCCACCAAAGTTTCTTCCACCGGGGCAACCTTCTTATCTATACTATTTCAAAACTTCGTCATCTCTTGGTTGCTCTTCTCTACGGCTTCCGGCCGAGACACTATCCTTATCATTCCCGATATTATCAGACCAAATTGATAAATTTAAGAGCTAGAAACGAGATAAACACTCAATTAATAATAAAAACCCCCTCCAACAAGACGTCAACTCTCACCTCTCGGGTATACCGATTAACACCAAAAACTGTTAGCACATAGGTGCATAGATGATCGTTGCACATGTGGTGCAACAGGGAAGAGTTGTCCAGATATACGTTGCACGAGTGCTGCATTATGATTGAAACTCATGAAGTGTGCCGAGAAATTCCACAAATAGATGAGTAATGAAGACTATTGTGCCAGACAAGACTCTACACAATAGGGTGAATGTTGCACATGTTGTGCAACAGCGAAGGGTTGTCCAGATGGACGTTGCACATGTGATGCAATCTGATTGAAGCACATGAAGTGTGACGTGGCGCGTCACAAGTGGATGAACTCTAGAGAATATTGTGCAAGAGAAAAATCTGCACAATAAGGACATATTTAGTGAATATTGGAGATTTACTAAATATTGGTCTAGGGTTTACTAGGAAGTCATATAAATAGTTGGATGATGAAAATCACTAGATTTAGGTTTTTTGAGAGTCAGAAAAAGGGGTAGCTCATAGGTTAGGAAAAAACTTGGCGAGTGTACAAAGAGTGTGTGCGATAGGTGTTGCACATGTGAGCTTGGATAGATTAGGAGTCGTTCAGGGGCGAGTCAAGGGTGACGTCATGTAAAGCTGATTAATCAAGTTGTAAAGAACTTGTAAGAGATTTCTAATAAAAATTGTGTGAGTTTGCACACGTAAACCTCTGTGTTCAACCCGTGTTCAACTGTACTTCATATTCAAGTTCTTTCAATTGGTATCAGAGCGGGTCATCGCCAATAGATCTGAATCTATTAACAGGTTGAGATCACGTGGAGGAATATGGAGAGTCCTAATGAGCTTATTGCTGTTCAGAAACCTCTTATTATCGATGAGAATAACTTTAGGCATTAGAAAGTCCGGATGAGACAACGTATTCGGGGAATCGATGAAGATGCATGAACTGCTGTGGAGATGGGTTGGGAAGAACCAACCATACTAACTCAGGAAGTAGAAAAGGGGCCAAAACCGAAGGAAAGATGGACTGAAGCCGACAAGAGTGCATCAAACGTCAACTCCAAGGCACTTACTGAAATTTTCTGTGTGATCGATCTTGAACAGTTCAAACTGGTTCACGGATCTGTAGTAGCCAAAGACGCCTAGTATATCCATGTAAACTCCTTTGAAGGTACATATACGGTGAAGAGAACAAGGTTAGATCATTTAGCCTCACAGTTTGAGAATCTCCGCATGGATAGTGAGGAATCGATCTCTAACTTTGGTTCTAAGTTGAGTTCAATTACTAATGAGGCTGCGGTTTTGGGGAAAGTTTACAATGACAAAAAACTTGTCAAGAAACTATTGAGAGGCCTACCTGCGAAGTTTGGACCACACAAGACTGTTCTCAATATGGCTATGAATACCGATGATATGAAATTCTCACAATTGTTAGGTATCCTAAAGGCTGAAGAGATGGAAGCTGCGGCTGAGCAACCTAAGGCAGAAAAGGGAATTGTTTTTTTCTGTCAATCAAGAAGAGGACCAAATCAAGAAGCTTGAGGACAACATGAACCAAAAAATCGAGGAGAGCATGACCTTAATGGCAAGGAGCTTCCAAAAGGTTCTGAAAAGAACGGAAATAGGACAATTCAAGTTAGTTGCATAGGGACAGAGACACGATGCAGATCGCGCCTCAAACAAAATGGGGCGAGTTAAAAACTCCAAGTCAAGCCGGAGACGTGATGCTCAATGCCATGAATGCGAGGGTTATTGATGTAAGATTGAATATCAATCTCACAAGCGGTACGACCGTGACTCGCAAGACCGAGAATCTCTCTTGGCTTAAGCGGGCAAGAAAACTAAAAGGAGGGGGTTTTGATCAAATCACACGATCAAAGGTGAACCAAGGGAGTTTAAATCTCTCAAACTAACTTGGCCGTGGCTTCAATAGAAAGGAAGTGAATCACACACTTTATTTCTAAAGAACAAGAACAAGACTCAAAGACAAGGCTTTGAAGAAAATACTTTGTATTCAAATTTAATTTCAATGGTGGTCTATCTTTACAATGAGGTCGTGCTGAGCTTATATAGTGCTCCTAGCAATGGTCCTAAACCTAAAAAGAAGAAAAGGAAATCATACATTTAAAATATATGGCTGTTGGCCATTAATGTCTAGTTTGGCCAACAAGGAAAGTGTATATGCTTGTATCTTGCGAGCTTTGGGGCGAATGTAATGTGTCTAGATATATCCTGGATGCTTTTTAAAGTCTTCAATACGTGTCCAAGTTGCAAGGAATAGATATATTTCAATCTGAACACATTAAGTGCACTTCGGTCCATATAAGTCTTGGAGGAAAGGGATTCGTCTGATCCTCTGGTGGCTGGTGCATGGTAGGTTTATTTTGGACTTTTCTAGGGCCTTAATAATATCTCCTGGACGCCATGTTTTTGTTTGCAAGTGATTAAACCAGTTGGTCATCTCACTTGCCATAAACGGCTCCAATCGGTTCATTTGAAGGCACGGATGGACCCGCTTGGTCCAAGGCGTGTTTGAGCTTCTAGAAGTGCTTAAGGGAACTCCTAGAAGTACAAAAAATTCTCCTGGTCTCCAAAGAAACGTTTGGAGACTTTCATATAAGGAAAATTCCAAATATGGTAAGTTTCGAAAACTCCAATTTGATGTATGGTGCATGACTTGATTTGGCCTTGTTTTGGGTGAGCTGCATGTCGCCGCGTGTCCTCTGTGAGTCAGGATTATAGGCCAGGTTTGGTCTTGGCTGGCCGCTTCTTGGTTAATCTTGGATTCATGAAGATACACCCATGTATCCTTTTGCGCGTATTTGGCCGCCTTTGTGTTCCTTGGGCCGGCCGGGCCGGGCAGTTGGCCGGGGTTTGGGCTGATGACCTCATCATACCATCCTTCTTCAATATGTTTTGTCCTCAAAACAGTTTGGCCTGCACATAGAGAAGGCAAGTTAATACCTTGATTTACTTGTGGGTTTAGGGCATTACCTTGGTTTATGGCCCTTATATGGTTCGGATGTGGCCATGGTGCATCTCGTGGTTGCTCCCTGATAAGAAAGGAAGAAATTACTCCTTTCCATTGCAGCTGGTTGCTTTGTTTTGCCTCCAAGGTGTTGGGTTCTCCATGGTCTCCTCTTGATTCCGAACATCGGTTTAATGTAGGAGGTGGATCTTCTTGATCTTTGTTGAATCCTTGCTTTATTATACCTGTTTCAACAACGTTTGGAAAAGACAAGTGCATTATGCTAGTACTGGAAATTTCTAATTGAAGCTCCTTTATTGCCTTAACACTTTTAGGCTTAACATTTTCGCGTTCTACTTGTAAGCTTGTTATTAGTTGTCTAGTTGGGCATGTCTTAGCAAAGTGTCCTCTTTCTTGACATCTATAGCATATAATTTTAGCTGTTTTCACATTGTTATAGGAGTTACCTGGCGTTTCCTTGACGTGTATTCTAAACAATGGCTTTGATGGTTTCATGTGTGCTATGGCTTGAGGCTTTTGAACTTGCTGGTCAATTTTCGATTTGACCATTGGCTTAGCTAACTTTTGTCCTTCTAAGGTGTTTGAAAACACGTTGTTATGCTCAGAGCAGTAGGCAAGCTTGGGCTT
Source organism: Pugionium cornutum (assembly GCA_018901935.1). Lineage (NCBI taxonomy): Eukaryota > Viridiplantae > Streptophyta > Magnoliopsida > Brassicales > Brassicaceae > Pugionium > Pugionium cornutum. Next base: position 10,617,058 of record CM032155.1, read on the forward strand.
ATGAAAGGGCTGCATGTTCGGTGTAGATATCTCACTCCTCGATGTTGTTGGGTGCATAGGTTGTGTGGTGATGTTTCTGCGTGTTTGGTACTTCTTCACAAACTCCCTATACATTCGTGCCTTAAGGTCTCCCCAATCAAGGACTGGTTTGTTGTAGAAAGTCCGTGCATTTTCCTTCAACCACCAATTATAGGCATCTCCAACGAGCATATCAACGGCATATGAGAGCTTCTCTTCTTTGGGGATGTTGTTTGAGCGCAGCCATTGTTTCATGTTGGTTTCCCATTGGAGGTATTCATCTGAGTCCTTGTTATACCCTGAAAAGGTTAGAGATTTGGAATTGTAAATATATACCTTACTTGTCTGTTTTCTTGATCTAGTTGGAGTGGTGTAGGTTGGCACTCGGCTTGACACAACGAAATGGCAAGGTGTAATTTTCTTTGGCCAGCTTATGTTAGTGGAATAGTAGTCTGGTGGCTCTGGTTTGAGTTCTTCACCTTCAGTTTCATTGTCAAAATGATATTTTGAATAGTCTTCATGCCATGTCCCATATCCATTAGAATCATCTATGTCGGACAAGTCTTGGTCATAGTCTAGTGGTTCTGGTTCAAGGTTTTCTCCATCTGATTCTTCCCTAACATCAGTCTCCAAATAGTCTTGATTCCATGACTCTTCTGCATAGTCACACTCGCTGGTGCTTAGGCATTGATCATAGTCGTTGTCTAGACTACAATCAGTTTGTGGTATGCTCATGGTGTCTTCTTCTTCATCATAGTGCTCCATCATTAAATTTTCTACCTTGCACAACAATAAAAAGAGATATCAGGCCCAAATCAACAAATAAGGAAACTACACTCTAGTGAATATATGATATTAACACATAAGTAGTAGTAAAAGGAAAATCGATACAAGTAAATATTTTGAAGTTTTTGTTTTTGTTTTTTTTGGAAACTAACTTTAAAGCAAACTAAAAGACAATATTTTTTTGGTTTTTGATATTTTAAAGTAATTTAGGACGAAAAAACAATATTCAATGTATCTATATTTTTTTTTTAACTTTACTAGTAACTAAATTCGAAAATAACAAAATGAGTGATGCTTATATTTTTGGTTTTTTTTCTTATGATGAACGAAATTAAGTAAACATAAAATACAATTTTTTGGGTTGGTTTTAGATTTATATGAGAGCAAACAATAAAAAACAACAAAAATCAACAAGAAACAATGCAAATGAAGAATAAGAACAAATATTTTTATTTGTTTTTTTTGATAAGATGTAAATAAGAAAAATGCAAAACAAAAGCATAAAAAATAAAGGATAAAGGTTGGATTAACACAAGCTGAGATAGGAGCTTTTAGCTATGATACCAAATGATGTAAGATTGAATATCAATCTCACAAGCGGTACGGTCGTGACTCGCAAGACCGAGAATCTCTCTTGGCTTAAGCGGGCAAGGGAACTAAAAGGAGGGGGTTTTGATCGAATCACACGATCAAAGGTGAACCAAGAGAGTTTGAATCTCTCAAATTAACCTGGCCGTGGCTTCAATAGAAAGGAAGTGAATCACACACTTTATTTCTAAAGAACAAGAACAAGACTCAAAGACAAGGCTTTGAAGAAAATACTTTGTATTCAAATTTAATTTCAATGGTGGTCTATCTTTACAATGAGGTCGTGCTGAGCTTATATAGTTCTCCTAGCAATGGTCCTAAACCTAAAAAGGAGAAAAGGAAATCATACATTTAAAATATATGGCTGTTGGTCATTAATGTCTAGTTTGGCAAACAAGGAAAGTGTATATATATGCTTGTATCTTGAGAGCTTTGGGGCGAATTTAATGTGTCTAGGTACATCGTGGATGCTTTGGAAAGTCTTCAATACGTGTCCAAGTTGCAAGGAATAGAGATATTGCAATCTGAACACATTAAGTGCACTTCGGTTCATATATGGCAAGTCTTGGAGGAAAGGGATTCGTCTGATCCTCTGGTGGCTGGTGCATGGTAGGTTTATTTTGGACTTTTCTAGGGCCTTAATAATATCTCCTGGACGCCATGTTTTGGTTTGCAAGTGATTAAACCAGTTGGTCATCTCACTTGCCATAAACGGCTCCAATCGGTTCATTTGAAGGCACGGATGGACCCGCTTGGTCCAAGGCGTGTTTGAGCTTCTAGAAGTGCTTAAGGGAACTCCTAGAAGTACCAAAAAGTATCCTGGTCTCCAAAGAAACGTTTGAAGATTTTCATATAAGGAAAGTTCCAAATATGGTAAGTTTCGAAAACTCCAATTTGATGTATGGTGCATGACTTGATTTGGTCTTTTTTTGGGTGAGCTGCATGTCGCCGTGTGTCCTCTGTGAGTCAGGATTATAGGCCAGGTTTGGTCTTGGATGGCCGCTTCTTGGTTAAGCTTGGATTCATGAAGATACACCCATGTATCCTTTTGCGCGTATTTGGCCGCCTTTGTGTTCCTTGGGCCGGCTGGGGCGGGCAGTTGGCCGGGGGTTGGGCTGATGACCTCATCAGTTATGGTCACTTCAAATCCGAGTGTCCACTTTCTAAGAGAAAAAGCTCAAATGCTTTGAATGCCAAGGATTTGGACACACAAAAGCCGAATGTCCAAACCTTAAGAAAGGGAGTGAAAAATCTCTTCTCAGTCTTAGTGATATAGATTCTGATTATAGTAATGATGAGTAAAATCTGATGAACTTTGTTGCATTTACAAGAAAGCAAATTGACCATGATGATGGACTCGATTCAGATTCTGATTCAGATGATGATGTGGATGCAAAGGCTGAATACCGAGTGCTATTTGATAATTAGGTGTCATTGTGTAACACGAACTTGCAATTTCTCAAAGACAAGGCAATGCTGGAAGCAAAGATCAATATTTTGGAGTTAGAGAGTAGCAACAACTCAAGTCAAACGAGTTATGTGCAAGAAGCAAAAATTGTGCAAAAGGAACAATGTAAGATACAAAGGATTCATAATCTAGAAACACGGTTGCACAAGATGAATAAGCTGCTAATTTAGCAAAGGGATAAGAGTAGAACATTGGAACATGAGCTGACAAAGAACTACAAGAAGGTTCAAATGCTTAATAAAGGTTATGAGTCATTGGATCATATCTTAACCATGGGGAGACCTTCAAAATTGCATTGGGGACTAGGTTACACAGGATTTACAGAAAACGAGGGTTCAGTTCTAAGGCAGAAAACATTATTTTGAAAAACTTTGTTATAGGTGTTGGTTCTCAAGATCATGTTGGTGAATGGCAGAATAATTCTATTGCCAAAAGGTCGGCTGTGGTTGGAAAGAACCCAGTGGTAAATGGTTACATAGGAATCAGACATAAAGAATGCTACTATTGTGGAGCGAAGGGTCATATAGACGAAGATGTAGAGCATTTCAAACATGTATCAGAAAGGATTGGGAACAAGGTCAATGTTATCTAGAACCTAGGAGGTATCGTATGGTTTGGATTGACAAAATAGTGTTATACGAGGAGATGCCCACTATGTCGAACAGAAAATCTGTGTGCAATCTGTATGTTCAACAAAATGAATAGGGAAAAGAAAATCTTGACGCCAAGGTGGCATATATATCTCGGTCAAGTCAGGAATGCACTATGTGGTACTTCGATAGTGGGTGTTCACGACACATGACGGGAGATCCAAAACTCTTGAAAACATGCGTCAAAGCTAAAGCAAGCACTGTGACTTTTGGAGATAGAGGTAAAGGGAAAATAATGGGTGTTGATGAGCTTGATCCAAATACACAGCCCTACCTGAGAAATGTGTACTACGTCCAAGGAATGAAGACAAATCTAATCAGTATTAGTCAACTGTGCAACGATGGTTGGACAATATAATTCACCAAAACAGACTGTCAAGCAATGAATGAGCAAGGATGTGCAAAACTGTTTGGAGTGAGATCAACTAACAACTGCTACATGTGGACTACATCAGAATCGTGCCTATCAGTAGTCGAGTCTTAGTTAGACTTGTGGCACCGGCGTCTTGGACACATGAATGTACACGGTCTTAAGAGAATCATACAAGCACAAGTGGTTTGAGGGATTTCTAAGTTGGAAGGCAGTACAAATACCACCTGCAAAGCTTGCTGTCAAGGTAAACAAATCAAGATGCAACACAAGCAAGTTAAAGAAATCGGTTCAAAGAAGATAATTGATCTAGTTCACATGGATTTGATGGGTTTGATTCAAACTGAAAGTATCGCAGGGAAGAGGTATATTCTTGTTATGGTGGATGATTTTTCGCGGTTCATTTGGTTGAGGTTTCTCAAAGATAAATCAGATGCAATGGAAAGCTTCAAGATATTTTTCCTACAACTTCGAGCCGAGAAAAATGGCATTTTCCAAATCAGAAGCGACCATGAAGGAGAATTTCAGAAAAAAGCTTTCATAATGTTCTGTCAGAAGCAAGGGATACATCATCAATTCTCAGCTCCTACAACACCACAACAGAATGGGTTTGTGGAGAGGAAAAACAGAACACTTCAAGAAATGGCTAGGGCGATGATGTATGTAAGCAATGTTCCAACCAGATTTTGGGCTGAACCTATAAGCATCACGTGCTATATTGTGAATAGGGTGTATGTCAAACCTGGTATCATGACAACATCCTACGAGATTTGGAAAGGGAAAACTCCTAACTTGAGCTATTTCCATGTTTTTGAATGTATTTGTTATGTCTTGTATGATAGGAACAACTTGGGAAAGTTTGATTGTAGGTGTGATGAGGGTCTATTCATGGGATATTAAACACACAATATGGCATATAGGATCTACAACAAGCCACTCAAAACGATTGTGGAGTCGGTGAACGTGGTCTTCAATGATAAATGTTGCCCTACACTTGAAAAAGTTACACAGGATCCGTGTGTGTCACGTATCTAGGAACGTGAAGTCCCAGTTGAGGATGTTCAGGTAGTTATACACGACAGACCAATCGATGAACCTAGACCAGTTCAAGTGCATCGTAATCACTCGGTTGATGATGTTATTGGTGAAGTCCAGGATGGGAGAAGAACCAGAAAGATACACATCAACTTCAAAAACATGGTAAAATTGGATTGTTTTGTGTCTTTATGTGAGCCAAAGGATGTTCATGAAGCAGTATGCGATGAATTTTGGATCAAGACAATGCAAGATGAGTTGGATCAGTTCACTAAGCATGATGTATGGGATTTGGTTCCAAGACCAATCGATGAACCTAGACCAGTTCAAGTGCATCGTAATCATTCGGTTGATGATGTTATTGGTGAAGTCCAGGATGGGAGAAGAACCAGAAAGATACACATCAACTTCAAAAACATGGTAAAATTGGATTGTTTTGTGTCTTTATGTGAGCCAAAGGATGTTCATGAAGTAGTATGCGATGAATTTTGGATCAAGACAATGCAAGATGAGTTGGATCAGTTCACTAAGCATGATGTATAGGATTTGGTTCCAAGACCAGGGCACATGAATATGGCGGGTACTAAGTGGATTTTTAAGACCAGGGCACATGAATATGGCGGGTACCAAAGTTATTGATTTTGATGAGACTTGTGCACCTATGGCATGCCTTGATTCTATTAGATTGCTACTTGGTATTGGTTGCAAAATGAATTTCAGTTTTTTTCAAATGGATGTGAATAGTACGTTTCTGAACGGGATACTTCAGGAGAAAGTTTATGTTGCACAACCAAAAGGCTTTTAGGATCCGAAATATTCAGACTATGTATACAAGCTTAATCGAGCATTGTATGGGCTAAAGCAAGTACCTAGAGCCTGGTATGAGCGTCTTTCTTGATTCTTGGTTACAACGGGATTCAAAAGAGGTGGAGTAGACAAGACATTGTTTATCAAGAAGAATCAGACCATATCTTGATAGTGCAAATCTATGTTGATGATACTATCTTTGGAGGAACGAAGAAAAGTCTTTTTTATCAGTTTTTCAGTACCATTACTCACGAGTTTGAGATGAGTATGGTTGGGGAATTGAACTATTTTCTTGGGCTACAAGTTAAACAAACTGATGAGGGTATCTTTGTGCCACAAAGCACATATGGCCAAAATCTTGTGACACGGTTTGAAATGCAGACAAGCAAAGAGGCCAATACTCCCATGAGCACCACAATTAAGCTGTCTAAGGACTTAAAAGTGACTAATGTTGACGAGAAGTTGTACCGAGCAATGATTGATAGTTTGTTGTACTTGACAGCAAGTCGACCAGACCTGTGCTACAGTGTTGGAGTATGTGCAAGATACCAAGCGAGCCCACACACCTCACATTTGGTTGCTGTGAAACACATCATCAAATATGTGAAAGGGACTCTGAACTTAGGTCTATTTTACACCAAGGATACTAATGTTAATTTGGCTGGTTTTTGTGATGTAGATTGGGCCGGAAATCTAGATGATAGAAAGTGCACTTCCGGAGAATGTTTCTTTCTCGGAAACAACATGATATCATGCAGAAAAAATAGAATTGTGTCACACTTTCCACAGCTGAAGGAGAATATATGGCATTGGGTAGCTGTTGCACACAACTCATCTGGATGCAACACATTCTTGCTAGGTATGGTATGAAATCCGAAATCCTTTTGGTGCATTGAGATAACATGAGTGCAATAAATATATCTAAGAACCCTGTCCAACACTCACGGACTAAGTATATTAATATTAGGCATCACTTTGTTAGAGAGTTAGTGGAGTATAAAGTTGTTGAAATTGTTCATGTCACATCCGAGAAACAACATGCTGATATTTTTACAAAGTCATATGATTTCAACACATTTGTATCTCTGCGAAAAGCTCTTGGTATGTGTGAGATCTGATCGAGTGTGCATTAGTGAGGATGTTATGAGGGTTGTCGTTATCTTGATTCAAGATGTGTTTTTACTCCCATTGTATATATCACCTCCTCAAAACCTCATGTCAACCACTATTAGTGAAATAAAGAATGTGTGCAATGAACTTATGCAGTAGTGGCAATGGCTGTAGATAATAATAAATCAAAAAAGGGAAAGAAACCGAAAGAAAAAAAGGGAATGAGAAAAATGTAAGAAAATAGGGTCATACGTGATGGATACTCGGTTTGGCACAGGATGATACAACATTCTGTTCTAAGCATGATCACTGTCCAGATTGGACAGAAGAAATTCTTGGGGAATGAAAAATGTGTTCTCGGCTCAAGTTGCTACCACAATCTCAGTTGAGATAGATCATGATTCAAACCTTATAGCCTCTGGTGATAGAATGTATGTTGACAAGTTGCTTTGAATATTATCTATGACATTAGTGGTGGTTGGCATGTTGATCGTAAGTTTTCTTTAAATGCACCACATCGTGATGAGAGTAGTGATAATCGCATGGTGTTCCACTGATTATATTTGTATTAGACTTTCCGTACAGGTATTTGTTCGATAGAGTAGATTTCATGTTTTAATATTAGAAAATTTTTGATTTCGATTTGTCATGAATTTTTCGGGTATGCAGGATGATGAATTGAGTTAAACTCCATTGATATAACTATTCAAACTGCCTATAATGTGTCAAGCATATGTCTAAGAGTGAGAAATTCAAGGGATTGGACAGATGTCGCATTATTGTGCAACGATTCTGTATTTTACGAATTTTGCACCAATTGTGCACTCAAGTAGGGAGAGAATATATTTGCATATGTGTGTTATAAGCAGGTGTATTGGAGAGGATGAAAGCCGAAAGCCCTCATGGGGAACAAATTCCAAACGATAGGGAGAGTATTCATCAGGTTGAATGTTGTTACGTACCAGGTCGAATGTAGAAGTGGTGTTATGATGCTTAGTGTGTGTTATGATTCAGAACTGATGTATCTTAGGATACTAGAATCTAAATCAGATCGATAGTTATGTGTTGAATCAATAGTTTTGTGTTTATAACGGGTTGTTGTGAATGTTATCCAAGTTTAGTTGTGTGTATGTGTGTGCTTGGTCATTTGGTTGATGCAGGTACATTGAAGTGTCACACTTAGACCAAAAAGGGGAGATTGTTAGCATAGAGGTGCATAGATGATCGTTGCATAGGTGATGCAACAGTGAAGAGTTGTCCAGGTGGACATTGCATATGTGGTGCAGTATGATTGAATCTCATGAAGTGTGGCAAGACATGTCACAGATGGATGAGCAGTGATGAAGACATCAGGTCGTATGTCCGGCCAGGAGACCAGACTGGCCGACCAGGAAGCTTGTCCGAGACAGCCGGGCCATTTGGCACGTCTGCCGGCCCAAGCGGTACCGCTGGACCCTCGACCAACAGGACCGGACCGATCAGCATTGCCGGCGGAGAGGCCCAAACCTCCGGCACAATTGGTGGCGACGTGGATGACACCGCCGGTTCCATTGGTGATGCCGCCGACTCCGGAATCAACTTGGCCGGTCCAGAAGGCATTCCGCACAGTACCTCGCACAGTCCAGTCGGTACAGCCAATCCAGCCGAGTACACGAGTATTTCAACTTCTACACAAGGAGACTCGGACCAGATAAGCTACCAGCTTCAAGACATGCATCTAGAGGAAGTCTCTACACCAGTAGTACCACCAGGAGCAATGACAAGGAGCAGATCAAGAGCATTCTTCCACAAGTTCAGCATATGGGTCGACAAGCTCCTAGAGGAAGATCGACTAAGGACAATCGGCCAGAAGTGCAACGAAAAGTCCAAAGACTTCTCAACAATGCAAGGGACTTCAGAGACTTGGGCTTTAGTGGCAAAAGAGGTCAGGGCCCAAAGATTCCTAACCCTACTCCAAGTCGAATACTAGGAGCAAGGCGCGTGCATGCCACAAGGACGGCCACCTTCCATTTCTTGGCCGTGAGGTAAGTAAGGTAAGTTTCAATTCGAATATATGCCTCTTTTTGTTTTGCAGGATAGGATCTAGATTGTTTACATTTTTGAGTCAAAGATATTTTAGGAATAGGTCCTTTTTCGGTTATACACTTTTGTACATTTTCCATTTGTGCACTTTTGTAATCTTTCCTTTTCTTTCTTTGAGTCGACCCTAGAAGGTCAAGCTGTCGATCATATTAATAAGGCATTGTAGTTCGACAACCTTTTGATATTAATAAAGTAGAACTTTCTTCCAACAAGCTTTCTCTCAAAAGAGACTTGTGCGCTTAGAATCTAGTCGAGACCAATCCTCCTAGCTCTAAGTTTATGATTTATCACAAGGTTCATCACCCTTCGTGTGGTTCACCTCACCCTTCCATCGAATACCAACCCGGAAACCCCTATCCAAGAAGTCTAAGGTCGAGTTTCTCACCTAACCTTCTCCAAACAGCCCACGCGCATATAAGCCTTGAATCGAGGCTTGTATCATTTTAGTATCAGAGCTTAAAGCTCCTAAAACCAGGTTGTTTCTATCCTCTAACTTGTTTTGTTTCTAGTTCTTGCATTAGTTTAAGTTTCATTCAAGAAAAATAAAAAAAATAACATCAAACTCCAAACCGAGTGCATCTAGCTTCTACGTGTATCACTAGGGTTTAGATTCACTTTTGCATTGCCATTCACGTTTTTATTTTTGTTTGAATCATATTTCCATTAATTTTAAGTTAAATTAAAAAGAAAAGAAAAAGAAAACAAGAAAAGTACCAAAAGAATTCGAATTGGACAGCTAGCAATAGTTGTCAAGAAAGTTTCCATTTTTCTCAAATCTCCATTCTGTCGAATTTTTCCATTTCTCAGATTTTCCTTTTTGCATTTTTTTCGAATCCCCTTATAAAAGAAAACCCTCCTAATCAATTTAGGAGCAGCATAACTTGTCTTCTTTCTTTGTAATACGCAATGGCAGAAGAGAATAGAAAAACAACCGAAGCCATGATGGCCATGTTCACCACCCTCCAAACGCAACTCGCATCAATAGGCGAGAGATTGGAGCGCGTAGAGAGGCCTGTGAGATTCCAGGCCATAAGGCACGTGAGAGCTGAGCAAGGCCGTGCTGAGGGTCCTGAGAACCTTAGGACACGGCACGAACAGGAGGAACCCCAGCTAGAAGGAGATGAGGACGTGCAGCCTCATGACTATCACCCTAGGCCGAGAGGACCTCCACGACAACCAGAGGCAGAAGATGATGGCTTCAATCCATATGGTCTTCACCAGAGACCAAGGATGCCTTCTAGACATCATGAGGATGGAGATGAACACGCCTACAACCGGGTAACTCATCCTGATGTTCAGCTAACTCCTCCAAGTTTTCCAGGAAAAGTATACCCCAAGGCTTACCTAGATTGGGAGAGAAGAATGGATCATATCTTTGATCATTACAACCAACCAAGGGCTAGGAGATTCTCAATGGCAGTAGCACAACTCACGGACAATGCTCTCATCTGGTGGGATCGTGAGGTATCTGACCGAAGGAGGAAAAGAATGAGGCCCATAGACTCATGGGTCGACATGAAAGATATCATGCGACAAAGGTTTGTTCCACCTTACTTTCATAGGGACTTGCAACGTCGTTTTCATACTCTTAAGCAGGGCACCGGATCACTAGAGGAGTACTATGAAGAGTTCGAGAAGCTAAGGAACATGCTGGAGCTCAATGATGATGAAGAAGCGTTGATGGCACAATTCTTGGATGGACTCCAAGAAAGAATCAGCGGCAAGGTGGAAAGGCAAATCTGTAATGACTTCAAAGACTTGTTCCACCTATCTGTCCAAGCTGAGCAGCACGTCAAACGTAAGAGCCAAGACATCCGCAGCAAGACTAAGACGCCTTGGGCACCAAGCAACATTCCTAAGCCCGTAGACAAAGGCAAGAGCGTAGAGATCGAGTCAAGGTTCAAGAGCAAGCCTCCTAAACCAACCCGTGACCAGAGAGAGCCTAGTAAGTCTTCTAACCCTCAAAGATCACATGACATCACTTGTTTCAAGTGAAGGGTTCGTGGACACATCTCAAGGGAGTGCCCAAACAACCGGGTCATGCTGATTACGGAGGCTGGAGAGTATGAGTCCCAAGATGAAGAGGACTATGAACCAGAAGGAGAATACGGTGACATTGAGTACCCTGGTGTGGGGGAAGTGCTTGTCACTAGACGCATTCTCAGTGCAATGGTGGATCCCTCAGAGACCATCCAGAGGGAGAACATCTTCCACAGCCATTGCACCATCAAGGGCAAGGTATGTAACCTCATCATAGATGGTGGTTCTTGCACTAACGTTGCTAGTGCGTACATGGTTGATAAGCTAGGTCTAGAGAAGACAAGGCATCCTCGACCATATAAATTGAGATGGCTCGATGACAAAGTGGAGCTCAAGATCCACGAGCAAGTCACTGTGCCATTCAGTGTAGGCAAGTACCAAGACCAAGTTGTGTGCGACGTGGTGCCCATGCAAGCTGACCATCTTCTGTTAGGAAGGCCATGGCAGTTTGACAAAGAGACCATGCATGATGGCCGAACAAATCTCTACACTTTTGTGCATGACAAAAGAAAGGTCAGCCTAGCTCCTCTCACACCTGCCCAGGTACATGAGCTTCAACAGCAAATGAGTAAGGAAAGAAGCCCATTAAATCTAATTTTCTTATTCAACCAAGTCATGTCCGGAGAGCTTTAGCCTCGAAAGATCTAATGCTACTAATGGTTTTCAAAGAAGTGTTGAATGTTGAGAAAGAACAGGTAGAGCTACCTCCTGAAGTATCTCTCCGCAACAAGTTCCAGGATGTGTTCTCGGAATAGATACCAGCAGGCTTACCTCCCCTACGAGGCATAGAGCACCAGATCGACCTCATGCCCGGAGCAGCCCTGCCCAACCGGCCAGCCTATCGGATGAGTCTAGAGGAGTCCAAAGAGCTTGAGAAGCAAGTCAAGGAGCTCCTGGATAAAGGCTATGATGAGGACATCAGGTCGTACATCCAGCCAGGAGACCAGACTGGCCGACCAGGAAGCTTGCCCGAGACAGCAGGACCATCTGGCACGTCTACCGGACCAGACAGTACCGCCGAACCCTCGACCTATAGGACCAGACCGGTCAGCATCGCCGGCGGAGAGGCCCAAGCTTCCGGCACACTTGGTGGGGACGTGGATGACACCGCCGGTCCCTCTGGTGATGCCGCCAACTCCGGGATCAACTTGGCCGGTCCTGAAGGCATCCTGGCCAGTACCGCACACAATCCAGCCGGTACATCCGATCCAGCCGAGTACACGCGCATTTCCACTTCCACACAAGAGGACTCGGACCAAATGAGCTACCAGCTCCAGGACATGCACCTAGAAGAAGTATCTACACCAGTAGTACCTCAAGGAGCAATGACAAGAAGCAGATCAAGGGCACTCTTCCACAAATTCAGCTTATGGGTCGACAAGCTCCTAGAGGAAGATCATCTAAGGACAATGGGCCAAAAGAGCAAAGTAAAGTCCAAAGGCTTCTCAACAACACAAGGAACATCAGAGACTTGGGCTTTAGTGGCAAGAGAGGTCAGGGCCCAAAGATTTGTAACCCTACTCCAAGTCGAAGACTAGGAGCAAAGCGCGTGCATGCCACAAGGATGGCCACCTTCCATTTCTTGGCCGTGAGGTAAGTTAAGGTAAGTTTCAATTCAAATATATGCCTCTTTCTGTTTTGCAGGGTAGGATCTAGATGCTTTACATTTTTGAGTCAAGAACATTTTAGGAATAGGTCCTTTTTCGGTTATACACTTTTGTATCTTTTCCTTTGTGCACTTTGTAAGTTTTCCTTTACTTATTTGAGTCGACCCTAGTAGGTCAAGCTGTCGAGCATATTAATAAGGCTCCTTCCAGCATTGTAGTTTGACAACCTTTTTTATATTAATAAAGTAGAACTTTTTCCAACAAATTTTCTCTCTAAGAATCTTGTGCGCTTAGAACCTAGTTGAGACCAGCCCTCCTAGCTCTAAGTTTGTGATTTATCACGAGGTTCATCACCCTTCGTGTGGTTCACTTCACCCTTCCATCTTTTACCAACCAGAAAACCCCCATCCAGAAGCCTAAGGTTGAGCTTCTCACCTAATCTTCTACAAACAGCCCACGCGCATACATCCTTGAATCAAGGCTTGTATCATTTTGGTATCAGAGCTTAAAGCTCCTAAACCAGGTTGTTTCTATCCTTTTGCTTGTTTTGTTTTTAGTTCTTGCATTAGTTTAAGTCGCATTCAAGAAAAATCAAAAAAATAACCTCAAACTCCAAACCGAGTGCATCTAGCCTTCTACGTGTATCACTAGGGTTTAGATTCACTTTTGCATTGCCATTCACGTTTTCCTTTTTGTTTAATTCATATTTCCATTAATTTTAAGTTAAATTAAAAAGAAAACAAAAAGAAAAGAAAAGAAAATAGGAAAATACCCAAAAGATTTCGAATTGGACAGCTAGCACAAGTTGTCAAGAAAGTTTCCTTTTTCCTTTATTGAATTTCCATTCCTTAGGATTTTTCCTTTTTGCATGTTTTCGAACCCCTTCTAAAAAGAAAACCCTCCTAATAATTTAGGAGCATCCTAACTTGTCTTCTTTCTTTGTAGCACACCATGGAAGAAGAAAATAGAGAAGCAACCGAAGCCATGATGGTCATGTTCACCACACTCCAAACACAACTCGCATCCATAGGCAAGAGGTTGGAGCGCGTGGAAAGACCGGTGAGATTCCAGGCCATAAGGCACGTGAGAGCTGAGCAAGACCGTTCTGAGGGTCCTGAGCACCTTAGGACACGACACGAACAGGAGGAACCCCAGCCAGATGGAGATGAGGACACACAACCTCATAACTATCACCATAGGCCGAGAGGACCTCCACGGCAACCAGAGGGAGAAGATGATGGCTTTGAGCCATATGGTCAGTGAAGAGACCAAAAATGCCTCCTAGACATCATGAGGATGGAGATGAACGCACCTACAACCGGGTAATTCATCCTGATGTTAAACTAACTCCTCCAAGTTTTGCAGGAAAAGTAGACCCCGAGGCTTACCTAGATTGGGAGAAGCGAATGGATCATATCTTTGATCACTACAACCAACCAGGACCTAGGAGAGTCTCAATGGCAGTAGCACAACTCACGGACAATGCCCTCATCTGGTGGGATCGTAAGGTATCTGACAGAAGGAGGAAGAGAATGAGACCCGTAGACTCATGGGTCGACATAAAAGACCTCATGCGACAAAGGTTTGTTCCACCTTACTTTCATAGAGATTTGCAACGTCGTTTTCGTACTCTTAAGCAGGGTACCAGATCAGTAGAGGAGTACTATGAAGAGTTCGAGAAGCTAAGGAACAGATTGGAGCTCAATGATGATGAAGAAGCATTGATGGCACAGTTCTTGGATGGACTCCAAGAAAGGATCAGCCGCAAGGTGGAAAGGCAAATCTAAAATGACTTCAAAGACTTGTTCCACCTATCTGTGCAAGCTGAGCAGCACATCAAATGTAAGAGCCAAGACATCCGCAGCAAGCCTAAGACACCTTAGGCACCAAGCAACATGCCCAAGACCGTAGACAAAGGCAAAAGCATATAGATCGAGTCAAGGTTCAAGAGCAAGTCTCCTGAACCCACCCGTGACCAGAGAGAGCCTGGTAAGTCTTCTAACCCTCAAAGATCACGTGACATAACTTGTTTCAAGTGCAGGGGACGTGGACACATCTCAAGGGAGTGCCCAAACAACCGAGTCATGCTGATTACGGAGGCAGGAGAATATGAGTCCCAAGATGAAGAGGACTATGAACTAGAAGGAGAGTATGGTGACATTGAGTACCCTGATGTGGGGGAAGTACTGGTCACTAGACGTATCCTCAGTGCAATGGTGGATCCTTCATAGACCATCCAAAGGGAGAACATCTTCCACAGCCGTTGCACCATCAAGGGCAAGGTATGTAATCTCATCATAGATGGTGGTTCTTGCACTAACGTTGCTAGTGCATATATGGTTGATAAGCTAGGTCTGGAGAAGACAAAGCATCCTCGACCATATAGACTAAGATGGCTCGATGACAAAGTGAAGCTAAAGATCCATGAACAAGTCATTGTACCATTCAGTGTGGGCAAGTACCAGGATCAAGTCGTGTGCGACGTGGTGCCCATGCAAGCTGGCCATCTTCTACTAGGAAGACCATGGCAGTTTGACAAAGAGACCAGGCATGATGGCCGAACCAATCTCTACACCTTCGTGCATGACAAGAGAAAGGTCAGCCTAGCTCCTCTTACACCTGCTCATGTACACGAGCTACAACTCCAAATGAATAAGGAAAAGAAACTTATCATGTCTAATTTTCTTATTCAACCAAGCCATGTTCGGAGAGTTTTAGCCTCGAAGGATTTAATGTTACTAATGGTCTTCAAAGAAGTTTTGAGTGTAGAACAGGGACAGGTAGAGCTACCTCCTGAAGTAGCAACTCTCCTCAACAAATTCCAGGATGTATTTCCAGAGGAGATACCAGCAGGCTTGCCTCCTTTACGTGGCATAGAACACCTGATTGATCTAGTGCCCGGAGCAGCCCTGCCCAACCGGCCAGCCTACCAGATGAGTCCAGAGGAGTCCAAGGAGCTTGAGAAGCAAGTCAAGGAGCTCCTAGAGAAAGGATATGTTCGAGAGAGCCTCAGTCCATGTGCCGTACCAGTGCTACTAGTGCCCAAGAAGGATGGGACTTGGCGCATGTGCGTGGACTGCCGAGCAATCAACAACATCACAGTAAAGTACCGGCATCCAATACCACGACTGGATGACATGCTAGATGAGTTGAGTGGAACCGCAGTCTTCTCCAAGATAGACCTCAAAAGTGGATACCACCAGAAGGTTGTGCATACCATAACGATCATTACGGGAGCTTATCATCCGAGAAGCTCGTGGAGGAGAACTCATGGGCCACTTTGGTGTCGACAAGACACTAGCAAAGGTCAAGGAGCACTTCTACTGGCCACACATCAAGAGGATAGTAGAAGCTCATTGTGGAAGGTGCATCACTTGCAAGAAGGTGAAGTCCTGAGTGCAACCTCATGGGTTGTATCTCCCACTGCCTATACCGACGCATCTATTGGTGGATATATCAATGGACTTCGTTTTAGGTCTGCCCAAGATCAACTACAAAGATGCAATCTTTGTAGTGGTGGACAGATTCTCCAAGATGGCACATTTCATTCCATGTGCTAATGTCAATGATGCCACACAAACAGCCAAGCTGTTCTTCAGGGAGATAGTACGGCTTCATGGAGTGCCAAGAACCATCGTATCAGACAGGGACACCAAGTTCCTCAGCCATTTCTGGAGGACCCTTTGGAGGAAGCTACTCCTCTCTACCACCTGCCATCCTCAAACCGTTGGTTAAACAGAAGTTGTCAACCGGACACTATCAACTCTTCTCAGGACTACACTAGGGAAGAACCTCAAGACTTGGATGGAGTGCCTGCCATTCATAGAGTTCGCTTACAACCGAGCCGTGCACTCAGCAATCAAGAAGACACCATTTGAAGTAGTATACGGCTTCAACCCTCTCACCCCATTGGAGTAAACGCCACTGCCACCAGCAGAGATAACCAACCTCAATGGAGAATCCAAGGCAGAGTTCATAAGGAAGTTACACCAGAAGGTAGCAGAGAACTTGGAGAAGAGGACCGGGCAGTACGTGACTCATGCCAACAAGGGAAGAAAGAAGGTGATCTTTCAACCAAGTGATTGGGTGTGGCTACACCTACGGCAGGAGAGGTTCCCCAACCTAAGGAGTTCCAAGCTAGCACCAAGATGAGATGGACCATTCAGAGTGCTGGAGAGGATCAACAACAACGCCTACCGGATCGAGCTCCCAAGTGAGTTTAATATGTCCAACACGTTCAACGTAACTGATTTAACCCCTTTCCATGCATATGAACCAGTTTTGAGGTCAAAACCTACTGAAGAGGGAGGGAATGATGAGGACATCAGGTCGTATGTCCGGCCAGGAGACCAGACTGGCCGACCAGGAAGCTTGCCTGAGACAGCCGGGCCATTTGGCACGTCTGCCGGCCTAAGCGGTACCGCCGGACCCTCGACCAACAGGACCGGACCAATCAGCATTACCGGCGGAGAGGCCCAAACCTCCGGCATAATTGGTGGCGACGTGGAGGACACCGCCGGTCCCATTGGTGATGCCGCCGACTCCGGGATCAACTTGGCCGGTCCAGAAGGCATTCCGGCCAGTACCTCGCACAGTCCAGCCAGTACAGCCGATCCAGCCGAGTACACGAGCATTTCAACTTCTACACAAGGAGACTCAGACTAGATAAGCTACCAGCTTCAGGATATGCATCTAGAGGAAGTCTCTACACCAGTACTGCCACCAGGAGCAATGACATGGAGCAGATCAAGAGCACTCTTCCACAAGTTTAGCTTATGGGTCTACAAACTCCTAGAGGAAGATCGACTAAGGACAATGGGTCAGAAGTGAAAAGAAGAGTCCAAAGGCTTCTCAATAATGCAAAGGACTTCAGAGACTTGGGCTTTAGTGGAAAGAGAGGTCAGGGCCCAAAGATTCCTAACCCTGCTCCAAGTCGAAGACTAGGAGCAAGGCGCGTGCATGCCACAAGGACGGCCACCTTCCATTTCTTGGCCGTGAGGTAAGTAAGGTAAGTTTCAATTCGAATATATGCCTCTTTCTGTTTTGCAGGGTAGGATCTAGATTGTTCACATTTTTTAGTCAAAGACATTTTAGGAATAGGTCCTTTTTCGGTTATGCACTTTTGTACATTTTCCATTTGTGCACTTTTGTAATCTTTCCTTTCTTTCTTTGAGTCGACCCTAGAAGGTCAAGCTGTTGAGCATATTAATAAGGCTCCTTCGAGCATTGTAGTTCGACAACCTTTTGATATTAATAAAGTAGAACTTTCTTCCAACAAGCTTTCTCTCAAAAGAGACTTGTGCGCTTAGAATCTATTCGAGACCAGCCCTCCTAGCTATAAGTTTGTGATTTATCACGAGGTTCATCACCCCTCGTGTGGTTCACCTCACCCTTCCATCGAATACCAACCCAAAAACCCCTATCCAAGAAGTCTAAGGTTGAGTTTCTCACCTAACCTTCTCCAAACAGCCCACGCGCATATAAGTCTTGAATCGAGGCTTGTATCAAGCAGTGAACATTATTATGCAATACAAGACTCTGCACAATGAGGTGGATGTTGCACAGGTGGTGCAACAGCGAAGAGTTGTCCAGGTGGACGTTGCACAGGTGGTGCAGTATGATTGAAGCTCATGAAGTGTGCTGAGGTATGCCATAGATGGATGAGTAGTAAAGACTATTGTGCAAGACAAGACTCTGCACAATAGGGTGAACGTTGCACAGGTTGTGCAACAGCGAAGGGTTGTCCAAGTGGACGTTGCACATGTGGTGTAATCTGATTGGAGCTCAATAAGTGTGATGTGGCGCGTCACAAGTGGATGAGCTCTGGAGAAATTGTGCAAGACAAAAATCTACACAATAAGGAATGACATATTTAGTAAATATTAGAGATTTACTAAATATTGGTGTAAGATTTCCTAGGAAGTCATATAAATAGTTGTATGATGAAAAGTCATAAGTTTAGGTTTTTTTAGAGTCAGAAAAAGAGGTAGTTCGTGGGTTAAGAAAAAACTTGGCGAGTGTACAAAGAGTGTGTGCGACAGGTGTCGCACAGGTGAGTTCGGGTAGATTAGAAATCATTCAGGGGTGAGTTAAGGGTGACGTCGTATAAAGCTTATTAAACAGGTTGTATGGAACTTGTTTAAAAAATTTCTAATAAAAGTTGTGTGAGTTTGCACACGTAAATATTTGTGTTCAACCCGTGTTCGAATGTTTTTAATATTTCTATTCTTTCAAAAACTCCGACATGAGTATTGCTCATAGTGGAGCTTATTCAAATAGTAAGAGTAAAAGGTTTGGAAAAAAAAAAAGACATCCGTTTATCTTGTGATTTTCGCACAATCTCAGATATCATTTATTTAGACTAAAAATCCGAAATTCCTTTAAGTGATATCTTTTTCCCACTTTCCTTCTTCTCGCATTTGTAATCAAAATAAAGTTTCTTAACTCGGACACTATAACTATAATCAAAATTGCTGTCACCTATCCCAATAGATAGTTTGGAATGTTTTAGTTAAAAACAAAGATTATAAAGGTTTTATATTTTC
Source organism: Pugionium cornutum (assembly GCA_018901935.1). Taxonomy (NCBI): domain Eukaryota; kingdom Viridiplantae; phylum Streptophyta; class Magnoliopsida; order Brassicales; family Brassicaceae; genus Pugionium; species Pugionium cornutum. The sequence goes on from CM032155.1 coordinate 10,636,164, forward strand.
AAATTTGTTTTTATTTCCAAGAAAACCATCATATAATTTTTCCAAATTTCATCTACATATTATCACTTTATGCATAAATTTACATATATTTTTATATTTCATAAGATAATTGTATATTGTCAGGTAGCAAACGATTGGGCTTCAGAACATTTTGGGCTTTATTACGAAATGTTCATGTGTTTTGGACTGATGTCCAAAACATGTCGCAATGTGTTAATTATCGAAGAAGTCCACCTTCTTTATTTGCAGCTGGTAAAAGCTGGTTCACAGAGATAACAGAAGAGTCTGTTAGCCGTTTGTTAACAATGAGTTAACAAGCAAGAAAACGGGAATATATAGAGTTGTAGAAATTAATAATAAAGGAATCTAAGAGAATATATGTGTATCATCATTGTTTTGCGTCTGTAAAATCGAGTGATCTAAATGAGATGGTGAGTGATGAGAGGGTGAGTGATCTTATTTGTGTTTATCTTCTTCATTAAGAGCTCCTGGGATTTCACTTGTACGGTGAGTGATGTGAGCTCGGGTGAGGTAAACAATATTCTCTAAAACTGTTGTTTGGTGATTCTTGTTGAGACGTACCAAGATCTAGTTTAGATCTTGGGAACTCATAATTCCATGTGTCATGTTTTTACGTTTCTGCATAACTAGATCAAATATTAGAGAGAGCATCTCAAAGGTAACAAATACAAGTTATACATATGAGAAGAAACAGATTCTCAGGAGAGTGGTTGGACTAACAGTGGTATCAGAGCCATATAGATTTAACTCTTTAGATCGTTCTAACACCTGACCTTGTTGGGTGTTTATCAATCCATCTGAGTGTTTCTTAAGACTCTCTTGGAAACTATATTTTGTACACTGATTGCTATCTGGTAAATCTTCCTAAGTATAATCGTACCTTTTACATGGAACCTACACTTGGATGATTTGAAGTTGAAAAGTTTGACGGTGAAGGGGATTTTTCACTGTGGAAACATAAAGTTCTAGCCCAATTGGAGATTCTAGGTCTTGAATCTGTATTGGAGAAACCAACAGTGATAGATCTATAAGGGAAAAATATTCAATTTGAAACGTCTGATCAAGATACAAAAGTTGATCCTAACTGGTTAGCAAAGGACAGAAGAGTCAGAAATATGCTAAGTCTAAGTCTCACTGATATTGTATTAAGGAAGGTATTGAAACAGCCTACGGGTAGGCTTACGATATGTGGAATGCACTCGAGTCCATTTATCAGGTCAAGTCATTACCTCATAGGTTTTATCTGGAAAAAAAAATTTACAGCTTTAAAATGGATGAAGACAAGAATCTAGACAAGAATCTTGATACATTTAATAAGCTAATCTCGGATTTATCAAGTCTTGGAGTAGAAATGAATGAGCAGGATGAGGCAGCAATACTTCTGAATAGTCTGCCCAAGAGATTTGAACATCTTGTACACACCCTCAAGTACAGTAGTGTGAAAGATACAATCACACTTAAAGAAATTACTAGCTCAGCTTATTCGATTGAACTTGAGCTAAAGGAGGAGGGTGGGTACAAGAAAACAACCAGTGAAGGGTTGTTTGTTCAAACACGAGGCAGGACAGATAAAACAAAGGGAAGAAATAATAGCATGAGTAAGTCAAGTTCTAAGTATAAAAGAACATGTTGGGTATGTGGCAGTGAATATCACCTCAAGAAAGATTGCCCTAAGAAAGGGCAACGAAGCACAAATCAGTATAAAGATGATAGGGCAGAAGTAAGCGTTGGTAAAGCAGATTGGTCTGAACCAATTGTGTTAACAGCATCAAGTCAATAGACAAGAGATGGCTGGGTGTTTGATTCTGGATGCTCGTACCATATGACTGTTAGGATTAGAAATCGATCAAACCAATATCCTGTTACAAATCCCAGAAATGCAACAATATTAAGAGAAAATGAACACTCTCTCTTACCACTCCAATTATCCACTCTTCCCAGAAAAATGGTGTCCTCCCCCTGCTGCTCTTCACTTCCCTTTTATATTCTCCCTCTTTAGCAATCTTCCAATTATTCTCCCTCTTTCTCACCTTACGATTTTCCCACCTGCCACTAACCCCCTTGGGATTGCTTCATTTGACTTTGGTGACTTTCTCCTTATTGAGTAGGGCCCACTATGTCTCCTACTCCAGGTTTTTTTCCTCCCTGCTTCTTTCCTTCTCCTTCTCTTTCTTGTCCCCTACTCTCCCCTTTCTTAGCCCTTCTCTGATATTGATATAATATGGGAGGGTGCTTATTTTCATACGTATCAACATCCCCCCCCTCCAAATCAATCTTGTCCTCAAGATTGAATGTTGGAAAAGCTGTCTTGAAAGTCGCCAGTGACTCCCAAGAATCCTCTTGCTCAGCTGAGTCTTTCCATCGTACCAGAATATCCCATTCCCTTGTCTGCGGATTGCGTCTGGATCCAAGGATTGTATCCGGTTCCATAGCTAATTCATAATCAGCCGTTAAATGACGAGGTAGGGGTGAGCTACTGCCATTATCTCCCACCGCCTTTTTAAGGAGAGAGACATGGAAAACATTGTGAATCTTTGATGATGGTGGTAATATCAATCGATATGCTACCTGTCCGATCTTAGATTCCACCTCATATGGGCCGTAGTACCTTGCTGCCAGCTTCTCACTGACCCTCTTTGCCAAGGACTTCTGTCGGTATGGCCTTATTTTCAGATAGACCCAATCACCTTCCTGAAACTCCACATTTCGGCGGTGACCATCAGCTGTCTTTTTCATTACCTGTTGAGCCCTTATCAAATGCTGTTTGAGCTGCTCAAGTGTTGTGTCCCTCTCTAACAGCTGCTCCTCCAGCTCTCGGACGACTGTCGACCCTTGTTCGAATTTGACCAGCCCTGGAGGGTCCCTACCATAAACTGCCTTAAATGGAGACATTTGGATTGCCGAGTGATGGGTGGAATTATACCAAAACTCTGCCCAGGCCAGGAATGTCATCCACGTGCGCGGTTTTTCTCCCGCGTAACACCTCAAATATGTTTCCAAGGTGCGATTCACCACCTCTGTCTGCCCGTCCGATTGTGGATGGTATGCGGTGCTGAAACGGAGAGAAGTCCCTGTCAATCGAAACAATTCTTTCCAAAAGGTGCTCATAAATACCTTATCCCGGTCAGACACAATGGTTTTAGGGAATCCATGGTGGCGTACTATCTCCTGAACAAAAACTGTTGCGATGTCAATAGCCGAATAGGGATGCCTCAGCCCCACAAAGTGTGCGTATTTGGAGAGCCGGTCCACCACCACGAAAATGGAGTTTTTCCCTTGAGATGTCGGCATTCCTTCCACAAAATCCATGCTAATATCCTCCCAAATCTGCACAGGTATTGGTAACGGCTGTAGCAATCCTCCTGGAGCCAAAGTCGAGTACTTTTGTCGCTGACAAACTGTGCATTCAGCCACGAATCGCCGAATATCTGTCATCATCCCTTTCCAATAAAATTGTTCTGCCACTTTTTTCTGAGTTTTTAGAAACCCCGAATGACCTCCACACTTCCCTCCATGGTATTCCTGCATTATTAAGGGGATCAATGGCGAACCTGGGGCAATTACCAATTTCCCTTTTCTTAACAGTCGCCCTTGAATTAATGCATAATCTGGATGAGTCCGAGGATCCTTCTGTAGTTCAGCCAAGAGTTTTTGTAACCCGCTATCCTGTTCGACCTCTTGACTTACTTCCTCGAGTTGAAGATTTGTCGGAACTGTTATCGCCATGAGCGCAGTCACGCTAGTGAACCTGGACAGCGCGTCAGCTACCCGGTTCTCCTTACCTGGTTTAAATTGAATCTCAAAATCAAAACCCATCAGCTTGATCAACCATCGTTGATACTCTAACCCCACTTCCCGTTGTTCCAGTAAAAACCTCAAGCTTCTTTGATCTGTCTTGACCACGAATTTCCTACCAATCAAATAGTGTCGCCACTTCTGGATTGATAAGACAATTGCCATCAATTCTTTCTCGTAAATCGCTTTGAGCTTCTCTCTGTCTGTTAATGCCCGACTAAAATACGCTATTGGTCGTTGCTGTTGCATTAGCACTGCCCCCAGCCCGTGTCCGGACGCATCAGCTTCTAGTACAAACGTTTCCTGAAAATCCGGTAATCGTAAAACTGGTACCTCCACCATTGCTTGTTTTAGCTGCTGAAATGCCTTTGTAGCTTCCTCTGTCCACGCGAACTGGTCTTTTTTTTAAGAGAGTAGTCAAAGGTTTGGCAATTATGCCGTAGTGCCTCACAAATCGATGATAGTACCCGGTTAACCCCAGAAATCCCCTCAATTCAGTGACTGAACCAGGCAGGGGCCACTTAACCATTGCCTCTATCTTTGCCGCATCCGCCTCTACTCCAGCAGCCGATATCACATGCCCCAGATATTCAATTTTCAGACTTCCAAACTGACATTTTCTTCGGTTGGCATATAGCTGTTGCTGCTCTAATACCTTCAGAACTTGTTCCACATGTTCACGATGTGTATCCATATCCCTGCTATACACCAGAATATCATCAAAGAATACCAAAACAAACCTTCGCAAAAAAGGACGGAACACGTCATTCATCAATGACTGAAATGTGGCTGGTGCGTTAGTGAGTCCAAACGGCATTACCCTGAACTCGTAATGCCCATCGTGCGTCCTAAACGCAGTCTTTGGTATATCTTCCGTTCTGACCCGAATCTGGTGGTATCCTGACCTCAAATCTAGCTTTGAAAAAACCGTAGCCCCGTTGAGTTCATCGAGAAGCTGATCTATCATGGGTATAGGGTAGCTATCGGGGGTTGTTACCTTGTTTAGCGCCCGATAGTCTACGCAAAACCTCCAACTCTTATCTTTTTTCCTTACCAACAGCACTGGACTCGAAAAAGGGCTTTCGCTTGGTTGAATTATCCCTGCCGCGAGCATATCTGCAACCTGTTTCTCTATCTCCTCTTTCTGCACTTGAGGATATCTGAAAGGACGTACCTTAACAGGTTCTGCTCCTGCCCGTAGCACGATCGCGTGCTCCTTTCCACGCGAGGGTGGTAACCCATATGGCGGTTCGAACACCCTTGGATACTGACTGATTGTTCCTCTCAGCTCCGCCGGCGTGTTGCCTTCTCCTTCCTCTTCTGTCGTTACTACCTCTCCCAATTCTACTATCATCACTGGTTCCTTTTGACGGAGTGCCTTTTGAATTCCTTTTAAAGAAATGGCAGCGGTGCATAATTCAGGTTCCCCTCTCAATGTTACCTTCTGCTCATTAAGCTCGAACTGCATCACCTGCAGCTTCCAATTGACCTCCATATGCCCCAATGACTCCAACCATTCCATTCCCAATATTACGTCCGCGTTTCCCAGCTGTATCGGTAAAAAATCAGCCACGATCTGTACTCCCTGTATCTCCAATGTGACTCCTTTGAAAACGCCCCCTCCTTGAATCGACATTCCTGTGGCCAACAATACCCCATATCCTCGTGTTCGATCAGCTTTGCGACCCAACTGCTCCATTATTGATTCAGCTACAAAATTATGGGATGCCCCACTGTCGATTAATACCACGACTCCGCGATCCTGTATCGCTCCTCTCATCTTCATCGTTCGCGGTGAAGAAATCCCGACCATTGAGTTGAGCGAGAGTTCTGCTAAGTGTGTCGCTACCTCCTCGTACTCTTCTTCCACCGGATTTCCCTCCTCCTGTTCTCCAATCTCCTCTTCGGATCCATCCGATTGTATCACGATCACCTGAAGCTCGCGATAACGGCATCTATGGCCCGAGCTCCACTTTTCGTCGCACTTGAAGCATAAGCCCATCCGCTTCCTCTCCTTCAGCTCTAGCTCCGAGATTCTCCGGAATGGAGCTCGGCGATCGTCCACCTTGGCCGGAATTCCCCTCGGGTAGGTCTCCTGCTTTCCCTCTCGCGGGGCTGGGCGTGCAGGGAGTGTTCCCGAATTATGGTTACGCGCCCATGTGGTCTGTGGGTTGCGCTTCACTTCGGGCTCCAAGGTTCTGGGCCGTAGGCCCACTCGACTCACTCCTCCTGCACACTCAGGCCCACCTCCTGACTGGGCCCATTCATCCATTCTTTGGGCCACCACCATCAGCCTGTCGAGTCCTCTTGGCTCGAACAATCGCACCCCGAGTCGGAGCGTCGGCGTGAGTCCGGTGAGAAACAATGTCTCGAGCATCGACTCCCGCACACCTCCTGACTGCGCCGCAAGTATCTTGAATTCGCGGCAGTAGTCCCGCACACTGCCCTCCTGTCTCAACGTAACTAGTCTCTCCTCCGGAGTTGCTACTCCTCCCGGAGAAAAATTTTCCACCACCCGCTCCTTCAATTGTTCCCACTCTCTGAAAGGATTGCGCTCACGTTCCCAACGGTACCATTCCAGCGCTTCCCCGTCGAGGCTCATGGCAGCAACGTGGAGTTTCTCCTCCCGTCCCATCCCATTCATCTCGAAGTATTGCTCTAGCCGAAATAACCACGTGTCGACGTTATTGCCGTCGAAAATAGGTAACTCGACTTTGCGGTTTACCGGCTCTGTACGAGCGGCGATCATCGTCTCACTCGCTCGAGACCCTTCTCCTAACTCGGTCGCTCCTGCACGGAAAGCGGTATGGGTAGCAGCGCTGCCCTTCTCTGGCACGTCTCCCATCTGCGCTTTTCCTGTGAGGGCAGACTTGAGCTCTCCCTGGCTCAACAGTTCTTCCAGACGATCGAGAACTGCAAGCTTGCTCATCTGTTGCTGTAAGCCGTCTACTCTGCTTACCAATTCGTCCATCATGCTCAGTTTCTCGTGCATCCTATCCACCTGCTCCTTGAGAGCATTCTCCACCTCTTTTCCAGCATCAGCCTTCTTACCCATGATCTTCTTTCAGAATCGGTTGCTCTGATACCAAGTTGTTAGGATTAGAAATCGATCAAACCAATATCCTGTTACAAATCCCAGAAATGCAACAATATTAAGAGAAAATGAACACTCTCTCTTACCACTCCAATTATCCACTCTTCCCAGAAAAATGGTGTCCTCCCCCTGCTGCTCTTCACTTCCCTTTTATATTCTCCCTCTTTAGCAATCTTCCAATTATTCTCCCTCTTTCTCACCTTACGATTTTCCCACCTGCCACTAACCCCCTTGGGATTGCTTCATTTGACTTTGGTGACTTTCTCCTTATTGAGTAGGGCCCACTATGTCTCCTACTCCAGGTTTTTTTCCTCCCTGCTTCTTTCCTTCTCCTTCTCTTTCTTGTCCCCTACTCTCCCCTTTCTTAGCCCTTCTCTGATATTGATATAATATGGGAGGGTGCTTATTTTCATACGTATCAATGACTTTCATAAAGGACCTGATGTTTGATATGAGAAGAAATAGATTCTCAAGAGAGTGATTTGACTAACAGTAGAAGAAATAGATGGTGGGAAAATTCTAGTAGGTAATGACACACACTGTGACATTACAGCCATAAGAAAAGTAAAGTTAATCAACTACAATAACACTGTTGTAATATTAACTCAGGTATGCTACTATTCTACTGCTAGAAGGAACCTAATCTCATTAGGACAGCTAGAAACACAGGGGTGCTGGTATAAATAAAAAAACTATCGTTTGCAAGTTTTAAAAGGTGATCTAGAAGTACTTGCTGGTGATTACAAGGATACATTGTATTTCTTTGATAGTAAACCAGTACAAGAGTTTGAAAATTCAGCCTTGAGGTCAGCTTATTTGGAAAATCTCTGGCATAGTCGTCTAGCACATGTGGGGCAGAAAAATCTACAGATTTGGCCAAGAAAGAAGTGCTAAAGGACTATGAAATATCGAACCTGAAAAATTGTGAATTTTGTATTTTTGGTAAAACTCACAAGTCTTCCTTTAAAGGAGGAAAACATACATCACAGAACATATTAGAGTATATCCATTCAGATTTATGGGGATCGCCAAACGTAACACCTAGTCTGTCCAAGTGGCAATATTATATCACATTTGTGGATGACTTCTGCAGGAAAACTTAGATTTAATTTCTTAAGACTAAAGATGAGGCATTCAGTAAATTTGTTGAGTGGAAAGCACTTGTTGAGAATCAGAGTGAAAAGAAAGTAAAGGTACTCAGAACCGACAACAGGTTAGAATTTTGCAACAAGGCTTTTGATGAATTTTGCATAGTAAACGGTATAGTAAGGCACAAGATTTGTCCTTATACACTTCAGCAAAACGGTGTTGCCGAAAGGTTGAATCGTTCTATACTTGAGAAGGTACGCTGTTTATTATCAGAAACTGGTCTTGGTGAAAGGTTCTGGGCTGAAGCATCAACAACTATGGTATATCTGATGAATAGAACTCCTACATCATCTTTAGAATTTAAGATACCAGAGGAGATTTGGTCAGAAAGAAAAGTGGAATACTCACATTTAAGGAGATTTGGACGTGTGGTTTATTATCATGTTGATCAAGGTAAATTGAAACCACTAGCAAAAAGAGATATATTTGTTGGGTATCCACAAGGTGTAAAGGGCTACTAAATCTAGAGTGAGGAGGAAAACAAGTGTGTGATTAGCCTTGATGTAGTCTTCTGTGAAGATATTGTGTTTAAAGATGTAAAACAGATCACAGATGAAGGGATAAAGAAAGTGAAAAAGGTATCTTTCATCCTACTAGGAGAAAAATCTGTGTCTGAAAACACTAATGAACAACTAGACATATCACCTATTGATGGTATATCAGCTGAAGGTGGAGATGCCTCAGCATCACATCAGTTATCATCTAGTGATTCAGAAGAAGAACAAATTGATTCAGACAACAGTGGGTTAGAAAATTATTTGCTAGCGAGAGACAGAACTCGTAGACCTCCAGCAAAACTACCTAGCAGATTTGACGATAGTGATGTTGTAGCCTATGCTCTAAATATGGCTCACTTTCTGGAAGAAGATGAGCCAAGAAGCTATTCAGAGTAAGTACAAAAAGCAGTGGTTACCAGCTATGAAGGAAGAAATGGATTCTTTGTATAAAAATGAAACCTGGATTTTGATACAAAGACTTGAAAAAGAGAGAACAATAGGGTGTAAATGGTTGTTTAAATATAAGCCAGGAATCCAAGGTGTTGAGAAGCCTAGATTCAAGGCAAGGTTTGTTGCAAAAGGCTTTTCACAGATCGAAGGTATTGATTATTACGAAGTTTTTTCACCTTTCGTTAAGCATGTTACTATTCGACTTGTGTTATCTTTGGTAGTCAATCAGGATTATGAATTGGAGCAATTAGATGTGAAAACAGCCTTTTTGCATGGAAAATTAGATGCGAAAATTCTAATGGATCAACCTGAGGGTTTCTCAAAAGGAAATAAGGTATGCTTACTGCAAAGATCACTTTATGGGCTTAAGCAAGCACCACGACAGTGGAACATGCGGTTTGATCATTTTATGAGGACACATGGGTACACAAGAAGTAAGTTGGATACATGTGTCTATTTCAGAAAATATAGCTGTGATGAATTCATTTATCTTCTACTTTATGTAGATGATATGCTAATAACTGCTAAAAACAAGGCTGAGATTGAAAAGCTTAAGGTACTCTTAAGTAAAGAATTTGAGATGAAGGATCTCGGGCAGGCAAAGAGGATTTTGGGTATAGACATTATTAGAAATATGAGTCAAGGAATTCTACAACTGTCTCAGCAAAACTACATTGAAAAGGTGTTGAAAAGTTTTGGTATGACAGATGCTAAACGAGTTTAGATTCCTATGGGTATTCATTTTAGGCTATCTAGTACAAAAGATCATGAAAAGGATCAAGCAGAGCTAGAAATGAAATGTGTACCTTACTGCAATGCGGTTTGCAGCCTGATGTACGCAATGGTCATCACTCGTCCAGATATTTCTCATGCTGTTGGTTTGGTGAGCAGATTCATGAGTGCACCTTGCAGTGAACATTGGAAGGCTGTTAAATGGATTTTACGGTATTTAAACGGAACAAAAAGTCACAGGTTAACATTTAAGAAAACTACAGAGTTTTCTATTAGGGGTTATTGTGATAGTGATTACGCAGCAGACTTAAACCGAAGACGTTCGATTACAGAGTATATTTTTCAGGTTGGAGAACATACAGTAAGGTGGCGTTCTGGTCTACAACAGATAGTTGCATTATCTACTACACAGGCCGAATACATGGCTCTCTCAGAAGCTGGGAAAGAAGCTACGTGGTTAAAGGCAATTACCTCTGAACTTGGGTTTCCGCAGAGTGTTGTGACTGTGTTCAGCGATTTACAGAGGCATTGTGCTTGGCTAAGAACAGTGTCTTCCATGAGCGAACTAAACACATCCAAGTTCGTTATAATTTCATTAGAAATTTGGTGGAAAATAGATCGATGGTGGTTCTGAAAATCAGTACAGATGTAAATCCAGCTGACATTTTGACCAAATCAGTGCCTACGAAGAAATTTGAAGAAGGGTTAAGCAATCTGAGAGTACTCAGTTGCTGATTTCGGAGAAATATCGAAAGCTAGAGTTTGTTCTTTGACAGGTAAATGTCGAAGAAAAAAGAAGAAAATTTTTTTAATGAAGTTTCGTGAAGACATAGAGAAACAGGTGGAGTGTTTCTCGGGTTGTGTCTGAAAGCAATCGAGGTGGAGTTTGTCGGGAAGGAAACGATTGGGTTTCAGAACACTTTGGGCCTTATTACGAAATGTTCATGTGTTTTGGACTGATGTCGAAAACATGTCGCAATGTCTTAATCGAAGAAGTCCACATTCTTCATTTGCAGCTGGTAAAAACTGGTTCACAGAGATAAAAGAAGAGTTTGTTAGCCGTTTGTTTACAGTGAGTTAACAAAAAAAAAACGGAGTATATAGAGTTGCAGAAATTAGTAGTAAAGGAATCTAATAGAATATATGTGTATCATCATTGTTTTGCGTCTGTAAAATCGAGTGAGCTAAATTAGATGGTAAGTGATGAGAGGGTGAATGATCTTATCTGTGTTTATCTTCTTCATTAAGAGCTCTTGAGATTTCACTTGTACGGTGAGTGACGTGAGCTGGGGTGAGGTAAACAATATTCTTTGAAGCTGCTGTTTGGTGATTTTTGTTGAGACGTAACAAGATCCTGGTTTGGATATTGGGAACTCATAATTCCTTGTGTCCTCTTTTTACGTTTCGGAATAACTAGATCAAATATTAGAGAGAGCATTTCAAAGATAACAAATACAAGTTATACATATGAGAAGAAACAGATTCTCAAGAGAGTGATTCTCAAAATTTAGTCATCTTTGTTTCTTCTTGAGATCTTTGTCCTGTTAATATTAAATTTATCATTTAGTTCGTTTCAGTTATTCATAACTATTTTATATTTTCTCTTAGATGATTTTATATCATTAATTCATAGTTCTATTTATTTTTCTAATTTTTTGATATTTTATTTTACGCATCCTCAAATTTATGAAAGTAGATATCGATAAAATCTTATTTCTACCATAAATGTATAATATTTCAATTATTTACACATACTATACAAATTTTCATGGAGATAAGACTGGGACAAGAGAAGTGTAAGAAACTAAGATAAGATTGACGAACCAAAAATGATTGAATAAGACAATAAAAATTGTTAAGAGGAATCATAAAGCGATGGTGTAAAAGGTTTTTGAAGAGAGAATGTGAGAAAAGGTAAAGAATGTTTCTCAATACCAAATCAGTTGATCTTATATAAATGTAAGATTTTGAATTAAAAAAAACCTACTCACTCTGAAAAATTTCAAATATAATTTTTCCTTTATATAAGCTATAATTTTAATTGTTATTAATTAATTATTATTTTAATAATGATTATTTCATTTTAATAATAATCAGTATCATTATATAAAAAGACTTGCATTCAATAAACTTTTTAGGATTAATCGATAAGTAACCTTATAACAAAACTCAACCATATTTTACAGAGTACAAAATTATTCTCCGAAAAGAAAAATATAAAATATAAATGGTGAGTACAAAAAGCATCTTATAGTACACTTTAATAATAGAAAAATTAATGAACATATTTTATTAACAGACCAACCAAATTTAAACATTTTATTATATGTTAAAAAATCAAATACTAAATTCTGTTAGATGGTTTATATATAGAGACTAATGCTGTTAGATTTAGATTTTATATATCTAATTATAATAATGTGTTTTAATGGTTTTTCATATTTAAGGAATATATATCATAATTATAATAACAAAATATTGGCATGGTCTCATCTGTTGTATTAGTAAGTCTCCTCAATATTACATATAGCGGAAACACCAAAAATACAAATGAATAAGAAATTACATATATCTAAAAAAGGTTCATGGATGAACATACAAAAAAAAAAAGTAAAAATGTAAGTTTGATTTTCCAAAAATGTATTAACTTAATGATCAATTCTTTTTAATATATACAATTCATGTTTTATATGATAAGAGAAAACTTTATCCAGGGTCCAATAAGAGAAAACTTTATTCATGTTTTATAGGTTTTCTAACAAATATGTTTTGCATTTATTTTAGATCAAGAAAACTTTATCCAGGGTCCAATAAGAAACAACACAAGTTACCAAAATTGATGTATTCCACGACATAACTAATTATTTAAACCAAAAGCAAAGACAAAGACAAGGAAGGATCAACCGACCAAATGTTCTTAATGGAAAGCGAAAATACATCGAACGATCTATTTCTACATTTCAATTGTAATCATTATGTTTTTCGATAAAGAATCTTGAAAAGAGCAAAACATTGATCAAGTTACCATTTATATTTTTACTATCTATACAAAAAAACAATTAATCTCACATCCAAATTATTTATATCTTACTTTTATAACTTGATTTTTAGCATTTCTTTTAAAACATAGTTGACTCTAACAAATTTCGTATAGATACGCATCAACACATCTTTGATAACATCATAGATGACAGTATTACACTCATTACAAAGATAAACGTTGAATTGTATAATATGAACACTTTAACACGCCATGTTGTTAATTTTTCACATCTTGACAGTATTACACTCATTACAAACCTAAAACATTGAATTGTATAATATGAACACTTTTGTTGGACCAATATTAATTTGAGATGTTTATTTCCGGTTTACGATTATGCTTCCTTCTTGTTGGTTTACTAACCCTTTCGATTTTGCAAATATTCTGGATGGAGAAGAAGAAGGAGAGATAGAAGAAAGTGAATGCAAAGAAACAGAACTGAACATGGGAGTTAACGAGTTTTGGATTCCAAACCGGAATCCTTACGTCTGGTCAAGATTAGTACTCGGAAATCCACTAGGGTAGCTTGGCTCAAACTCGAGTCCTTAATACACTTTTCTTACAAGAGTTCTCTCAATAATCTCTCTCAGTTTTCAACCTTGCTCTTCGCTAGTTTTTGTTCGAGTTTTTCCTATTTATACCTCCAATTACAACAATAGAAATGCTTGCATGAATAGGTACGGTTAGGGTTGTTGTTTTTCCCCAAATCTCTGAATATTTGATGTACCTTTATCGGCTGTGAGAGTTGACTTACTCTCATATCTTGATTCTGCTCTTGTCGACAGTAGGAGTATATTAGAGAGATTGTGACTTATTTGCCTTATTTGCCTAAGACACAACATTCTTGTCTTCTTAGAAATAACTGTACTTCTTGGTCTTTCACTTGTACTTTTCACCTGAAATTAACTTTAAGTAAAACTTGAGTTAGAACCAAATAATTCAACAAAACTCCTCTTTGGTTTTAACTTTTCGACTCTTCCTTAGTGTTAACTGATTTCCAACCTCGGATGTGATGTATCTTTAGTAACTGCATACTCTTAGCAGCTTCAATGCATCATGAAACTTGCTCACTGGAACGATTTTAGTTAGGATATCAGGATTCCATACTGTTGAGATCTTTATCACTGCAATTTTCCCTTCTAGAACCTTTTCACTTATGAAATAAACTTTCACATCAATGTGTTTAGTTCTCTCATGAAACACTGCATTTTTAAACACTGCAATCACACTTTGAGAATCACACATGATGTCTACTCTATCTTGTTCAAAACTCAATTATGTTGTTATCCCTTTCAGCTATATTGCCTCTTTAGCTGCTTCAGTTAGGGACATGTATTCAGCCATTGTTGTAGACAAAGCTACAACCGATTGCAAACCCAATTTCCAACTTATGGTATTTCCACCAAAAGTGAACACTCTTCCTGAAATCGATATTCTCCTTCTGGATCCGTTGCATAATCTGAATCACAGTACCCTTTAACTTCTATTTTCCCTTCCTTTCTGAACTGCAAACTCATTTCTTGAGTTCCCTTTATGATACGAGCATAGAAAGCACACAAAAGGAGAAGCTCATGGCTAGGAATGAACCAGTGGAACATGAAGAATCTATTGTACTACCAGCTGGACCATTAACCCGAGCCAAAGCCAAGAAACTCAAAGAGGCAATCAGCCGCATGCTCAACAAGGAGAATGCACAACAAATTCACTTGAGCTTGAATGGAGAAGTGCCTAAAAGCACTATGATTTTAGTACAAGCTCAAGAAAGCATACAAAATGGGTATGTGATCCATTTGTACTCTTTTTTCCTTATTCAAGTTTTCTCCCATTGGGTTTTCTTGGTAAGGTTTTTAATGAGGCAAATGAATCACATTACAACCAGCCCAATTTGTTGTTTAAAATCAAAAGGTGTTCAATTCAAAATGCTCAAAATTGGCATCATCAAAGGGGGGGGGAAGTGTCTACATTCATAGTCAAAATAAAAGTTAATGAAGTCAAGGTCTTTGGTCAAGGTCTTTGGTCAAGTCTTCCCTTGTAATTGTAACCAATTTAATATTGTAGGCTCCTCATATTTACGTCCTTTTATAGTATAAATAGGGGCTTTTAGTTATAAACTTGATCATTCAACTTTTCAAATAAAAACAGCTTCTTTTCTTAAGATTGAGAGTGATTCTCTTCTTAATCTGATTGTTGGTGTGTAATATCCTTCAGTCAACATTTAGTAGCCTTAGTGTGTAATATCTAAGCTACTATCTTAGGTAAATCGGTAGTCTTTCCGCAGCTACTGTGTGACCCTTCAATCCACAACCTTTGAACAGATTGAATTTCGATTCATTCTGTTGCAAAGCCTATCTCAACCGCATCCAGAAGTGCATTCCTTGGGAGGTTCGCATCATTTGGTATTAGAGCACACTTCTGATCGGTTATCCCTATCATTGATCTCTATATCTCTTTATTTCCATCTATTTAGATTGCATATGCTTGTGTATCGATTTGCATCAGTTGATTAATCGAAAAAAACCTATTCATATAATTGCATTGTTGTTTTTATCCAATATTACATCAGTTTATAACATCAAAATCGACCCCAACCCATTGCATTTTCAGAATAGAAAATAACACACTCGCAACTCTTCATCTTCCATCGAAAATATTTATTCAGAACAGATATTTTTAACGCATTTGAAGTGTATTTGTAGCTATGTCAGGAGGAAATCAAACTTCAGAAGCACCAAACTTGTTAATGGAGGCTCTAGTAGCAGAAATGAAGAAAGTACTACAAGTAGAGCTGGAAGCCATTCATTTGCGGCTTGATGATGTTCAGAACAATAGTAACACTGAAGCAGGTCCAAGGAGAACCAGGAATCCCTTTAGACATGGCCATAATGAAGAAATAGAAGCCTACTATAGTCATGGCAGTGAAGGGAGTAGGAGAACCCAAAGGAGGCATAGGCGTGTAAGAGAAGAAAGGGTGACGCTTAATGACACCATAAGAGGTCTTAAACTTAAGATACCATCATTCTATGGCAAAAATGATTCAGACACTTACCTGGAATGGGAGAAGAAGATCGAGCTGGTGTTTGATTGTCAACACTATTCCGAGCTCAACAAGGTCCGCATAGCTACTACTGAATTTTATGAATATGCACTCAGCTGGTGGGATCAATTGGTGACTTTCAGAAGACGTAATGGTGAGTATCCAGTAGAAACATGGGCTGAGATGAAAGCCATAATGAGGAAAAGGTTTGTGCCCAGCCATTACCACCGTGAGCTTCACCAAAAGCTAAGGAGACTCAATCAAGGAAGCCAAAGTGTTGAGGATTATTACCAGGAGTTGGAAACCCTCATGATCAGGGCAGACATTTCAGAAGATAGAGAAGCTACTATGGCAAGATTTTTAGGAGGACTTAACCGTGACATTCAAGATAGAATGGAGCTGGAACATTATGTGGAGCTAGAGGAAATGTTGCACAAATCTATACTGGTGGAACAGCAGCTAAAAAGAAAAAGTTATACTAGGCCAAGCTATGGAGCAGCTAACAATAAGCCTAGCTACCAAAGGGAAGGAAAACAGATTGCTAAAGTTGATTCCAAACCTTCAACAACCACTCAAGACGTCAAGGGAAAATCTGAAGCTACTACATCTACTAGAATAAGAGATGTGAAGTGTTTCAAATGCCAAGGAAGAGGGCATATGCGAATGAATGCACCAACAAGAAGATCATGATTCTGTTGGATAATGGTGAAATAGAATCTGAGGAAGAAGAATTCTTTTCTAATTCTTCAGAAGAGCATCTTGTACCTCCTATTGCAGGAGAATTATTGGTGACAAGAAGAACCCTAAGCGTACAAAATAAAACCAAAGAACATGAGCAAAGAGAGAACCTGTTTCACTCAAGATGCCACGTCCAAGGAAAGGTTTGCAGCATCATTATTGATGGAGGCAGCTGCACTAATGTGGCTAGTGAAACTATGGTAAACAAGTTAGGTCTAGAAGTGTTCAAGCACCCAAAGCCGTATAAGCTGCAATGGCTTAATGAGTGTGGCGAAATGAAGGTAAGCAGCCACGTCAAGGTACCTATAACCATTGGAAAGTACCAAGATGAGATCTTTTGTGATGTTTTACCAATGGAGGCTGGTCACATTCTGCTTGGAAGACCATGGCAATTTGATCGAAAGGTCATTCATGATGGTTACACCAACCAACACTCGTTTGAACACAAAGGTAAGAAGATCACACTTGTTCCTATAACACCACACGAGGTGTACCAAGATCAGCTTGTGTTGGAGCAAAGGAAAACAGCTGGAACTTCAAAGGAAACCATAAGCACCAAAAGTGACAGAGGCTGTGAGAACAAGAACAAGAAGCACTCAAGTTTTTTTGTGAGAAATAGTGGAGTTAAGAAGGCTCTCTTATCACAACAACCTGTTCTTTTGTTTATCTATAAGGAAGCTCTCATGAGCTTAACTAACATTACACCGGTATTACCGAGTGAAGTGACTTCTATTTTGCAGGATTATGAAGACGTCTTTCCAGAAGACAATTCAAAGGGGCTACCACCCATCAGAGGCATTGAACATCAGATTGATTTTGTACCTGGAGCCTCACTACCAAATAGACCAGCTTATAGAACCAACCCCGTTGAGACTAAGGAACTGCAAAGACAAGTTAATGAGCTAATGGAGAAGGGCTACATCAGGGAGAGCATGAGTCCTTGTGTTGTGCCAGTTCTACTTGTGCCAAAGAAAGATGGCAGCTGGCGCATGTGTGTTGATTGTACAGCAATCAACAACATTACGGTAAAGTATCGCCATCCAATCCCTAGGTTAGATGACATGCTTGATGAATTGCATGGTTCCAAAATCTTTTCTAAGATAGATCTTAAGAGTGGGTACCATCAAATACGCATGAAGGAAGGAGATGAATGGAAAACTGCATTTAAAACTAAGCATGGATTATATGAATGGTTAGTCATGCCATTTGGGTTAACAAATGCACCTAGTACTTTCATGAGGTTGATGAATCATGTTCTTAGAGCTTTCATAGGAGTCTTTGTTCTAGTATACTTTGATGACATCTTAATCTACAGCAAGAATCTAGAAGAGCATGCTAGTCATTTGACATCGGTTCTAAGCGTTCTTAGAAAAGAAAAACTATATGCAAATCTTAAGAAATGCACTTTTTGTACAGATAACATTGTGTTCCTAGGCTTTGTTATAAGTGCAGATGGTATTAAGGTTGATGAGGAGAAGGTCAAAGCTATTAAGGAATGGCCAAGTCCAAAAACAGTAGGAGAAGTGAGAAGTTTCCATGGGCTAGCTGGCTTCTATAGACGCTTTGTCAAGGATTTTAGCACTATTGCTGCCCCACTTACGGAAGTAATCAAGAAAGACGTAGGATTCAAATGGGGACAAGCTCAAGAAAGCTCATTCCAAGCTTTGAAAGAAAAGCTTACACATGCGCCTCTTCTATCTTTACCTGATTTTCTTAAAACCTTTGAGATAGAATGTGATGCTTCTGGTATAGGTATTGGAGCTGTTTTGATGCAGGATAAGAAATCTATAGCCTATTTCAGTGAGAAGCTTGGAGGAGCTACCCTCAACTATCCAACCTACGACAAGGAATTGTACGCCTTGGTCCGTGCTTTGCAAACTTGGCAACATTACTTGTGGCCTAAGGAGTTCGTGATTCACACTGATCATGAGTCACTCAAGCACTTAAAGGGCCAACAGAAGCTGAACAAAAGGCATGCACGGTGGGTTGAGTTCATAGAAACATTTCTGTATGTCATTAAATACAAACAAGGTAAAGAGAATGTTGTGGCAGATGCATTGTCACGGATATTGACATAGGAAAATCAAATAAGACCTATCTTGACCTACAAGGCAAGTGTGAACACGAAATTCAGTTTGAATGACAAGGGAAAAGAAAAAGGAGGGAGTTATTATTAACCACATGGTTAAATAGCTGTCTTGGGAGAAGAATCAAGGTGAAAAGGATATGTCCATGCTGCACACAGTCTTGGTAACCACACCAAACAGTCATGAGACAGTCTGCAGCTCTTCCCCTCTCTTCTCATTGGTTGTTGACAGGCTCCTCCTCTATTCAAACTCATCCACAAGTTTGAATTCGTTTTCTTTTGTGTTCACATTGTAAATTCTCTATAAAAGGGCTGTAAAGATTCAATGTATGAATATACTCTTAGGAGATTCTTCTCCAGAAGTCTAAGACATTTTCTCATCTTCTCATGCTTTTCTTTGAGTTTCTGGATTCAATTCTTCACATTTCTCCTCTCTAATCTCAATATTCTTTCATGGTATCAGAGCATAAGATCATTTTCTTATATTTTCTACTCAAATCTCTCAGTTTCTAATCTAAAATTCTGTCAAAAATCTCTCAGCTTTTAAACTAAAAACTCACAGTTTTATTCAACCATAAAAGTTGCCTCCTTTGAGCTCTTCAAAGCCTAACAATGGAGGATACAGTTCAAATCAGTTCCAGCCTGAAACCTATGGTGATACCAGTAGTTCTCAAAGGCTTGAACTACACATTATGGTCAAGAACCATCAAGACATCCATTTGTGGCAAAGGACTTTGGAATTACATCTTGGAGGATAATACAACATCTATAGATGATCCAAAGGAGAAGAAGGATGAGGCAACAAGAAAAGAAGAAGCTAGGTGGTTCCAAAAAGATCAATCAGTCCTTGGATTCCTCCAAAATTCATTGGACCCATCCATTCTTGAAGCTTATTCACATTGTGAAACTGCCAAGTCTCTTTGGGACACTCTCAAGAGGGTGTATGGGGATGTTTCAAACCTCAGCCGTGTGTATGAGGTTAAGAAGGCTCTCAATGATCTACACCAAGAGGATATGGAGTTCACAAAGTTCCTAGGCAAGTTCCAATCAACATGGTCCGAGCTTGACATGTTGAGACCAAGTTCTATGGATCCAAAGGTGCTTAATGAAAGGAAGGAACAAGACAAGATATTTGGGCTCCTTCTCAACCTAAATCCAGCCTTTAAGGATGTGATTAAGTCCATCCTAAGAGAGCCAAAACTCCCTGATTTCGAAGAGGTGTGCTCACGGATTCAGCAGGAGCAAGGCAACATTCGTTTGTTTGGTGGAAAAGGAGAACTAGTCATGGCCAACAAGAGCGTGTTTAAGAAAGAGGATAGGAAGAGTGTGATGTGTGAACATTTTAAGAGGAATGGCCACATCAAGGACAAGTGCTGGATACTTCATCGTCATCTCAATCCAAACCGGTTCAAGGATTCAAAGGCTAACATCTCTCAAAAGGTTGTGACTGAACCGGCAAGTTCAACCAACCAAGGAGGGGAGGTAGCTATGAATGTATCCATGGAGTATGCTAAGAAGAGTGACTTGGAGGATCTCATCAAGGCCTATGCCTCAAAACTCTCCGGTATCACACTCTACTCCCATAAATTGCTTGATAAACCGGATCATAAGTTGGTAGTGGATTCGGGTGCTTCTCACCATATGATTAGCAATGCTAGGTTGTTAAAGAACATTGAACCATGTCTAGGACAAGTAACTATAGCTGATGGTAAGAGTATTCCAATTGAAGGAACCGGAAAATTAAGACTATTTCACAAAGAAAGTACTGCTTTCTTTATACCTAAGTTTAAGTCTAACTTAGTTTCGGTCAAAAGGGCTACTAAAGACCTGAATTGCAATGTTACTTTTGGACCTAACAATGTTTACTTTCACGATATTAAGAGTGGTAAGATACTTGGAAGTGGTGGGACTCAAAATGAGCTCTATGTTCTTGAGGACACTCCTCCAAGCAATTCGGATTTCTTAGCTTTCAAATCCTGTGTTTTTGCTAATAAAGATGTTTTATGGCATGCTAGATTAGGACATCCTCATGCTCGTGCTTTAAGCTTAATAATGCCTAATGTTGCTTATGATCACTCAGTTTGTGAGGCTTGTATCCTTGGCAAACATTATCGTGTTGTTTTCCCTAAATCATCTACCATTTATGAGCATTGCTTTGATTTAGTACATTCCAATGTTTGGACCTCACCTTGCATGTCTAGAGATAGGAATAAATACTTTGTGACCTTTATAGATGAGAAATCGAAATATACATGGGTTACATTACTTCCATCTAAAGATAGGGTTTATGAGGCATTTATAAACTTTCATAATTATGTTACTAATCAATTCAATGCCAAGATCAAAGTGTTAAGATCAGATAATGGAGGGGAATACACAAGTCAAAGATTCAAAACTCACTTAAACAAACATGGAATACTACATCAAACTAGCTGTCCACACACACCACAACAAAATGGAGTTGCTGAAAGGAAGAATCGACACTTAATGAAGTAGCAAGATCCATGATGTTTCATACCAATGTTCCTAAACTTTTTTGGGGAGATGCAGTCTTGGTTGCTTGCTACCTCATCAATCGGATTCCAACCAAAGTCTTGCAAGACATATCCCCATTTGAGGTACTCAATAAAACTAAACCCTCCATTGATCATTTACGTGTATTTGGGTTTGTGTGCTTTGTGTATGTTCCAGGTGATCTAAGAAACAAGTTGGAGGCAAAGAGCATCAAGTGTATGTTCCTTGGATATTCGACAACACAAAAAGGTTATAAGTGCTATGATCCGAGCAACAACAGGACATATGTGTCTAGAGATGTCAAGTTCATAGAAGAACGAAACTATTATGATCAGAAAGATTGGGAAGGACTGAAGGATCTCTCAAGGTCACCTTCTGATTTTGCTACGAGTTTGAGGTTTCTCTTGAATCATTTGGGAAATGATGTGCCAAAGGATTCAAGACACAAAGAAGAAAGAACCCCAAGTAGTTCACAAGATACCCAAGAGAATGAACAAGGGGTGGTAACTCAAGAACCAACTCCAATCCAAGAAGAAGCTATGGCCCAAAGCCAAGAACAAGTCAACTTGGAAGTGGATATAGAGCAACCTATTCACCAAATGGAAGAGGAAACGGTTGTAGAGGAGGCTACAACACCTGTTCAGCAACTAAGGAGCAGTACTAGACTTAGGAAAGATCCATCCAATTGGGTAAACACTAGGGTCTTCTACAACAACCAGGTCGTGGCTCATCCCATACAAGCTGTTTGTTCCCTTGACCTCTTGCCATCTAGTCATCAAGCATTCCTTGGAAAGATTGAACAAAGTCAGATTCCAAGGACTTACGAAGAAGCTAAGAGGAAGAAAGAATGGTTAGATGCAGTAAGAGATGAGAAGGGAGCTATGGAAAGGAATCATACATGGGATATACAAGAACTTCCCAAAGGCAAGAAGGCTGTGAGTTCCAAGTGGGTGTTCACCATCAAGTATAAGAGCAATGGGGACATAGAAAGGTACAAGGCACATCTAGTTGCAAGAGGTTTCACTCAGACATATGGAGAGGACTATACTGATACCTTTGCACCAGTGGCTAAGCTACACACTGTAAGGGTTGTTCTTTCACTAGCTACGAATCTGACTTGGGACTTATGGCAAATGGATGTCAAGAACGCATTTCTACAAGGAGAACTTGAAGAGGAAGTGTATATGACTCCACCACCAGGCCTTGAAGATCTTTGCAAAGAGGGACAAGTTTTAAGACTTAGGAAGGCAATATATGGGTTGAAGCAGTCACCAAGGGCGTGGTATCACAAATTAAGCTCCACACTTACTGATAATGGGTTTAGGAAATCCCATTCAGATCATACTTTGTTCACTCGTCAAAACACAAAAGGAATTGTGGTGGTCTTGGTTTATGTGGATGACCTTATCATCACAGGATATGACAAGGAAGGAATTCAGTCCACAAAGGCCTTCTTAAACAGATCATTTGACATCAAGGATCTTGGAGAGTTGAAGTACTTCTTGGGTATTGAAGTGTGTCGGTCTCAGGAAGGGCTCTTTCTATCCCAAAGAAAGTATGCGGTTGATCTGTTGACAGACACAGGAAAGCTTGGGGCTAAACCGGCCAAAACTCCTCTTGAAGATGGCTACAAGGTCAACGGAAAGGGAGAGAAAGCTGATGAGTTATTTAAGGATGTTTCTCAGTATAGGAGACTAGTTGGGAAGTTGATCTACCTCACCCTAACACGACCAGACTTGTGTTTTGCTGTGAATCAAGTGAGTCAACATATGCAAAAACCTACTGTATATCATTGGAGCATGGTAGAAAGGATCCTTAGATACATCAAAGGATCTCCTGGTCAAGGCATATGGATGGGCAAGAATGGGAACACTGATATTGTCGGATATTGTGATGCGGATTGGGCTGGTGATAGGGTCGATAGGAAATCAACCACCGGGTATTGTACCTTCATTGGTGGAAACTTAGTCACTTGGAAGACTAAGAAGCAGATGGTGGTATCATGTTCTAGTGCTGAAGCAGAATATAGGGCAATGAGGAAGCTAACAAATGAAGTAACTTGGCTCAAAGCGCTCTTGAAAGATTTCGGTATTGAACAACCAGGGCCAATTACCTTCCATTGTGATAATCAGGCAGCCATTCACATTGCTTCAAACTTAGTGTTTCACGAGAGGACCAAGCACATAGAGATCGATTGCCATAAGGTTAGAGAGAAAGTTCAAGATGGAACCATTCTGCCATGTTATACAAAGAGTGAAGACCAACTTGCTGACATCTTCACAAAGGCAGCAAGTCTCAAAGTTTGCAAGAAAATCTTTAGCAAACTTGGGCTTGTTGATTTATCACATCCATGATCAAAGGTCTCCTAATCCAAGAGCAACACACTTTTTCCCTTATTAAGGTTTTGTCCCAAGTGGTTTTCCTTAATAAGGTTTTTAATGAGGTGTTGCCTTGGGTTCCCAAGCTTAAGACTTTAGGGTGATTCCAAAGTCTTTAGCTTGAGGGGGAGTATTGACATAGGAAAATTAAATAAGACCTATCTTGACCTACAAGGCAAGTGTGAGCACAAAATTCAGTTTGAATGACAAGAGAAAAGAAAAAGGAGGGAGTTATTATTAACCACATGGTTAAAATGGTTAAATAGCTGCCTTGGGAGAAGAATCAAGGTGAAAAGGATATGTCCATCCTGCACACAGTCTTGGTAACCACACCAAACAGTCATGAGACAGTCTGCAGCTCTTCCCCTCTTTTCTCATTGGTTGTTGACAGGCTCCTCCTCTATTCAAACTCATCCACAAGTTTGAATTCGTTTTCTTTTGTGTTCACATTGTAAATTCTCTATAAAAGGGCTGTAAAGACTCAATGTATGAATATACTCTTAGGAGATTCTTCTCCAGAAGTCTAAGACATTTTCTCATCTTCTCATACTTTTCTTTGAGTTTCTAGATTCAATTCTTCACATTTCTCCTCTCTAATCTCAATATTCTTTCAGGTATGCCTTACTCTCTACTCTTGATGCTAAGTTGTTAGGTTTTGAACAACTTAAAGAGCTATATGAAACTGATCCTGAATTTAAAGATGTATACATTGCTAGCAAAAAGTTCACTTCAGGAAAATACTATCGGCATGAAGGATTCCTATTTTATGATAATAGATTATGTGTGCCTAACTGTTCTATTCGAGACTTGTTAGTTAAGGAAGCTCATGGAGGTGGACTGATGGGGCATTTTGGAGTTGCCAAAACACTTAAGGTCATGCAAGATCATTTCTATTGGCCACACATGAAGAGAGGCGTAGAAAGAATCTGTGCAAGGTGTGTTACATGCAAACAGGCTAAGTCTAAGGTTCAACCCTACGGTTTGTACACTACCTTACCCATTCCTACTCATCCATGGATTGACATATCAATGGACTTTGTGGTTGGTTTGCCTAGAACTAAGACAGGAAAGAATTCTATCTTTGTTGTGGTTGATAGATTCTCTAAGATGGCTCATTTTATAGCATGTCACAAGACTGATGATGCATTGCATATAGCCAATCTATTCTTTAAAAAGGTAGTTCGCTTACATGGAATGCCTAGGACCATAGTTTCTGATAGAGACACTAAGTTCTTGAGTTACTTTTGGAAAACTCTTTGGTCTAAGTTAGGAACTAAGTTGGTATTCTCTACAACATGTCACCCACAAACGGATGGTCAAACTGAAGTAGTTAATATAACCTTGTCTACTTTATTGCGTGCATTAATCAAACGAAATCTTAGAACATGGGAAGAATATTTACCACATGTTGAATTTGCATATAACCATTCTGTACATTATGCTTCTAAGTATTCTCCGTTTCAAATTATGTACGGTTTCAATCCTTTATCTCCTTTGGATCTAACCCCTTTGCCTTTAAGTGAAAGAATTAGTATTGATGGAAAAAGAAAAGCTGAGAGTGTTAAACAGATCCATGAGAATGCAAGGAAGAATATTGAGGCTAGAACCCAACAATATGCAAGAAAGGCCAACAAAGGAAGACATGAAATGGTATTTGAGGTGGGAGACCTCGTGTGGGTTCACTTGAGGAAACTTATGCCCAGAATTGATGGACCTTTCAAGATAGTTCAGAAGATCAGCAACAACGCCTACCAAATTGATCTTCAAGGTAAGTATAATGTGAGTTCAAGCTTCAATGTTTCTGATCTTGTGCCTTTCATTGCAGATGAACCAGATTTGAGGTCAAATCCTTTTCAAGAGGAAGGGGATGATACGAGCATAGAAAGCACACAAAAGGAGAAGCTCATGGCTAGGAATGAACAAGTGGAACATGAAGAATCTCTTGCACTATCAGCTGGACCATTAACCCGAGCCAAAGCCAAGAAACTCAAAGAGGCAATCAGCCGCATGCTCAACAAGGAGAATGCACAACAAATTCACTTGAGCTTGAATGGAGAAGTGCCTAAAAGCACTATGATTTTAGTACAAGCTCAAGAAAGCATACAAAATGGGTATGTGATCCATTTGTACTCTTTTTTCCTTATTCAAGTTTTCTCCCATTGGGTTTTCTTGGTAAGGTTTTTAATGAGGCAAATGAATCACATTACAACCAGCCCAATTTGTTGTTTAAAATCAAAAGGTGTTCAATTCAAAATGCTCAAAATTGGCATCATCAAAGGGGGGGGGAAGTGTCTACATTCATAGTCAAAATAAAAGTTAATGAAGTCAAGGTCTTTGGTCAAGGTCTTTGGTCAAGTCTTCCCTTGTAATTGTAACCAATTTAATATTGTAGGCTCCTCATATTTACGTCCTTTTATAGTATAAATAGGGGCTTTTAGTTATAAACTTGATCATTCAACTTTTCAAATAAAAACAGCTTCTTTTCTTAATATTGAGAGTGATTCTCTTCTTAATCTGATTGTTGGTGTGTAATATCCTTTAGTCAACATTTAGTAGCCTTAGTGTGTAATATCTAAGCTACTATCTTAGGTAAATCGGTAGTCTTTCCGCAGCTACTGTGTGACCCTTCAATCCACAACCTTTGAACAGATTGAATTTCGATTCATTCTGTTGCAAAGCCTATCTCAACCGCATCCAGAAGTGCATTCCTTGGGAGGTTCTCATCACTTTAAGTATCTCATGACCCATTTCACGGCTTAGCAATGTTCCTTTGTCGGTCTAGTCATGAATCTGCTAACAACTCCAACTGTATAGGCTAGATCGATCCGTGTACCTATCATAAGATACATAATGTTTCCAATAGCATTTAAATAGGGAATGGCTTTCATGAACTCTGATTGATATGCTATCTATGCATCTGTTGCTGCTTTTAATCTGAAATGAGCCCCAAGAGGAGTTCTAACACTCTTGCATTTATCCATATTAAAATTTCTCATAACTTTCTTAACATATTTTTTCTGAGATAACTCCAATATCCTCTTTGATCTGTCTCTTCTTATTTCAATGCCAAGAATTTTCTTTGCTGCCCTGAGATCCTTCATTTCAAACTTCTTATTGAACTGATCTTTAAGGATTTGTATCTCCTCCTTGTCTTTTGAGGCAATTATCATATCATCTACATATAACAATAAGTAGATATATGTTTTGTTAGATAACAGTTTGAAATAAACACAAGGATCATACATGCTCTTTTTGTAGTTTGAGGATGACATAAACATGTCAATCATAAGTTCCATTGTCGTGGGAACTGCTTTAGGCCGTAGAGTGACCTTTTGAGCACACACACTTTCTGTTTGGTTCTATCTTCTTGGTAACCTTGGGATTAATCCATTAGTATATGTTCCCTTAAATCCCCATGCAAAAATGTAGTTTTTACGTCTAACTGCTCAAGCTCTAGGTCAAGATGAACAACCATTGACAGTAGAAGCTTGATAGATGTGTGCTTTACCACTGGTGAGAAAATCTCCTGGTAGTCCATACCTTATTTTTGTAAATACCCTTTAGCCACAAGTCTTTCCTTGTATCTAGGTGGCTCAACACCTAAAATTCTAACTTTTTTTTTATAAATCCACTTGCATCCAATAGTTCTTGCAGTAGCTGGTTTGTCTTTTAAAACCCCAGTGTTGTTTTTGATAAGAGATCGTATCTCTTCATCCATTGCCTTTTGCCACTCTTTACTGTCAAGACTAGTGATTACCTCTTGATATGATCCAGGTTCTACCATGGATGTCTCCATCTTCAGTAGTTAACAAAGTCAGTCCTACCAGATTAACCTCCTCATCAAATCTTCTAGGAGCTTTAATTTTTAATTGTGACCTATCTCTTGCCAATTGATAATCACTAAGACTGTCATCATCAGATTCATCTTCTGAAACCTCATGTTCTGATGTCCTTAAGCTGTTTTGAGTGTCTTGTATTCCTTCTTGATGCTGTTCACTGATTTCTTAAGCATTTGTTTGGTTTGATCCTTCAGTCAGTCCCCTTAACTGAATGCTTAGGCTCTCTCTTTCATTTCTATTCTGGGTGCTTATATCTGGAGAAGTATTTGTATGTTTTTAAACATGAGATTCTCCTGAAAAACCACATCCTTCGAAATTATGCACTTTATGTCTTCCAGTAACCAGATTTTGAATCTCTTTACCCCTGTTGGATAGCCCAAGAATACTCCCTTTTTAGCTCTCGAATTCAACTTGCCTTGATCTGAATGAACAAATACCACTGATCCAAATCTTCTTAGACTTTTATAATCGGGTAAATGACGAGTCCACTTTTCATCTGGAATCATAAACTCTATTGCAGAACTTGGACTTTTGTTTATCAAAACCACAACTATTGCAGCAACCTCAACCCAAAACTGTTTTCCCATTCCTATTTCACTGAGCACGCACCTTATTTTGTTTAGAATTATCCTATTCATCCTCTCGGTAACCCCATTTTGTTGTGAGGTATAGGCACACGTCCTATGCCTTATCACTACTTCCTGTTTGCAGAATGTGTCAAACTCTGAGTTGCAAAACTCAAGGCAATTATCTGTCCTCAATGCCTTTAACTTTCTGTTTTGCTGATTTTCTGTCAGTATTTTTTATTTTTTAACTGATTAAAAGCTTCATCTTTGGTTCTGATGAAGTAGATCCACATTTTTCTTGTGAAATCATCTATCAAAGTAAGAAAATACTGACATTTACCTAGGGACAATGGAACTGATGGAGAATCCCAAAGATCCGAGTAAATGTAGTCCATCTTTTCTTTAGTAACATGTTGAGCAGAACCCAAATTGACACGGTTAGTCTTTCCAAAGATGAAATCTTTAAAAAAATTGAGTTCATTTGCTCTGACCTTTTCAAGGAAATCTCTTCTCACTAGAACTTCCAACCCTTTTGCACCAATGTGACCAAGACGACTATGCCACAGTCTTGTGTCATCACTTGATGATTCTGTAGAATGTGATTCACCATAGACTGTTTTCCCTTGCAAGAAATATAAAGTATCCATTTTCTTTCCAGTCAAGAGAACTTTATTTTACTTCACTACATCTAAAACTCTTCCTTTAGATTGGAACCAACAACCCTTATCTTCTAGTGTTCCTAAGGAAATGAGGTTATTAGACATTTCAAGAACATACCTTACTGCCATGAGAAGTCTAGTAGAGCCATCTCTATTTCTGATTCTTATGTTCCCCATGCCTTTTACTGATGAAAATGTATCATTTCCCATTCTGACTTTTCCATTGTTCGATTCTTGGTAGTCTACTTTCTTGCAAGTTATATGAAAAGAACAATCGGTGTCTAGAATCCGTGTCTCTATTGTTATTTCTGGATAAATAATTAGAGCATCTGAGGCAACCAATGCTGCTACATTAGTAGTCTCTGAAGTAATTGTTGAAGCCTCACCTCTTTCTAACCGGTTGTCTCTCGGTTTATTTCTTTCTCTCCAAATAGAACATTGCTTCTTGTAGTGCCTTTCTTTACCACAAATTCTTTGTTTCCTCCTCGTGATTTTGATCTTCCTTTACTTTTTTCCCTTTCAAAATTCTTTCCTCTCTTATCTGTTCTTCCTCTGTCTTGAATAAACATTCCCTCAGAGTTTTTTCTGACTAGTTTCTCACTTGCTCCAAGCTCAAGAACCTTAGGCCGTATTGCAATATGAATCTCTTCCAGTGATAGAGTTGTTTTCCAATATTTAAGAGTCTCTTTTACTTGGTCGAATTGTTTAGGTAGAGACATTAGGAGTATTATTGCATGGTCATCTTCTGAGACAGTAACTTTGACATTCTCCAAGTCTGCAATAAGTTTAGAGAAGTCATATGTGTTTTCCTCAGTGGTCATCGAGTCACTCATCTTGTAACTGTACAGCCTTTCCTTCAAATAGATTCTGTTAGGCAACGACTTTGCCATGTATTGTCGATCAAGAACCTTAATCATATTTGCAGCACTATTCTTCTTTATGATATTTCTTAACACATTATCAGTGACACTTAGAATGATTGCTGACCTTGCTTTTCCCCTTTTTTCTTTGAGAGCTTTGTCTACTGTTCTGCTGGAAGAGGTGTCTTCAGGCTGCATTGTAGCTGATGTTTGTTCACCAGTTCCTGTTGTTGACTCTTCCATTCCAGATTTTTCATCTTCTTCCAAGCCTTCCAGCGATCCTAGCATCTCAAGGTGAGCTAGAAGCTTTTCTTTCCACAACATGTAATCTCCACCATCATAAAACTTCTCCATATCAGTCCTCCCAGAAGTCATTTTGTTTCACAAATGGCTTTGATACCAGTTTGTTGGACCAATATTAATTTGAGATGGTTATTTCCGATTTACTATTATGCTTCCTCCTTGTTGGTTTACTAACCCTTTCGACTTCGCAAATGTTCCAGAAGGAGAAGAAGAAGGAGAGATAGAAGAAGGCGAAGGTAGAAACAAGAAATGGGATGCGAGAAAGAGAATTGCAAACGGGAATTAACGAGTTCAGGATTCCAAACCGGAATCCCTACGTTTCGCCAAGGTTAGTACTCGGAAATCCACTAGGGTAGCTTGGCTCAAACTCGAGCCCTTAGTACACCTTTCTTACCAGAGTTCTCTCAATAATCTCTCCCGGTTTGCAACCTTGCTCTCTGTTAGTTTTTGTTCTAGCTTTACCTATTTATACTTCCAATTACAACAACAGAAATGCTTGCATGAATAGGTACGAGGGTTGTTGTTCTTCCCCAAATCTCTGAATAAATGTTGTAGCTTTATCGGCTGTGAGAGTTGACTTACTCTCACAGCTTGATTCTGCTCTTTTCGATAGTAGGAGTACCTTAGAGAGATTGTGACTTGTTTACCTTATCTGCCTAAGACACAACATTCTTGTTTTCTTATAATCAAGTGTATTTTTCAACTGAAATTAACCTTAAGTGAAACTTGAGTTAAAACCAAATAATTCAACAACTTTAACATGCCATGTTGTTAATTTCTCACATCTTCTAGTTTTTGTATCGTGACCATCTGATAAGTTATCTTTAATGTTTGAACAATTTACATTGTATTAATAAGATATTAGATATCTTAATGTTAAATTGTATTAACTTTTGTTTGAAAAGTTTACTTTTTTATATATTGAATATATAGAATCTCCAAGTAACATTATGGTAACTCAAAGTTGGATACCTAATCTAAGCCAATTGGGATCATATACATATTTTGGTGATTGCAATCTCTATACCAGTAATAACTCTATTTCACTATATATCAAACAATTCATAATTATTATCCGAGTAGATTAAATTATTTTCAAAGCATAATACTAATTTTAATTTTAACTACATATGCAAAAACGTAGCCCGCATGCCGATCACGTTGGCTGATCGTCCATTCCACCAGGCAAGATGGCTGATCCTCTAGAGTTTCCAACAACTGGCCTAGAAATTTGGTACGTATTGACAAAGAATTTTCAAATAACTATCGAGGATTCGAATCCTTCTCTCTTCTTTTGTTGTGCCCATCAGGTGTGCTGGTCGACCTTCTGGAACGGCCAGTAATCAGCACCATGGCCAATCCTCCTGGCTAATACCTGTCTATTACTATGGTTTGTTACATATTTCTTTTGATTCGACCTGGTTTTTCCATTTTGTTTTATGAGAATATATAAGTCTTTTTAGGCTATAGAAACCTAATCTTTTCAAGGACTGGCTGGCTTTTATAGACGTTTTTCAAGGAATTTAGCACTATTGTTGTCGCACTTACTGAAGTGATCAAAAAAGACATAGGATTCAAATGGGGAGAGGTTCAAAAAAGCTCATTCCAAACTCGAACGAGAAGCTTACACATGCACCCTTTCTATCTTTACCTAAATTTCTTAAAATCTTTGAGATAGAATGTGATGATTCTACTATATGCATTGGAGTTGTTTTGATGCATGATAACAAACCTATAGCCTATTTCGGTGAAAAACTTGGAATAGTCACCATCAACTATCTAACCTACGACAATGAATTATTTGATTTGGTACGGGCTTTGCAAATTTAGAAACACTACTTGTGGCCTAAGAAGTTCGTGATCCACACTCATCATGAGTCACTCAATCACTTAAAGGATCAACAAAAGCTAAACAAGAGGATTGAGATTATTAAGACATTTCCATATGTCATCAAATACAAAAAAGGTAAAGGGAATGTTGTGGCACATGCATTGTCACGCAAGTATTCCTTAATCCCTACTCTTATTACTAAGTTGTTAGGCTTTAAATAACTAAAAGACATATATGAAACTGATCCTGAATTTAAAGACATGTATATATATACCAAAACGTTTGCTTTGGACAAATACTATAGGCACGAAGGATTCCTTTTCTATGATAATAGATTGTGTGTATGTCTAACTGTTATATTGAGACTTGTTAGCTAGGAAAGCTCATGGGAGGATTTATGGGATCATTCCATTGGCCACACATGAAGAAATACGTAGAAAAGTATTTGTGCAAGGGGTGCCACATGCAAATATGCTAAGTCTAATGCTCAACCATACAATTTGTACACACATTTACCCATTCTTAGTCATACATGGATCGATTGACATATCAATAGAATTTGTAGTTGGTTTTCCTAGAACTAGGACACGGAATTATTCTATCTTTGTTTTGGTTGATAGATTTTCTAAAATAACTCATTTTATAGCCACAAGACTAATGATGCATTGCATATAGCCAATCTATTTTTTAAAAAGTAGTTCCCTTGCATGAAATGCCTAGGACCATAGATTATGATAGAGACACTAAATTCTTACGTTATTTTTGGAAAAATATTTGGTCGAAGTTAGCAACTAAGGTGGTATTCTCTACAACATGTCACCTACAAAGGATGGTCAAACTGAAGTAGTTAATAGAACTTTGTCTACTTTATTGCTTACATTAATAAAAAAACTCTTAGAACTTGGAAAGAATGTTTACCACATGTTGAATTTGTATATAACCATTCCAAACATTCTGCTTCTAAATATTTTCTTTTTGAAGTTGTTTATGGTTTTAATCCTTTATCTCTTTTGGATCTAATCCATTTGTCTTTAAGTGAAAAAGCTAGTATAGATAGAGAAAGAAATGTTGAGATTGTTAAAAAGATTCATGACAATACATGGAATAATATTGAGGCAAAAACCGAACAATATGCAAGAAAGATAAACAAAGGAAGACATGAAATGATCTTTGAGGTGAGAAACCTCGTGTGGGTTCACTTGTGAAAAGAAAGATTTCTATCTTAAAATAAATCCAAACTTATGCAAAAAATTTGATAGACCATTCAACATAGTTTAGAAGAGAAGCAAGAATACCTACCAAATTGGTCTTTAAGAAAAGTATAATGTACGTTCAAGTTTCAATGTTTTTGACTTTTTGCTTTTTATTGTAGATGAACAAGATTTGAGGTCAAATCTTTTTTATTTTCATGAGAAGGGAATGATGTGAGCATGGAAAACACTCAACTAGAGAAACTCATAGCTAAGCATGAACCAATGTAACAAGAAAAAACTCTTACACTATCAGTTGTACCATTAACCTGAGTCAGAACCAAAAAATTCAATAAAACAATTAATAGCGTACCCAATAGGGAGAATGCATAAAACGAACTCACTTGGAGTTGAATGAAGAAGTAGCTAAAGACACTATGAATTTGCTACAAGTCTAAAGCAGCATACAAATGGCTATGTGATCCATTTATAATCATTTTTCCTTTATCAAAGTTTTGTCCCAATAAATTTTCTTGGTAAGATTTTTAATAAAACAAATAGATTATATTACAATTAGCCCCAATTTGTTGCTGAAAATCCAAAAGAGCCCAATTATATTTCTGATCCAATTTGGAAACAACAAAAGAGGAAAAACGTGTTACATGCTGAATACAAGAGTTAATATAGTCAAATCTTTTGTCAAGTCTAGTATTTGTAATTAACAAAATCTTTGGTCAAGTTTTCTATTTGTAATTATCACAAATTTCATGTTTTAGGCTCCTTTTTTATGCCCCCTATAGGGGGGTTGGCATTTTGTAAAATTGATCTCAGTCAACTTTTTAAGTAAAAACAATTTTCTCCTTAAAAATTGAGAGTGATTCTCATATTAAATCAAATTATTAGTGTGTAATATCTTTGAATCAGTTTTAGTAGTCTTAGTTTGTCATATATAAACTACTATTTAAGGTGAATTAGTATTTATTCTAAAACTATTATGTGACCATTCATTCCACGTTTTTTAAACATATTAAGTTTTGATTCAGTTTTTTTCGCAAATCTTATCCAAACTGACTTTCAAAAATCCATTCTTGAGAGGAGGATCGCATCAAAATATTTAATATATTAATTAAAAAATATTTTTAAAAATAAATCTTATATTTTACAAAAGTATCACAATAATGTGCTACATCATAAGCTCCTCTAAAACCAAATATGAAAAAGGGTTAATTTTACTATGATATTTACCACATATACTAGTATTTGTATAATCTTCAAAATATTTCAAGATAAGAGCCTCTAAAACCAAATATTCAAGATTTAATTTACTAGAATATTTTCCACATATACTATTTTCTATTTAAATTTGTGTCTTTCCGCATTAACTTACCGTATTTTACGCCACTAATCCTAAACATACTTTTCTATTTACTTACAAAAAACTTTAATAACATTTACAATCCGATTTAATTGAGTCATGCAAAAATTTATTTCATAGAGATTTTTACAATCACGAATATTTATATCTTTCACCTGAAAAACAAATTTTAAGATAATTAAAAAAATTCCTAATACTATATTCTATTTGCTGCAGAATATAACTATAGTATACAATTCAACATTTTTTATATCTTTTTCAAAAAATAAATACAATCAATTAAATTTAGATTAAAATTTAGTTGAAAATATTATTTAAATTTTGTAAAAATTTAGATAACATTCAATTTGTTAAGATATTTATTGCATATACAATTCATTAATCGTCCATTGATATCATTTATATTGCATTATTAGAGATATCAAAAAAATTTCATTCAGATGGAGAATAATGCAACTACGGTATATTTGCATATCTTAATACATTATTTTTTATGTGATTCATGCGTACAGTATCTTTATAAATAATCTCTGTATCAATTAGACCCTACAAAGTCATTCTATTTTTGTCATTTGTGCTCAACATTTTTTCAAATAGTAGTATTTTCCAAGTTTTTCAACTTTTATTTCCATTGTTTTTTGCAGTTTAGTATCTGGTTTAAAGTATTCAAAAATATGTAAAAAATAAAGTTGAAGACAGTAAGATTATAAAAAAATATTCAACTGGTATTAGATTAAGTATTGAAATAGTTTTTATTGATTCAAATATTTTTTTGCATCTTTCTATATTATTTATGTTCATTCAAAATGAATAGCTAAAAAACTCGACATGCTCTCTATAGTTCCATCTTAATTCATATTTCCTATTGCACTTATATTATATTACCTAATTTTATTTTCGAAATCATACTCTATAAAAAATTCGATAACAGCGCGTGGGTGTTGCATTAACAAATAATAACTTTATGTAATTGTAAAATTTTATTCCACGAATTTTATTAATCTAATGAACATCAAATTAACAATTAGAAAAAATACACCAAATCTAAATACTAAACTGAAAATTATTTTTTTTTCTATATATTTTTAAAAAAACTAAAATGTGAAAAAAAACTTGTAAAGCAATTTGAAACTTATCACCAACAAGGTGGTTCAAAAATCTTCATTAAATTTTCTCTGATCCATTCTGTTGAAACTCATCGAACAACCAAACATTTTTATAAACAACCTGTTCAAAGCGATTACTGGTATTTAGCGAGTTAGTTCAAATGAAATTCATGGTGGTATATTGAATCTATATATTTTTTTATTGCTGAGTTTAATATAAATTGAGAATTCAAACTTTAAAGTATTATAATATGGTACTTGAGTAATTTTTACAAAAGAATACTTCTTTTATTGCATACGTTATTGGACAATTTTACCAATGTTGAATTGGTTATTGTTAATGGATAAGAGAACAAAACAATTTCTGCCAAATCACGAGATAATGAGTAAGTCTTTCGTCCATCTATTTTATTTTGATAATATAATCTCTTGAACAAACTACATTGTTTGTTGTTTTTGGTTTTAAGTTCTTTTACATGTTTATATTTAAACTACAGAGATTTAGTCTTTCTCGTGTTTTATTGGTAGAGCTTTTAGAGATAACTCATTTCGTTTTAAAGTTTGGAAAAATAAAATAATAAAAAGTATATATTTCAAAAATTTCTACATAATATAATCTTATATATAATTATTAAAATTATGTGGAAAATTAATAATATAACCTTATATATAATAATTAAAAATTACGTGGGATATGAAGAGAAACATAGCGTATCTAACAACAATGTCTCTGCAATAATTGTTAATAAGATGATTATAGAGATCGTTGATTTTCTAACATTGTAACTTTCTTAAATTAAAGAAAATTTAATAATTTTTTGATATAATAGATTAAACAATATCTACTCAAAATAGTACATACATGCAAACCGAAAATACAAAAGCTAATAGAAATAGAAAACTGCGTCAATGATACAACGACTACTACAATACGTGTTTCTACTAGAAAATCTTTTACGGGTACTCTCAAATCTCACCTAAAACGACCTTGAACAAGCTCAAGATGCCCTTGACTTGTTACACTAGCCTCACACGTTCACAAGATTGCACACAATCTTGGAACACCTCACCAAAACCCTTTTACCCTTTTAGTTTTGCCCTCTCTCTTAGAAACCCAAAACCCTTGAATAAAAACTCACTCTTGTGAGTGTTGAATTCGTCCCACTGTTCTTCCTCCTTATATATTCTTATTTCTTTGTGCAAAACCCTAGAGTCGAATTCCTTTTCTCCATAAGATTTACATATCTCTTTTTATTGCAAGTTTCCTTATTCTTTTACAAGAATAGGAAAATTCCTTGAACTTCACTTTACTGCCTTTTTGTATCCTTTCCACTTGATCCAAGCTTGTTGGATCCTTCCCAATGGGCTTCTCACGTAGTCCAACTTTCTGCTTCCTATCATTCTATTTCACTTGGACAGTCTCCACGAGATCCTGACTCACTGCTTGTACTACTTCACAAGTAGTTCAAGGATAAGTGTCAAACAGCTACATCTTCAATCTCCCCCTTTTTAACTTATGTGTCTTACAAGTACCTGAATAGAGGATTTCACACCACACACGAGAAACAGAAAAACAACAACCACAAATTGATTTGATATCAAATTTATGTTAGTAAAAAAACAACTGTTCGGAGAGATATATGAGTTGGTTACAAAAAAAGTCTCCCCCACGATTCTAGTCCTCACAAAAGAAACAACCAATCATTCTCTCCCACGATTCTAGCCTTAGTCAGACATTGACAGAACTCGATCTAACTCCACCAACCACACAAACATTTTCACACTAACACTTGCACATCCTTAAGATCCTTACCAAAATGATTCAACACTTGCGCATCCTTAAGATCCTTACTAAAATGATTCAGACTCAGTCCCAAGGTCCTGTTTATAAACACAAATCTCCCCCATGATTCTATCCATCTTAGTTATCATAGCAAAAACTTATAGAAAAAGTCTAGTCATCTTAACTGCTACCACAATGAGAGTCCAAAAAACTTGGTTTAACACAAATTATTGTACTATCAGAATGACTCAGAATCAGTACTAAGAGGATAAACTGTTGTACTATCAGAATGACTCAGAATCAGTACTAAGATCCTCTTCTCCCCCTGCTTGTGAGCACATAAGTTAAAGACACAATACCTCTAAAAGCATGTTGAAGCTGACAAACAACATCACCAAGAGCTGATAGTGCAACAATAGTGTCAACAAGCCCGTCACAAAACTCAGCCAAAGACTGCTTGCCTCCTTCAAACACAAGGTCAACCATTGCATCAAGACTCCTTAACAAGCTCACTGTATCAACCAATGAAAAAGATCCTCCTCACAAGCTCACTGTATCAACCACTTAACAACAAATTAGTAGTACAGCCTCAAGCACAACACAAGAGACCAACAACCATAAACAATATCCAACGCTATGGGAAACCAACTGGCATGGTTATCACATACATCACCAAGCAACTGGTGACTGAATCAAATAGGAAAAAATAAAACAAGAATATGCCACACAAGTATACAACGAGATTGCTCAACATGACTCTAACCGATTTTGTACCATATCAAAATAACATACTCTGCTTGGCCTGATTCATAATGTCTGGTGGTCACTACTGATGTGACTAGCTTTCACACTATCATGTCTTTATCATGCACTGAGTCAGTTTTCAACCTTTGTTCAAGGAGTGACAGAAGATTGAGATACATAGTTTGAGCTTTGTGTTCTCCTGTTTGACTTTCTTTTTCTTGTTTTTTTTTCTTTTTGTTCTCCAGATTTTTCTTTGCTTCGTTTTTCTGCCTCTTTTTTTTTGTAACAGCACGTGAGATAGCTCTATCACTTGATTTTTCAGGAGCAGCTCGATGATACGTCACTCCATAAAACCTGTACTGAGAGTCAGAGATGACGACATGATAGGTAGCTCTTTTCCACGAAGCGAGTGATCCAAACTAAATCAAAACTTCATATGCTTCTTGATCAGCACACAATCTAGTCCTATAGGCTTTAAGCAGAGTCATATCTCGCAAACACCAATTGCATTTCTTAATGTGATAAAACAAATAAAATCTAATGGTTTTGTAAACAAATCAACCAGTTGCAAATCAGTGACAATATGTTCAACCACTATCTGTTTCTCCTCCACTAGATCATGGATAAAGTGGTGTCGAGTATCGATGTATTTTGTGCGCGAGTGCTTACCGGATTCCTTGATATACTGATATCACTCGTGTTGTCGTAGTGAACTAGGAGGGGACCTAGGAATAGTCTGATAGACTCGAGACGAGCCACTGGAGCAAAGGTTTCTTCAAAATCAATTCCCTCAATTTGAGAGTAACCTTGAGATACAAGTCGAGTCTTGTTCCGTACCACAAATCCATTTTCATCAATCTTGTTCTTGAAAATCCACTTTGTGCCAACCACATTTACTCCATCAGGTCGAGGAACCAACTCCCATACATCAGTTCGCACAACCTGTTCTAGTTCTTCTTCCATCGCAGCAATCCAGAATTCATCTTCAAGTGCCTGAACATATGATTTTGGTTCAAGAACTGAGACAAAGCTAGCGAAACGTACCATTTCTCTAAAGTTGATCTTCACACCTCGAGTTTTCCTTCCATCCATCACATTTCCTATGACATCAAATGACGAATGATTTCTGTGAACTTGTTGATCTGAGCTTTGATCTGTCGGATCTTTGTTTGAGTTACTGTGATCTTCTGAGCTACTTAATTCCACTGTTGTAGTGATTTGTTCCTTACTGTTCATTTCTGATTGATCTGTTTCACTATCAGAATTTCCTTCATACCACTTCGTGAAAAACTGGTCGTGAAACACCACATTAACAGATTCCATAATCACACACAATTGCATGTTGTAGACTCTAAAAGCAGAGCTACTTGTTGAGTAACCCAGAAACATCCCTTCTTCACTTCGCGAATCAAACTTTCCCAGATGGTCTTTGTCATTGAGAATGTAACATCTACATCCAAAAACATGAAAATGACTTAGGTTTGGTATTTTTCCTTCCCACAATTCATATGGAGTCTTTGTTGTTCCCTTCCTGACGTATACTCTGTTGACTGTGTAGTACGCCGTATTGATCGCTTCTGCCCAAAATCTTACATGAACGTTATTTCCATGAATCATGGCTCGAGCCATCTCCTGAAGTGTTCCATTCTTCCTCTCAATCACCCCCATTCTATTGAGGAGTCCTTGGAGCAAAAAATTGATGAGCTATTCCATGATTTTCACAAAACACCTTCATAGTATCATTTTGGAACTCTCCTCCATGATCGCTATGCACTCTTTTGATGCTTCCCTTCTCATTTATCAATTGGAGTGCCCATATCCTGAAGCTGTCTGATGTTTCTGATTTTTCACGAATGAAGCGAACCCACGTAAAC
Organism: Pugionium cornutum; assembly: GCA_018901935.1. NCBI lineage: Eukaryota > Viridiplantae > Streptophyta > Magnoliopsida > Brassicales > Brassicaceae > Pugionium > Pugionium cornutum. Next base: position 10,675,825 of record CM032155.1, read on the forward strand.
TTGGAGTAATCATCCACAAGCACAAAGATGTACTTTTTACCATCCAAACTTTCAACTTGCATTGGTCCCATCAAGTCCATATGCACTAGCTCTAGTACTGCTTTGGTTTGAACGTCAGTGAACCTCTTATGTTGGACTTTAACTTGTTTTCTTTTGTTGCATGGTCCACAAATCATACGATCTTCTCTTTTGATTTAAGGTATTCCCCGTACTATCTCATTTTTAACTAGAGTAGTTAAATTTTGAACATTTATGTGCCCCAATCGTTGATGCCACAGGTGTAGATCATCCCTTGCATTGAGGCATTTAATCGAATTCTCCCACACATAGCAGTTGTTTCCAGATCGAACCTCTTTCATCGCACTTTCACCATTCTGATTTATCGCCTCACAATCTGTACTAGTGAATGCTATAGTTAGTCCTTTATCGCAGAGTTGACTCACACTGATCAGATTGGCTTTGAGACCTTTAACAAGATAAACATTATCCAATTGTGGTAATCCATTACATGTTTTACCTTTCCCTTGTATGATTCCACGACCTCCATCACCAAAGGTCACTTTTCCTCCCTTAACTTGCTGAACCTCTCGAAGATTACTTGCTGAACCTGTCATGTGACGAAAGCATCCACTATCAAAGTACCAAGGGCCAATTTCATCATATTTATCTACAACCAGAGCCATATTACTGTAATAATTTTCCTCTGATGCACTTCCTGATGTGCTCTTTGATGTACTGCTTGAAATGCTCTTTGATGCACTCCCTGATGTATTCTCTGCTGCACTTCTACTCATTTTATCTTGAAGATCAGACTTTTTCACCCAGACTTGATTTCGCTCACCATTCCATGTGAATCTCCCTTGACTTCTGATTCTCTTGATTCTTCTCATATATCTGTAACAATAAGCTTTGACATGCCCCGCTTTTCCACAGAAGTAACAGTGAATTCTGCGTGTTGACCTACTTTCTGATGCATGAGCCGATTGACGATACTGATTAGCTGACACAAAACAGGTTTATCCAAGATAGTTCTCCTCTCTTCCACTGTAGCCCAATCCCATGTGGGAGTTCATGGTCCTCCCACAGCTTAAAATCTGATTCAGTTGCCTAGTACCAGCAAACATGTGGATCTTTTTGTGTTGCTGATTCAATTCGGATTGGAGTCTAGTTGATAGCACTCTTTCAGACTGAAGCTCATTTTCTAGTTGCTCGTAGTTGAATGTCAATCTTAGCTTTTCTCTTGTTGTTGACAATCCTTCCTGATTTATCTTCTTATCAGCTTCAAGGTCACTTTGTAGTGACTCAACCAGTGCTTCAAGTCGTTTTTTCTCCTTATTTAGGACTGAATTTTCTCTGCCAAGCCTGATAAGTGTCTCACGAATCTCCCTGTAGCTTTATATCATATCGATTTCGTCATCCTCATCATCTGATTCTTGTTCAACGATTCCCACAAAGTTGTTCACTTCATCTTCAGTAGCATCATCTGAGTCATCTTCTACCAACATAGACTTTTCTCTCCTTGATTTTTGATTGTTCACACATTCTGTCTGAGTATGACCGATACATTTGCATTTTAAGCATATTAACTCTCTTTTCTTAACAGTGGGACATTCAGCTTCGAAATAACCCCATCCCTTGCATTCATGGCATTCCACATCAAGTTTCTTTACTATTTTATCTACTTCAGCATACTTCTTGATGGGATCAAATTTTCTTGAATTGTCATCTTGTTCCATCTTCCTTAGTACACGGCCAAACCTTCGTACTAATAGACTCATGGAGACTTCTCCATCACACTCACCTGCTTGAGCTGCAGATGCACTAGAAGCCAAACTTTTTGGCTTCTTAACTCCTTCAAGCTCTAACTCATGAGCTTGTAGCATCCCAACCACTTCGGCAAAACTGATTTCATCAAGATTTTGCGATACACTAATCGTTGATTTATATGCCATGAATTTTACTGGCAGACAACTTAGAAATTTTTTGACTAACTTGGTATCTTTGTATTTCTTACCAAGTGTTGACGCTTCTTGTGCCAGCGAGCTCAGCTTCGAGCTAAAATCTAAAATAGACTCATGATCTTCCATCCTCAGATTCTCAAATCTGGAAGCCAGTAGATCCTTCCGTGAGCTCTGAACCTTCTTGGTTCCTTCAAAATGGGTTTGTACAGTGTCCCACGCCTCTTTTGCAGTTTCACACCCTTGAATCAGTTCAAAGGTTTTCTTTGATACACTACAGTGTATCGTAGTAAGCGCCCTTGAGTTAAACTTGGACCTCTTGAGTTCCTCATCTGTCCAATCTTCCTCAGGTTTCACACTTACTGTTCCTTCTTCATTCTTGATCGTGGGTTCTTCCCATTGAACAAGAACAACCTTCCAGGCTAACACATATATGCCCCAAATCAAAGAATTCATCCTTGCCTTCCAAAAGCCATAGTTTCTCGAATCTAGTATCACCCTCGAGCTGTTAACTAGATCTGTATAGCTTTCCATTTTTCTCCAGAATCACACTTGTATATAACCCGACAAGTGCCCGCTCTGCTACCAATTGAAAATACAAAAGCTAATAGAAATAGAAAACTGCATCAAGCAGTGATACAACGACTACTACAATATGTGTCTCTACTAGAAAATCTTTTAGGTGCACTCTCAAGTCTCACCTAAAACGACCTTGAACACGCTCAAGATGCCCTTGACTTGTTACACTAGCCTCATACGTTCACAAGATTGCACACAATCTTGGAACACCTCAACTAAACCCTTTTACCCCTTTAGTTTTGCCCTCTCTCTTAGAAACCCAAAACTCTTGAATAAAAGCTCTCTCTTGTGAGTGTTGAATTCGTCCAACTGTTCTCCCTCCTTATATATTCTTATTTCTTTGTGCAAAACCCTAGAGTCGAATTTCTTTTCTCCATAAAATTTACATATCTCTTTTTATTGCAAGTTTCCTTATTCTTTTACAAGAATAGGAAAATTCCTTGAACTTCACTTTACTGTATTTTTGTATCCTTCCCACTTGATCCAAGCTTGTTGGATCCTTCCCAATGGGCTTCTCACGTAGTCCAACTTTCTGCTTTCTTTCATTCTATTTCGTTTGGACAGTCTCCACGAGATCCTAACTCACTGTTTGTACTACTTCACAAGTAGTTCAAGGATAAATGTCAAACAGTTACATCTTCACAAACTTCCAAAAGATAATTTGGCTTTTGATATTGTGGTTTCAAATCCTATTGCAATAAATAATAGTATAACCTAAAAAAATATTTTTTTTTATTCACACACCTAAAAAATAATCAAAGATGTCTTGGAATACACATAGGTTTGTAATTTTTTTTTTTTGGATTATTCTTTTAATATACTTTAACATCTAAAAGTTTTACAACAAAAGCGAAAAAATGTATTGTAATAGATGATAATATGGGATGATATTATTTGAGTTGAAGAATATGTGTCAAAAAATTATTATCTATTCGAAAGAGTACATTTATAACGAAAATTTTGCTGACATAGTGTCAAATGCAAATATAATGATCCAAAAAGAGTTCTAACGCAAATATTCAATAAATTTTGATTTTCTTAATTTTTTTACAGTACTACAAACGGTATTATATCTAAATATAAATATTATATATGCAGACTTCCATATTCAAGTTGCACATTGTAATGGTTGACAGTAAGGATAATACCAAGTTCTTCTTATTTGATAATCTGGCAATTCATCTTATACATCAAACAATTTTGGAACTTAAGAGTCTTATAAATGATGACGTATGTTAATAAACCAGATTGTGTTTTGTTAAAAGATTTGTGTTGTATTCTACCTATGATTTTTTATAAAAACATTTATGTAGATTCAAGATACAAACTTATTACCACTTCCAATTTCAAATATGATTGGAAAAACTTATTTGTTCAAAGTTCGTATTAGAAAAAGAAAACTTTATTTACAAACACGATACTTTCAAAGTGTTAAATATTATCACGAATATTAATTTGATAGATTATCACCCGTGCTGATTTGATAGGTGAGTTTTTTTTTTTTAAATGATTTCTCTTACTAGAGACAATGAAAGGTACTAAATTTCTATTCTTAATTAACCTAATTAATTTTATAAAACTTAATTATCTTCTATTTTTTCCATGATGAAGATGATTCACCATTCATACTAACAAATTCAATTCATACTAAAGTGTTTAATATTTGAAATATTCATATAATTATTATCAAGTAAAGATGATTAATTCAGTTTTTAAATTAATTCAGTCTCTCATGAGTAAAAAAATTCAGAAATACCATCTACTAAGAGGAAGGACATGACAATGGTAAATCTCAATGAAAAATTTGAACAAAGTTCCACACTAATTTTTTTTTTGTGGTGTGAATATAGAGAAAATAGAAAACAAACGATCTTTAAAAGAAATTTACAATAATAAAGGAGGTTTATCAAGATTTTTTTGGGGGTTTTATTCTTTTATTGTTTTTTTTTTAAATTTTAATTTTCTATTAAATTGTTTAGTTTAAATTTTGTATTTTGTATTTTGCTTTAAATCACTTTATCGGTATCAATAATAACAAAACTTCTATTTTTCCATAAAAACTGTAGATTGTTTTATTTACCATTTCTACTAACTATACTTCACTTATTTGATGAAAAAATATAAGTTATATACTTCAACCAAGAATAATCAGTATCATTATATAAAAAGACTCATATTCAATAAGCATTTTAAGAGTACTCAATGAGTTCCCTTATAACAAAATGCAAATCATATGTGTCATAAAGTACATATTATTCTTTGCAAAAGAAAAATATAAAACATAAATGGTGAGTAAAATGGCGTTCTATATTACACATTAGTAGTACAAAAGTTAATGAACATATTTTAGTAACACACTAACCAAATTTAAATAATTTTAATACATGTTAAAAATCAAATACTAAATTTGATTAGTTGATTTAGATTTTATTAATCTAACTATTATAACAAGATGTTTAATGATTTTCCATATTATTAGGGATATATATAATAACTATAATAACGAAAATATTAGCATAGTCTAACCTATTGTATTAGTTAGCAGGTCTTCAGCAAGATAGCGAAAACACCAAGAACAAAGATGAAGAAGAAACAACATATATCTAAACAATGTTCTATATTGATGAAACTACAAAATTTTTTTTTGAAAATGTAAGTTTGGTTTTCCACAAATATATGAATTTAATGATCAAATTTTTTTAATATATACAATTTGTGTCTTAAATGATAAAAACACCTATTATAGACTTTTTATGTGTTTTACATTTATGATAAATCAAGTAAACTTTAGGGCAATTGACTAAAATAGCATCATTTCAAGTTTTTGTTCTAAATATAGCACTAGTCATTTAAATTTCCAAAAATAGCATAAATTTAATACTAAAATAATTGAAAACTTATTCCTAATGAAAAAAATTTAAACCCTAAATTGGAAAAAGTGAACCCAAACATTATGTTTTAATTTTATATATATTTTATTTAAGGTAAATAATTATTTTTACATAATAATTTATGCTATTTTAGGAATTTTAGTTTTATTGTGCTAAATTTGGAAGATAAACTTAAAATAGTGCTATTTTAGGGTATTACTCTAAACTTTATTCGGGATTAAATGGATTTTAAGATACCAACACAAGTGACAAAAGTTTCTATATTACAAGACAACTAATGATTCTAATCAAAAGCAAGGACAAAGATAAAAAAGGATCAACTGATAAAATGTTATTAATGGTTGGGAAAATACACCGATGGATCTAATTCTACATACCAATTGGAACCATCATGTAATGTTATAAAAAATCTTCAAAAGAACAAAACATTGACTAGACAATGTTCAAATTACAATCTCTATCTTTAACCTCACATCAAAATTATTTATACTTACTTTTATAAACTGATTTTCTGTATTGTCTATAAAGCATAGTTGAGTTCTAACAAGTTTTGTATAGATACGCATCAACACATCAAACGTAACATCGTGGATGACAGTACTACACCCATTCCAATTCTAAACATCTTCCAATTCTAAACATTGAATTGTATAATACGAACACTTTAACCCGTCAAGTCGGTAATATCTCAAATCATCTATGTTTTGTATCCACACCATCTAGATTTTTAATGTTTTAACAATTTGCATTGTATTAATAAGATATTAGATATCCTAATGTTGTATACTTTTATTATGTGTTGAATGCATAGAACCTGCAAGTACCATTATGGTAATCCAAAGTTAGATACCAATTGAATACATATTTTTGTGATTGCAATCCATGTACTGGTAATAACTCTATTTCACTCTATATCAAACAATTCATAATTATTATTCCAGTAGATTAAATTAAAAGACTTATTATTAGTTTAATATTAACAACATATGCGAAGAAACAGTCAAAAGCAAAAACTCAATGCAAGTTTATTACTCATCAAGTTACACTAGTATTCATTTTACAAGAATATATATATATATATAACATTTTTATATAAAAATTATGAAACTATTTATTATGAAATTGATAATTATCATTCAAGTAGATTAAATTATTTAAAAAGCTTATTATTAATTTTAATTTTAACAATATTGCAAAAACGGTCAAAAACAAAAAATCAAGTAACCATTTCAACTCAATGCAAGTTTATTATTCATCAAGTTACACTAATTTTCATTTTGACAAGAATATATATATATATTATATAATATTTTTATATAAATATTATGAAACTATTAAATATGAAATTGTATTTCATGAAAACAATAACTAATTCTAATATACTACTTATGTAGTTGTTGTAAAATAGGGTGAAATGTACTTGCCTATAAAAATTCTGAACTGGAATAAAATGGAAATAAATCTCCAAATTCATATGATGAACGTGCAAAAAAATTATAAGTGAAGAAATACACAACAAAAATTGTCAAATATTTTGAGCAAATATTTTATGATATACCAATCAAAATCAATCTACTGATTATTGTTCTGTTGAATTCTCCACTAAAAAAAAAATAATATGACTTGTTTTTATACTATTTTTAAAATAAAAAATACAAATTGTGCCATTGTTGAAATCATTTGTTAAATTAATGATGGAGACATTTATGTGGTATAATGAAAGAACCGGAAAGAGCAGAAATATACAAACACCAATATTTAATTTTATGTTGTATGAAAGAGAAAATAAAATCAGAAAGAAAACAACCTCCAAAATTTATAGAAATTCTACTTACGAAATGATGATGATATAAGTAAATGATAATATAAAACATGTAAACATGATGTTTTCATTTACATCAATTGAGGGAATGACAATACTATTAATAAAATTTAAAGTTGAAAGATATTTAAGCTTTTTACAGAAAACTATCATTTGATTGGTAACATGATATCAAATAGTGTTAAACAAATTTTTGGATAGTAACTTTTGGATCCCACGCTATTCTTCTGAAATGACTATTCTTCTAAAAATAGCTATTCTGTTGTCTAAACATTTATTTCAATAGTTTTGGTGGATGCATACAATATGATTGAGTCCAATCGTTTGCGTTATATCGGGAAAAATCAATGAAAGTTATGATCAGCTAATTTTAGTGATTTTAAATAAATATCTGACAAGATTGACTTTGATCACTAAATTTAAGGTAATAGGAGGACCAAGATATATACATCAAAATTATTTAAATGCCATGACTATTTGTAAATATTATGGTTTCGAGATCGTTTTATTACCTTTACTTGTACCAAATGGCTTTAGATGTCAAAGTTAGTCAAGAATGCAAAGAATAAAAGAATTAGATCCGCTATCAGACAAAAACCTGTAGGATTACAATGACAATTCAATAGTTTACCATGAATACAATTGGTTTCAAAACAAAGAAACAAAAAGATATAGAAAAGTTTAGATCACCACCTTAAACTCTTCCACAGTGAAGTTGACAAAGCACACACCCCACCAAGTGTCAATAGGGAAATCCATAGGTTGAGTAGGTAAAAATTAATTTGCAATCGATTTATTCAACTTCCACATAAATTTCTGGAAAGTTCAACACATGCATGAAAAGTAAGACATAAGAGAAGTTAGATAACGTCCACTTATTTGGCAAGAGTGAAAGTGATACTTTATGATGAATAAAACTTCCAAGGAACTACAATGCCAGAAAATGAAAACAAGTAATAATTTGAATTTCGTAAACTTTGAATATTCATTTTATCCAAAAACAGATTCTTCAAGTCAAGAGTAAAAATATAAGAAAATATCCAATGTTAAATTTTCATAGTTTGCTAGTAACAATATAAATCTTCATGCAAAAATATCTTAGATTTGCATTTAATCATGATATCAATGAACTAATTTCTCCCTACCCATAATCCGGAAAGCATATGATGCACTGAAGTTTGGGATATTGTCATAAGGTTGGTCTGTCAAATTAAATGATATGAAGATGACAATATCGTTGGCTAGAACTTTACATAAGCAAAAAGCTTGCTCTAAGTGAAGCAACAATATGCCATTCCTGATGACTTCAAATACCTTATCACAATAGTATTTGAAAGGTGATATCCTCATCCATGGCAAACATATTGCACAAGTTGGTAGGGAAACAGTTGTAGATAATTCTTAAAAACAATTATAATCCTTTGACAAAAAATAAAATAAATGTCAAATATTTTTTTCCTAGATCAAAAACTATATTCATTCTATCAACGGCTTGAAAACTCATAGCCATCTTTCAGAATAGAGACGCTAACATCAGAAACTAGTCTGAAAATAAATCTTGTTAGATAGCATGACAAATTTTCAATTCTAATATAATATCTTGTCACTTTTATAAACAAGATTGTGTGGTGACATCATGGTTGACTTCTAGTGGAATCCACATAGTACGTAATAAATCGAGAATGGAAGATAAAAAAAACTCAAAAATAGGAAAAAGATATAAAAAAAAACTCAAAAGTATATAAAAAAAACTAATTCACTCGTTTGGCTAGAGTGCGTTGTCGGCAAAGGCGGATTTTCAAGTAAACCTATTCTCCGATCTCGAATTGCACATCACGGCGGTGTTGATCCGCGTATTTCTTCATTAGTTGTTGTACTTTCACCAAATGAGCTCGGAGTTGATCAAAGCGTAAGTCACGCTCGAGTAGCCATTGGAAGTTGAACCCATTTCGTATTTCAGAATACCAAGAGAATCTCTTCTGTAGACAGTCCTGAATGGGGACATTTGAATAGTCGTATGAAATGACGTGTTATACCAGACTTCAGCCCTAGACAGATATGCAAACCATTTTTAGGTGCTTCACTCATATACCAACGTAGGTACGTCTCAAGAGTACAGTTGACTACCTTGGTCGCCCAAGCGCTCACGAAGATGATCATGATCAGATACGATCGGACGGGGGAAATCCATGAAATTTAACCACGTTCTGTATAAAGATGATGGCAACATCCCTTGCTGTATATGAGTGTCAAAGTCCGAAGAAATGTGCATATTTGGACAAGCGATTTACCATGACCAGAATGGCATTAAAACCTTTTGATGTAGGCATTTTCTCAGTGAAGTCCATGCCTAAATCTTTCCATATTCGGACCAGAATTGCTAGTGACTGAAGAAGACCTCCTGGAGCTAACGTTGGGTATTTATGACGTTGGCAAACTTGGCAGACAGCAACATAACACTGGATATCCGTAAGCATCCTTTTCCAACTGAACAGCTCGATAATACGGCGTTGACTCTTAAGCACTCCACCATGACCTCCACATTTGTTATCATGAAATTCTCTGAGTATGGCTGGTATTGAGCGTGAATGTTTAGGAGGGACGAGTATTCCTCCAATGAATAAACACCCTTGAATCATCAAATAACCCGGATGTCGTATCCTTGAGCTCATCCTTGAGCTTAATGATGTCGGGATCATGGTCGACCTCTTGCTGAATTTCCTCCCACTGGATGGAGGTAGGAATTGTAAATGGTAAGACATTTATTATAGCTCCAAAGCGGGAGGGGTGTCGGCTGCACTATTCTCTTTTCCTGGCTTGTACTGCATATCAAAATCGAATCCTATTAGCTTGAACATCCAATGTTGATATTCAAGGATGATCTCTCGTTGTTCCAAGCTCTTCTTGTAGGTGCATACTAAGAACTTCTATTTGAGTAAATAATGCTGCCATTTTTGACCGGCCAGCACAATCGCCATAAGTTCTTTTTCATAGGTGGACTTCAATCTCTCTCTCGATCAGATAAAGCCTGGCTGAAGTAGGCGATGGATTGTTGATTTTGCATTAGCACGGCTCCTAACCCATGGCCGGAGGCATCCATTTCTACTACGAAAAGGATTAAGAAGTTTGGTAGTGTTAGGATGGTTACCTATGTCATTGCCTCCTTGAGTTGTGTGAAGGCATGAGTCGCTTCCGTTCTCCACTGAAAATTCTCCATTTTTAGCAATGATGTCAGGGTCTAGCTATCATGCCGGAACCCTTGATGAAGTGGCAGTAGTACTTCATCAACCCGAGGAACCCTCTCAACTCTTTTACGGATCGGACAGACTGGGGCTCTGCCCATTGGAGCATCAAACTCACATTGGCTGGTTCGGCGGCAACTCCACTGCTGGAGATAATGTGGCCCAGGTACTCTATCTGTTGTGCCCCGAACTAGCATTTCCTCTTGTTAGTATATAACTCATGCTTTCGTAATAGCTGCAATACCGCCTTCACGTGACTCACATATTTCTTCATGGCCCGACTATAAACAAGCATATCGTTAAAGAAGACAAGTACGAACTTCCGCAAGAGTGGCTGGAAAAAGTCGTTCATTAGCGACTAGAATGTGGCTGGCGCGTTTGTCAAACCAAACGACATGGCCAAAAAGTCATAGTCGTCATTAGTTTTAGAAAATGCCATCTTCAGAGCATCTTTCGCATGGACCTTGATCTGATGATACCTTGAGCGCAAATCCAGTTTAGAAAATACCATTGATATATATAGCTCATCCAAGAGCTAGTCGATCATTGGGATTGGGTAGCTGTCGGGAACGGCTACCTTGTTGACTGTCCGATACTCTATGCAGAATCGCCAACTTTCATCTTTTTTCTTCAATAGGAGGACCGGGCTAGAGAAGGGGCTCCAGCTTGGTTGAATTATTCCGGCTGCGAGCATATTGGCAACTTGCCTTTCGATATCTTCTTTCTGAATCTGTGGGTAGCGAAATGGTCTCACCCTTACTGGTTCCACTCTAATTTTTAGTGTGATGACATGTTTGTGGTTGCGAGACGGTGGCAAACCCTGGAGCTCGCCAAATATGTCCTGGTATTGTCGTAATATCAATTAAGGCACTACCTCTCCTGATGCTTCAGGTTTGGTTTGCACCCCACTGAATTCTACTATCACTCTATGATCGTGATGTTTGATCGATTTCCACATCTCCTTAAGAGAGATCGCCGAAGTGCATAATTCCAGTTCTCCCGTAATGACAACCTTGGATCATCGCTCCCCGAACCTCATTGTCTGTAATTTTTAGGTGATCTCGGTGGGTTCTAGTGTCTCCATCCACCTCATCCCTAAGATGATATCGGCGTGCCCCAACATGATTGGCAAAAAATCAGCTTTGATTTCGGTCGTCGGAAGAAGCAGCTTAAGCCCTTTACATATCCCATTTCCTCTCACTGCCAATCCGGTAGCAAACAAAACCCCGTAGCCTTCCGTGCTTGGATGGTAAATGCAGCTTCTGGATTAAATTTTCTAACACGAAATTGTGTGTCACCCCGCTATCTATCATGACGATGACTTCGATTCCCAAAATCGATCTCATGAGTTTCATTGTTCGGAGAGACGATAGTCCTGCCAATATGTTTAGTGAAAGCTCTACTAACTTTGTAATTTATTCATCTTCGCCATACTCAAGTGCATTGTCTTCTTCTTACTCCATCACTCGGTTCTCCATTCCATCTTTCCTCACCATGAACACCTACAACTCCCGATAAAAGTAGTGGGGCCTTTCCGACCACTTGTCATCGAATTTGAAGTATAATTCCCGCACCTTGGTTTCCGCCAGCCGGTGTGATACAAGCCTCGATTCAAGGCTTGGATGCGTGTGGGCTGTTTGTAGAAGATTAGGTGAGAAACTCAACCTTAGGCTTCTGGATGGGGGTTTTCTTGTTGGTAAAAGATGGAAGGGTGAAGTGAACCACACGAGGGGTGATGAACCTCGTGATAAATCACAAACTTAGAGCTAAGAGGACTGGTCTCAACTAGATTCTAAGCGCACAAGATTCTTGAGAGAAAACTTGTTGGGGAAAAAGTTCTATCTTTATTAATATCAAAAAGGTTGTTGAACTACAATGCTGGAAGGAGCCTTATTAATATGCTCGACAGTTTGACCTTCTAGGATCGACCCAAATAAGAAAAGGAAAACTTACAAAAGTGCACAGAGGAAAAGATACAAAAGTGTATAATCGAAAAAAGGACCTATTCCTAAAATGTCTTTGACTCAATAAAGTAAATATTCTAGATCCTACCCTGCAAAACAGAAAGAGGTATATATTCGAATTTAAACTTACCTTAACTTACCTCATGGCCAAGAAATGGAGGGTGGTCGTCCTTGTGGCATGCACATGCCTTGCTCCTAGTCTTCGACTTGGAGTAGGGTTAAGAATCTTTGGGCCCTGACCTCTCTTGCCACTAAAGCCCAAGTCTCTGATGTCCCTTGTGTTGTTGAGAAGCCATTGGACTTTTCCTTGCATTTTTGGCCCATTGTCCTTAGTCGATCTTCCTCTAGGAGCTTGTCGACCCATAAGCTGAATTTGTGGAAGAGTGCCCTTGATCTGCTTCTTGTCATTGCTCCTTGAGGTACCACTGGTGTAGATACTTCCTCTAGGTGCATATCCTGGAGCTGGTAGCTCATTTGGTCCGAGTCCTCTTGTGTAGAAGTGGAAATGCCCATGTACTCGGCTGGATCGGCTGTACCGGCTGGATTGTGCGAGGTACTGGCCGGAATGCCTTCAGGACCGGCCAAGTTGATCCCGGAGTTGGCGGCATCACCAGAGGGACCGGCGGTGTCATCCACATCGCCACCAAGTGTGCCAGAATCTTGGGCCTCTCCGCCAACAATGCTGGTTGCTCTGGTCCTTGTGGTTGAGGGTCCGGCGGTACTGCTTGGGCCGGCAGGCATGCCAGATGGTCCAGCTGTCTCGGGCAAGCTTCCTGGTCGGCCAGTCTGGTCTCCTGGCTGGATGTACGACCTGATGTCCTCATCATCCCCTCCCTCTTCAGTAGGTTTTGTCCTCAAAACTGGTTCATCTGCATGGAAAGGGGCTAAGTCAGTAACATTGAACGTATTGGACACATTAAACTCACCTGGGAGCTCGATCCGGTAGGCGTTGTTGTTGATCCTCTCGAGCACTCTGAATGGTCCATCTCCTCTTGGTGCTAGCTTGGAACTCCTTAGGTTTGGGAACCTCTCCTGCCGTAGGTGTAGCCACACCCAATCGCCTGGTTGAAAGAGCACCTCCTTTCTTCCCTTGTTGGCATGAGTCACGTACTATCCGGTCCTCTTCTCCAAGTTTTCTGCTACCTTCTGGTGTAATCTCCTTATGAACTCTGCCTTGGATGCTCCGTTGAGGTTGGTCATTTCAGCTGGTGGTAGTGGTGTTTGCTCCAATGGGGTGAGAGGGTTGAAGCCGTATACTACTTCAAATGGTGTCTTCTTGGTTGCTGAGTGCACGGCTCGGTTGTAAGCAAACTCTATGAATGGCAGACACTCCACCCAAGTCTTTAGGTTCTTCCCTAGTGTAGTTCTGAGAAGAGTTGATAGTGTCATGTTGACAACTTCAGTTTGGCCATCGGTTTGAGGATGGCAGGTGGTAGAGAAGAGTAACTTCGTGCCTAGCTTTCTCCAAAGGGTCCTCCAGAAATGGCTGAAGAACTTGGTGTCCCTGTCTGATACGATTGTCCTTGGCACTCCATGAAGCCGTACTATCTCCCTGAAGAACAGCTCAGCTGTTTGTGTGGCATCATTGACATTGGCACATGGAATGAAGTGTGCCATCTTGGAGAATCTGTCCACCACTACAAAGATTGCATCTTTGTGGTTGATCTTAGGCAGACCTAGAACAAAGTCCATTGAGATGTCCACCCAAGGATGTGTGGGTATGGGCAGTGGGAGATACAACCCGTGAGGTTGCACTCGGGACTTTGCTTTCTTGCAAGTGATGCATCTTGCACAATGAGCTTCTACTGTCCTCTTGATGTGTGGCCAGTAGAAGTGCTCCTTGACCACTGCTAGAGTCTTGTCGACACCAAAGTGGCCCATGAGTCGTCCTCCATGAGCTTCCCGGATGATAAGCTCCCTTAATGATCCTTGTGGTATGCACAACCTCCTCTCTCGGAACAAGAATCCCTCATGGATGTAAAACTTGCCATGACTCCTTGTGCCACACTCATTGTAGCTCTCAGCAAAGTCAGGATCATCCTTGTATGGGTCCTTGATGTGCTCGAATCCTAGGACCTTTGCCTCCATGGTGGATATCAAGGCAAACCTCCTTGATAGTGCATCGGCTACCACATTGTCTTTGCCCTTCTTGTACTTGATGGCGTATGGGAAGGTCTCTATGAACTCCATCCACCTGGCATGTCTCCTCTTGAGATTGGTTTGCCCTCTGAGGTGTTTGAGAGTCTCATGATCTGTGTGGATCACAAACTCCTTGGACAGCAAGTAATGCTGCCAAGTCTCCAATGCTCGGACAAGGGCATAAAGCTCCTTGTCATAAGTGGGGTAGTTCAGTGAGGCACCACCTAGCTTCTCACTGAAGTATGCCACTGGTCTCCCTCCTTGGGTTAGCACTGTTCCTATACCTATTCCAAAGGCATCACACTCCACTTCAAACGTCTTGTTGAAGTCGGGCAGGACTAGCACTGGTGCATGTGTAAGGCTATCTTTCAAGGCCTTAAATGCCTTCTCCTGAGCTTCTCCCCAGCTGAATCCCACGTTCTTCTTCACTACTGCCGTCAGTGGTGAGGCAATACTGCTGAAGTTGGGCACGAATCTCCTATAGAAGCTGGCCAGTCTGTGGAAGCTCCTCACTTGGCTGATGTTGCCTGGTGTTGGCCATTCTTGTATGGCTCGAATCTTTTCCTCATCAACCTGTAGGCCCTGTGAACTTACAACAAAACCTAAAAAGACAAGCTTATCAGTACAAAAGGTGCACTTCTTGAGATTGGCATAAAGCTCTTCTTGTCGAAGGGTTTTAAGTACCATCTCAAGATGTGTGAGGTGTTCCCGTAGGCACTTACTATAAACCAAGATGTCATCAAAGTAAACTACTACAAACTTACTGATGTACGCCCTAAGAACTTGGTTCATAAGGCGCATGAAGGTGCTTGGGGCATTAGTCAAGCCAAATGGCATGACTGTCCACTCGTAGAGCCCTTGCTTTGTCTTGAAAGCAGTCTTCCATTCATCACCTTCTTTCATCCTGACCTGGTGGTATCCACTCTTGAGGTCTATCTTAGAGAAGACCGTGACTCCACTCAGCTCATCTAGCATGTCATCCAGCCGTGGTATTGGATGCCGGTACTTGACTGTGATGTTGTTGATTGCTGGCAGTCCACGCACATGCGCTAAGTCCCATCCTTCTTGGGCACTAGTAGCACTGGTACGGCACATGGACTAAGGCTCTCTCAAAGATATCCTTTCTCCAGGAGCTCCTTGACTTGCTTCTCAAGCTCCTTGGACTCCTCTAGACTCATCCGGTAGGCTGGCCGGTTGGGCAGGGCTGCTCCGGGCACTATATCGATCTGGTGTTCTATGCCACTTAAAGGAGGCAAGCCTGCTGGTATCTCCTCTGGAAATACATCTTGGAACTTGTTGAGGAGAGTTGCTACTTCAGGAGGTAGCTCTACCTGTCCTTTTTCTACACTCAACACTTCCTTGAAAACCATTAGTAACATTAAATCCTTCGAGGCTAAAGCTCTCCGGACATGGCTTGGTTGAATAAGAAAATTAGACTTGATAAGTTTCTTTTCCTTACTCATTTGGAGTTGTAGCTCATGTACCTGGGCAGGTGTAAGAGGAGCCAAGTTGACCTTTCTTTTGTCATGCACAAAGGTGTAGAGATTGGTTCGGCCATCATGCCTGGTCTCTTTGTCAAACTGCCATGGTCTTCCTAGTAGAAGATGGCCAGCTTGCATGGGCACCACGTCGCACACGACTTGGTCTTGGTACTTGCCCACACTGAATGGCACAGTGGCTTGTTCATGGATCTTGAGCTCCACTTTGTCATCGAGCCATCTCAGTCTATATGGTCGAGGATGCTTTGTCTTCTCTAGACCTAGCTTATCAACCATATATGCACTAGCAACGTTAGTGCAAGAACCACCATCTATGATGAGGTTACATACCTTGCCCTTGATGGTGCAACGGCTGTGGAAGATGTTCTCCCTTTGGATGGTCTCTGAAGGATCCACCATTGCACTGAGGATACGTCTAGTGACCAGCACTTCCCCCACATCAGGGTACTCAATGTCACCATACTCTCCTTCTGGTTCATAGTCCTCTTCATCTTGGGACTCATACTCCCCTGCCTCCGTAATCAGCATGAATCGGTTGTTTGGGCACTCCCTTGAGATGTGTCCACGTCCCCTGCACTTGAAACAAGTGATGTCACGTGATCTTTGAGGGTTAGAAGACTTACCAGGCTCTCTCTAGTCACGGGTGGGTTCAGGAGGCTTGCTCTTGAACCTTGACTCGATCTCTATGCTCTTGCCTTTGTCTACGGGCTTGGGCATGTTGCTTGGTGCCCAAGGTGTCTTAGGCTTTCTGCGGATGTCTTGGCTCTTACGTTTGATGTGCTGCTCAGCCTGGACAGATAGGTGGAACAAGTCTTTGAAGTCATTGTAGATTTGCCTTTCCACCTTGCGGCTGATTCTTTCTTGGAGTCCATCCAAGAATTGTGCCATCAATGCTTCTTCATCATCATTGAGCTCCAATCTGTTCCTTAGCTTCTCGAACTCTTCATAGTACTCCTCTACTGATCTAGTACCCTGCTTAAGAGTAGGAAAACGATGTTGCAAGTCTCTATGAAAGTAAGGTGGAACAAACCTTTGTCGCATGAGGTCTTTCATGTCGACCCATGAGTCTATGGGCGTCATTCTCTTCCTCCTTCTGTCAGATACCTCACGATCCCACCAGATGAGGGCATTGTCCGTGAGTTGGGCTACTGCCATTGAGACTCTCCTAGGTCCTGGTTGGTTGTAGTGATCAAAGATATGATCCATTCTTCTTTCCCAATCTAGGTAAGCCTCGGGGTCTACTTTTCCTGCAAAAGTTGGAGGAGTTAGTTTAACATCAGGATGAATTACCCGGTTATAGGTGTGTTCATCTCCATCCTCATGACGTCTAGGAGGCATTCTTGGTCTCTGGTGAAGACCATATCGCTCAAAGCCATCATCTTCTGCCTCTGGTTGCCGTGGAGGTCCTCTCGGCCTATGGTGATAGTTATGAGGTTGCGTGTCCTCATCTCCATCTGGCTGGGGTTTCTCCTGTTCGTGCCGTGTCCTAAGGTACTCAGGACCCTCAGGACGGTCTTGCTCAGCTCTCACGTGCTTTATGGCCTGGAATCTTACTGGTCTCTCCACGCGCTCCAACCTCTCGCCTATGGATGCGAGTTGTGTTTGGAGTGTGGTGAACATGGCCATCATGGCTTTGGTTGCTTCTCTATTTTCTTCTCCCATGGTGTGCTACAAAGAAAGAAGACAAGTTAGGATGCTCCTAAATTGTTAGGAGGGTTTTCTTTTTATAAGGGGTTCGAAAAAATGCAAAAAGGAAAAATCATAAGGAAAGGAAATTCGAATAAAAGAAAAAAGGAAACTTCCTAGACAACTTGTGCTAGCTCCAATTCGAAATCTTTTGGGTATTTTCCTATTTTCTTTTCTTTTCTTTTTGTTTTATTTTTAATTTAACTTAAAATTAATGGAAATATGAATTAAACAAAAAGGAAAACGTGAATGGTAATGCAAAAGTGAATCTAAACCCTAGTGATACACGTAGAAGGCTAGATGCACTCGGTTTGGAGTTTGATGTTATTTTTTGATTTTTCTTGAATGCGACCTAAACTAATGCAAGAACTAAAAAACAAAACAAGCTAAAGGATAGAAAAACCTGGTTTAGGAGCTTTAAGCTCTGATACCAAAATGATACAAGCCTCGATTCAAGGCTTATATGCGCGTGGGCTGTTTGGAGAAGGTTAGGTGAGAAACTCGACCTTAGACTTCTTGGATAGGGGGTTTTGGGTTGGTACTCGATGGAAGGGTGAAGTGAACCACACGAGGGGTGATGAACCTCGTGATAAATCACAAACTTAGAGCTAGGAGGGCTGGTCTCAACTAGGTTCTAAGCGCACAAGCTTCTTTGAGAAAATAACTTGTAAAGAAAATTCGATCTTTATTAATTAGCAAAAAGGTTGTCGAACTACAATGCTGGAAGGAGCCTTATTAATATGCTCGACAGCTTGACCTACTAGGGTCGACTCAAATAAGAAAAGGAAAACTTACAAAAGTGCACAAAGGAAAAGATACAAAAGTGTATAACCGAAAAAGGACCTATTCCTAAAATGTTCTTGACTCAAAAATGTAAAGCATCTAGATCCTACCCTGCAAAACAGAAAGACGCATATATTTGAATTGAAACTTACCTTAACTTACCTCACGGCCAAGAAATGGAAGGTGGCCGTCCTTGTGGCATGCACGCGCCTTGCTCCTAGTCTTCGACTTGGAGTAGTGATGAGGTCATCAGCCCAAACCCCGGCCAACTGCCCGGCCCGGCCTGCCCAAGGAACACAAAGGCGGCCAAATACGCGCAAAAGGATACATGGGTGTATCTTCATGAATCCAAGCTTAACCAAGAAGCGGCCAGCAAAGACCAAACCTGGCCTATAATCCTGACTCACAGAGGACACGCGGCGATATGGAGCTCACCCCAAACAAGGCCAGATCAAGTCATGCACCATACATCAAATTGGAGTTTTCGAAACTTGCCATATCTGGAACTTTCCTTATATGAAAGTCTCCAAACGTTTCTTTGGCAACCAGGAGACTTTTTGGTACTTCTAGGAGCTCCCTTAAGCACTTCTAGAAGCTCAAACACGCCTTGGACCAGGCGGGTCCATCCGTGCCTTCAAATGAACCGATTGGAGCCGTTTATGGCAAGTGAGATGGCCAACTGGTTTAATCACTTGCAAACCAAAACATGGCGTCCATGAGATATTATTAAGGCCATAAGGAAGCCCAAAATAAACCTACCATGCACCAGCCACCAGAGGATCAGGCGAATCCCTTTCCTCCAAGACTTGCCATATATGGACCGAAGTGCACTTAATGTGTTCAGATTGCAATATCTCTATTCCTTGCAACTTGGGCACGTATTGAAGACTTTCCAAAGCATCCAGGATGTACCTAGACACCTTACATTCACCCCAAAGCTCTCAAGATTCAAGCATATACACTTTCCTTGTTGGCCAAACTAGACATTAATGGCCAATGGCCATATATTTTAAATATATGATTTCCTTTTCTCTTTTTTAGGTTTAGGACCATTGCTAAGAGCACTATATAAGCTCAGCACGACCTCATTGTAAAGATAGACCACCATTGAAATAAAAGTTGAATACAAAGTATTTTCTTCAAAGCCTTGTCTTTGAACTTGTTCTTATTCTTTAGAAACTAAGTGTGTGATTCACTTCCTTTCTATTGAAGGCACGACCAGGTTAGTTTGAGAGATTCAAACTCCCTTGGTTCACCTTTGATTGTGTGATTCGATCAAAACCCCCTCCTTTTAGTTCCCTTTCCCGCTTAAGCCAAGAGAGATTCTAGGCCTTGCGAGTCACGGCTGTACCGCTTGTGAGATTGATATTCAATCTTACATCATTTGGTATCAGAGCTAAAAGCTCCTATCCCAGGTTGTGTTCATCCAACCTTTATCCTTTATCTTTTATGATTTTTTTGCATTTTGTTATTTACATCTTATCGAAAAACCAAAAAAATATATTTGTTCTTATTCTTCATTTGCATTGTTTCTTGTTGATTCTTGTTGTTTTTTTTTTGTTTGCTCACATATAAATCTAAAACCAACTCAAAAAATTGTAGTTCATGTTTACTTAATTTCGTTCATCATAAGAAAAAAAACCAAAAATATAAGCATCACTCATTTTGTTATTTTCGAATTTAGTTACTAGTAAAGTTAAAAAAAGAGAGATTCATAGAATATTGTTTTTCTTCCTAAATTAATTTAAAATATCAAAAACCAAAAAAATATTGTCTTTTAGTTTGCTTTAAAGTTAGTTTCCAAAAGAAGCAAAAACAAAAATCTCAAAAGATTTACTTGTATCGATTTTCCTTTTACTACTATTATGTGTTAATATCATATATTTACTAGAGTGTAGTTTTTTTATTTGTTGATTTGGGCCTGATATCTCTTCTTATTGTCATGCAAGGTACAAAATGTAATGATGGAACACTATGATGAAGAAGAAGACACCATGAGCATACCATAAACTGATTGTAGTCTAGACAACGACTATGATCAATGCCAAAGCACCAACGAGTGTGACTATGCAGAAGAGTCATGGAATCAAGACTATTTGGAGACTGATTTTAGGGAAGAATCAGATGGAGAAAAGCTTGAACCAGAACAACCATACTATGACCAATACTTGTCCGATGTAGATGATTCCTATGGATATGATACATGACATGAATACTATTCAGAATATGATTTTGACAATGAAACATGAGTTGAAAAACTTGAACCAGAGCCACCAGAATACTATTCCACTGATTGAAGCTGGCCAAAGACAATCACACCTTGCCATTTCGTTGTGTCAATCCGAGTGTCAACCTACACCACTCCAACTAGATCAAGGAATCGGACTAGTAAGGTATATATTTACAATTCCAAATCTCTAACCTTTTCAGCGTATAACAAAGACCCAGATGAATACCTTCGATAGGAAACCAACATGAAACAATGGCTGCGCTAAAACAACATCCCCAAAGAAGAGAAGCTCTCATATGTCGTTGATATGCTCGTTGGAGATGCCTATAATTGGTGGTTAAAGGAAAATGCACGAACTTTATACAACAAACCAGTCCTTGATTGGAGAGACTTTAAGGCACGAATGTATAGGGAGTTTGTGAAGAAGTACCAAACATGGAGAAACATCACCACTCAACCTATGCACCCAACAACATCGAGGAGTGAGATGTCTTTACCAAACATGCAGTCCTTTCATAAGCCCAAGCTTGCCTACTGCTCTGAGCATAACAACATGTTTTCACACACTTTAGAAGGACAAAAGGTAGCTAAGCCGATGGTCAAACCAAAAATTGACCAGCAAGTCCAAGACCCTTAAGCCATAGCACACATGAAACCATCAAAGCCATTGCTTGGAATACACGTCAAGGAAACGCCAGGTAAGTCCTATAACAATGTGAAAACATATGAAATTATATGCTTATGTCAAGAAATAGGACACTTTGCTAAGACATGCCCAACTAGACAACTAATAACCAGCTTACAAGTAGAACGCGAAAATGTTAAGCCTAAAACTGTTAAGGCAATAAAAGAGCTTCATTTGAAATTTCCAGTACTAGCATAATGCACTTGTCCTTGCCATAAGTTATGAAACAAGTCTAATAAATCAAGGATTCAACAAAGATCATGAAGACCCACCTTCTACATTAAACCGATGTTCGGAATCAAGAGGAGACCGTGGAGAACCCAACACCTTGGAGGCAAAGCAAAGCAGCAAGCTGCAATGGAAAGGAGTAATTTCTTCATTTCTTATCAGGGAGCAACCGCCAGATGCACCATGGCTACATCCGAACTATATAAGGGCCATAAACCGAGGTAATGCCCTAAACCCACAAGTAAATCAAGGTATTAACTTGCCTTCTCTATGTGCAGGCCAAACTATTTTGAGGGAAAATCATTTCGAAGGGGGAGGGTATAATGAGGTCATCGGCACAAATCCCGGCCAACAGCACGGTCCGGCCGGCCCACGGAACACAAAAGTGGCCAAATACGCGCAAAAGGATACATGGGCGTATCCTCATGAATCCAAGCCTAACCACGAATCGGCCAGCCAAGACCAAATCTGGCCTATAATCCTGACTCAAAGAGGACATGCGACGACATAGAGCTCACCCCAAACCAGGCCAGATCAAGTCATGCACCATACATCAAGTTAGAGTTTTCGAAACTTACCATATTTGGAACTTTCCTTATATGAAAGTCTCCAAACGTCTCTTTGGTGACCAGGAGACTTTTTGGTACTTCTAGGAGCTCCCTTAAGAACTTCTACAAGTGCAAATATGCCTTGGACCTGGCGGGTGCATCCATGCCTTCAAATGAACCGATTGGAGCCATTTATGGCAAGTGAGATGGCTAACTGGTTTAATCAGTTGCAAACCAAAATATGGCATCCATGAGATATTATTAAGACCCTAAGGAAGCCCAAAATAAACGTACCATGCACCAATCACCATAGGATCAGGCAAATCCCTTTCCTCCAACACTTGCCATGTATGGACCGAAGTGCATTTAATGTGCTCAGATTGCATTATCTCTATTCCGTGCAAATTGGGCACGTATTGAAGACTTTCTAAAGCATCCAGGATGTACCTAGATACCTTACATTCGCCCCAAAGCTCTAAAGATACAAGCATCTACACTTTCCTTGTTGGCCAAACTAGACATTAATGGCCAACAGCCATATATTTTAAATGTATGATTTTCTTTTCTCTTTTTAGGTTTATGACCATTGCTAGAAACACTATATAAGCTCAGCACGATCTCATTGTAAAGATAGACCACCATTAAAATAAAAAGTTGAATACAAAATATTTTTTTCAAAGCCTTGTCTTTGAACTTGTTCTTATTCTTTAGAAACTAAGTGTGTGATTCACTTTCTTTCTATTGAAGCCACGGCCACGTTAGTTTGAGAGATTCAAACTCTTTTGGTTAACCTTTTATTGTGTGATTCGATCAAAATCCCCTCCTTTTAGTTCTCTTGTCCGCTTAAGCGAAGAAAGATTCTAGGCCTTGCGAGTCACAGCCGTACCGCTTGTGAGATTGATACTCAATGTTACATCACTTCTGCCTTGAAAACATTGTCGTCTTGGGGGGGGGGGAATTTGGCATGAGTCCCTTTCGCTTTTCTCCTATGGGCCTAAAGGTCCAATACTCTTCACGCGATTCGGCCCAGTCTCGTCAGCCCTTTTTCTGGTGTCGACTTACTCCGCCTCCTTTCTCTCTCGTTGCGCCATCAGAATCCCATTCTCCACCCCTTCCGCGAGAGTCATCATCTGGTCCAAGGTTCTCAGCTCGAATAACTTAACTCCGACCCGGATTGATGGATGTAATCCGATTATGAACAGTTTCTCATATACCTTCTCTTGAATCTTCGGCGATTGACACGCCAAAATCTCGAACTCCTGACAGCATTCCCTCACCGATCCTTCCTGATTTACGGTGAAAATCATTCGTTTGGAGTAGTCACACCGCCTGGGAAGAAGTTCCCTCATATCCAATTCTTTCAATTGTTCCCAACTCCGGAACAGAGTGCGATCTTTCTCCCATCTAAACCACTACAACGCCCCTCCATCGAGACAAACATTCACCGCCTTGAGCTTTTCTTCTTTTGTAACATCTCCCATTTCGAAATACCTCTACATACGAAACACCCAACTTTCCACATTTTCTCTTTCGAAAATAGGCATTTCCACCTTCCTTGTGAGAGGTTCAGACCTCGGCATAACCTCGGTGAACCCGGATCCTTCTCCTACATCGGTATTGACCTTCATTGGCACACGGTATGGTTGTAATCACTTCCCTTCTATGGAGTGTCCGCCATCACCGTCTTCCCGGTGAGCATCGATCGAAGGTCACCTTGGCTCATGAGCTCCTCGAATTTGTCCAGTACGCTAAGCTTGTTCAGCTGCAGATTCATTTCTTTGATGATCTTTCTAGCTCACCCACGTGTGTAGAACCTGCTGCATACGTTCCATCTTTTTCTTCACCATAGTTGCAGGTACGTGTGCTCTTATACCAATTTGATAGAATCAAATCAGTTTAAAGAAAAATAAAATTCGAAGTTCTAGATTCCATAAAAAAAAATTAAGAGTGTTTACTAGGATCTTCTTTCTCTTCTGCATTTACAAATCCTATGATCTATTTTGATAATCCCCAAACATTCACCCCTTCCAATAAATAAGAAACATAATCTTCTCTCTACTGAATCACCCTCCCTGCTAACCGTCGCTCACATGTTCTGTTATTTTCTTTAACAGCGGTAACTTCTATTCCTTTGATTTATGCCTCTTCTCCTTTCTTGGGCTCACTCTTGTGATGCTCTTCTTTAGTCTATGAAGGATCCACTGCTTTCTTCTTGGATCTTCTATGATAAATATATAATATAGGAGGATGTATATCTTTATACTTATGAGCACACCGCGATGCTAAACTTTTTTGGCCAGAATCCCATGAAATCTGAAGCAACTACAAAAGATGGCAACGACTGCTAGTGGCTCATGTACAGGCCTGGGCCCGATGGTAACTGACATAATGTGGGCCCAAATATTTTTGGTTTCGAGAAAATATCAATATTGTGAAATTGAGGAGTATTTTCTAACATAGTTGTGTTTCTCCATTGAAGATAAATTTGGTCGTAGTGTCTATCTTAGTCTTTTTATGTAGGTAATAAAACAGTGGTTATAATCCAATTCTTTGGACAAAAATTATGGTTATAATCCAAATCTTGGATAGAGTTTGATTTTTTGCCATCCATATCCTTGTTATATTGACCATTGAAACTTCTGCTTCTAAAGTGGTAATTTTGTTTACTAGGCAACCGATTAATACTCGAACAGATCACTCCATTCCAAACCAAACCGAGATTTTCGATTCTCAATTTATCTTATATTATAAGTTTTGACATCTAAACTCTATTGTTTTTTTGGTAGCCATTATCAACAAAAATTGCGACCAACAATTTTTGAACCAGTTTTCGGTTGATATAGAAGATTTAGATGGTTATCTTGGTAGTCAGATCCGGTCATGAGTTAAAACCTATAAAACAAGAGATTTAGATACCAAATATATAAATTTTAAAAGGTGTCATGTTTAATTATATAGTTTTGGTAAGTGATGGGTTCAAATCCCACAAGTTTCCATTTTTTCCTTTTTTATTAACATTAAACATTTCCACGATTCTATTTCTTGCTTCGTAATCTTAATTTTCTTTAAAATATTATATGAGATTAATTATGTGAACATTAATTTAATTTTTTTAAAGCTTCTTTTATTTGTTGTTGCTAATGAGACTTTTTTCATCTTTTTCTTCCATTCCTCCAAGCTTGATTTTTCATCAACACTTACACTTTTGACTTTGAGATACTTAATTGTTGATATTTGCTATTTTATCTTTTTATTCATGTAAGTTTTCTTTTTATTTTTTCGTACTTTTTTTCTTTTTTCTCTTAACAAAATTTTATGCGTTTTTCACAATTTTCTAATAGTTTTCTTCTAGATTTGATAAACTTTATAAGCTAAAGTTGATTTCAGATTGATCATACAAAATTATACTAATTTTTGTCCAATGTTTATTTTTTATGTATTGGTTTGTTTTTTTTCATTAAGTAAAACAACTTTATTCAAATTTTTCATGTATTTGTAAAAAATGTTGACAGGAAATAGAATCAAGAATCAACCAAGTGATGTGCAAATAAAAAGAGAAAGAAAAGACGAGAATTGGTGAATCTCAAACTAATGATATGTTTAAGTATGTGATGAGAACTAAAACTTTTGAAACTGAGGAAACTGTTAGAATTTATATGAACAAGGAAGATGAAGAGTTTCCTATTGAATAGGATGAAGAGCTTGTTACTGAAGAAAATTCAAACACGAAGAGTGTAGAAGAATTTGTTGGAGATGATGCTAATGTAATAAACGAGAACAAAAAACAATTTGATAATGAAAACAGGGAAGACAATGAGAAAGTTGATGATATTAAGGGTATTCATTGAGAATGTGGATATGAATGATTCTGGAAATTGTGGGAAAATTGAACAATGAATAAGAGATTTTTGGTTCAGAAAGGTCCACCCACAAAACCACCTACTGATTGTCCTTTTCCGAGAGATGATATTCATAGATGTTTCACTTATTCTTATTATACAAGAAAAATGAGCAACGGAGAAAAACAAGGGAAAAAATAGTTAGTTTACTCAAAAACTTAAAACAAGATCTTTTGTTTTTGTTGTAAATTATTTAATCAAGAAACAAGTCTTCTTGTTTTGGTAACTACTTGGTATGATGATTGGAGAAATCCTTCACACATGCTGAAATCACATGAAACTACTCATCACCATATTAGGCCGAAAAAGAGGGAAACTATTGATAAGCATTTGCATGAGGCAATTAACAAAGAGAGAAAGCATTGGAGAGATCTAATGTTAAGGATAATCGTAGTGGTAAAAACTCTAGCAGAAAGGAATGCTACATTTTTTTGGAAAAAACGAAAAGATTATTGATCAAAATAGTGGAAATGTTTTGGCTTTTATTAGGATGATAGGAACCTTTGATCAAATAACGAATGAACACATTTGACGGATTGAAAAAGCTGAAACTCATTACCATGATCTCATATGGATGGTAATCAGTTTATCACATATTACTAACATTTGGATCGCTTGGATCGATTATCGCATATTACCATTTTAAAAAGAATGGATGGTTGTTATCCAAATACATGAACCACTTATCCCATATTACTAACAATTTCAATTGCAGTTGCTAGTGCAAAAAAAAAATTTTCCAAGTTGAAGCTCATAAATAATTATCTACATTCGACTATATCTTAAAACCATTGAATGAATTGTCAATAATATTAATAGAACACGAGTTGGCTGAAAATCTCGATTATTCAAAGTTAACAAATAATTTTGCAGTAAAAAAAGGGAGGATTATTTTTCATGAATACATATTAATATTTTCATCTTTTATTGTTTATGTTTAAAAAGTAATTTTTGATAAGATATTACATTATTTTGATTATAATTATATATATATATATTAAATGCTTAAATGCAATAAAAATGTTTTGTACAATTACGCATCAATTTATTTATCTGGTTTAACTATCATATGACACATGCCCGACTCTCTTGGTAGCGATGGAATCTGGACGCTTCAAGCTTTCCAAAACATTTGAGCTTGCATGATTTGGAGTTGCAAGTTATAGTTAATTATTTCTTTTGGAGTGAGCAATTTTACACAAAATCTAGAAATCTAAAACAGTTTGGTATGTGTTTTTCAGTTTCATTTTGGAGTTTTGGGTGTAATTTTGGAGAAAATAGCGTTGTTTGTTTGTTTGTCGTAGTGTCTGCGGCAGTGACTTTCGCTCATATGCTACAGTTATACGATGCAGTATTGTTGTTCGTTTTATCATCGTAGCGTCTGACCACAGGTTGTCGCTGTAAGTTTGTTCGTTTGGCAATCGCACGGTTGATCGCAGGTTGTCGCCGCAGGTTTATTCGTTTGGAAAACACACGGTTGGTCGTAAATTATCGCTACAGGTTTGTTCTTTTGACAGTCGTGCGGCTGATCACAAGGTTTGACCGCAAGTTTGTTCGTTTTGTTGCTGCAGCGATAATTTTTCAACTTATGTTTTAATTTTTATAAATTTGTACAATTATTTTTTCATAAATTTCTGTAATTATATTTTTATAAATTTGTACAATAAGGATTTTTTTTTCTGTTAACAATCATAATAATAAATTTTTAGTTAAATATAGTTATATAATTAATAATAAAATCATAAATTAAAAATAATAAAGTAACTTTTTTAATTAAATAAAATAAAAATAATTCATCAAAGTTATATATTAAGCTAAAATAAATAAAAATAATATATCAAATTCTTAACTAAAATATTTAATATGGTAGTCGATATCTTCTACCATATTCATTTGGTATGTTGTCACGCAGAATTTTCATTGTTCTATCACCGGTCGGCTCATATGAAATATGTTCACCATGTGCATTATCACCATCAGCTTATTCTCCTTCTTCTTCTTCATCACCATGAGCATGATATTCTTCTCTTTTTTGCCACTGTGCAAAATCATAATCCTCTCGATGTGAATCCCGAATAAAATTGTGTAGTACCATCGTTGCTGTTACAAGCTTAATCCACTTAATCAAACCATACTTCAGGTGTTTACGATCTAAAACCCTCCATTTTGTTTTCAATACTCCAAATGTCCGCTCAATCATTGATCTCAAACTTGAATGTTTTCGATTGAATAGTTCTCGTGTGTTTGTTGGTGGTCCTACTCTGGCAAATTGAACTAGATGATATCGAATGCTACGATGCAGACCAAGATATCCTGTCCTATTAGAAAATCCAAAGTCAACTAGATAGTACTTTCTATTAGATAGTTGTGGAAATGAAGGTTCATTTCTCGCACAATGAGTCAATACCTTTGTATCATGTGCTCTACCAGGTACACCGACATATGCGTATATGAACTTCATAACAAAGTTACATATAACAAGAACATTTATTGTAGGTTCTTTTTTTCTACCTCTATACGTTTTTGCAGTTCGACTAGGAGGGCGAACTGGTACATGAGTTCCATCAAGTTCTCCAATACAATCTTTAAAAAATAGCCAATATCGATCATTATTCCTTCAAACAGGTTTACTCTTGTAAACTCACATTCTTCTGGTTTTACTGTATCCGCTGCAAGCTTGAGAAGAACACTCAAAACATCATCAAGTTTTCTTTTCAGTATATCCAATGACCGTTGATATCTTTCAGCTATAACCCGCATTGTTTTGTCTTGACCAACTACCTCAAGAAACATGGCGATAGATTCTTCAATGTAGACATTTTAAAACTCTTGTAATCCATATTTATTAGTTAGCATCCTACATAACTCTTCAAATGTTTTTTGATTCATTGGAATAATATCATAGCATTGTTGATCTTATCCATGCATAAGCTATTAAACATGACACCATCCTACTCCTCGATCTGTTTTATGACTCAATATCTCAATACTAAGCACACCAAGAAAACCAAATTCATCATCATCATCATCTTCATCATTATCCAATATCCATATTCTAACCATCTGAAAAATATATTGAAAATACAACAATTATACAAGGCTAAAACATAATTGTAAACCAAAAGATATGTGGTGTTATATACCAAATTATATATATAAACTGAAATCATAATCCAAAATATTTAAAAAGTTCATAGTAGTTAATTTTATCATCATAGTACTTAAGCTAAAATATTAGACCATAAAAACGTAAACAAAAGCTAATCATCAAGTTTTCTCCCGGTCCTATGCTCCAAATAGTTGATCATATTTTCAGCACTAGAAAACGTTACAAAGTTTTGGCGATTCGCTGCATCAGCTAAAAGATGATCAATCGATGCTCGGTGAAATGGAGACCATTTCCTCACTCTAGGAAATTCATTAAGTATCTCAACTACACGTTCAACGCTAGAAGTATACTCAGGCTCGAGCATTTGTTCTATTATTTTGTTATTCTTCTCTAGAATTTCATTGCGTTCAACACAAGTCTTTTAACTACCTCTTTCTCTTTGCGTTTTCTTTTTGTTTTTGAACTTTTAGCTTGGGTTTATGGCTCTACCGCTGGCACTGACATATCTATATCAATAGAGTCAACTTCATCTTCATTATCTCCATCTACTCGAGAATTTAAACTAGATTCGCCTTACTGAGCGCTCCATCCTTCTGCTCTAGTTATTACTATAGTACCAAACTCCTCTTCAAATACATCCATATTTGGAATCAATTTGTTTTTGAATTTTCTACCTTCAGGCCATTCCTATAATAGAAACAAAGATATTGTATATGAGCAAAGATACACATTACAATTAACAAATTCGATTATTAATTCTATACAAAAAACTCAAAAAACTATTATTCAATAGAAATTACCTTTATACGTTCCTCCCACCAATCATCCAATATGTTTATTTTTCCCATAACATCATATCCAAGTCCAGTTCTATTGTGAGTTAACCTCTTGAATTTAACGTATACTTTTTTACTAGTATCTACTTGTTTTTGAAATGTTTCCATTGGAGAAGCCTTTTCCCAAATCTCTCCTCAAACTTCTTTATAATGAAGTTTTTCATAGTTTGATTCATTCCAAGTTTTGGTATGTTTCCTTTTTTTTTTCTTATCCGCATAAAATTGAAAAAAGTACCAATATTTTTCATTGGTCCAATTCTAAAAATAATATATAGAATTAGTTACAAATCAGCCAATAAATAACCGATAATTTACTTACATCAATAGCTATCTTAAATTATGAATTTGATTGATGTTTTTGTCCTTTAAAACTACTGCAAAAAATAAAAAGAAAATGTAGTTAAAGAAAAGACAAACCGCAAAAAATTGTATCCATCCATCTTACAAAAACCGCAGAAAACTGCAAAAGCATCATACCGGTGATATAATATGTTAATTAAGACTTTAATGACTGTTCCAATTAGACTTCTTCCATTAAGTGGTTTTGGAGATTCTTAAAAAAAAGGAAGCAGGACTCCGCTGGGTACATCATGCAAGATAGGCATCATGGCTTTGTGTTCTATTATTTATTTTTTGGTTTCACACAAAAACCTAAGTGTAAAATACGAATCTGGATCCGTATAAGTCAAACCACGAGAACAAATGTCAATTCAAGTTCCAAAAACCAAAAATTGTCGGAATTGAGATCCGAATTACGAAACCCAGACTGGGAATTGTTGAGATAAATAGCTTTTTCAAGTTCATTGAAAAGATTTGATATTAAAATATTCATGTAAATTCCCGAACGAAAACACAAATGAACAACAACACCTACCAAAATAAAAATCAAGGCTTGTTAGCAGTTTCGAGTACCGAAATAAACAGTAACCAAGTTCCATACTTTCTCTCAATGTTGAATAATCAAACACGAATGTTTTTCTACAGATTCAGCAAAATCTACGCAGAACCAAATAAGTAAAATTAAAACTTTAAGATTTAACTAACCTCGAGAAGAAGAGCAGGTACGAAAAACAAAGAATCGAATCGAGCTTTAGGGTTGAGAAAAAAGTGTCCGGCAGAGAAGGAATAACGAATAAGAAAACGAATTTAGGATTAAGTTTTTATATGTAATTATCATTAGAAATAGGGGTATTTTGTTATTTATAGGTTCTATCACAATTTTTTGACTGTAACGATAAAATTTAGCGACGGTTAAAATTTTATATCATTGATTACTGCAGTTGACCGCACCATTTGACCGCAAAAAACTATGATTTACAAACTAACACCATTTCTCTGCAAAATGTAGCTGGAATTTTTTTGTGTCTGACATCACTAATATGAAATAACAATATCATATTGGTTGTGTTTCTAGACAAAAGGCATCCACGAAATCGCCAAAGCT
Source organism: Pugionium cornutum (assembly GCA_018901935.1). Lineage (NCBI taxonomy): Eukaryota > Viridiplantae > Streptophyta > Magnoliopsida > Brassicales > Brassicaceae > Pugionium > Pugionium cornutum. Next base: position 10,707,367 of record CM032155.1, read on the forward strand.
ATTAGTATTATTTGGAGAGGTAAATCCTATTAGCCATGTGTCATGTTTGTTTCAAAAATAGAGACTTTTTCAAAAATCAAAACCTAATTTCTTCCACCAAACTCCAATCGCTAAGATAACAACAATAATTTCCAACCGTTTCAACCTATTTTCGTCATCTCCAAAACACAATTGCTAGTTTAACTCGGAAATTGATTTAAACACAAAGGCGAGGGTAAGATTTGTGGATTAATGACTCTTCTAATCAATTAGTATTGATAAGTCATTGATGATGACTATCAGACTCAAAGTGAGGCTTAAAAGGGTGCGATGGTCATCGAACAAGATGGCCTTTACTCTCTTGTTGAATTGATTGAATAGACGTAACAGTGGATCGATAATGTAAACCACAATTCATAAAAAAATGGTGGTGCATGCGGAAAGCTTAAAATAATTGATTTGGCAATCAGTCTCATCAAAATATACTTATATTTTTTTATTTATCTTACCTGGAGTTAAAGATGTTTGATCTGTAACGATTCAGGTATTAGTGATCTACTAGGAAGTGATTTCCGGTATCATACGAATGAGGACAAAACACGTGGAAAGATCATGTGATGATTTGTAGAGTCATCACTAAACAACTATTTTGAGTCTCTATGGGAATAACACACCAACCGTCACACGAAAGTCGGTCCACAACCTAGGGAGGGCATGGGGGCCGATGGACGGGGAAATCAGAAGCGTTACAATTTAGTATAAGAGTCAAATCCAAACGAGTGTGGAGTCGTGTGTGTCAATGGAGAAAATTCAGCCAATGATAAAGCTGAATAAAATCACACGTCAATATGGAAACTTAAACTTATAATAATGTGAAGATCTTCACAACGGCTAAATAATTGGGAGAATCTACAATTCTTGGTCAATTTCTTTTTCTGACCAATATTATAGCTGTCAAGAAAGATATTATTAATATCTTGTGTTTTTCTATGTATATATATATGTATATTGTCTTGAAAGAAATAAGAAGAATATACTGCAGAAACTCTCAGAACTTTTCTACTTCTTGTCATTCTTACGTGCTTAAGGTCTTAAGCACTTTTTCTCAAATACACTCATATTTTTGTTCATGGTATCAGAGCAGTAGTACGCTCCATATCTCTAAATATTTTTCTTTTTCTTTTCAAAAAAAAAAGGAGGTGCTTTTTGAAGGAGACCTTCAACAGCACTACACAAAAACTTGTTCCCTTTCTTCTCAATGGCCAGAATTATTTAATCTGGTCTAGAGCCGCAAAAAGAGCACTTTGCAGCCGCGGTTTATGGAAATATGTAACTGAATCCAAAGAAGAGCTGGCAGAAGCCAAGAAATTCGGAGTTGTTGAGACTTCGACAACCAATGCCATCCAAGAGGATGAGAAGTGGTTTCAAGAGGATCAATATGTGATTACATTGATCCAAGGATCCTTGGAAACATCCATTTACGTTGCATACTCCTTTGTTGAAACAGCAAAAGAGTTATGGGACACACTTCAACGTGTTTACGGAAACGTCTCCAACATATGTCGAATCTATGAAATCAAAAAGACATTAGGAGGGTTTAACCAAGATGGAAAAAGGTTTGTCGAGCATCTCGGAGAGCTACAACCATTGTGGGCAGAGCTTGCCGTACTACGTCCACCAACCTCAGATTTAACCATCCTTTCCCAAAGAGAAGAGCAAGATAAGTCTTTTTTATTACTATCCTCACTTGATTCAAACTATAATAATTTAGTGCAGCACATTGTTAGGATGGACAAGTTCCCATCTTTCAATGAATTATGTATGATGATACAAAAAGAAGAAAATTCCATGAGACATTTTGGAAATAAAATAGAAGGGTTAGCCTTAAAGGCAAAAGGATTTGAGAGAAAGATGAAATGCAGCCACTGTGGAAAAATGAATCATTCAAAAGAAAAGTGTTGGGAGCTTCACCCACACTTGAAACCAAAGAGAATGCAAGACACTACTAGGGTATATTCTAAGGAGAATGCATCGGCACATGTGGCACAAGGAGAAAGTGATCGCATAAGGAATGAGATGGAGGCAATTCTTAAGGAATACGGGATCACAAAAGATCCAGGTAACTTAAAGGCCCTTTCCACTTCTTTAATCAATAGATCATCATTTATTATAGATTCTGGAGCTTCAGATCATATGGTATGTGATGCGAAACTTGTTGAAAATAATCAAAATTATGAAGGACTAGTTTCTATAGCTGATGGTAAAGAAGTTAAAGTAACTGGAAAAGGAGTTCTTAACATATTCAATAAAAAGACTAGTGCTCTTGTCTTACCTAATTTTACATGTAACTTGTTGTCCGTTTATAAACTTGCAAAAGATTTAAATTGTGAAGTTATATTTCGAACTAATGAAGTTATTTTTCAGGATATTGATACTGGAAATACAATGGGAAGGGGAATAGGACGAGATGGATTATACTATATTGATATTCCTTCGATCGATAAAGAGAAAAATTATGGCTTTAGAGTTGTTTTTAAAGTCTCTAATATTACTCCCGAACTTTGGCATGCAAGGCTTGGTCACCCTCATAATAAAGCTTTGAGTTTTTTGATCCCAAACACTATATTTGATAATAAAATATGTGAAACTTGCATCTTAGGAAAGCATCATAGAAGTGTATTTCCTAAATCTGAGACATCATATGAAAATTGTTTTGAGTTGATTCACTCGGATATATGGACATCACCACATATTTCTCGTGATAATCATAAATATTTTATCACTTTTATTGATCAAAAATCCAAGTATACGTGGATAACTCTCATGTCTTCAAAAAGAGAGGTCTATAAAGCATTTGTAAATTTTGTGGCTTATGTTACTAACCAGTATAATGCAGTTATTAAAATTTTAAGAACTGACAATGGTGGAGAGTATATGAGTACTCAGTTTCAGGAATTTCTTGAAAAACACGGCATCGTACATCAAACTTCATGTCCATATACACCACAACAAAACGGAGTTGCGGAGCGAAAGAATCGACACTTGATTGAGACGGTGCGGACATTGATGTTACACCACAACCTTCCACTTAGACATTGGAGTGATGCTGTGTCAACTGCTTGTTATCTCATCAACAAAATTCCAACATATGTCCTTGGAGACATATCTCCACATGAGGTATTAAACAAAACAAAACCTCGTATTGATTATCTTAAAATATTTGGGTGTTTGTGTTTTGTTCACATACCAGATAGTCAGAGAAACAAACTGGATGCAAAGAGCATAAAGTGTGTGTTCATCGGTTATTCACCAACGCAAAAGGGATATAAGTGTTTTCATCCTCCAACAAACCGTGTTTTAATCTCACGAGACGTCACGTTCTGTGAAAATATTTGTTATTACCAAGAGAAGACAAAACAAAACCTCGAAGAAATTATTGTACAAGACATAAGACATGTGGACAAAGTAAGTGATAATATAATTAAAAATAATTATCATGAGATAGCAGATGGTGGAAATCGAGCATCTTTTGGTCATGATGAGCAACAACATGTGGAGGAGGCTTTTAGTGGAGAACAACAAGTGGATACATTTGAACCAAGAATTAACAATGGAAGCCAAGAATGTGATAGCTCATTACCAACAGAAGTGATAGAGGAAAGTGGGTCCCAACAAGAAACAAATTTGAGTGGGGGTGAAGAAACAAATCAAGAACTCGCACCACTGGAAAATGATCAATCAATATTCCAACTACAACCAGAACCAAATGCAGTAGAGATAGAACCAGCACAACCGGCAATAAGAAGAAGTAATCGTCCGAGATGCCCATCTATCAAATACTCAGATCCAATTTGGATACACAAAAATAATATGGCCGTTAATTATCCTATCCAAACTGTTTGTACTAATGATAATCTTTCTCCTGTTCACCAAGCTTTCTTGAGTGCTTTAGATTCAAACAGGGAACCAAAATCGTATGACGAAGCAATGAAGTGCAAAGAATGGAAAGAAGCAGTACGAGAGGAACTAGGATCTATGCATCGGAATGAAACTTGGGATATATATAGCAACATTGCCTTATGGAAAAAGGCTGTCGGATGCAAATGGGTATTCAAGATTAAGTACCAAAGCGATGGCTCCATCGAACGCTACAAGGCGAGATTAGTAGCAAAGAGATTCACTCAAACATATGGAGAGGATTATACCGAGACGTTTGCACCTGTTGCAAAACTCAACACAATTCGGATACTTTTTTCTGTTGCAGTGAACTTACGATGGCCACTTTACCAAATGGACGTGAAGAACGCCTTCCTCCAAGGAGAACTTGATGAAGAAGTCTACATGACACTACCTCCCGGTCTTGAAGTGCCATTCTCCGACGAGAAAAATATTGTTTGTAAACTTAAAAAGGCGATTTATGGATTAAAACAATCTCCTCGAGCATGGTATAACAAGTTAAGCAAGGCATTGGGGAATCATGGGTTCAAGAAAAGTGAGCTAGACCATTCTGCCTTCACTAAACTGTCGGAGACCGAGATAGTGGAATTAGAACACTCCGCGTTCACGCAACAAACAAAAACGGGTATAGTTGTTCTAATAATATATGTTGATGATATAATTATCTCTGGTAGCAATTTGGCTATGATAGAAAACACTAAGAGTTTTCTCAAACGTCAGTTTGATATCAAAGATTTAGGAGAACTTCAATATTTTCTTGGAATAGAAGTAATTCGATCAGAACATAATTTATTTCTATCACAAAGAAAATATTGTATTGACCTTCTCAATGACACAGGAAAATTAGGATCTAAGCCTGCAAAAACACCAATTGAAATTGGATACAAAGAACGTCAACAAAGAGAGCCATTTGATGACATTGGCCAATACCAACGCACAGTAGGTAAAATGATTTATCTTTCGATTACTAGACCTGATATTTCATTTGCAGTGTCTCAGGTTAGTCAACATATGCAAGCTCCACGAGTAGAACATTGGAGAATGGTGGAAAGGATTTTGAAGTACTTGAAAGGAGCTCCCGGTAAAGGAGTTTTGATGCAAGATAATGGACACACAAATATTGTGGGATATTGTGATGCAGATTGGGCTGGTGATATTGATGATCGAAGATCCACTACGGGTTATTGTACGTTCGTTGGAGGAAACCTTGTCACTTGGAAGAGTAAGAAACAAGAGGTGGTATCGAGATCGAGTGCGGAAGCGGAATACCGAGCAATGGCAAAAACGACAAGTGAGCTTGTATGGATTAGAGGACTCCTTCATCAATTTGGTATAACATCAACAACTCCCTCCACACTTCATTGCGATAATCAAGCAGCCATCCACATAGCGAAAAATCCTGTGTTTCACGAACGAACAAAACATATTGAAGTAGATTGTCATTACACTCGTGAAAAAATACAAGATGGAACGATTGCCCCCACTTATGTTCCCAGCGGATTGCAATTGGCGGATATATTTACAAAAGCTACCACCACCAAAGTGTTTGAAGAAGTATGTGACAAGCTCGGTATGTCAAACCTTCACATACCAAGCTTGAGGGGGACTGTCAATGGAGAAAATTCAGCCAATGATAAAGCTGAATAAAATCACACGTCAATATGGAAACTTAAACTTATAATAATGTGAAGATCTTCACAACGGCTAAATAATTGGGAGAATCTACAATTCTTGGTCAATTTCTTTTTCTGACCAATATTATAGCTGTCAAGAAAGATATTATTAATATCTTGTGTTTTTCTATGTATATATATGTGTATATTGTCTTGAAAGAAATAAGAAGAATATACTGCAGAAACTCTCAGAACTTTTCTATTTCTTGTCATTCTTACGTGCTTAAGGTCTTAAGCACTTTTTTCTCAAATACACTCATATTTTTGTTCAGCGTGGACACACCGTTGGGGGTGACGATTTGGTACGCAATAAAGACGTTGCGTCCTATGAGTGGAGATGAATGTAAACCTCAGTTTATAAAAAATGGTGATGCATGAGGAGAGTTTAAAAAATTGATTTGGCTGCATATATCACAAAAGTAAACTTATTCAGTCACATGTCTAGGTAAAACTCCAAAGCTAAGGGTGTTTGGAGTGGAGCAATTCAGAGATGAGTGACTTACCGAGAACTGATTTTTGGCGTGAACAAAACACGAGAAAAAATCATATGGTGATTTGGATGATCATCAGTAAACATCTCTTTTGAGTTTGCAGGAATAGCACACCGACCGTTGGACAAGGGTGAGATCTTCGGGGCCAGAGAGAGCGTGGGGGCCCATGGGTGGGAGTGATCTATAAAGAAGACGAACATAGGATTTCTTGACGATAACACACACAAAGAAGAAAAACCTAGGTTTTTATAGACTGGTTAAACGTTTGTGTTCTATAAAGCTGCAAAGAAGCTTTATCAATATGTGCAAGGATCAACTAGATTCATACCCACGCTATGCATGGGGAAAAATATTCGTAAATTATATTTTATTAGTAAATATAAATTAAATTTTTATATAATTTAAATTTTTATTTAAAATTACTTTTAATATTAATTTTTATATATAAAAATTAAGAAAAGAAAAATAATTATTTTTTTATGAATTTAATAGTATTTTTTGTTAATTTAATAAAATATATTAATTATATAACCAAATTAATAACAATAATATACTTGTAATTATTCTAATAAGTTAAACTCATTTATATATTTATTTGAAATTTACTTTATTGATGACACGTCAACACGATATTTCTGTAATAACATGTCAGAGTAAAATTATTTTATTAAAATGTTTCTCAAATAATGTATTAGGAATTACGGTAGTAACTTACATCTATTTATATTTATTTGAAATTATTTATAAATTAACGTATAAAAAATTAAAAAAATAAAAATTATTGTTTTTGTAAATATAATAATAATTTTTAGATAGTTGAATAAATTATATTTATTCTATAACCAAATTAATAAGTGGTATGTATTGTAATTATTCTAGTAATTTTAACCCTTTTATATATTTAAGCTGAAATTCACTATGGTGTTGACACGTCAGCATGATATTTTTGTTATTAACACGTCAGGATAATGTTAGTTTGTTAAAAAGTTTCTCAAATAATATATTAGAGATTGTAAAAAGAAAGGAGACAACCGAGGTCCCAGCACCCTCTCCTTTGGCTCCAAGAAAATGAAGCCTTTTGTTGCACCATACTAGGTAGATTAAAATAGGTATACCCATCCCATTTATACTCACCATATATAAAATCCACTACATTTAAATCTCAAATATTATAAAACCTATTTATTATAAAGATATAATAGAAATATCCATTTAGACCAATTTATAATTACACTAACCTATTTAAATTCATTTAACCTATTTAATTTATTTAAAGGTGTATATTTTCCTTGTTTATATTTATTTAGAAACATTATATTTTTAATAAAAAAATATTTTAATTTTAATTTTAAAAATATGTAATAACTTTACGTATTTATTAAAAATATTATTTTTTATAAATATATTAAAATATTTTAAATAAATAAAATATTAAATTTTTATCATATGTTTTATAGTAAATTATAGTTTTCTAATATTTTTAAATGTTAAAATGGATAAATTTACTTTATTTAGAATTCATCCCATTTAAATTTATTTTCTGTCAAAAAAGTATTCTATATTTTTGTCAATATTAAGCATTTTTATCCAAAATATGATTCCATATTTTTCTGACAAAAACGTAATTCAAAATTTTTTACTAAAAACAGAATTCTTAATCTTTCCGTTAAAAACGTAGTTCTGTATTTTCTACCAAAAACGTAATTCAACATTTTTCCACTAAAAACGTGATTTCATATTTTTTCGTTAAAAACGTGATTTCACCATTTCCATCTAATTTCCTATTTTTCCACCAAAAATGTAATTTTGCATTTTTTGTCCAAAATGTGATTTCGCAATTTTTGGTAAAAACATAATTTATTTTTTGAAAAAAAATATAATTCCGTATTTTCCCATCAAAACGCAATTTTGTATTTTCACGTTAAAAATATTATTTTATATTTTTTACTAAAAAGTAATTTTTATTCTTTATTTTCTACAAAAAAATTTATTGATTACTTATTATAAAATATTTTTTTGAATCATTATTGATTAAATAAAAATAAAATTTAAATGGGTTTAATATTGTATCCATTTTTTAAAGAAAAAATGTTTTTTAATAAATGAGTTTTAAATGAATATCCATTTAAACTCATTAATTTCAATTTTAATAAATGAATCTAAATAAATTTTTAAATTTTATAAGTATCCACTAAACACCCATTAATTATAACCCCATTTTAACATGCATGACGTCTCCAAAGTTTGCTTGACTTCTTTTCTTTGATATCCTTCTGAGTTGTTGTTAAAACATGAAGCCTGGAATTAACACGCTAGATTCTCCGTCTTGCTCAAAAATCTCTTAATCTTAAGAGGAAAAAAAATGAGACTTTCTTCAAGAAAATTCATTTCCTTCCCCGATTATGATCTACCTCTCTGTACTTTTGGCAACAATGGAGTCATGTTCAGAATGAGAAACAAATTCAAAGGCACGAATTTCTGTCTCGAGTTTGTAACTAGCTAAGGAATCAGCCAAACAAGAGAAACCCTAAAAGGACGGAAAAAAGCCTGGAGGTCTTTCATCCAAACAAATAAGATGATAAAAGTGAAAAGGATTGGTGTTACCTTCTTAAAATATTCATGATTTCGAAGTACAGTTGAAAACCATGTCGGAAAGTTCCTTTAAATTCAAGCATTGCGATTCATCATCCCAACACTTTTTCAAGATGACGGCCAAAGCATCACCTAAGTGAGGGAACTCCAAGTTAAAAGAAAGATACGAATAAGTGTTGGGATCAAGAGAGGCGCATTTCGGTCATACGTTGAAGGCTAAAGAGTCAACCTTCGAAGGAGGGGAACGGACTGAAGAGATTGGTGGGAGCTCATGTTAAGTTGTACTACGAGGGATAGATCATGTTCGAAAAGACTCAACCCCAAAGGTCAATGAGATAGGATAAACCGATTAACAACATGGTTTAGCTGTTTAGCTTACGATTATTTGGTTTACTTACTCTTCCTTTGCCGTCACTTACATAAGGTTCAGCCGGCTCGTTAAAAAGTCAATCGAACAATTATTCATCTGACTAAATCTTTTTTATTTCTCTAAATCATCATCACTATCTTCCATCATCAAATCAGTGTCCTTCGAGAGGATCTTTCTTCTTTCGTGATCTTCTTTTAGGTTTGATTTCCCCTTTTTTCGAAATCGTGGTGGTAGTTTCTAGATTGGAATCTATCCTTCGGGTTTTTATTATCTCATTGGTATCAGAACATTCGAGATTTTTGAACCTTAATCTATGGCAATCACAGAAGAACAATGACTATCCAACATGCTTTTACATGTGGAAGAGATACGCATGCGAAAGGAGGAGCAAAAACATGCATACGATGTGTAACATTAGTTTTTTACTTTTTCAATTCAATAGGTTACAAAATAACTTATGAAACTAGTAACTAAATAAAACGAAAATAACCATTTTAATCCAGTAGTTTAGTAAAAACGTTTTTCAATTAATCAAACTTAACATCAAAATAATCTCCAACAACTTATTCTATAAATCCTTAACAAAAGAAAATAGTTATATTAGATATCTTAAATCCACCGTCAATTAGACAACTAGAGATAACTACTCCTCTTGATCACCTGCAAGAAATCGAGGAGGGGTGAGTAATCGAAGACTACTTACCGAGGGAAGTCTCGAGACTTACGAATTATATATAAACAAATATATCTACGAAAAATATGAAGCTTAAAACTAATACAAGCAAGCAATCACGTGTCCAATACTATCATATAACACACAAGCGGAACTTTATTCCACCAAATTCTCCATCTAAAACGGAGTGGGTCACCACGTGCCTCACCACACAAATCCCTAGTGCCATACGGATCCCTCGTGCCATACGAATCCCTCGTGCCATACAGATCCCTGGTGCCTAAGAAATTTTTTCTAGCTATCCATGTGTGGCCAATAACAACCATCCGACTATCACATTGGGAATCTCCCAGCTCGTTAGCCATCTTAACCTATGGAGTCTATATGCATCTATAGACCACCATAGAACTACAAGTGGGTGCTCCCATACGTGGTCAAGCACAACCATATTACCATATCCATTGGAATCTTATTTCTTGCAGGACCTAATGCGGTTTCTCCGCCTCTAAGTGATTCTAGCATTTCCTATTATTAATACATTACTAGTTTTTTATCAATCATTAGTTTTACTATGAAACACATCATCAGACATCACACATTTATTTTTTATTCTCTAATTTTCTATACTAGTTGTTGTTATAAATATATCTACGCCTTTTAATATTTGGTACAATCATCACATAATTTTTTTATAAAATATATCACAAAATTTGCTCGAAATAATAATAAACTAAAAATTAATATTTGATTCAATCCTCACGCAACTACTTACAAAATATATAATATAATGTACTCAACTTAATAATAACTAAATTTTAATATTAATTTAATCATTACACAATTATTTATGAAATATTTAATACAATAAACTCGGCTTAATTACAAACTAAATATTAATCAAACATATATAACACGAACTCGTTCCTCATCATAAAAATTTGGGTTTGATTCTTTGATTAGGAATAGCAAAACTGAAAATCTGATTAGCAATCTCGTTTTGCGTCACTTTAGATTAAAAAAAAAATTGAATTAATAATCTTTGATTTAGTACAAATTTTTAAAAATTAAACATGAGAATTGGATTAAGGGTTTATATTGATTTGAGGATTTCTCCCAAATTAAACAATCCACAAAGTCCACAGAAAGCTCAAGGTCATGTTAACTGTCAACGTGATTATTCCTTAAAAGAAAAACAGTGGGGTTTACACATTGGTCAACACTAATTAAGCTAAGGAGCATACCACCGTTAATTTTCCTAACCGATACTATGATGTGGTTTACTAAACCAACCAGTATCACTAAACCACAATAATTGTTTTAATAACAGTAAGTCGATAACTATGGAGTTATGCGATCGTATCTTCATGAAGGAGCTGTTTACGGCAGAGCTAGGTCCGCAACAGTTGGATCGAAGAAGGGGTTGAGTCCCCGAGGTGGTTCTTTGATGGTTCAAGCCCTATTGAAGATTAGAGTCATTGTTTTCAACAAATCAAACAAAAATACGGGCTTGGTCACTCATGGTTATCTCTCCGGCACCGTTTGATCACGCAATGGCACGAGCTTGGCACGGTGACTGTTTCCGGTGGTTCGTGGGGGCATTTGTGGTGGCGGCTAGTGGAAGTGAGCCTTGTCTTGGGGGGTTGTGCCCTTCTCTTATACACAATTAGAAAAATAGGGTTTGGTTCGGATTGGCCTTGCTAATGGGCTCAGTTTGGGCCTCGGTATTGGAGCCTTAAAATTCTCCTTCAACACAAAAGAATTCGTCCACGAATTTGAACCGTTATCTTGTCCATTACTCCTATATTTAAAGAATACATGATAGTATGTCTGTAATTTGGCTTTCTAATCCCCCAAGTATCTTCTAAGTATTCCATCACTTTCCAAACGTACTTTGGTCGATCTAGTCTTTTTTCCTTGGATATTCATATCTTGACGGTCCAATATTTCTACTGGTTTAATCAATGTAGTCAAGTTCCGGTTTAAGTCTAATGGCGGTTTAGATAAGACCAATTTTGGTTCTTTGATGACCTTCTGTATAACCAAAGCGTGGAAGACATAATGGAATTCTGATAACTCTTGCGGTAATGCCAAATGATAAAGTACAACCCCAATCCTTTCGGTAATGATATAAGGTCCCATATAACTCGTCTTAAACTTCCCCAACTTGCGGTTTTTATCTGCTCCTCGAAATGTCCTCATTTTTAGGTATACTGCATCAGCAACTACAAACTCCAAATCTTTCTGCCACTTATCTACATAATTCTTTTATCTATCATGGGCTTCTTTTAGTCTAACGTAAAGCAATTCAACTTTTTTTACTGTCTTTAGAACCATTTTCGGCTCATGTCCTTACGCTCCCCCACTTTAGTCAAACAAAGAGGGGTACAACATGGCCTTCTGTACAGAGCTTCATACGGTGGCATTCCTATGCTGGAGTCGTAGATGTTATTATACACAAACTCTATCAGAGGTAAGTACTTGATCCAATTCCCTTCTCAGTCGAGTATACATGCCCCCAACATGTCCTCTCGCATTTGAATTATTCTCTCAGAATGTCCATCTGTCTACGGTGATACGTTGTGTTGAGGCGTACCTTTGTTCCTAATGCATTCTGAAAGGCTTGCCAAAAGATAGATGTAAACTTCGGATCCCGATCTGACACAATGCTGACCGATACTCTATGCATTTTGACAATCTCGTCTAGATATTGTTGTGCTAAGTGGTCTGCACTGTCCGTGTTCTTTATGGATAAAAAATAAGCAGTTTTAGTAAGTGGGTCCACAATCACCCAAATGGCATTCTTATCGCTAGTGGTCTTTGGTAACCCGGTGACAAAATCCATTGTTATCATATCCCATTTCCATTGTGGTAAGATCAAGTTTTGAAGTAGACCACTTGGAACTTGGTGCTCTGCTTTTATTAGCTGGCATGTTTGACACCGTGATACCCAAGCCCCCACACCACGCTTCATACAACTCCAATTATAATGTCATTTCAAGTCTTGCTACATCTTAGTGGTTCCTAAATGAACGGAGAATCGCAAACTATGACCATGTGCTAAGATCTCGTCACTTAGACTCTTTTCATTTGGAACACTAATACATGTACATACCATTCCCACACAATGTGGTGCCCCTCTACATTGTTTTCCACTGTTTTCTTCAATGTGCTATCAAGATTTTGCGCTTCACATATCCTCCATATCTTATCCGTCTGGTATATAGCTTCGAGTCCGACAACATCCCTCCAGCCGAAGTTGCACATGTTCTCAGGATGCACAAGGTTTCCTCGAGTTCTTGCATCTCTTTCTCCCTCGAGACATCATTCCTACGTCGGCTTAAGGCATCACCTACCAAATTAGCTTTTCAAGGATGGTAAGCGATGTACAAGTCATACTATGCTAGTAGTTCCATCCATAATTTTTTGTCTAGGGTTGAGGTCCGATTGTGAGAATATGTACTTCAGATTCTCATGATCTGTATATTCTTGAACCTTTTCCCCATACAAGTACGCACGCCAAATTTTGAGAGTGAATACAACGCCTGCCAGTTCTAGATCATGAGTTAGCTAGTTAATTTCGTGCGGTCTTAGCTATCTCGATGCATAAGTGATGACCAGCATTAGCACACACCCTAATCCATATCCAGACCCGTCTGTATACACCACATGTGGTACTCATGTCCTTGCTAATACTAACATAGATGATTCCATCAAATGTCCTTTCAATCTTTGGAGTTTAGCCACACTAGAAAATCCTTTCACAAACTTTCGATAGTAACATGCCAGTTCAAGGAAACTACGCACCTCAGGGGCGTTCCTACACGTTGGCCAGTTGGTTATCGAGATTATCTTTTCCGAGTCCATTGACACTCTGGTTTCCAAGAAGACGTAGCCGAGGAATCCAATATTCCTCTGCCAAAAATGGCACTTACTCAACTTGATGCGAACCTCCCAAAGAATGCACTTCTGAATGCGGTTGAGATAGGTTTTGCAACAAAATGAATCAAAATTCAATTTATTCAAAGATTATGGATTGAAGGGTCACACATTAGCTGCGAAAAGACTATGGATTTGTCTAAGATAGTAGCTTATATATTACATATTAATGGTACTAAATATTGACTAAAGGATATTACACACCAACAATGAGATTAAGAAGAGAATCACTCTTAAACTTAAGAAAAGAAGTTTTTTTTGTTTTAAAAGTTGCATGATGAAGTTTACAAGTGAAGCCTCTATTTATACTGTTAGGACATGTAAATAGGAGGCTACAACATTAAAATGGTTGAATTTACAAGGGAAGACTTGACCAAAGACCTTGACTTCATTAACTCTTATTTTTGACCAAAGATTTGGTGCTTCACATATCCTCCATATCATATCCGTCTGGTATATAGCTTCTAGTCCGACAACATCTCCTCCAGCCAAAGTTGTACATGTTCTTAGGGTGCACAAGGTTTCCTCGAGTTCTCACATCTCTTTCTCCCTCGAGACATCATTCCTACGTCGGCTTAAGGCATCACCTACCAAATTAGCTTTTCAAGGATGATAAGCGATGTACAAGTTATAGTATGCTAGTAGTTCCATCCATAATTTTTTTCTAGGGTTGAGGTCCGATTGTGTGAATATGACATACTTGAGACTCTTATGATCTGTATAGACTTGAACTCTTTCCCCATACAAGTACGCATGCCAAATTTTGAGAGTGAATATAACGCCTTCCAGTTCTAGATCATGAGTTGGGTAGTTAATTTCGTGTGGTCTAGCTATCTCGATGCATAAGTGATGACCAGCATCAGCACACATCCTAATCTAGATCCAAACCCGTCTGTATACACAACATGTGGTACTCATGTCCTTGGTAATACTAACATAGGTGATTCCGTCAAATTTCCTTTCAATCTTTGGAGTTTAGTCATTGGTCTAGCCACACTAGCAAATCCTTCCACAAACTTTGATAGTAACCTGCCAGTTCAAGGAAACTACGCACCTTAGTGGCGTTCCTAGGTGTTGGCCAGTTGGTTATCGAGATTATCTTTTCCGAGTCCACTGGCACTCCAGTTTCCAAGAAGACGTGGCCGAGGAATCCAATCTTCCTCTGCCAAAAATTGCACTTACTCAACATGATGCGAACCTCCCAAGGAATGCACTTTTGAATGCGGTTGAGATCGGCTTTGCAACAGAATGAATCAAAATTCAATATGTCCAAAGATTATAGATTGAAGGGTTACACATTAGCTGTGAAAAGACTACTCATTTACCTAAGATAGCATCTTAGATATTACACACTAAGGCTACTAAATGTTGACTGAAGGATATTACACACCAACAATCAGATTAAGAAGAGAATCACTCTCAAACTTAATGATGAAGTTTACAAGTGTAAACTCCTATTTATACTGTTAGGATACGTAAATAGGAGGAACCTACATCATTAAAATGGTTGAATTTACAAGGAAAGACTTGATCAAAGACCTCAACTTCATTAACTCTTATTTTTGACTATGAATGTAGACACTTCTTCTCCTCAATGAACCATAACTCTTAGTTTCTTGGTCTTGGCTTAGGTTAATGTTCCAACTAGGAGTGCAAGAGATTCTTCATGTTACACTGGTTCATTCCAAGCCATGATGCTCTCTTTTTTGTGCTTTCCATGCTCGTATCACAACTTTTTGTACAATTGTTGCTCCAGTAATTTATCTAACACAATCCACAAATGCCTCTCATTGTGCTCTCGGCTGCTTGAGTAAATAAGAATATCATCAATGAATACAATCACCAATTTGGACCAGTTTTAAGTGGACTCCTTTTGATTTTAAGCAACAAATTGGGTTGGTTGTAATGTGATTCATTTGCCTCATTAAAAACTTTTGCAAGAATACCCAATGGGAGACAACTTGGATAAGGAAAAAAGAGTACAAATGGATCACATACCCATTTGTATGTTGTCTTGAGCTTGTACTAAAATCAGAGTGATTTTAGGCACTTTTCCATTCAAGCCCAAGTGAATTTGTTGTGCATTCTTCTTTGTTGGGCAGGTTCCTAATCGGCTCTTTGAGTTTCTTGGTCTTGGCTTAGGTTAATGTTCCAACTAGGAGTGTAAGAGATTCTTCATGTTCCACTGGTTCATTCCAAGCCATGAGGTTCTCTTTTTTTGTGCTTTCCATGCTCGTATCACAACTTTTTGTACAATTGTTGCTCCAGTAATTTATCTAACACAATCCAAAAATGCCTCTCATTGTGCTCTCGGCTGCTTGAGTAAATCAGAATATCATCAATGAATACAATCACACATTTAGCCAAGTACTCTTGAAAAACATTATTCATCAATTTCATGAACGCAGCGGGCGCATTAGTTAATCCAAGTGGCATTACAACGAACTTGTAGTGTCCATACCTATTTCGAAAAGCCACTTTCCTATATCCTCATATGCTATCGCAATCTGGTGGTATCCTGATGCTAGATCAATTTTTTCGAACCACGAGATGCCTTGCAGTTGGTCCAAAAACTCATCAATTCGTGGTAATGGATACTTATTCTTGATTGTCACCTTATTCAGTCCTCGGTAGTCAATGCAGAATATAAAACTTACGTCTTTTTCACGAATAGAATTGGTGCTCCCCATGGTGAGCTACTCGGTCGGATGAACCCTTCATCTATATAAGATCTTCCAGCTGGTTCTTTAACTCTGCCATTTCTCCAGACGTAAGGCGATGATGAGTACATCAATACCAACTCACTAGAAGTTAAGAAATAGCCCATTATTATATCTGCTATGAGACAAGCTCAAAGAACAAGATCAGACACAAGAAACCTTAGTAAGATGTTCAACAAATTTGTGGAAAGTCTCATCACAATTATAGAAGATAGAGGATTTCGTGAATCTGAACTTACTAAAGAAATACAAAAAAGAAGAATATGAACAACTCAAGACTCCATCATATTCTTTTCTTCCAGTTCTACAAGGCCTTAAAGATACAACCTTTTTTATCATTACGAATATTAAAAAGGCATTATAAGGAGCTACAAGAGACCAATGTGCATATTTAAATATCCTATGTTTAAATTAACAAGTTTATTGGCTTATTTTTTTTTTACAGAAATGTGACTTTAAAGTTTAGGATTCTTTTATTTGTCATTAGGTCCTAATGTCTTGTTGTTAATTTCGCTTTAATCCTTCCATTATAATATATTTTCAGCCCTAGAAGGCACCTACTGCTGGACTATTATATAAAGTTTCTTTTTTCAGCATGTAATCACTTAAGTTTTTATAAAATAAAAACCAAGTTTTTCTTTCTTTAAAAGGAGCTAACGCCTCCAACCTTCTTTTGTGAGAATCCTTGAAGTTTGAGTGCTCTAGACTTATCACAAACCTTCCATAATCTGTGTGGCGTCTCTTTATCCATCTATCTATCAAATCTTCACTTAGATCCTCAAGAAAGTGCTCTACAGGCAGTTGAAGGGTCACCATCGATATGTTCGTCAACCCATCACTCTTGAGTCTCTAGAAAGTGTTGTACAACCAGCTAGAGCCTCTCCAGCAGTTCCCCTTGCTCAAAAAGCCCTCTTGTTCCTGCATCATCTGGTATCAGAGCTTAATCGCTGTTATTCAGGTTTATCTACCCCCATTTTCGTTTTTACTCTGTCATTTCCTTGTCAACTTGCTGTCGAACTGCATCTCCTCATAAAACGCATAAAAATCGAACCCCAATCTGTTGCTTTTGTGTGTTAAAATCCAATAACATCATTAGTTTTGGATAGTTTGTGTTGTTGCAACTAGATCTGTCAATTTTCAGTTACTTTGATTGTGTCTATTCGACTTCATTTGTTGCTACAACTAGATCTATCAATTTTCAGTTGTTTTTGATCTTTCCTATTCGACTTCCTGTGCTGCTACAACAAGATCTATTGATTTTCACTTGCTTTTGATTATGTTATTCGAGTTCCTTTGCTACTGCAACTAGATCTGTTGAGTTTTAGTTGTTTTTTTATTGTGTCTATTCCAGATCCTTTGCACTTGATATGTTTGTTTAGTGTGAAACAGATTGTGTGACTATGGAAAAATCAACAAATGTGAATGTTACTAAGATGGTTTCTGCTATTCAGATTCAACTTCAGAACCAAGGAAATCGCATGACAAGAATAGAACAGTCACCACCAATTCGCAGAAATCTTATCAGAAATATGAATGCCCAACGTGTGAATCATGAAGAGGATAAGATAGCTGACTTAGAAGATGATCTTCCACCAGATCTTGATCATAATCCTATACCAAGAAGACAATATCAACATGACAGAGATATAGCAGAAGAAGCTTGGCATGGAAATAGAGACGTAAAGCTCACTATATCAACCTTTGCTGGAAAGGTTAATCTAGATGTCTACCTTGATTGGGAAAGGCGTATGGAATATATATTTGAGTATGACAACTAATCAGATCATAAAAGTGTCTCTAAATGCTACTCATCTCACTAAAAGCGCTCTAACTTGGTAGGACAGAGATGTGTCAGAAAGAATAAGACATAGACATAGTCATATCAGTATTTGGGAAGACATAAGGTCCAACTAAAGAGGAGATATGTCCCCGCATACTACTACAAAGAGTTGCGGAAGAAATTTAGAAAACTAACTCAAGGTTCTAAATCTATTGAAGAATACTTTGATGAGTTTTAAATGCTTAGAAACAGGTTGGATACTGAAAATTCAAAAGAAACTTTGATGGTTTAATTCCTAGATGGTTTGCAAGATCGAATTGATTGGAAAGTGGAGAGAAAAACCTATCATAACATGGATGAGTTGCTGCATCTTGCGGTTCAGGCTGAGCAGCACATAAAATGAAAGACTAAATCAGCAAACTGTAGCAAGTCTACATGGAATCAACAACCTCAAAAGGATTTAGACAAATGAAAGAACATTGACACAAAATCAAGATTAAAAAAATCCATAGCTGAAATGTATAAAAACAACAAACCACATCAAGGTAAAATCCAACTCAAAGATCTCGTGACATAAACTATTTTCTAAAATCATAGCTGAAATGTCTAAAAACAACAAATCAGAGCAAGGTAAAACTCCAACTCATAGATCTCATGTCCAAGCCTGATTTCGTTTTAACGAATTTATTTCGTCATCAGCTGGACCTTTCCAGTGTTTCCTTTTCTTGCTATTCATAGCTTCTTGGAAATTCTTTTGTTCATTATTAGAGCTTGTTGTGATGGAAAACAATAGAATTCTCATTAAGCTGAACTAACTGAAGGATACATGATGTTCTTTATATATACATGAGAGTTAGTTAAATATAACAGAAAACAGAGTATTTACAGAGTGTTTTCTTGTTATTTGGAGTATTATGTTGATAGTCCCCCTCAAGATGGAGAGAATATAGATGAAACTCCCATCTTGCTGATTAACGAATGAAAATGTGTTGGATATAAAGCTTTTGTAAGAACATCAGCTAGTTGAACATCAGTCCGAACATGAAGAAGCTTCAAAGAACCATCTTCCACCTTTTCTCGAACAATATGACAGTCCATTTCTATATGTTTAGTACGCTCATGATATACTGGATTTTTGGCAATATGCATTGCTGCCATGTTGTCGCAGAACATCTTCATAGGCATAGGAAGACAAACATGAAGATCCTTGACAAGTTTTTGTAACCATTGTAACTCCCGAACTGCAAAAGCCATACTTCGATATTCTGCTTCAGCAGATGAAGAAGATATTGTGTTTTGCTTTTTAGATTTCCATGAAATCAAGGAATCACCAAGAAATATACAATAACTGGTTATGGATCTTCTTGTATCTAAACAAGCACCCCAATCTGCGTCCGTAAATGCGGTTAAAGACATATCAGAATTTGAGGAGTAGAAGAGACCATGACCTGCAGTGCCTTTAATGTACTGCAGTAATTTCATAAGAGCTTGATAGTGAGGAGTTCTTGGTGCCGATGTGTATTGAGCTAGTTTATGAACTGTAAAACAAATATCAGGTCTTGTAATGGTAAGATAGATGAGTTTACCAATCAAGCTTCTATAAGATTCTGCATCGACAATCAAGTCACCATCATCTTTTGACATTTTAGTATTTGGTGTCATAGGAATAGTCGAAGGCTTACAACCAAGAAGTCCAACTTCTTCAAGCTTCTCAAGAGCATATTTCCTTTGACATATTGAAATTCCAGCTTTTGATCTTGCTATCTCCAATCCAAGAAAATATTTCAGAATGCCAAGATCCCTGAGTTTAAACTTGGATTTGAGCTGATTTTTCAAACTTGCTACAACTGCATCATTATTACTTGCTAAAACAATGTCATCGACATAAACGAGAACAATGACCAAAATTGTTCCATTGATCTTGGTAAAAGAGTATAATCTGAACTTGATTTTGTAAATCCAAGTTCAATCAAAGTATCAGAAAACTTCTTATACCATTGTCGTGATGCTTGTTTGAGCCCATATAAAGATTTTTCAAGTTTGCAAACAGCATTTGCAGGAAGAGAGTCCCCCTGTTTGGGACAATATCCAGGAGGAATTTTCATGTATATTTCCTCGTCTAAGTCGCCATTGAGAAAAGCATTAGATATATCCAGTTGATAGAGAAACCAACCTAACTTTGCTGCCATAGCGAGCACCATTTTAACAGAAGACAATTTAGCAACAGGAGAATATGTATCAATATAATCGATACCCTCCTTTTGAGTATAACCTGTTGCTACTAATCGTGCCTTATGTCTTTCTAGACTGCCATCAACATTGTACTTCAACTTGAATACCCACTTACAACCTATAGCATGTTTATTTGGAGGTAAGGAAGTAACAGTCCAAGTATGAGTACCTTCAAGAGCTTGCAATTCGGTTTGAATAGCATCCATCCATTCCTTATATCGTTTAGCTTCTGTGTAAGATTTTGGTTCACTCTCCTTTGTCACTGAAGCTAAAAAATATCGATGAGAGGTGGACAGTTTGTCATAAGAAATGTATTTAGATATAGGATATGGAGTGCTGTAGTGAGAGGAATTGCAAACATAATCCTCAAGATAGGCTGGTGGCTTTTTCTTTCTGGTGCCAGAGAGAGATTCTCTTGGTTGAATATCTGAATCGTCTATATCATGTTTCTCAGAAGACTTAGGTAGAAGTGCAGAATTTGGATGAAAAAACTGTTCAATCAAGTCGATGCCTGTATTTCCAGCAAAGGGAAATAACTCTTCGTAAAATTGGACATGTCTGGAAATAAGAATTGTCTTTGATTCAATATCCAGAAGTTTGTAACCTTTGTATCCAGATGGATAACCCAGAAACACACAAGCTTTCGCTCTTGGTGCAAACTTGTGTCTTTGTTTGATAGAAGTGGATGCATAAGCTAGACAACCAAAGGCTCTTAAAGCTGTATACTCAGGAGGTTTCTGCATCAAGAGCTCAAAAGGTGATTTATTATCTAGCTGAGGAGATGGTAGTCGATTGATGAGAAACACTGCAGTCATGATGCATTCAGTCCAATATTCAAGAGGTATTTGAGACTGGAACATCAATGCTCTAGCAACATTCAAGAGGTGTTGATGTTTTCTTTCAACTACTGAGTTCTGTTGAGGTGTTTCCGGACAAGAGTGAAAATATTTAATTCCTTTATCCTCAAAGAATTTAGTGAAATTAAACTCAGGAGCATTGTCTGATCGGACTGCTTTAAGAAAGGTGTCAAATTGAGTCTCAATCATTTTGACAAATGTAGGAAACACTGTGAGAACTTCAGATTTCATTTTCAGAAGATATATCCAGGTTGCTCTTGAATAGTCATCCACAATAGTTAGAAAATACTTGTATCCATTGTAAGAAGTCATTGCAAAGGGTCCCCAAGTATCGATATGAACCAAATCAAAGGCTTTATTAGATCGATTTTGTCTAGCAACAAACGATAAGTGTTTCTGTTTGGCTAAATGACAAACTTTACAGTGTTCATGACTCAAGGACTTAGTCTTTGCAATGAACAACTTGTCGGATAAAACGTCTAACTTTTGTTTTGATGGATGACCGAGCCTTTGATGCCAAATCTCAGCTCGATGAAATATAGTGTTGCATATGACTGGACTTCTACCTGCTGAGGAATCAGAATTAACTTCAAGGAAGTAGAGATTGGAGACCAAGTTACCCTTGCCAATTGTCAACTCCTTGGAAATGTCCTGAATATTGCAACCATTCGAATCAAACCATATGCCACATTTCAAATGTCGTGTTAGAGCACTAACACTGATAAATGGAATTTGAACTGGGGAATGTATAATACATTCTGAAGTATTATCTTGTCAGTAAGATATATACTACCTACCCCAATGATGTTCACATTTAAACTATTGGGCAGTGTGACAATGTGATGTTGAATGGAGCAAAAATCATGAAACAAGCTTCGGTCATATGAAACATGATGAGTTGCACCAGTATCTATGACCCACTTATTCATATTGTGGACCTTATTGTCATTTGGATAAGGAGAAGACTTGTTGCTCACAGAACAATATATGGAAGGATAGGAAATACCAGAAACTTGGTGAACTGCTGTATTCTCATTGGAACCTGCTACTTCTTCATTTGTTTCTGTAACATTTTGAGGTTGAAGTTTGGAGGAGAAATACGCCACCAACTGCTGTATCTGATCTTTGCTAAGATCCATTCCTTGTTCTGTCGTCTTCAGGGAGTTATCGAAAGCCATATGAGCTTGAAATCGTTGCGCTTGTCTTTGGTTCTTTGGTTTCCATCCAGGAGGGTAACCATGAACCTTGTAGCAACGATCAACAGTATGACCTGCAAGACCACAATGAGTACACTTGGACCTTGTTTTCTGATAAGGAGCCTTACCACTTGTGTGACTTGCTTGTCCTTGTACATTGAAAGCAGAAGGATTGGAAAAGTTGTTAACTTTCTTTCGTTGTCCTTCATCTTGATCTAACATGTTGTACATGTCAGATAGTGATGGTCGTGGCTTCATATTCAGAATGTGAGTTCTTGTTGCAGCAAATTCATCATTTAAGCCCATCAAAAATTGAACAATCCGAGTAGTCTCATGATCAGCTAATAATTTCTGGACTTGTGAACACCTGCAACCTCCTTTTTCAATTAGATTCTTGGTACAAGCAAGTCTTTCCCAAAGAGTTACCATCTTTGTGTAATATTCAGATAAATCCATGTTCCCTTGTTGAAGGGAGTAAATTTCATTATCTAGATTGTAAATCAATGGTAAATTGCTTTTGTGAAACCGATTATGCAAATCGATCCACATATCTGAAGCATCTTCAAAATACAAGATACTTGCAGAAATTTGTTTTGAGACAGCATTTAGAATCCAAGCTTTAACCATGCTGTTACAACGAGTCCAGATTTTGTAAAGAGGATCTGATTCTACAGGTCTAATCAAAGATCCATCAACAAAGCCTATCTTGTTCTTAGCTTCAAGACTCGTGCGCATGTTTATGATCCATGTGTTATAATTTTCTCCATTAAGAAGATCAGACACAAGGCTCATTCCTGGATGATCTCCAGAAGATAAGCAAAATGGATTATGAATGCTATCTACGGAATCAATACCTGAAGAAATCCGACTGGTGACAATCGGAGTTGAAGAAGTGTGATCGCCTTTGATCGACTTTGAATCACTTCGCGGCGTCTCTTGATTCAACGGAGAGTTATCGTGAGGTGATTCATTTTGATCAAACTGCACAACTCGACTCCTGAGCTTGGTTCCTTTTCTTCCCATGATGATGATCAAGAAAAGGAAGATTGCAAGCTGAAATGGATTCGAGGAAGATTCGGAAGAACCGAAAAAATTCTGGAAAAAGGTTGATTTTCCGAGAAGGTTTGAGAGAATTTCTTAGTGCTCTGATATCATATTAGAGTTTGTTGTGATGGAAAACAATAGAATTCTCATTAAGCTGAACTAACTGAAGGATACATGAATCTCATCAGCTGTAGCTAGTACATAAATTACGAAATCTAAATTTTCAAACCTTGCTGGTGGTCTGATATTCCTTCCAGCTATATCTATTTCTAGCAAATAATCTCCAAATTTTGGTTCTGAATTTGAGATAATTTATTTTTCACTTCATTCTGAATTTTCAGATTCTTCAGATGATGTATCTCCACCAATTGAATCGTCTGTTCTTGTACCTTGTGGAGTAAGTTCCTCAATCAGATCATCTATAAATGATACTCTCTTGGATTCTTTTTCCTTAACCCTGTTTCTATTTCTAAAGATTTTGTTCGTATCTAATTTGAGTGTGTTTAAACACTTCTTTGTTAAATACAACGATCCGGCTTGTGGTGCACTTGCCTTCTTCTGGTAAACAAAACTCGACATATTAATTCCAAAATGATATCCCATGAACACACTTTTAACAACTCTAGGACTTGTCTTCTCTTAGATTAGATGAACGTAGATTGAACAACTGAATATTTTTAAGTGACTTATGTCAGGTTTAGAACCACTCCATAATTGTTCAGGCAGCTTATATCCTAGAGACAAATTTGGTGATCTATTTATCACATAGACTGCTGTTGAGGCTGTCTTAGTCCAAAATTCTTTTCCCAAACCTACTTCAGCAAGCATACACCTTACTTTATCCATAATCGTTGTGTTCATTCTCTCTGATACACCGTTCTATTGTGGTGTAAGTACATGTCCTTTGTCTTTTGATTCCAGAACTTGTACATAGGTTGCCCATTTGTTGGTTGCAAAATTCCACAACATTGTTGGTTTTTAGGCATTTAGCTTTCTTTCCTGTTTGCTTCTCAACAGCCATCTTCCAATCTTTAAACTTATGAAATACTTCATCTTTAGAGTTTAGGAAGTAAATCCAAACTTTCTTTGAGTAGTCATCTATAAATGTGATATAATATCTGCAGTTTCTTAGGCTTTTGGGTGTAGATGGTGAAACTTACATATCTGAATCTACATACTCCAGAATGTCTTTGGATGTATGTTTCCTATTAGAAAACTCTGCTTGTGTGATTTTCAATGCCCACAGTTTTTTTTGCAGAATTCCAGTTTTTCAACTTGCTTTTCTGGTACATACCCTTCTAATTAAAGCATTCATGTGTTTTAGCCTCATGTGTACAAGCCTTGAGTGCTAGATTTTCGTCATATCCTCTTCAGCCTTTAAAAATTTTACCTCTCCCTCAATGACTGTTCTCTGTAAGTAGTAGAAACCTTCATGATATTTTCCTTAAATAACTTTCCTATTGTCTTTAAAAAAATGAACCATGAAATTGCTTCCCTCATACTTACAACCTACTTTTCCAGCATTCTATATGAGATTAAATTTCTACCCATTTTTGGAAAATATCTCACATCTTTTAACATCACCATTGAGCCATATAAATTGTTAATTCGGATTTTACCAATCTATTTGATCTTGCTATGAATGTCGTTTTCCATTAACACCCTACCTCCATCAGATCCAGTTCAATCAAATAAAAATTCTTTGTTTGGGGTGATATGAAAAGAACATTAATAATCAAGCATCTAATCTTTGCTTGTATCTTGTGAGCTAATTGTTAGAACTAGTGGTTGTTCTGCTTTTGTTGCTAGATTAGCAGAATATGATGACTTGTTTGCTTTCCTCTCTGGATATTCTTTCTTCTAATGTCCTTCTTTTCCGCAGATAAAGCATATCTTGCTGTATTTTGGCCTGGATTTTGACATTTCTCTACTTTTAGATTTGCCTCTGCAGTGCTTGTTGTTACCTTTATATTTTGATCTACCTCTGGACTCCATATATAGACCTTCTGCATGTGTTTTATGAAGTTTTCACTTTCTACCAATCTCCTCTCCTTTGATTTTGCAGCTGTTATGACTTCATTAAGTGATACAAGCCTTGAATCAAGGCCATAACACTCGCAGCTGGTTAGAGAAGATTAGGCGAGAAACTCGGCCTTAAGCTTCTAGATAGGGGCTTTCTGGTGGGTATTGGGTGGTGGGGTTGAAGTGAACCACACGAGGGGTGATGAACCTCGTGATAATCACAACTTAAAAGATAGGAGGGCTGGTCTCAACTAGGATTCTAAGCGATAGAATTTTAGGAGAAAAACTCGTAGGAAAAAGTGCTATCTTTATTAATAATCAAAAGTTGTCGAACTACAATGCTGAAAGAGCCTTATTAATATGCTCGGTAGCTTTGAAATTTTAGGGTCGACCCAAAATAAACATGGAAAAGTTACACAAATGCATAAGGAAAATTACAAAGAGGAAATAACCGAAAAAGGACAACTACCTAAATTGTTCTTGACTCAATAAATGGAAAACTTAATATTCCTACCCTGCAAAACAGAAAGGGCTGACGATCTATTTCCCCCTCGGAAGTATCATATAGCACTACGTCCACCCCAAACTAAAGGATAACCTTAAATACACATGAGTACAAAGTAGTAACCCTGAATCCCCCTAAATCGAAACTTCGAATCAATTTCTCCACAAATGTTGGTTTCCTTGGTTCACGACATGTACCCAGATTCTAAACCATTTAACCTTAAGAGTAAACCGAAACTAACCCGTGACCCGCGTCTTGACCAAACCCGACCCATATCCGATTTTCCCCAATTTTCCTAAGAACCCTAAATCCCCAATCGAGTACCTAAATCGATTTTAGGGATTTTGGAGAACTCGAAATCGTGAGGTGAGATGAGTAATGCTTCTGAAATTTCAATTGGATCATCGAGTGGGCATGGGAGAGGAAGATTTCTGGGTTTGCCGAAAGCATGTTGGTGTGGGGCAAAAGTCGCGTCGAAGACTTCGAAATCGGAGTCAAATCCGTACCGAAGGTACTTGAGGTGTTCGTTTGCTGCATCAAACAAGGTAGTTCGATGGTAGTGTGTAATTGTTGTTTTAAAACCTAATCGATTTCAAATGCTCATGTTATTCGATTTGTTGAGTTGATGAATATTTTTGTTGTTGTGAAGTTGATGAATGATACCCACATTTTCAGTTGGGTTGATGAAGCATTGATAAACGAGATTGAGACATTACAGAAGAGAAATTTAACAATTGAAGAAGAATTGAGAATGTTGAGAAATGAGAGAATGGAGGATAAAAAAATGGTGATTGAGAAGGTTAAAGCGAGAATTGAAGAAGAGATCTTAAAGAGAGTGGAAGCACAACTCGAGGAAGTAAAAACCACGATGAAGAAGATGATAGTTAGTGTAGTTCTTGGATGTATGGTCATCATTGGATGCATTTTAGTGTCTTCATAGTTTAGAAGTAAAAAACACTATGAAGAAGATGATAGTTATGTTTGTTCTTGGATGTTTGTTTCAAATCTTCCATTTGCCATTGTTTTAGTGTCTTTTATGTTTGTTCAACTCTGAAGAAAATTTTGTATGGATGTTTTGTGTTTGTTGCCAATCTTCCATTTGTTTTGTGTTTGTTGCAAATCTTTCATACATAAGGATAATAAAGGTTCATACATAAGGATAATAAAGGCATCCGAAGATTGCCAAACCTACAACCAACATTGTCTAAAAGCTCCCAAAAATCATCCAAAAACCATCCGAAAACAACATTGCCTAAACAACATCCGAAAACAACATTGTCCAAAAACCAGCATACCTAAATCCCCAAAAACCAGCCTACCTACTGTCCATAAACCACCTTGCCTAAACATTGCCTAAACTATAGCTTGAGAAGGTCCCCCTTGAGAAGGTCCACCTTGAGAAGGTCCACCTTGTGAAGATACCACTTGAGAAGGTCCACCTTGGGAAGATACCACTTGAGAAGGTCCACCTTGGGAAGATACCACTTGAGAAGACTGTCCTTGATTAACCTGCAATATTAACCAAATTAGAGATATATTACAAGTAGTTATTCAAATAAACTATAAATAACACATAACCAAACCTGTAAGGAATCCTTCTTATGAAATCTGGAATTGTGATTAGCTTCACCACATATACCACAGTGCATAATCCTTTTCTTTTGCTTTGGTTGCATCTTCGTTGGTGACTCATTTTGGCCCTTTTTCCTTTTTTTATCCTTCTTACTTACTTTTTTTCTTCCAGGTTGTGGCGGCTCAGGAGGTATATGCACGTCTGGAGCATGTGTTGAAGGCCAAAATCTATACCCTCTCATCGGAACAATACCCTCTGAATAGTTTCTCCTCCATGTGGATGTCCGGAACCAATGACAGACAAAATCTTCAGGTTGAAGCTTCTTAGATAAGATGACTCCATAGGCATGTTCACAGGGAATTCCACAAATGTCCCACTTCTTGCATGTACAAGTTCTTCTTTCCAAGTCTACACGGAAAGAACAACCACTCAAGTATGCCTCATACATATCGTTTGTGCTTCTTGTTATTCTGCATTCTGAAGCATGCTTCAACTCTGCATCAAGAAAGCTTTGAACATATGGTGTACATATCCCTGAAAAAAACAGTTATTAGTACAATTTTACAGAAAAATTAGGCTAAAAAAACAGTTATTAGTACAAACCTGTATGAGCATTCGATATGAAACCTCTTTTGGCTATACGAGCCATTGCAAGTCTTCTCACTGTCTCTAGCATTGGCACAAAGGGCTTCTCCCTTGCCTTTACTATGGAACTGTTAAACGACTCTGTGGAGTTGTTCTCCACATCCTCACAATAGTTTCCAAGCTTATAAAATGCCCTGCACCATGTCCTTGGATTCGAATTCATCACATCATTGTACACACCTGTGTCGTAGTTGAAGAGTCTGTCCAAATTATCCATATAGTCAGGCTCGTTATAGCTCCACGCCAAATTCCAAATCAGAGGCTTCATCTGCTTTTTGCTTCCATGGTTTTTCTTCAAATTCCCATAGATGTGTCTCACACACATTCTATGCTCCATCTTAGGCAGCTCTAGCTCAACAGCTCTAATCAATCCCTGCAACACAGCCACACAATATGGATTAAAATCCCATATACAACAAACTAAAAACCAAGATACTTAATTACCTTTTGACGATCAGATATCATAATGTAACCTTCACCATCGAGTAGGTTAAAATCAATTTTCACCTTCTTCACAAACCATAACCAATTGTCTTTGTTTTCAACTTGTACAACCCCCCATGCTATTGGATAGATAGCATTATTTGCATCTCTCCCTAAAGCTACCAATAGCTGACCTTTCATTTTGCCTCTTAAGAAGCACCCATCAACTCCTATAAGTGGTCTACAAGTCTCTTTCCATGTCCTTCTGATAACATCAAAACAAACATAAAACCGGTTGAAAACATCTTCACCTTCTTCATTTGTCGAAGTGTCAATCTCAACAGTCGAACCGATGTTAGAATGCAATATCTCAGCACCATAATCTCGGAGACGCGAGAATTGCGTATCATACTCCCTCTCAATCCATTTCAAGGCCTTATTTCTCGCAGCTTGACATTGTGGCCTTGACACTTTAATCTTCCATCTTTCTTGAATAAGTTCTTCAAGCTTCATCGGCAAAAAATAATCTGGCTCTTCTCTAATTTTATCGATGAATAACCTAACTATCACTGGAACTTTCACCATTTCACACTCCCCATTCGGCACACAGCTATGTTCATCCTTTAATGTCCTAATCTTCCATAATGCCGAATTTGAATGCACAGAACAATACACTTGCCATTTACAACCCTCACTACCAACACACTTAAACCCTATTTTCTCTTTGTCGTACCTGTATTGTTTTATGTTGCGGCCAGTTCGAAGTGCATAGTCGAGAACCGACTCCTTGAATGCAACTCCATTCACAAATGTTTGCCCCGTGTATAATCTTCCATCGCCACGTCTTATGTTTGTTCGTTCACTCTCCGGAATGGTTTCTTCTTCATCACTTGAGCTTTCTGGGTATTCGTCGTGCAAGATTGGAGGTTCATCGTGAAAACCTTCCACGATTTGTTCGATTTGAAAATCGTCACGGTCTATCGCTTCTTCATCGATTTCGAACTCATCTGCTTCGTCTTCACGCACAACTAACGACATCGCTTCACCTTCTTCGATTTTTCCCTTGATTTCTCTCGATTCCTCTCAATTTTGTTCTTCGATTTCTAGGGTTCGAAATTGGGGATTTTTTTGGGGATTTTCGCAATTTAGGGTTAATTCGGGTCGGATCTGGGGGATTTTTTGGGTGATTTTTCGGGTCGGGTCTGGTTTTTGGGTTAATTCGGGTTATCGGGTTTGGTTAAGATTAAATTCTGGGTTACGAACGGTTTACTGTTTAGGTTTCGAAACAGTAAACCAACATTAACCATAATTATGTGGTCTAACGTTTACAACTTTGTTATAGAGGGGTAAATTAGTTTCCAACTTTCGATTTAGGGGGATTCAGGGTTACTACTTTGTACTCATGTGTATTTAAGGTTATCCTTTAGTTTGGGGTGGACGTAGTGCTATATGATACTTCCGAGGGGGAAATAGATCGTCAGCCCAAACAGAAAAGGTAAGTATATAATTGAAAACTTACCTTTTTTACTTTTCGGCCAAGAAATGGAAGGTGGCCGACCTTGTGGCATGCACGCGCCTAGCTCCTAGTCTTCAACTTGGAGTAGGGTTACGAAATGTTGGGCCTTGACCTCTTTTGCCACGAGAGCCCAAGTCTTCGGAGTTCTTTACAATGT
Source organism: Pugionium cornutum (assembly GCA_018901935.1). Classification (NCBI taxonomy): domain Eukaryota; kingdom Viridiplantae; phylum Streptophyta; class Magnoliopsida; order Brassicales; family Brassicaceae; genus Pugionium; species Pugionium cornutum. The sequence goes on from CM032155.1 coordinate 10,737,708, forward strand.
TGAGAAGCCCTTGGATTCTTCCTTGTACTCTTGGCCTAATGCTCCTTGTCGTTGGCATTCTAGGAGCTTGTCTACCCACAAGCTGAACTTGTGGAAGAGTGCCCTTGTTCTACTACTTGTCATGGCTGCTGGTGGCACCACAGGTGTAGATACTTCATCTACGTTCATGCCTTCAAGCTGATAGCTGAGTTGATCTGAGTCTCCTTGTGTAGAGTTGGAAATGGTGGTGTTATCGCTTGAGTCGGCTAGATTGTGCGTGGAGCTGGCCGAGTTGAGATCAGAGCCGGCCATATCAATTTGTGAGCCTGCAGCGTCACCAGTTGGGCCGGCGGTGTTGTTCACATCACCGCGAGTTGGGCCGGAGGTTTGGGCCTCTCTGTCGGAGAAGTTGGTTGGCCCGGCCCGGCTGATCATACGGTCGGCGGTACCGCTTGGTCTGGCAGATGCGCCAAATAGCCTGGCTGTCTTGGGTAAGCCTTCTGGTCGGCCATTTTAGTCTTCTGGCCTGCCAGTCGATCTGATGTCCTCATCATTCCCTTCCCCTTCAGTAGGTTTTGACCTCAAAACTGGCTCATCTGCAAGGAAAGGAGCTAAATCAGTCACATTGAATGTGTTAGACACATTAAACTCACCTGGAATTTCAATCCAGTAGGCGTTGTTGTTGATCTTCTCCAGCACTCTGAATGGTCCATCTCCTCTTGGGGCCAGCTTGGAGCTCCTTAGGTTGGGGAACCTCTCTTGCCGTAGTGTAGCCACACCCAATCGCCTGGTTGAAAGATCATTTCTCTTCTCCCTTTGTTGGCGTGAGTCACATACTGTCCAGTCCTATTCTCCAGGTTCTTTGCTACCTTCTGGTGTATCTTCTTGATGAATTCTGCCTTAGAGGCTCCATTGAGGTTGGTCATTTCTGCTGGTTGCAGTGGTGTTTGCTCTAAAGGCGTTTGAGGGTTGAAGTTGTAGACCACTTCAAAAGGGGTCTTCTTTGTGGCTGAGTGCACTGCTCGGTTGTAATCAAATTATATAAATGGCACGCACTCCACCCATGTCTTGAGGTTATTTCCTAGTGTGGTCTTGAGAAAAGTCGACAATGTCCAGTTGACTACTTCAGTTTGGCCATCGATTTGAAGATGGCAGGTGGTAGAGGAGAGCAACTTTGTGCCTAGCTTTCTCTAGAGGGTCCTCCAGAAGTGGCTGAGAAATTTGGTGTCTCTGTTTGACATGATTTTCCTTGGCACTCCATGAAGTCGTACTACCTCCTTGAAGAACAGTTCTGCTGTTTGCGTGGCATCATTAACATTGACACATGGTATGAAATGTGCCATTTTGGAGAATCGGTCCACCACTACAAAGATAGCATCTTTGTGGTTGATCTTGGGCAGACCTAGAACTAAATCCATTGAGGGGCTACCCATGGATGTGTAGGTATGGGCAGAGGGAGATACAACCCGTGAGGGTGCACTCGGGACTTCGCCTTCTTGTAAGTGATGCACCTTGCACAATGGGCTTCTACTGACCTCTTGATGTGTAGCCAATAGATGTGCTCTTTGACCACTGCTAGTGTATTGTCAATACCAAAGTGGCCCATAAGACCTCCATGAGGTTTTCGGGTGATAAGCTCTCGTAGAGATCCTTGTGGTATGCACAACCTTTTTTCCCGGAACAAGAACCCATCATGGATGTAGAACTTACCATGACTCCCTGTGCCACACTCCTTGTAGCTCTCAGCAAAGTCAGGATCATCTTTATACAAGTCCTTGACGTTCTCAAATCCTAAGACCTTTGCTTCCGTTGTAGATATCAAATCAAACCTCCTTGATAGTGCATCAGCTACCATATTATCCTTGGCCTTCTTGTACTTGATGACGTAAGGGAAGGTTTCTATAAACTAAATGCACCTAGCATGTCTTCTCTTGAGGTTGGTTTGCCCTCTAAGGTGTTTGAGATTCTTGTGAGTAGTGTGGATCACAAACTCCTTGGACAACAAGTAATGTTGCCAAGTTTCCAAAGCTCGGACTAGGGCATAGAGCTCCTTGTCGTAGGTGGGGTAATTCAGTGAGGCCCCACTTAACTTCTCACTGAAGTATGCCACTGGCCTTCCTCCTTGGGTTAGCACTGTTCCTATGCCTATTCCACAGGTATCACACTCCACTTCAAATGTCTTGTTAAAGTCAGGCAGGACTAGCACTGGTGCATGCGTGAGGCTATCCTTTAAGGCCTGGAATACCTTCTCTTGAGCTTCTCTCCAGCTGAACCCCACATTCTTCTTCACTACTACCGTCAATGGTGAGAAAATGCTGATGAAGTTGGGTACAAATCTTCGGTAGAAGCTGGCCAGGCCGTGGAAGCTTCTCACTTGGCTGATGTTGCTCGGTGTTGGCCATTCTTGTATGGCTCAAATCTTTTCTTCATCAACCTGTAAGTATTGTGAACTTACAACAAATCCTAAGAAAACAAGCTTGTCAGTACAAAAGGTGCACTTCTTGAGATTGGTATAAAGCTCTTCTTGTCGAAGGGTTTTAAGCACCATCTCAAGATGTGTAAGGTGATCCCGTTGGCATTTACTATAAACAAATATGCCATCAAAATAGACTACTACAAACTTACAGATGTATGTCCTAAGAACTTGGTTCATAAGGCACATGAAGGTGCTTGGGGCATTAGCCAGGCCAAATGGCATGACTGTCCACTCGTAGAGCCCTTTCTTTGTCTTGAAAGCAGTCTTCCACTCATCACCTTCTTTCATTGTGATCTGGTGGTATCCACTCTTGAGGTATAACTTGGAAAAGACCGTGGCTCCAATCAGCTCATCTAGCATGTCATCCAGCCGTGGTATAGGATGCCGGTACTTGACTGTGATGTTTTTGATTGCTCGGCAGTCTACGCACATTCGCCAAGTCCCATCCTTCTTGGGGACTAGCAACACCGGTACGACACATGGACTGAGGCTCTCTCAAACATAGCCTTTCTCCAGGAGCTCCTTAACCTGTTTCTCAAGCTCTTTGGACTCCTCTGGACTCATCCGGTAGGCTGGTCGATTGGGTAAGGCTGCTCCGGGTATGAGGTCGATCTCATGCTCTATGCTGCATAAAGGAGGTAAGCCTGCTGGTATCTCCTTAGGGAATACATCCTTGAACTTGTTGAGGATGGCTGCTACTTCAGGAGGTAGCTCTACCTGTTATTTTTCTACACTCAAAACTTCTTTGAAAACCATTAGTAACATTAAGTCATTTGAGGCTAAAGCTCTCCGGAGATGACTCGGTTGAATGAGAAAATTAGATTTAATGAGTTTCTTTTCCTTACTCATTTGTTGTTGTCGCTTGTGTACCTGGGCAGGTGTGAGAGGAGCTAGGCTGACCTTTCTCTTATTGTGCACAAATGTGTATATGTTGGTCCGGCCATCATGCCTTGTCTCCTTGTCGAACTGCCATGGTCTTCCTAGAAGAAGATGGCCAGCTTGCACGGGTACCACGTCACAAACTACCTGGTCCTAATATCTGCCAACACTGAATGGCACGGTTACTTGCTCATGGATCTTGAGCTCAACCTTGTCATCTAGCCATCTCTGTCGATATGGCCAGGGGTACTTATCTTCTCTACACCTAGCTTATCAACCATATACGCACTAGCCACGTTAGTGCAAGAACCACCATCTATGATGAGGTTACATACCTTGCCCATGATGGTGCACCGGCTGTGGAAGATGTTTTCCCTTTGAATGGTCTCGGAGGGGTCCACCATTGCACTGAGGATGCATCTAGTGACCAGTACTTCCCACACATCAGGGTACTCTATTTCGCCGTATTCTACTTCTGGTTCAAAGTCCTCTTCATCTTGAGACTCATACTCTCCACCTTCCGTGATCAGCATGACCCGGTTGTTTGGGCACTCCTTTGAGATGTGACCGCGACCCCTAGACTTAAAGCAAGTGATATCACGTGATCTCTGAAGGTTATAAGACTTACTAGGCTCCCTCTGGTCACGGGTTGGCTCAGGAGGCTTGCTCTTGAACCGTGATTCAATTTCTATGTCTTGACTTTGTCTACGGGATTGGTGCTATTACTTGGTGCCCAACGCATCTTAGGTTTGTTGCGTATGTATTGGCTCTTAAGCTTGATGTGCTGTTCAGCCTGGACAGAGAGGTGGAACAACTACTGGAAATCATTGTAGATTTGTCTCTCCATTTTGTAACCTGATTCTTTCTTGCAATCCATCAGAGAACTGAGCCATAAATGCTTCTTCATCGTCATTGAGCTCCAGCCTGTTCCTTAGCCTTTCAAACTCCTCGTAGTACTGCTCTACTGATCTTGCACCCTGCTTAAAAGTAAGAAAATGGCATTGCAAATCTCTATGGAAATAAGGTGGGACAAACCTTTGTCTCATGAGATTCTTCATGTCGACCCAAGAATCTATGGGTCTCAATCTCCTTCTCCTACGGTCAGAAGCCTCAGGATCCCACCAGATGAGAGCATTGTCCGTGAGTTGTGATACTGCCATGGAGACTCTCCTAGGGCCTTGTTGGTTGTAATGGTCGAAGATGTGATCCATCCTCTTTTCCCAATCCAAATAGGCCTCGGGGTGTACTTTTCCTGCAAAACTAGGAGGTGTTAGCTTGACCTCGTGACTGTTTACCCGATTGTAGGCGTAGTCATCTCCATCCTCCTGATGTTTAGGGGACATCCTTGGCCTCTGGTGAGGACCATAGGACTCGTAGCTATTGTTCTCTGCTTCTGGTTGTCGTGGAGGTCCTCTCGGCCTAGGGTGATAGTCGTGAGGCTGTTGGCCCTCATCTCCATCCGGATGGGGTTCCTCCGGTTATGGCCGTGTCCTTGGGTGATCAGGACCTTCAGCAGGGTCTTGGTCAGCCCTCACGTGCTTTATGGCTTGGAATCTCACCGGCCTCTCCACACGCTCCAGCCTCTCGCCGATTGATGCGAGTTATGTTTGGAGAGTGGTGAACATGTCCATCATGGCCTCAGTTGCGTCTTGATTTCCTCCTTCAACCATCGTGTGCTACAAGAAGAAAACAAGGTTAGTTGCTCCTAAGAATTTTTAGGAGAGTTTTCTTTTATAATAGAAGTAGATACAAATAGAAAAGGAAAAAGTAGAAAAAAGGAAAAGATTCTAACAATTAATGTTGCAAATCTTAGCAATTAATGCAAATCTCTTAGATTTTCTTTTGGTCGAATTTTCTTGATTGTCTTGTTTCTTTTTCTTTGTTTTTGATTTAACTTAAATAATAATGGAAAATGTGCTTTAACAAAAAGAAAAAACAAAGTTGCAAGGAAAATGATGAATCTAGATCCTAGTGATGCACATAGGAGCTAAATACACTCGGTTTAATTTTTAGGTGTTATTTTTTTTGATTTTTGAATGAAACTTAAACTAATGCACGAACTGGAAATAAGACTAAAGCAAAGGATAGAAACAACATGGTTTTAGAATTTTAAGCTCTGATACCAAAATGATACAAGCCTTGAATCAATGCCGTAACACTCGCGGCTTGTTGGAAAAGATTTGGCGAGAAACTCGGTCTTAGGCTTTTGGATAGGGACTTTCTGGTGGGTATTGGGTGGTGGGGGTGAAGTGAACCACACGAGGGGTGATAAACCTCATGATAAATCACAACTTAGAAGGTAGGAGGGCTAGTCTCAATTAGGGTTCTAAACGCTAGAGTTTTAGGAGAAAAACTCATAGGAAAAAGTGTTATGTTTATTAATAATAAAAAGTTGTCGAACTACAATGCTGAAAGAACCTTATTAATATGTTCGGCAGCTTTGACTTTCTAGGGTCGACCCAAAATAAAAATGGAAAAGTTACAAAAGTGCATAAGGAAAATTATAAAGAGGAAATAATCGAAAAAAGACAACTACCTAAATTGTTCTTGACTCAATAAATGTAAAACTTACTATTCTTACCCTACAAAACAGAAAAGACAAGTATATAATTGAAAACTTAGCTTTCTTACCTTTTGGCCAAAAAATGGAAGGTGACCGACCTTGTGGCATACACACGCCTAGCTCCTAGTCTTTAACTTGGAGTAGGGTTACGAAATGTTGGGTCTTGACCTCTTTTACCACGAGAGCCCAAGTCTCCGGAGTCCTTTGCAATGTTGAAAATCCCTTGGATTCTTCTTTGTACTCTTGGCCCAATTCTCCTTGTCATTGGTCTTCTAGGAGCTTGTCTACCCACAAGCTGAACTTGTGGAAAAGTGCCCTTGTTCTGCTCCTTGTCATGGCTCCTGGTGGCACCACTGGTGTAGAGACTTCATCTAGGTTCATGCCTTGAAGCTGGTAGCTGAGTTGATCCGAGTTTCCTTGTGTAGAGGTGGAAATGGTGGTGCTATCGCTTGAGCCGGCTGGATTGTACGTTGAGCTGGCCGAGTTGAGATCGGAGCCGGCCAGATCAATTTGTGAGCTGGCAGCGTCATCAGTTGGGCCGGCGGTGTTGTTCATGTCACCGCCAGTTGGGCCAGAGGTTTGGGCCTCTCCAAAGGAGAAGTTGGTCGGCCTGGCCCAGCTGATCATAGAGCCGGCGGTACTGCTTGGCCTGGTAGACACGCCAAATGGCTCGGCTGTCTCGGCCAATACTTCGTGATACAAGCCTCGATTCAAGGCTGTACGCACGTGGACTGTTTGGAGAAGTTTAGGAGAGAAACTCAACATTAAGCTTCTGGATAGGGGGTTTCTGTTTGGTAATGGATGGAGGGGTGAAATGAACCACACGAGGGGTGATAAACCTCGTGATAAATCACAAACTTAGAGCTAGGAGGGCTGGTCTCAACTAGGTTCTAAGCGTACAAGTCACTTGAGAGAATAACTTGTAGAAAGAAAATTCAATCTTTATTAATTATCATAAAGATTGTCGAACTACAATGCTGGAAGAAGCCTCATTAATATGCTCAACAGTTTGACCTTCTAGGGTCGACTCAAGAAAAGAAATGGAAAACTTACAAAAGTGCATAACCGAAAAGGACTTCTACCTAAAATGTCTTTGACTCAAAAATGTAAACAATCTAAATCCTATCCTGTAAAACAGAAAGAGGCAAATATATAATTTGAAAACTTACCTTTCTTACCTTTCGGCCAAGAAATGGAAGGTGGCCGACCTTGTGGCATGCACGCGCCTTGCTCCTAGTCTTCGACTTGGAGTAGAGTTAGGAATCTTTGGGCCCTGACCTCTCTTGCCACTAAAGCCCAAGTCTCTGAAGTCCCTTGCATTGTTGAGAAGCCTTTGTACTCTTCTTTGCACTCTTGGCCCAATGTCCTTCGTCGATCATCCACTAGGAGTTTTTCGACCCATAAGATGAACTTGTGGAAGATCGCCCTTGATCTTCTCCTTGTCATTGCTCCTGGTGGCACCATTGGTGTAGAGACTTCCTCTATATGTATGTCTTGAAGCTGGTAGCTTATCTGGTCCGAGACTCCTTGTGCAGACGTTGAAATGGTAGCGCAATCGGCTGGATCGGCTGTACCGGCTGGACTATGCGAGGTACTGGCTGAAATGTCATCAGAGCTGGCCAAGTTGATCCTGGAGCCGGCGGCGTCACCAATGGGGCCGGCGATGTCATCCACGTCGCCACCAGTTGGGCCGGATGTTTGGGCATCTCCGCCGGAAATGTTGGTCGGTCCTGCCCGGCTGGTCGAAGGCCTGGCGGTACCGCTTGGGCCGGCAGACGCGCCAAATAGCCTGGCTGTCTCGGGCAAGCTCCCTGGTCGGCCAGTCTGGTCTCCTGGCTGGCCATACGACATTATGTCCCCACCATCCCCTCCCCATTCAGTAGGTTTTGACCTCAAAACTGGTTCATCTGCATGGAAAGAGGCTAAATCAGTTACGTTGAAGGTGTTAGACACATTAAACTCACCTGAGACCTCAATCCGGTAGGCGTTGTTATTGATCCTCTACAGCACTCTGAATGGCCCATCTCCTCTTGGTGCCAGCTTAGAACTCCTGAGGTTAGGGAACCTCTTGTGCCGTAGGTGTAGCCACACCCAATCGCCTGGTTGAAAAATCACCTCCTTTCTTCGCTTGTTGGCATGAGTCACGTATTGCCTGGTCCACTTCTCCAAATTCTCTGCTACCTTCTGGTGTATATTCTTTATGAACTCCGCCTTGGATGCTCCGTTGAGGTTGGTCATCTCTGCTGGTGGCAGTGGCGTTTGCTCCAATGGTGTGAGAGGGTTGAAGCCGTAGACTATTTCAAAAGGGGTCTTTTTGGTTGTTGAGTGCACGGCTTGGTTGTATGCGAACTCTATTAATGGCAGGCACTCCACCCAAGTCTTGAGGTTCTTCCCTAGTGTAGTCCTGAGAAGAGTCGACAATGTCCGGTTGACTACTTCAGTTTGGCCATCGGTTTGAGGATGGCAGGTGGTAGAGAAGAGCAGCTTCGTGCCTAACTTCCTCCAAAGGGTCCTCCAGAAGTGGCTGAGGAATTTGGTGTCCCTGTCTGACACGATGGTCCTTGGCCCTCCATGAAGCCGTACTATCTCCCTGAAGAACAGCTCGGCTGTTTACGTGGCATCATTAACATTGGGATACAAAATGAAATGTGCCATCTTGGAGAATCTGTCCACCACTACAAAGATTGCATCTTTGTGGTTGATCTTGGGCAGACCTAGAACGAAGTCCATGGAAATGTCCACCCATGGATGTGTAGGTATGGGCAGTGGGAGATACAACCCGTGAGGGTGCACTCGGGACTTCGCCTTTTTGCAAGTGATGCACCTTGCACAATGGGCTTCTACTGACCTCTTGATGTGTGGCCAGTAGAAGTGCTCCTTGACCACTGCTAGTGTCTTGTCGACACCAAAGTGGCCCATGAGTCCTCCTCCATGAGCTTCTCGGATGATAAGCTCTAGTAACGATCCTTGTGGTATGCACATCCTTCTCTCTCGGAACAAGAAACCCTCATGGATGTAGAACTTGCCATGACTTCCTGTGCCATACTTCTTGTATCTCTCAGCAAAGTCAGGATCATCCTTATACAGGTCCTTGATGTGATCGAGTCCTAAGAGATTTGCCTCCATGGTGGATATCAAGGCAAGCCTCCTTGATAGTGCATCAGCTACCACATTGTCCTTTCCCTTCTTGTACTTGATGACGTAGGGGAAAGTCTCTATGAACTCCATCCACCTGGCATGTCTCCTCTTGAGATTGGTTTGCCCTCTGAGGTGTTTGAGAGTCTCATGATCAGTGTGGATCACAAACTCCTTGGACAGCAAGTAATGTTGCCAAGTCTGCAAGGCTCGGACTAGGGCATAAAGCTCCTTGTCGTAAGTGGGGTAGTTCAGTGAGGCACCACCTAGCTTCTCACTGAAGTATGCCACTAGCCTTCCTCCTTGAGTTAGCACCGTTCCTATGCCTATTCCCGAGGTATCGCACTCCAATTCAAATGTCTTGTTGAAGTCGGGCAAGACTAGCACTGGTGCTTGCGTAAGGCTGTCCTTCAAGGCCTGGAATGCCTTCTCCTGAGCTTCTCCCCAGCTGGATCCCACGTTCTTCTTCACTACTGTCGTCAATGGTGAGGGAATACTGCTGAAGTTGGGCACGAATCTCCTGTAGAAGCTGGCCTGATACAAGCCTTGATTCAAGGATGTATGCGCGTGGGCTGTTTGTAGAAGATTAGGTGAGAAACTCAACCGTAGGCTTCTGGATAGGGGTTTTCTGGTTGGTAAACGATGGAAGGGTGAAGTGAACCACACGAGGGGTGATGAACCTCGTGATAAATCACAAACTTAGAGCTAGGAGGGCTGGTCTCAACTAGGTTCTAAGCGCACAAGTCTCTCTTGAGAGAAAACTTGTAGGGAAAAGTTCTACTTTATTAATAATCAAAAAGGTTGTCGAACTACAATGCTGGAAGGAACCTTATTAATATGCTCGACAGCTTGACCTTCTAGGGTCGACTCAAATAAAAAAAGGAAAGTTTACAAAAGTGCACAAAAGGAAAAAATACAAAAGTGTATAACCGAAAAAGGACCTATTCCTAAAATGTTCTTGACTCAAAAATGTAAAGCAACTAGATCCTACCCTGCAAAACAGAAAGAGGCATATATTCGAATGTAAACTTACCTTAACTCACCTCACGGCCAAGAAATGGAAGGTGGCCATCCTTGTGGCATGCACGCGCCTTGCTCCTAGTCTTTAACTTGGAGTAGGGTTAAATATCTTTGGGCCCTGACCTCTCTTGCCACTAAAGCCCAAGTCTCTGATGTTCCTTGTGTTGTTGAGAAGCCTTTGGACTCTAATTTGCTCTTCTGGCCCATTGTCCTTAGCTGCTCTTCCTCTAGGAGCTTGTCGACCCATAAGCTGAATTTGTGGAAGAGTGCTCTTGATCTGCTTCTTGTCATTGCTCCTGGAGGTACCACTGGTGTAGATACTTCCTCTAAGTGCATGTCCTGGAACTGGTAGCTCATTTGGTCCGAGTCTTCTTGTGTAGAAGTGGAAGTGTGCGTGTACTCGGCTGGATGGCCTGTGCCGGCTGGATTGTGCGCAGTACTGGCCGGAATGACTTCAGGACCGGCCAAGTTGATCCCGGAGTCGGCGGTGTCATCAGGAGGACCGGCGGTGTCATTCACGTCCCCACCAAGTGTGCCAGAAGCTTGGGCCTCTCCGCCGGCGATGTTGACCGGTCTGGTCCTATAGGTCGAAGGTCCGGCGGTACTGTCTGGTCCGGCAGGCGCGCTAGATGGTCCTGCTATCTCGGGCAAGCTTCCTGGTCGGCCAGTCTGGTCACCTGGCTGGATGTACGACCTGATGTCCTCATCATTCCCTCCCTCTTCAGTAGGTTTTGTCCTCAAAACTGGATCATCTGCATGGAAAGGGGCCAAGTCAGAACATTGAACGTATTGGACACATTAAACTCACCTGGTAGCTCGATCCGGTAGGCGTTGTTGTTGATCCTCTTGAGCACTCTGAATGGTTCATCTCCTCTTGGTGCTAGCTTGGAATTCCTTAGGTTTGGGAACCTCTCCTACCGTAGGTGTAGCCACACCCAATCGCCTGGTTGAAAGATCACCTCCTTTCTTCCTTTGTTGGCATGAGTCACGTACTGTCCGGTCCTCTTCTCCAAGTTCTCTGCTACCTTCTGGTGTAACCTCCTTATGAACTCTGCTTTGGAGGCTCCGTTGAGGTTGGTCATCTCAGCTGGTGGCAGTGGTGTTTGCTCCAATGGGGTGAGAGGGTTGAAACCGTATACCACTTCAAATGGGGTCTTCTTGGTTGCTGAGTGCACGGCTCGGTTGTAGGCGAACTCAATGAATGGCAGGCACTCCACCCAAGTCTTTAGGTTCTTCCCTAGTGTTGTTCTGAGAAGAGTTGATAGGGTCCTGTTGACAACTTCAGTTTGGCCATCGGTTTGAGGATGGCAAGTGGTTGAGAAGAGTAGCTTTGTGCCTAGTTTTCTCCAAAGGGTCCTCCAGAAATGGCTGAGGAACTTGGTGTCCCTATCTGATTCGATGGTCCTTGGCACTCCATGAAGCCGTACTATCTCCCTGAAGAACAGCTCAGCTGTTTGTGTGGCATCATTGACATTGGCACATGGGATGAAATGTGCCATCTTGGAGAATCTGTCCACCACTACAAAGATTGCATCTTTGTGGTTGATCTTGGGCAGACATAGAACAAAATCCATCGAGATGTCCACCCATGGATGTGTTGGTATGGGCAGTGGGAGATACAACCCGTGAGGTTGCAATCGGGACTTTGCCTTCTTGCAAGTAATGCATCTTGCACAATGTGCTTCTACTGTCCTCTTGATGTGTGGCCAGTAGAAGTGCTCCTTGACCTCTGCTAGAGTCTTGTCGACACCAAAGTGGCCCATGAGTCCTCCTCCATGAGCTTCTCGGATGATAAGCTCCCTTAGTGATCCCTGTGGTATGCACAACCTTCTTTCTCGGAACAAGAATCCCTCATGGATGTAGAATTTGCCATGACTCCCTGTGCTACACTCCTTGTAGCTCTCAGCAAGGTCAGGATCATCCTTGTATAGATCCTTTATGTGCTCGAATCCTAGGACCTTTTCCTCCATGGTTGATATCAAGGCAAACCTCCTTGATAGTGCATCGGCTACCACATTGTCTTTGCCCTTCTTATACTTGATGATGTACGGGAAGTTCTCTATGAACTCCATCCACCTGGCATGTCTCCTCTTGAGATTGGTTTGCCCTCTGAGGTGTTTGAGAGTCTCGTGATCAGTGTGGATCACAAACTCCTTGGACAGCAAGTAATGCTGCCAAGTCTCCAATGCTCGGACAAGGGCATAGAGCTCCTTGTCATAAGTGGGGTAGTTCAGTGAGGCACCACCTAGCTTCTCACTGAAGTATGCCACTGGTCTCCCTCCTTGGGTTAGCACTGCTCCTATGCCTATTCCAGAGGCATCACACTCCACTTCAAACGTCTTGTTGAAGTCGGGAGGGACTAGCACTGTCGCGTGTGTAAGGCTATCCTTCAAGGCCTGGAATGCCTTCTCCTGAGCTTCTCCCCAGCTGAATCCCACGTTCTTCTTCACTACTGCCGTCAGTGGTGAGGCAATACTGCTGAAGTTGGGCACGAATCTCCTATAGAAGCTGGCCAGTCCGTGGAAGCTCCTTACTTGGCTGATGTTTCCTGGTGTTGGCCATTCTTGTATGGCTCGAATCTTCTCCTCATCAACCTGTAGGCCCTGTGAACTCACAACAAAACCTAAAAAGATAAGCTTATCAGTACAAAAGGTGCACTTCTTGAGATTGGCATAAAGCTCTTCTTGTCGAAGGGTTTTAAAGACCATCTCAAGATGTGTGAGGTGTTCCCGCAGGCACTTACTATAAACAAGTATGTCATCAAAATAAACTACCACAAACTTACTGATGTACGCCCTAAGAACTCGGTTCATAAGGCGCATGAAGGTGCTTGGGGTATTAGTCAAGCCAAATGGCATGACTGTCCACTCGTAGAGCCCTTGCTTTGTCTTGAAAGCAGTCTTCCACTCATCACCTTCCTTCATTCTTACCTGGTGGTATCCACTTTTGAGGTCTATCTTGGAGAAGACCGTGGCTCCACTCAGCTCATCTAGCATGTCATCCAGTCGTGGTATTGGATGCCTATACTTGACTGTGATGTTGTTGATTGCTCGGCAGTCCACGCACATGCGCCAAGTCCCATCCTTCTTGGGCACTAGTAGCACTGGTACAGCACATGGACTGAGGCTCTCTCGAACATATCCCTTCTCCAGAAGCTCCTTGACTTGCTTCTCAAGCTCCTTGGACTCCTCTGGACTCATCCGGTAGGCTGGCCGGTTGGGCAGGGCTGCTCCGGGCACTAGATCAATCTGGTGTTCTATGCCACGTAAAGGAGGTAAGCCTGCAGGTATCTCCTTTGGAAATACATCCTGGAACTTGTTGAGGAGAGTTGCTACTTCAGGAGGTAGCTCTACCTGTTCTTTTTCTACATTCAACACTTCTTTGAAAACCATTAGTAACATTAAATGCTTCGAGGCTAAAGCTCTCCGGACATGGCTTGGTTGAATAAGAAAATTAGACTTGATGAGTTTCTTTTCCTTACTGATGAGGACATCAGGTCGTACATCCAGCCAGGACACCCGACTGGCCGACCAGGAAGCTTGCCCGAGACAGCAGGACCATCTGGCACGCCTGCCGGACCAGACAGTACCGCCGGACCCTCGACCTATAGGACCAGACCGGTCAACATTGCCGCGGAGAGGCCCAAGCTTCCGGCACACTTGGTGGGGACGTGGATGACACCGCCAGTCCCCCTGATGACACCGCCGACTCCGGGATCAACTTGGCCGGTCCTGAAGTCATTCCGGCCAGTACCGCGCACAATCCAGCCGGTACAGCCAATCTAGCTGAGTACACGCGCACTTCCACTTCTACACAAGAGGACTCGGACCAAATGAGCTACCAGCTCCAGGACGTGCACCTAGAAGAAGTATCTACACCAGTGGTACCTCCAGGAGCAATGACACGAAGCAGATCAAGAGCACTCTTCCACAAATTCATCTTATGGGTCGACAAGCTCCTAGAGAAGGAGCAGCTAAGGACAATGGGCCAGAAGAGCAAATTAGAGTCCAAAGGCTTCTCAACAACACAAGGAACATCAGAGACTTGGGCTTTAGTGGCAAGAGAGGTCAGGGCCTAAAGATATTTAACCGTACTCCAAGTCGAAGACTAGGAGCAAGGCGCGTGCATGCCACAAGGACGGCCACCTTCCATTTCTTGGCCGTGAGGTGAGTTAAGGTAAGTTTACATTCGAATATATGCCTCTTTCTGTTTTGCAGGGTAGGATCTAGTTGCTTTATATTTTTGAGTCAAAAACATTTTAGGAATAGGTCCTTTTTCGGTTATGCACTTTTGTATCTTTTCCTTTTGTGCACTTTTGTAAACTTTCCTTTTCTTTATTTGAGTCGACCCTAGAAGGTCAAGCTGTCGAGCATATTAATAAGGCTCCTTCCAGCATTGTAGTTCGACAACCTTTTTGATATTAATAAAGATCGAATTTTCTTTCAACAAGTTATTCTCTCAAGAGACTTGTGCGCTTAGAACCTAGTTGAGACCAGCCCTCCTAGCTCTAAGTTTGTGATTTATCACGAGGTTCATCACCCCTCGTGTGGTTCACTTCACCCTTCCATCGTTTACCAACCAGAAAACCCCTATCCAGAAGCCTACGGTTGAGTTTCTCACCTAATCTTCTACAAACAGCCCACGCGCATACATCCTTGGATCAAGGCTTGTATCACTTACTCATCTGGAGTTGTAGCTCGTGTACCTGGGCAGGTGTAAGAGGAGCAAAGCTGACCTTTCTTTTGTCATGCACAAAAGTGTAGAGATTGGTTCAGCCATCATGCCTGGTCTCTTTGTCAAACTGCCATGGTCTTCCTAGCAGAAGATGGCCAGCTTGCATGGGCACCACGTCGCACACGACTTGGTCTTGGTACTTGCCCACACTGAATGGCACAGTAACTTGCTCATGGATTTTGATCTCCACTTTATCATCCAGCCATCTCAGTCTATATGGTCGAAGATGCCTTGTCTTCTCTAGACCTAGCTTATCAACCATAAATGCACTAGCAACGTTAGTGCAAGAACCACCATCTATGATGAGGTTACATACCTTTCCCTTGACGGTGCAATGGCTGTGGAAGATGTTCTCCCGTTGGATGGTCTCTGAAGGATCCACCATTGCACTGAGGATACGTCTAGTAACCAGCACTTCCCCCACATCAGGGTACTCAATGTCACCATATTCTCCTTCTGGCTCATAGTCCTCTTCATCTTGGGACTCATATTCTCCTGCCTCCGTAATCAGCATGACTCGGTTGTTTGGGCACTCCCTTGAGATGTGTCCACGTCCCCTGCACTTGAAACAAGTTATGTCACGTGATCTTTGAGGGTTAGAAGACTTACCAGGCTCTCTCTGGTCACGGGTGGGTTCAGGAGGCTTGCTCTTGAACCTTGACTCGATCTCTACGCTTTTGCCTTTGTCCACTGTCTTAGGCATGTTGCTTGGTGCCCAAGGTGTCTTAGGCTTGCTGCAGATGTCTTGGCTCTTACGTTTGATGTGCTGTTCAGCTTGCACAGATAGGTGGAACAAGTCCTTGAAGTCGTTGTAGATTTGCCTTTCCACCTTGCAGCTGATCCTTTCTTGGAGTCCATCCAAGAATTGTGCCATCAATGCTTCTTCATCATCATTGAGCTCCAATCTGTTCCTTAACCTCTCAAACTCTTCATAGTACTCCTCTACTGATCTGGTACCCTGCTTAAGAGTACGAAAACGTCGTTGCAAATCCCTATGAAAGTAAGGTGGAACATACCTTTGTCGCATGAGGTCTTTCATGTCTACCCATGAGTCTACGGGTCTCATTCTCTTCCTCCTTCTGTCAGATACCTCACGATCCCACCAGATGAGGGCATTGTCCGTGAGTTGTGCTACTGCCATTGAGACTCTCCTAGGTCCTGGTTGGTTGTAGTGATCAAAGATATGATCCATTCGCTTCTCCCAATCTAGGTAAGCCTCGGGGTCTACTTTTCCTGCAAAAGTTGGAGGAGTTAGTTTAACATCAGGATGAATTACCCGGTTATAGGTGTGTTCATCTCCATCCTCATGACGTCTAGGAGGCATTCTTGGTCTCTGGTGAAGACCATATGGCTCAAAGCCATCATCTTCTGCCTCTGGTTGCCGTGGAGGTCCTCTCGGCCTATGGTGATAGTTATGAGGTTGCGTGTCCTCATCTCCATCTGGCTGGGGTTCCTCCTGTTCGTGCCGTGTCCTAAGGTACTCAGGACCCTCAGGACGATCTGGCTCAGCTCTCACGTGCCTTATGGCCTGGAATCTTACTGGTCTCTCCACGCGCTCCAACCTCTCGCCTATGGATGCGAGTTGTGTTTGGAGTGTGGTGAACATGGCCATCATGGCTTCAGCTGCGTCTCTATTCTCTTCTCCCATGGTGTGCTACAAAGAAAGAAGATAATTAGGGTGCTCCTAAATTATTAGGAGAGTTTCTTTTTATATGGGATTTGAAAAAATGCAAAAAGGAAAATCCTAAGGAAAGGAAATTCGAAAAAAAAGGAAACTTCCTAGACAACTTGTGCTAGCTGTCCAATTCGAATTCTTTTAGTATCTTTTCTATTTTATTTTTCTTTTCTTTTTAATTAAACTTAAAAATAACGGAAATATGACTTAAACAAAAAGGAAAACGTGAATGATAATGCAAAAGTGAACCTAAACCCTAGTGATACACGTAGGAGGCTAGATGCACTCGGTTTGGAGTTTGATGTTGTTTTTTTGATTTTTCTTGAATACGACTTAAACTAATGCAAGAACTAGAAATAAGACAAGCAAAAGGATAGAAACAACCTGGTTTAGGAGCTTTAAGCTCTGATACCAAAATGATACAAGCCTTGATTCAAGGATGTATGCGCATGGGCTGTTTGTAGAAGATTAGGTGAGAAACTCAACCTTAGGCTTCTGGATAGGGGTTTTCTGGTTGGTAAACGATGGAAGGGTGAAGTGAACCACACGAGGGTGATGAACCTCGTGATAAATCACAAACTTAGAGCTAGGAGGGCTGGTCTCAACTAGGTTCTAAGCGCACAAGTCTCTTTTGAGAGAAAGCTTGTAGGAAAAAGTTCTACTTTATTAATAATCAAAAGGTTGTCGAACTACAATGCTGGAAGGAGCCTTATTAATATGCTCGACAGCTTGACCTACTAGGGTCGACTCAAATAAGAAAAGGAAAGTTTACAAAAGTGCACAAAAGGAAAAATACAAAAGTGTATAACCGAAAAAGGACCTATTCCTAAAATGTTCTTGACTCAAAATGTAAAGCAACTAGATCCTACCCTGCAAAACAGAAAGAGGCATATATTCGAATGTAAACTTACCTTAACTCACCTCACGGCCAAGAAATGGAAGGTGGCCGTCCTTGTGGCATGCACGCGCCTTGCTCCTAGTCTTCGACTTGGAGTAGGTTAAATATCTTTGGGCCCTCACCTCTCATGCCACTAAAGCCCAAGTCTCTGATGTTCCTTGTGTTGTTGAGAAGCCTTTGGACTCTAATTTGCTCTTCTGGCCCATTGTCCTTAGCTGCTCTTCCTCTAGAAGCTTGTCGACCCATAAGCTGAATTTGTGGAAGAGTGCTCTTGATCCGCTTCTTGTCATTGCTCCTGGAGGTACCACTGGTGTAGATACTTCCTCTAAGTGCATGTCCTGGAGCTGGTAGCTCATTTGGTCCGAGTCCTCTTGTGTAGAAGTGGAAGTGTGCGTGTACTCGGCTGGATGGCCTGTACCGGCTGGATTGTGCGCGGTACTGGCCGGAATGACTTCAGGACCGGCCAAGTTGATCCCGGAGTCAGCGGTGTCATCAGGAGGACCGGCGGTGTCATTCACGTCCCCACCAAGTGTGCCGGAAGCTTGGGCCTCTCCGCCGGCGATGTTGACCGGTCTGGTCCTATAGGTCAAGGGTCCGGCGGTACTGTCTGGTCCGGCAGGCGCGCCAGATGGTCCTGCTGTCTCGGGCAAGCTTCCTGGTCGGCCAGTCTGGTCACCTGGCTGGATGTACGACCTGATGTCCTCATCATGGCCAGACCGTGGAAACTCCTCACTTGGTTGATGTTGCTCGGTGTTGGCCCTTCTTGTATGGCTCGAATCTTCTCTTCATCAACCTGTAAGTCCTGTGAACTTACAACAAAACCTAAGAAGACAAGTTTATCAGTACAAAAAATGCACTTCTTGAGATTGGCATAAAGCTCTTCTTGTCGAAGGGTTTTAAGCACCAACTCAAGATGTGTGAGGTGATCCTTTAAGCATTTACTGTAAACTAAAATGTCGTCAAAGTAAACTATAACGAACTTACTGATATACGCCCTAAGAACTTGGTTCATAAGGCGCATGAAGGTGCTTGGGGCATTAGCCAAGCCGAATGGCATGACTGTCCACTCGTAGAGCCCTTGCTTTGTCTTGAAAGCAGTCTTCCACTCATCACCTTCCTTCATCCTGACCTGGTGGTATCCACTCTTGAGGTCTATCTTGGAGAAGACTGTAGCTCCACTCAGCTCATCTAGCATGTCATCCAGCCATGGTATCGGATGTCAGTACTTGACTGTGATGTTGTTGATTGCTCGGCAGTCCATGCACATTCGCCAAGTCCCATCGTTCTTGGGCACTAGCAGCACTGGCATGGCACATGGACTGAGGCTCTCTCGAACATAGCCTTTCTCCAGGAGCTCCTTGACTTGCTTCTCAAGCTTCTTAGACTCCTCTGGACTCATCCGGTAGGCTGGCTGGTTCGGCATGGCTGCTCCGGGCACGAGGTCGATCTGGTGCTCTATGCTGCGTAGGGGAGGCAAGCCTGCTGGTATCTCCAACGGGAACATATCCTGGAACTTGTTGAGGAGAGTTGCTACTTCAGGAGGTAGCTCTACCTGTTCCTTTTCTACACTTAAAATTTCTTTGTAGACCATTAGTAACATTAAATCCTTCGAGGCTAAATCTCTCCGGACATGGCTTGGTTGAATAAAGAAATTAGACTTAATGTGCTTCTTTTCCTTACTCATTTTGCTGTTGAAGCTCATGTACCTGGGTAGGTGTGAGAGGAGCTAGGCTGACCTTTCTTTTGTCATGCACAAAGGTGTAGCGATTGGTTCGGCCGTCATGCCTGGTCTCATTGTCAAACTGCCATGGCCTTCCTACCAGAAGATGACCAGCTTGCATTGGCACCACGTCGCACACTACCTGGTCTTGGTACCTGCCCACACTGAATGGCACAGTGACTTGCTCATGGATCTTGAGCTCCACTTTGTCATCGAGCCATCTCAGTCTATACGGTCAAGGGTGCCTTGTCTTCTCTAGACCTAGCTTATCAACCATGTACGCACTAGCAATGTAGTGCAAGAACCACCATCTATGATGAGGTTACATACCTTGCCCTTGATGGTGCACCGGCTGTGGAATATGTTCTCCCTTTGAATGGTCTCTGAGGGATCCACCATTGCACTGAGAATGCGTCTAGTGACCAGCACTTCCCCCACATCAGGGTACTCAATGTCACCGTATTCTCCTTCTGGTTCATAGTCTTCTTCATCTTGGGATTCATACTCTCTAGCTTCCGTAATCAGCATGACCCAGTTGTTTGGGCACTCCCTTGAGATGTGTCCACGACCCCTACACTTGAAACATGTGATGTAACGTGATCTTTGAGGGTTAGAGGACTTACTAGGCTCTTTCTGGTCATGGGTTGGCTCAGGAGGCTTGCTTTTGAACCGTGACTCGATCTCTATGCTCTTGCCTTTGTCTAAGGGCTTGGGGATATTGCTTGGTGCCCAAGGCGTCTTAGGCTTGCTGCGGATGTCTTGGATCTTACGCTTGATGTGCCACTCAGCCTGGACAGATAGGTGAAACAAGTTCTTGAAGTCATTGTAGATTTGCCTTTCCACCTTGCGGCTGATTCTTTCTTGCAGTCCATCCAAGAATTGTGCCATCAAAGCCTCCTCATCGTCATTGAGCTCCAGCCTGTTCTTTAGTCTTTCAAACTCTTCATAGTACTCATGTATTGATCTGGTGCCCTGCTTAAGAGTATGAAAACGTCGTTGCAAACCTCTATGAAAATAACATGGAACAAACCTTTGTCTCATGAGATCTTTCATGTCGACCCATTAGTCTACGGGCCTCAATCTTTTCCTCCTTGGGTCAGAAACCTCACGATCCCATCAGATGAGGGCATTGTCCATGAGTTATTTTACTGCCATGGAGACTCTCCTTGGGCCTGGTTGGTTGTAGGGATCGAAGATGTGATCCATCCTCCTCTCCCAATCTAGGTAGGCTTCGGGGTCCACTTTTCCTGCAAAACTAGGAGGTGTTAATTTAACATCAGGATGAGTTACCCGGTTGTAGGTGTATTCATCTCCAACCTCATGATGTCTAGGAGGCATTCTTGGTCTATGGTGATGACCATATGGCTAGAGGCCATCGCCTTCTGCTTCTGGTTGCCGTGGAGGTCCTCTCGGCCTAGGGTGATAGCCGTGAGGAGGTGCGTCCTCATCTCCATCCGGCTGGGGCTCCTCCTGTTCGTGCTGTGTCCTAGGGTGCTCAGTACCCTCAGCACGGTCTTGCTCAGCCCTCACGTGCCTTATGGCCTGGAACTTCACCGGCCTTTCCACGTGCTCCAACCTCTCGCCGATGGATGCGAGTTGTGTTTGGAGGGTGGTGAACATGGCCATCATGGCCTCGGCTGCATCCTGATTTCCTTCTTCCATTGTGCTACAAGAAAGAAACACAAGTTCATTTGCTCATAAATTGATTAGGAGGGTTTTCTTTTTATAGGAGAATTCAAAAAAAAATGCAAAAAGGAAAAACTGGGAAAAAGGAAAAATTTGAAAAATGGAAAGTTTAGAAAAATGGAAAGTCCCTATTAATTAGTGGTAGCTGTTTTTGGTCGATTTCTTTTCGTAGTTTTCTATATTTTTTTGCTTTTTGATTTAATTTAATGGAAAGATGCTTTTAATAAAAAGGAAAGACGAAAAATGGCAATGCAAGAATGAACCTAAGCCCTAGTGATGCACGTAGAAGCTAGATGCACTCGGTTTGGAGTTTGATGTTTTTTTTTGATTTTTCTTGAATACGACTTAAACTAATGCAAGAACTGGAAAAAAAACTAAGTAAAGGATAGAAACAGCCTGGTTTAGGAGCTTTAAGCTCTGATACCAAAATGATACAAGCCTCGATTCAAGGTTGTACGCGCGTGGACTGTTTGGAGAAGTTTAGGAGAGAAACTCAACCTTAAGCTTCTGGATAGGGGGTTTCTGTTTGGTAATGGATGGAGGGGTGAAGTGAACCACACGAGGGGTGATGAACCTCGTGATAAATCAAAAACTTAGAGCTAGGAGGGTTGGTCTCAACTAGGTTCTAAGCGCACAAGTCTCTTGAGAGAATAACTTGTAGAAAGAAAATTCGATCTTTATTAATTATCAAAAAGGTTGTCGAACAACAATGATGGAAGGAGCCTTATTAATATGCTCGACAGCTTGACCTTCTAGGGTCGACTCAAGAAAAGAAATGGAAAACTTACAAAATGCACAAATGAAAAACTTACAAAAGTGCATAACCGAAAAGGACTTCTACCTAATATGTCTTTGACTCAAAACTGTAAACAATCTAAATCCTACCCTGCAAAACAGAAAGAGGCAAGTATATAATTTGAAAACTTACCTTTCTTACCTTTCGGCCAAGAAATGGAAGGTGGCCGACCTTGTGGCATGCACGCGCCTTGCTCCTAGTCTTCGACTTGGAGTAGGATTAGGAATCTCTGGGCCCTGACCTCTCTTGCCACTAAAGCCCAAGTCTCTGAAGTCACTTGTATTGTTGAGAAGCCTTTGGACTCTTCTTTGCACTCTTGGCCTAATGTCCTTCATCGATCATCTTCTAGGAGCTTGTCGACCCACAAGCTGAACTTGTGGAAGAGCGCCCTTGATCTGCTCCTTGTCATTGCTCCTGGTGGTACCACTGGTGTAGAGACTTCTTCTAGATGCATGTCTTGAAGCAGGTAGCTTATGTAGTTCGAGTCTCCTTGTGCAGACGTTGAAATAGTGGTGCAATCGGCTGGATCGGCTGGATCGGCTGTACCGGCTGGACTGTACGAGGTACTGGCCGAGATGTCATCGGAGCAGTCCAAGTTGATCCTGGAGCTGGCGGCGTTACCAATGGGGCCGGCGGTGTCATCCACGTCGCCACCAGTTGGGCCGGAGGTTTGGGTCTATCCGCCAGAAATATTGGTCGGTCCGGCCCGGCTGGTCGAAGGCCCGGCGGTATCGCTTGGGCCGGCAGACGCGCCAAATAGCCCGGCTATCTCGGGCAAGCTCCCTGGTCGGCCAGTCTGGTCTCCTGGCCGGCCATATGACCTGATGTCCCCATCACTTCGGGTCAGCCATTTTGGTTTACTGGCCGGCCAGACGATCGTACTTAAGGCTAAGCATGTCTCGGTCGTACTTAAGTGTCTCCTTATGCTGATCCTATCAAAACGAATTTAGTAATAACACAACCTGCACTTTTTCTGAAATATCTATGCAAATGTTGTTAACATCAACAATTAGTTTCAGAAAGGTATCAATATTGTTGTCTAATAGTTTGTGAATTTTGCGTCTTGTAAGTATAAAACTTCAGTTGTACATAAATCCGGTTTGGGATTGACGACTCCATGTATAACTGATTTATCGTAGTCCAACGTTGAATATGATTAGATCTTTTGCTTTTTTAGAATTTTCAAAACTTTTAGGTTAATTTGTGAACTGTTGCTCTCTTTGTCTTCTTGTGTTTCACCAGTAGTTTCTGATTTTGTTGCTGCTGGATTTTTGAGCAGCTTATGATCCATTAAGATGTCTTTTAATCCTAGAAATCCTAAGTGAGCCATCATCCTCACTTTCTACAAACAAAAAATCTCTCGTTCTATCAAATCTGTCAACCTTAATTTGAAAATTCGTTATGTTGTCTTAGATCTGTTCCGTGTAACTGCGTTCTGCAATCTGTCCTGGTAAGTTCCGATATCACTTGTAAGGAATTTAGATTGTTTTCCGATTGCATTAAACACATAAAATTATTCTGAGTTCCCCAAAGATACCTCTCAGTGCAAAGAGACTTTATTAACTTTGTAATAACCTCTACGATGTGTTTGCTTTAAGGAACAACCGAAGAAAGAACAACAACCTTTGGAAGAAGAACACAACAACCTTTGGAAGAAGAACACCATAATCCTGAAGAACTCACGAAAACTTCTTTAGACTTGTGATTTTTGGATGTCGAGGTATAATGCCCATAAAAACCTATTTATATGCACAATGTACCTATCCTTATTAGGTTTTGTAATCTCTATTAGATTAGGGCTACAAGACCCCTTAATTTTAGCATAGATCATGCTAAAATTGGATTTGGCCTTTAATATTGAGGTCTATTTATTTACAGGCATACAAGTTCTACTTTGGAGACTGACTTTCCTCAACTACAAGGATTAATATCACAGGAGAGAAAAAACAAGGATTCATGTATGTTTTGTGCGGATTATTCACTAATGGTGATGATAGATTATACAGAAGAGTTGGTGATTACAACCACTCATATGTGGTTCCTACGACTAAGGCTTCACCTGAGGCAGCTAGTGTTTCGTTTATGCCAAGTGAAGTGTTACTCATCGATCTGTAATTGGTTTCGAAGTAAAAGCGATCGAAATAAATTCATAAATTTTGAGACTGTGAAGTTAAAGGTACAATGTGAGACTGTGAAGGAAAGTATTACAAACGAAATCCAGTGATGAGGTTAATGCAAAATCCTCAGAAGATTATTTTACAATGGAACAAGATATGGGACTTGCAAGCATTATGTTAAGATCATGAAAAAATTATGCAGAGGCTGAAGCCATATCAATCACATTCTCAGTCTTGGTATCTTGATACCCTCCAATCCGATACTAGATTTGTTGTTTTGGTTGCACAAGAAAAGGAGAGATTAAGTATTTTTAACTACTTACGAAGTGGATGAGATTTTGAAGAAGTTAACAACTGTCAAGACTACACAATGTGCACATCGACCATTCGATATAATGCTCCTCGAGTGGGGAAAAGAGAAACAATAAAGTAGGCAGACAAAATTTCCAAAATCATGCAAATTCAAGTTCAAGATGAAATCAGAGGCACAAAGATTGAGAGGTTTTCTACTAAAGATGGAGTTGTGAATCTGGAGCTTGGTATTTATAATAGATCGGTGGAATTTTGTATTGATGATTTGCTGTTGGTTTCAAAAGGATGCAACCAGTATTGCTTCTCATTTATGACCTCTGCAAACTCACAAGGTCTAGATCTTTTGACGAGTTAATCACTGGTTGTTATGTGGTGCTTTTGTTTTCTATGGATGTGAAATTATATATGTGGGATACTGATTATGATTTTGATGAATAGGAATTTGGTAACTTTAATCATGTAGAACTGATTTTTCATACCAAACTGTCAGTTGGTGTTATAAGTCAAATCATTTTGAGTCTTGGACACTACCAAGTGTAAAGCAAGGCACACTACCAAGTTAAAAGCAAGCTGAAAACAAGACTAGCGGACACTACATATGGTATCCGCAAGGCTGGCGACGTCGAAAGTTGGTCATTTTCAAGAATTGGGTTATGAAACCATTAAACAAAAGTTGTTCTTGACTATGGAACCGTCCAAAAACGGGTACAAGGAGAATTCATGGGCATTTTTGCAAATCATTCTCAAAGAACTATGTGTACATGGAAAATAATTCTTGACAAGGAGATGATCCCATGCGACAACAAAACTGTCTTCAAAGCACTCATTCAGTGAAAAAAAAGCATTCCCCTCCAAGCATGCTACTTGGAAATGTTCATCAAGTTTACAACAACTATCCAAATTTTTATCACTGATGACAAGGATATTCTCAAGAGAGGAGTATTATGATAGGAAGACCGGTTAACAACCTGGTTTAGCTCTTTAGTTATTGGTATGATTGTTTGGTTTAGTTTCTCTACCTTTGTAGTCACTATATGTAAGGCTTTTCAGCCACAGTTAAAAAATCAATCGAAAAAATATTCATCTTTTTCAATCTTTTTTACTCTCTATTGTTAGCACAAGATTTTTACAATGCGTTTGAGTTTTATGTAGGAAGATTAAAACGGATGATGTGACATAATCTCATTGGAGATGAGTTAATAAATCTTGTGTAAGGAAAAAGGATTTCCGAAGAAGAGGCAAGTAAGATGTGGTGAATATTGTGTAATATTCAGCCATAACAAAGAATTTCTAGAGACACACACATATAAATATGTGTATGGGGTAGCTGCTAGGGGTGTCACTTTTCTGAGAAGAAGAAGAAGACCATACTGTCGGTTGCACACAAGTCGGGTGAGTAAACAAAGAAAGTACACAACTGTTGTTGTGAATGAGAATGGGTAGGTAGGAATTTGTCAGTGACGAGTTAGTGTGTGATGTCGTGTAATTCTGATTAAACAAGTTGTAAGAACTTTGTTCAAACGATTCCTAATTCGCAATAAGATTGATTGCACAAGTTGTTGTGTGTTTAAGTGTTTCTCTATATTCTCATCTTTACAATTGGTATCAGAGCAGGACACCTAGCCGAAGGACTATTCTTCGAACACAGGTGAGATCCTGAAAAGAGAATATGATGACACCTGCACAACTACTCAATATTCAAAATCATATCTTGTTAGATGCTGCAAATTATGAATACTACAAAGTGAGGATGAAGGCTAATATACGTGAAATTGATAAAGACCCTTGGATGGCTGTTGTGTGTGGTTGGGAATAACCATATTGTATATCCGAATATGGAGAAAAAGTAGTCAAACCAAGAAAAAAAGGGACAACAACAGAAAAAAAAGATATCAAAGTTTAATTTAATTGCATTGAACGCTATTTTCAAATCCGTGGATAGAAAACAATTTAAAATGATACAAAGGTGTGAATCAGCTAAAGAGGCATGGAATATACTACAAAACATGTTTGAAGGTACGACGAATGTTAGGAGAACAAGGCTGGATTTTTTGGAATATAAGTTTGAAAATATTCAGATGAGCGATAATGATAAAATAGTAGATTTTTGTGCCAATCTTAGATCTATTGCAAACGAAGCGCAAGTGTTGGGTAAACAATACAAAGATGAAAAATTGGTAAAGAAAGTTTTGCGTTGTTTACCGGCTAAGTTTGTTGCATTGAAAGCTATTATAAAAATGACAATGAACACCGATGAACTCAAGTTTGAGGAGATAGTAAGGGATTCTACAAGCTGAGGAGATTGAAAATCTAAGGATCCCAAATTTGTAGAAGATAATGTGTTTATAGTTGATGAAGATAGACACAAACATCAGAAACTTGAAGATATTATGCATTCGATGTTTCGAAAACTTGAAGAAAACGTGGATCGTTTGTGTCACACATTCACAAAGAGGCTATCAAGAGAGGAATAATTTCATAAAGGATATGAAGTTGAGTGTTATAAATGCCATGGTATTGGACATGCTAAATCCGTTTATCCGTCGTTCAAAGGAAGAGGAATCAAGTGTAACCAATGTAATGATTATGGTCACACAAAAGCAAATTATGCAAATACGCAAGAAAGGAAGAAGAAGATGGCTTTCAATAATAATGATATAGAGTCAGTAAGAGACATAGATATAAATCTGGTGGCCTTGGATGGAGTAACACATCTTGAGGAAGAAATAAAAAAACATGAGTTTGAAATGTCTAGTGTAACACACTAAAATATTGTTACATCAAATAGTGATTCAGAAAGTGATCAAAAGTTTCTCAAAGATAAAGCGATGCTGGAAGCAAAGGTTAACATTCTAGAACTAGAAAGCAGTAGCAAAAGGAATGGTCATGAGGCAGATGCTGTACAAATAGTGAAAGGTGTGCAAGAGGGACAGTCTGACCTACAAACAATTCAAAGTATAGAGATACAATTAAACATGATATGAATTTTTCATTCATGAAAGAGAAAAGAGTAGAGCATTGGAACATGACTTGAGAGAGAACTATAAGAAGATTCGAATGATGAACAAAAGCTCTGAGTCTTTGGATCACATTCTGGGTATGGGAAAACCTGTGAAACATAATTGGGGTTTAGACTACACAGGATATAAAGTAAGTGGTGTTGTTGGAACAAAGGGTGAGTACAAGAATCTAAAAAATTGTGTTCAAAGTGATAATGCTCAGAGACAAAAGGTTGAATATGGAAAACAATCTGCAAACAAGACGTCAAATATATTTTTTTCAATGAGTTTCATCACTCAAGCATGGGGAGATTGAAATGTGAAAGTACTTGATTAAGGGAGAGTTTGAACTGATGTTTCTCTAGGTATATATATAGTGAGCTTGAGTTATAAAACTCAATAAAAAAAAGGAGGAGATTGTTAGCACAAGGTTTGTGCAATGCGTTTGAGTTTTATGCGGGAAAATTAAAACGGATGATGTGGCATAATCTCATTGCAAATGAGTTAACAAGGCTTTTGTAATGAAAGGGGATTTCCGAAGAAGATAAGTACAAAGTGGTGAATATTGTGTAATATTCAGCTATAAGACAGAAACCCTAGAGACACACACACACATATAAATATGTGTATGAGATAGTTGCTAGGGTTGTCGCTTTTCTGAGAAGAAGAAGAAGACCATACTGTTGGTTACACACAAATCAGGTGAGTGAACAAAGAGAGTACACAACTGTTGTTGTGAGTGAAACGGATAGATAGGAATTTGTCAGAGATAGATCAGTGTGTGATATCGTGTAATTTTGATTAAACAAGTTATAAGAACTTTTTTTAAACGATTCCTAATATGCAATAGATTGATTGCACAAGTTATTGTGTGTTTAAGAGTTTCTCTATATTCTCGTCTTTACATCTATATCATCATCACTATCTTGCATCATCAAATCAGTGCCTTTCTAGTGGTTCCTTCTTCTTTAAAATATTCTTCTAGGTTTGATTTGCCCTTTTCTTCGAATTCGCGGTGAATTTCTAGATCGGGATCTATCTTTCGGATTTTTTACTGTCTCAATCAAAAGGTGACCCGGCAAGCTGACTCTTTTTCCTCTTCAAAGGGATGATTTCCTCGGCCTCAATCTCTCTATCCTCAAGAATAAACTTTCTTGAAGGTGTCGTGATGGAGGCTCCAAATCATATGACCAGCCCGAGGAACCTGATCGAGAGAATGGCTGACTAAAAGACTTGCTCCACATGGCCAGCTCAAGTCGCGACATATCCGGCTCAAATGGCGACATGGCCGGATCAATTTGGCACACTTGAAATTCGGCCCAACTGACCAGCCAGTTTAAAGGCATGGACCTAGATGAGATCATAGCCCCAACGGTGCGTAAAGGAGCAATGACAAGGTGTATAACCCATACGCTCTACCACAAATTCAGCATGTACGTGGACGAGCTTCTAAACTAAGCAGGTCAAAGCGACTTAGTCACAGGCCAAAAAATCACCAACCAAGTCAATGACCTACGTTCTCAACAAATTTTACCATAAACATGAGCTCTAGTCGTAAAGAAGATCAAGGCCCAATGTCTCATTAACCTACTTAAAGCTTAAGAGTAAAGGCAACGCGCGTGGACCAAGGCAAGGCGGCAACTTCCATTTCTCTTGGTCATAGGTAAGAAAGGTAAACTTCCATATTACAATTATATTGTATCTTGCCTTCTCTCTTTGGCAGGTTATACACATTTAATAGTTTTTTTTTCGTATGGTCATCAACAATAAGTAGTTTTCTTTTTTATAGTTTTCCTTTTGTATTTTTGTACAATTTCCTTTCTTGTCATGTCGACCCTAAAAGTCAAGACTGCCGAACATATTAATATGGTTTCTTCTGCATTGTAGTTCGATAAAATTTTGCCCATTATCAATAAAGAGATCAAATTTTCTTACAAGAGTTTCTTTGCGAAAAGAAACCTCTTACTCCCTCTTAACCTAGTCGAGACCCAAACCTTCTAATGTAAACGTTGTGATTTATCAACAGACTCTTCATATCTCATATGATTCAGTTCATCCCACCACCTTAATCATACGCCACATCTATCTAAAGAAATCAAAAATCGAGTTTCTCACTATTTACTCCTCATACCGGTTCAAAGTATTACAACCATGTTCCCAAACTTGTATCAAGTGGATTTATAAGCTTCAGTAGTGTATGGAAATTACGGAGGCTTCCTTGAAACTTTCTATTTTACTCCTCGCTTGGAAATCTTCCATATAAAGTGGAGCATCCGAGGAAACAGACCGGAAAAGAAGAAGTTTTGCAAAGGTGATAAGATAGATTCCTAAATCGGACAAAAACCTAACTAAAAGATTTGAAAAAAGGAAGTGACTGACATACCAAAAAATCGAACACACCTATTCGGGGTTTTTGTCAAAATAAAAAATGCTAGTCTCATTTTTTTTTGGAAAGATCACTGGCAGTGCAAATACATTCGAAAGACTCTTCTGTAAAAGTAGTTGGACTCCAAAAGCAAAAGGTAGAGCTCGATGAAGATTCAGCAATTGTCGTAATCGCGCAAGGGAGATGAACTACTGCAACAAAGGAAATAGGAAAATATGGGATAAAAGAAAGGATGTTTTTACATCTGAGATTTTTAACCAATGGTTTCTCTCAAAACTAGGGCTAGGCGTTCGGATATCAAATCGGATTCGATTCGGTTT
Source organism: Pugionium cornutum (assembly GCA_018901935.1). NCBI lineage: Eukaryota > Viridiplantae > Streptophyta > Magnoliopsida > Brassicales > Brassicaceae > Pugionium > Pugionium cornutum. The sequence continues at coordinate 10,767,403 of CM032155.1, forward strand.
TTTGGATTTTCGGGTTTTGAGGTCAGAAGTGTAAAACCCATTCACATATTTATAAATATTTAAACTAAATTAACAAGATGTAAAATATTCAATTTATATATAACACAATTTAAGTTTATAACTAATCAATTAACAAGATGTGAAATATTCAATTTATATATATTTAAACTAAATTTGGTTTTGCTTCGGATTTTGGATATATTGGAACCCAAAATAATATTTCGGATATATCTGAACCTGAACCCAAAGCACTAAAAAAACAAAACTCATTCGGATATTTCAAATACCCATATTTGTTCGGATTCGAACGTTTCGGGTCGGGTTCGAATTTGGATTTCGTATTCGATTAATATTTTTGGATCAGATTCAAATTCGAATTTTGGATTCGGTTAATATGTCCAACCCTACTCAAAATGTTTCAATTGGTGAAGCCTAGTTAAGAAATTTTGGGACTAAATATTACTAGTCTAAACAAAAGAAACATTTTCACTAAACAAGGCCAGAGATCAACGCTGCAGAATGGAAATAGACAATAGAGTAAGGTTTTTGTATCAAAGGTTCAAATTCTTGTGGATCTAGTAAGGCTTTTTGTATCAAAAGTTCAAATTCTAATATATCACTGATTAACTATCAACAAAGAACCAGATTCGTACAAATTGAACAAACCGGTTTTTCGAACCTGCTTGAATTCTTGTGACACAGATTGTCAATCCAGAGAAAGGAGGAATCTTATATGGTTCATGGAGAACCACACGGTGCTCACTCCAACACTGATGCAACCAATTCAGTGCAACAACTGGCTTCTTCTGAATATACAGGGTCCACTGCAAATTAAAACATAGTAAAATATATTAGCTATCACAATGTAATAGGCATAACTGGTTTTAAACAGCTTCCTCAAGGACCCCATCAGTTCACTCTGCTTAAGGATAGCATATATGACGAGTCATCACAAGCACAAGACTGATCTAAATTATTTTCTGAAAGAAAGGGAAAGTTGTCATTTACAACAGGAAGCTACCATATGACAATGAACAACCGAAAACCCACGAACTCACCTAGACTAGATCCACGAACTTTTGCAGAGAACAACCCTAGATTAGATCCACATACTCACTAGTTAAGAGGGATATGTATGGTGAAAAAGAAGAAGAGAAGAAAACTGAAGAAGTTTGCAAACCCGCCAAAAAGAAGGGAAGCCGCAGGGAAGAAGACTAAAACACATCCGAAGAAAAAAAAGAGAAGAAGAAACAACAGAGAAAACCGAAAGAGAAAAAGAAAAAAAAGAGAAAAAATCACAGGAGAAACTCTTGACGAAGAAACTCCTTTCGCCGCAGCGAGAAGAGAGCGAATGAAGCAAAAATTGTGGCAAAAAATTAGGGTTTCACTTAAACAGGGATGCGATTTTCGGTTTTTGAAAACTGGTCAGTTTTCTATTCCCGAACCAAACAGAATTGTAAACCAAATAAATTAATTATTTAGCCGATCGGTATATTGATAAATTTTAAACAAAACTAAAAACCGAATTTCTCGGTTCGACCGGTTCGGATTATTCGGTTTTGGCCAAAAATCCATCCGTAGAAATGAATGTGGAGTAAATAATCAAATCAAAATTCATAGATCATTCAATGCAGTTAATTCCAAATACTAAATAGTTAGTGATGAGAAAACATATAATCTTGGATTTAAAAGAAGATGAAAAGAAGCATGTATGGAAAAATAATTCTTTCTAGAGAACTACACAATACACTAGACTTGGATATTTGAATATTCGTTCGGATTCGGGTCGATTCCATTCAGGTTTTGGTTTTTTGGAAATAACAGTTTATATTCAGGTATTTTAGATTTTTTTATTCGGTTTCGGGTCGGATCTGTATTGGTTTAGGTTTGTGGGGATATTTATATTGAGAATCAGTTAAAAACTGAAAGCTTTACAGATACACGTTAGATTAGGTATTCTTTTTATAAAGATATCCAAATGTAATAAAATATAACCAAAATACCCCAAAAAATCGAGTTATTCTCCGCAAGAATCAATAGGAAAATGCTGAAAAAACACAATCCATACGAGTAGGCTTTATTATGCAAAAATCACTTAACTAATTTTCATATCTTTCTTAAAGGTTTCAGTTAATGTTTTGTTAGTTAATAATATCACCAACTTAGAGCAATGGCTTCACAGAGACATGAATCACCAAGGCCATCTCACATAATGCAAAGATGGAATAACAACAGACAGAAATTTGAGTAACAAACAGAAACATCACCAAGGCCATCTCACATGATGCAAAGATGGAATAACAACAGACAGAAATTTGAGTAACAAACAGAAGCATCGCCAAGGCCATCTCACGCGATTCATTTCCTTCACAAGTTAAAACAATCTATGTGGGTTAGTAACAAGGACACCAGATCGAATGGCTGGCCAGGAAGGCCAGACCACGAAGATGGCCAACGAGAAGTTCAGCCTGACACAGCCGGCCTGATAGACGATATGGTCGGACCGAGCAACACTGCCAGCCCGATTGGCGATATAGCCGGGCCGAGCAACACCACCGACCCGATTGGAAACATGGAAGGCCCAACAAGCGGCGAGGCGGCCAACACCACTGGCTCAACTGGCAACACGGCCGGCTCGATTGACATCATGGCCGGCTTGAGTGACAACTCGGCCAGCTGAACTGGCGGCACAATCGGATCACACGGCGACACGGCCAGCGCAAGCACCATCCAAGAAGACTCGGACCAGATAAGCATCCAGCTTCAAGGCATGGATGTAGAGGAGAGTTTTTTCCCAATGGTGCCTCCAGGAACAATGACAAGAAGCAGAACTCGGGCACTATACCACAAGTTCAACTTGTTCGTGGAAGGACTTCTAAAATACCAAGGCAATTCAACAATGGGCCAAGAGTGCAACAAGCAAGTCAAGGACCTACCACTTCACCAAGTTTGATGAGGACATCAGGTCGTACATCCAGCCAGGAGACCAGACTGGCCGACCAGGAAGCTTGCCCGAGATAGCCGGACCATCTGGCATGCCTGCCGGCCCAAGCAGTACCGCCGGACCCTCGACCATAAGGACCAGAGCAACCAGCATTGCCGGCGGAGAGGCCCAAGCTTCCGGCACAGTTGGTGGCGACGTGGATGACACAGCCGGTCCCTCTGGTGATGCCGCCAACTCCGGAATCAACTTGGCCGGTCCTGAAGGCATCCCGGCCAGTACCGCGCACAATCCAGCTGGTACAGCCGATCTAGCCGAGTACACGCGCATTTCCACTTCTACACAAGAAGACTCAGACCAAATGAGCTACTAGCTCCAGGACATGCACCTAGAGGAAGTCTCTACACCAGTGGTACCTCAAGGATCAATGACAAGAAGCAGATCAAGGGCACTCTTCCACAAATTCAGCATATGGGTTGACAAGCTCCTAGAGGAAGATCGACTAAGGACAATGGGCCAGAAGTGCAAAGTAGAGTCCAATGGCTTCTCAACAACACAAGGGACATTAGAGACTTGGGCTTTAGTGGCAAGAGAGGTCAGGGCCCAAAGATTCTTAACCCTACTCCAAGTCGAAGACTAGGAGCAAGGCGCGTGCATGCCACAAGGACGGCCACCTTCCATTTCTTGGCCATGAGGTAAGTTAAGGTAAGTTTCAATTCGAATATATGCCTCTTTCTGTTTTGCAGGGTAGGATCTAGATGCTTTACATTTTTGAGTCAAGAACATTTTAGGAATAGGTCCTTTTTCGGTTATACACTTTTGTATCTTTTCCTTTTGTGCACTTTTGTAAACTTTCCTTTTCTTTATTTGAGTCGACCCTAGAAGGTCAAGCTGTCGAGCATATTAATAAGGCTCCTTCCAGCATTGTAGTTCAACAAACTTTTGATATTAATAAAGATAGAACTTTTTCCCCAACAAGTTTTCTCTCAAGAATCTTGTGCGCTTAGAATCTAGTTGAGACCAGCCCTCCTAGCTCTAAGTTTGTGATTTATCACGAGGTTCATCACCCCTCGTGTGGTTCACTTCACCTTTCCATCGAATACCAACCCAAAAACCCCTATCCAAGAAGTCTAAGGTCGAGTTTCTCACCTAAACTTCTCCAAACAACCCACGTGCATACATCCTTGAATCAAGGCTTGTATCATTTTGGTATCAGAGCTTAAAGCTCCTAAACCAGGTTGTTTCTATCCTTTAGCTTGTTTTGTTTTTAGTTCTTGCATTAGTTTAAGTCGCATTCAAGAAAAATAAAAAAAATAACATCAAACTCAAAACCGAGTGCATCTAGCCTTCTACGTGTATCACTAGGGTTTAGATTCACTTTTACATTACCATTCACGTTTTCCTTTTTGTTTAAATCATATTTCCTTTATCTTTAAGTTAAATTAAAAAGAAAAGAAAAAGAAAATAGGAAAAATACCAAAGGAATTCGAATTGGACAGCTAGCACAAGTTGTCAAGAAAGTTTCCTTTTTTTTTAAATCTTCACATTTTTTGAATTTCCAATTCTCAGATTTTCTTCCTTTTTGCAAATTTTCGAATCTTTATAAAAAGAAAACCCTCCTAATAATTTAGGAGCATCCTAACTTGTCTTCTTTCTTTGTAGCACAATGGCAGAAGAAAATAGAGAAGCCACCGAAGCCATGATGGCCATGTTCACCACACTCCAAACACAACTCGCATCCATAGGCGAGAGGTTGGAGTGCGTGGAAAGACCGGGGAGATTCCAAGCCATAAGGCACGTGAGAGCTGAGCAAGACCGTCCTGAGGGTCCTGAGCACCTTAGGACACGGCACGAACAGGAGGAACCCCAGCCAGATGGAGATGAGGACACACAGCCTCAAAACTATCACCATAGGCCGAGAGGACATGCATGGCAACCAGAGGCAGAAGATGATGGCTTTGAGCCATATGGTCTTCACCTGAGACCAAGAATGCATCCTAGACATCATGAGGATGGAGATGAACACGCCTATAACCGGGTAACTCATCCTGATGTTAAGCTAACTCCTCCAAGTTTTGCAGGAAAGTAGACCCCGAGGCTTACCTAGATTGGGAGAGAAGAATGGATCATATCTTTGATAACTACAACCAACCAGGACCTAGGAGAGTCTCAATGGCAGTAGCACAACTCACAGACAATGCCCTCCTCTGGTGGGATCGTGAGGTATCTAACAGAAGGAGGAAGAGAATGAGGCCCATAGACTCATGGGTCAACATGAAAGACCTCATGCGACAAAGATTTGTTCCACCTTACTTTCATAGAGACTTGCAACGTTGTTTTCGTACTCTTAAGTAGGGTACTAGATCAATAGAGGAGTACTATGAAGAATTCGAGAAGCTAAGGAACAGATTGGAGCTCAATGATGATGAAGAAGCATTGATGGCACAGTTCTTGGATGGACTCCAAGAAAGAATTAGCCGCAAGGTGGAAAGGCAAATCTACAATGACTTCAAAGACTTGTTCCACCTATCTATCCAAGCTGAGCAGCACATCAAACGTAAGAGCCAAGACATCCGCACCAAGCCTAAGACACTTTGGGCACCAAGCGACATGCCCAAGCCCGTAGACAAAGGCAAGAGCATAGAGATCGAGTCAAGGTTCAAGAGCAAGCCTCCTGAACCCACCCGTGACCAGAGAGAGCCTGGTAAGTCTTCTAACCCTCAAAGATCATGTGACATCACTTGTTTCAAGTGTTCAAGTGTAGGGGTCATGGACACATCTCAAGGGAGTGCTCAAACAACCGGGTCATGTTGATTACAGAGGCTGGAGAATATGAGTCCCAAGATGAAGAAGACTATGAACCAGAAGAGGAGTATGGTGACATTGAGTACCCTGATGTGGGGGAAGTGCTGGTCACTAGACGCATCCTCAGTGCAATGGTGGATCCTTCAGAGACCATCCAAAGGGAGAACATCTTTCACAGCCGTTGCACCATCAAGGGCAAGGTATGTAACCTCATCATAGATGGTGGTTCTTGCACTAACGTTGCTAGTGCATTTATGGTTGATAAGCTAGGTCTAGAGAAGACAAGGCATCTTCGACCATATAGACTGAGATGGCTGGATGATAAAGTGGAGATCAAAATCCATGAGCAAGTTACTGTGCCATTCAGTGTGGGCAAGTACCAAGACCAAGTCGTGTGCGACGTGGTGCCCATGCAAGCTGGCCATCTTCTGCTAGGAAGACCATGGCAGTTTGACAAAGAGACCAGGCATGATGGCTGAACCAATCTCTACACTTTTGTGCATGACAAAAGAAAGGTCAGCTTTGCTCCTCTTACACCTGCCCAGGTACACGAGCTACAACTCCAGATGAGTAAGTGATACAAGCCTTGATCCAAGGATGTATGCGCGTGGGCTGTTTGTAGAAGATTAGGTGAGAAACTCAACCTTAGGCTTCTGGATGTGGCTTTTCTGGTTGGTAAAAGATGGAAGGGTGAAGTGAACCACACGAGGGGTGATAAACCTCGTGATAAATCACAAACTTAGAGCTAGGAGGGCTGGTCTCAACTAGGTTCTAAGCGCACAAGTCTCTTGAGAGAATAACTTGTTGAAAGAAAATTCGATCTTTATTAATATCAAAAAGGTTGTCGAACTACAATGCTGGAAGGAGCCTTATTAATATGCTCGACAGCTTGACCTTCTAGGGTCGACTCAAATAAAGAAAAGGAAAGTTTACAAAAGTGCACAAAAGGAAAAGATACAAAAGTGCATAACCGAAAAAGGACCTATTCCTAAAATGTTTTTGACTCAAAAATATAAAGCAACTAGATCCTACCCTGCAAAACAGAAAGAGGCATATATTCGAATGTAAACTTACCTTAACTCACCTCACGGCCAAGAAATGGAAGGTGGCCGTCCTTGTGGCATGCACGCGCCTTGCTCCTAGTCTTCGACTTGGAGTACGGTTAAATATCTTTAGGCCCTGACCTCTCTTGCCACTAAAGCCCAAGTCTCTGATGTTCCTTGTGTTGTTGAGAAGCCTTTGGACTCTAATTTGCTCTTCTGGCCCATTGTCCTTAGCTGCTCCTTCTCTAGGAGCTTGTCGACCCATAAGATGAATTTGTGGAAGAGTGCTCTTGATCTGCTTCGTGTCATTGCTCCTGGAGGTACCACTGGTGTAGATACTTCTTCTAGGTGCACGTCCTGGAGCTGGTAGCTCATTTGGTCCGAGTCCTCTTGTGTAGAAGTGGAAGTGCGCGTGTACTCAGCTAGATTGGCTGTACCGGCTGGATTGTGCGCGGTACTGGCCGGAATGACTTCAGGACCGGCCAAGTTGATCCCGGAGTCGGCGGTGTCATCAGGGGGACTGGCGGTGTCATCCACGTCCCCACCAAGTGTGCCGGAAGCTTGGGCCTCTCCGCGGCAATGTTGACCGGTCTGGTCCTATAGGTCGAGGGTCCGGCGGTACTGTCTGGTCCGGCAGGCGTGCCAGATGGTCCTGCTGTCTCGGGCAAGCTTCCTGGTCGGCCAGTCGGGTGTCCTGGCTGGATGTACGACCTGATGTCCTCATCAGTAAGGAAAAGAAACTCATCAAGTCTAATTTTCTTATTCAACCAAGCCATGTCCGGAGAGCTTTAGCCTCGAAGCATTTAATGTTACTAATGGTTTTCAAAGAAGTGTTGAATGTAGAAAAAGAACAGGTAGAGCTACCTCCTGAAGTAGCAACTCTCCTCAACAAGTTCCAGGATGTATTTCCAAAGGAGATACCTGCAGGCTTACCTCCTTTACGTGGCATAGAACACCAGATTGATCTAGTGCCCGGAGCAGCCCTGCCTAACCGGCCAGCCTACCGGATAAGTCCAGAGGAGTCCAAGGAGCTTGAGAAGCAAGTCAAGGAGCTCCTAGAGAAAGGCTCTGTTCGAGAGAGCCTCAGTCCATGTGCCGTACCAGTGCTACTAGTGCCCAATAAGGATGGGACTTGGCGCATGTACGTGGACTGTCGAGCAATCAACAACATCACAGTCAAGTACCGGCATCCAATACCACGGCTGGATGACATGCTAGATGAGCTGGGTGGAGCCACGGTCTTCTCCAAGATAGACCTCAAGAGTGGATACCACCAGGTCAGGATGAAAGAAGGTGATGAATGGAAGACTGCTTTCAAGACAAAGCAAGGGCTCTACGAGTGGACAGTCATGCCATTTGGCTTGACTAATGCCCCAAGCACCTTCATGCGCCTTATGAACCAAGTTCTTAGGGCGTACATCAGTAAGTTTGTAGTGGTTTACTTTGATGACATACTAGTTTATAGTAAGTGCCTACGGGAACACCTCACACATCTTGAGATGGTACTTAAAACCCTTCGACAAGAAGAGCTTTATGCCAATCTCAAGAAGTGCATCTTCTGTACTGATAAACTTGTCTTTTTAGGTTTTGTTGTAAGTTCATAGGGCCTACAGGTTGATGAAGAGAAGATTCGAGCCATACAAGAATGGCCAACACCAGGCAACATCAGCCAAGTAAGGAGCTTCCACGGACTGGCCAGCTTCTATAGGAGATTCGTGCCCAACTTCAGGAGTATTGCCTCACCACTGATGGCAGTAGTGAAGAAGAACGTGGGATTCAGCTGGGGAGAAGCTCAAGAGAAGGCATTCCAGGCCTTAAAGGACAGCCTTACACATGCACCAGTGCTAGTCCTGCCTGACTTCAACAAGACGTTTGAAGTGGAGTGTGATGCCTCTGGAATAGGCATAGGAGCAGTGCTAACCCAAGGAGGGAGACTAGTGGTATACTTCAGTGAGAAGCTAGGTGGTGCCTCACTGAACTACCCCACTTATGACAAGGAACTTTATGCCCTTGTCCGAGCATTGGAGACTTGGCAGCATTACTTGCTGTCCAAGGAGTTTGTGATCCACACTTATCATGAGACTCTCAAACACCTCAGAGGGCAAACCAATCTCAAGAGGAGACATGCCAGGTGGATGGAGTTCATAGAGACCTTCCCGTACGTCATCAAGTACAAGAAGGGCAAAGATAATGTGGTAGCCGATGCACTATCAAAGAGGTTTGCCTTGATATCCACCATGGAGGCAAAGGTCCTAGGGTTCGAGCACATCAAGGACCTATACAAGGATGATCCTGACTTTGCTGAGAGCTACAAGGAGTGTGGCACAGGGGTCATGGCAAGTTCTACATCCATGAGGGATTCTTGTTCCGAGAAAGAAGGCTGTGCATACCACAGGATCACTAAGGGAGCTTATCATCCGAGAAGCTCATGGAGGAGGACTCATGGGCCACTTTGGTGTCGACAAGACTCTAGCAGTGGTCAAGGAGCACTTCTACTGGCCACACATCAAGAGGACAGTAAAAGCTCATTGTGCAAGATGCATTACTTGCAAGAAGGCAAAGTCCCGAGTGCAACCTCACGGGTTGTATCTCCCACTGCCCATACCAACACATCCATGGGTGGACATCTCGATGGATTTTGTTCTAGGTCTGCCTAAGATCAACCACAAAGATGCAATCTTTGTAGTGGTGGACAGATTCTCCAAGATGGCACATTTCATCCCATGTGCCAATGTCAATGATGCCACACAAACAGCTGAGCTGTTCTTCAGGAGATAGTACGGCTTCATGGAGTGCCAAGGACCATCGATCAGATAGGGACACCAAGTTCCTCAGCCATTTCTGGAGGACCCTTTGAGAAAACTAGGCACGAAGCTACTCTTCTCAACCACTTGCCATCCTCAAACCGATGGCCAAACTGAAGTTGTCAACAGGACCCTATCAACTCTTCTCAGAACAACACTAGGGAAGAACCTAAAGACTTGGGTGGAGTGCCTGCCATTCATTGAGTTCGCCACAACCGAGCCGTGCACTCAGCAACCAAGAAGACACCATTTGAAGTGGTATACGGTTTCAACCCTCTCACCCCATTGAGCAAACACCACTGCCACCAGCTGAGATGACCAACCTCAACGGAGCATCCAAAGCAGAGTTCATAAGGAGGTTACACCAGAAGGTAGCAGAAAACTTGGAGAAGAGGACCGGACAGTACGTGACTCATGCCAACAAAGGAAGAAAGGAGGTGATCTTTCAACCAGGCGATTGGGTGTGGCTACACCTCGGCAGGAGAGGTTCCCAAACCTAAGGAGTTCCAAGCTAGCACCAAGAGGAGATGGACCATTCAGAGTGCTCGAGAGGATCAACAACAACGCCACCGGATCGAGCTTCCAGGTGAGTTTAATGTGTCCAATACGCTCAATGTTACTGACTTGGCCCCTTTCCATGCAGATGATCCAGTTTTGAGGACAAAACCTACTGAAGAGGGAGGGAATGATGAGGACATCAGGTCGTACATCCAGCCAGGAGACCAGACTGGCCGACCAGGAAGCTTGCCCGAGACAGCAGGACCATCTGGCGCGCCGGACCAGACATACCGCGGACCTCGACCTATAGGACCAGACCGGTCAACATCGCCATGGAGAGGCCCAAGCTTCCGCACACTTGGTGGGGACGTGAATGACACCGCCGTCCCCTGATGACACCGCCGACTGGGATCAACTTGGCCGGTCCTGAAGTCATTCCGCCAGTACGCACAATCCAGCCGGTACAGGCCATCCAGCCGAGTACACGCACACTTCCACTTCTACACAAGAGGACTCGGACCAAATGAGCTACCAGCTCCAGGACATGCACTTAGAGGAAGTATCTACACCAGTGGTACCTCCAGGAGCAATGACAAGAAGCAGATCAAGAGCACTCTTCCACAAATTCAGCTTATGGGTCGACAAGCTTCTAGAGGAAGAGCAGCTAAGGACAATGGGCCAGAAGAGCAAATTAGAGTCCAAAGGCTTCTCAACAACACAAGGAACATCAGAGACTTGGGCTTTAGTGGCAAGAGAGGTCAGGCCCAAAGATATTTAACCCTACTCCAAGTCAAGACTAGGAGCAAGGCGCTGCATGCCACAAGGACGGCCACCTTCCATTTCTTGGCCGTGAGGTGAGTTAAGGTAAGTTTACATTCAAATATATGCCTCTTTCTGTTTTGCAGGGTAGGATCTAGTTGCTTTACATTTTGAGTCAAGAACATTTTAGGAATAGGTCCTTTTCGGTTATGCACTTTTGTATCTTTTCCTTTTGTGCACTTTTGTAAACTTTCCTTTTCTTTATTTGTGTCGACCCTAGAAGGTCAAGCTGTCAAGCATATTAATAAGGCTCCTTCCAGCATTGTAGTTCGACAACCTTTTTGATATTAATAAAGTAGAACTTTTTCCAACAAGTTTTCTCTCTAAGAATCTTGTCGCTTAGAACCTAGTTGAGACCAGCCCTCCTAGCTCTAAGTTTGTGATTTATCACGAGGTTCATCACCCCTCTTGTGGTTCCCTTCACCATTCCATCTTTTACCAACCAGAAAACCCCCATCCAGAAGCCTAAGGTTGAGTTTCTCACCTAATCTTCTACAAACAGCCCACGCGCATACATCCTTGAATCAAGGCTTGTATCATTTTGGTATCAGAGCTTAAAGCTCCTAAACCAGGTTGTTTCTATCCTTTTGCTTGTTTTGTTTTGTGTTCTTGCATTAGTTTAAGTCGTATTCAAGAAAAATCAAAAAAACAACACCAAACTCCAAACCGAGTGCATCTAGCCTCCTACGTGTATCACTAGGGTTTAGATTCACTTTTGCATTGTCTTGCACGTTTTCCTTTTTGTTTAAATCATATTTCCTTTAATTTTAAGTTAAATTAAAAAGAAAATAAAAAGAAAATAGAAAGAATACTAAAGGAATTCGAATTGGACAGCTAGCACAAGTTGTCTAGGAAGTTTCCTTTTTTTTCTAATTTCCTTTCCTTAGGATTTTTCTTTTGCATTTTTTTCAAACCCATATAAAAAGAAAACTCTCCTAATAATTTAGGAGCACCCTAATTGTCTTCTTTCTTTGTAGCACACATGGGAGAAGAGAATAGAGACGCAGCTTGAAGCCATGATGGCCATGTTCACCACACTCCAAACACAACTCGCATCCATAGGCGAGAGGTTGGAGCGCGTGGAGAGACCAGTAAGATTCCAGGCCATAAGGCACGTGAGAGCTGAGCCAGATCGTCCTGAGGGTCCTGAGTACCTTAGGACACGGCACTAACAGGAGGAACCCCAGCCAGATGGAGATGAGGACACGCAACCTCATAACTATCACCATAGGCCGAGAGGACCTCCACGGCAACCAGAGGCAGAAGATGATGGCTTTGAGCCATATGGTCTTCACCAGAGACCAAGAATGCCTCCTAGACGTCATGAGGATGGAGATGAACACACCTATAACCGGGTAATTCATCCTGATGTTAAACTAACTCCTCCAACTTTTGCAGGAAAAGTAGACCCCGAGGCTTACCTAGATTGGGAGAAGAATGGATCATATCTTTGATCACTACAACCAACCAGGACCTAGGAGAGTCTCAATGGCAGTAGCACAACTCACGGACAATGCCCTCATCTGGTGGGATCGTGAGGTATCTGACAGAAGGAGGAAGAGAATGAGACCAGAGACTCATGGGTCGACATGAAAGACCTCATGCGACAAAGGTATGTTCCACCTTACTTTCATAGGGATTTGCAACGTTTTTACTCTTAAGCAGGGTACCAGATCAGTAGAGGAGTACTATGAAGAGTTCGAGAGGTTAAGGAACAGATTGGAGCTCAATGATGATGAAGAAGCATTGATGGCGCAATTCTTGGATGGACTCCAAGAAAGGATCAGCTGCAAGGTGGAAAGGCAAATCTACAACGACTTCAAGGACTTGTTCCACCTATCTGTGCAAGCTGAACAGCACATCAAACGTAAGAGCCAAGACATCCGCAGCAAGCCTAAGACACCTTGGGCACCAAGCAACATGCCTAAGACAGTGGACAAAGGCAAAAGCGTAGAGATCGAGTCAAGGTTCAAGAGCAAGCCTCCTGAACCCACCCGTGACCAGAGAGAGCCTGGTAAGTCTTCTAACCCTCAAAGATCACGTGACATAACTTGTTTCAAGTGCAGGGACGTGGACACATCTCAAGGAGTGCCCAAACAACCGAGTCATGCTGATTACGGAGGCAGGAGAATTATGAGCCCCAAGATGAAGAGGACTGTGAACCAGAAGAAGAATACGGTGACATTGAGTACCCTGATGTGGGGGAAGTGCTGGTCACTAGACGTATCCTCAATGCAATGGTGGATCCTTCAGAGACCATCCAAAGGAGAACATCTTCCACAGCCGTTGCACCATCAAGGGCAAGGTATGTAACCTCATCATAGATGGTGGTTCTTGCACTAACGTTGCTAGTGCATATATGGTTGATAAGCTAGGTCTAGAGAAGACAAAGCATCCTCGACCATATAGACTGGGATGGCTCGATGACAAAGTGGAGCTCAAGATCCATGAACAAGTCACTGTGCCATTCAGTGTGGGCAAGTACCAGGACCAAGTCGTGTGCGACGTGGTGCCCATGCAAGCTGGCCATCTTCTACTAGGAAGACCATGGCAGTTTGACAAAGAGACCAGGCATGATGGCCGAACCAATCTATACACCTTCGTGCATGACAAGAGAAAGGTCAGCCTAGCCCCTCTTACACCTGCCCAGTACATGAGCTACAACTCCAAATGAGTAAGGAAAAGAAACTTGTCAAGTCTAACTTTCTTATTCAACCTAGTCATGTCCGGAGAGCTTTGGCCTCGAACGACTTAATGTTACTAATGGTCTTCAAAGAAATTTTGAGTATAGAACAAGAACAGGTAGAGCTACCTCCTGAAGTAGCAACTCTCCTCAACAAGTTCCAGGATGTGTTCCCAGAGGAGATACCAGCAGGCTTGCCTCCCTTACATGGCATAGAGCACCAGATCGACCTAGTGCCCGGAGCAGCCCTGCCCAACCGACCAGCCTACCGGATAAGTCCAGAGGAGTCAAGGAGCTTGAGAAGCAAGTCAAGGAGCTCCTGGAGAAAGGCTATGTTCGAGAGAGCCTCAGTGCATGTGCCATACCAGTGCTACTAGTGCCCAAAAAGGATGGGACTTGGCAAATGTGCGTGGACTGCCGAGCAATCAACAACATCACAGTCAAGTACCGGCATCCGATACCAAGGCTGGATGACATGCTAGATGAGCTGAGTGGAGCCACGGTCTTCTCCAAGATAGACCTCAAAGTGGATACCACAAGGTCAGGATGAAGGAAGGTGATGAATGGAAGACTGCTTTCAAGACAAGGAGAGAGCTCTAGGAGTGGACAGTCATGCCATTGGGCTTGACTAATGCTCCAAGCACCTTCATGCGCCTTATGAACCAAGTTCTTAGGGTGTATATCAGTAAGTTTGTAGTGGTTTACTTTGATGATATACTAGTTTATAGTAAGTGCCTAGGGGAACACCTCACACATCTTGAGATGGTACTTAAAACCCTTCGACAAGAAGAGCTTTATGCCAATCTCAAGAAGTGCATCTTTTGTACTGATAAACTTGTCTTTTTAGATTTTTTTGTAAGTTCACAGGACCTACAGGTTGATGAGAGAAGATTCGAGCCATACAAGAATGGCCAACACCAGGCAACATCAGCCAAGTAAGGAGCTTCCACGGACTGGCCAGCTTCTATAGGAGATTCGTGCCCAACTTCAGCAGTATTGCCTCACCATTGACGGCAGTAGTGAAGAAGTACGTGGATTCAGCTGGGGAGAAGCTCAGGAGAAGGCATTCCAGGCCTTGAAGGACAGCCTTACACACGCACCAGTGCTAGTCCTTCCCGACTTCAACAAGACGTTTGAAGTGGAGTGTGATGCCTCTGAATAGGCATAGGAGCAGTGCTAACTCAAGGAGGGAGACCAGTGGCATACTTCAGTGAGAAGCTAGGTGGTGCCTCACTGAACTACCCCACTTATGACAAGGAGCTCTATGCCCTTGTCCGAGCATTGGAGACTTGGCAGCATTACTTGCTGTCCAAGGAGTTTGTGATCCACACTGATCACGAGACTCTCAAACACCTCAGAGGGCAAACCAATCTCAAGAGGAGACATGCCAGGTGGATGGAGTTCATAGAGACCTTCCCACATCATCAAGTACAAGAAGGGCAAAGACAATGTGGTAGCCGATGCACTATCAAGGAGGTTTGCCTTGATATCAACCATGGAGGCAAAGGTCCTAGGATTCGAGCACATCAAGGATCTATACAAGGATGATCCTGACCTTGCTGAGAGCTACAAGGAGTGTAGCACAGGAGTCATGGCAAATTCTACATCCATGAGGGATTCTTGTTCCGAGAAAGAAGGCTGTGCATACCACAGGATCACTAAGGGAGCTTATCATCCGAGAAGCTCATGGAGGAGGACTCATGGGCCACTTTGGTGTCGACAAGACTCTAGCAGTGGTCAAGGAGCACTTCTACTGGCCACACATCAAGAGGACAGTAGAAGCACATTGTGCAAGATGCATTACTTGCAAGAAGGCAAAGTCCGAGTGCAACCTCACGGGTTGTATCTCCCACTGCCCATACCAACACATCCATGGGTGGACATCTCGATGGATTTTGTTCTAGGTCTGCCCAAGATCAACCACAAAGATGCAATCTTTGTAGTGGTGGACAGATTCTCCAAGATGGCACATTTCATCCCATGTGCCAATGTCAATGATGCCACGCAAACAGCTGAGCTGTTCTTCAGAGAGATAGTACGGCTTCATGGAGTGCCAAGGACCATCGTATCAGATAGGGACACCAAGTTCCTCAGCCATTTCTGGAGGACCCTTTGGAGAAAAGCTAGGCACGAAGCTACTCTTCTCAACCACTTGCCATCCTCAAACCGATGGCCAAACTGAAGTTGTCAACAGGACCCTATCAACTCTTCTCAGAACAACACTAGGGAAGAACCTAAAGACTTGGGTGGAGTGCCTGCCATTCATTGAGTTCGCCTACAACCGAGCCGTGCACTCAGCAACCAAGAAGACCCCATTTGAAGTGGTATACGGTTTCAACCCTCTCACCCCATTGGAGCAAACACCACTGCCACCAGCTGAGATGACCAACCTCAACGGAGCATCCCAAGCAGAGTTCATAAGGAGGTTACACCAGAAGGTTGCAGAGAACTTGGAGAAGAGGACCGGACAGTACGTGACTCATGCCAACAAAGGAAGAAAGGAGGTGATCTTTCAACCAGGCGATTGGGTGTGGCTACACCTACGGCAGGAGAGGTTCCCAAACCTAAGGAGTTCAAAGCTAGCACCAAGAGAAGATGGACCATTCAGAGTGCTCAAGAGGATCAACAACAACGCCTACCGGATCGGGCTCCAGGTGAGTTTAATGTGTCCAATACGTTCAATGTTACTGACTTGGCCCCTTTCCATGCAGATGAACCAGTTTTGAGGACAAAACCTACTGAAGAGGGAGGGAATGATGAGGACATCAGGTCGTGCATCCAGCCAGGAGACCAGACTGGCCGACCAGGAAGCTTGCCCGAGACAGCAGGACCATCTGGCGC